>OV277869.1:38982188-41382188 GCA_922989275.2 Gari tellinella | reverse complement strand
GCAATGGGAATAATAGTTTTAGCGTAAACGCGTTTATTGGAAAAGAAGAACGTTTTCTCCACCGTCATATATACTGAATAGAGTGTGAAGTTAACTCGTTCATCCCTGAAACTTCAAACGTGCAATTCCAGTTTCCAATTATGCCTAATCGATTCTTGAACAGTTAAGGGTGTTTTGCAAAATATTGCGAAATTTATAAACAGTGAAGACTTAACCAGAGGGCTTCTGATGGGCAGGTTATTCACTGTTTGTATAGGACAAGTATACACTTCATGGGTACACTGTTTAACAATGTGTAAATGTTGTAAAGTAAAGGAAGGGATGTAGGCGACGCCACAGGAAAGAAAACGAAACAGTTGTTAAAGGCGTTGTTTGCGTACAGATGTCAGTTAACCATATCCCTGCCAATAGCCCAATGCTTACCATTGCCTCAAAATAAAATACATGTTCTTTACTAATGTTCTCTGCAATATCATTTCAAATTTAGACTTAAGCTAGTTTAGATAAAAATCCTACTAGAGAGTAGGAGTTTGGATCCTAACCAGACGCAGCGTCACCTGGCGTCTAAGACGGATTATTACTGTTTGTAAATGCATTTGCTGTTGTCTATGGTGGTGAAAGTGTTACATGTACTTGAAATCTTCTTGTTAACCGTTTTATGTCTGTCGGAGACTTTAATGAAATGATCTAATGTGCTTGTTAGATGGGTTAGTGCAGGGCTGTCATAATTTGATCTTGAAAAATCCTAAGATTTCCAAATTTTCTATTTTGCAAGCGCGATTACTTAAAGTAGGTTGAAAGTAAAGTTGACTTTCATCCTGCTTTAAGCTACCATCTGCATGGATATAAATCCGAAGATTTCGGAAAATCCGGAGAAATGGCAACCCTGTTATTGTAATCCATGTGTGACAGTAACAATACACATTTATGGCTGTTTGTTATTATTAAAAAGCTATTCTTTCCCAACAAAGGCATTTAATTTCATACTCAAAATACTTATGTTAATCAGCGTCTGACCACGCTCCAAACTGTTTGGCATTCCGAATGAAATAAGTCGCCATTTTGTTTTTATTTCTATATACATGTATTTCTATTTTAAGCCATTGCGTTTACTATAGTTTCCTTTAAACGGGGACATTATAGTGTTAACCCCTCTAGACTATGCCAGATCTGCCATTTCTCCAGAATTTTTAGAAATTTTCGGAACTTTATCCGATGGTAGCTTAAAGCAGGCTGAAAGTAAAGCAGAATGCGCCATAAGGCGCATTCTGCTTTACTTTCAACCTGTTTTCAGTAATCATGTTTGAAAAATAGAAATTTGGAAATCTTAGGATTTTTCAAGATAAACTTATGGCAATGCATTATCTAAAATATCTAATTGACGTTGCACAATGTGACAGCTTGTTATACTAATGTGCACTTTTGGTTAAATGCTAATTATATTAAAATAATCGAAATTTTAGTCTATAATCGTTTTTATACATAAGTCAAATATATAAAGTACATATAAGCGTGTAAAACTACATGCATTTTAGATTTGCATAAAAATCGGTTAATATTTAGAAATAGTACTTTGGAACTGCAATTAATAGAGTGATTCAAAATTGTAAGAAAATTAATTCGTCCGAGGCTTCAAAACTGAAACTGTCTTTAAAAGAAACAGAACTTAGGATTTTCTCAAAATTCGAGTGTTTTTTATTATGTTATACTAAACGAATTGAATTGTGTTTTCTTGAACGTACGTGTATGTTACTAACGCGTAAAATCAAAATAGTATTGATTGATATTAATAATACAGTCGAAACCCGATATTCCGAACTCGCGTTAGTTCGAACATACTCATATTTCAAAGTTAAAACGTGGTGTAGCAACGTTTGAACTTTAAAAAACGAGTATATTCGACTACGGCGAGATCGATCTTTCAAAATTTAACTTTTGAAATACTGGTGAGGTCGATTTAAAATAAGTATCGAGTTTCGACTGTATATAACACCATGTGATATATTTTTCCTGCACAGTGCACAGGTATTTGCTACAGAAAGGTTCGTTGACAAATATTCAAGAATTCATGGGTGAACAGTTGTATAATTATACATTCTACCATGTGTTAGGCGATCACTCAAACCACAAATACAAATGGTTACATTCACTTTGTAAACGATAATACATGTAAAACTAACACAGAAACATACAAGAGGAGATTATAGGAGAATACATGAAACATTCACCTGTTTCTATTAGATTTCCACAATTATTCTCTGAGTGATTGCTTAACTCAAACGTGTACTAATTAGCATTATTATTTTCACTTCTGAGCATGTAGGTATAGTGTACTTGTAAACGATTAAACAGATAATGCTCGCCCCAAAAAGCTTTTTCATGAAATTCTGACCAACGTGAATTGACATAATCGTATCCATATTGTGAGTGTTTTGTCTTTTTCATATCTTACACATAATAATAAACTAAAGAACGACATTTTTAAATATTAAGTTAACAAAACACACGTAATAATCAAACGATTAATAAGTCCATACCTGAATCATAAGCTAATATTTTCTTATCAAGAACTTATTATAATTGTGTGGGAAACTGTGTTTTAGCCTTTGTTTTTTGTTTCTAACTTGTGGAGATTGATATAATGTTCAAACTTTATTTGATTGAGTAGATGTCAATTTATTATGTGGTCTTAGTTTGGTTGTCATATTATTCAGATTTTGTTCTTGTAGTTAGAATGATTTTCTGTACTCATAATTTAGAATGAAATACTTCCTTGAGTACAGTGGGGTGGAACATTTGTATGTCAACTCGGATTAATGTAAACGGTCTGTACTAGGATCAGACGCTGAGTAACTCGGTTTCTGACTAGGCTCAAACTGATTGACAAAAACCGTCTTTGTATATATTGCATAGAGTCTGCGTTTCATTCCGTTTCGTTTGAAATGGAAAGAATGATGCAGTTTCCGCCTTTTGTAATTCTATATTGTTTATCATTTGATTTTTTTTTATATTTTAAACTGGCGATAACATATCTTGACATATGTTAGCTTAACCCATTATCCTATAAATACACATCTTTTGGTCCCAAATTTATTCCGTCATTAAAGAAAATAGTTCCAAATTATACAGTCATGAATATATACCCCAATAAATATTTTCTATTTTCTAGAAGATGGTAGCTCAAAGCAGGCTGAGAGTGAAGCATAGTGAATGCACCTTAATGCGCATTTTGCTTTACTTTCAACCTTCTTTAAGAGATCACCGCTCTTAAATACTTGAAACAGGTAATGGGGTAATGGGTTAAGTTGTAAGTGTATCCCTTATCATACTGAATTGTCAACTCTTGCAAATATAATTATCGTCTGCGGAAAAGGTCATTATCAATTTTATGTTTATAAACCTACAAGTGGGCCGCTTTGGCCTCAAAACAGGAAATGACAACACGAGGTCTCCGCGTCATCGGCGTGACATGTACACGAGTCATCACGCGACCATGAGTCATCACGAGGGCATTACACGGCCCTGAGTCATCACGAGGTCATCACGAGACCCTGCGTCAACACGCGGCCCTGAGTTATCACGGGGTAATCACGCGGCCCTGAGTCATCGGCGCCACGCGATACATGAGTCACAAAAAATTTCCGTGACGAGTCATTAAAACCTATCACACACAGTAAGACGCTACTGAAAACCTTCGACGTTAGAACCAATCATAAAACACCACGTACCTCATTCGATCACGCCACCGTGAATCAGACGTGAACTTCCTTTTAGTTGAGTGGCACACACACTCTCAACATGACGGTTATTACGAAACGTAACCAATCACCGACCTGCACGTACGTGATGAGAACGTCGACGTAAGTACTTTCAAGTGTCCTTACCACTCGAGATCGTCGCCCGCTGTATATATGAAATCAAATCAAACAGCTAAGGTTTAGTACAATTCGTGATTTTTCTAGATTTAAGACTTTACTTTAGCATCAACGTTTGGAATTCATTATAAGGTATGATTTATATACTCTATTTTCTTTAGTCTAAACACGTACTCTAATACAAATGATTCGACTTTCTATCCACTATAAACTTACACAAAACCGTTTACAAGCGAAAACACTATGTATATAATTTCACGTTAATAGGTTGTTTAATTGTTTTATTTTTACATAAAGTCGAACACTCTTTCTAAAGAGTAAGTAAACAAGCTTTTGAATCTTCTATTCTAACTACATTCAAAAAACATGTTTAGCTAAAGACATTTTTACAAAAACAAAGAAGCTATTCAGGGTTATAATCCTCTCACCATATAATAGAAACAGGATGTTCACTTACTGTACCAAATATGTTATTATTTCATAGACTAAGGGGTAAGGCTAATCTATTTTGTTTAAAATAAGTGCTCACACGTTTAGCAAAAAAAAAAAGTGTAATAATTAATTCTTAAAGTTTAACTCAATACGCGAGATATAAACTACGGCCAGGTAACTTTGAATCTGTCTTACAATTTACACGGGTCCGTATTAAGAGCACGAAACGCAGTCATTGACAAACCCTTAACTAGTGATTTACTTTATTTACAGTTTACCATTGTCCTTTAGTATGTTAAATAAGTTTGGTTTTATAACATTTATTATACTAATGTTACAATGTAAAATGCATTCTATTTACTTTTTGCCATAATTTATCAGTTAAATGACTAATCTAATATCTATAAACAGTATCTTCAACACGTTAATATTATTTTGACGACAAAATATGCAGTTACCGAAGATGTTAGTTTTAAGACAATCGCTATCCAAGTAAATGTATATCCTACTCACCGAGTCCGTTCAAGTACCTTTCCCTTCAAACAGGACAAGCTCTTTTAATGACGGTCATACCCCGTTCAGTTTAAATTGATTCACCCTGCGCCGTAACGGATCAACCCTACTATTCCAGATAAAAAAGATCCTGTTTTTTCTAATTCTCTTGTTACACACTCGTTAATTTACGTCGAAAACAATGTATACCCGTTGAATTCAATCTTAAAACAACAAACAACTTCTCAGAACTGTTTTTTTTAAACTACTGTATTATATTTTGTTTCATTAAGTACTTAAAGTAATAGATTAAATAGTAATAGTTAAAGAAAGTTATAGATGTAAAACCTGAATGAAATTTGTATCGTAAACGCCCTTTTTGTTGCTCTTACGGCCAATCTTCAGCTAATGTACGGTGTAGAGTAACTCTACAGTAAAGCTTGATACATTCCGGACTCTTCATATACACTATTTTTATGCTTAAAAATGACGTCTACTAAAATATCTTATAACTTTTCTTGTCTTTTTACCCTTTTCACTATAGTTTTGACTGAAACTAATATGATCCACAAAATATAGGAAAGAATATATCTGTATCTGTAACGTCCCTTTTGCGCTAAAACGTCTAATCTTCCTTCCTTCGTATAAGGAATTTAGGGTTAAAATGACCATGGACACCTCATTTTTCAATAACCTAACACTAATTTTGCTAAAAATGTCTTCAGCTTAAAATATATTTCTTGAATATTTATTTCGCCGCAAAATTAACGGGAAAAATACCCATAATAGAAGTAGAGTATTATTAAATTTTGTATATTGTAGTTAATAAACTAATAAGCCCCTGAACTTAATTTTAATCTAATTGTCCTCAACTTTAGTGCTGTCCATCTCTCTCTCTTTCAATGAGTTGATCATTTTGCAACAGAAATTATCCAGGAAAGGGAAATACGGGCGTTTTCTCAAGTTCTTGTTGTTGTTTTTTAACAAACAGAATACCTCTGTTTTCTTTTTCAGCGTTCCCGACCATGACAGTATTTTACCAAGTGTGTTCCGAGCCCATCCTTATAGAATGCGGAAAATGTTTCGCAGTTCTGAACTGTCTCGGCGAAAAACACAATTGTTCCGACCCGGACGAAGGTTTCTACGACGACAATGAAGGTTCGATGCCAATGTGCGAAGCATCGACAAAGGTTATAAGAGAGAGAGAAAGAGAGTTGTCGCCAGTATCATCAGTTATCTATACCAACGAGAATGTATAGCTGCAACCTCTGCCAAAAAAAGTCGTACGTTTGGTCTCACGACCTAAAAAGGCACCTACATCATAAGCACAACTTTCAGTCGCAGAACGCCCAGTATGGAGTCCAGCAGCAGGAACAGCAGCAGCAGGAAAAGCAGCAGAAGCAGCAGCAAAAGCAGCAACAGCAGCAGAAACAGCAGCAGCAGGAGCCATTCGCATTTCAACACCCTTTTACCTGCATCGTGAGCGGGCATACCTCTTGCGGCAAGACGCAATTCCTCTCTCTCAACTCTTTGGGAAAGCGCTGGATAAGATACGGCCGTCTCCACAACGCGTTATCTGGTTATACAAACGATGGCAGCCGATGTACGACGACATTCGGAGAACCGTCATCCCGAGGGTGGAGTTTATTCGAGGCGTTCCACTGAACCTTGAGAGTGAAGACTTTCTAGACCCAGGCGTCCGCAATCTGATCGTGTTAGACGACATGGCGACGGAAGCGGCCAAAGACCCTAGAGTCACCGACCTGTTCACCGAAGGCAGCCACCATAGAAATTTATCGGTCATCGCTCTCAATCAGAACCTGTACTACAGTAAGGATCCAACCCAGAGAAGAAATTGCCATTATCTGGTGTTATTCAATAATCCCGTGGACAGACAACACGTCATGACTCTAGCCAGACAAATGTACCCGACTAATCCTCAACATCTGCTACGTCATTTCGACGACGCCGTCAGACGACCGTACGGGTACTTGCTGATCGATTTGAAACCGAACACGCCGGAACTCGGGCGCATGCGCGCGAATGTACTGAAAGAGGTCGGAGTCGAGAAAACGTCCGACTCGCCGGAAGTCCACAACCCAACGGAGACTTATCTACCGCCTATTCACTCGTCGTCTTGCGAGGATTGCGGATCGATGCTATCCAACGTTCATTACTTACAAACGCACGTCAAAGAATGGTGCCCTATGAAAACGGAGGACGCTTCGCCTTCTCAGACTGACGAGGAGCCTGAATCCGACGACAATACGATAAGCGTTGACTCCGACGAACTACAAGGGGAAGGAGCCGAAGACTCTACCGGTGACCCGGAGGTGGCCAAATGGAGGAGACATTTTAGACGCATGGCCGAAGGCAAAGTACACCCTAATGGTCGAGGAGACTTCATAGTCGAACCCATACAAACGGGACAAGGCCGAAGGACCATTTCCTGGGTGACGGCCTTCGCTCGAGATATCGAACTGGCTAAATCTCAACTGAAGCGTCTAAAAGAAAAACGGAAACCAAAGAAGGGACGAGGCGTGAAGAGACCTTCAGAGGCTCCGCTCGACTATTCGATGAGACCTCCGGGCGTTCTGGCCTACTATACGTACGGCAAAAGACACTGAACTTCTCGGTACAATACCTCTACCGACGTCGCGTAATGGTCTTAACGATGAATTTAGTTCATGTACATTTAATCAATAAAAATACCAAACATCCAAGGTCGTTTTGTGTTACCTATTTTTCCCTCTATTATACGGAATAAATACATTGTATATGAACTATTTTGTCCTACTTTCATTTTATAACGGCGCTACTGTATACGCACGAAGTACATACCCTTAGTTTAACTATTAACTTGTATGTAGCTGGTGAGGCAGACAGACAGTCATAAATAAAGATATACTTTTGCTGATACATGATATCGCCGTTATAAAATTAAAGAGGTAGACAGGCAGATAGAGAGAGAGAGAGACAGAGAGAGAGAAACAGAGACAGACAGAGACAGACAGACAGAGACAGAGACAGGCATACATAGACAGAGAGAGACAGACAGAGGGAGACAGAGAAAGAAAGACAGAGACAGGCAGACAGACAGAGACAGAGAGAAAGAGATAGAGAGACAAAAAAGGTTCATTTGCATTTTTTAAGATTAATCCCGCTATGTCAATAAAACGATTATGCTAAGTTACATTCTGAGGAAATGTTAACTTTTGTTGCTGGATAATCCCCCTCCCGGGTGGACGGGCGGGCGAGCGGGCGGCGCGCGGTCTGCACCGCGAAAGGATTGGTTTTGACTTATACCGTTATTACCACCGATCAACGCACGCGAGACACCAACTTTTCCGGGTTTTTTTTCGTCTTCGCAACCGAAAGTTTGGGATCATTGACTGCCCCTAAAAGAATGGCGGATGGTTGGCTTCTGCCTCCTAGTCTTGGGTTCTACAGCTGCTGTTCCTGGTAGTGGTGGGGAAATTATTGTTCCAGTCGCTTCAAAGTAGCTGCCAGGCACACTATCGCCTAAATGTAACTCTGTTCGCGAGTCTGATTTTCCATCAAATTTGAAGCAAGAAGATTATATTTAGAAACATATTGTAAGCAGATGACATTTTTAGTATAAAATAGTGTTAGGCTTTTGGAAAATGAGTTGTCCATGGTCACTTTACCCTAAATTCCTTATACGACGGAAGGAAGATTAGACGTTTTAGCGCAAAAGGGGCGTTACCGATACAGATATATTCTTTCATATATATTCTGGATCATATTAGTTTCAGTCAAAACTATAGTGAAAAGGATAAAAGACAAGAACAGTTATAAGATATTTTAGCAGACGTCATTTTTAAGCATAAAAATATAGCACACCTTTGCGTGTGTTGTTCCGATTCGTAAATAATTCGTTCGTACCCTTGAAAAGTAAATAAACAATGGGGCGCAATGAATTATTATTAGAGAGTATTGAAGAACGTTAGATGTCGTACTATAAGGGTCACTGGTATACATAGTACACCGGATATTGGCCGAAAGTGATTCCGAATCTACGGTAAATTGATTTAAACAATGTCAGGCCTGTTCATAAATACGTCTATTACACAAATATTGCAACACATAAGTATCAAACATTTAATCGTACCGACATTGTCGTCGTTGAAACCTACATCCGGTTCGGAACAATTGTGTTTTTCGCTGGAAATGACATGTGACCACATAAACACGTTGAGGACAGTTTTTAGATTGCGTTTAGCAACTGTATTAAAGATTATCTTCTTTACGTATTGTCTTTAAGATAGGCTAGACTGTAAGGGTAAATACACCGATATAGTGTAGTTAGTTTGATATATATCCGTTATACGAAGGTTTGACAGTATTTACAAAGTTGACTGCATTCTTCGCTGTACAGTACTTACGATGACCGTTTGGGTTTTTTATATTTAGAGGGGAAAGGGGATTGTTTGATTTCTGATCGGTTTCCGCGTTAGCAAACGTCTAGATGCGGTTGAGTGGATCGCTAGGATTTAACTCTAAACTGTTTACCATATAGAAGCGATGTCTTAGCAGGGTCAGGGTTTGTTTATGTTTGAAACGGAAATACTGCTTAGGGATACTTAACTTAACCTTTTATCTGTTGATTTTAACGTAACGGTAAATAGTGTAGATTCCACATTAAACGGTACATTTAAGTCTACTCAGTTGGGTTACGGAATAAGGGTAATTAAACGAAGTATGCCATAACGAAATATTATATGTATTGAGGTATATAATTTGGTATATGTAGGAATGCGATTTGCGCGGACTGAACAGTTAAAAGTTCGACTGACCTAAAGTGGATTCGTAATTGACAGTACAGTCAACCCGTTCTTAAATAGGCTACTTTCTGTATAAGGTTGGTTCTGCTTTTAATATCGACCTTCCGTGTCTCTATAGAGACGTTTTATTTCGTCGTGGAAAGTGACTCGGCGTTCGCGTTTTAATGATTTGGGACCGGTTGATGACTCATACGTGGCGGCATTGACTCAGGGCCGCGTGATGACCGCGTGATGACTCAGGGTCTCGTGATGCCCTCGTGATGACTCACGGTCGCGTGATGACTCATGTACGCGTCACGCCGATGACGTGGAGACCGCGTGACGTCACTTCCGGTAAATACCCCAAACCGGCCCGACTGTAGTTTTAAGAAGAGCTGAATAGGAGTGGTAAACAGTAACACGCGTTGTCCGGTCTAAATGTTAGCCAAATCGAGGGTAAATATATTTTATCCGGCATTAAGCAACCATGTGCCTTTAAAGATTTCTATTCGTTTTTCTGATCTGCCCTTTAATTGACAATTCCTAATACTTATTCCACAGTACATGGCTCACGAGTAGACAAGGCTACGGACCGGAACATCCGGGGCTTACAGATGGCGCCACCAAAATCACCACCGCCTCTACACGAGTGTCACCTGCTATTTGATAAAGGTCCTTGGCCAGTGAAGAACGAACAATACACAGTAAGTTTGAAATACAGCGCTCCCTCTATACAACGACACCCAATGGGAGACAAGACGTATGTGTGTTGTTCAGATGGAGTCGCTATAGGGAGGGAAATTGACTTACATTTGCAAACAGTTTGAATCAAGATCAGACGCCGCTTGATCTGGATTAAAGCTGTTTGTCATTCGTCATTAAGTTTTTTCTGTTAAAATGTTCATTATGTAACTTTGAGAAAAACAGCAGACGACACTTTTAAGCAGACGACATTACAGCCGTGAATATGTTGGACATATTTGTTCTGTATAGGGAACTGCGCTATTGGTCGTTGTAAGGAGGGAATCGTTGTTATGAGCGTCGTTGTAGGATGGGAACAATATATCCTTCTAATCGGAGATAGTGGGGACTTTTTCAAACAGTATAGATCCAGATGAGATACAGAGTACCCCAACATCTCATAATTGTCCAAACTGACATTGATACTAACCTTCTACTTCTACAGCAACAGGGAGAAATCATTTTCAAATACGTGGAAGACAGTAATCTCAAAGAGACATTTGTGTTTAACCCTTTCATGATCAAATTTATTGTGAGATTTTTACCTCTTCATCGCTTTGTCATCTGCTTCAATATTGTTGTCTGCAAGACACGTTTCAAAGTTAGATTAAGGTTGTTTGACTGAAGAAATCTCAAAACAAGTGTCTCTACATGAGCAAAACTGTTTGCAAACGCTCTTTTAAGCGTTAATGAGAGCGAAAGGATTAAATAGTTTGAAAAACATCTCTATTAAAGATAACAACTACACCAAAATAGGCATACTCGGGGTAAGGCAGTGAAAGATTTAATAGTGTCCCGACCTACTTTTTACATTGTTTTCCGACGACTAATCTTTATGTGTTCATTTTTATGTTAGGTTCTAAGTGACATCATTTACATATAGATCTACATTATATGATAAGTACCCCGTAAAGTGTACAACTTGAAAAAAACTCATAAAATCCTGTTGAGCGACCGCAAGGGACAGGTGAATTACTTATTTAAAGCAATATCATTTAAAACAGAAACTTATTGAAATGTTTTCTGGTATACTTTTATATTGATATGGACTGCCACCTGTCTTTAGCATTACTATTCTTTTCATTTGTCATTATACAGCGGGACAATCTTTTTGTTTACAACATTTAAAACGCATAAGAAAAAATGATAATCAATCAGAATCTTTTCAGTTGATGTTTCAATAAATTCTCGCGAGATCTACGGTGATTGTATATTGTATGTGCGACAAATCTGAACATGCACCATCTATGACGTCATGTTTTCTGTGTTTTCTGTTGCAGAGGTTCAGGGTAAGACACAGACCTGCTCGCAGCGCCTTTATGGAGCGTGCGACGACTTTACTAAACACTGAGTGGGCGAAAGAGAAGTACGAAAAACAGTTAGCTCTCCATGAGACAAGGCATCAAGACGTGGCTCAATCTAGGTGAAAGCAATCTACACAGACAGCATAGATGATAACTACAGCGTTCCCTCTCCTCAACGACATCCACTGGGAGACAAAAAATGTGTGCGTTGTTCGGAGGGAGTCGTTATAGGGAGGAAAATTGGCTTACATTTGCAAACAGCTTGAATCCAGATCAGACGCCGCGTAACGCGGCGTCTGATCTGGATTCAAGCTGTTTGTCGCTCGTTGTATAGTTTTTTTCTGTCAAAATGTCTATTTTGTAAATTTGAGAAAAACACCAGACGACAGTTTTAAGCAGACGCTATTGCAGAAGTGAAAGTGAAAGGGGAACAGGGGCAAGGGTCTTTGGTAGGACGGAGTCGTTGTTCGGAGGGCCGTTGTAGGGAGGGAACACTGTATTTCATTCCACATACATCAATTAGGAAAGCATTGCGACAAGCCTTCAAAATACGTTTAGCACGACGTGTATAATATGTTATGAATATGACAATAGGATACTAGTAAAGTCATGTTTAAATGACAACCTGAAAAAGAAGAAGTATTAACGATGTATGAATAAAGTAACTGATCAAAACAGGATGGAAGTACAGTAGAAAGCTCTAAACGAGCATTTTGCTTTACTTTCATTTTGTTTAAAGCGATCGCATGTCTTTTTGTCAATTAATAAATTGTCCGAACAAAACATGACTTTGTTATACACACACGGTGTACCAACGACATTGTTGTATTCGCACTACTTTCAACGGTGAAAAAACTCTTTTTGCGATTGGCTTCTCTCAGAAATATCACACAGTACTTTCTGTGTCAAAGAGAATAGTTGTTCTTACAAATACGACCTGATGGGAGATAATTGAGATACAGGGGCCCGTTTCATAAAACTTCGTACGACAAATGTTGTCGTTAGTCAGATTATAAAATCTCATTCTTTATTTATTTCTCAAGCTAATCCTGTGGTGTAATATCTCTTTGGAATCGTCTTGAAAAGAAGATTTCAAAGAGATTTCTTAAGACAGGATAAGATAGAGAATTCAGAATTTAAATGTATGTTAAAAATTTGACTTACGACCGTTTTTATGCAACGGGCCCCTGGAATGGACTCGGACGAGGTGCTGAATTACTGGATATCCCGTCTGGTTTACACCATACAAATCTTTTGATTTCGACTTGATACAACGTTTTCGATATCCAGTTTGAACGAATAGTGTTTGAAAATGCCAATCAAATAGTTCTTTTTTTTCTTCAAATTTAACCCAGGAAACATTTTGCGACACATAAATAATCGTGTTTTAAATTTTTAGAAAAAAAAATTACCATGACACAACAGAATTAATCATGTTAATGTAGATTATCAGAAACTTCGGTGGACCTGAAAATGGCAGAACGATTAAACTGTTAAGTTTAAACTACATAACTTCATGATGCATAATAAGTTCGGAGTCAAAACTGAAACACGTGAAGTATTAGGTGGTATAACAGTTGGGAAACGTTATGATTTCCTTTTTAACCCATTATCCCATAAATTCGCCTTTTTACGCCTTTATTCATTCCTCCGCTGACAAAAATAGTTCAAATTTTTACAACCAAGAATATGTACCAGAAGAAATATTTTTAATATTCTAGCAGATAGTATCTTAAAGCAGACTGAAAGTAAAGCTGAATGCGCCTTAAGGCGCATTCTGCTTTACTTTCAATCTGCTTTAAGTAGATAACTATCATTAGTACTAGAAACAGGCTATGGGGTAATGGGTTAACAGTTCCAGTGTCAGCTTTTATTGGCAAAATCGGCATATTTAATGCGTTTGGCCATTTATAAACAAATTCAAAAGTATGGTCAAGACAACATATCAAATTTCAGTTCAGTGTATTAGAAGACAACTATCCAAGAGATGTTAAAATACGTTGTCCAAATACATATAGTCCGACACGAGCAAAACTAAAAATTATATGATGTATGAAATTACATTTTTTTTTAAAACTACTGCGTGTCAAACTGTTTGGAGCCTGATCAGACGCCGAGTTACTCGCTCGGTGTCGAATCAATCTCCAAACTATGTGCATGGGATATACGTTCTTGCAGTCAAAACGCTTTTAGCGGGACATGGTGGCGTTTTACCACGTGTTGTCCAGCAGATGAAATCCACAGCTTGCTCAATAAGAAACGCAAGTATTAAGTAGTTGATAGAAACATTTTTTATTTGTTATGTTTATACAAACGTATACATGTATGCGATTTATATTTTTGTTATTGTAATATAAAAAGTTTATGATTTGTTTTCAATACATTTTCAATATACCTCGCTATTGTGATCACTAAAAATAAGACGTTTTGGTCATATGCACCTTTCACTGTCATTATTACGTCATAACCCGGCCAACACATTCACTGCCATAACATCGTCTGCTTGCAAACTTA
Organism: Gari tellinella; assembly: GCA_922989275.2. Taxonomy (NCBI): domain Eukaryota; kingdom Metazoa; phylum Mollusca; class Bivalvia; order Cardiida; family Psammobiidae; genus Gari; species Gari tellinella. The sequence goes on along the minus strand of OV277869.1, from coordinate 41,368,046 downwards.
TCGTCTGCTTCAATTTCTAAAAAATTAAAACTGAAGGCAGTTTGACTTAAGAAAGCGTTCACATGAGTGTCAAACAGTTTTGACCCAGCTCAGACGCCGCTTTAAGCGGCGTCTGAGCTGGGGCAAAACTGTTTGCATATTTTAGTGTAATAGAGATTGGCAGCGAAAGGGTTAACGATAGAATGTAACATAAAATGTTTTGGAAGTAAAGAAGAAAGTTTCTTGAGTTACGCTTCACATTCATCTTGGTGTAAGCAGTGACGTCACCTAGACCTACCTTAAACATAGAAAAGAAGTTTTCTTTTGAGAGATCGACACAGCGTGGTGTATTGTATTTATTATAACAACTGTCACCTCATAGCATGTTTATTATATGACTGCTGACTAATAAATGCACATACAAAACTTAGAAATGCAGTTTGTATTTATTTATTAGACCTGTCCATTTGGCAATATATTTGTACACTCGTACAGCATAGTTGAAGTATTTTCAAATTTAGCGCCTTCACTGCCTTACCCCCAATTACTCACTGCCTTACCCCCAATTACAATGCATGCTGACATTTGAAAACAGTTTGGATCCTGATCAGACGCCGTGTAACGCGGTGTCTAATCAGTATCCAAACTGTTTGACACACATTTGTATATTTCCTAAGTCAAAATACAAAATTTACATTTGAGAATAAACCAGAATCCAATCTGCCTCTAAACAGTGTGTACTGGGCTTTAGAGTTTTAGTTTAAACACTTTTAGTAAGAAATAATAATAGTAAGAAATAATAACGTCTTTGATTTTAATTGAATTAAACTGTACTTGCCTAAACCTACAAAGTTCTTTATTCACATAAATAGGTGGGACGTTCCTGCGAAAATGAATAAATGGAATATGAATAAATTACCGGATATGGGGTTGAAAGGCGTTTCTTATGTAACCCATTACCCAATAAAATACGCCTTTTTACCCCTTTTATTTAATCCTCTACTGAGGAAGATATATTTCTCCCATTTTGCCCATGTAGGATAGAGATATTAGCCATGTGGAATCACGCTATCCTCCATACCACGTGACGTCTTTTATTGTTTGCCCAGCTTTACCACAAGCGCTGCATGACGCGGATAACTAAATGACGTAATTACTGACGACGTCACTATAAACAACGTCGTGTCTTGGCGGGAAAAAGTGCACAGAAACTGCAATTATATCGTTATTTCTATCATGTTTTAATGATTTCAATGGGAGATAAATTCCAACATTCGTTTTGTTGATGTAGGATAGAAATTATATCCCCCTCGGGTCAGAAAATTCATACAGGGACTCGGCGAGCCTCGTCCCTGCATGAATGTTCTGACCCTCTGGGGAGAAAATTCCTATCCTACATCAACACTCATGGTGGATTCTTATAATATTCTATACAGTCACAAAGCTGCACCATCAGAACGCAGAATGCGCCTGGTTTTCTTTCAACCTGTTTTAAGTGATCACCTGTCTTCAAAACTAAAGACAGACAATGCGTTAACGGGTTAAACGAAACGCAGATACATTGCAATATAGTATAGAAAATGAGAAGTGTTTCAAAATGATAATAAAAACAGGGTTACAAACAGTTTGGAGCCAGATCAGACACTGAGTAACTGGGTGTCGTACCAGGGTCCATCCAGGGAGCTAACTGTTTTAGCTTAAACGCGTTTTTAGGATTCAGAATTATGTCCCCTGTATGAGTCTTACACTGAGTGTCATAGTTCTTTGCAAACATTTTGGAATCTGATCAGACGCCGACTAACGCTCCAAACTGGTTGACACTCATTTCAATATCCTTAAGTAAAATACTGAAAATCGAAAAAAAGCAGACGACAATTGCTTAAAAATTAAAACGGATGACGTCGTGGCAGTGGTCCCATAGAAGATTTTACACCGTATCGAACACGTTGGAAGAAACACAAAATCGCTCCAGGCACATGATGGAGGTAATTCAGAGATTTACAGAATTAGACGGTAAGTGGAGTGTTTATAATGTAAAGTCGGAAGCTAAACCCATTTATACCCAATGGATTCTTCCATGTTTATATATTGGATAAGTCGATTTTTATGAATGGGATGCCGGGTCAAAATTTTCATTTTCATTTTGTTTTATATTGAGATTCCTATCAGCAAACAGTGTATACTCTGATTAGACGCCACATAATGCGGCGTCTGATCAGAGTCTACACTTTTTGCCTATGTCCCTTATATGGGATCGTGGGCACAGATTGGTTAACCAATTACCGAATAACCTGTCGTTAGGATATTTCTCTGAGAATGAATACGCTACTCGAGTCAATACAGGTGGGGTTGGAGTGGGGTATGTACCTAGAGGTTCGTCCACATTTAACATTTTACCCCCAAAGCCTGTTTCTAGTTGTGAAGACAGGTTACTACTTAATTAACGCAGGTTGAAAGTAAAGCAGAATGCGTCTTGACGCATTCTGCTTTACTTTCAACCTGCGTCAAGCTAATTTCTGCTAGGATGTACATGTAGAAGATAAGTAGTGTTTATAATTATTGTCAGACTGTTTGGATCCTGAACAGACACCGATTTACTCTGCGTCTGCTCTGAATCCAAACTGTTTGGAAGTTTCTGTTTAACGTTACTAAAAATAAACCCAAGCATTGCGGATGTGAAACTTGATTCCCCTTCTGGTTTTAAAACAGACGCCCCTTCGCCTGTTAAAATACCGCCTTCTTCACATTTGTCGGCTGCAACTGTTGTTAAAATGAAATTTTAAAGCCATCTTAGATACGTTTATTTTAAGACAAATAGTTTGGATCCGGAACAGATAAAGCGTTTCGTGGCGTCTGATCTGATCCAAATGTTTTGCAAAATTCTTGTGACGTGCAACTAGCAGGAGAAAGGTACAAATGCTAAATATAGAATATAATTTCCTATGTTAATTTTTGTGAAATTGTCGGACCTTAAGTTTGGAGGTGTGTATTCTGGAAACCGTCGTTTCCAAATAGCTTCAGGATTGTCAATGAACAGAAATCTAATATTAGAGTATAATTTTAATACCCGAAATTTCACATGGTCATCGAAATAATGAATAATAAAATCACAAGGTGACTGGTCAAACGAAAACACCAATACCCGAAAACTATAGTTGGCAAAAGAGAATTTACTGTTTCAGTTAAATCTCGTTTAGCCAAATTTGACCGTCTGCTTCGGCCCTTTCATCACCTTTGCATCGTCTGCCTTAAATATTTAAGCCTAGTGACTGCTAAAATGTTTACTAAAGTGGACATTTGACAAACAGTGTAGACACTGATTAGACGCCGCGTTACGCGGCGTCTCTTCAGTGTCTGTACTGTTTGCTATATTATAATATGAAATATTTCTGTATGGGCACAAATCTACAATGAACACTTCCAGCAACTTATACAGGGACGCATTTATAAATGGTTTACTGTAAAATTTAAAGCAGTTTTGGTGGAAGAAATTTAATATCAACGCGAGTGTCAAAAAGTTTGAATCCTGATCAGACGCAACGTCTGATCTGGGTCCAAACTGTTTGTAAACACCAGTCACGTCGCGATCGAAAGGTAAAGGGTGAAAAAGGTTATCGCAAAACTAGGTTTCAGGGGAGATAACTCGAACTACAATACTCTTGACGGGGTGTAACCAGCTATTTACCCTTCCTTTTCTCAGCGCGATCTAAAGTTAATGGTACGATTTGGGATCTTCATTACTTATCATTTGTCGCAAAATCAGACAAACAAACTTAAGTACATGTAGAAAAAATGGACTAGACTTCGATTGGAAACTAGAACTGCCCAAGTTTCAGGGATATAAGGTTTCTAGTAGGATATGGAGTATATGTATTAACAATCACCGGGGAAAGCTTTTCCGAGAATTTATTAAAAGTACTTACACCACTATCAAAATACATTGATGATTAAAATCAGGAGTAAAGTAGTTTAAGTGTGGTTGGTTTTCTTTGAACAAGTAAGAACCACATGTTTTTATTTTTACTGTCAAAGTCATTGAGAAATTAAAAGTACAAATACATATCAAATTATCAACACTTTCTCTTCCCTACGCGGATTGACTGGTACTTACATGTACAAACAGTTTGAATGCAGATCAGACGCCGAGTTTCTCGGCGTCTGATCTGCATTCAAACTGTTTGATATTCAGTTTTTATGTTTCTTTCGATGAAGAGATGTAAAAAGGTAGACTCTTTTTTAACATTTTTGCAGACAAGTTTAGTAGCAGACGCTATCTTTGTGAGTAAATACATGAACGGTCAAACCACAGTATCTCGAACTCGCGTAAGTCGAAATAACTTGTATTTCTACGGTGGAATTTCATTATATTGTACATGTACACGCTTCGCCGAGTATATAAGCCACGTTTGAATACAGCTATATGCGTCACAGTGATTATATTTGCAAACAGTTTGGATCCTAATGAGACGCCGCGTAACGCGTCGTCTCATCAGGATCCAAACTATTTGACACTCTGACACTCCTTTGTAAAGAAAATTAAAAAAATCTTCTTTAAGAATAGTTGCAGACGACAAAATTTACAGACGTAAAAATACCCAGCATGCAAGAGTTAAGCGAGTTTGAGATATCGTAGTCCACATGTGTACAGTTAGATGATATGGAGCTATTTCTCGTCTTTGCCATGTCCTCACAGTACACCGGCAATACGCTTTTTACTGTTAGGAAAATCTCGCGTCATAAGTTAACTATCGCCCGACGGATATTGTTGGGCATCAAATTTCTCAAAAAGTAAGTCATTATTTTTAAAAGTAAGACTACCAATAGATTCAGGATGCAAAAATACACCAACCTGGTATCAAAAACAAATCTTTAAAACACTTAATTTGAATTTTAATCCAGATATTTAATCATCTCTGTGTAGAGCGTGTACTACACTGGGGGGGGGGGGGGGGGGGGGGGGGGGGGGGGGGGGGGGGGGGGTACGTTTCTTTCGTTTTGCCACCGTTGTGTCGAAATACGGCTCAATCTTATAGCATTATCCGGTGTACGTTTCCAACCAGTGTACTAGCTGCCACGTAAACAATTAGATGAATAGCAACCTGAAGCTTGATTTGAGGTCAGAAATTGTTTTCAAAATGACTTTAAGCAATAATTGTGTGATTTTAACTAGTAAATGTGACTCAATCTGAGAGTTTAAGGAATGAGGCAAAACTTATTTGCCTCCCTGTTTTTGCGTATTGCCATGAGACCCTGAGGACGGCACCTGTCAAAAGTTAACTTGTCACATGGGTTCATTGATGAGACTAGAGATATCGAAGTTCGATTGTAGTTCATTCCTGGAGTAGGTAGACGGACACACTTCATACCCGGTATTATTATTAATACACATGTACCAGCATGACACACGAAAATGCCATGTAATAAAATCTAGAAAAAACGACGTCATTTTGGAAACCCTTTGACGATTGTGTTTCTATGTATGCAGCGAGGTTGGAGTTATTCTTTCTCATTTATATATAAAAAAAACCCCATGTAGTCTGGTTTTATTGACCTGTCAGTTATTAACATAACGTAATAGGTTATTTTTAAATTTATATAAGCTTCCGTTTATTTTCGATACTTTCTGCGACAACGTCAGTGAATTTATTATTAATGAATATTATGAGTAAAAAATATTCAAATAATTGTCACAAATCTCGAACCAGCACTCTCCAGTTCGAGAAGATTCCTGCATAGCCGCTGTGCTGTGTACTCGTATGTTGTTTAGTTAGATTGATATCATAGAGAGAGTGATCACATTTAATTAAAATCATATGCTTCTTCTAAGTTCTTTACAATGCGTATGCAGTTAATAACGGTGTATTTCTGGCTCCTTTGTATACTGTGTTCTAATTTCACAATCTTTTAGTGTCGATCTTAAAAAAACGTTGGCAACTTAAGGCAGGGCAAAAGTAATATAGAAAGCCCCCAAAAGGACTTTTTGCATTGCTTGTGTCTGCATTAAGTTGTCACTGGTCTTTTCTTAGCACAAACAATTATTTCATCTGAGTAAGACTTTATTCTTTTTCAAACGCACGTCTTTATGGCAACCGCTGTATGGACATGTATATTGCAAACAGTTTGGGTAACCCGGCGTATGATCAGACTTCAACCTGTATGCTGTTTAGATTAAAACTTAATGTTAACATTTTCAAAAAGTTATAATTTTCTGTATTTTACTACATGTATTACATATATGTATATCGTTTAATTTTGTATAACCCTGTCACTGCATGCCAACGGCGCCAAAAAGCGACTTTGCAAACCGTGACATTTGTTCAAAGCCGTCTCTGAAATTATTTCAGAAGATACTACCAAATGCAGACGCCTTTTTGGCGGTAATAGGGTTAAAGCGGATGATAAAACTTGGCAAATTAATAATAACGGGAAATAATAACGGCATTGTATGTTATTATCCTCTATTTTTATTATAAGCACTCCCGGAAGTGGTCTCTCGGAAATGACGCTATTTAGTCAACAGACAATACAGAAGCAATTAAGTAGAATTAGATATTAAATATCATATTTCCTATTATTTTTCATATAGGCCCATGAATAATTGGAAATGTGTTCGTATGAATTACAGTGTTCCCTCTCTACAACGACCCTCCCAACAACGATTCCCTCCTTACAACGACCCTTGCCGCAATTCCCTAAACGGGACAATTATTTCCAACGCTTTTACTGCTGCAATGTCGTCTGCTTAAAATTGTCGTCTGCTGTTTTTCTCAAAATTACATATTCGACATTTTGACAGAAAAATACTTAATGATGAGTGATAAACAGCTTGAATCCAGATCAGACGCCGCGTAACGCGGCGTCTGATCTGGATTCAAGCTGTTTGTAAATGTAAACCAATTTCCCCTCTCTATAACGACTCCCTCCGTACAACGCACACAATCACTGTCTCCCATTGGTTGTCGTTGTAGAGAGGGAGCGCTGTACATGTGGATCTATTTCATCGCCATATGAGATTAAGTCTACTTTTCAAACAGTTTGCATCAAGATATAACGCCGCGTTACGATTTCGGTCCAAACCGGTTTATCTCGATTTATAGAGCGAAATTGATTATAATCATGTATTCTATTTAAAACAAAAACCCACATTGTTCAGTAGTATGGATTCTGATAAATCACGGTCTGATTTTGATTTAGACGATTAGCAAATGACGGATCACATTCATGATTAAATTTATCGTGATGTTTTTACCCGTTCACCGCCATATGGCATCTGCTTCAATATTGTTATCTGCAATATCGTTTAAAGGTTAGATTTAAGACAGTATCACTGACTTAACCTCAAAACAAGTGGTAAATAGTTTTGATCCTGATCAAACGCCGTGTATAATTCTATACTACAATATACAGATTGTCCAAAAGACAACCGTTGTATCTTTTAAATAAATAACCAAGTACGAGTTTGACAGCGGAGGAGTTGTCTGTCTTTACAAACAAGCGCGTTTGGGTTCAGATTTGACGCCGGGTAACTCGGCGAACAATGGAAAAGATAATCATTATAGTGCGTGTAGATAAAAGACAGGTTTATGAATATATTGAGGTTTGGAGTCTGGTGCAGAAGGTGAGTAAAAGACAGACGTCTCCTCCACTGTCAATTTGTACTTGGCTATATTATCAAAAAGATAAAACGGCTGTCTTTTGGACAAGCTGTAGCTTATAGCAGGATAAGAGTGATGAAGAAAACGCATTTCATGCAGTAAACAGTCACCTGTTTTTAAAAGTCGACATGCTTCTTTGCACAGTTCGTTGACGTTTTTATTTTTTCTTCTATGAAACATGAACAACTCCACTTTTCAATTTAGTCTAGTCCCTTTTTGTATGTATGGTTGTCAATGTATTGATATATAAAAGCCGTGAATACCAGATCAGAGGGCTCATTTAGGAGCCCTCTGATCTGGATATTCACTGTTTGCATATGCCAAATGCACTCTTTATTGGTAGACTGTTTGAAAAGGACGCATAGATATTATGCGTGACTAAAGGTTAATCAGTTAAAATTAATCAAGATTGACTATGTCAGTATTTTGACTAAAATGTTGTCATTTTTATGGTGAACAGTTTTCTTCTACGATGTTAACAATGAAAAAGAACACTTGTTTTTCAATGAAACGAGGCTCACGTAATGTTTTTAATGGTTTACGTGTTTATCGTCCTGTTTTCACAGATCATGTAAACAACAATATATATATACGTGAAACCGAGATGGCTCAACCCTTTCCCAGTAAAATCAGTCGTGAGACTTTTACTTCTTCACTTTCATATTGTCGTCTGCTTTAATTTGTTGTCTGCATTATTATTTCAAAGTTTAATTCAAAGACAGTATGATTGGCTGAATTTTGATACGAGTGTCAAACAGTTTGGATCCTAATCAGACGTCTGATTTGGATCCAAACTGTTTGCAAACACGGCATTAGTCGACCTCTCTGGTGAAAGAGTTAAATAGAACTTACTCCTATTTCTACAATTCAATTTCGATAACTCGAACTCATTTAGGTCGAACATACCCATATTTCAAAGTAAGAATGTGGCTAAGCCACGTTTTAACTTTGAAATAAGGGTAAGTTCGACTTTAGATTGTTCAAGGCCGGGGACTATATCCTTTTCGTATATATTCCTGTTTACTAGTTTCCTTTCACACCAGAGATCTTCTTACATTGCCGCGATACTAGGGCATTATTGTCATAGAGGATGTTTTTGTTTATCCCCTCTGCCAAGAACTAAAAAAGAAGGCAGATTGGTGGTTTTGATCCTATGCGGTGCTTCGCAGCGAATGAGATTAGCCGATATCATCTTCCTGATACACTCAAGGAGTATTCTGCTATACTTTCAGTCTGCTTTATTCAACCATCTGTTTTTAATACTAAATTAAGCTATGGAGTAATGGGTTAACATTATCTTGGAAGAACTTTTGATATGTATCACCCCTCCTCGGCGCTATACGAGATAATATCAGTGTGGCAGAGCCGTAAACCCAAACTCATCATCCCTTTACTCGAACACTTTCTAGTTGAACTTAGATCTACACATATTTTGATACGTTATACATTTAACTGTGGAAAAAAACCGGTATGTTCGAAGTGAGCAAGTTCGACTTAATAACTTTAAACTATAAAAGTTACTACAGTGGAGAATCTGTTATTCTTTCCCGTTCAAACGCAAACTTACGCAAACGCAAAGCGCTAAAACGTAGAAACGAACAACTTTTGGACAATTCTGATAATTCATGTTTATCTTGGTGGCAAACAGTTTGGAGCCTGATCAGACGCCGGGTTACCCGGCGTCTGATCTGGCTCCAAACTGTTTGCACTGCAAATAATAGTTTTAGCGTAAACGCGTTTATTGGGAAAGAATAACAGATTCTCCACTGTAGTTATTTCGATTGAAGCGAGGCTCGACTGTCAATCCTTTCAATTTCAATGACGCCTTAAAGAGCGTTTGCAAACAGTTTGGGTCCTGATCAGCGGCGTCTGATCACGACCCAAACTGTTTGACACTCTTTTCGATATTCATAAAGTCGTACAACCTTCATTCTAACTTTGAAACGTGTCTTGCAGACGGCAATGAAGCGGGGAAGGGGTAAAAATCTTCTGAATAATTTGATCATGAAAGGGCTAAACACTACTGTCAATTTATCTTCCCGTTCATCTTTTTTGCATGCTATAGGGACAGAACCGTGCTTAACTTTGCACCTAGCTTGGATCCAGAGACGCATCGTAACTCGGTGTCTCATCAGAATTCATCTGTTGACACTCTGATCCTGTTTTGTTTTTAAAACGAATTTTTAATTTTTTTCTGAACGGTTACACAGTTGCAGACGACAATTGTTGCAGACTAAAACATTACCCAGCATGCAAAGAGTAATAAAGTGGGTTCCCATCTATTGCAATAAACATTACTAAGTATCTCCTAAGACTACGACAATATTACTATATAAGGTAAGCGTGATTGATCAACTTGTTTTTAAAACTTTACTTGTGAAATTGTCTGCTTTGAAAGTGTCGTCTGCAACAGTTTTTCAACTTAACATTGGGCATTTTAATATACTGTGTTCCCTCCCTACAACGGTCGTCTAAACACGACTTCCTCCTTACAATGACCGAATAATTATTTCTAACGCTTAAAATTACTACTGCAATATCGTCTGCTTAAAAGTGTCGTCTGCTGTTTTTCTCAAATGTACATAATGGACATTTCGACAGAAATAACTTTCCTGACGAGTGACAAACAACTTGAACCCAGGTCAGACGCCGCGTTACGCGGCGTCTGATCTGAACCAAGCTGTTTGCAAATGTAAGCCAATATCCCTCCCTATAACGATTCCCTCCGAAAAACGCACATAATTGTTGTCTCCCAATGGGTGTCGTTGTAGAGAGGGAGAGCTGTAGTAGAAACCTAAAGGCGGTTGTTATATAGTTTTAGATCAGACGACATGACTGATCTAGATCCCAACTCTTTGCATATATATAAATCAGGTCGGAATTGGCAGACAAAGTGTTAAACTCATTTGATATAAAGTTCAAATAAACACAGATAAACATTTGATTCATCACGTCGAAACCAAATACCGATAAACAGAACAGAACATATAGATCCCTCTATATACATTGCAACTTTTCGACGTGTACATGTTCATAGTACATTAATCATCATAACATATAACATGATTATAATACAAATTATATCAAATAGTATACATGCATTAATTTCAAATACAATGTTAACCCTTTCATCGCCGAAGACGCATAAAGTCGACTTTGCAAACAGTTGAGATCCGGATCAGAAGCCGCGTAACACGTTTGATCCGTATCCAAACTGTTTGACACACTTATTGGTATTATTGAGTACCTAAAACAACACTGATTCTAACTTTAAAACAACATTGCAGACACCAATATGGAAGCAGACGACAATATAACGGAGAATGCGTAAAAAAACCTCACGATTAATTTGGCGCTGAAGTGTTTACGTTTCAATAACCAGTATGACGTCACAACTCGTCTAACACATTCCCTGACATAATGTCGTCTGTTTGAATAAATATCGTCTGCTTGTAAATCTAAATTTTAGAAATCAGGTATTTTAATGTGAAAAAGAAACATGATTGCCAAACAGGTTCAATCCTGATCAGACGCCATATTACGCGGCGTCTAATCTAGATCAAAACTGTTTGCAAATGTTATCTGTGTCGAGCTTGGCACCGATTGGAGACATACTAATCAAATTGGCAATCATTTCTTTAACCCTTTAACTTCAAAATCTTTCGTGAGATTATTTCCCCATTCACCGTTTCATTGTCGTCTGCTTCAATTTTGTTGGGGTCTGCAATATCGTTTCAAAGTTAATTTTAAGGTAGTATGACCGACACATGACTGGCACATTTCGATACGAGTGTCAAACAGTTTGGCAACGTGGCGTCTGATCAGGATCCAAATTGTTTGCAAACGCGATTTTAAGCTTCATTGAGAGTGAAAGGCTCAATGGGCTGAGGGAAAGTCTTTACAGTGGAGAATCTGTTATTCTTTCCCAATAAACGCGTTTACGCTTAAACTATTATTTGCAGTGCAAACAGTTTGGAGCCAGATCAGACGCCGGGTAACCCGGCGTCTGATCAGGCTCCAAACTGTTTGCCACCAAGATAAACAAGAATTATCAGAATTGTCCAAAAGTTGTTCTTTTCTGTGTTTTAGTGCTTTGCGTTTGCGTATGTTTGCGTTTAAACGGGAAAGAATAACAGATTCTCCACTGTAACCTGTATCCAGTTTTGAACAAAGGTGACCACTTAAAACAGGTTGAAAGTGAAGCAGAATGCGATTTAAGCGGCACATTCTGCTTTACTTTCAGCCTGCTTTCAGCTACCAGCTGCTAGGAAATAGAAAACATGTATTTGAGTGGTTGTAATTGCGAGGGTAACAATACTTTCATAGCTATGGCATGTCAATCATACGGTACCTTGTAACAGAAATTGACAGCCCATGATGCTGGTCAACTGTGCTTGAAACACCTATCTTTTCGAACCCATTCTCTTATTACCGGGCGTCTGGCAAAGATGGGCCTATGGTAACCATTAATTTAACTAGCTGTCGGCTCACCAACCGATCACATCAGTTCGAACCAAGCCACCGTTGAGATTCGAACCTTCGATCACCCTCTTCCAAGGCGGACGCCCTAACCCCTCGGCCAAACTAGCAAACATACCATATATGGACATAAACACGTTCATATTCTTGCAAAAAATATCAATTCTTATTCAATTGAGTCAATTCTATAATAAGGTAAGTATGTAGTGTGATCTAATATTTGGCGAGTTATATAAAAATAGGGACTAAGACTATATAAGGAAATAATTAGTTACAGTGGAATACATGTATTTTTATTAAATGTTGTAATCGCGCTAGTATATCAAGTGTCCGTCAATTTTATCATATATACAGTGACTAGCCGCTTCTTTATCCTGTGTAACTCTTTACCCAAAAGCCCATTGCTAGTTTTGAAGATATATGACCACTTAAATCAGGTTGAAAGTAAAGCAGAATGTGCATACTTTCAGCCTGCTTTAAGCTATCACCTGTTAGGATAATAGAAGTGATTTCTGTTGGTGCATAGTCAATAGTGTATAAAGTGGAACTATTTTCTTCAATCGATGCATAAATTAAAGGCGTAAAAAGGCATAATTTATGGGGTATTGGATTTAAACAAAAGACAGACGACTCGCACTAAAACGCAGAAAAGAAATTTTTTTTATCTTAAAATGTTAGAAATATAGTAACAAGCGAAACCGGCTAGTCAAATCTGGATACAGAGTGAGCTCTCATTCACACTGTTTTATTCGTTTTCGGGTGATGCGCCTTAAATATATCGTCCATTTCGAGTCAATATGAATCCCAGTTTTGTAGATTATGTGAACTTTGCTTGCGATTTTAATAAATATGTTCTGTATACCTGTATTTCTGACTATTAAATTAACAAAATGCATAGCAAAACTAAGAAGATAAGAGATCAGAATTCGTTGACTATAGCTTTGTAAATAGTTTATTTGTTAATATCATATGAGCATAAATGTAAATAATCATTTATATTGGAATGATATTACATGCATATCCTGATGGAGGAAACAAAACATGGTATTGAATTGACTTGAATTGTCTCAATCATTATTGTTTGCGTTTCGTTTCGATTAATCAAAGAAAGACACACTGTTTTTTCTTCATAATACATGTATTATTAATATACCCGATTTATATAGCGCTCTTTTCACACAAGAGTTGTGCGTTCAAAAGCGTGTACCTACGAAGCGAGAAAAGATAAATACAATGTAACTACATTCACAATAAACATGATACATTATGGAGTTACCTGGAAACATGGACATTCTTTCAATATTATTACCAAGATTGTAAAATTGTTATAGTTCGTTTGTAAAATCAAAATTAAAAGATCAATGGCATATTTTTTTCCATACAGAACTGTCCTTTTTCATGATGTATCCATATAAATACGTAAGTAGGGGATATCTAATATCATTACATAGACTGTGGTGTGACAAGGCCGAATAGCTAACCATCAACATCCCACTCTATGGTCCGATGCCATTTCGTCATTACTGTCACGTGTTGAATTAGTTTTAAAAATCCCGATTTTGTGACATTGACTTCAATGACATGTAATTTGTAATACGTTGTATTGCTCCACCATGACACATTGTGTAGTATCTTATCAAGTATGATTCACTACCGATCGTGCAATTAGCTCCTATATAATTATCAGCAGGAGATACGACAACACTCTTTCCAAATAAACGTAATTGTAATAAAACAAATATTTCCATTGCAGAACAGTTTGAACTCAGATTTCCAAATATCAATAAGTGTCTGTATTCCTGCTATACTGCATTAATTGTGCTTTAAGATTCATTTTTAACGAGAAACATTGATCTGAATGGACTAGAATTTGACAACATTTTAGATTCTGATCAGACGCCGAGTTACTCGGTGTCTGATCAGTGTCTAAACAATTTGACACCCATATCGATGTTTGCATTGTACATTCGTATTAATTTTCAAAATCTAAATTTAAGTTCTTAAAGCAGACGACAATTTTTCAAGAAATCGATATCATGATAGTAGGTAACGAGCTTACGACAAAGAATGACTTGGCTGTCTGATTATTTTCGACCTCACGATCCCTGGTTTAACCGTCTGTACGCTATGATATTGTCGTCTGCATAACTTGTCGTCTGCAATAATTCCCAGAATTAATTTATCTTTATAATTTTATAGATAATAATCAGACTTTCAAACAATTTGGATCCAGATGAGACGCCGAATAAGGCGTCTCATCTTGACCAAAACTCATCTATAAGTAATCATAAATTCGCCAACAAAGCACAGAATGGATACCCGTCTTCTGCCTATACATGTACATCGTTTTTTAAAAGACCCTCGGAAAACGGTCAGATCATATAGCTCCAGAAGGATCTGTCTGATCAGTGTCTGCACTGTTTTCTTGTAGATTATGCCTGACTCCAGTCTTTACTCTTTCCCAATTATATGTTTTCCTTATTCTATTAGCCAGTGTAATGGTTGGGATTATCATTTATATTTTCATAATTGGCGGGGTTTATGTATAGATATTTAGCAGGAAATGGGTTAAAATACTGAAAACATTATATTTCGGAAAATAAATTTGAAGACCCCCAACTTGTCACGGTTTTAGCAAAGGGTCCAAGGTTATACAGATTTTGAGGTCTGAGATCGTTCTCAAGCATTTGAGTGGTCAGATCTGAGTAAAAGCTCAAATCTGACCGTTTAAATGCTTGAGAACGATCTCAGACTCAACTCAAGCTCTTTATAACCTTGGAGCCTAGTGACAAACTGACTGAGAGTAAACTTCCTATCTTTATTGCGGAGAAAACGTTATTGTTTCCCAATAAACGCGTTTATCGCTAAAACCGTATGCCCTTTGTAAAATCAACTTCTGATCAGACATAAATCTCCATAGTTTACGATGGTGCAATGTGGAAGAGAGTTACATGTAGATCATGTACATAGAGGTCGAAGTTTTGATTCCTGGCCAAAGACTTAACACATTGAACCCTAGCGTCAAGTATACTCATCAATTACAAACAGCGTGTAAATATTACACTATAGTTCAAAGAAAACTGTGTAGATCCAGATCTAAAGGATACCTCTAATTAGACTCTGAAACGCTTGTTACCATTGCAATATATTTTAACAACACACCTAAATAGTCAAAATAGGATTTAACTTGATTTGCAACTTTTTGATTGATTTTTCCATTGTAAGTTATCAAGGGTGTATGAGTTAAAGGAATCAGTAAGGTAACCGATAGCGTTATTGTATCGTGTAGGTCATCAAGTCTTGCTAAAATCCCTATTACATAATATATATATATACAGCCAATCTAGTACTACCTAATAAGCGAGCACTAAATAGAAAACTTGTTAGTCTTAAATGCAGGTGATTGCTTAATGCATTATGGAAACAGTACAAAAAGCTCTTACAGGGGCCTTCTGCATTATTTCTATCCTGCATTAGGCAGCAACCTCTCTTTAGGAATATTTGTGTTGTTTCAGTACGTACATGTATGTGTGTGATGCAATGATTACAAAGATGTAATAAGCGGTTCAAGGTGGTATTTTACCGTGCCATTGATAGAGGGTGACGATATATCCTAATGTAATATTATTCTATACACATGTATTATCAATAATCTTTCGAATGGCAGCCATTCTGTTTACATGCACTTTACCCTTCATCTGCTAACAATCATGTACAATTGCATTTCAGCTCGGCGTCTGATCTACATCGAAAATGTTTGACACTCATATCGATATGTATTTAGTTTAAATATCCAAAATTTAATTTTGAGAAATTCAAGTTTAGGACAATATTTTAGCATACGATATAATTGAATTGAAGTGGTTATATTTATTCACCGCTTTATCCATAGATTAACTTCAGTGTTACAGACAGGCTGAAAGTAAAGTAGAATGCTCATCAAGGAGTATATCTACCCTTGCGAGTTTCTGAATGCTTTCAGTTTCCGTCTGCTAGGATATAGGACACCACGTCATATACGTATTTCTTATGGTGCATATTCATTACTGTTTAAAATGAAGTTTTTTTAGTGCAGGAATAAATTAAAGGTGTGAAAATGCAAAATGACTGAAGACAACGAACGCATGTCATACAATTTTGATCCAGATACTGTCAACAATATTAGATCAGACTGTATTGTGGTTGCGAAAGAATTAATTAAAGCAAACGATCAAATTTAATAATGAAAGGATTATGTTTATTTACCATTGAGTGCCCACGGTCCTATACATGTATAGGACATAGGCAAACAGTGTAGACTATGAACGTCCGTACCACATTTGCGTAAATCTGCAAGACTGATCTGATCAGCTACGGGCTGACGTTAAACTATGCCATATCTATAACAATAATAAAACGCCACATAAAGCAGCGTCTGATCAGAGTCTACACTGTTTGCTGATAGGAATAATTTTGACCAGAAACCATTTAGATAAAAAATGGACTAATCGAATAAATAAACATGGGAAAAATCACAGGGAGTAAATGGGTTAAACGGGCCTTAAAGTACACCACAACGTAAAACACACAAAGGATCTGCTTTGTTCGTAGCCAACAGCCAAACAAAAACCACCGAGAAATGCATCGCACCGACTTGACTTACTTATTGACCTCAGAAAGGAAGTTCAAACTGTGTTATTAATCACGTTATCTATAGAATAGAGTTTAAAAAACAAAAAAACATAAACAGCATAAAATGTTACGGAAGTACGAATATACTTTAACCCTTTACCCCATAGAAGCGACTTTTAGCGTATTTAATTTATTCCTCCGCTGATGAAAATAGTTCCAGTTTATACCTTCATGAACAATTACTATTACAAATATTTTATATAGCCTAGCAGGTTTTAGCTTAAAGCAGGCTGAAAGTAAAGCAGAATGTGCCTTAAGGCACATTCTGCTTTACTTTCAACCTGCTTTAAGTGGTCACCTGTCTTCAAAACTAGAAATAGGCTATGAGGTAAAGGGTTAAACACCTCATCGCCATGGCGTCATCAATTTAAATCAATTGTCGTCTGCTGTTATTTCTTATGTATAAAATTGAGGTATTTTTTATTGAAGAAATATTGAAAATGAGTGTCAACAATTTTGGATCCTGATCAGGCCCAAACTGTTTGTAAATTACTATTGTACTCGAGGTTTGACAGTGAAGGGATTAAAGTTTCTTCGAGATATATATACTTTCAAGTGTTATATACCTACACTGCCCATGCTAAATATAAGGTATTGAAATATTTTTCAAATGCTAAAATTGATTTGATTTGTTTTTACATCGACTGTGAACGAGTACAACTCACTTCTAATGCTAAAAACCCACATATATATAATAAATGTTATTATTCTGTAATTAAAAATTGATTGTCTGAAAACAGTGAAGAAGTCTATACTAATGAGAGCAGACGAACATAAACTACAGTCGAAACTCGATAATTCGATCTCACTTTAGTTCGAAATACCCATATTTCGAAGTTAAAACGTCGCTACGCCACGTTTTAACTTTGAAATACGGGTTTGTTCGACTTTAGCGAGATCGAGTTATCAAAATTCAACTTATGAAAATACTTGTACGTTCGATTTAAGGTTTTGAAAAGTTATTTTTTTCATAAAATCGTACAGTTGTTGTCATTAACAGTTTTACTCAATTTAACCGAAATCGACCGTATCATCCGTTATTATAATACTGTTTCAATAATACATTACCAAGACGAAAGCCGTATTGTTAAGACTGATATTGATATACATGTACGTGTAGTCTATACACACACACACCAGACTTCAGTTTAAGTCCACTACATACATGGTTGTACATCACGATATGTTCAAACAGACTGGATCCAGCCATGATCAGGTTCCTATTTCAGTGTATCTGTGTTGTCGAAACAGAAAACTCCGTAATGAATTTACCACGATGACTACATGTAACATACGAGCGTATTTAAAAGATAAAATCCCCCTGGTTTATAAATAGATAACCGAGACTACAGTATATATACTCGAATCTATACCTAAACAATACATATACATATGTACCTTTGCTGTTATACATATCAGTTGGACTAGATAGACACATTTCATAAGACTTTGTAAGTATATGATAATGCCTGTAATCATACAATATTGTGTGATTTAGTTATATTCTTGACTGTATAAATTTGAATTTTTTTGGTTCAATGGATGAATAAATAAAGGCGCAAAAGGCGTATTTATGGTATGTTGGGTTAAGAAGACGACCCCATTGTACACGGGGAAAGGCAGTGAAAGGGCTACTAGAACACTCAGATATTAAATAACCTATGTAAGATCTACATAACTTAGTAAAAATATATTAAAAGAACGACTGATTAACCAATTATTTCAAAAATACGAATTTTACGCCGATAGTTTATTCCAGTCATGAATATTAACCATAAGAAATATTTTCTATAATGTAACAGATGATAGCTTAACGTAGGGTGAAAGTAAAACAGAATGCACCTTAAGGTGCATACTGTTTTTCTTTCAGTCTGCTTTAACCCTTTCATACCGTTTAAACATATTTTATTTTCCATAAATTATGTACATGAAAATGGGGTTGGGTCACAAGTTCTAACAACATTAGTTTTGACCCTTCCCCTACATTGTATACAAACAAAACATGAACAATGGCGTGTCTTTAATTTAAACTTTAACCCTTTCATCGCCGAAGTCGCATTAAGTTGACTTTGCAAACAATTTGGAGGGGCCCGTTTCATAGAACTTCGTAACAAATGTTGTCGTAAGTCAGATTATAAAAGTCTCAATTATTAATTATTTCTCCATCAAATTCTGTCTTGTGACATCTTTTTGGAATCGTCTTTTTAAGAGATGTCACAAGACAGGATTAGATAGAGAAATCAGGAATTAAATGTGTTTGTCGTAGGAAGTTTTATGAAACGGGCCCCTGATAAGGCGCCGCGTACGGGATCCAAACTACTGATTTGACACTCGTATCGATATTTCTTAAGCCATATTACCTTAAATCTAACTTTGAAACGGTGTTTCAGACAATAATATTGAAGTAGACGACACTGTTCATAGCGGCTAAAATAAAAACCTCACTATCAATTCTGCGCCGAATTGGTTAGCTACCATCTGCTAGCATACAGGAAATTTTTGTTATGGTGCATATTCATGACAGTATAAATCGGATCTATTTTTTCAGTGAAGGAATAAATTAAATGCGCTAAAAGGCGCTTCTATTGGGAAAAGCATTAAGTTTTCAACAGTCCTAAATACTACTATTTATGCTTTATCAGTAGTCCTTTAACTCATCAACTGCCTTACCACTGAAGTAAAATTGCCTTAACTTATATTGGAGAAATAAGTATAGACAGCTTTTTTTTTAAAAGTAGAAGACGTCTGAACAGTAAAGTGGTTCACTCATTCACCCCTGAAACGTTTAATGGACAATTCCATTTTCAAAAAGATTATGTACAGTCTATATGTGACTATTTAGAAATGATTTTCACAATATATTGCAAAATGAAAAACAGTGTAAAACTAGTAGTAAGAATTGGCAAGACGTTATTATTTTCTCTATTTTAGTGCAATGCGTTTGCGTTTCATTTGCGTTAAAATGGGAAATAGTAACGTTTTCTCCACTGTTTGCTGACATCTTGGAAAGCATGTCCCACATACCTCCGCTGACCAAGCTGTAAGGTGTCCATATATTATTAATATCATTAATTTTATTATGGAAGATGGAGTGTCTAAATACATGTAGTGCCAAAATCACTAATAAACAGTTTTAAGCTTTATAGTGTACTATATTTGTTTAAAAATGTCACTTTTAACAATCATATAATTTAACTTTTCTGGTCTACTTAGGCAAATTTTGAAAACTACTCCACTATTTCAACGATATTTCCACATCGCGGCAAGTGTTCCAATTATGATTGAAAGCCTGATACATGTATGATAAACGAAAATAAGTTTTAAGATAAATCTGTTTGAAACTATAAAAATCTATTATCAATTGGTACAGACTTTGTGCCATTGTAAGACGTTTGATCAGGATCTAACTGTTTTAACTGTCAAAGTTTCACATAGAAAACAAACCAGTTTTAGAACTTCACTAGACGGCAAGTTCAGCTTACACCTTCAGTAGTGTTGAGGTTAGGTAAGTGTGACGGTTGAAAAATTAGAACGTTTAACTATAAATAGATTGTATAAACAAAACAAATACACGCATCATGGTAACATAATAGTTACTATATTCATTCATTACATCGTTTAAGTGACCTGTATGTAGCATTATACAATATATGTATGTCCCAGTCTTATCCTTGTGTATTTAAACTCATTATAATATAAAAATGTCCATGATAAACACTTAAAAGTATACTTATCAAAAACAGACGATGAATTAAAACTATTCACGTTGTAGGCGGGACGTCCTGTTTTAAAATCCGCCCATTCAGGATGTTGTTTACAGTGGAGAATGTGTTATACTTTCCCAATAAACGCGTTTACGCTAAAACTATTATTTGCAGTGCAAACAGTTTGGAACCAGATCAGACGCCGGGTAACCCGGCGTCTGATCAGGTTCCAAACTGTTTGCCACCAAGATAAACATGAAATATCAGAATTAGTGCTTTGCGTTTGCGTACGTTTGCGTTTAAACGGGAAAGAATAACACATTCTCCACTGTAACTATATTGTAGAACATATTGGATCCAGATCAGATCCAACTTTAAGTGGGACCTGATCATGATCAAACATGTTTGAAATAAGATATGAAATTTCATCATGTTTCTTAATCAGTGAAAAACCTACACGTTAAAATATAAATAGAGCGGAAACTGTACTAGATAAACATGTACACCGATCATTCCGGAAAGTTCCGGAAATTCCCGATATAAACTATATACAAACAAGAACAAACCAGCTTGTGAATCAAAGTGTTTTACATGGCTTGGAGTGGACATGAATCCTTTTTAGAAACAAATTACAAAACAACTCGACACACTGCATAAATTAGTAGGTATGCTGATGAAACCGTGTGTTGTAAACTCGTCCATTTAAAAACAAATATCTGCATTTAATATTTAGATTTTATTTGTATGATAATTTGATTGATGATACTATTGCATTTGTATTTCAATTGTTTAGTACATACAAATGCCAAATAGTTTAAATCATGCTTACTGAACGATGAAATAATTATTCAATGAGGGAAAACAGTATGGACACTTAACACATTTCACTCTCAATCACGCTTAAAAGCGCGTTTGCAAACAGTTTGGATCATAATAAAACGCGCCGTCTGATCAGGATCCAAACTGTTTGACACCCGTTACGAAATTTCTTCAGTTATACAGCCTTATTTTTTTTTTACTTTGAAACGACATTGCAGACAACAAAATTGAAGCAGACGAAAATTTGAAACGGTGAAGGGGTAAAAATCTCGAAAGGGTTAGTGTTCCTCTGCGTCTGATAAACATTCATTCTATTTTCAAATGTGTTAAATCGTTGAACAAATATAGCGACGAGAATACTCGTCATTTCCATAAGTGTACTTGAGAAGAGTACATAATGTCCCATGCAAACAGTGAAACCCTAAATCATAGGGCTCCTCTGATCAGGATCTGCATTGTTTGTCATTTTGCAATGTAAATGTATTGTAAAAAGCCCTAAATAGTAAACAAATGGAATAGGTGTAGATTTAAGTTGAAAGTGGAATTGTCCATTTGAAGTTTTCAGGTGTGAATGTGTTAATAATAATAATTAATTGCGTATTCTTTTATACGCTGACTGATTTATACCAGTTTGATCATGTTCATGTTGAATTTATAATTTCGTGTACACTGACTGAAATCTGCATGATCTGCTAAAGTTCGCGCCAGATTTGTGTAATGTGATTATACCGTTTACATCCATTAATGTATTCAAACCTATCTATAATATCTGTTTTTCAACATTTCAGACAGATGGTTGATTAAGCAGACTGAAAGTAAAGCAGACCGCCCCTGCCATCAACGTTTTCTGTCAGAAAGTGTCTTGTGTCTCTTTAACAGGAAAATGAAAATAAATACTTTTTATAAATGCGCTAAAAATGCTTCTTGTGGGGGAATGAACAGTTTCACTTTCAAATTAAGTCTTGTCGAGCTTTTACTATTTAGGATTGTTTAGTATAAGCAGAGACCTAGCTAACACTGTTAGTATATATGTCTCTGGTATAAAGTATTTCAATATGACAAACAGTGCAGACCCAGTGTTCTGGTGTCTTCATTGTCTGCATAGGACAAGTGTATTCTTCATAGGTACACTGAGTGTAAATGCCGAGTACAGTCGTCGCTATAGTTCAAGAGTTAACATTCATAGTAGCATAAAACAACAACAACAAGCAATCAGAACCCGGTTTTTCTTTTCAGGAGAACGTGTACCACGAGATTGGCAAGATAGGCAACGGATGCGAACTATTTCTATATTCTAAACGTTACGAACAACTGCATATTGAATAAAACTGATGGCTGCAAACAAAGTCCTGGTACGGTTTCTCTCAATACTAGTACTTTGCATACTTAGTCTACCAGTTCACTGCGGCTTTCCCAAACGAGAATTTGACCACAGCAACATGGCCGCCTTATTTGTGGATTGCGATGCGGTGATTCGCATACAGCAAAACAATTACACTATAACAGCGAGTCACGATGGGGATATCATCCTTAAGCAGACCAATGAACTTCCTCGATGCTGTTGTGGTTACACCCAAGATCGTAAAACCACCGTATCACAAGATGATAGAGCTTCCTTTACCGGGATGATAATCATTGGATACAATTTAGCAAACAAAATGATGATATTTGATGATAAATTAAAGTCCGGCTTTTACGATCACTTAACTTTGATTTGTGAGTGTAATGTAGATGACTTGTTAAAACAGGATGAAAATAAAGCAGAAAGCTCCTGTAGGAGCTTTCTGCTTTATTTTCATCCTGCCTTAACAAGCAATTCGTCTTTTGTTAAGTTTTTTACAAGTTTTAAGCTGCCGTCTACCTACACAAATGTTTTATCGCGTGATCATAATAGCGTGGACTTTCGTTATAGTGATTTAAAAGGATCTGCGAAAGGAAAGCAACATTCTTTGGCTGCAGTAAATGCAATACGTTTTTGTATGCAGATACTGTGTTTAATTTTCATAGTTAATAGATTTTTACCAGACACATCGTCCAAAGACGAATTAGGTAATATAACGAAGAGAGATGGTGTTGGCGATGGAATGCTTGAATTTCAAAAAGGCAAGCGCCTACCTGAACGGAAACCATGGGATTTTGTATTCAGTTTTCGTGGTTTTCCTGGAACTCGTTTTACTACATATCCATTCTCATTAAACCAGTATGCAGATGAAATCGTTAAAGACAGTAAATCAAACGAGGAATTGATGAAATATGAATGGTCACGATATCTGTCCTTCAAGACATTCCCACAGGACAGCGTCATGATGCCAATGAGGTTGTCACAGACAGGATTTTACTACACAGGTCACGGTGAAGAGGTCAAGTGTTTCTATTGTGGTATGACCAATGGAAACTGGACCACGGACGAAACAGCGATAGAAGTCCATAGAAGACTTTCTCCAAGATGTACATTTATTTCTGGAGAAAGCAGCAGCAATGTAGAAATACATAACAGTGAATATTACAACGACATTTATCGGAACTTTAGGACCAGCGAGGGAAACATGTATCCTAGCAGTAATGGAATTAATTCTGATATTACCTCTGGGGCGGCCGGTGGACCCGTGGATACGGTCAGTAGTCGGCAAATCACACATACATCTTCTAATACAAATAATGCAAGGAGCCATACACAAGGACAAGAAACAAACATTAATGCTTCAAATCAAACACCGCAAAATCAGACCAAGACAAATATAACTAATGGACAAGATACTGCCAACATTAAACACCCGGAATATATGGAGCTGACAAAGAGGCATGAATCTTTCCACGGCTCACCGTTGGGAGAAGTGCAAGACCCGATGTTGATGGCCCAAGCTGGCTTCTTTTATGCAGGTAACTATATACATGTACCCTTTTATGCCCTTTGTTTATTCATCAAATGAAACGAAAACAAATCTTTAACTTTATACAGCCATGAATGTGCACCATGAGAGAATAAGTTTCTATACCGTAGCAGATACAGATTAAAGCAGGTTAAATGTAAAGCAGATTGTGCCTTATAAGGCGTTAAGCAGTCACCTGTCTTCAAAAATGGAAACATACTATGAGATGAAGGCTTTAAGCAAATGAAAAATATATTTTAAAAGGTTACTGATACTCCTAACAGGGCAGACCACGGTCAGCCGCGGCAATAATCTGCTATTGACATACCCGATCTGTAGTGCCGCCGAATTCTTTGTCATTGAAAAAACTTCTGCATGTTTTCTGATTATTGACTGCTACTATTCTAAAAGTTAAGTTAAAGCCAGATTCCTTAAGAAAATATCACGAGAGTGTTAAACATTTTGAATCCAGTTGAGACACCACGACCAGTCCCTTTTCCTCTATGTCAGTGTGTGAGAGAGTTGGTTCGTAATTACTCTATACACCTTAATTCCTGTATAACTAATAAAGTAATATGTTTTAATAGTACACTTCTTTTTCTGAATATTCAAGGATGTTACACTAAAATCTAATCGGCTTATCAAAATATTTCGACTAAGTATTTATGTATTCATTTATTAATTTCCATTTGATTTTCACAAACCCCAACTAAAGACAATTCTTAATACGGGATCGCACAGGTCAAATACCTTGTTTCATAGTTAAAGAGTAGCCAAGCAAAATAAACTGTGATATCCACGTACATTTGACTTAAGTGAGTCTGAGTACCTACATTTCTTTATTATACATGAATTCAATTATTTTTTCATGTTATTACTCATTTATTCATTAATTCATCTACTCATTATCAATCATTAATTTATTAACTATCATGCATCAAAATTTTTATCATTTATTTACCCACCACCCACCAATCCACACAACCATCCATCCAAACATTAGTTCTTTTAATAGTTTATTTAATATTGTATTTATTAAAATTCATTCTAAGGTATGAGAGATTTTGTCCGTTGCTACTATTGTGGTATCGGTCTGAAGAATTGGGTCAGGGGGGATAACCCTTGGAGCGAGCACAATCGGTGGTCAAAGTCATGTGGTCATCTGTTACATTCCAGGGGCAATTGGAGTCGAACCCAAGCCCCGCAAGACAGAACTGAGAGAAGTGAAACTTGGACAAGTTCAAATGAGGTAAGACATTAAATTTACCTAGCTAGATGTCGGCTTAACCCATTACCAAATAAATACGCATATTTACGCCTTTAATTCATTCTTCCACTAAAGCAAATAGTTCAAACTTATATAGTCATGAATATGGACAGTAACTACTGTGAACCATAAGAAATATTTCTAGATCCTAGTAGATAATAGCTTAAAGCAGGCTAAAAGTAAATCAGAATACGCCTAAAGGCGATTTCTGTTTTACTTTCAGTCTGCTTTAAGTGGTCACTTGTTTTCAATACTAGAAACAGGCTTTTGGGTAGAGGTTAATGCATGACAAATGAAACGTAGAAAAACTGATAGTCGGCCTCTAAAGTTGCTTGCAAGCGAATCAGAGAAATTATTTTTGTCCGATATCATAAACGCGTGTGTGTAGGGCATAATAATATTTAACCACCGTATTTTTATTATATTATATAGATGTAAGTCAAGTCTAAGGCAGGTAAAGACATCAATTTTTAAAAGTATGAAACGCATATTAATTGTATATACTCTTGTTTGAAAAGAATAGCGTAAAACTATATATTAATTAAAGTTTGTATTAAATACTTATGCAACTGAAGAAAAACAACATTGTCCTAGTACATATACTAGTATATATTAATGTACGCGAAAAGGAAACCAAAATGTTTTTGTTTTCCCCCAAACAGAATACAAGTAGCCCTAGCACTGTGCAAAATAACAACAGTGTGGCGGCCAGTGGAGCTGGGTTCCAGTCTGAGTCTAACGACACAAACTCAATAGCTGCTAGAAGCGTCATGGAGATGGGGTACAGCCGCGACATGGTAACAGAAGCCATCCAAAAATACAAAAACTCTCACAGTGAGTAAAATTTCACATAGTTATTTCTATAGCGTGTAACCCCATTACCCCATAGTTTATTTCTAGTTTTGGAAACAGGTTACTGCTTAAAGCAGATTGAAAGTGAAACAGAATGCGCTTCACTTCCAGTCTGCTTTAAACTACAATCTATAAGGATGATATAGAAAATATTTTTATTGTGCATTTTCGTGGCTACATAAATTGGAACGTTTTTAATTGACTCATTGACCACATGGTGCCACGTTTTTTTGCGTCTTTTACATCCTAGCATTAACCCGACCAAGCATGAATTTACAAACAATCAAACCGGCGTCTGATTAGAATATACCCCTGCTTGCCTTTGTTTTGATGATGCCTAAAATATAAATTTAAAAAAGAAGGAGCAACGTAAGATATTGTAGCAGAACAAAATTTAGATTGGACACAATTAATTTGGTTAAGTTCAGAATTCATTAAGACACACAAAAGTTCAAGCTAGTGTGGAGTAATTAAGAGTGTTTAAGCTGCTTGATGTTCAATTCCATGTTGACTTAGACAAAGTGATTAAGTTTAAGTATGATGAAAAAGTAAAATCTCTAAAACAAATGTTACAGTTTTGGAACAGAAGATTCATCACTCTCATAGGAAAATTAACATTGATTAAAACATTTTTCTTACCTTCATTAAACTATCTCTTTATTGCATTACCGTATCCAAATGATAGCATCTTAAAAAACCTTTAAAGAGTAACTTCTATTGTATATAAATTTGGAAAGCATCTGAAAAACTTAATAGCGTAATTATCAAATAATATGTAGAAGGCGGACTAAAAATGATAAACACACAGTTTCATTAAAGGTTTAAAGTGAAGTATCGAACAGACGCCTCCTAGACTACTTTAACACGCCACTTTTTAATATTGAAAAAAAAGAAGATGAAAAATAGCGGTCAGCATTATAAAGAAACAGATTCATACAAAACAAATAATACAATTTGAAATATGTTTTAACATACACTTCCTATTTAAATGCATTTCCGGTAATAGATAAAGAAAGCTGCCTAAGATGTCCACGCTACTACAACACTCATAATTATACAAATTGGAGGTAAATATCCAGTGTATCTTTTTAAAATCATGGTATGAAAAGGGAATACTTCACAAACTACTACATGTACTTATATAATACATACTTGTTCACTCTAAAGTTGCGTGAAAATAATCTCTGTAGTTTTTGTAACAAACTACAAGAGACGATTCCTCATCTATTTTATCAATGCGAAAAAACAAACCACGTTTTAAAACAAGTTGAACGAATCCTTAACGATGCCAATATAAATATACATGTACATGTACAACTAGACTAATCGAATAACTCTTATATTTAGATGTCACCCTTCAACTTAGCTTGACATGGGATAAACATATAAATTCTATCTTTAGCAAAGCCAGTCAGTCCTTATGCATCCTCAAGGTAAACTTAAAAGTATCAGCTCAAAATGTTATGGAGCACGCTTATAAAGCCCTATAGTACATGTACGTCCCAAACTAGAGTTCTCTCCAACGGTCTTGGACCCCCCCACAATAGAAACAAAATAAACCAACTAGAAAAAGTACAAATGCAGAGCAGCCATATAATTATGTCTGTAACCGTTACAATAACACTGGCCCAGTGTCCAACATGCATTAGGCTGGTTCGCCAGTTTATTTCTATTAGATAGTTCACCTATTGCCGCCATACGTCCAGGAACAAATTTCGTACATAGTACAATGCTTATTAAGTTCTTTAAACTCTAGAAGTATTCCACAATGGAACTTGCTACCAGTCACAGCCAACGTGACACCAACTGTTAGTGAATTCAAAACAAGTGCTACCATATCCGTTGTAGTAGAGCTCATCTAAACTACTACAGTTGTATATTGCTTTTATTTGTTATTATTCACTGGATATTTAACACTTTCACTTTGTTTTGTAAATAATAATTTATGATACATCACATTCTCGTAATCCTCATTCTTGGTGGATAGAACTAATACTAATAGTAAGAAGAAGAAGACTCCTTTTTGGATGAAAATGTGAAAAGTTGAATCTAGTATATTTAGACTTGAAATGATATATATATATACTACAAGAGTTAGACAGTGCAGTTACAATATGGATATTAACCCTTAGCCTGCTGGTCGCGACTTAACTGATTTTTGAAAACAGTTTGGATCCAGATCAGACGCCGCGTAACGCGGTGTCTGATGTGGATCAAACTGTTTGACACTCATCTTTAAGTTTCGTAACTTAAAAATGTATAAATCTAGATTTAAACAAATTTTGAAGACGACAATTTCGAAGCAGACGATATAACCGCGGGATAAGGGTTAACTCATTTAAAAGACCCTTGGTAGATACAAACCGTTTAATGGCAATAAGCAATATCACAGTGGAAGATTTTTAAGTCAAATGGGAAGTAGTAAGAAAACTGTACAATTCATCGGCATAACAAATTAGTTTGCTAGTAACGCGTTAAACACTCTTTGTTACAAAAATAGAGGCATGTCTTCTCATCTTTCTTTCTTCCTGTTTTCAACATACACAAATGTACTTCATTTTTCCTTTTTTGTTTTCCTTTCTTAATTATACGTACACAAACAATATGCTCAATATATTTGTATGTTTGAATGTTTACTATATATTGTAAGGTGTAGAGTGGGATGGATCTCCGGCCTACAAACACCTATTCACGGAGATAATAAAATATTGAATTGAACAACAAGAATTAATCCGCCTCCATCTGAATATTCAAATATAAAACTCTGCCCATTGTCATTTGAACTTTTACATTGAGTAATGTATATTGAAATTAGAAAGGTTTTCCCAAAGAAAAGCCCATAAGAAAAAGTCCAAAACCATGATGAAATAGCTCCGCTAGGAGCTTCTGATCTGGATATATAATGTTTTCAAAATATATCCATATATATCGATAGGATAGCAGAAGAAAGGTAAAATAGTGTCTGATGACGTAGTTTCTATAGAAGGAGAGAAGGGGTGGTTTTAAATTTAATACTGCAACGTGACTGAAAACTGAATTGTAACGAACTGTATGTATTTGTCGAGCATGGATGATATACCAGCTTTTAAACCTGTTTTAAATCAGGAGTCCTAGTTTTTATCAACATGTTCTCTTTTATGTCTCTATCAAAGCGTTGAAGGATATGGTAGAGGTGGTTAAATGTTGATGTTTGCTATTATACATGACAAACGTGACACAGAAAACTAAAAAAATTAATTTCTACTAGTTATCAAGACTGACAACGAGACTCATACTGAATGTTGCTCTATCTATGTTATCATATTCAACCATAGCGACGAGTATACCCTAAATAGTCAAAAAAAGGACTAGACTTAATTTGAAATTGGAATTACCCATTTAGAGTTTTAGGAGTCAGTGAGTTAGTTGTACCCGTAATTTAACTGTAATTTCATGGTTTATTAAGGATGTATCAGTTCCTGTAAAAATTGATATGTGTGTACCCCAAACTACGTGACATTAGTCAGGTGGCAACTAAAATGCTCCCCGAACTTGCAAACAGACTTTTGTAAAAACGGTATTGAGCGACCTCTAAACTCGGGTATATTCATAGTATATAAGATAAGTGGCAGCTTAATTCAGGACAAAGGTAATACAGAAAGCTCCAGTAGTTACCTTTGTCTTGCATTTAGCGGTGACCTATCGTTAAAGATCGACTGGCTAAAGGTATTCAACAGTCGGTGAATGCTGGTTTTACTGTATTTTTGCTGTTGTTTCTGCTAAGTTTTAGGGTACATAAAAAGTGTAATGAATTGTTTTATACCAACTTCATACACTAGATCTTTTCCTATAGGCGCCGAGCCACCCAATGCTGAAGCGATTCTGGAAATAATTCTGGATATGGAAGATCGAAGTACCTCGAATACAGACAAAAATTCGAAAGCTGACACAAAGTCTGCCACTAATAATCACGAATCACCACCGAGATCTATAAACAATGGTGACAAACAAGCTACCAAGAAACATATAAATCATAAATCAGCAGGTATTTATATATTTCTAATGTACATGTACAAAAAACCTCTCTATTAGGACCACAAACAGAAGGTGAATTGATTGTATAAAATAGAGATTGGAGCTTAAATTAAAATGAAAGTAAAAAAGGAACTTTGTAGCAACCGGAATTGCAATAAAAACCAGGGGCCCGTCTTACGAAATGTCGTACGACGTAAGTCAGATTATAAAATTCTCAATTATTGTTTATTTATCCATCTTATCCTGTCTTGTGACATCTCTTTGGTATCGTCTTGAAAATACTGTTCCGAATAGATGTCACAAGACAGAATTAGATTGAGAAATCAGAGAGTATATGCATTTTAAAGTTTTGACTTACGACCGTTTTTGTCGTACGACGTTTTGTAAGACGAGTACCAGTTTTGCAATAATTATTGCAGGAACGTCAGAAACGTCATACTTCATTAGATGATCATAATTATGTACTTGATATGTTTGTGTTTTTGGATCATCCGACGAAATTTGATACATTCGTTGCCGTCGGTAATAAAGTCAAATTTGATAAATTTCAACAGAATATGACACAGTATCAAACGAAAGTAGTCTAAGGTAAGAATGAATCGTGTATTGGACTATTGCATCTCCGGTTGACATGATTAAAACAAACTAAATTGTAAAAAGAACCAACACTTTGACATTGTTTTATTGCATAACTGGGGCCCGTTTCATAAGACTTCGTACGACAAATGTTGTCGTAAGTCAGATTATAAAAGTTTCAATTTTTATATATTTCTCCATCTAATCTTGTCTTGTGACATCTCGTTGGAATCGTCTTGAAAAGAAGATTCCAATGAGATGTCACAAGACAGGATTAGATAGAGAAATAAGAAATTAAATGTATTTTAAAGTTTTGACTTACGACTGTTTTTGTCCTACGAAGTTTTATGAAAAGTCCCCTGGTTTATATTACAATTTCGGTTGACAACGTTCAACCAGTTTTGCTATAACCAGAATTGAAATAAAATTTTGAAGTCAATCAGAATCGTTACTCTCCGTTAGATGTTCATATAAACTTGATATTTTTGTGTTTTTGGATCATCTGACGAAATTGTAAGCACGGATGATTGACCACTATTGCGACCACTTAAAAGACGACTCGTTGTCTCCTATAGGAGCCTTCTCTTTTAATGTTGTCCTGTATGTCCTTGGCATAGTCAGTGAGTTATTGCCACTCAAAAGGAATATTGGTTTCAATTAAGCAGGTTGTTTCCTTTAATTAGTAGAAAGTAGTTCCTCATGAAATAACTTTGTTCTCTATTTTTTCATGTTAATAATTGGTAACTGTCTTTTACTTTAGCAAGATGAAATTAAAGCAGAAATTTCCCGTAAGAGCTATCTGCCTTGCTGAAATACTTATATTAGCTTCTTGCATCCATTTAGAACGGGTGTCGGCCATCTCTGATCATCAACCTGTTATAGGCTCCTCGTGTGTCTTTCACACATCTGAACCTGTATATATATGCCATACCAATTGATATAGTTCGTATTAACTAGTAATAATTAACACATTTTCCGTTAGGAAAGGATGTCTCGCCCAATCACCGTACTACAATAACCTTTTTTGTTTTTATCTTTATTAGATGCGCGAGCTCTGACGAACGAGAATAAAAAGTTGCGGGAGCAAATGATATGCAAGATATGTTTGGATAGAAATGCCGATGTGGTATTTCTGCCATGTGGTCACATGGTTTCCTGTCAGACATGCGCAGTGTCGCTGAAAAAGTGCGCAGTTTGTCGGAAGTTGATACGCGGTTCAGTGCGGGTGTACCAGTCTTGAACTACAGAACGTATGAGTATCATGGACGAGGATGAGCTGAAACAAAATCCATTGGAACAAACTGGACAAATGCTGTGTAACAGAGAAAAACAAAGAGACAGAGATAGCTAGAGAGAGGGAGAGCGAGAGACAGTGACAGACTGATACAGATACACAGACAGAAAAACAGGGGTACAGAGAGAGAGAGAGAGAGAGGGAGGGAGAGAGAGAGAGAGAGAGAGAGAGAGAAAGAGAGAGAGAGAGAGCAAGTGATGTTACATTTTATCACTGATTTATAATTGTATATTTCATTCTGCATGTATCCTGTAATGAATTCTACAGCCTCTTATTTTAAAAAGTGAATACGATCTTCTACTGAATGAACGTTTGATGTAAGATTGTACGGGGCTTTCCTTGTGTGATAGTTGAAAAAAGAAATAACGGAACGAAAGGTCTTGTGCAAGAGTTAATTTACAGTTATAAATTCGAAAAAATGTGATGTGTTGATTAACCCTTTCACCACCGGAGTCGCATAAAGTCGACTTTGCAAATAGTTTTAACCCTTTCATGATCAAATTATTCGGGAGAAGTTTACCCCTTCACCGCTTTATTGTCGTCTGCTTCAGTTTTATTATCTGCAAGACACATTTCAAAGTTAGTTTTAAAGTTGTTTGACTTAATTAAATATCGATAAGAGTGTCAAACAGTTTGGGTCCTGATCAGACCTCGCTTAAAGCGGCGTCTGGTCAGGGCCCAAACTGTTTGCAAACGCGCTTTTAGGCGTCACTGAGAGTTAAAGGGTTAACCGCCTTTCATGGTCAAATTATTGTGGGGAGTGGGGGAGGGGGTACCCCTTCACCGCTTCATTGTCGTCTGATGCAGTATTGTTGTCTGCAAGACACGTTTCAGAGTTAGATTTAAAGTTTTATGATTTAATAAACATCGATAAGAGTTACGTGACGTCTGATCAGGACCAACAATGTTTGCCAACGCGTGTCAATGCGCAATTGAAAGGGAAAGGGATTAGAGTTAAAGATGATTAAGACCAAACATGTGATACATGTTCTTTATTCTGTGATATTATGTCATAAACAGTATTATTTTCTAACCATTCTAGTCGTCTCTTTTTGTATCATTAACTCGTACAAACTTACTTTGGAACAAGTCTTGTTTTTAGGTTAGACGGATTCTTGCTGATATTGTTAATACTTGTATAAACTTGTTTAAGCAAACACTGTAGATCCAGATTAGAGAAATATTTAAGCGGTCATCTGATCTGCGTCTTAACTATTTACATCGTCTTATATGTATAGTTATTCTTAACAAATATCATAGACTTACTTTCGTTTATATCACATACAGAATGTCTCAAATAACTATGAAGTTTTTCACAACATATCATATAGAATTATTATTATTATTATTATACCAGATTTATATAGCGCTCTTTCCACACAGGGGTAGTGCGTTCAAAGCGCTAAAATATATAAGAATATGTCCCATTTACAGTCGAAACTCGATCATTCGAACTAGCGTTAGTTCGAACATTCCTATACATGTATTTCAAAGTTAAACGTGGCTAAGCCACGTTTTAACTTTGAAATACAGGTATATTCGACTTAAGCGAGGTTGAATTATCAAAATTCAACTTATAAAATATTGGTAAGATCGATTTAAGTGAGTTCGAAGTATCGAGTTTTGACTGTAGTCATATGTTTTAATTTCTCAATTAACGCGCATGTGCGTTTGTACCACTGGTATAAAACTTGTTTAAGTAGACAATGTAGATCCATACCTGATGACTCATGAATGAGCCATATGATCTTCTTCTACACTGTTAACACTTGTCTCATATATGTGTTACATAACAAATCACAAAGAGCATAGTTCGTTCATACAGTCTAACATAACAAATCACAAAGTGTAATATATTATATAATTATACAGTCTTTCATAACACAATCATATCATTTTCTACAATATTAGTGCATTGCCGAAGTGGTTCATTTCGTGTACAACGGGAAGAATCGAGATTTCTCTATACTTTTTATACAAGGTGTTTTTATACAATATTATCTGTGATATCATATATATCTAGCTCTTATAAAATACCTCTTTTATTGTTATATCATCGACGTTAGATTCTTCGTATGCTGTATTTTTATATTTATGAATGACATGTAACATTAAAGTTTATTACACCTCGCTTTGAGTTACAATGTTAAATTCCCATAGACCTACAGTTAACATTTTGCATGTCTTTTACATCTATACTGTCACTCTTTATGATATTCTTTTTGTGACGTCATTCTAAAGGACATTACTTTTTTACTACGTCCGAAAACGTACTGTCAGCCTTGACATGCCAATCGCTATTGGATACATTGGAACGTTTTAAAGAGTGGTAACTTATAATCAACTTTTGGCATTTTCTGTACAAGTTGCTTCCTTTTGTCCATTCCTTAACGATTTTCCATAATTTCGGAAGAGGATATTTGCCACCTAGACAATGTAAAGACGCTGTTTCTTCAATTTACTTATCATAACGTTCTTCTTTGTTTACTTGTAATATAATTATAAACAATGTGACGTCGTAAGACGGCGACGTCATTTCCCGCGTTATGTACATGTCCGCGCTAAATTGGTGTTCACATCACATTTTATAAAAGACGAATAAAACGATTCCAAAGCCAGGGTTGGTAAGCTCGGTGTAATAAAATAAATATTAGATGTCAGTTTGCGTGACATTCAAATTGTCAACCCTCGAAAACAAGAATGTCACCCTCGGCTACGCCTCGGGGTGACATGCTGTTTCTCGGGTTGACAATTTGAATGTCACGCAAACTGCCATCTAATATTTATATAATATTGTTCATGTGTATAGTTTATTGTTTAACAAGTAATATATAATGATGCTTGTACCATGATTAGTTCATTGTGTTCTGAAATAAATGCGGCGGCAGCTAAATTGTACACGTCACCTTGTTAAATCTTTCACTGCCAACGACCCCAAACGGTGACTTTGCCAACAGTTTGGATCCTGATCATACGCGGCGTCTGATCAGGATCCACACTGTTTCACACTCGTATCGACATTTCTTCAGTCAAAACAGTTCTAAAGCTGATATTTGTTGAAACCTCTTTTGGTTCTGAAATTCAAGCGGTTTTGGTTCGGACCAGACGCCGAGTTACTTGGCGTCTAGTCTGGATGCACACTGTTTGCACGTGCCAATACTATCGGGATTAAAATTATTCCACTTTCGCCTTCACATTTTCAGTAAATAAGGTTTAAACCATTTGTCCCTTGGATTAAATGACGCGTATATTCGTCACCTTAGGTTATTGCCACTTGGTTTTCCTCAAAGGACGAAAATGATATTTGGATTTTGAACGACTCCACATCGCCACTTTTGTTTTACAATTTATTATATCGTTCTCAGTATTGAAACTAGTATCAAAATTTAGGATTGTCGGTTTTATTTACTATCGGCCAATGACCGATTTGTTTGTCACCTAATCTTTAGTTTCAAGATTAACAAATTCGATGTCGAACTGACTTTAACCTCTTACCCGAGTGCGCATGCCTTTTGCAAACAGTTTGGATTCAGATCAGACGCCGAGTTACTCGGCGTCTGATCTTGATCCAAACTTTTTGACACTTGTATCGACGTTTCTTAGTCTAAAATGAAAAAATCCATATTTTAATTAAAACAACAGACGGCAGTTTAAACCAAACAATATTGCAACTAAGCAATTTATATTCCCGCCCACTAAACACATACAGGCGAGCCGGCGTTCCACAACGATGTAATCAATATTATACCACATCAGTCATAGTTACATGTCTTTCATTTGTTAACAATGTTAATTACGATGCCCAAGCATCGTTATTTTCATATGCTTTTGCTTAATAAATTGCTCTTATAACAAAACTAAATGTCCATTCAATTTTATATCTAGTTACGTACTCACAGAAGTGATTGTACTGTATGGCAAATTTTCAGTTTCTAAAAATAGAATATAGCACAGTACTTTCATTTTAATTAGCTGAATGGTATTAAAGCGAGTTTAGTATTTAATTTGCAAATGGTTTTGTTTGAAAATGCTCGACAGTTTTAAAACTTATTTCAACATAAGTATATTTGTACCAGAGAGAAACTGATAAAAAAAACCAATTTAATCTATACCTTTAGAATGCGAATGTTTAACAATTTTAAAGCTGGGAACGTGTGTATAATTTGAAAACAGTATAATTATATATGCTCTGAGAAGCCCTCTTTTCTGCAATATTTTCTTAAAACACCCCTTTTAACCAACATAAGCTGTTCGTTTATTAAAAGCGGAATAGTCTATATGAAGTATTGATAAAAAAAGGGTTAACCTTGGAGCTTTTGCTGAGCTCCGTTTAACCCATTTACCGTATGCTGCTATGTCTGGGTTTTGCAATAAACTCGATCCATATGTTTGCTGGACAATTTCGTGGGTATTATATTGCAATAAACTCGATCCATATGTTTGCTGGACAATTTCGTGGTTATTCTATTGCAATACACTCGATCCATATGTTTGCTGGACAATTTCGTGGGTATTATATTGCAATAAACTGGTTCCATATGTTTGCTGGACAATTTCGTGGGTATTATATTGCAATAAACTCGATCCATATGTTTTGTTTGCTGGACAATTTCGTGGGTATTATATTGTAATAAACTCGATCCATATGTTTGCTGGACAATTTCGTGGGTATTATATTGCAATAAACTCGATCCATATGTTTGCTGGACAATTTCGTGGGTATTATATTGCAATAAACTCGATCAATATGTTTGCTGGACAATTTCGTTACAGATAAACAATGGTGATTTGAGGACACTGCATTTTCCCATACAGCAGAACTCTTCATATGCATTAGCAAACAGTGCAGATCTTATTGAGACACCGCGAAACGCGGAGTCGCATCAGGGTCTACCCTGTTTGCCAATGTCCCTTTAAAATACTAGATGCTTAAATGAGTTAAAAGGGAGATTATTATTACGTTTCCCCTACTGCACCCTGGAATTGAACCATGGTATTGGTTAACATCAGTGAAATCGCCCTGAGAAAGATTGCTGGGGCATGCGATGTCTTATTTTAATTTATTAACCCATGCAAACGAGCGGCGAGTTACTCGTCATTTACAAACAGAGGACCAGTTCAAATGCTATTTAAGCTTGTTTTGTGGTTTTTTTTCTTGGCAACAGATTTGCGAAGGGATTCTACGCGAAAATATTTGCATCTTGGTTAATTTTAGAATATTACATTATATTTATTGTATTAAAGAGACTGGCAACCAGATTTAGCATTAAAATAGTAATGTGTATATGCCAAACGCTTATATAAACAGGTAACTTTTAGTTTATAATAAGAAATTCTGCTTAAATATGCATTTTAATAAAAATGAAAATATTGAGTTCTGGTGGGTTTCGAACCCGGGACCCGGCATGCGGGGACATAAAATAAAAAATAAGACAACGCGTTACCCACCTGAGCTAACCGGACTATTCAGCATCGGCGATCGATTTAACCTATTACAGTGTGTAGCGATGGAGAATGCGCACAAGGTTTTATCAATTTCTGTTGAGTCGAAATACGCAATGAATAAGGCGATGGAAAATATATAAAAAAAACTAAGATTTGAAGACCTTTGGACTGAAATGCCAGATGCCATTCTGCTTTAGCTACCAGTTGGGCATATACTTGTTCTATTGTTGTGTGGTTTATATCCAGAACCTCATACACTAAGACTACTTTTCTTGGTGTAGAAATAACTAAAGGTGTAAAAAGGCGTATATATGGATGTAATGGAGTTAAAGGGAAATTTATGTCAAGCGTGTGACTATTAGATTTGATTAGATACGCAGCAATAGCTGTCATTGTTATACATAGTTCTAATAGTATAGACGTGTTAGCACTATCCCAATTACATGTAGTAAATAAGTGTTTTTCTCTATGTAAACGTAAGTATGTATGGGTAAACATGATGAAACATTTTATACTGTTCTTTTTAGAAAGGTTAATTATAACCAGTGAGTTATATTGCGTAATCTTAAGTGTCAATTAATGTTACTTCTAGACAATAGCAGACAGTGCATACCCTGATGAAACACCGTAGCTGGATATCCTCTGATCTGCATTGTTCGTCTGTGTTTATGTTAGTAGCTTAGAACTAAGTGGGCACTGAAAGTATAATATACCGGTAACTGGTACTCACAAGCAGATGGATTACTGACGAGACGCCGAGTAGCTTGGCGTGTTGTCAGTATCCAAACTGATTGAAAAGTTAAATGATGTTTCCCAAGCATAGCACCGTTACATGATCAAAGCACGTGGCAATAACAGTAGTCAGTACGCTTTCATGTTACATGTCCTGAGAACAGGACTGGAGCATGCAAGCAATGATAGAATCGACTCACCACAATGAACATATTTTCCAGCCCGTGCATTATAGCCAATTAGTAATCCATGTGAATTAAACACTAACAATCACATTTACAGTAAATTCCAAACACGTTGTACATGTACCCTAATACTAATAGAATGTAGAAAAAGCACGATATTCCTTCACCGTGTTCGAAACTGGGCGAAATGGTCTAGAGTCGTGCTGACCGCCCCTGAAATGGGTAGACACCGCACAAGTGGCGTTATTCACCAGTTTCACGTGGGGCCGCATGCTCTTTTTGCCGGTATGAGTTTAAGTATGTATGAAGGTGTACTTGAATATGCTGTCAAATGTTAGGTGGCTTTGACCGTTATGATAATTAGGATATAGGTAATTAAAAAAATAGGTACGGCTGTTTATTTATTTAAAATACTATGTCATACCGTAGATATTCAATAATATAGATAAGAGCTTATTAATATTGATAACTTTAGAAGTTGCATATGTGGTATTGTTTGTTTATACTCTTCTCGTTATCCTATGTATATATCGCCAATGTTATGGCAACAGACATGTATATGTTATGCCAAATAAATATATTGAATTGAATTGAATTGATAATGCTACACATTTGCCTTTATTTGAGTATTTTCTTTATTTTTTTGCAAATACACCATTTGGTTGCAAGTCACTTCAAGCGGCATTTAAAAGCCTCTATACTTGAAAATTATACAGATAGCTTAGAATAACAGAAAAGAATGGCAGAAAGATATACATGTATTAAGAATTTTCTCTATTGCTTAAAACCTGCATTAAGCTGTCATTTGTTTAAAGCTATGGTTTCCCATTACAAGTCAGATTGCAGCTCAAGTATTAATCAGCTAACCAGATATAATTTCTAGCAATCACAATAAACAAAATACTTATTTAGAAAGTAGGAATCCACGAGCTAACATTACGCACTCAAGCTTATTTAAAAAAAAAGATTTAGTAATTTCAGGATTCCGCTGTAAACCGCACATTTTCGGACCGAGAAAAAGGTTACGTTTAGAGAGATTTTCGAATTAGAGAGGTTGTCGGATAAGAGAGGTTTTGCAGCCATTTACAATAATTTCAATGCTCAGAGATTGAAGACAGATTGTTTCGGTTAATGCAGGACAATAGCAATTCAGAAAACTGTAAGAATTTTTATGCATTACTTTTGTCCTTCATTTTACATGTAGAAGATACAGTGGAGAAGACGTTATTCTTTTAAAATAAATGCGTTTACGCTAAAACAATTATTTCCATTGCAAACCGTTTGGAGCCAGATCAGACGCCGGGTAACCCGGCGTCTGATCAGGTTCCAAACTGTTGCCACTCAGATTAAAATAAACAGTCAGAATTATCAACAAGTCGTCATTATCTACATTATAAAATTATGCGTTTTCGTCTTGTATGCGTTTAAACCGGAAAGAATTACGTCTTCTCCACAGTAAAAGTAATCGTTGAAGGAGGTGTTAATAAGATAACTCTTTCGTTTTAATCAATTTCCCCCTAAATGTAGATGTACGTTTGCATTTTTTTGTACTTATAACTATTTCTTGAAACAAAAATGTTTACAATAAGGGCTGGCTGGCATATATGTTTCGATCCGTGATTTGTACGGTGTTCAGATAATTCCGGATTATGGAATACACTGCTACTCACTTTCTTTTCTCGAAAATACAGAATAGTAAGACCTCACTGTAATGGCCTCTCACGAAAACGACCATTAAATGTTTAAGTAAAACGTCGACAAGATTAATTTTACACAGAATATGTACAAATACTATATAGGATATGTCTTCATTATTTTCTATTCTGCATTAAGCAAAAGGCATGTATTAAAGACTACTACATTGTAAGTGTTTAAATCAATTGAATTCCGCTTTATCTTAATTAAGATTTTACAGTGTTAATGAGAGTTTTCCCAAAATATAACCGACTTCATCGCCTAAGGGTCAAATGAATGTCACGAATTTTTCGGCGAAAATTTGACCAACGTCATTCAATTCCTCGAGATATGATTGTAAACAACAGTAATCTGTTGTTACGGGATCTGTTGATTTTACATCTCTTTTACTGCAGATTCGTGTTAACATAATTATTGTTGTAGAGAAGACCAGGGCTCCAGATTAGGGGAGTATTTTAAAATCTAAAATCTTTATTTCTGCTTTAAACCCTATGGTGTCACTACTCATTAGAATCGTCTCGAAGAGACGATTCTAATGAGTAGTAACACCATAGGACTTGGTGCGAAAATGAGTGAGAAAATGTTGGATTTGTTAATTTTACTCCTTCTTATCTGGAGCCCTGGAAGACGTTATTATTTCCTTTAAAACAGCTCTTGCTCAAACCAAATGTGTATCTGCAAACAGTTTGGATCCTGACCAGCCGCCGAGTTACTCGGCGTCTGATCAGACTCCAAACTGTTTGCCACTCAGATCATTGAATTTGTTTTATAAATCATGCAAAATTTAAAGAATCTGTGATTTTTCTATAAATTATTGAGTTTTGAGTTTGTTTCTTTCAAACAGAAAATAATAGCATCTACCCTCTATACTTTAAACATTTTCACTGCAGGGGTTTGTTGATGAAATGACGATAGTTCAGTGTTTTAATCACTTTAGTGAATACAAGAGTGGGAGACTGGTAAGACTTTTTTTTTAATATATATTTTCGATTTATATGTAACTGCTTAGTATGCTTGACGTATATTGTAAAATAACAAACAGTGCACACCAAGATCAGAGGGTTCCTGTCCTGTAGGAACCCTCTGATTTGGGTCTACACTGTTTGCACAGATCAAGTGCGCTATTCATATGCACGCGGTTTGTAAATTAAAATAGGATGACAGTAAAGCAGAAGAATAGAAAATAATACGAAATATGATATGACAAGCTATGCATATTAAAAGTCCTCAAGCAATCATGTTGGAAAGTAGTGGCATAAAGAGATGTATTCGAAGAAAAAGGAAAATACAAGCAAATATTTGGCATTACCGTGCATATGGCGTTAAAAATATGATCGGTATAAACACATCCGAAGAAAATCACTGAAACTTAAGTGTTTTAGATTCTTTCCATCACGTTTCCTATATTGACCTAAAGCGGGATAGATTTAGTAGTTTTAAACTTAATTCAAATGGGATAATAAAAAACCCAGATAAGAATATCTCTGTGGTCGAGGGTGCTAAAGTGTCGGCACAATGTGTGTTCTACTGCATATCTACTTTTGACTCTCTGTTCACGGATTTGATCCCGACCAAGCTCATAATTGTATTTCTTTTGAAGGTGTTGTTCTTATTTTTTTTTATCATACATGTAGTCCTTTTCCGAATAAAGACGTGTTTGTATAGGTGCCTAGGGCCCCGTTTCATTAAAATTCGTACGACAAATATTGTCGTAAGTCAGATTATAAAAGTCTCAACTATTATTTATTTCTCCATCTAATCCTGTCTTGTGACAACTCTTTGGAATCGTATTGAAATGTTTAAATAGGGAAGTCAGAAATTAAATGTATTTTAAAATTTTGACGTACGATCGTTTTTGTCGTACGAAGTGTTATGAAACGGGCCCCTGGAATTTTTTCCTTCAGTCTCTTTTATAATGGATATTTTAAGTAATTAGAAAACATTTTCGGGATTCCCTGAACTCCTTTTGTACACACAGTTGTCTGAAGAAATATCTTCAGGGTTCGATTTTTAATTTCCGTCAAACATAAGTTTATTCAAAACTAAATAGTACAGTTAGCGTATCAAACAGTACAGAATCTTGATCAGACGCTGCAGTATTTAGTGTATCTTCAGGGTCTACGCTGTTTGTACAACGTTCCCTCTCTTCAACGACTCTCTCCTTACAACGACCCTTGTCTCAGTTCCTAAACCGGACAATTATGTCTAACGCTGTAACTACAGTGGAGAATCTGTTATTCTTTCCCAATAAACGCGTTTACGCTAAAACTATTATTTGCAGTGCAAACAGTTTGGAGCCAGATCAGACGCCGGGTAACCCGGCGTCTGATCAGGCTCCAAACTGTTTGCCACCAAGATAAACAAGAATTATCAGAATTGTCCAAAAGTTGTTCTTTTCTACGTTTTAGTGCTTTGCGTTTGCGTACGTTTGCGTTTAAACGGGAAAGAATAACAGATTCTCCACTGTACTGCAAAGTTGTCTGCTTAAAATTGTCTTCTACTGTTTTTCGTAAAATAACATATAAGTGGACATTTTGATAGAATAAATATAATTATGAGTGACAAACAGCTTGAATCCAGATCAGACGCCGCGTTAAGCAAAGTCTTGATTTCCCCTCTCTTTAACGACTCCCTCCGAACAACACACACACTTTGTGTATCCAACTGGATGTCGTTGTAGAGAGGGAGAATTGTATGTACAGTGTGACCAGGTTTTTTTTTCATACCTCCATGAATACAATAAATATTCAAATTATTCCTTAAATATTATTTTAACTAACTCGGCGCCTCATCTGGATCCAAACTGTTTGCAACAGCTATTGTAACAAATTCGGTCAAATATTGAATCTAAGATTAAATAAAATATATGAATGGGTATTTACATGTACAAGGAAGAAACCGCTTCATAAAGCGTCATTCACTTCCTTGACCGTCCCCATAACTTTCATTTTCAAACAAAGTGTGGATCCAGATAAGACATATATTTATTTCAAACTGGTCAACCATTGTGACTCAGTTGTATTGTTCGGTGAAAAAGACCACTGTCCGTCAGTGAATTGTGTTATACAATGTAAAAAACGACCAATGAGAAATAAGCGATATGACGAGTCTAGCAGAATTAAGGGACATTAAAACACCGGGCTTTTCTCAAAGTTCACTTCTCGAACACAAACCTTTGACCTTAAGTGAAATTTTAGGTTATTTTAAGGGATATTAATCTTAATATTATTGACCCCTTGAAACTATTCTGAAATTTCAAATGGATAATATTTCAAGATTTCCTTCATATATAGTGCATATATAGTGGATTCTTCAATGTTTGATGTAATGGGTGCCTGGTCTAAATTTGTTTAACACATGCATTATGCGGCGTCTGATCAGAGTTTACACTGTTTGACTATGTTCTTTTTCAGGGACGCTAGGCACAAATGAGTTAAAATAAAATAAAAACGAAACGAAACGAAAACAACAGCAAAAGGTGTGAAACCTTGTTGATCTAGATCAGACGCCGATCTAGATCTAAACAGTTTTCAAGTTCTGATCTAGTTTTGATGGATTAGAATTAATACTTCTGTTGTTGTTGTTGTTGTTTCTGCTGAGGTTTATAGTCCCGCATAAGCTTCATCAGATGCGTCATCCCATTGTCTGATATTTTAATACTTCTCGGTCATACTATGTTCCCTCATTACAACGGCCCTCCCAACAACGATTCCCAACTTACAACAACGCTTGTCGCTTTTCCCACAAACAATACAATTATGTCCAGCCTGTTAATGGCTGCAATGTCGTCTGCTCAAAATTGTTGTCTGCTGTTTTTCTCAAAGTTACATAAATCGACATTTTGACTAAAAAAACTTAACGGCGAGTGACAAACAGCTTCAATCCAGACCAGACGCCGCATTACGCGGCGTCTGATCTTGATTCAAGCTGTTTGAAAATATAAGCCAATTCCCCTCCCTGTAACGACTCCCTCCGAACAACGCACACAATTTCTGTCTCCCAATGGGTGTCGATGTAGAGACGGAGCACTGTACATGTACTATCAAACACACCCGCTTATACGACACAGGG
Organism: Gari tellinella; assembly: GCA_922989275.2. NCBI lineage: Eukaryota > Metazoa > Mollusca > Bivalvia > Cardiida > Psammobiidae > Gari > Gari tellinella. The sequence goes on along the minus strand of OV277869.1, from coordinate 41,323,738 downwards.
TATGGAGGCTTAACCCCTTTGTATATTTACTGCCTGAGTACAATAGGTTTTTGCAAATAGCTTGTATCCTCTTTGATACTCATTTCAATATTTCTTTAGTTTCAAAATACCTAAAATTTAAAAAATGAGAAATAAAAGCGGACGATAACTGTTTAAAATTGAGGACGATATGACAGTGAAAAGGTTAATACTTTCACAACCCAAATTAGTTATGAGTATTTTACCCTTTAGCCGAAAAATTGTCGCCTGCTTTAATTTTGTTGTTTTTGCAATATTGTTTCAAAATCAGATGTATGGCAGTTACACTGACGAAAGTTCAATACGAGTGTCAAACAGTTTGGATTCTGATCAAACGCCGCGTATCGTGGGTACTGATTTGAATCTAAACTGTAAAGTCGTCAGTTTAGTCACCAACGGCGAAGAAAGTGTTAACTCTTTCCACCCTGAAACTTTAAATGGACAATTCCAGTTTCCATTTTAGTCTAGTCCATTTCTGACTTTTAATGGTTGTTTTTATCAATGTTTGGCATTGTGACAAACAGTGAAGACCCTGATCAGAGGGCTCCTAGGAGCCCTCTGATCTGGGTCTTCACTGTTTGCTCAGGACAAGTGTACTGTTTATATATACACTGTTTGGAAATAACGCCTATATGCGGGACTAGGGTTCAAAGGGTTAATGTAACATTTACAATTCATAATTGTGAAACTGGAAGCCTCTCACAGACTCGTGATGAACAGTACAGTCCTATCGTCGGCTTTTACATTATGTTTATCAATGTCAGATCATGGCTAAAAGCAACTTACCAGCGCTTTAATATTGCCCATTCAGTGTCGCAGTGCCGTAAAACCCAACTCATCTATCCACAGAAACATCAATAAAAGGTTTACCCATTTGTGTCTATAGAGACATAGGCAAATATTGTAGACTCTGGTCAGACGCTGCATTATGCGGCGTCTGACCAGAGTCTACACTGTTTGCTGATAGGAATTTCAATCTAAAGCAACACGAACATAAAAAATTAGAACAGGTACCCATGACACAAAAATATAAGCAGCATAAGTCATGGAAAAATAAAAAAGTCATAAATGGGTTAAGAAATAGCTGGCGTCTATTCGGTGTATTGTGTATGAAATCTGGGAAACCCGAAATGACACTATCATTTGCAATGGAATATTTGAGATAAAAATAGATCTTAAACATCCCTGTTTATAAACATCGGTTTTTTTAAAAAGTTGTTTGCGGTACATAACGCAGCGCGTACATATATTGTTAGTATAACATTGGAAAAAGAACACTTTTTTGCCATTGTGAAAGGATTAAATATAGTCTGGATACTAATCTAAAAATACCACACAGTAAGTTAGTCTTTCTTTCTGTCTGTCTGCTTGTCTATACTATGTTGTGTCTGTGTTTTGTCCATCCTGCCCGTTGCTCCTTCCGACTGCCTATATGTCCGTCCGTCTGTTTGTATCTGTGTGTATGTTGGTCTACATGTGTTTCTGGCTATTTATCCGTCCGTCTGTCTGTCTCTCTATCCTATACAGTAAACCCGCTCTCTGTCTTGCACATCCGTTTGCCCGTCTGTCTGTTCGACTGTCTGTCTGTTTATCTATCTGTCTGCCTGCCTGTCTGACTGTATGTCTGTCTGGCAATGTTCTGTCTTGACCATCTGTTCGCTTGTCTGCCTGTTTGTATTTCTATCCGTCTGTCTCCGTTTGACTTTTCGCCTGTCTGTCTGTATGCCGGTCTTTCTGTCGGTCCCTGTGTCTGTCTGTCTACTCATAACTTTTGTTTGATGAGGATGTGGATATTTTTAATGTCACAAAGCATGGTCAAATGAATGTCACAAGTGATGGCCAGGTTAATGTTTATCATTTGCATGTATGTTATTTTTACCTCATAAGAATCGATTTATGATGTCCGTCCGTCTGTATGTCTATATGTCTGTCCGTCCACCTGTCGGTGTCTGCGTGGCGTGTCTGCCTGGCCGTTAGTTGTAATAGTGTTAGGGCTAGGGTTAGTTTCTATATCATTTTATTCCAAATTTACAGCCATTATACATATAATTTGGTTCGTAAAAATTATGGAAGGAAATATCCACATACATGTAGCTGAAAAAGGCTGCCATAAGTTGATCATAAAAACCTAAGATTTCAAATTTAAATTTTTCAGACGCAATTTTACTAATCGTACCTTTACCCCATAGTCTGTTTTTTGTTTTTTTTTGAAGACAAATGACTGCTTAAAACAAGTTGAAAGTAAAGCAGAATGCGCCTTAATGCAACCTTCTGCGCATTCTGCTTTATTTTTATCCTGTTTTAAGCTACGATCTGCTAGGAAAAAAATCCGAATACTTAGGGAAAATCCGGAGAAATGGCAGCCCTGGCACAAAGGTGACGAGGACGTCCGTCCGCCCGTCTGTCTGTAATTAAGTCTAATCGATTTGTGACTGGTTATTGTTGGATTTCCTCTCAATATATTGTGAACTGACAATTAGTACGAACCCTGATCAGAGGAATCCTATAGGAGCCCTCTAGGTTGCACTGCTTAAATCTACATAGAACACGCGTACTCTTCACATGCACACTGTGTGTATGGGACGCGTAAACGTGCCATTAGGGTTCAATGGGTTAGAACTATCGATGTATTTGTATTGATCGGTGTATTACAGTCCTCTGCACTTTTTACAGTTCTCATTTTGACTGAATTAACCCTTTCGGCGCCGAAGACGCATAAACTCGACTTTGATAAACAATTTGGATCCAAATCAGACGCGTCACGCGGCGTCTGATCAGGATCCAAGCTGTTTGACACTCATATCAATATTTCTTAAGTCATACTACCTTAAATCTAACTTTGAAACGATATTGCAGACGACACTATTGCAGCAGACGACAATTTAGCGGTGAAGGGGTAAAAAACTCACGACTTATTTGGCACCGAAAGGGTTAATATTGATACGAAAACCAAACAATTTGGTGTCTGATCGGAATCCAAACTATGTGGATCAATACCAACACATCAATGTGTTCAGGACTCATGAAGTATCGACAACTAATCAGCACATGAAGATTATGGTATTTTAAAACAGTCTAGACCGGCCATAAGGCTCGTGAATCATAACACGTGCATGACTCATTTGTTTACAACAGCAAAACCTCTCTATTACTACCACTAAACCAATGGCTTCTTGTGATTTCACGTCGCTTTAACAACATTTCAGTCATATCGAGATGCCCTGCTAATAACAGGTTGAGGAAGACTCTAGAAGCCCTTTATGTCCTGTTTCAGGCACAAATCGGCAACTTGGTTCAACCACCGACCTTCCGCAAGCCTAGAGCGGCGAGAAGTAAGTCACAGCAGTGACTATACCACTAGGTCAAGGAGCCCCCTTAAAACAAAGCCAATTGACTACATATATAAAATAAAGGTGACAGCTTAAAGCAAACTAAATGACAGTAAAAAAGAAAGCTGATAGAGAAGCTTTCTATGTTACTGTCACCTTGCTTTAAGCAGTCACCTATTATAAACAGCTAATAATTAACACAATTAAGTGGTCGAAATAGAGATGTTTACTGTACACTTTATCGATCATCATAGTTAACTCATTGTCACACATAACACCACCCCATCGCCTGACCAATTCCATCGGATGATACTTTAAAAGACCATTTTCTCTTAGTAATTTCAGAAGTTTTTCTTTTGTGTTATTTTTTATTGTTCTATGGTTAGTATATACAGTGGAAAAAACGTTATTGTTCCCTGTTTAACCCATTACCATATAGGTATATATTTTTACGCCTTTAATTTATGCTTCCACTGAAGAAAACTGTTTTCCTCTATAATTCCATGAAAAGGCACCATTCAGATAATTATGACCTATAGCCTAGCAGAAAGTAGCTTAAAATAGATTGACGGTAAAGCAGAATGTGCCTTTTATAAGATACATTCTGCTTTACTTTCAGCCTGATTTAGGTGGTAAACTGTCTCCAAAACTAGAAATAGACTAATGGGGTAATGGGTTAAACGAATCACATTCACAGTGAAATAAAATGTGGAAAAATACAGGTGTATGAAAATGTTGACATCTTAACCAATACTGACTGACAAACAGTTTTGAACCTGATCTGGAGCCTGATCTGGATCCAAACTTATTGCAATGTAAGCACAAACGCGTTTATTGGACAAAACAACGTCTTCTGTACTGTATTATTTGTCCATGAATTGGATATGAAGATTTGACATCGCACCAATAGTGTATAGACGGTAACTCGGCTACTGATCAGGGCCCGTTTCATAAAACTTAGTACGACAAAAACAGTCGTAAGTTAAAACTTTAAAATACATTTAATTTCTGATATCTCTATCTAATCCTGTCTTGGGACATCTCTTTGGAATCGTCTTCTCAAGACGATTCCAAAGAGATGTCACAAGACAGGATTAGATGAAGTTATAAATAATAATTGAGACCGTCATAATCTGACTAACGACAACATTTGTCGTACGAAGATTTATGAAAGGGGACCCAGGCTCCAAACTGTTTGCCACTCAGATTAAAATAACTCGTTGGATAATTTAGCAAAATGTAGGTTTTTGTTTTTTACATTTTATGGCACTGTGTTTGCTTTTCGTTTGCGTGGAAAGGAAAAGAATAACGTCTTCTCCACTGTACTATATGAGTTATCCTCCTTCATCATTAACCCTTTATCGTGAGATGTTTACCCCTTAACCGCTATGGTGTCGTTTGTTTCAATATAGTTGTGCAATATCGTTTCAAACTTATATTAATGGCAGTATAAATGACGTTATTTCAAAACAAGTGGCAATAGTCTAGATCGTGATCATATTTCAAATGCACTTTATGATGTCATTTGAAAGTTAACTGGTAAACAACAATATCTATGTACTTTCTACCAAGTAAACGCATCGCATTAGTGCTCAAACGATTATGACATTTGCACACTGTACGGATCCTGATCAAACGGCGAGTAACTCGGCGTCTGACCAAGCTCTAAAATATTTGACATTTTGATTAAAACGAGGTGCCAACATTTTTTCAAAAACTGTGATTTTCTTATCTTATTATGTTTGGGTTTCCAGTTAAATTCAATAGAATTACGCCTTCCCTACTGCACCCACAATGCACCTATCTCTCTCCCACTGTCTAAGAATTCCGCACCCCTCATCATTCTATTTTCGGTCGTTATTACTTTTCCGCACATCTTGCACCCGTTTTCAAATACCCGTGACTAGTATGCACCAATCCCAGTCGAACTTCGATATCTCGAACTCGATTAAATTGAACATACCCGTATTTCAAAGTTAAAACGTGGCTTAGCCACGTTTTAACTTTGAAATATGGGTATGTTCGACTTAACAAGCATGAAATAATGCTGTTCATGTGTCGAACTATCGGATAGTTCGAGTTAAGCGAGTTCGAGATATCGAAGTTCGAATGTATCTTTTTGCAGGAGTAAACATTTTGCAATTTAACTTATATCTCATGTACTCGCTTAAGTCGGAATTGATTGTATTTCTATAGTTGAATTTCATTAGCTCGATCTCGCCTTAATTAGTCGAACATATCCGAATCTCAAAGTTAAAACTCCGCTAAACCAAATATATTACATGTATCAGAATGATAATCCTTTCGCTGCCAAATTTATCGTGAGTGTTTTACCCCTTCACCGCCTTATTGTCGTCTGATTCAATTTACAGTGGAGAAGACATTATTCTTTCCCGTTTAAACGCAAATGAAACGCAAACGTGTGGCAATAAAACGTAGAAAAGAGATATCTTTTCGAGAATTCTGACTATTCATGTTAATCTGAATAGCAAACAGTTTGGCAAATTTATCGTGAGTGTTTTACTCAGGGTAACCCGGCGTCTGACCAGGCTCAAAACTGTTTGCAATGGATATAATAATTTTAACGTAATCGCGTTTATTTGGAAAGAATAACGTCTTCTCCAATGTAGTTGCATGTAAAATCACTTGAAGGTTGAATTTAAGACAGTATGACTGACGAAATTTCGATACGAATTTTAAACAGTTCTTTGGTGGCTCACTCACCGCGTATTGCGGCGTCTGATCTGGATCAAAACTGTGGGCAAAGTCGACTTGCATTCAGATGAGATACGGTCAAACTTCGATGTCTCGAACTCGGTTAAGTCGAACATACCCGTATTTCAAAGTTAAAACGTGGCTTAGCCACGTTTTAACTTTGAAATACGGATATGTTCGACATAACCGAGCATTAAATATTTAAGTTCATGTGTCGACATATCGGAAAGTTCGAGTTAAGCGAGTTCGAGATATCGAAGTTCGACTGTACTAGTTTGCCCGTGGTCTTATCTGAATCCAAACTGTTTTTTGGAAAGGTTATCGCATATTTTATCGCAATGTGCATAATATTAACGTTTTTATGCCTGGATATTGCACAGCACTCTCCATGTGAACTTTTATGAAAGTTTTATTTTAAATGTACATGGGTTAATCTCAAACCACTTCCCTATTTGACCTTTCAATAGAACATTTCATAATTATGAAATACTCAGAAATAGCAGATAATGCAGACCATAATGAGATACCGCTTTATGTGGCGTCTCATCAGGTTCTACACTGTTTGCCAACGTCCTCTTTAGTATACACTAGGCATTTCCTACCTATATTGCAAATTTTGTTTTTGTTTATATATTTATGTTAACAATGACATTATTGTCCATTCTTTGTGTTATCAAACATTAGGGGGAGGGCTGTAACTAAGTGGTGAGCACTTGTAGCCCGACCCCATTTCTGTAAATATTTGAAATAAAATATGTTTAAACTAAACTAAACTATACACTAGGCTTAATCCTTCCACTGTCATTGAGAGTGTAAGAGTTAAATGGGTTAAAGGCATTTTAGTATTCAATATTTGGTGATGAAAGAAAAAACGCGTTTTTTAATCGATAAATGTAGATTTTTATTCGATGGGTTTTTGAAATTCGAACATCTCAAGTAAACCAATTTTTTTTTTACCAATTATCAATTCAATTCAATTCAAATTTTATTGGCAATAAACATATGCAATGTTCATAGCCCTATAACATTTTATGTATATGGCTTACAAATAAATAACTCTATAGCACTAGACCAGGAAATACAATAACATAAGCAAGTATGTAAAAAATGTGAGATGACAGTGATTTAGGATTCCTTAGTATACAGTAGAATATACAATGCTCCCTCCCTACAAAGGCCCTCCCAACAATGACTCCCTCATTATTACAACAACTCTTATCGCTGTTCCACCAAACAAGACATTGTGTCCAACCTTTTCATGGCTGCAATACCGTCAGCTTCAATTTGTCGTTTGTTGTATTTTCTCAAAGTTACATACGTATAAGTCGACATTTTGACATAAGGAATATAATGGAAAGTGACGAACAGCCTGAATTCAGACCAGACGCCGCGAAACGCGGCGTCTGATCTGAATTCAAGCTGTTTGAAAATGTAAGCTAAATTTTCCCCTATAACGACTCCCTCTGAACAATGCACACACCTGTTTGTCTCCCATTTGGTGTCGTTTTAGAGAGGGAGCGCTGTAAAATTAAATATTAACAGACAATTCTAATGAGTAGGCGCAGGATAGGGGTTTACGGGGGAATAGCAGAGATAATGATGGACATTTTCAGCTTACTAACTCTCATCTGGAACCCTGTCACCTGTCACGTATTTAAGGACACACCTTTTTTTTTGAGCTACCCGTTTTGAAATAGATAAACCATTTTGTAACACTTGGGTACTCGAGTCATTCATTAACAACACTCCTTATGTAGTAAAACCCATTCACGTGACATTCAATTTTTCTCTTGACCCTTGTCGTGTTGAGTTGTCGTCTGATTCAAATATATTGTCTGCGAAAAATGATCAAAATTAATATAATGGTTTTTAACCTCTCAGAAGAAAAGTTGAATATGAGTGACAAGGAGTTTTGCATAATTATGTTAGCCAAGTCGCGCTTAGCACGAAAAGGTACATGTAATAAAAGTGTAATGCGATCTTTTAGGGACGTTGTTGCTTAGTGTAGGAGCTTTCTGTATTATTTACATCTTACATTAAGCTGCATTCTTTCTTAAGTTCGACAACAATACTTGTTTTTGTTAAGAGAAGTGTTACTGTATAAGCTATCTTAACCTTTAGATAATCTATGCTATATTTATGTACTTAAAGCGTTTGCACCCGCCCACTGTCATTCATAAAATACGTTTAAAACCTAGGTATTGAGCCTTGCGTTTTTTATAAAAAATAACACAGAGGTCAGGGGACAAGCTATTTTAAGTCTCTCGCTGGTTATCGGTATATTCCGTTCGTGTTACGGAAAGACGGTGGAAAATACCCGATGATCTGATTATTGATGTTGAAATTTAAACTTGAAATGATATCAAACCATATATATACGACAAATAAGGGTAGGCATAGCGTCCTAAATAACGTAGTGGCTATATTTGAGTTGTCTCGAAGTAGAGCGCGCTGGTGCGAGACTTGTTAATATTATTTGGATAATTTTATTTATAGTATTAGTTAACATTCGGGTACATATGCACGGAAATTTTCACGGAACGTATCGGAAAAAACGGAAGATAGGTAGTCGGTCCATGTTAAAAATAGCTCGGCTTATTATGTGCTGTTTACAATAATAATGGATTCTTAATACACTACATCCTCTCCATAACAAACATCGTATTGTAATGTGTTTAAGACAGTTGACTGCTTAAACAATGTGAAAGTAAAACAGAAAACTCTTTTAGAGATTTTTTGTTTTACTTTCACCTAGCTTTATGCTGCACCCTATTTTCTATACAATCATTTTGCATTCTTGTTAGTGGTCATAATATAGGGGATTTACGGTACTATTATATTTCACATAGGATCATTTGTCGTCTGTAGTATATTTCAACATAGTTTAAGTGTCTTTTTTAATACAGTAACTCTTAATAAGGGTGGTTATCAATATTGGTCCTTATCACTTTTGTATCTTGTTCAGTAGCCGAAATACTAAGCGTCTGATCTGAATCCAAACTTATTGCATATTTAAGACAAACCATGTCAGTTTACACTGGCATCCAGATGAACTTATCCTGGCACTAATCTTATTATAATAGCGCCGAGTGAGAAAGCTTCTAGTGCAATTCTAGTAGATGGATAGATGAATTGGGGTTTACGGCACTGGGACCCGTTTTACTGAACTACTTACGCAAAATGTTTGCGTAAGTCAAAATTTTAAATTTTAATTTATATTTTTTATTATCACTTGCTACAAACAGCAAATAGCCAGATCAGAGGACGCGCTTTTAGCGCGTCCTGTAATCTGGCTATTTGCTGTTTGCAAACGTTTATGATCGAAAAATAAGAGAAAAACGATTTTGACTTACGCAAAATTTTTGCGTAAGTAGTTTAGTAAAACGGGCCCCTTGGACACAAAATAGGTCATAAAGCGCCGATGAATGATGAGGGATGATGCGATGAGATAATGATGATTTCAGGAAGATGGTTTCGGCTAATCTCTTTCGTTGCCAAGCGGCGAATGGGATCAAAACAACCGCTATGCCCTCCTTTTAGTTTTTGGCAGAGGGGATAATCTCGGTCTAACAAACAAGAAAAGATCCCCTTTGACAATTAAGCTCAGAACTGTGTCAGAGTAGTAAGGTCTCTGTAGCAATTCTAGTAAAGTCTTTGGCACCACCGGTCAAGGAATGGAATCCGCGACTCACGCGTCGTATTTCTATGCTTGCGTGACAATTCTGCTTCACATGCAGTTTATTTCTATAAATACACTTTGCGTAACTTGAATAAAACTTATTTATATATGAATAACAGTGCGCATGCTCCATGTTTATATATATGTTGTTTCCCAAATGTCTACATTACATTTTAACTATTGCTGTCGGACTGATCACTGTTATCAAAAGTTGTCTTCCATTACCACCGTAAGTAGGTGAGTAGGGTTGTGTCTTTCAAGTACCCAGTGACACTGTAACCAAATGTGATTGCAATATCAGTAGAAAAAAACTATTCTGAGGAGAAGTCTTGGTAAAACGTTTAGGGACGAAATGAGGATTTAGAGCTTTCATTCACAAAGTGCTGACGCTGCAATAATGTGTACGACAGTTTTCTCTTTATAGTAACCCATTAAACTCACAAAAGGCTGATACTTCAAATGGAAAATTCCAAAACAACCACCAAAAGCAGCGTTGATTTTAACAGTAGATTCTGGAAAACAGACTGTTTAAAATATTGTTTACACAACAGTAACGCGAATAGCGTAGACCAAATCAGATTTATCATAGGGAGTCATTTGATTTCTGTTTACACTACATGTAGTTGCATGTGTCCAATTTAGGGTTGTGGTGGTAAATAGGTTAGTATGCATGTATATACTGTGGAGAAGACTCTTTTCTCTCCCAATAAACGCGTCTATGTTAAAACCTCTTTGGCCATTGCAAACAGTTTTAGCCAGATTAGACGCCACATAGCCCGGCGTCTAACTGTTAGCCACTCAGAGGAAAATAAAAAGTCAAAATTTGTGATTTACTACATTTTATTGAATATATTGATTGCGTTTAAATTTGTTTCTAAAGCGGGAAAATATAGTTTTCTTTATGGTATCTTTTGTAGAGCGATATTTCAACGCTAATGTATTATATATATTTTTCTGTTGCAGAGAATCCACCAGGTCGTATAAGCAGCGGCAAGACACCAACTATTGTATTTACTACCAAGTCATATAGAGTATACAATAAACAAGAAACAATGGGAGGCAGGGCCGAAATGTCACGATTACCGTGGTGGCATGTCTTGATCATGCTCATTGTTCTTTTTCAATGGGCTTTCGTGCCACTTCAAGACTCGAAGAAAACAACAAATGATCGCAGCAAGAACTGCATCACACTTAAATGTGAAATATCCACATGCGATATAGGGCAGCCTATAGAATACACGCACGTGGAATGTTTAGACATACTGTACACGAAAGGAGGCATTCATTATCGTTTAAACGTAACGAATGACAATAGCAATGGAAACCAATTTAGAAGATTACAGGTTATGGAAAACTATGGCAATTTATTAAAATCTGATTGCCAAACGGTTTGCATTGGATTAACTTTGTTATATACAAAAGCGTTCGTATGTGACAGAAGAATGTCAACCGATCTGTGCAAGGAGTTATGTACACAACAAACTCCTTGTTTATGCCCTGAGCCTTGTCGGAACGTTCCCATTACAAATGGCATGACTGTGTCAACAGAAAGGGTGCTTGTGTTCATTAGGAAAGCAAGCAATGAAGGCATTGCTCTAAATGAACACAGGGTTAAAGATACTGTCGAGGTGATTTCATGTCATAGGAATAGAAGTGCTAACAAGGCTGATGCAATAACATATCTCGGTAGGACAGTTCACTTGATATATGACATAGTGCAAGACAAAGACAAAGTACAAGACAACGAAAAAATACTAGGTAACTTCTCAGGAATGTCTACCTTATCTGGAATGTACCAGATGCTTATCACTATCATATGTGTAATTTTAATTTTGAAGACCGAGTCAGATGAAAGCGTGTGTTTCAAGGAAAATGAACGACCAGGCTTTAATTTCAAGAAAGGTTACCCATATTTGACAAGTATTTGGGACACTTTATTTGGTATCCAAAACATTCCTACTACACGTATTCTTGCCTTACCATTTTCCATAAACCAATATGTAGATGAAATAGTCAAAGAAAACAAATCTGTTGACGAACTGATGCACTATGAGTGGTCACGATATTTGTCCTTCAAGACATTTCCACAGGACAGCGTCATGACGCCAATGCGGTTATCACAGGCAGGGTTTTACTACACAGGTCACGGTGAAGAGGTCAAGTGTTTCTGTTGTGGTGTGACCAATGGACGCTGGACCGTAGACGAAACAGCGATAGAAGTTCATAGACGTCTCTCTCCAAATTGTAAATATCTTGTTGGGGAGAATACTAATAATATAGAAATCCATTCTAAAGAATACTACAACACTCTCTTAAGAGCTCCAAACAATACAGCTAATGCAAGAGCTCAAGGAAGTGAATCCGGTGCAACCGGTGGACCTACAGATACAAACTGTCACTCACAACAGGGCACAAACAACCATAACAATGACCATAAGCATAGCGAGAACGACAAGGAATCGTTCAAGACGAACACCAGCATACCAACACAGGCCACCATGGCTAATCCAGAGAACGAAACATCAGGTGTAGTGAATCATACGGAAGCTAGTAATTCCAAGCAAGCAGTCACAGGAAAACAAACTAAGATGACCATGAAACATCCACATTATGCCGAGTTGGAAACTAGGATTGCCTCGTTTATTAACTGGGACTTGCACGACATACAAGACCCCGTAAAACTGGCAAAAGTGGGCTTCTTTTATGCAGGTAAGAAAAGAGACTTAGTGTGAAACTTATATGATAACTCTTTCCTTTATCCCTTCGCTGTCTTACAGAGAGTGCGATAACACCCTGTTGAGACGCCAAACCGTTCGGTACTCGCATACATATAATGTTCTTATAGAATTGCATTTTATGCATCTATTCTACTCTTAGAATTTGTTCGCATTGGTTTCTTAAACCGTCCTCACATTGAAGAACCCTTTGACGCATTTATTCCATATCCAATGGCCTGTTCAAGAGTCAAATGAAATAGTTTCTGAATTCTGACAAGCAGATGCTTAATACAGACTGAAAGTAAAGCAGAAATCTCGTCAGAATGCTAAATAATAGCATGATTGTATATTTGATTTTTTATGTTATACATGTATATACATATGTATATATCCAAGGTTATATGGGTATGTGTGCTAAGTTTTATTATAATTATGTGTGCGTATGTATGCGTGTGCGAGATTGCCTGTTTATAAAACGTATCAACGTAACGTATGATTCAAACGAAAGTAATACTTATGTAGTATGTTGTTTTGTATTTACAATATTTTATTGTATATTTACATATTGCTATTTCTTTGTATCTGTTGATTTTAACTAATGGGGTATTACTGAAGATAATTCTTTAAGAAGAGAAAAACGAAGATTAATTCATTTGTTGAAAAAAGTTGTTAAATATTCAGACTGAAAGTGCAGCAGAAATCTCATGTAGGACATTTTTGTTTTACGTTCAGTCTCAATTTATCACCCATCTGTAGGAACATAAGACATTTTTCTGCGAATAATTTTATGAATAAATTGGTAAATATTAGTAATCAGTGCACAAGATAAAGAGAGCATTTAATTTTTTTTTATCTGTTTCTGCCTTCTCGAAGAGACGATTCTAATGAGTAGTAACACCATAGGATTTGGTGCTCTACGAGGGAGAAAATGTTGGATTTGGTCAAATTACTCCCCCTTATCTGGAACCTTGGTAATTCTACTAGGCCATAGTGTGTAACTTTTGAACCATATTGGATAGGGATATTCATTACACACAAAATATAAAGTGGTAAATAAGACGTATTAGAAAGAATAATAAGTCTTATCTTTTGTCCAAAACAAAATCTCTTCGCCTTCTCTAAAACACCTTTTTATCATCTGCTTTTCTAATATTTTATTGTGTTATTTATTTTAAGGTGTGAGAGATTTTGTACGTTGTTATGTCTGTGGTGTTGGTTTGAAAAACTGGGCGAGAGGCGATGACCCATGGCACGAACATGCTCGTTGGTCAAAATCCTGTGGTCATTTGTTACAGCACAGAGGCGCCAGTGGGTTAAATGACCATTCGGCAGCCAATGAGGGAAACGAACAAGTATCTACCGGAGAAACTAATCATGTAAGTAGAAGAAGTCAATTCAGTTTCAAGTTCAACGACAATAATATTTGCAAATAGTTTGGATCCAGATAAGACTCCGCGTAGGTTATGTCTGATTAGGATCAAAGCCGTTTGACACTTATATAAGTACTTTTTTTTTTTTTCAAAATGCCTAAAATAATCTAAACTTCAAGTATACTAGAAGACGATATTTTTGCAAGCAGATGCCATAATAGCGGTAAATATCTATTTAGAATTTCCTTTTTAAAAACACATTATCATTACAACTAATAATAATTATAAGTATATTGCAATAGAGTAGGTTAAGATTAATAGAAAGTTCAAATAGGCCACGTTTAACTTGAAAAACATATAAATACGTGTACAGTTGGACATGAACTTTAGTCCTGCCGAAATATCGTCTGCTTTGATATTCTCGTCTGCAAATTTGGGTAAAATTCAGACTGATACATTTCTAAATTAAAGAAACCTAAATACTAGTGTCAAATAGCTTTGATCCAGATCAAACGTCTCGTGACGCGGCGTCTGATCTGGATTAAAACTGTTTGCAAAAACCAGGCAAGGCACGATCGGCCGAATCATGGTTAAGTGTAGAAGAGTTTGGATTTTAACCCTTATCCCGCGGTGATGTCGTCTGCTTCGAAATGTCGTCTGCAAAGTTTGTTAAATTTAGATTTTTACATTTTTTAAGGAAGGAAACCCTAAGAAGAGTGCCAAACAGTTTGGATCCAAATCAGACACCGCGTTACGCGGTATCTGATCTGGATCTAAACTGTTTGCGATAAAAACAATAAAGTCGCAAGGAAATAGTAATACCAACGAACTTCCTTTAAAACGTTTACCCTGCGTTTAGCGGCTACTCATTTCATAATACCGTGCTCCCTCCTTATAACGCCCCCTTGAAAACGATTCCCTCCTTACAACGAAGCTTGCCGTTGTTCCCCAAACAAGACAAGTGTGTCCAACCTTTACACGGCTGAAATATCGTCAACTTGAAATTGTCGTCTGCTGTTTTTCTCAATTTCACATATTGGACATTTTGACAGAAAAAATATAATGACGAGTGACAAACAGCTTGGAGCACTGTATTTTAAGCAGTCTTTAAAGATGTTAACTTGTTTTGTTCCTCTCTTTTCACAGGTCGAGAAGACAAATATTCCAAATGCGACGAACGCGGCAACAGGTCACATGTCCGAAACCCAATTGGAAACTTACGGCTTGAACCCCGTGACAGTTAGAGCGCTTATTGAAATGGGATACAGTCAGAATGTAATATCGGAAGCCATTAAGACATACAACGGTTCAAATGGTAAGATAGTGGTTCCATAGAATGTAGGGGCCTAGGAGACGTGATCGTTTTAACCCATTTATTTATACTGTAAATACGCATTTTACGTCTGTAATTTATTCCTCCATGAAGAAAAAAATTGACGTCTGGCGGGTTTTTTCCTTCATTTTAATAGTTATCTTTAAAATGCAATATTTTGCATTTTAAAGATAACTAATAAAATGAAGAATAAAAACACGCCAGACATCAACTTTGAATGTTTGTTGTAATTTTATTCAGGCTAGAAACTTGGATATGTTATGAAAAGAAATGTAAAACAAACTGCCTGTTACAATTATACTTTAAATTGGAGAAATTAGTAAGACGTTAATTCGATTTAGACGATATTCTTGCAGTGAAAGGGTTAACACATTCAACACTAGCGACGACTATACTCGTCATTTACAAACAGCGTACATGTGAGGATTACACTTGTCCCATGCAAACAGTGTAGACCCTGATCAGAGGGCTCCTTAAGGATCCCTCTAATCAGGGTCTACACTGTTTGTCGTTTTAAAATATATTGTTAAAACCAACCCTCAATAGACAAAAATGGATCGGACTTATTTTTAAAATGAAATTGTCCATTAAAAGGTTTAGGGGTGAATGAGTTGACTTTTTATGTTATATCATAGGTATCAGCAGTTTGAGCGCTGAATCGATTGTAGAGTTGATTCTGAACGAAGAGTCTACTGCCAGTGGAAATGAAAGTAGTTCCTCTTTACCGGGTGACACTGAATCTAGACCGAACAGCACAACACCAGAAAGAAGTTCCACACCATCTTGTAAAGAAACGGGCCAGTCACATAGAAAAAACCACTCTGAAGGTACATATACAATAAATTCTTTGTTAACACCGTCAACCCTAGCGATGAGTATACTCGTCATGTAAACATAGTGTAAATATATCGTTATGTATACATAGTGTAAATATACTCGTCGTGTAAACATAGTGCAAATATACTCGTCATGTAAACATAGTGTAAATATACTCGTCATGTAAACATAGTGTAAATATACTCGTCATGTATAACATAGTGTAAATATACTCGTCATGTAAACATAGTGTAAAGATACTCGTCATGTAAACGTAGTGTAAATATACTCGTCATGTATAACATAGTGTAAATATACTCGTCATGTATAACATAGTGCAAATATACTCGTCATGTATATACTTTGATGAGTACACTTGTAATATACAAACGGTGCAGACCCTGATCAGAGGGCTCCTTATATAATGAGTCCTCTGATCAGGGTTTTTTGAACTGTTTGTAATGTTGCAATATCTTGTGAAAATTAACCACAAATATTCAAAACATTGCCTAGACTTAATTGGAAATTGAATATTCAGGAGTGAATGAT
The DNA here is from genome assembly GCA_922989275.2 of Gari tellinella. NCBI lineage: Eukaryota > Metazoa > Mollusca > Bivalvia > Cardiida > Psammobiidae > Gari > Gari tellinella. Next base: position 41,307,212 of record OV277869.1, on the reverse strand, counting down.
TTCAGTGACCAGTAAAACACGTATTGCGTCATGGTGTTAGTTTTCTCCAGCTTAAACAATTACTTGTAATTAGATATCTAGATTCATGTATTTCCTCATTTAATGACCGCCAAAGTTGCTTTCGTCACTGAATTATATGAGTGTATAATTCCGTTCTTCAGTTAACCTCTCTAAAGACAAATCTTTTGGAGCTTACGTAACGGTATACGTTTGTCCTGTATTAAGCTGCCACATGTGTTTGCCGTATGTATTTAAATAGTTTCATGCATTCATGACGTCATACCGTATTCAAAGATGATCAATTATAAAACAAGAAATATCTTTAAAAAAGATATTCGGCGGAATGAGTGGTTGAACTAAGGCTATATAGATGGGTGTGCAAAATTGATTGAAATTGAGGTTTTCAAAGAATTGTAATATCTTGGATTGAAAAGCAAAAAATAAAAGTATACAATTGAAACAGTAACTTTTATTTAAAATGCAAAACTAACATGTACAGAAATGCAAAACAAAACAAAAATTTAACTCATATCCTAGCTACTGGTAGGAGATCCTCACATTAATCTATTGTTCTATATATCAAACTTCATTCATAGAGTTTCTTGAAACAAACTATAGCATACACAAATGTACAGATTCAACAGTCTGCTCTACTTCACTCTTGTAAATAATGATGAAACCACACAATTGTGTTTAACTCACTTGAGGCCATTTATATATAATATTGCTTTTAATGTATGGTAAATGTGTACAAATAGTTAACAATTAAAACAAATTGGTAGTAAACAATTACAAAACACCTAGTTTCCTCTGTATTTCAGATGTCATCTTACAGTGTAGTAAACAGTCTGGCCTGTGTCTCTAAATTTTACACTCACAGCCATAGCTGGGAAAACTGTAACTGGACATAGACCAGCCTACAGGGCTCCAGATAAGAGGGAGTAAACTAAACAAATCACATTTATTCACTCATTTCAGCACCAAACCCTATGGTGTTACCACTCATTTTGATTGTCTCGAAGAGACAATTCAAATGTTTAGTGACACCACAGGGTTTAATGCACAAATAAAGATTTTAAGTTTTGAAATAATTCCCTTATCTGGAGCCCTGGCTACTATCCAATCAGACTATTCAGTTTCAACAGGTGCTCTCAAGTCTAAATTTCTGATCAAATATAATTGGTTGAAATGTGTGGCCAAACAGAAAGTGTGGCTAAATAGAAACCAGACAGCTCCGCCGAAAAAATATTCACTCTAACAACACTTAGCACAGACAGTATTTATCAACATCTTGAGTCATTTTTCAATGCAAACAAACGCTACTTTACCGTTTAGAGTTATAAAAATTGATTTCTACTTTGACTCATTAATCTTTATTGTATTCTTTACGATAAAGTATTTATTCTGCTTTCAGATGCCCGGTCATTGTCTGAAGAAAACCGAACGATGAGAGAACAAATGATGTGCAAGATTTGTATGGACAGAGATGCCAATGTGGTGTTTCTGCCATGTGGTCACATGGTTTCCTGTCACACATGCGCAGTGTCGCTGAGAAAGTGCGCAGTTTGCCGGAAGTTAATACGCGGATCAGTGAGGGTGTATCAATCTTGAAGAAGTCGCAGGCGTTCTTTGCAAAATTCTAATCATGTCATATTTCATCATTGTCATTACTTTTGACCTTATTAACTTTCCATCTACACACTTAGGCCTATTGTGAGAGAGGACGTTTGAGTTAAAACGATACTGTCCAATAATTTAGAGCCAGATTCCTTATACTTCGTACGACAAAAACGGTCGTAAGTCAAAACTTTAAAATACATTTAATTTTTTATTTCCCTATCTAATCATGTCTTGTGACATGTCTTTGGAATCGTCTTTTCAAGACAATTCCAAAGAGATGTTACAAGATAGGATTAGATGGAGAAATAAATAATAATTGAGACTTTTATAATTTTATTTCATAATCTGACTTACGACAACATTTGTCGTACCAAGTTTTATGAAACGGGCACCAGACTCCTGGTGAGTCTGTGTCCGATCAGGCTACAAATAGATTGCGCACTAAATATTTGAATAAATCGTACACCTTATCAATCAATGTTATTTTCAAAATGTTTACGCATTGTTATAGCGTACATTATCGTTTAAGCCTTTACTGCATATATACTCATTTTTTCGAATTTGATTTATTTCTTCATTGAAGAAAATTTATACAATAATGAAAATGTATCATAAGAAATATTTTCTTATTCTATATTCTAGCAGATGGTTGCTTAAAGCTAGCTGAAAGTAAACATTTCTGCATTCTGTATTCTGTTTTACTTTAACCTGCTTTAAGTGATCATCTGTGTTCAAAACTAGAAACAAGCTATGGAGTTAAGGATTAAACGAAAAAAAACCAACGTCTTTCTCATTGTAGATACTCTAACTATTGGCTATGAAGGTATGTAGGGGTGAGTAAAAGAGCAAACAAATGCCTAACGTATGTTTAAAATTTCTCGATTGATTTTACTTCTTTAGGCATTTTGACTCTAGGAACATCAGTATGAGTTTCGAACAGTTTGACAACAGTATGGTACGAAAATGATGAAGTATGACCAGGTTGTAATTTTGCAAAAAGCGCCTGCGACTCCTTTTTACAAGAAAAATGTGAATACATGTGACAACCAATCCATTCTTTCAAACCTGTGTTAAACGGCTAGTGTTGTTATAACAATGAGTTAGTAGACGCGTAAATACACTTATATGTTTAATGCAGTACAGACGTAATTCAGAAATCGCTTAATTCTTACATCGTAAAGTTTTATCGTCTGCTTTTACCCTCTTACCGCTAAAATATTGTTTGCATTTATATCGCCCTGGGCTTTTAAGACTTTTAAGACTGTAGAAATATTTATATGAGTGTCAAACAGTTTGGATTCTGATCAGACGCCGCGTAACGCAGCGTCTGATCTGGATCCAAATAGTTTGACACTCTTCTTTATGTTTATTTACTTAAAAACTATATAAATCTAAATTTATTACATTTTGTAGACAACACTTTCAAAGCAGACGATATTACAGCAGAATAAGGGTTAATTCGGAACAAAAAGTAATAGTGAAAGGAGAGTCTGTATTACAGTGGAGAATCTGTTATTCTTTCCCATTTAAACGCAAACGTACGCAAACGCAATACACTAAAACGTAGAAAAGAACAACCTTTGGACAATTCTGATAATTCTTGTTTATCTTGGTGGCAAACAGTTTGGAGCCTGATCAGACGCCGCGTCTGATCTGGCTCCAAACTGTTTGCACTGCGAATAATAGTTTTAGCGTAAACGCGTTTATTGGGAAAGAATAACAGATTCTCCACTGTATAACCACATAGGCCTACTTGCATTAAACTATCACATAATATATCATATTCTCTGCTGAATTGCCGTTTTAACACAGTCTTGATTGCAAACTGAGTGACTGATTGGTACTCACATATATTAACATTTTTGTCTATTTATATAATGACTAAAAGTATTTAAGACTCAGATGAATAGCTGGGCCTATCTCGGACTTGAAATGAGTGTGATATCGTTCTCAGGCTTTAGATTGGTCAGATTTGAACGGATTGCTGAAAGTTAACCAATCAGTGATTGAGAACGAGCCCAGATTCGCCTAAACGTTATAAACGATGGTCCCAGGGTTTATGATACACTTACTGAGTCTGCTATGAGTGTGTAAAACTTTCAAAATTGTGAAAACATTAAAGGGACTTCCTTTTGGGAAGGATTGATGTATGATTCCCAAGTATGTGAATCATTTGACGTTGAACTATTCCATTGAGAGAAGAGGTGTGAATACTGTTTCCAGGAGCAAAGAACCTACGTTCAGCTACTATTTATGGTAGATCTTATGTTTATTTAAAATTACCCGTGAGGGTGTGCAGCAGTAAAAAGAGATAGATAGATATATTATGAAAGGGACTTTTACAGTTACGATCTGGGAGCGACCCTGTTTAGTTATTATCAAGGAAACAAACGATACATTGTTGTTAACCCTGATGTGTATTGTCGTTAACAGTCAAACATGTCTTAACCCTTTCATGATCAAATTATTCGGGAGATTTTACCCCTTCGCCGCTTTAATCTCGTCTGCTTCAGTATTGTTGTCTGCAAGACACGTTTCAAAGTTAGATTTAAGGTTGTATAACTTAATAAATATCGATAAGAGTGTCAAACAGTTTGGGTCCTGATCAGAAGCCGCGTTACGCGGCGTCTGATCAGGACCAAAACTGTTTTCAAACGCGCTTTAAGGCGTCATTGAGAGTGAAAGGGTTAAAGCAGCCCGAGTCTACAAAGATTATTAGCAAAGCAGTTTTGATCCTGATCAGGCGCCACATATCCCGGCGTCTGATCAGGATAACACTCAATTCAATATTTATTCTATGATACCTGAAATTTGATTTTGAGAAATTAAAATAGAGGACAAATGTTTAAATCAGATGACGTCATGGCATTGAATGATGACGTCATGACAGTGAATTTGTTTTTGACTATTCAACGCATTTCAGACATCATACTCATAATTTGTTTTAACTTGTCAAACTTGTGTCAAAGCAGCACAAAGATCACTAATATTCTTTAAGTTTATTATTTAAAACCTCCTATTGCAGCCTTGAGTTTATTTTAACCGGTAATCTATCACTTGTATAAACTCTGAACACAGTAAACTGTTCAATGTTAGAACGTTAAACCCATTCACTGATTTACTCCGAGTACCATGGTTATTTGCAAAGCAGTGTGGATTCTGACCAGAGATTGCTTAACGCGGCGTCTAATTAGGATCACATTCATATAAGTAGATCTATTAAGATATTTCTTATGTCAAGATACCTTACATTTGAATTAAGAAAAAAATAGACGATAAAACTAATGTTTAAAGCAGATGACGGCATAGCACTGAACTTTGACGTCGTGGCAATGAAGGGGTCAATGACTATTTAACACATGTTTGACAAAAAATATTTCAGACATCCTAAAAATGTGTGTTTACCCGTGAATTGCTAAGTTTAATTTGACTGTCATTTGCCACAACTTTGATCAAGATCAGACGCCGAGTTCACTGGCGTCTAATCAGATTACAAACTGTTTACAGATGACATTATTTTTCTTTCTTTTTTTAAATGGCATAAAAAAGGATTTTCAGTTGTTACGCAGGCATATTTTAAATACGATGATTAATGTGTTTTATAAACTAGAAGTGAAAGGGTTCGTGTTCTGATTAAGTAGATCCGTGCAAATGTTGCCTAGATTGTTTGTGCACAGTTGACTTTCGATAACCAAATCATTATTGTTACTATTATGGTATTGTTACTATTAGTGTTATTGTTACTACAGTCGAAACCCGATCATTCGAACTAGCGTTAGTTTGAACATACCCATATTTTAAAGTTAAAACGTGGCTCAGCCACGTTTCATCTTTGAAATACGGGTATGTTCGGCTTAAGCTAGATACAATTGTCGAATTTGAACTTATGAAATACTGATAAGGTCGATTTAAGCAAGGGCGAAGTATCGAGTTTCGACTGTATTAATTATTGATATTGTTACTATTACTGGGTTATTATTGAGACGAATCAAGGCAGTCACATGTCTACAGTGCTCCTTCCCTACAACGGCCCTCCCAACAACGACTCCCTCCTTACAACGGCCATTGTCGCTGTTCCCCAAACAAGACATTTATAACCAACATTGTCATGGCTGCAAAACCGTCTTAAATTTGTCGATTTCAGTTTTTCTCAAAGTTACATATGAGTGGACATTTTGATAGAATATATATAATGCCGAGTACCAAACAGCTTGAATACAGAAAAGACGCCGCGTGACGCGGCGTCTGACCTGGATTCAAGCTGTTTGCAAATATAAGCCAAGTCTAATTGCCCCTCCCTATAACGACTCCCTCGGAACAACACACACAATATGTGTCTCCCATCGTGTGTCGTTGCAGAGCGGGAGCACTTTACACATTCACTGATTGTTTTGTATTATGTGGGACCGAGAAATGTGTGCGGTGTTGAGACACTTCCGGTTTTAGAAAGTCAAGTTTTTAGGAATTCGTACTTATCAGTATTACATTAATTTTCAGTATTTTATTAAAAATCGTGAATTGTGCAATTAAGTTAAGATTTATAATCTGTTTTGTATACTATAGGGCATGATTAAATTTGTTACAACGTTTAATTTTGTAATATTTGGACTTCAAATTATTTATTAAGCTTTATTAAAGTTGAAATACTTGAAACGTTTGTTTTGCTATAATATTATATGAACGTTATTTGTACGTTTGTTTTCATAACTCGAACTTGCCTAACCAATTCAGTCGTACATGTATCGACCAGAATACTCGTCCTTTATAGTGTACATTATCGTTGGCAAATAGTGTAGAACTTGATCAGAGGGCCCCTAGTTGAGTCCTCAGATCAGGGTCAGCACGGTTTGTCATTTCACAATATATATATTTTATTAAACAAGTAAAAAAATTATATCAGAATTATATCACATAACTTAATAAGAAACCGTATTTGTCTTTTTTAAGTTTCAGGGAGGAATGAGTTAAGTCGAACTCAACAGTATTTCAGATGTAATCAGTCTTCTTTTTAAATACTTTCAAGTTCGACTTCAATAAGCAGGTTCGAGTTATCGAAATTAGACAGCAATTATTGTAAATTACAACAAACGATGCAGAACCTTTGTTTTTCTATGTCTAATTGCGTCTCATCTGAATATTTACTGTGTATATGAGTCCATGCTTATAAAGCGTTTGAGTTGAATCTGAAATCGTTCTCAAGCATTTGATTGGTCAGATTTGAGCCTAGGCTCAAATCTGATCAATCAAATGCTTGAGAACGAACTCAGACTCAACTCAAACGCTTTATAAGCGCTGGGCGTGTTATGAACATTGTATACTTACTAATTATTACGTGATTTTAAATGGAGGGAAATCTGTTATTCTTTCACGGTTTTATGCTATAAAACCTAACATGTCTGCGCATAAATTTTAGAGCCAGATAAGACGCCGAGTCACTTTGGGTCTTATTAGGTTCAAAGATATTTGTCAATTTGCTTCACAGATTAAAACGTTTTGTTCACATTTTTTGAAAAAATACAAACAAAGCTGTCATTTTCTACGTTTAATTGCAGTTCGTGTGCGCTTGGTTTGAATAGCGAAAGAAAGAATTACATAACAATACCGTTTTGTTGCATGTTAATAAACATGATATTTTGAATATATGTAATCCATGCAATGAGAAATCCGGACTTATTGTATTGCAAACAGTGTAAATCCAGACCAGCTGTCGTGTTAAAGACGCGGTGATCGGTCATGATCCACACCGCTTGACACTCACAAAAATCCACAGCAGTTTGTTAAAAAGTATTATATACCGTATTTGACTGTGTAGTCCATACTCAGATGCAGAGCCTGAGATGACGACGGCGCTTGGTCTGCACTTTTTTCAGTGCAATACATATAAGTCTGGTTTTCACAATTGTTTTACAGATACAGTGGAGAAAACGTTATTATTTCCCGTTTAAACGCAAACGAAACGCAAACGCATCGCAATAAAATAGTAAAAATGACAACGTCTTGGTAATTCTGACTACTATAGTTTTAATCTGAGTGGCAAACAGTTTGGAGCCTGATCAGAGCGTCTGATCTGGCCCCAAACTGTTTGCAATGGAAATGATAGTTTTAGCGTAAACGCGTTTATTGGGAAGGAATTACACTCTCTCCACTGTATAACCCACATTATGACCACTCTGCAGGAAGATTCATATTTCTCCATTAGAAACGAATTTTGATGCCTTTACTAGAAAGAACTTCGAAACCTTTACTTTTTACCAATATAAACGTTTTGAGGCCTTAATATTTGCTCCATTGAAACGCATTTTGACGCATTTAAATTCTTCATAGACATGTTTCTGACGCCTGTATATGTCCCCCATACAAACGCATTTGACGCTTTTACATTTCTACAATAGAAACGCATTTGACGACTTTACATTTCTACCTTAGAAACGCATTTTACGCCTTTACATTTTTCTCGTTGAAACTAAGTTGACGCTTCAGCTTTTCCACCTAGACAACCGTATCATAGTTCTACCATGTTCTGTTTAAGAGCAATAGGAACTTGCTTTTGTATCCTCATAGATGGATGCTTACAGCAGGCTGAAAATAAAGCAGAAATTTCATTTAGCTGTTTTTTCTGCTTTACCTCAGCCTGCTTTAAGCTGTAAACAAGCTACATGTATACGAGGAAGGGAAGGGGTAAAAGATGTAAGTTGAGCAGCAAGTTCCTGCTTTAAGTTGCGACATGATATCTGTTTACTTTAAATCTGATAAAAACAGCTACCTCACAATAAAACGGAATGCGACTCGTGGTCTTAACTCATTCATCCCTAAAACTTTTAATGGGCAATTCCAATATCAAAATACGTCTAGTCCATTTTGGGCTATTTAGGAATGATTTTAACAATATATTTCAAAATGACAAGCAGTGTAGACCCTGATCAGAGGGCTCTATAAGGAGCCCTCTGATCAGGGTCTGCACTGTTTGCATAGGACAAGTGTAATCCTTACAGGTACACTGTTTGTAAATTACGACTATACTCGTCGCCAGGGTTGAATGTGATTTAATGTCGGTGTGCACTGTACTAAAATACCTCATAATTATGTGTTATTTATTAAATCATAGTTTAGACATTCAGTTAATGTACCCATATTTTAATGTTAAAACATGGCTTAACTTTTTTATGTGACTTGTGCGGATTGTATGTGGTATTTTCTGCAATGGTGTTATTCTAAAGTTTAGTGAGTTGGGGTTATAGAAAAGAAACTGAAGAAATACGGGTATGTTATATGTAGAAATAAGTTCGCTCGAGTTAACAAGGTTCGACATTACATGTACATTGGAGAAGACGTTATTCTTTCCCGTTTAAACGCAAACGAAATGCATATGCAAAGCACTACATGTAGTATGTAGAAAATGGCGATTAGGGGGAAATTCTTAACTATGTATTTTAATATGAGTGACACACAGTTTGAGGCCTGATCAGATGCCGGGTAACCGGACGTCTTATCAGGCCCCAAGCTGTTTGCAATGGAAATAATAGATTTTAGCGTAAACGCGTTTTTTGGGAAAGAATAACGTCTTCTCGACTTAATACATGGTTGTGTGCAGTTCATGTACGTGGTAACATTTGAATCAAACGATCATTGAACTTCAGATAATTATATTATAGTTGTACATGTATTATATTTATATGTACTGTGTTAAAGTTGTTGTTATGCATTTTGTTAAAGCTGTACCTTATCTAAATATGATCAATAAAGTTACAAAGTTTCAAAGTAGTCACTAGAGCTGAAGACAACTTAACCCTTATCGTGCTAAGCGTGAGAAGGCCAATCTTCAAACAGCTTGGTCCCTATCAGACGCCGCGTTACACGGCGTCTGATCTGAATCTAAGCTGTTTGCCACTCACATTGATATTTTCTCAAGTAAAAAGATCAAAATTAATTATTTTCTTTTTCGCAGACGATATATTTTTAGCAGACGACAAATAAGCACGATAAGGGTTGATGTAGAACAAATGTAATGAAGGATGTAAGCTCTTATACAGTGGAAAGGACGTCATTCTTTCCCGATATAACGGTAAACGAAATGCAAACGTAATGCACTAAAATGTAGAAATTACATTGTTTTAAAATTTCTATTTATCATATCATGTGTGGCAAACAGTAAAGAGCCTTATCAGACGCCGGGTTACCCGGCGTCTGATCTGGCTCTAAACTGTTTGCAATGGAAATAACAGTTTTAGCGTTAACGCGAATATTGGGAAATATTTACGTCTTCTCCACTGTAGAAAAAGCGATTGGAAAAAAATCAAAAATACTTTGTATTAAGATTCAGTTATTTTGCTTGAAGACGGTTTTACCGATCCTATTTCTTTAATGCCATATGTACAATAATATTATTGGTGCGTTCTAAAATGGGGCCAATTTTACCCCTAAGTGAACCTAGTCCTTTGCTTTTACTTGAGTATTCACTTTTTATTTGTGCGAATACATACATGTATTTAGCTTTTAGTCAGTTAATGTCAATATCGTAATTGTATATCATAAACTGTAATCTGAATGTTACTATTGTAAGATGTTTTAACCCGTTACCCCATAGCCTAATTCTAGTATTGAAGATATGTGACCACTTAAAGCAGATTGAAAGTAAAACAAAAGGCGTCTTATGAATATTCTGCTTTACTTTCAGCCTGATTTAAGCTACTGTCTGCTAGAACTTGAAACTGTTTCGTATATGATACATATTCATTATTGTACAAATTGGAATTATTCTAATTAAAAGCGTAAAAAATGTGTATCTATTGAGTAATGGGTTGAAAAATGTACGTTTTCTTATATATGTCAAGTCAAGCATGTTAAGATCTGAATTGTGTCTTTCACATCGCATATTGATTTATTTAACTTTTACAATAAATGTGTTGTTATCATTTCAATTAAGTGTATATTTATAATCCCTTCCCTATCAATATAGTTCTTAACCGTTTTTACTGTCGGTCGTGGCTTCAATGTGTTTTGCAAACAGTTTGGATCCAGATCAGACGCCGCGTAACGCGGCGTCTGATCTGAATCCAAACTGTTTGACACTCGTCTTTAGGTTTCTTTCCTTAACACGTGTAAAAATCAAATCTAAATTTAACAAACGTTGCAGACGACAATTTCAAAGCAGACGACTTTGCAGCACATTTCTGACAAAAACCTTAAAGTTCTTTAGCAGACGAAATATCGACTGCTTCTTCTACTTCTACCAATTGGCGGCCGCCGTCATCAACACTGAAAAGTATCGTCTGCAATTTAAATGTCACGCAGGAAGTATGTTATCGCCTGATTAAATTTGTCGTCTGCATGTCTATGCCAAAACCAAATATTTGAAGCTCAGACTAAAGAAATGACTCGGCGTCTGAATAGGATCCAAACTGTTTGGCACTCATATCGATGTGCACTCAGTCGAAAATGACTAAAACATAAATTTGATAAATAAATGCTGACGACATTCTTTAAGCAAGTGGGTTTAAAGCGTTTACAAATATAAACCGTCTCGTACAATAACAACCATTTTCTAAAAGTGTCAACCAATCAAATTGAAGCGTTCACGTGGTTAATGTTGCCTAATATGGTATTGGGCGTTGCCGAATTTAACTTTACTTTAACTGTACAGACGCGCATCGATAACATGAACTCACTTTTAAAAGGTGCATTTATATGTATTTTTAGTTAAATTTCGATACTTCGGGCTCATCATTCTCGAAAATTCTTGTACAATGTAGTTAAAAGTTGCATGTTAAAACATGGCTTAGTCTCACTCGCTTTGGACGAACATACCCGTAATTCTAAGTTAAAGCGTGGTAAAAGTCACGAAATAAAAACGAATTACGGGTAAGTTAACCTTAATTAGGACTCGACCATATTGAATAAAACATGGAGACACGTCATTTAAAATACATGGTTTTCTGACTCAGTTTTTCCCGTCCCCGCGTACCGGGTTCGAATCCCATTCTTGCTAAATTGTGTTTTGCTTTAAAATCTTTTTTAACAGAATTTCGTATTTACATGCTTATTTAAGCGTTTGACAAACATTAACAAACCGTTCGGTTTTAAGTCTTTTTAAGGCAATGCAACTTAACTCTTTGAACCCTAGGCACTCATATATGCGTCATTTGCAAGCAGTGTACCTTTTAGGAGTACACTTGTCCTATGCAAACAGTGTTAACACTGTTTGTCATTTTGATTTATATTGTAAAAATCAACCCTAAAAAGTCAAAAATAGACTAAACTAAATTGAAAACTAGAATTGTCCATTTGAGATTTCAAGGAGGAAAGGGTTAAAAAATATCGGTACGAATTTTAACGGTATCGACGGCAGTTGATGCGTTAAACATTTTAAATGGAGGCAGTTAGAATCTATTGAGTTAAAGAAAAACATCGAAAAACGTTGGTCAACATCGGTACCCAATCGGCCAGCCAGAGTAAATCGTTTTTCTACTGATCTCTCCAATCGACTTTTCTCAAAAGAACATGACTACAATGTACGTGCGACCGACATAAAAATAACACCCCTTCACTGCAAAAAGTATTGTCTACTTTAACCCTCCAACCCCAACCGCGTCTGATTTGGCTCAAAACTCTTTTTGCAACGAAATTGTTTTTGTGCATAGCGTCCTATAGAAGGGACATATGAAAACAAGGTAGACTCTGGTCAGGTTCTACACTGTTTGCTGATAGGAATTTCAATAAAAAAGCGAAAATGAAAATTTAGACCAGGCACCCCTTAGATAACAAATTGACCACTATAATATATAAGCATGAACGAATCCACTGGGTTCAAATGGGTTAATTTTGTCTGAAAATATTGTCTGTAACCAATTAATTTCCAAAACTGCTAATATATTGCCAAACGTTTCGCATACAACTGAGACACAGTATCACTCGGCACCTCATCAGAATCAAAACTGCTTAAAATTGTTTCAAAGATTTGCCCATAGCGCGCAGAAGGTAAGGAACTTGTCTATGTTAAAAGTGGGACAACTCGATATGAACATAGTTCAAAAACATTTCATACTCAGTCGAGTTACTTCCCATAGTCGGTTGTGGTTTTATTTTTCATTTCCAATTAACACTAAAAGTAAATAAAATGGAGTAAATAACACTTGTTATGTGTTGTCATTCTATTTGTGTTTGTTTGTTTTGATTTACGTGTGTTTCTGACATTTTTGGGCTAATTGACGCCCAACAGAGAGAAATAGAGATACATGTACAGAGAGACAGAGGACAGTGACACACAGAGAGAGAGACATATACATGGAGAGAGAGAGAGGGGACAGAGAGACAGAGACAGACAGACAGACAGACACATATATTGAGAGACACACAGGCAGATAGAGAAAGAAATGCATACAGCGACGAAGAGACAGAGACAGACACAAAGAAAGACATAGATAGACAGAGACAGATTCACATAAATGGGCCGCAACGGATGTGATCCAGTGGTAATACCAAAGGTTGTGAGTTCGATCCCTAGCCGGATCGATTATAAGAGTAGGGTATCGAGCCCGGATTTGCTGTATCTGCTCCTTTCTCTGCGACGTCCAATTAGCCCATAGATGGCAAAAACGGACGTTAACAAACAAACGAAACCATCAAAATGTTAACGACTTTGGCTTGTGGAGACCGGGGATCGAACTTGCAACATTCCCTATCCGAAATCGACGCTAGAAATGAGTAGTAGTATAATCTTGATTTGAGTCTCTTCATGGTTTCATTGTTTAAAAACATCACCATAATATACGTACACGGACCATGCCATTGAATTATAAGAGACTATGGATTCTTATACATACATTTCCAACAAAAAATATACAAATCACAGATATGTTCATAATTGAGCATTTTATGCCAAACATTTTCACAAATTTTGTCTACTGGTTTGAATGTACATCTTTGCTGTCTTGTGTGCACAATGGTGATGGATGTCTATGCACCCTTCAGACATCTACAATACCATCACCAATGTGCACATTATACAGTTTAAAGTACCAACATCACATCATGACTTACAATTTGTCTTTAAACAATTCACAGAATGAATTGTTTTACAATCACGTTGTACGTATCCCTATGAATTAAGCTGTAATTAACTCATTTACCCCTGAAACTCTCAATGGACATTTCCCGTCTCCAAAAACAGCCTATTCCGTTTGTTGCTGTTTGTTTGGGTTTTTTTGGAGGGAGGGGGGTGCTGTTGGTTTTCTTCAAAATATTGCACAATGGCAAATAAGGTCAGTCCCTGGTCAGACGTCTCCCTTAACAGCCCCCTGATCTGGGTCTACACTGCTTGAAAAAGACACGTGCACTCTTACCGGTACATTGACTGCTCAGGACGAGTAGACTTGTCATTGTGCCGAATGTACATTTGGTTTTTAAATATTGCACAATGGCAAACAGTGTGGAACCTGGTCACCTGTGATATGGGTTTACAAAGTCTACACAGGACAAGTGCACTTTTAACATGTACACTGATTGTTAAGGATGAGTACATCTGTCGCTAGGGCTGAATGTGTCAAATGTACAGATTACAGCAAGGGATACTACATTTATACAGAGTCAGATTCAATATTCCCCTACTCTACAACCAGGTCACATGGAACAACACTCAATGAGACATGTTGCACGTTTGACTTCTCTCATGTGCATCCATGGCCGTACTTGAGACAATATAACACATATAGTCCGCTTATGGCTGTTTGGGCAAATATTGCAAAATGGCAAACAGTGTAAACCTTGGTCAGATGGATCATTTATGAGCTCACCTGATCTGGGTCTTGACTGCCTGCACAGGATAGGTGCACTCTCTACAAGTACACTGGCTGTTAAAGACGAGTACACCAGGAACACCCAATGTGACATGTTGCATGTTTGACTCCTCTTATGTATACCCATCACTGTGCTTCAGACAATATAATACAGATAGTTAAGATACACACAGCCAAAAAGTTGGAAAACGGACCGAACAAGTCATATTAAAACATTTTAAAGAATCATATATCAACTGCAATTAGATTCGAGCTGAACTGATTAATAATTGCTGTATACCTTGGAAAAAATCTTCATTTTACATAAATTAAATTAAGAATTACGTTAACATTATTTACATTAAAATTCTGCTATATTTTACAATGTGTACGCTGTAAACATAACATTGTGTTTTATTTTATAGTTTGATCCCAAATGTTAGTGAACCTCCATTTATTTCCCTTTCCTGACCAAATTTTGAAATACGAGATGTAATATCTAATGACTGAACAAGATCATCTCTATTTTGAGGTTGCCCCACGGCCTATTGTTTCCTACTGTTGACATGTTAAGTTACTGTTTTAATGGTGTTTCTTTAGTTAACTCATCAAAGTCCATTAGCGAAGTTAGGTACAGAGTGTACAAGAATTACTTGATATTAGCCTATACATTTGGCATTTCAGTGAAGAACTATTCGTAGGTCAAACGTCACGAAATTGTGTAACACGGCAAATGGCATGGCAGCCATTTTAATAACTGACCTGGATTCCCTTGATTTGTCTACGAACAAAAAGTAAATAGGAAGTCCACTCTATATCTAGACTGAAACGAAAGTTTGATTATTCTCTACAGGTAATAAACATAAATTACATAATTTCGTGATAGCTAACTCATTTGTGCCCACGGTCCCATATATGGGACTTACGCAAACAGTGTAAATTCTGACCAGACGCCGCATAATGCGGCATTATTTAAACACCAAGAAATTATGTCACGAGACGATAGATAGATAGTATAATCGTTTTTTTATCAGTATTAGCTTCAGGCAGGTTTAATATTGATTAATTATATAGAAAATCAAATAAATCAGCACCAAGTAGTGATAACGTAGGTTATAGAACGCATTGGCATGACGTCATACATTTACGACATCGTCGCATATCACATTTGCACAGTTTCCACTTGTTATATACAAAAAATAACGGGTTTATTCAACACTCCTGTCGGTTGTAATGTTACATGTATATACAGCAAAATTCAGGAATATAAACGAGCTAACAAATATCAAAATGTACAAAACACAATCAAATATGAAGCAAAATGGAACTCAAAATGTAAAGATAAATATATGTTATGTTAAAGAGGTGCACGGAACAGTATTTAGGGGACCATGATAAAATCGCAATGACCCTAATTATTGGGACAGACAGGCCTGAACAAACAGTGTATACCCACATTAGACTGCTCCTTTATGAGTAGTCTAAACAGGTTCCACACTGTTTGCCTTTCAGTTTGAACGTGTTATAAAAGCAATTAGTTAAACTTTAAGATAACTACAGCTATTCAGTGTATACGGAGTGTCCCAATTATTAGGATGGTTTACGGTACAAACATAGAGCATGTCTGAGCAGTTGAACATAACAAAATATTTACATTCACCCTGTAAAGTCTTTATGTAATCCTATTAAAAATATGCAGTACATCTGCCGATGAACCTACACTTCCAAACTGGTTTTAGCCAGTTCGGATTTCCCCCGTGCTATTCGTGGACTTCTTCAAATAGACTACATCGGGCACTTAACACTAAGCTCTTATTGGTCGACAGTCATATAACACTAGCGGAGTGATACAGACCCATAGGTCGTTGTCATCGCGTTGCTATGTGTGTAAATGGGTTAAGAAAACAACCGCGACCTGTATTTTTAGAATGTGCTTTTGCAATAGATATTCAAGTTGCACTGTTTTTTGGATGCCTTGTAAGTCTTTTCAATTCACAGAGAGAAAGTTTACTGGAAAAAATCCTGAATTTTTAATACAGTTACAGTACATGTAGTTGGGACTATTTTCTCACCATATTTAGAAACTGGAATGGCTATTACATCGACATTACATCTATCAAATCTCTTTGACCTTTATATGATAAATTCTTATACAGAAAAACAAATCTGGCCAATAAACACATTAAATTGACAAGACAGAAAATATAAATATAAATATAAGGAATAAACAACATCTCTTTGCCGCTCATGACGGTATGACTACATTAGCTTCAGGGGGTAAATTTCGTAAACGCCCGAAGCTAATGTAGTCATACCGTCATGAACGTCAAAAATATGTTGTTTATTCCTATAATGAACCGATATGATATTCTTTCCTCCAAACACTAATATATCAAAACAACATCAGTGCCTTGGTCTTACGTCAAATGATTCACAGTCTTTCGAAACGAAAAGAAATTTACTTAAAGACTACACGATTATATAAACAGAAATACTCTTATAAAACAATATTATACAGTATACAAGAACAACCAATGTGAGACACAAAAGTGTGTGTAGTTCGGAGGGAGTTGTTAAAGGGACGGGAAATTGATACATTTAGAGTGCAAACAGTTTGAATCCAGATCAGACATCGCGTTACGCGGCGTCTGATCTAAATTACAAGTTTTTGCCACTCGTCATTGTGTTTCTTCTATCAGAATGACCATAATATGTACCTTTCAGTAGTTTAAGGGTAAGGAAAATCAGTCTTGTTTGGGGGAACAGCAGCAATCATTGTTGTTAGGAGGAAATCGTTGTTAGGAGGGCCGTTGTAGGGAGGGAGAAAGTTATAGATACTCTGAATATATATCTCCTAGAGACGTGAAACCTTTCTTATACACAGTGAACACCGGTTACAACGACAACCTAAAAGGAAGAGTATCGATTGTATGAAATATGAAATACAGGTGACAGCTAAATTGAAGGAAAAGTAGATATGTACATATGTATGATGTTCTATCGCGATATATCTGTATGTACTTGTTTTTCATGGTGGAATAAAACTGTTGATTTTCATATGTTAATGTTTAAAACCAGGCGATTGGGTTGGATATCTATAAAGTTTCCTCTTTCCTGTTTTTCTTCAGGAACTCCTGAAAGGCCAGGAAGGTCTGGCGGAGGTAAAGGTGCCTGAAAGGATAAAAAAAAACATGCACACATAAACCCTGTTAATGCTATCAAATTTTTTAATCAATTTCCATATTCTTTACACATACAGCCTGAAAAACCAAGGAAAGTGACCTGAAAGTAGTTTGAATTACTTCCCGATCCTAAGATGTAGCCTACCGACACACTAAAGTTGGCAGTTCTTATGTGGTATACAGAGGACATAATTGTGCACAAACAAGAGTTTATAATTATACTTGCGGTCAAAGGTCAAGGTCACATTTGACCCCAAATTATATCCAAATATACACATCAATTTTGTCATCTCAAGTTGATTTTGTGTAGGCAATATGAAGCCAATATGTCCTGGTCAAGCTCTTTTCTATAAATAAGACCAAGTGCCAACTTTAAGATCACAGTAACCAGAAACTGTTACAGTACGTTCTTCCATTCCACGATGATTTCATACGACAAAGATGGTACCCCCGGATGGTGTTGTGTTGATAATATCGTCCGAAAAAGTTTGTTTCAATTATTGTAGTCAAAGGTCAAGGTAAAGTGAACTGAACATATTACAGGACAATGCGCATTCCCAAGATACTAATACAATAAATCTGACATCCATAGCTGATGTAGTATATGACATATGAACCGGGCAGTTGGGATACGGACGGTCGGACACGCACAGTTCAATGATGAGAATTCGGATGTTATTGTTTCTACTGGGCATAAGTTTCGTTATGAAGTAGCCGAGCAATTATTTTTTCGTGGCAACACCACAAACAATCCTAACTCATTCTTAATAGATTCTCGGATAGTGTCGGAAGTGACCGATAATTTTCAAACAACACTTCCAATAGACTATCGTGAATATCCGTACGATTTCGAGTTTATTTTGAGCTCATTGCCTGTCATTTAAAGCCATTTGTAGTGGCTGATACAGGGCCCTGCCCACAAACGAGACAAAATATATCTAGACCAAAAGTACTATTGAAATGTCCTACTTCCAATCAAACCAAATTGGATCATATCTATCTATTCCATTTCATTGAAACACTTCTGTTTTATCAAAAAAATGGTCATTCGAAACAAGAGTGTTCGATTTTCCAGAAACGTCGCGGGGTTGAACATGTACGTAACTTCACAATTAGCGAGACTTATTTTGTTGGAGAGATAAACGTACACGTGCGTAAATTTTGTCATCAGTTTTCGCGAATATACGATAGCGACGTTTTTTAACAGAAAATATATTCCACTTAAAGTAATGTAACCCCAACCATTAAGAAAAATAAAGGTAGAAAAAGAAATACGAATGATAATTTGATTTCATGATAAAAATGGTTTATTTAGAATGTTTGCGTTGTTTGTATGTGATTGGACAATTATAATTTTCTCACCAGTTTCCTCGGCTAGCGGCAAGCGGGAATTATAAAAGCTAATTTAAAACGTATTTTAAAATTCAAGTTAATTAAGGATTTTTTGTCTGGGGTCATAATTTGAACACACTAATGGTAGAGAACCACAAAGCAAATCTATATATAGCTATATATGACAAATATTAAAGATCTGGGCATTACAGTTTTAGAAAAGAAGATTTTTAAAGGTTTTCTATGTAAATCTATGTAAAAACTGATAAGCCCCGGGGCGGGGCCAAATTTAATCCAGGGGTAATAATTTGAACAATCTTGGAAGAGGACCATAGGGCAAAGCTACATGTCAAATATAAATGATCTGGCTCTTACAGTTTAAGAGGAGAAGATTTTTAAAGGTTTTCCTATGAAAAATTGATAAGCCCAAGAACGTGGCCATTTTTGGCCCGGGGTCATAATTTGAACAATCTTGGTAGAGGACTATAAGGCAAAGCTATATGTCAAATATTAAAGATCTGGGCCTTACAGTTTTAGAGAAGAAGATTTGTAAAGGTTTTCCTATATAAGTCTATGTAAAACTGATAAGCCCCGGGGCGGGGCCAATTTTGACCCGTTGGTCATAATTTGAACAACTTTGGTAGAGGACTATAAGGCAAAGCTACACGTCAAATATAAATGATCTGGGTCTTGCAGTTTCAGAGAAGAAGATTTTTAAATGGTTTCCTATGAAAAATTGATGAGCCCGAGGGCGGGGCCTATTTTAGCCCGGGGTCATAATTTGAACAATCTTGGTAGAGGACCACAAGGCAAAGCTACATGTCAAATATTAAAGATCTGGGCCTTACAGTTTCAGAGAAGAAGAAATTTAAAGGTTTTCCTATATAAGTCTATGTAAAACTGATAAGCCCCGGGGCGGGGCCAATTTTGACCCGGGGGTCATAATTTGAACAATCTTGGTAGAGAACCATAAGGCAAAGCTACATGTCAAATATTAATGATCTAGGCCATACAGTTTCTGAGAAGAAGATTTTTTAAGGTTTTCCTAAGAAAAACTGATAAGCCCCAGGGCGGGGTCATTTTTGGCCCCAGGGTCAAAATTTGATCAATCCTGCTAGAAGGTTATTAGGTTATGATATACACCAAATATCAAAGGTCTGGTCCTTTGGGTTTCTGAGAAGAAGATTTTATAAGATTTTCTTATGCATTAAAAGTTGTCTACAGGTCATGTTAGAAAATCTGGTCCCACAGCAAGGGGAATAATTCTAGTCAAAATCTTTGAACAAGATTTCGTTCCCCCTTGTCACTGATGCTTCTGACAAAGTTTGGTTGAAATCCGGTCAGTGGTTTCAGAGGAGATGTTGTTTGGAACTGTGAACGGACGACGGACGACGGACACCGGACGACGGACGGAATGGTATCACAATAGCTCATCCTGAGCCTTCGGCTCAGGTGAGCTTAAAAAAGATTTGAAGCGAGCGGGAATCGAACCAGGAACTTTTGGTTTGCTAGTCAATCATTCTACCAACTACGCTAACAAAGAAGAAACTAAAGCTTATTAAACTTCCCTTTATGTAAATTTTCTACTATAAGCACGTGCCGAAAAAATTAGGTGAAAGTCATCCGCATTTTCGGAACTCGAGATGCGGGTCGCCCGCTGTCGAACCACCTTAAGTCTGAAGAGCAAATGGCATTCAGGATTATGGTATAAAAAGTGTCTACATATCTGGACATGGGAAAACAGTACAGACAAAGACTTGAGGGCTCTTATAAAGCCATCTGATCTATTACTGCACTGCTGCATTTATTTTTCAAATTATTAAGCCTCATTTTTGCTCAGAAACTTTAGACTACGTGTGATAGACACTTAATATTTGGTATGTGTTATCAAGTCAAGAAGTGCTTGAGCTCAGTACAACTTGGGTTATGTTCGACAAAGGTCAAGGCTATTTAGAGGTCAAATATCCTACTGTAAAATTAAGCTTGGCAATAACTTTGGAACTTAATGTCATAGAAACTTCATATTTAGTATGTGTATTCTGTTCAAGAAGCTCTTGAGCTCTGTAGTCTGTAGAAGTAGTCAGACAAAAATCAATGTAATTCAGAAAAATGGTCACATAATTGGGTAAGATTATTAGGTAAACTTGTTTTGTAACTTACCAAAGGCATCGATGAATGATGATTGTCAGTAAAACTGAACTGAATTGAACTGTTATGTTCCACCTTAACTTGCACCTTTTTAACTAAGAGGTGATTAGATATAACTCATATGTATGCAGTAAACCACTCTTATACAGTCCATTCCCTAATCAGTCGGATACGGCAGCAGCGCCTAGCTAAGACACACATTGCATAACAACAGACTGGTAGCTAAACAACTCAATAGAATTGCTTCACCACCAGCTATATAATATACACTGGATGTCCTAACACTCCGAACTGACCAGGGGAATTTGCATCTTTACCAATTATAGTCATTATGTAGGCTCCCTGTTATGGGATTTTACCTAACATATGCTATATACATACACTACAAACGAGAGTTGATGTATCTATAGGATACGCAGTGAATGGCATATTGTGTATTAAAGGGAGGTAATCAGATATAACTCATATGTATGCAGTAAACCACTCTTATTCAGTCCATTCCCTAATCAGTCGGATACGGCAGCAGCGCCTAGCTAAGACACACATTGCATAACAACAGACTGGTAGCTAAACAACTCAATAGAATTGCTTCACCACCAGCTATATAATATACACTGGATGTCCTAACACTCCGAACTGACCAGGGGAATTTGCATCTTTACCAATTATAGTCATTATGTAGGCTCCCTGTTATGGGATTTTACCTAACATATGCTATATACATACACTACAAACGAGAGTTGAT
Organism: Gari tellinella; assembly: GCA_922989275.2. Classification (NCBI taxonomy): domain Eukaryota; kingdom Metazoa; phylum Mollusca; class Bivalvia; order Cardiida; family Psammobiidae; genus Gari; species Gari tellinella. Next base: position 41,285,415 of record OV277869.1, on the reverse strand, counting down.
GTATCTATAGGATACGCAGTGAATGGCATATTGTGTATTAAAGGGAGGTAATCAGATATAACTCATATGTATGCAGTAAACCACTCTTATACAGTCCATTCCCTAATCAGTCGGATACAGTGGTTTACTGCATACATATGAGTTATATCTGATTACCTCCCTTTAATACACAATATGCCATTCACTGCGTATCCTATAGATACATCAACTCTCGTTTGTAGTGTATGTATATAGCATATGTTAGGTAAAATCCCATAACAGGGAGCCTACATAATGAATATAATTGGTAAAGATGCAAATTCCCCTGGTCAGTTCGGAGTGTTAGGACATCCAGTGTATATTATATAGCTGGTGGTGAAGCAATTCTATTGAGTTGTTTAGCTACCAGTCTGTTGTTATTTAATGTGTGTCTTAGCTAGGCGCTGCTGCCGTATCCGACTGATTAGGGAATGGACTGTATAAGAGTGGTTTACTGCATACATATGAGTTATATCTGATTACCTCCCTTTAATACACAATATGCCATAAGAGGTGATTGTCAAGCGGTATAATGTGCCCCTTCACGTTACGCTGTGCCCTTTTCAGAAACAAATTACCATGCCCCTTTCAAATCCTGGGGGAAACACTGTCAATCACTATGCTTTGTGATACCACGGCCAGCTTTTAGGAGCATAAACAGATCTAAAACACAGAGGTGCCTACCTGTATGTTAGGTTGCAGTGCAGGTCGTTGGTTATTTCTGGTACTTTCAAATGTATCCCCTTGATAGATCGCTACGTTGCGAGTGTCCTGTCCAGAAATGAAGTGACAATTAGGAGAGAGTCTTCTATGAACTGCCATCGCTGTGTCGTCCGTGGTCCAGTCTCCATTGATCACATCACAACAGAAACACTTGACCTCTTCACCATGACCTGTGTAGTAAAACCCTGCCTGTGACAACCTCATTGGCGTCATGACGCTGTCCTGTGGGAATGTTTTGAAGGAACTGTATCTTAACCTCTCGAAGTTCATGTTTCTAATGTTGAACCACAATCTACATTCGGAAGAAATTTTGTGGTCAAATCACAAAGGTAAAGAGGAAAATGACCTTTTACTCTCATCTTAAAGCAATTACAAAGAGTTTATGTTGACCACAGTTTTGAACTATCTTTATCAGTCTGCAGCAGATACACAGGGTGTCTCAAGTTTTAGAATTTTTATGCTTCCCTTGGGGGAGGGGGATATAGTCGCCGCTTTGTCCGTCCGTCCGCACTTCAGTATATCTCTTGAACGGTACACCGTAGGATGATGGAACTTCATAGTACATACAGTAATAGAGAATGACAATAGGACGTGCAGTACACAAGAACCGTAACTATGTCATCTCCCAATATTATATAAATATTAGATGGCAGTTTGCGTGACATTCAAATTGTCAACCCGAGAAACAGCATGTCACCCCGAGGCGTAGCCGAGGGTGACATTCTTGTTTTCGAGGGTTGACAATTTGAATGTCACGCAAACTGACATCTAATATTTATTTTATTACACCGAGCTTATCAACCCTAGCTTTAGAATCGTCTCATTTGTATTTTATAAAATGTGTTGTGAATACCAATTTAGCGCGGACATGTACGTAACGCGGGAAACGACGTCGCCGTCTATGACGTCACATTCTAATGTATCCAATAGCGAAAGTCATGTCAATGCTGACAGTACGTTTTCGGACGGAGTAAAAAAGTAATGTCCTTTAGAGTGACGTCACAAAAAGAATATCATAAAGAGTGACAGTATATTTTGGATAGATGTAAAAGACATGCAAAATGTTAACTGTAGGTCTATGGGAATTTAACATTGTAACTCAAAGCGAGGTGTAATAATGAATTATATCCCTTTTTCTCATAAAAAATCAATTTTGTCTGGATCTTTTGTCCTGAGCATATCTCTGGACTGTTACACCGTAAGTGAAACTTGTTACAGTGATAGAGGATAACAGAAGGAAGTGCAGTACACAAGAACCGTAACTCTGTCATCTTCCAATATTGAATTCTGTCCCTTTTTTAAAAAAAAACCAATTTTGTCCGGCGTATATCTCTTTACTGTTACATCGTAAGTTAATGGAACTTGGTACAGATGATGATATAAGGAGGTGCAGTACACAAGAACCATGACTATGTCATCTCCCAACATTGAATTATCTCTCTTTTTCTATTTAAAAAAAAATCAAATTTCGCCTGTAGCATATCTCCTGAGCACTGCATTGTAAGTTGATGACACTTGATACAGTGATACGGGTTGAAAGGGGTAGTGCTGTACTCAGAACCATTACTCTGCCATTTCCCAATATTGAATTATCTCCCTTTTTCTTATAAAAAGACTAAATTTTACTTGAGCGCTGTAACTTGATAAAACTTGATACTCTGTTAGAGGATGACAAAAAGAAGTGTAAAACACAAGAACTATAACTCTTTTTATCACACAAACGTGCACAATATAGAGGGCCGTAAAAATCATATGGCCCACTGGGCATATATTTTATACTAATTTTCGAATCACCAAAATACTGTACTACTACCCCGACTGTAAATTAGTAAAGAGAATCTAGACAAACTTAGATCACCAATAGGTATTGAAACATTCCCAAGTGTCCTAAAAACATTATTCCGAGCAGTCCCGCAAACTCAGGCTGCAAACCAGGCTGCATAGAGCTCTAGTATTAACAGTGATTCAGACTGTTTTTCAAATTCAGACGTTACAACGATAATGACGTCATGTTGCTCTAACGACGTTATTTTGAAAACAAAACTGGATTCTAAAAGTCAACTGATCATATTTAGTCAATTACAGCAATTTTTAGATTAAATATTAATTTAAAATTGAATATGGTATCAGACAAGTCTTTTCACAGCACATTGATGTTGATTTTCTTTATTTTAGTTTGATAGGTGTTTTTCATTACAGATGAATACAACCGAATAGCGCCTATGACGAATCGTTTCCTAAGAGCCGAGGGCAAAAGTGAAAGTAAGACCGTTCGGATTTTCGTGTCATTTTGGTGTTTATGTGATAAATAGGATATCAAATTCGTGTGTGTTCAGTCGTGAATTTATTGAACTCGTTGGATAAAATGATATGTTGCTCGCCAAGGCTCGCAACATATGATTTTATCCAACTCGTTCAATAAATTCACGACTGAACACACACTCATTCAATATCCACTATATTCATGCTTTTCGGTGGATTACCGGAAAATAGCAGTGGATTATCACTTGGTAATCCACTGCAGTGGATTATCACCAATCGCCGTTTTCCCCGTAGGGCTCCCCAAAAATCGTAGTCAATCGTGTCTTATCGTTATATTCCGGCAGTCCGATTTGTCGCGAACCACTCAACGGAAGAACACGAATCCAAAACCGGGAGCAACGACGTAATTCGGATGACGTCAAATCAATAAATAAGTGACGTCATCGTACGGGAAACTGTTTCGTTAATGTGTTCGATGTAAACTTGGGGCTCAACACGGGGTAAATCATGTACTTTCGCTTTCACAATTGTCGAACCATTTCGTTAAAAAAGTGGCTTAAAAGCATAAATAAATAGAATAATTGTATTTTTTCAGTAAAAGATCGAATTTAATCCATTTCGTGAACATCAAACTGTTATATTTTCACTCGTGGCCCTCCTAACAACGGCTCCCTCCCTACAACGGCCTACCTTACAACGGATCTCCCTACAAAGACTCACTCCCTACAACGGCTCCCTCCCTACAACGGCCCTCCCAACAACGGCTCACTACCATCAACGGCTCCCTCCCTACACAGGCCCTACCTACAACGGCTCCCTCCCAAACAACGGCTCCCTCCCTACAACGGCCCTCGCAACAACAGTTTTATCCCTACAACGTCTCTACCAACAACGGCTCCCTCCCTACAACGACCCTCCCGACAACGGCTCCCTCCCTACAACGACCCATAACAACGGCTCTTCCCAATAACGGCAATCCCAATAATGATTCCCTCCCTACAACGGCCCTCATAACAACGTCTACCTCCCTACAACGTCCCTCCCAACAACGGCTCTCTCCCTACAGCAGCCCTCCCGACAACGGCTCCCTTCCTACAACGGCCCTCGCAACGATTGCCCCCGCCCTACAACGGCCCTCCCAACAACAACTCTCTCCTTACAACGTCCATTGTCGCAGTTCCCTAAACAGGACAATAAATTATTATGTCTAACACTTCTACTGCTGCAATATCGTCTGCTTAACAGAAAAATTCAATGACGAGTGACAAACGCTTAAATAGGGGAGACCGGGGATAGTTGATACACGGGGCATGTTGTTACACGACTGGTAACTGACTGATGACGTCAGATATGACATCACTTATTTAACGTACTGTTTAAGTTTGAAAGTGCGAATTTCTCATGGGGAATTCTAAACCTGCGCGTGACTGATACACACTTTGGCGCCAAAAGAGTGATTTTAGGCCACGTGACTAAATTTGCATCTAATTTACACTGTTTCGTGCCAGTGCTTTACGTTTCGAATGCCTTAAAACATATAATGGTAATTTGACTGTGTTTGGACTCGGCTTTAAATATTTTCTATTCTCGATGATGAAACACGACGTGCAAGTTGCCTCCCTTAGGTTTCAAGTCACGTGATATGCTCGGGGCAGGTTGTTACACTTGGCATGGGGCATGTTGTTACAATGTAACAACTTGCCCCATTCAATTTATTTCAAAGCTAAAATCTTTTAAAACATTATTATATTAAATGAGAACAAAATAAATGACTTTTCTTTGAGTTCTACATTGTTTTTTATTTCCAAAATGGTCAGAAGCTTAGATCAAGATCTATAGATCTACAAGGAAGAGAAGCAGAGAAGTAAAGAAACGCCGCGGCACTTCATCGAACATGTGCTGATTGGAATGCTATTCTTTGAGCGGATATAACTCAATGTCGCTCTGTCGATATATTGTAGCAGGCACAATGTAGATATATGTGTTTATGTGACTTGGAACTGCAGTTAGGTAACCTGTCACCTCAAATAGTGTTTTCAAGAGAGCAGGAAGACATTCTACAGGACTACGTAGATCTAGCTACATGTATATCATAAGGGCTGCAAACATTTATTTCGGTCTAGATCTACCTACAAAAGAGGTCAGAGTTCTGGCTTACCAATGTGCTATTGAGGCATATCAATGTGCCATTGAGTTTGGAGTAGAAATGTCTGGACAATGGAAGCGGGATAATTCTGACCGGTTTGATTGTTTTTCCGGTTTCCTTTAAGCATAACCACACATGATACCAGTCTCCTCAATAAAGGGCGACCATTTTAAATAGAAATAATGTTTTCTATATTGTTTTACCAGTTTTGAGTATCGCATCCAACCACATGCTGGGTCTAGTTGTAATGTAGACGAAACTGACATCACAAAGGTGTAAAAACCTGGCAGTTGTGGGTCCAAAAGGGGTCAAGCAAATTGGGGCACTAACCTCTGGAGAAAGAATTTAAGATCTCTCTCGTTATTATGTGTTCATGTCCTGCCAATGTTTGTGTTTCATATGGTGAAATTTTACAACCATTTCACCCGGGGTGGACTGACATGCTTCATTGGCGCTTCTCAACTATCAGAGTGGATGACCTCCAGAGAACTTTTACATTTATTTTATCCAGTACTTGACAAATATTGTAAAACCAAGCCGGGAACATGAAGTACTTCTATAAACTAGATAAACAAGCTAACCATACCTCTTTATTTGGGCAACATGACTACGTATTAACTTTGTATCAGTTAATATTTTAAAAGTTATGGATAATGTTAAATTTGTCAATAAGTTTGACCTCTGTGACCATGACCTTTTACTCGAGATGTTTAAAATATACATATTCAAACCCCTTTTAATTAGAGCAATATGTATCAGAAGTCCCTATCACTTGTTGGTCAAAGGTTATTTACCATTTAAATTTTTTGACCTCTTCGACCTTGACTTTTAACCTGGCACGCCAAAAATCTGCATACTCATATGTCATGTTTTAGTGTGTATTGGTTATAGTTAAAAATGATTGCAGGTGTTAAGGTTGCGAATGAATTTGATCGTTTGACCTCTGTGACCTTGGTCTAAAGTATACATATTCAAATTCCTCTAAATTAGAGCAATGCCAGTCAATGTTATACCAAATGTGAAGTTCATATCCCTTTTAGAGGGCCAAAAGTTATTTCTATTTCAAATATTGAACTTGTTGACCTCTGTGACCTTGACCTCTGGCCCGATATGCCCAAGCCTGCATATTCATGTACCTCTTCATTTTAGGCAACACATATGCCATTACTTGAGCCTGTATTGGTTATAATTCAAAAGTGTTTGCAAACGTTTAGATTTAGGACAAATAAACAGACAGTCAAAGGAACAAACATACACGGGTAAAGCATTATGTAAATCACCCCGATATATTATCGGGGGGGGGGGGGTAAAGTGTAGACCTAGATCAGATGCCTTGCTGCCAATTGGTTTAGGTATTCACCTTCTGTAATACCATTAGGCCCATTTCCACTTGGTATGGCTCAAATGTTAGCATTGATATATGTTTGTTCTGTTTAATGATGGGTCATTTTTCCATAAATAAAATGTAAGTTTAGTCTATAAGAAAAAAGTGTAACAATTTACCCCGAACCCTGTCACAACTTGTCCCAAGGGCGGGGCACGTTGTTACATTGCACTGATGGAATACGTCTAGCTGCTTTGAGTGGAAACGTTCTTGTATTTAACACTTGCAGTGCATGTCTAAAACAGCAAAGGTTATGCTTTGCGTTGATACGTAAATAATATGCATCCGCACATTATTTGAGAAGATATGCTCTAAAGTGTAAAAAGTGTAACAACTATCTCCGGTCTTCACAGTAGTGTCGTACACGTATCTGGTTTCCCAAGTCTATGTATAGCGAAAGCTATTATGTTTATTGACATGCTGTTTACCCTATAAATAATTGCTTATATTAAATTGGGTCGTCTGCTACAATTTGCAATGGGTTTTGTCTCTCATAAAAGATAGCCCGAGTTTAAAATCAGTTTGGATCCAAAATATTACGTCGCAATTATCAGCGTCTGATCTGGATTTAAACCAAGTTCCCTCCCTATAACGACTCCTTCCCGACAACGCACTCAATTTTTGTCTCCAATTGGGTGATGTTGTAGAGAGGGAACACTGTATTTGAAAATGGAACGCGACATTCTGTCAACCTAAGAAGTACTCGTTTTCCGCATTCTGTTTCTCTAGTAAATATAGTATCGACAATATAATATGGAAAGGCTTTTTCGTAACCGAGCTCAATGGTCAAGGCCAATGTCACAGTAGTCTGTAAATCGTAATATTCTCTACGCCATCCCAAGATGTATTTCCACACATTTTCTGGTATCCTCTACGCATAAAGCATAACAGACTCTCACTTCACATTTGGTATTCCTAGCAAATTCAGCGCCCCCTCTATACATGCCGATAAGTAATTTCTAAATATAGGTCGCATTTCGGAAACTCCATGGTCTTTACCCAATGGAGACGGCATTTATTTTAAAAACGATTTTGATTGGTTGCTAGGTAAACGATCGATACAGTACCTCATAAATACACATGATAATGATTGGGGTCCTTTGAGGGGTACTTTACAGATCCTGCTTCATATAAATTGCTAGTAGAAATCGAATTGGCAGGTTTGGTTTATTTCGAGATAATAAATACAAAATATAAAAATTATAACTGTTTTTACCGATCTGAAGGTACATATTTATTTAACTTTTTACCCCATAGCACAGGTACTTGACACTTATTGATTTTTTTTTTTTTACTCTATTGAAGATATATATCAAGTCTCTAGATCTATTTATACGGTAGAATCTAGATCATCTAATAGAATTCTATATATATATATATTTTTAATATGTGCCAAGAATATGTGTAGTTGTCCTAATAGCTGAAGATACTAGGTGACCACTAATTTAAAGTTGGAGCAGGCTAAAAATAAAATATGGGATTTGCCAATTAGGTCTAATGCAAGATATAATTTAAAATTAATATTGATCTATAGCCCAACTGTTTTTATCCAATCTGAAGGTACAGATTCATTTAACCCTTTACACCATAGCACAGGTACTTGACACTTGTCAATTTTTTTTTATTCTATCGTATGTAGTGTATAGAGTGTCTATATAGATACGGTAGATCTAATAGAATCCTTGTATTTATTTTTTTTAAATTTGATATGTGTCAATACCTAATTGGTGTTTTTTTTTATCCGATCTGAAGGTACATATCTTTTTAACCCATTTTAACTGTTTTTATCCAATCTGAAGGTACAGATTCATTTAACCCTTTACACCATAGCACAGGTACTTGACACTTGTCATTTTTTTTTTTATTCTATCGTATGTAGTGTATAGAGTGTCTATATAGATACGGTAGATCTAATAGAATCCTGGTATTTTTTTTTTTTAAATTTGATATGTGTCAATACCTAATTGGTGTTTTTTTTTATCCGATCTGAAGGTACATATCTTTTTAACCCATTACCCCATAGCCTGTTTCTAGTACTGAAGATAGTTTACCATTTAAAGTAGACTGAAAGTAAATGAGAATGTGGCTTATAAAATTATAACTTTTTTCCCCAATCTGAATGTATAAATTTATTCAAACCATTGCCCCGTGCTGTAACCTGTTTCTTGAAAATAGGCGACTACTTAAAGCAGATCGAAAGTAATGCAGAAAGTGCCAAAAGGCACATTCTGCTTTACTTTCAACCTAGCTACTTTAAGATAAAGTATTTCTTATTATGATAATATATTATCTATTTGTATCTGTGTAAAGTGAAACTAGATCTAGATTTAATTTTGTAGATGAATGAATTAAAGGTATAAAAAGGATTTTATATAAAACAGGTTACTTCATGGCTTAAATAGCTAGACTTTTCTGGCCATCTCTACAGCTCTCTCTAGTTATGTGTGTATTTAATTTTAAATGAGAGATTTCCAATTGTTCCGGGCTGCATTTCTGGAACCTTCATCAGGTGTTTGTTTAAAGCAGATTGAAAGAAAAGCAGATTTAGTTCCTTTAGGATATTTCTGCTTTACTCTCAGACTAATTTCAGTGTTCATCTGTAAGAAATGTAAAGACAGGGCTGCACAAATCCCATAGCCCGACGTCCCGGACAAGTCGAAAATGGCTCCGGACAGGTGCCTATTTTCTAGAATCTAGTCCCGGACAAGTGACTATTTTCCAACTTTAGTCCCGATCAAAATCGGCAAATTTCAAAAATAGCTGGTTGATTAACACTACAGGACTTCAGGTTAGTGAGGTGGCCTGAATCATAAAATGCCACGAGTGCTTCTAGCCTACCTGCTGTGCAAAGGTCTTATAATCCAGTTATCCATGTTCCCTAGGCATCAAGCCAATCCGCGTGTCAACTACCACAAATTCACAGTAGATATAATTGACTGTTTTATGTCAATTTCGTGTGACTGTCAGTCTCTCACACGTTTCCGCGGCACCGCCCTTTGATTACGTAATCTCAATGTGTTACACAAAGGAACTCTCCATCTTACACATTAACCAGCATCTGATGGTCAATCAAAGCTTTTACCGTTTGCCCTAGATTGCCAGCCAATGAAAGGGCTCCATTTCAGCGAGAAATGAACAAATATATCGCATATTCGTTCAATTTTGTACTTGGGTATGGCAGAGAAATAAACAAGACATGAACCGGTCAAGGACAGCGCGTGCTAAGGAGGAGCGTAACGCATCATTACGTCATACAGCAACCGCTCAGCTGCGAATTACAGTATAACCTATGTACTGCGGCCTTTCAATGAAGTGGCCCGAATAAATCAAATATTTCTGTAGACAGGAGACTATAGTTTGTGCATAATGAAATTAATATGAAACGCATTAATCATGTCCTGCATTAACTCATTGAACCCTAAGTGACTAGTACACTCGTCATTTAAATGTACCCGTTACACTTGTCCACAGCAAACATTGTAGAACCACATCGTAGATCTCCTATTACAAAATGGCATAGACTCGAATTGTTCGTTGTATAAGTATTGGGTTGAAAGGTTTAAGCAGCCGACATGTGGGTATTGTCTTCATTTGTGTAATCGTTTTACAAATATTTGACTGTAAAACGTCTCGAAAGAAATGTGTTTATTTTTAATATTGTAATAAAATACGGTTGCTTTTTATCAATGCATAAGGCAAGCAATACAGAGGCTCCTATAAGCGTTTAATTCTTGCGTTAAACAGCCACCGTTAAACAGCCACCTTCGGTGAAATATGCATTTTTGTCATTAATAGTATAATGCACTAAACAACACAGTCCAGATGAATGTCATTTAAAAACCAAGAATGCTCTTGACTTAGGATGTTTTAACCCTATAATTTGTGGTGTTTTTTTTTTCTAAACTGAATTTAAAACAATTATTGCTTGGCTCCATTAGTGCATGAATAGAAAGGATCGAATCTTGGTTGATCAGGTGCTGCTCAATGCTTGGTAATATTTAGCAAATCAATTGATTAAGCATTTTCATGTCACGCCAGTCCACAGCAGCTCGTTCACGCCAGTTTTCAAAACTTTACTGTCGGAACACAAATAAAAATCGTCCTCAATTGAATCTATTTTTAAATTCCATTTGGGTGACACGCTAGCTCATGCTCGGTTTTGTTTCTAAATGGAAATGCCTACAGCGAGCTCTACACGCGTACAGGGTTCCCGGTCGACTTTTCTAGTTTTTCGTGTGACGTCATATGTAAAAGTGAACTCGCCGGCTTCCGAAAATACAAAGCACCGCCCACCGCCCTTTCATTGGCTGACAAATTAGGTCGAGCGGTAATTTGGGTTGAGCGATAACTTAGTATAGGTAAAGTAGGTTGAACGGTAACTACCATACAGTAGCCTACGTGCCATATTTGAGGCAAACGGTAAATCAGTTATAGTTCATTTGTTTGAAAATTATACAACATAACCTGTTCGCTCCCTTCGGTCGCTCCAGGTTATATTGCATAATTTTCAAAAACTGAACTATAACTAATACGTAAACTTCTGACAATTCAAGTGTGTAGACAAGAGCACAAAGATTTTTATTTCAACTGTTGATGAGTAGTCGTGTACATGTAAAATCGGTTGCATACGCTATATTGCATACAAATTAATATTTTTGTTGTTGTTGAATGTTGCATACAAATTAATACAGGATCGTTTGTCCTTATAATATAGAGTGATTAAGAAGTTAGAGTGAAAAGGGTAGCATTCTTTTGTTTAAATAGCAACATTTATTTTTATATCTAATAAATAGGTTTATGATTTTTATGTAGGAAATGTGTCTTTAAAATGTTATGTAAACATGATTTAAGCAAATCAAAGTGTAGATGATGATTTTGCAAATGTGAATTTAAAGAAAATCTGTAAATTACAGAAAATTGTGACAGTTTGAAATAAAGGAAAGATAACTTTTACACACTTCAAATGTTTAACATAGAATTAAGAGACAAAAGGGAAACAATCTTAAATTTCATTCTTTATTGAATATTGAAAGCACAAGTAGACTAAAGGTAATTATGTTCCTTAGATGGTCCTATATTAAAATTATTTAGATATATTGGAACCATGTAGAACCCTGGTTGCCATGGCTACTTAAGGGAAAATCTTTTAAAATGTTCATGTCAAAACCAACAAGTGTATAACTAATATAGAGATATCAATTGTAAGAATTAAAGCTTTGGGTGAAAAGTGTCCCTGTCATAAGGGATCTCTTATTTTAATTAAAATGTAGATCTTAAGTGTGGATCTTTTTACTTTAGCGGAGGAATCAATTAAAGTCATACATGCAAATTTGTGGGGTAATGGGTTAAAGAAATAGTGGAGATACATTACAGATTCTACATTTAAGTGATAAGGTGTGATAGTCTAGTTAATTATGTTTCATAGAGTATACATGTATATTCATATCATAATTTTAATTATAATAATAATAATAAGTAAAATATATAAATACCATTTTGTCTTTATAACCGATAAAAAATAAAACAAATTGATATGCTCAAATCGAAAGTATCAATTTAATGGGTTCCCTTTTGCCGGCATTTACATGGAACCATGTTTTCGAATCAGGTTTATAAAAAGTTGGACAAGTGGCTTTTTGTTCAGGACAAGTGACTTTTTGAAAATCACTTGTCCTGGACAAGTGGCTAAAAAAATTATTTGTGCAGCCCTGGTAAAGATATATATTTGATGAAGAAGTAAGTGATAAAAGGCACTTGTGTGGTGGAAAGGGTTAGACATTAACAAAAGATACTTTTCCAGTTATTTTTAATGTTACAAACAGATTATAATTTCTTAAATCTACAGTCAAATCTTTATTAACCCGTTATCCAATAGCTTGTTTCCAGTTTTGAAGACAGATTACCACTTAAGCAGAATGAAAGTAAAGCAGAATGCACGTTAACATAAGAATTCAATCAGCTTTACCTTCAACCAGCTTTAAAGCGACTCACAACAAGATGGTGTATTTGCAAAAATAAAAGAAAATACTCAAATAAGACCAAATGTATAGCATTATCGTGCACCTGGCATTAGAAAAATATGATGAGTCTAAAAACATCCTTAGGAAAAGCCGTCATAACTTCAATTTTTTTTTATATTTTCCATTGCTTTATCTGTTGCGTCGAAAGAGGCAACAGAAATTGATCATGGGCTAAGACATAAACCCGGGCTGAATTATGTAATCCATCACTAGACACTAAAGTATGTTAAATGGATCTCTGAGATATGAATAGGCCGGTGGTCTAGTGGGCTAAGGGGGTGACTTATTTTGCTTTTTCTGTCCCCCCCCCCCCCCCCCCATGCCGGGTCCCGGGCTCGAATCCCACCAGAGCTCAACATCTTATATAAACGGGTAAAAATTAGTTTAGGATAAGAAATTCTGTTTAACAAAATGTATTTCAATCAAAACAAGCGACCCAGAGGGTCACATTTCGCTCACCTGAGGACATTGTACCATAGAATCTGACTGGACAAGACAACATTTTGATATAGCTATGACCCAGGTGCCATAATTTGATCTTGGTAGAGGACCACAATGCGAAGTTACATGTCAGATATTAATGATCTGGGCCTTACGGTTTAAGAGAAGAAGATTTTTTAAGGTTTTCCTATAAAAACTGATAAGCCCCTGGGTGGGGCCAATTTTGACCCAGGTGTCATAATTTGAACACACTTGACACACAAGGCAAAGCTATATGTCAAATATTAAAGATCTGGGCCTTACAGAGCAGAAGATTCTCAAAGGTTTTCCTATATATATGTCTATGTAAAACTGATAAGCCCCGGGGCGGGCCAAATTTGATCCAGGGGTCATAATTTGAACAATCTTGGTAGAGTACCATAGGGCAAAGCTACATGTCAAATATAAATGATCTTGGCCTTACGGTTTCAGAGAAGAAGAAATTTAAAGGTTTTCCTATGAAAAACTAATAGGCCCGAGGGCGTGGCAATTTCTGGCCCGGGGGTCATAATTTGAACAGTCTTGGTAGAGGACCACAAGGCAAAGCTATATGTCAAATATTAAAGATCTAGGCCATACAGTTTAAGAGAAGACAATTTTTAAAGGTTTTCCCATATAAGTCTATGTAAAACTGATAAGCCCCGGGGCGGGGCCAATTTTGACCCAGGGGTTATAATTTGAACAACTTTGGTAGAGGTCTATAAGGCAAAGCTACATATTAAATATAAGTGATCTAGACCTTACAGTTTCAGAGAAGAAGATTTTAAAGGTTTTCCTATGAAAAACTGATAAGTCCGAGGGCGGGGCCATTTTTGGCCCGGGGTCATTATTTGAACAATCTTTGTAGAGGACCACAAGGCAAAGCAATATGTAAAATATTAAAGATCTGGGCCTTACAGTTTCAGAGAAGAAGATTTTTAAAGGTTTTCCTATATAAGTCTATGTAAAACTGATACGCCCCCGGGCGGGGCCAATTTTGACCCGGGGGTCATAATTTGAACAATCTAGGTAAAGGACCATAAGGCAAAGCTACATCTCAAATATTAATGATCTAGGCCATACAGTTTCAGAGAAGAAGATTTTCAAAGGTTTTCCTAAGAAAAACTGATAAGCCCCAGGGCGGGGCCATTTTTGGCCCAAGGGTCAAAATTTGAACAATCTTGGTAGAAGATCATTAGGTTATGATACATACCAAAAATCAAAGGTCTTGGCCTTTTGGTTTCTGAGAAGAAGATTTTTAAAGATTTTCTTATGTATTAAAAGTTGTCTATACGGTCATGTTAGAAAATCTGGTCCCAAAACAAGGGGAATAACTCTAGCCAAAAACTTTGAACATTATTTCGTTCCCCCTTTTCACTGATGCTTCTGATAAAGTTTGGTTGAAATCGGGTCAGTAGTTTCTGAGGAGATGTTGTTTGAAAATGTGGACGGACGACGGATGACGGACGATGGACGAAGAGCGGTCACAATAGCTCATCCTGAGCCTTTGGCTCAGGTGAGCTAAAAATATTGAGCTCTGGTGGGAATCGAACCCGGTACCTGACATGGGCGACATAAGTCAAAATGAGGAAACCACGTGACCCACATAACTATTCAAATATCTGGGATCGATTTAACGTATTTCAGTGTGAAGCGATGGAGAGTACAGTTTATGTCTAAGCCCGTGATCAATTTCTATAGCGTCTTTCGACCCTATGGATAAAACGATGGAAAATATCTAAAAAACTAAGATTTGAAGACATATCTAGAGGGTGTTTTTAGACTGGTCATATTTTTCCAATGCCAGATGCACGATAATGCTACCCTTTTGGTTATATTTGATTTTATTTTTTTTTGCAAATGCACCATCTGGTTGCGAGTCCCTTTAAAGCAGGCAAAATCGGCTTTACTTTCAACATTCTTCAAGTGGGTTTCCTGTCTACAATGGTACAACTCCTGGCACAATATGAACAAGACTATGTTTAATAAATACAGATCCATAATCCATTGATTCATAGCCTTTTTCCATTTTTTAGGTCAACCCAGTCACCATGACCACTTAAACCCTTTGCCAGATGATTGCGACCTCACTGCATTTTGCATAATGTTTGGATCCAGATCAGATGCAGCATAACACAGCGTCTGATTTGGATCCAAACTGTTTGACACTTATTAAGTTTCTTTACTTGAAAAATATATAAAATAACTAATTTTAACAAATTATGCAGATGGCTACTTCAAAGTAGACAATATACAGTCAAACTTGTTTTTAGTGACTGCTGACTGAAATATTACAGAATGTCTTCTACAGTCTTCTATATTTTTGTATTACAGAGAGCCCATTTAGGAGCCTTTGGCATTTCTTTTCATCCTGCATTAAGCAATCACTTGAATTTAAGAATCAACTGTATACAACTCTTCTTTTGATTGGTTGATCAACACAAGATTGACTGTATATGCAGCCTTTAATTAACCCATTAACCCTTTGCCCCATAAAGACGCCTTTTGACACCTTTAATTTATTCTTCCACTCAAGAAAATAGTTCCAATTTATATTGTTACAAATGAGAATCATAAGAAATTTTTTATATATTCTAGCAGATAATAGCTTAAAGCAGGCTGAAAGTAAAGCAGAATGTGCCTTAAGGCACATTCTGCTTTGCTTTCAACCTGCTTTAAGTGGTTATCTATTTTCAAAACTAGAAACAGGCTATGGGGTAATGGGTTAAGCCATAATGACTCACTTTGACTCATTGAGTAACAGCCTCCTACTGACTCATTTTGACACACTTTAATCAACTAGCATACATGTATTGAGATAAGCACTGATAATTGTTAAGCGCTTATGAGTTAAGTCAGGTGGCATTTAACCCTTCAATGCTTCAACAAGAGTACATTTGGTTATTTGCAATCAGTTCAGATCTGATAAGACACTGTATATCACAGTGGTTGATCAAGATCTGAACTGTTTGACAATCCATAAAAGTATCATGCTTCTCTTTCTGCTCCCTTTCCAATCTGTCTCCCAAAAGTATTAAATCCCATTTGTTGCTGGTTAATACACATTTATAGTTTCTGTCATATATTATTTAAATGTATTCTCACACTTTATCTCACATTTCAGTTTTTCCATTTCTAAGTTAGTTTTCTCTTTTTCTAAAATTATTCTTTCACTTTCCTTCTGCTTCTATACGGTGTGGGACCAGTTACTGCGTATAGCACCGGGTGGTGGTGTGCTACTTAAGGAATATTAATCAAAATATTTAACAGGAGGGGCTGCCTTGAAACCCTCTATTGTCTTTGCTCTCACTTTCCAGTTTTGTAAGCTAGTAGGTTTCCATTTCCTGCTCCTGTGCCTTTCTCAATTGCCGGCCACTAGCCACTGCCATCTGAATAAAGACAGAAAGAGATACAGTAAAGCTCTTCTATTATGACCACTTAAATGAAGGCTAATTGATTGCATGAAACAGGTGGCAGCTTAATGAAAAGTACCTCAGAATAAACCACACATCACTAATAAATGTGGCAATTTGCAGATCAACATCAGTTCAGAAGTAATGACCCTTTACTCAATAGATATTCATTTCAACGCAATTAATTTACTCCTCCAATTAAGAAAATAGTTCCATTTTAAACAGTCATGGATATGCACCATAAAGGAACTCTCTTGTTTTGCTTTCATCTTGCTTTAAGCAGCCACCTGTCTTATACACCAAATATTTAATTATGCAATTTGTAGGGTTTCAAGTTATGAATAGCTCTGTTTTCAGCTAAAGTATCTAAACAAAAGCTGACAGCCATGAATAACATGGAATATATGCAGTGAAAAATATAAATTCTGCATATTTATAACAGGTTTTAAGGTAAAAATATGCAAACATAATGTGGGCCCTGGGTTGGGAATGTACAGGGGAGGTTCTTTTATATCACCAGTGTATAGCACCATACACATGGGGACTCGGGTTAAGGTCTGATAGTAAATTTAGTGGTACAGCAGGGAATCAAACCAGCAACCCCTTGACAATAGTGAATACTGATAGAATTCACATGTTTCAAAAGTATTGATCATTCAATTAAATGGCTTTATACTGAAATATGTAAAAATCAAAATCTAAATTCTAATCAAATGTTATAAAAAAAAAGGCCAACTCACCATCTCATCTGTATCCACTCCACATGAGAGTCCTTTTAAGCATTTAGGCCTGTCACCCAAGGAATGTCACTGATGCCTCTTCTGTAGGAGAGGGTTACATATGTATACTGGAGCCGGACCTCCACCAGTCTTCAGCCTCATTTTGTTCTGGCTGTCAATCTTCTTCATAGCTGCATAGAGATTATAAGACATGCTAAAAACTAACTGTTCATAATTAATATGGAGGAGGAATTGGATATTAATATAGTATATGATTTTTATTGATACACACGTGTAATACCCCATTCCTCCTTCTTGTGTAAATCATTCATATACAACAAATCTTACGCATTAATATCATCACTTATAAATTCATTCGTGATATCATTGAATTTACAGTACCATATAAATTAGCTCATATTTAGCTTTCTGCTTTACATCCCTGCTTAATTTAAGCTGTCAATTGTCTACCTAGTTTCATCAATGAACCCCTGTGATGGCATGCTTAATTTGTGACAGGTGCCATCTCAACAGGGTGATGACAGCACCTGAAGTCTAAACTATAACAGTCCAGCATATTTAATGTCTTTCTATGGGTACTGCTTTATATAAAACCTCAAGACATAAGAGGCTACATATAGGCAAATCGTCAGTACATATTTCACCTTTACTAAATGGTTGATCTAGATCTACACTAGCTTAAGTTTGATAAATCTATGGTAGGATTGTAGATCTACTTATAAAAAAATTTCATGTTGAAAATCTAATCCATTCAATATTTAACAAGAATCTATATATTAACAGGTACATAAGAAATGGGACAGAATATACATAAGTTGAATCTAAAAGCCTATTAGATCTATAAATCATATTAAATGTGTCACTCAGTATAGGCCTTATGGTTCGTTAAATTCAAAACCCCTTCGCGAGGCCCCTCGCATTTGCAACGTAGCGATACAGTAGATACTGTAGGCTATAGGCTACATTGTATAGTGAGACCCCATGGTACCGGTGGCTCCATGGTACCGGTGTATTTCACAAATCGCGTGTTATTTTGTCACGAGCTCCACGCGAGCTGCCGATACTTTTTGAAAATGGACACCTCTTTTCGCTGCATTGAAAATACGAAAGTGCAAAGAGAATAAACTGATTATTAACATTAAATGAACGTGTTACCTTTAAAAATGTATTTGAGATACAATTTCTCTATGTTTTAATCATTCCTTCAAACTACTATACATACACAACACTTTGTTTATTTTCTGAAAGCGACTTTGACATGTATGACGTCATTATTGTTCTCCGAAATAATCACGTGACACCATGCCAACCGGAAGTGGCGGGAAATGTATTTTTGGTATGGTGTAACAAACGGAACATTGCTTGATATGTTACGTTGAGCTAAACCTGTTGATTAGATAATTCATTCACACATTTTTGTATTTTTTCAAGACAAATATCGAAATAAAATGGTATAGGCCTAGATTGAGATATAATTTTTTATTTAAAATGTGTTCATTATCATTTTTAAGGATTTCTCGGAAAATAAAGAAAGAAAAATTAAGAGAAAAAAGATCGATCTAGATACGATACTAATGTGATTTTTTTCATTAAAAATGTTGTAGACTTACAGTTTCTCCTATTTATATGGTATTATTACGTTCTGAACTACTTTAATTTAGTTCAAATTTGTAGATAAGACTGTAACATTGCTTTGGTGAATGTTCGACATTATGTTACATATTGGCTTCCATACCATTGATTGTTTTAGACATTACACCGGTACTATTGAGTGATTCCCCTTTGCGTCTGCTGTTCAAGTATGGGACTAAACAATTGTTATGAAAATAACCAAAGACTTATATTTTATCAAATTTTAGCATTTTCTGATAGCATGCACTTCCTCCAAAAGGTGAACATTAAATTTAAACCAGGTGAGTTATTATCTGTTTGATTATCGTAACGTAAACACTACGTACACCGGTATCATGGGGTTCCAGGCTAATGTCTTTCCGGTTGAGGATGCTAAGAAAATAAAGCGTTAGAAACCACTGTTATTACTTTTGAATAATCACTAACGCTTGAAAAGCTTTTGTTGAATTTCTAACTGTAAAAATAACAAACGCTGTTATAACTTACGATCTCACTTTCTTTGCAATCTCGACATAAGTTTCGGCCATGCTCTGACCGCTTGTTTCCCCACTTGCGTGGCCTTTCCAATCTCCGAATCGTAATTCCTCATTCGCAAGTACTACTTGGATGTGGAGCAACTCTTCGATGGCAATCCATGGCTTTTTTCCTGGCCTTTTATAGCAGCTCTTCGCTAGTTTCTTTGTACATGTGTGTCGGCTGGTGGATACGCCTCCATTTTTGTAAACAACGCGTTACTATTTTTAGATATATTGGCCGCTCACATCTACGAATTTAATAAAATAAGTATGCTCCCCTGAGTTCGTGCTCAGCGGAGGTTTATAAGCGGCGTTTGAGTTTGAATCTCAGGGGAGCACAACTCAAGCAGATGAGTACGATTTCAAGCTGAGCATGAGATCGTACTCAAGAAATGTTTATAAGCACGGGGCCAGACCAGGGTCATTCGACGTCTGAGCAGGCTCCAAACTGCTTGTCATTTACATCATTGGTTTTAGCACACTCACCCCTGAAAACTTTAAGGACAAACTCAATTTTCCAATGAAGACTTGTTCATTTATGACTATTTTGGGTACATTTCAACAATATAGTGTATAATGACAAACAGTGAAGACCAGGGTCTACACTGTTTGCATAAGACAAGTGTACTCTCACAGGTATAGTGTTTTATATAAGTTGTATACTCGTCGCTAGGGCCGATAGTCCAGGACAGATACGGTTTTACCTCAAACAAATTGCAAAAGAAATGAAACTATTTCCATTATGTAGATATTAGAAAAATAAGGCTTATGTAAAAAATCGCCATAAAAATCCGGTGCGGCTTACGAAATATTCGCGAAAATATATGCCCATCTATTTTACAATTCTGCTGACTGACGTGAGCCACCATACCTGCGTATTTGTCCCCGGATGTTAAGCACCGGAAGATATCGGATAAGATGCAGACACTCAGCATTTTCTAGTGATTTCCATAGTTTAATTAAAAGGTAGGTAAAACCATCAAATAAAGAATGAAAATTACCAGACAATGCTTAATTCCACCTTATTCTAAGCGCACAGCCTGATTATTAGCATATGCGGTATAAACACCCGAATGCGTGTAGTTTACAAACTTTTGATGACGTCATTATAATATTTACTATTGATGACGTCATAATAGTATTTGTATGTCCAGAACACCTTCTATAAATCAAGATGCTGGTATTTGCATGTTATAAATACAAAACATGTTGATAGCATTGTATATTATGAACTTCTTTCACTGTATTTGCTTTTTGTTGATAAAAGAAATAAAATGAATTTCATTACTCACGTACGGTTTTTTTAAAAATATCTACGGAAACCCATTTTGGCCATAAGATGGCTACACATTTATTATTTGTTCTGAAGTACTTTTTCGCGATAATAATGTGTTTTTAAAAGTAATTTGGTCACTCAATGTACATGAGATCACTTTTATATCTGCCTGAATGTCCAAATGTCTGTATTTCGGTATGTCTGTCCATCACACACTCTTTATTTATAGTGATATGAGAGAAAACCTGGGATCCCTTGTAAGTTGTTTAATAGGCTATCCTCCGAAGATCTTCGGAACAACAACAATATCCGCTATTTTGATTATGATATTCATATAGGGTAATGTAATAGGATATACCTGTATTAAGTATAGTTCCTTAAAAAAATTCAGGGTATCGAACTTAGCTGTGCACATTGGCCTTACTTTGGTTAAAAAATACAGTAGATCTAGATTGTAAGTAAAATCTTGACACTTATTGATCGCTACTCTGACAACTTGTCAGTCTGTTTGTCTCTGTAGATCTATCTGTCTGACCGAGTGTCTGTCCACCATACTCTCTGTATTCTTCAAGCAGGTAACACTTGTGTTTCAATACCTTGTTTAATAGGCTATCATCCAAAGGTCTTCGGAAAAACAATATATTTTATTATGATATATTTTAAGGGTACTGCATTTTGCTATCTCTGATCTAATTACATTTCCATAATTTTTTCAGAGTATAGAAATGAGCTGTGTTCATAGTCCGTAATTTTGGTTAAAGAACAAGTATGGTATTCCTATTAGTCAATCGATTTTCAACTGAGGGAGAAAGAATGTTCTGTTTACAAAAGAAACCCCTTTTCGTTCAAAGAAGGATCATTTCTTGACAAATAGTGCAAACAAGCAAGCTTTCATTAATCTTCTTGCTGAAACACTTCAAACTATCGGGTGTGAAGTGGTTCATGCCAGGGCTGATTCTGATGTGACAATTGTGAAAACAGCCGTCGAATCTTCATATGGACAACCAACAACATTCGTCGGTGAAGAAACGGACTTGCTCGTTCTCTTGTGCTACTATGCCGATCTTCAGACAAATGACATTATCTTTCGATCAGACAAAAACTCTATTTCAAACCGAAAGCTGAAAATTTGGAGCATTCAGAAAACCTAGAAGGTTCTTGGTTTGCAAATGTGTTATATCCTTTCTGCCTTACATGCCTTTACTGGATGCGATACAAATTCGCGCATTTTCGCGATTGGGAAAGGGAAAACTTTGAAAAAGGTATAGTCTAGTGAATTGTTACGGACAGAATTTGCAGAGTTTCAAGAACGAACATCCCGAGAACAAGTGCCCAATGTTTGTGATAGAATTCTTGTTGCACTGTTCAACGGATCAAGCTTCAGCGACTTGAACACCTTACGCTTGCGCCTTTTCACTGAGAAGACTATCAACAGTTTGAACACTGTACAGATACACACACTGCCACTAACGTCATATACAGCTAGATACCACTGTCTCATCTTTAGACTCGAAATTGAACTGAAGTAGCCGAAATGGACGCAACACGTTGGGGATAGAAGTTGGACAACGGACTAGATCTATATGTTTCTGTTGAAACAGACATGCCACCAGCTCCAGCAGAACTTTTTGCAATAATAAGATGCAAGTGTATAGGGGAGTCAATTGTGACTCGAGGCTATTCTCATGCAGAAATCGTTGGCTTCAGTGTTCCGTTGTGTGAAAATAATACAGAGGTTCTAGCTGCTCTTATAGTCCTGAAAGTGACTTCAGTCTGGAATATAATATATAAACCTATATACAAGCCACATGAATGAACTCTTTCATAGTGTATCGGAAATTGTGCGACTCAAAGTCACACCTGCATGACTATTGAAAACAGTGTACATATACATATATATATGAACACGCAATATGTGTTGGTTACCTAAAAGTCATGCTGAAATATGACTATCAATGGTCATGCAGATGTGACTTTGAGTCGTCCCGTTTCCGACTACTCAGTGATAGAGTTACTATACTGCGCAAGCATTACTGGGTCCTCTGAGACGTGTTTAACCTGACCGCCAGTCTGATAAAAATAATCTATACATTCAAATAGAGCTGTTTTCATTTAATATTGTTTCTAATAACATAACCTAGAGTGCGAGCGGTAAATAACACTTGAATTGTTTATTTCTCGTACATGTATATAAAAAGTGGTTTAACTATGCACATGAGGTTGTCTCACTAAAATGTGCATCACTACGCGCTGTCAAAAATGTGTAAACAAATATAGTGGCGGTGATCGAGTGGCTATAGATTGGAAGGGATAGGGGGTGTTTGCTCTCATGGTTTATCCTGAATGAGGAGGAATTTACCTTTGAACTACCTTTTGCATGTTAACTCAATTGAGCGGTCCGTCTACGAGCCATTCATTGACTAGCAGCTAGCAAGCTAAACTAAGTATCGATGTGGTATAGATAATATTGTCACATTATGGTATAAATAGAATCTAACATTCGTACTCATAATGTGTTTGATTTATAAAACTCAGCAAGACTCGTTTTTATCATTTTCTCAAAGACTAGTTTACTTATGAACTTTCCTGTAAGATACTATATTTATATCTGTTATAAACATGTAGATCTATATCAGAAGCTATATAAGGGGCGTAGCTAGCGATACGCACTTACGCACGTGCGTAACATCAATTTGAAAAATGACCAGCCGGATGGGGGGGGGGGGGGGTTAGACAATAATAATAATAATAATAATAATAAAGACTTTATTTAACGAGAGAACTCATTTGGTAAAGACCAATCTTCCATGAGGCCCTCAACATATATACAGGTACATAAAAAAAAAGACATTTCATACATTAATGTCGAAATCTCTCCAATCACATTTCAGAGCTCACAATTCCATTTCTAATTTCCATTTATCTCCCGGGGGAGGACGCCTGGACCCCGCCAGTAGGCCTACATGTCAAGTTCAATATTCAGAAACTCAAAAAGTTAGTAACTACAAGGTCGGAAGCCTTGCTAAAACGTATGTAGTGCTACATTACCTCTTGGTTGTGTTAAAATGGAATACCGTTAGCAGAATTAAAGGTTCGTCCTAAAACAATTATGTATAGATCTGATATAAATGAACTTTTAAAAAAATTAGATGTTTCACACAGATAGTATTCACTATTCAGTGCCACAAAACACAATTCAGAGCTCACGATTTCAGTTCTTATTTCCATTTTTCCCCGGTGTAGGTCAGCCAACATTTGTCAATCTCAAGTTAAAACTACAAAGTCGGCAGCAATATCTCATTAACAGGGCTGACATGTTTCCGAATTTTTCCAAAATATTGTGATTTTTATACTTGCAGAGGGTAGCTTACAGCAGACTGAAAGTAAAGCAGAGTGTACATTAAAGCACATTCTGCTTTAATTTCAGTCTGCGTTAACTAATCGTACTTGAAAAATAGAAGATTTGGAAATCTTAGGAGTTTGCAAGATCAACTTATGGCAGCCCTGCCTAAAGAACTTTTTTATGTCTTATATAAGGGAGCTCTGAACAAACGTGTATTTTATCACACAGATCGTACTCAGTGCCCCCAAACCCTCAAAACACACTCTTCAGAGCACACCATTCCAGTTCTAATTTTTCTTTTTTTGTCCGGGGGAGAATCCCAATTCCCAACCTAGCGTTGGCAAAAACAAGATTAAGAAACTCAAAGTAGATCTAGAAAACTACAAAGTCAGAAGCCTATAAAATATGTCTAATATGTCTAATAGTAACGGAGCTTTGAAAAAAAAATTGTATGGTTCACATACATCGTATTCAGTGCCCCAAATCTCTCCAAACACTCTTCATAGCTCACCATTTCAGTTCTTATTTATCATTTTTCTCGCGGGGGAGCCTCCCCCTCACCATCAGGAGGGGGACAGACCTACCCCCGCCCCCCCCCCCCCCCCCCCCAAGATGTGCGTAAACATTCATTAAAGTCTGGCTACGCCCGAGTTATATAGCGCCTGTTCTTGGTTTAAACTTTGTGTATAGCAGTAAGACTGGAAAGGTTTGTTTATGTTTTGTGATTCTCAATTCATTATCAAGTCTAGTCTAGCTACAGTAGAGAAAACGTTATGATTTCACAATAAGCGCTTTCCCTATTGCAATAAGTTGGGATACAGATCAGACGCCGGGTAATTCGGCGTCTGATAAGACTCAAAACAGTTTGCCACTCATATTGAAATAAATAGATATAGAAAGAAATTTAAAAAAGTGTAATTTTGTTCACTTCAGTGTTTTGCGTTATATAAGTTAATGTCAAGGTCAAATTTAGATTGTGAAGGTCATGTAGTGCATTTCAACATGTATGGTTTGTTTATTCTTTACTTAGACTGATTCTTCATTATATTAAGGTGTTTTACCATTTATAATGGTTGTAAGTGTTTTCCAATAATAGAACAGTGTGTCACTTCTGAACGACTTTTGTTATTTTTGTCCATTTATTACTACTCGGGTACCATTTTACAGGTGAAAAAAATCCAATTTGCGCACACACTATCAATTGCGATTTTTAATACATGATAGAACACATCTTAAAGGACCAAAATATGTTAACCGCGTTTCTTTTGCAATTTGTTTTAGGTTTGGCGAATGTTTCACCTATCTGTCCTGGACTACGAATGTGTGTAGCACAACCGCCAGTATTCAGAAAATGTTGCGCGTTCAGTTACCGTATCGATTGCATCGATTGCATAAAAAAACGTAACAATTTAACTAAAACGGACTGTTTGCACGATATCGATTGCGAACGGCACGAACGGCCTCAGTGGTAGTTAGCCAAAACGAACAAGAAAAACAAAATGGCGACCAAATAAGTTTACAAAAATAAGCAAACAGTCCCGACTGTTGGCTGTATTTACAAACTCATTTGGTCGCCATTTTGTTTTTTGTCGTTAGCGTTGGCTCACTACCTCTGAGGCCGTTCGTGCCGTTCGCAATTGATATCGCGCAAACAGGTCGTTTTAGTTAAATTGTTACGTTTTTTTATGCAATCGATGCAATCGATACGGTAACTGCACAACAGTTTAATGACCTTCATCTTTGACATTAACCTCTAGGGTCAACGTTAAGGTTTTAGGTTAAAGTCTGTTCAATCAGAGCGATTCGTACATGTAAGTGCGAACGTCTAATGCCATTTATATGTAGTGTGTACATGCAAATACGGTTGTTTGATCATCTGCAACAGCATTTCAATGAACTCAAAATAGCTCAGGAACTTTTGTTGTTAACGTCCGAAATATCAGGGTCACGGTGTCTCTGCACAGAAGGTACTTAACCCGTTCACTCTCAATGACGCTTAAAAGCGCGTTTGCAAACAAGTTTGGATCCTAATCAGACGCCGCGTGGATCAGGATCCAAACTGTTTTACACTCGTTTTGAAATCTATTCAAGTCATACTGTCTTATTTTTTTAACCTTTAAACGACATTGCAGACAAAGAAAATGAAGCAGACGACACTGAAACGGTGAAGAGGTAAAAATCGCACGACAATGTTGGTAGCGAAAGGGTTAACAGGTGTGTGTGTGGGGGGGGGGGGGGGGGGAGTAAGTTGTCATCAATATATTCTAGTTATATGGCGATATCCAGTTTACCTATACAGCGTTCCCTCTCTACAACGGCCCTCCAAACAACGACTCCCTCCTAACAACTACCCTTGTCTCAGTTCCCTAAACCGGACAATTATGTCTAACGCTTTTACTGCTGCAATGTCGTCTGTTTAAAATTGTCGTCTGCTGTTTTTCTCAGTTACATAATGGAAATTTTTACAGAAAAAAAAACTTAATGACAAGTGACAAACAGCTTGTATCAAGATCAGATGCCGCGTTACGCGGCGTCTGATCTGGATTCAAGCTGTTTGCAAATATAAGCCAATTTCCCTCCCTATAACGACTCCTTCCGAACAACTAACACAATTTGTGTCTCCCATTGGGTGTCGTTGTAGAGAGGGAGCGCTGTATGTGTAAAATATTTGATGGATACTAAACATCTCCGATTAACTAGAGATATACCTTATCAGAAGTGACCTCATTGCGTGAATATAAATAAACATAATGTCGGCATCGACTTTGACTTCGACATTGGAAAGAAGCGGGTTGGATCCCCAGTCGCGACAAACCAGACTGAACAGAAGAACATTTAAGGAGCCCCCTGATCTCTGTCTGTTAGCTTAAAGCTGGCTGAAAGTTCCTTTACTTGTTATTTGTTGCAAATGTTAACTGTTCATTGATTGGAAATGGAAGAATCCGATCGGAAAGTCTGCATAGTAAGGGGTTACGAATATTTCAGCGGAAGAAGTTGATATGAGCAGTGTCATGACAAAAACCTGCTTTATTGCATTGCAAACAATGTGTATCAAGGCCAGCCGCTAAGACGCCACTGTTTGACAACCACATGCATCTAAAGCATATTATGTAGCTGCATTATAAACCTTATTTGGCAATGTGGTCCAAAATCAGATACAGAGACTGGGGTGACAACGGTGCTTGGTCTGTACACTGTTGCAATGCAATAAGGCATCTTTTACAGATACGCTCAACACAGACACTTACTCAAGCTGATGAAACTAAAACTTTTGACAATTCAGTACAGTGAAAAGAAACCGGTTTTTTATAATCATTTTACGAAATCTGATTTCAAAGGCAATACCATAAAATGATAAAAATGACAGAATTTGAAGATGTTGATCTTCTATTTTAATTTAAGTGGCCAACAGTTCACCGAGCCTGATCAGCCATATTGGAGCCGGATTACCACGTGCGATGTACCAAATGGGGCCCTACCGCATTACAGAGTTATCCCAATTTTCATCACGAGTTAACTCCCCTGATAAGGAAAAGGTTGTTTCCGGTTTAGTTAACGCATCTCATTGAGACGGTGTCGATAACGGTCATAAACGATTCGGAAAATAATAGATCGAATGCGGTTTATTAGTTTGATACCTATATCTATATACAGTCAAGCTTCCGTTTATCCCTATGTATTTTAATGTATTAATTTTGTTTAATGTCAAATGCGACGATTATTTATTTCATCGTTTTTAGCAAACCGAAAGTAGCACTAATCATACTTTTTCTATATAACAAAGAAGCTGACATTTAACATACTTAACAGACACGGGTTTTCACCTCGGTAAAAGAACGTTAACATGGATTAAAAGTAGATCCTGATCAGATGGTTACTATATAGGAACAGTCTCTATAATCAATGACTGTCCTCTCTGGTTCTTAAATGGCATTATAGGTCTATAAATGCTTCCTATAGTATTACAGGTGAAAAAGGGATATTTATTAAGACATTACCGGTATTTAACATAAACTTTGTATTATTCAGTTATTAATAATGACATGAATATTCCTTAGGCAAAGGGTTAAACTGATCTTTTAAAATACATGTATGTTGAATGGTAAACAGTTTCTTCAAAAATGTATATTTTGTTTGTTCATTATATACCAGCAGATTTTAGTTGACAGAAATTTCATAGAAATAGTTCAGCCTGTCATGCTCATAGCGCACATGGATTTCACCTCTCAAGGCTTCTGCCCAGGGGCCATAAAGCGCAAAGCATCATCACAACTAACAACAGGAAGTAACCAATTAGCTAGAATTCGAATTGTATACTGACCCCCACTGGGGTGCAGCTGCTGTCCCATAGTCATCTCTGCTATGACAAGCCATAAAACGGAAGCTTAAGTCTTGGGTACACAGGCTGGAATCAAAACACACCAAACTATTTTTTTTTATATAGGATCCACATTGTTATTCATGTGGGGAATAAATTTTAATCTCCTATACCATGCACTCCTTCATGTGCAAAAGCTTAACCCATTACCCCCATCATTATGCCTTTTACTCCTTTAATGAATTCCACTTTCATAAGCAAATAAATCCTCTTCATGCACTAAGCAGTCATAATTATGAATCATAGGTGATATTTTATGTCGTAGTGGGTGGTGCCTTAAAGCAGGATTAAAATAAAGCAGGGTGCACCTTAAGGCGCATTATGTTTTACTTTCAACCTGCTTTAAGAGGTGACCTATATTAAATACTTAACACGGGCTGTGTGGTAATTGGTTTAGGTAATGGGTAAAGCCTGTTTCTACCTGGAAAGACAGGTGTCCATTAAAGGTAGATTGAAAAGTACATGCCACTTTACTTTCAGCTTGCTTTAAGCTACCATCTGCTAGGATATTCAATGTTTTTAATGTTGCACATTTATGCTAATAAAAACTTTTAATTAGAACTCTTTCCTTCAATGGAGGCATAAACCAGGAACGTATATTATAGATATAATCTACGTTCCTGCATAAACCAAAGGCGTATTTAAAGGGTTAATAGGAAATACATACCGTTTTAACAACATAAATACTTTAGAACCCCTCTCCTATCATTAAATGTGTACTCTATTGAAAACTCAATGTTGAAAGTAAAGCATGTATTCCATCGTTTTAGTAGATAAAAACTTTATTTCTGTTGATCTTTTACCAGTTCACTAATTATAATAGGCTTAAAACACTATTATTTATAAAAAGTTTGGAACCAGATAAGATGCAGCATATATACTAACAGGCTGATCAGGGGTAGAACTGTTTCACACTCATATATGTTTTAAGTCAAAATTGATATCATGTTCTAAACTTTTATCAAGAAAGTAGGCAGTATTTTTTTTTAAATATTAACCCTTATCATGCTATTAGCATAATTGATCATTCATACGGTATTTTTCCTTATTTAATCAGCTAAAGTAATAAATTAAATGATAGGTATTCATAGCGGGTAGGGTTTATGGTTGATTAACAGCAACCAGAATGTGCTATGACACATCCATGTAACGGGGTTTAACCCTTTACCCAAAAGATGGTATTAGTTTTGAAGATAGGTGACCCAGACCCAGGTTAAGGTACATTCTGCTTTAAGCTATCATCTGCTGGGAGGTATAACATATTTATTGAGGTGCAGATTGATGACTTATTTTAATAAACATATGAATAAATGATATGCATAGAACGGTATATCTATGGAAGTTTTTGTAAGTTTTATTGTAGGTAAAGTAAATGCATGTCTTAATTCTATTTTTGAACAATATGAGATATTGCGCTTTCAATAATGTATAGCTAGGTTCTACTGTATATAATATAAGCTCTACACTAACAAGCAGGCGATCTCCTCAAATTCGTGTTTGAGGATAAAGGATTTTCGATACTATGTGTACTTCACTATTGAACCGGAAACAACCGCTCATTCAGGGGGCGCTACTCTTATCACACTTTCCATGCGGGGTAACTCTGTATATCGGTAGGGCCCCATTGTATTAGCATAAACTCGCTGATTGGGGAAGATTAACGTGTTCTCTGTCGTAGGTTATTGTGTAAAGTTGATTTTTTTGTTCTTCAGAATACTACTGTAAAATGAGTAAATTAAGAAGTTAGTCGGTATTGGTAATGGTAAATGATGCAATGTGTTTAGAATGATGGTTTATATTATTATCTAGGTATATATCGATGTTATTGACCTGGCAGGGCGGAATTTAAATGCGGGCCATTGCATTCCAACTTTGGGGGCGGCAGCACGCTCCTTTTATTATCGGAATTTACGGTTGTCGTCTGCCGTTTTTTCTCAGCGTTACATACTAGTGGACATTTTGACAGAAGGAATATAATGGCGTAACGCGGCGTCTGATCTGGATTCAAACTGTTTGCAAATGTAAGCCAAGTCCTAAATTTGCCTTCCTCTAGCAACGCCCTCCGAACAATGCACGCAGCCCCAAAGCTCTGGAACAGTCTACCATCAGACATTAGAGATGCAAGCTCAGTTGCAGTTTTCAAAAAGCATCTGAAAACACATTACTTTAATATTTGTTATTAGAACACTGCTACCTATGCGATATGTTCTTGCTGTAGATGTTGTGGGTCCAAATGGGAGTTTCTGGAGTATTATCTGGTTTTCGGTCTCTTATAGAAATTTTAGTTATTGTCGCATGCTATTTTTCCTAGTTATGTTACATTGGGCGGCCTGCATTGGGCGTTCTGCTATTATTTCTATCAGTCGGCATAAAGAAACCATTTGCTTCGTTGCTCTCGATTGTTGAGGTAGTGCAATCGCCGTTTTGGGGGCTGTCTTCTGTATGTTTAGTGGCCTTCATTGGGCGCTCTACTGTTATTTCTATCAGTCCGCATAAAGAAGCCATTTGCTTCGTTGCTCTTTATTGATGGGGTAACGTGATCGCCATTTTGGGGGCTGTCTTTTGTACGTTTATTATGTTTATTTTATATCTAATTGTAGTTATTTGTCTTTTCCTGGCGGCCTGCATTTGGGCGCTCTACTATTGTTTCTATTGGTCGACAATCAGAAGCCGGTTGCTTCATTGCTGATTGATGGGAGTAATGTGATCGCCATTTTGGGGGCTGTCTTTTATATGTTTATTCATGTTTATTTTAGATCATATTGTAGTTATTTTGTCTTTTCTTGTTTGTAGGTACATTTGTGTAACTTCATGTGAAGCGCTTTTGAACGCACAACCCCTGTGTGAAAAGAGCGCTATATAAATCTGGTATAATAATAATAATAATAATAAAATGTCTTTAACAGATTTTGACAGAGACTGGTTAATTATGTTTATTATCAATTTATGGATATCTCGCATTTAGGCAGTTAATTGTTTTGAAAACTAGATTAAATAAAATACACATTTATGGCTAAAAGTTAAGTTGAGACACACAACGTTTCAAAGTCTCATCAGGGTTAACATTGTTGACCAATGCTCCATATTAAGGACTCTTACGTGTAGCAGCGCTGTTGTAAACACCTTCCAAAAGATATCGGTTAACCGGTTAGCTTTCTGTGCATTATGCGGGAATTTTGTTAAAACTATTGTGAACAGTTTGAATCTAGATCAGATGCTGATAAATGCAGAGTATCTATTTATTTAAACTGATTTTACGCTCGGGTTATCTTTTCTGAGAAAAACAATCGATAATTGTAGCAGACGACAACACCATAGTACGCAGTTATTAGAGTAAACAGCTTAGTCATATTAAACATAAGCTGGTGCTAAATATAGACTTGGGAAACCAGATACTTAACACTGTAGTATTTAAACGTTTGTCAACAATCAGTGCGAGAGCATTTTGCTAAACATGGCTGCCATAGTTTATGTTTAAAACGAATGTGGATTATTCTAAAACATAAGAAAATGGATTATTGCGCATACTTTAGAGAGATCTTTACTTTATTTTCTTTTATTGCAATTATATTAGTCGCTTTACATTATAACCGCATAAATGATGAACATTATCCACGGAAATGGCTTTATTATAACTGTTATAAAAGTGAAGTTAGCAAACATAGATGTAAAGTATGTTCACTGCTAAATGACAGTAAAAATGAAACTTTGAACCCACGTCTATTTCTTCGATGTAAACCTAACTGTCTATTATCACCACGGAAAACAGACAGGCACTATTTAGGTCTATGGTTTCGTTTTGATACAAATGAAAACAACGACCAGTGTACACCAATATGTTTTCTTCAAAATATTATCAATCTAATCTGCTGGACTTTTGGTGTTAAAGTGTTGATGATCTGTGTGTGTTGTTTTAAATTGTTTGAGTTGAAAAAGCATAAGAAAAGAAGGGGAACTATCCTCTTTACATCATTTAAGAAGAAAAAGTTTCGATGCTACTTTAGAAATCAAATGTTGATGCTCAGAAAAGGTCCAAAACAAATTTTGTTTGTGTATCCATTTTCATTAAACCAGTATGCAGATGAAATCGTGAAAGATCATAGACCTAGTGAGGAATTAATGAAGTATGAGTGGTCAAGATATTTGTCCTTCAAGACATTCCCACAGGACAGCGTCATGACGCCAATAAGGTTATCACAGGCAGGGTTTTACTACACAGGTCACGGTGAAGAGGTCAAGTGTTTCTCTTGTGGTGTGACCAATGGACACTGGACATTGGGTGAGACAGCGATAGGAGTTCATAAACGATTGTCTCCAAGATGCAGATTCATTTCTGGAGTTGGCACTGACAATATTGGTATTCACTTTAATGAGTACTATGATGATATCTTTAGAGACATGAGGGCAGTGTGTAGCCATAATGAAATGGAGACTGAAGTTGGTGCGTCTGGCCAGACAATGGACAATGACAACGGACTGACGCAAACAAAAAAGTCAACGCGAACGCATGAGCACAGTAAGAAAGACACGCCACAGCAGAAATCGACAGATAAAGAATATAAACCCAAGGACAATGCAAAACACCCTGACTATGCTGATGAAGCTATTAGAATCATGTCGTACAACGACTGGGGTTTATCGAACACCCTAGAACCACAGCGAATGGCACAAGCTGGATTCTTTTATACAGGTCCGATGTCATTCTGCTAATTTACTTATAAAGCAACGCTGCGTGAAATGGAAGAAGCAGGACTTGTCTTGCTTAAGTCGATCAAGAAATACGGAAGTTGATTTATCGAGACAACCTGCTGCACAGTTTGGAAGCCACGTGGATAGTAATGATGGTATCTTTTATATCAAATTATGTATTTCAATCATAAGTGTTGTTGTTAAATATACTGATAATCAAATTTTGGATATATTGTTATATTTTGTAAAATATGAACTGTTGTGTTAATCATAATTTTATTTATTCTAAAAATGATAAATGTAAAAGAGACAAAACACAAATGATTGTTTAACTTTTTAACCACCTTAATTAACTACAGGCGATTTTGCAAACAATTTGGAACCTGATAAGACGCTGCCTTTGGCAGCGTCTAATCAGGATCCAAACAGTTTGACAATCGTTTAGTCTTAAATCTAGTTTTGTAGCAATATTACAGACAACAGTATTAAAGTAGGCAATATAAATGACCATGAAAGAGTTAAAGCAGACGACAAAAGGTGCACTTATACTGCTTTAATCGTCGTATGTTATTTACACATGTCTCATCAAGAGTAACATGTACCTTTGACATTTCTGTAGCTTTGACATTGCTGTAGCTTTGACATTTACCTATCCGCTTGATTGAAGGTTTTGAAGCTTTCTACATTACTATCGTCACTGTTAACTCATTTTATGAGGGATACACTTTTAGGTGTACCTCTTGGCAAACAGTTTTGATCTCAGATCAGGCCCCACACTGTGGGGCCTGATCTGAGATCAAAATTATTTGCTGCTAAATCAATATTCTATCAGAAACTGCTAAAATCTTTTGCAAATATTTGAGTTATACCCGCTGCAGACTACATTTTAAAATGGCCGCCAAATATTACCCAGCATACAATGGGTTAATATCCATACTGATAATTCTTGAAATAATCACGTTACCGTTCATCTATTGTACTAGATAACATCATATATTTATAAGTATAAGTACATGAAGTAGTGTACTTCAAAATGATTTCAGCTCTGTAATTACTAATTCACATTTGTCCAATGCCATTAATTTCTGTATATATATTCTTATATCTTCATAAAACATATTGATCACTTCGGCAGATTTTAGTTTCCAATTATTTTACTGTAATCTTTACTACCGTATTTCAGGAGTGAGAGATTTCGTACGCTGTTTTTACTGTGGTGTTGGTTTGAAAAATTGGCAAGGGGGAGATGATCCTAATAGTGAACATAGACGCTGGTCCCCAAGATGTGGCTTCCTGGCACAGCTACAGAACCGGGAACCAGTTCAAATACCAACAAATACCCAGGTAATAAAACAAAAGAGAAACAAAGTGTGTAATGTTCTTCCAAACTTTGCATATTCATTCTAATATGAACGAGGATTCAAACTGTTTGCAACTGATGTCAGTTAACCACTTCAAATAAAATGCATTTCTTTCGTTTGTATGCAAAAATATCTTTCAATTTAACTATGCTGTTTTGGATTTTTCAATTTACAAACAAATACCAATTATTTTCTTATTGTTATATATATATATAACATTATCATCACATTCAAAATCCTGTTATTGTATACATTAATTCATACATCACGACAACTTAGTAAAAATGTTTAACTTCGGTGTTAATGACAGGTGTCGCCTTAATGCAATATGACAATAACTCTGACAGCTCCTGCTGAATATAACTTTAGAAATAAGTCTTCTTTGAATCCCAAATTAATATTTTTTCAACTTGTTTGTGTTTGATTTACATTGAAAAGTTCTAAAATCAAAACATATTTTGAAATAACAATTGGCTTCTGATATACGAAGTCATCCTAGATTTTAATATAATTTTAAACACAGTAATTTGAATTATATTAAATGTGTACTGACGCTTCTGTCATTTCGTTAGAGGGCAGCAAGTTCTGCAACTACAACGCCCGAACCCAAAAACAATGTCCAACCTTCCTTTGCAGTCAACTCTAGTCCTACTTCCGGTCCTGTTACCATGTCTACAAAGGACACTGTATACACAAATAGTGATTGTGAGATGATATACAACCGGGATACAGTGGAGGAGAGACCAGAAGAGGAGAGAAGGCAGTTCGATATAGGAAGTAAGTATATTAAAGGTTCTTAATTCAAACTGAAAAATAGATAACACGTACGACAGTAACTGTTGTGATTCGGTAACTTGAAACAGCCTTTATTGACACCTTTAGTTATTTGTGTTCAATATATTTCAGATCACCAAATGTCCCATGTGCAATCACATACCGTGGTTGATGAATATACTGTCGAGTCGCGTGTTGGCAGTTTAAACAGTGTGACCTCTGCCGCCAATATTAAGGAAAACTGTACCACGAACGGCCCAAAGGACAGAAGAGAATCAAATCGTAGGTTGCAATATTTACATGTAGTAAAATATCATAACTATTGGCACTCGAATAAGAGACGGTTTAACTCTTCGACCGTTTGGAACTTTAAATTGATCATTTAGGCAGATAAGAGGGGTAATCCAAAAACTTAAATCTTTATTTCTGCTTTAAACCCTATGGTGTCACTACTCATTAGAATCGTCTCAAAGAGACGATTCTAATGAGTAGTAACACCATAGGATTTAATGCTAAAATAAGTGAGAAAATGCTGGATTTGTGCAGTTTACTCCCGCTGATCTGGAGCCCTGATTTAGGAATATTGCTACGCCTGAATAGGCATTTGTCAGAGTTTTAACCTTTTCTCCATAGCGTTTGTTCAATGTTCCTGGCAGAATGATGTTTTCCAAAGAGTTTGTTGCTTTTTTTTAAGCCCACGTTTTGCATCAAATCATCAGGGTATAGAAAACGTTTCACATGGAGCTAATCAGAACTGGTTTAAAATATGAGAAAGCACTTCAATGAGAAATTGGCTTAAAGAGCATTTTTATGTGGATGGAATAGTTTTTTGTATGAGCATATTATGTCTTGCTTAAGCCGTTGCGACATAGCTACTTTCTAGTTTTAAAAACAGGTTTCTGCTTAAATCAGGTTAAAAGTAAAGCAAAATGTTCTTAAAGGGACAGTCCGCTTTACTTTCAACTTGCTTTAACATACCATCTGGAAATATACTGCAAATGACCTTGATGTTATAAGTTCAGGAATGCCTAACTGCTTTTCCTAGAGTATGAACAGCAAGAAGCCTTAAACGGTTTATTTATGTATATGGTTAAACTGACCAATGGCGTATTAAAATGTTGAAGTTGTATTCATAATGAATTTATGATATATACATATAGCTAAGTGACCTTAAGTACATCAAAGGACACACACTGGTATAAATATATTGACCACATCGAGCCTCTATCATGGTGGTGAAAGGTTGACATGATAGTCATGAATAACGCTGAAGTCAAGGGACTTGTTATATTTCATATTCATCGGTTTTAACTCATTATCCCCTGACACTTCCAATGGACAATTCCAGTTTATAATAAAGGCTGGTCCTTTTCGGACTATATAGGGCTGTTTTCTTATAATATATTACAAAATGACAGACAGTGAAGTTCCTGATTAGAGGGCTCCTGCAGGAGCCCTCTAATCAGGGACTTTACTGTTTGCATTAGACAAGTGTACTCTTCATATTTACACTTTTCGACAGTATCGGTACACGGGAGTTCTCACAAAAAGTATAGAAAATAAACGGGAACTAATAAAAGTTCTACCAATGTTAGAAGTAGCTTACTCATTACAATTTGTTTTAAATGACTGATAGTTCAAAATATTCGGACAATGTACTTGATGTTTATAAATAAGTTCTACAAAGTTGGCTCGCTATATCTTTGTAGCGGCACGTTTGCTGAGAGAGCAGAACCAGCAACTGCGTCAACTTAAAAGCTGTAAAGTATGTATGATCAGTGATGCTAACATGGTGTTTTTGCCCTGTGGTCACATGGTATCGTGCCAGGCATGCTCAGTGACGGCGACAATTTGCGTCATCTGTCGGACTCAAGTCAAGGGAACAGTTAGGGTGTACCAATCGTAAATTTGAAGCTTTTAGTGCCGTGTTGAATGTTCAAGTCGTCTTCAAAATTTAATGTCACACACTGTCTCCTACAAACTTAAGACATCACTTATTGCTTGGAAAATACGTAACCATGTCAAATGATAGTTTGCTGTTAAATTAAAGTTTTGTTTTGTTTTTGTTTTGTACATATATTTATGTACAACCTATCTTTAAAGGGGACATAATGTTTTCGAGGGAAAATACTTATAGTCATTTTATCAATTTCAGGGGCCCATTTCATAAACTTCTTACGACACATGATGTGGTAAGTCAGATTTTAAAAGTCTCAAATATTATTTCTTTCTCTATCTAACCCTGTCTTGTGACATCTCTTTAGAATCGTATTGAAAAGACAGGATTAGATAGAGAAATCAGAAATTACTCTTTTTTTTTATAGTTTTGACATACGACCGTTTTTGTCGAACGAAGTTTTATTTTTTTATGATAATCAACTACGTTGGTGATGTGAATATATATGATCCTGTAATGCAAAAAAATAAATAAGAGTTATTCTCAATCGGCCGTAAGTGAATATATTTTTTCTAGCTGAAAAACGACGAGAACAACAATCCGTATATACAAATAACTGAATTAAGGGTTGTAGTTATTGTACATTTGTTAAAATATTCATATATAATGAATAAAAAAATATATCAAATCGAGCTTCTGTATTTTATTATACACATCACTATTTTTGCAAGAACATAGTCAAACAATATGAAACGGTAAACCTTGGAGAAGACGGAATTCTTTCCCGATATTAAAACAATACTGCAAATAGTTTGGAGTCATACAAGACGTCGAGTAATTCGGTGTCTGATAAATAGAAAACCCTCCCTACTACGACCACTAAATTGCGTTAATAATTACGTGTTTACGACAGGTAACTGCTTAACTCATTAACCCCTGAAACTTCCAATGGACAAGGGCTGGTCTATTTTCAACTATTTAGGGTTGTTTTTGTTTAACACTTTACAAACTGACAAACAACGAAGACCCTGATCAGAGGACTTCACTGATTGCATAGGACATGTGTACTCTTGACAGATACACTTTTGGTAAAAGACGCATATATGCGTCACTAGGGCTCATTGAGTTAAAGCAAGATGACAGTAAAACAGAAAGCTCCTATAGGATTTTTCTGTTTTACTGGCATCTTGCTTTAAGCTGTCGCCTGCGTTTATACAAGCAATTAGTCTTCGTTTAAGTGGTTCTAGTGTTGCTGCAAACTGTTGTCCTCCCTTATTAAAATTAATTGCCAACATTTTAACCCTTTCACTCCCAGTGATGCCACAAAGCGCATTTTCAAATGGTTTTGATCCTGATCAGACGCCGCGTATTGAAGCAATATTGAAGCTGACTACAATATGGTGGCGTATGGGGTAAAACATCACGATTATTTTAATCATGAAAGGGTTAAGATACAGTCATTTTCAGAATTTTGTCTCATTGCTTTTTCGTTTGCGTTTCATTTAAAAGTGAACGCATAACGTATTCCCCATTGTAACAATAACGGTAGACATCCACTTACAAAATAAATTGTGTTCAACCAATTACCCCATAGCTTATTAAATATATGTGACCACTTATAGCAGGTTGAAAGTAAAGCAGAAAGCTACTATTTGCTATGATATTTAAAATAGTCCATTGGTGCCTAATACTGCCTATTCATGACTGTATAAATGGAACTATTTTCTTCAGTGCATAAATGAATAAAAGACGTAAACAGTCGTGTTAGTAGTGAACTATATAAGAGAGATGTAAGAGGGATTTAACGGATCCTAAGAAAAGAAGATGTGAGGTTGAATCACTATTTCATTACAAAATCACCGTTCAATAAAGAACAGAGTTATGTTGAAGCTCATATTGGAACTTTCTGCACTATCTTGCTGTTTTAGTTCACCTGAGCCTTCGGCTCAGGATAGTGTACTAAGGGTGTTTTTGCGTGTGTCCCTGAGTAACATTTCTGGTTGGGGTTTTAAATGAAAACTGGGTTGATGTAGTTTTCTGATAGCTTTATTTTAATCCTGGAAATCCAGTGTACCGTTATAAACATACGTGGTAATCCAACATAAGTATATTAAACACGAACTGTTCAATAGTAGCAATTTGTTAAGGAAATCACAAGTGTAATGTCCGAAATATTACTTTAGTTTCGTCGGGAAATCTCCGACCGACGCCGGGTGGCGGATGCCACCCGCGTTATTAATTTTACATCTTTACTTGCCGAAATCTGAATCTAAACTCCTAGTACCTACACCGGCTAAGTGACGCATAATTCGCATCACGTGACCTCAGCGGTATGGACACAGATCTCATGTAGTGAGACTAACAAAGGTGACAGCTTTGGTAGGAAGTGCCAGATGTTAATCCCTCCTTGACTGGGCGATACATATGAAGACACTAGCTACTTCCAACTGTGATTTCCTTATTACTGATGATAAGAAACGTAATGCACATGTCAAACCATGATTGCGATGATTAAACATGCTGTCAAAGTAATAACAACAAACTTGGCTTAGCGAACAGCTGATGACCAGAATTACTGACTTTAAACAAAAAGCGTTGGAGCAACACTGCAAATGAGACATTTCGTATTTATCGGTGCTACAAATCCCCCCAACCTAGAAAAGAATGCGTCCCCGCATCTAAGACATATCTGACTTATGCAAATACTAATAATGATATTCATGTAGACCGATAAATATGAAAAGTACATTTCTAGTGTTTAAAGAAATGCTATTTAAAGAGAACATATTACGAAAATTAACGCTGGATGAAGGCACTGTATTAGCTGTGTATTTCGTTCTAAAACCCGTACTGCATAATCCAGGAGGCTGATCAGAAATGACCTGCAACGGGCCGTATAATAATCCCTGGAAGCAATGTTCCGTAAAGGGAGTTAGGGAGCACTGTCCCGAAAATCAAATGGATTTGCTGTACGCATAGTTATCAATTGAATTGAAATACACAGCTAAATACGATTACGTTCACACAACAGTATACATGCATTGTAAATTACAAATACAAATATTGACTTATGATAATCGAAAATGAATCGTAGTTGATATTCTAATAAACATACTACTTGTTAATGAAGATACAAGGCTAGTATATACAATATGAACAATTAGCTACATATTCCATTCGTAATTAACCCGTATAGCATATTCCAAATACGTAAATTACTGACCTGCACATCGGGTCGTGATAGTAATTATATAACGGGAACAGTGTATGTTCCTTGACCGTTACAGATTGAATGTGAGAGCATTGTCTCGAACAAGTAATTATGGAATTACAAATACATAAGGTATTCAATGAATTGGAATATATAACTAACAATGTTTTCTTAGTGAACAGTCAAGTTCAGGGCTATACATTTTGACAGTCATACACATGTATGGTTTTGCTACATGATAATGGATTGTTCTGTTTGGATGAACCGTATGTGGTTCCAGAACTAGTAATACAATGATATAGTGCTATATAAATTTCATCCTTAGATAATTTGGTGAAGAGCTCTCAACTGGCGATCAACCAGATCAGTCCCATGAAAACAGCTATGGTGATAATAGACGGGACTAATGCTAGAAGTAATGATGCATTATTGTAAATCTCACTCACTCCTAAATTTGATTTATCATAAAGAATAAGTTCCCTAAAGAAATTGAATAGGAAGTTGGCCGACCTCCTACTCTAGCACTATGAAACAATAACTATTTCTATAATTATCAGGGATATTTAGAAAACTTGCTCTGTATGTATAGCTAATAAGTATTTTAAAGCTATCATGACCATAGCATTTTAAAGGGAAATGAGCTTCACCCACACACCAATATAAGGACACACGAATTAATGCACTAATCAATGTATGAATGAAAATATGCAATTACAAAGAAAAAATTGTAAGGCGCCATTATTAGTAAATTGCATTAACTACGTGTAAAGTAGTTAACATGGAGTGAGAAGTAATGATATTGTATGGAATACAATATGATACCTGACTACTTGATAAGTAGGAATTATAGACTACCTGACTACTCAGTAGGGTATATGGACTACCTGACTACTTGATAAGCAGGAATTATAGACTACCTGACTACTCAGTAGGGTATATGGACTACCTGACTACTTGATAAGTAGGAAAAATAGACTACCTGACTACTCAGTAGGGTATATGGACTGACTACTTGATAAGTAGGAATTATAGACTACCTGACTACTCAGTAGGGTATATGGACTACCTGACTACTTGATAAGTAGGGTATATATAATGGTTATAAGTAACCCGTGTAGCAAGTACACATTTGAAAATGTATGTACATGTAGTAAATCACTCATATAAGTATTTTCGAGTGTCTAGTGGCTGAACTGATAATTGTGTAAGCCTACTATTTACTAATAATATACAATATTGTGAAGACAGAATAATTTTCCTTCACAGGTAATGCAGAATATAAAATAATATACAATATATAGGTATAAACAGAAATAATAGACTGCCTGTGCCTATTGTAAATTACCTACGTTTAAGCTATGATAATAACCTACTAGGTAAGTATAAAAATGTGAAGTTTGCCTTGCAGTGATAACTACATATATTAGATACATACTGGTAGTAAGGAAATGTCGAGACAAAACCTTAAAATTATGGAACTGATTACAAGTTGAAAATGTACATAAACGGTATACATGTATTAACTAAATACACCCTGAATGCCGTGACATACATTTGTAACTACATGTAATACCAGAATTGCTATCATTTAGGATTTCTGCCCATAGCAGTAAAATGATATTTACTATAATGATTTATTATAAACGAATTTGAAATAGTATCGATTAACGTGTTCAAGAATTATATATTCAATCAAATGAATGTAAAAACCTCAAGGTGTACGGCAGATAAGAGTATACTTAACATGATCATGCATCTGAGCTTAAATATAATATCCAAATCAGTCCTTTTCGGGTTTTTAGCTGATAATGTCCGAATGTCTGTAAATCACATGGAGACTTC
Source organism: Gari tellinella (assembly GCA_922989275.2). NCBI lineage: Eukaryota > Metazoa > Mollusca > Bivalvia > Cardiida > Psammobiidae > Gari > Gari tellinella. Next base: position 41,243,332 of record OV277869.1, on the reverse strand, counting down.
AGGAAAGTTTGTCATTCTACTCCATGTTGGTATTAATCACTCGCTTCACTGGGAAATGGTTGATTCACTAGTCAAAAACGTTATAGAGTCACTCGCTGAACTGGGGAAATGAGGAAAAGGAAACTGGGGAAATGAGGAAAAGGAAATAAATACGAAAGACTCAAGCAGGAAACGTAACACAAACAATACACCAGTCCGAAATGCAGGTAAAACAGCACTAAAACTGCTGTATGGTAATCCATCCATCTTGATTGTATTTCGAAGAAGTAGTCCGTGAGGTAAATCCAATATGTTTCTGAATTTTGGGGAATATAAGTTCACATGGTAGAGTTCACTCGCTTGTCGATGAAAGGTTCCGGTTCGAGCACAAACAAAATATATGAATGTACCCGGATTCTCCACCAACTGTACTAAGGGTGTTTTTGCGTGTGTCCCTGAGTAACATTTGTGGTTGGGGTTTTAAATGAAAACTGGGTTGATGTAGCTGATAGCTTTATTTTAATCCTGGAAATCCAGTGTACCGTTATAAACATACGTGGTAATCCAACATAAGTATATTAAACACGAACTGTTCAATAGTAGCAATTTGTTAAGGAAATCACAAGTGTAATGTCCGAAATATTACTTTAGTTTCGTCGGGAAATCTCCGACCGACGCCGGGTGGCGGATGCCACCCGCGTTATTAATTTTACATCTTTACTTGCCGAAATCTGAATCTAAACTCCTAGTACCTACACCGGCTAAGTGACGCATAATTCGCATCACGTGACCTCAGCGGTATGGACACAGATCTCATGTAGTGAGACTAACAAAGGTGACAGCTTTGGTAGGAAGTGCCAGATGTTAATCCCTCCTTGACTGGGCGATACATATGAAGACACTAGCTACTTCCAACTGTGATTTCCTTATTACTGATGATAAGAAACGTAATGCACATGTCAAACCATGATTGCGATGATTAAACATGCTGTCACAGTAATAACAACAAACTTGGCTTAGCGAACAGCTGATGACCAGACTTATTGACTTTAAACAAAAAGCGTTGGAGCAACACTGCAAATGAGACATTTCGTATTTATCGGTGCTACAATAGAGCTATTGTGATCGCATTCCGTCCGTCGTCCGTTCACATTTTCAAACAACATCTCCTCTGAAACCACTGACTCGATTTCAACTAAACTTTGTCAGAAGCATCATTGACAAGTGGGAACGAAATCTTGTTCAAAGTTTTCCCCTTGCTGTTTGGACAACCGTATAGACAACTTTTCATGCATAAGAAAATCTTTAAAAATCTTCTTCTCAGAAACCAAAAGGCCCAGACCTTTGATATCTGGTATGTATCATTACCTAATGATCTTCTACCAAGATTGTTCAAATTTTGACCCTTGGGCAAAAAATGGCCCCGCCCTGGGGCTTGGCATTTTTTCTTAGGAAAAACCTTTGAAAATCTTCTTCTCTGAAACTGTATGGCCTAGATCATTAATATTTGACATGTAGCTTTGCCTGATGGTCCTCTACCTAGATTGTTCAAATTATGACCCCCGGATAAAAATTGGCCCCGCCCTGGTGCTTATCAGTTTTACATAGACTTATATAGGAAAAGCTTTTAAAAAACTTCTTCTCTGAAACCGTATGTCCCAGATCTTTAAAATTTGACTTATAGCTCTGACTTATGGTCTTCTACTAATATTGTGTAAATTATGACCCATGGGCCAAAAATGGCCCCGCTTTTGGGCTTATCAGTTTTTCATAGGAAAACCTTTAAAAATCTTCTTCATTAATATTTGACATGTAGCTTTGCCTTATGGTCCTCTACCTAGATTGTTCAAATTATGAGCCCCGGATGAAAATTGGCCCCGCCCCGGGGCTTATCAGTTTTACATAGGAAAACCTTTAAAAAAAACTTCTTCTCTGAAACTGTAAGGCCCAGATCATTTATATTTTGAAATGTAGCTTGCCTTATAGTCCTCTACCAAGTTTGTTCAAATTATGACCCCGGGTCAAAATTGGCCCAACCCCGGTGCTAATCAGTTTTACATAGACTTATATAGGAAAATCTTTAAGAATCCTTTTATTGCTATATTTATCACAATATTGTCTTGCCCACCCAGCTTAGGTACAATGTTCTCAGGTGAGCGACTTGTGGACCATGACCCTCTTGTTTGAATTTTGGAAGCGTCGCTAAATAAGAAATATTTAGTAAGTAACTGAAGCTTGGTCAGAAGCCGAGTTACTCGGAATCTGATCATGATCTAACTTGTTTAGTTAGGCTAAGACATATCAATGTTTTAAAATTGTATGTTCTTGACACACTTGTACAATACATAGTAACTTACAATTAAAGTTATGATTTGTTTGAAACTCATAAGCATTTGCAGTATTCCGTTACATGTCATGTTTGCTAGTACAGACAGCTCATCCTGTGTAGAGAGGCCCTGACAAATTCATACTCAATCGGGTTTCAAACCAAATATATGAGACGGGTCTCACACGATCCGCTTAACTGATTCTTTGCGCATACAGTACTACTGAAATGAGCACAATATTTTACCTGGCTGGGTGTAATCACCAAACTAGTTCAGGAAATGTTTTTAAATACTTTTCCTGACCTATTTTCGGAGGCAACACCTAGTCAGACGGTTCCAATGAAACAATATGCATCTTGTGCTCATTCCTATGGCAAAGATTCAGTGAAGCGTCTCATGTGAGGCCCGTCTTTTATATTTGATAGTTTGGTTAGAAATACCCATTGAAAACCCACTGAGTATGGTTATGTTAGGGTATCTCATGGCAGAATGAGGTTGCTATGGCACACGATACGTGCTTCTACAGTTACTTTCACGCCTATTGAGAACAATTGGGCGTGGTGTTTATTCAAAGGACCGAGGAAATGTCTTTAACAAGAAATCGCGGTTTGTCTTTGTCTATACTGAATTATATTAACTAAAGCAGATTGAGAAAACAATTCGTTGATGATGTTAAATACAGAAAACAGCTTAGGTGGCATAAAAGTAAACCAACGGCGCATTTTGCTTTATACGAGTATTATCCACAAAAGAAAATCACCATGTGAGCGATACCATGTAAAATCGCATACATGTGAGAAATCGTTATCCTTTCCCAAATAAACCGTTTGTGCCAAAATAATAATTTCACTTGCAAATAGTTTTGAGCCGGATCAGACTCCAAACGTCTTGCAATTGTAAAGTATACGTTGGTATATGCAAATAAGGCTTCCCAAACCGTTGTATGTTGGGAAGTAGAGTCAATTATATAGCACAACAAACATCTCTTGGTGTGAGCTTAAGCTTTGCACCGACGGGGTTTGTTGTCGCTGGGTCTCTCGGTTTGCACGTTACACAATTAATTTTATCAATAGTTGGTGACATTTTTAAAATATGGCATTTTCAACATTGATTTTCAGAGCCAGTGCGTTTAATTTCATTTTAACGCCTTATCCCCTGTACCTTGGTTCGATTCGATGGTTTTCAGAAATTTCCTATTCTTTATATAGCCTCTTTGTTATATTACACATTTTGGAATCCCGTATGACCTAAATACTGAATAACTTTGCACTTTACACTATAAAATAACTCGGGTTGTAAACAACTTGTTTATGTATACGATGTATACGTTGTGTCCTTGGGTAAAATATTTGGGTAAAAGAGTTCTCTGAAAACAAAACTGTTTTCATATGCCAACGCATTTGGTCTATTTGCCAAAAATCAAAGCATGCGTCTAAGGACAGATGGAACATAAACGCATGGCACGAACTAATGCAGAAAGCTTGTGAAAAAAGATATGGCAGCTGTCTTCATCGAGTACTGCTTGAACCTTTTAATCTTTTCTGTGAAAAATTAATCTTGAGGTTTTTACTTTTGTCGTCTGCTTCAATACAGTTGTCTGCAAAATATCGTTTTAAAGTGTCAAACTTTAAAGAGCTATATTTGTTCATATTCGATTCGGGGTTTTCCGATCACGCGCAAGATACAATACGATTGGTGGGTAATGTTGGTCATGTGCCAGCATTCGTGATCATGTCTACGTTGTGGTCTGCATTAATTAACAAAGCCGGTTTGCATTGAGAACATCGAATTCTAGCATTTAGGCCTCATAACGACGGGGCAATATTCGATCCTGAAAAATGACGTATCAGGCAATATCATCAAACTATGACAATGGTGATTTGTCTACATTTGTTGCTGATTTGCAGCGGATTTTAAAAATAGAGAGGGTATTATTTTGATAAAGTAAGTGCAAATCATTTATTTATTATAACGATTCTTCTGCGATGTCGTTTGCTTTGAAATTGTCCTGTCGTCTGCTAATTTCTTCTTATCTTTTAATGATTCATAATAACAACCAGTCTAACACATGTACTGCCATAGTATCATCTGCTTGGAAAACTGCCGTCTGCTGTTATTTCTAAAAATATTTGTATGAGTGTAACACAGTTTGCATAGTGCTAACGGTTGCTAAAAGAGTTAAATATACAGCGCTTCCTCTCTACAACGACACCCATTTGGAGACAAAAACTGTGCGCGTTGTTCGGAAGGAGTCGTTATAGGGAGGGAAAATGGCTTACAATTGCAAACAGCTTGAATCCAGATCAGATGCCGCGTAAATGCGGTGTCTGATCTGGAGTCAAGCTGTATGTCACTCGTCATTACGCTTTTTCTATCCAAATTTTTAGAAAAACAGCAGACCGCAAGTTAAGTATTGCAGCCATGAAAAGGTTGTACATAAATGTCTTGTTTGTGGAACAGCGGCAAAGGTCGCTGAAAGGAGGTAATCGCTGTTGATACAAACAGTGTAGACCCTGATAATCTGGATCCAGGCTGTTTGCAAATTGCGTAGAAATGGCAACCAATAGACAAAATGTTAAAACTTTTATAATACACTGTTAAACAGCTGTTTGTTTAAAACAATTGAGTAGTTTAACTAATTCAGTTTTGATTTGTTAAATCATTGAGCCCTAGTGACGCGTATATGATTTTACCTGTGAAAAGTACACTTGTCCTACGCAAATGAAAACGTCATCTGCTACATGTAAATTCAATTTTTTTTATTTTTTTTTAGTTTACTTTTGTATTTAAACGGGACACCCGTTACGACTCTAGGTATAAGAACAAACAGTGAATACCTTGTTTAGATAGGATAATTAAGTAAGTTCTATAGCTAGGATTTTTCAATATAATTATATATTGTGATACCAATCCGTTCGTATGCTACATGTTCACACTGCAAGTTTATCTAGCGTTGGATGTTAGTACAGTGCTCCCTCTATACAACGTCACCCAATGGGAGACAAAGGCTGTGTGTGTTGTTCGAAGGGGGTCGTTACAGGGAGGGAAATTGGCTTACATTTGCAAACAGCTCGAATCCAGATCAGACGCCGCGTAACGCGGCGTCTGGTCTGGATTCGAGCTGTTGTCACTCGTCATTAAGCTTTGTTCTGTCAAAATGTCCATTAAGCAACTTTGAGAAAAGAAAAACAGACGATAGTTTTAAGTAGACGACATTGCATACGTGAATAGGTTGGACATAATTGTCTTGTTTGGAGGAAGATCGGTAAGAGTTGTTTTAAGAAGGAAATCGTTATTAGGAGGGCCGTTGTAGGGAGGGAGCAATGTATTATTTAGTCTATTGGCATTAGTTTTTCCCAGAAAAATTCTTTTGTTGCACCGTTTTGGGAACTTTTTTGATCGGTAAGCGTTGTTGTTAGGAGGGAATCGTTATTTGGAGGGCCGCTGTAGGGAGGGATCACTGTATAATATGGTTTTCCCCAGAAACAGTCTTTTGTTGCACCGTTTTGGGGGCTTAATTGTCATAGGGGAAGATATTTTCTTCATTTGACTGATATTATCTCAATGAACATATGTCATATATGCCAAGAACTAAAAGGAATGCAGGTGCCTAGTTTTGATCCTACGAGCTGCTTCACAGCGAATGGGATTACAGTGCTACCTCTCTACAACGGCCCCCTAACAACGACTCCCTCCTTACCAGTACCCTTGCCGCACTTCTCTAAACAGGACAGTTATGTTTTACTGCTGCAATATTGTCTGCTTAAAATATCGTCTGCATTTTAGCTCACCTAGCACAAAGTGCCAAGGTGGACTTTTTTTATCGTGCTGTGTCCGTCGTTCGTCGTCGTCCGTCCGTCCGTCAAATGTTTGCAAATGTAAGCCAAGTTTTAATTTTCCCTCCCTATGACGACTCCCTTCGAACAACACACACACACAGTCTGTCTTTGTAGAGAGGGAGCACTCTAGTTGAAATCATTTTCTGAAGTAACTCCCGATCATCATATCGTCTAATTATTCACCGGCGCTATATTATCTGTCCTATTCAGTGACACAACTCGATCACAATCTTTCACAATTAGAGTTTTGAAAACATTATAACGCGTTTACACTATACGCGTAATGTCCACTGCTAACAGTTTGGGGACAAATCAGACGCCGGGTTACCCGGCGTCTGACCAGGAACTAAACTGGTTGCCACTCAGATAAAACTAAAATCAAAACGTCAGAATTATCAAAAAACGGGTCATTTTTCTACATTTTATTTACGTTATGCATTTAGTTTTGAAAGAATAAGAACTTACTACTATAGACACACTACAGTGCTCCCTCCCGACAACGGCCCTCCAAGTAACGGAAACTTTCAAGATACGTTTTGATCGCCACTGGCAAGGGGACATTTACAGTTTTTAGTAATGGCATAAATAGTTATCATGGGATAACAAAAATTATCAAAGACATACCAAACATTATCCGCTATCAACACTAATAAATGTTTTATTGAGAAATGCAGAATTCTAGTGCTGAAAGACTGCCAGACGATGGGGGGCTTAAAAGGGATCTATCCCTACCACAGAGCCCAAAATCATCCTACAGGTATCCTACAGGTATAATATGTGTTTCCCACTGGGTGTCGTTGTAGAGAGGGGGCACTGTACCACTTTTTTCCACAAAAGAGTATTCGACCTCAAACTAGTTATTAATTTCATTATTTGCAGGATTGAAGCAAACGAACATTATGGAACGACATATATCACACCAGTCTTCCTAAAAACAACCCTTTGCTGAAATTCTCCACAACCGGACAGGGACGAAATTCATACAATGAGTTGGAACGATGTGCAAAATATCGACTGCATCGGCATACTGCTCTTAAGAACTTTAAAACCTGTTTCCGCTATTATCTAACTTGGACTATATTGGTATTCCACCGTCAACAAGTTTGAATGGATTGACACACCGCTTTTAACAATTCTTGCTGTCCTACGTGAACAATATTGGACTGAATTGGGATATCGCTTTAAATAAATATAGGACAATTGCTTTCCGCTTTGAAACAAATAGGACTGCATTGGGATATCTCTTTGAACAAATATGGGACACTAGTCTTGCTTTCCGCTATGAAATAAATAGGACTTCATTGGGATATCGCTTTGAACAAATATGGGACTTTTGCTTTCCGCTGTGAAATAAAAAAGACTGCATTGGGATATCGCTGTGAACAAATATAGGGCTATTGCTTTCCGCTGTGAAAAAACTGCATTGGGATTTCGCTGTGAACAAATATGGGACTTTTGCTCTGAGCAACTATATTACTCTTATTGGAATATCGCTGTTAACAAATACTCGAATTTTGCTCTCCACCGTGAACAAAATTGGACTACATTGCCATACCGCTGTTAATAAAACTAGATTGAAATGCGTACCGCTTTAAACAAACATAGGAATACTGTTCTCCACTGTGAACAAATTTCTGTTTTAGTAAAAGGAGCAGACGACAATTGTTGCAGAAGAAACAATTACCGAGCATGCTTCTACTTCTACTTCTACCATGATATGGCCTCCATCAAATAGTTGATTGTTCTGCCGTTTTTGGGATGTGCGCATGAAACGTATTGCAGCCTATTTATGCTGCAAGATGAGCCTTGAAGGAATTAGAGTGCAAAGGGTTAAACAAGAGTTCGACTCTTGCTCTACGCTATAAACAAAATATTGGAATTCACTGACATATTGTAAATGATGTTTGAACTGGCACCCTGTGCATATTCCGCCCTTTTCCGTAAGCTATTTTTATCTTACGGAAAAAATATTGGAGAATTCGCCACTGAACAATTAGTCTTGTACATCATAATCTGTTACAAGCGACAATAGCTCAGTGGTTAAATCGATCCACTAGAATGTACCATTGTCTGGGCCGTGAGTTCGATCCCTGCTGTAGTAGTTTTACATACATGCATTTTTGCGATGGCTTTTTTTTTTAAATTCCTTTGTCGGGAAGACGCATGCTTGTCCTGAAAATCATTATTTGTGTGACTTTTATACAGTGAGTCTTGTCTAGCACAAAACCATATAAAGACGTAAAAGTCATGTAATTCAACAGTTCTGCTGAAGCCTGAACCATATCTACTGTAAGCGTTACGCAAAACGCCTTTCAGAAGCGCGCTGTGTTACTTTTGTATCTCGTTAAGCATTAAGTAACTATTTTCCAAACTTATGCTGCTCTTAATTATCACCGCTTCAGACCGGGTCCACTGTTTAGGTATTTTTTCCTATATATATAAGTCGTCAAGATTCCTTTACACGTGTACTCAGAGACGAACCACCATTTGTAAATGAGTTCTAATGGCATCTAACAAAATTAAACATCTTCGTTCTAAAGAAAAGAAGCTTGTCGCTGACGTTTCCAAGCACTTTGAGCAAAAACAAAGCTGTGGATCTTTCATTAAAGAGACGGTGAATGCCACAGGGTACAGCAGAAGAACCGTGTTCAGAGTCCGGAGGGAATTAAGAGAGACTAACAGATTGACGTCACCAACACGTCCTAAGACGCGCGGACCATATAAACCTTTAGATGACTTTGATGAAACTGTCATCAGAAATAAATTCCACGAATTTTATGCTCACCGTAGACAGCTTCCGACACTACAGAAACTACATAAGGTACTGAAAGAAGAAATAGCCTTCCCTGGCAGCATATGGCTTTTGAGACAGACACTGAAGAAACTTGGCTTCACTTGGAAAAGGACGGAAAACAATAAAAAGGTGCTTATGGAAAAACCCTCCGTTGTATCTCAGCGCCTGACATACTACGACAGAAAGAAGGAATTAGAAGAAAGGGGTTTTACATTCGTCTATGTGGATGAAACTTGGATCGATACCAGCTATACATCCAATAAGTGTTGGCAAAGCGCTTCTATGTCTGGCATAAAACCGCCACTGAATAAGGGACAGAGACTTATTGTTGTGAATGCAGGTTCAAGAAAGGGGTTCATTGACGGAGCACAGCTTGTGTTTAAGGCCTCAGCATCAACTGGAGACTACCATCGTGAGATGAATGGACATAACTTTAGTAAATGGGTACAGGAGAAGCTCATCCCTAATCTACGTACACAGTCTGCCATTGTCATGGATAACGCAAGTTATCATTCTGTGCAAACAGATAGATTTCCCTCATCCGGATCCAGGAAAGCATATATTCAGGTAAATATAGCAAAACCTCTCTATAACGACTCTAAACGTGTGTGAACTACTAGCTGTTGAAAACAGGTGACTGCTTAAAACAAGGTTAAAGTAAAACAGAAAGCTTCCTTAGGAGCTTTCTGTTATACTTTCACTTTGACTTAAGCTGTCTCCTATTTTTTATATAATCAACTAGTGTACTTTTTAGTGGTCGTAATGAGAATACAAAGGTTAAATGAATATAAGAAAGACAAGTGGCAGCTTAAAGCAAAGTGACAGTAAAACAGAAAGCTCTTAAAAAGCTTTATGTTATACTCTAACCATGTTTCAGGCGACCATCTGCCTTAAACAGCAAACAATTAATGAATTTCACTGATCTTAATACGGAGGTTTTTAACTTTTTGTTTATTTCCAGGAATGGCTTCGAAAGAGCGGGATCCAATTTCGTGACGACATGGTGAAAACTCAGCTGTTGGAGCTTGCCAAGGCTCACAAGCCTGCCCCGTCGTATGCTATTGACCAGATCATCCGACAGCATGGCCATGAGGTTCTGCGCCTGCCACCCTACCACCCAGAGCTTAACGCAATTGAGTTCATTTGGAGCCAACTAAAGTCAATCGTTCGTTCTCGCAATTTAACATTCAGGTTGGTATATTGATGAAATGCAATTTGCATGATACTATTTATTAATTCAGAGAAATTGCAAACGAATTTCGTAACAACTAGGAATTCGGTTTATTTCCTTTCACTGACAAAATGGTTCATGTACTTAAGCTGCACTCATTTGTTTTTTCAGACTTAACGACCTACAGCAGCTAGTTAAGGAAGCATTCGCGGAGATTGGAGAGAACCGATGGCTCAATGCATGCCAACATGTTGAAAAAGTGGAGGAAAAGCTGAAGGCCGGCGACCGCTACATGGGTAACCCACCACAGGAGGTGGTCATCTATTTAGGAGATGACACCACGGACACAGCTAGTATGGACAGCAGCACGGACACAGCCAGCGAGTCTGAAGTTCTTTAACTGTTATTTGCTATGTGTATTTTGTTCAAGAATTGCTTAATAAAATGAAAATGAAAAGTGAATAAAAGAATTAAAAAAGGATGAAGAAAATAAACATTGAAATAAAACAAATTACAAAATTAATACAGACATATTTTAAATGAAGATAGAATAAATCCACAGTAAAAATGTATCCATTTTATTTTATTTTTTAAAAAAGACCTAAAAGATCTATGTTATTTAAAATAGATCTTACATAGTATCGAACCCATAACCTCTGGCTTGCGAGACAGTGACACATGCCACTGTGCTATTGCATCCGTAATAAACTGTAACGCGTGCGTAGTATATGTTTATAAGTACATTTGTTTTTATTGATTTTTACCTGTACAGTTAACGGAAAGTCCCGACTTCATCGACGAAAGTTGACGGAAAGTGATGAGTGCCAGTTCAAAACTCATCGACAATACTATACAGAATTCGACTGCGTTGGCACAATATCGTAAACAACATTTGACAACGAACGACATTGGATACGACAGTTAAAGTTCGACCGCATAATCACACTGCTGCCGTGAACAACACGGACAAAATTGGATTACCGTTAAACAAATTTGGACAAAATTGTCGTACCACCGTGAATGAAATTTGACTATATAATGCATTGAACACAATTGGACTCGGACTGCAAAACAAAACTCGACTGCAGTCTTCTATGAAAAGGTCATCACTTGGTGACACGCTTTAACACTTTCAACCCTAGCGACGAGTATGCACGTCATTTACAAACAGTGTACATTTGAAGAGTATACTTGTCATTTGCAAACAGAGTATACCTTGGCCGTAGGGTTCCTGTATGAACCATCTGATCAGGGTATTCACTGTTTGACAACCCTAAATGGTAAAATATGGAGGTTTTTTTGGATAAAGGAATTATCCATTAAAGGTTTCAGGGATGAGGGAGTTAAACAAGAAAAACTGGAAGGAAATAATATGCACTTACTGTTTTAAGTGTATGGCAACGATAGCACTACCGACTACAGCAAGCAATCAGTAACAGTTCTGATTAGGTGAGGTGAAGGATCCTATTTGCCGTTTTTGCTGAAAATCATATAACCTTCATCCATTGGACATATCCGGAAACAGGTGGAAAGTATATACTCCAAACGGCAGGCCTTTAACTCATCGGTGCACGAAAACAGTACCTTTGAATAGCCCGTTTTAGCACATTCAACCCTAGCGACGAGTATACTCGTCATTTACAAACAGTGTACCTGTGAGGATTACACTTGTCCTATTCACACAGTGTATACCCTGATCAGAGGGCTCCTCAAGGAGTCCTCTGATCAGGGTCTACACTGTTTCATTTTGGAATATATTGTTAAAATCAGCCCTAAATAGTCAACAATGGCCTTGACTTATTTTGAAATTGGAATTGTCCATTAAAAGTTTCAGGGGTGAATGAGTTAAGGCTTGTATTTATTCTCTTCAAACTAGGCATTAGCAATATAGAACCCGATGAGATGCAGCCAATTGCATCGTCTCATTAGGGGCTGTACTGCATGCTATTTATATGATATAATATACTGTATAGAGCAACACTGTAGGTCACTCTTGTATATTTAGAATTAACTATTCCAGGAATTAATGGAATACGATATTAAATTATGGAAACATAAGGTTGGAATAAATCAAAGGCTCCGGATAAGAGGTGATAATTAAGAATCAGGGTTCCAGATAAGAGGGAGAAAACTGAGATATTCTAATAGTTTTTTTCACTAATTTTAGCACCAAATCATATGGTGTGAATACTCATTAGAATCGTCTAAAAAAATTTAAAGATTTTAGATTTTGAAATACTCCTATGCTTTCCACTGTTCCCCCTAACAAGACATTTAATTATGTCTACCCTTTACACTGCTGAAATTTCGTCTGCTTAAAATTGTCGTCTGCTGTTTTTCTCAGTCATATATTAGACATTTTTACATAAAAATCACACTGACGAGTGACAAACAGCTTGAATCCAGATCAGACGCCGCCTGATGCGGTGACTTTTCTGGATTCAAGCTGTTTGCATAATGTATGTAAGTCAATGTCGTTCCCTTTAACAACTCCCTCCGAACAACACACACACTTTTTGTTCCCCTTTAGGTGTCGTTGTAGAGAGGTATACAGTTCTGAAAGTTTATCGTGTCCATCGAAATGTAGGCGAATCAATATCAGAATTTACATCGGGCCATTACGAAAGCGCCTCCCCGCGGTGTGGCCTGGATACAGTTACCGTTAGGTTTCTGGAACTAAAAGCTTTCAGTGTAAGATATATAATATATGTGGTAAATTGTTGATCGTGTCCAAAAATGGTTTATTTTAACAGAATGTTATACATATACGGTATACAATAATTGGGTCAATAAGAAAGCGCCTCCCCGTGGTTTGACTTGGATACAGCTACAAAACGTTTCTGCAACAAAAAGCTTTCAACCAATACTATCAAAGGATTTTAGAAATTACCGAGTTACTCATATAGTTGAAGTAAAGCTATAACGTTCGAAGGTGGGATTTATATATAGATACTAGTAACGAATACAAATTTAAATCACTTTAGAGGTAACAGTTTATAGTATATACCAGGAAAACACATTTACTGTGTGATGAATTGTACAATTGATACATGTATATCCGAAGATAATGTGAAAGTAAATACTTCGTATAAGATATCGCCACATGCGTACAAGCATACAAATGGAAATATTAAACGGTCATCGCAATTTTTTACGGTAAACACAATGATTGAGTGCATTAATGCGGCCATTACGAACCCTGATGAGATAGAATACATAAACGAAATCCGTTGTGTATTAAAAAAGAGCTTTTCGCACAATATAGGTTTTGTGTCAATTACTTATCAGAGAGCACGTGCTGTAAAAGTTATATATGATAAAAGTACGGATACAGTTGTGACAGCTTATCCGTTTACTTGAGCATTAGGCCAAACAAGATCTTAAATTATATGAGCGGGCCATTACGAAAGCGCCTCCTCGCGGTGTGGCCTGGATACAGTTTCCGATAGGTTTCTGGAACTAAAAGCTTTCAGTGTTATGAAGAGATAACGGGTTAAAAGTGGTGTTACTGGTACCACATAAATTTGTATATTTTAAGGGATGTTACATAATTTATAACTAATTAATATAAATTAACTAAATGGGTCATTACGAAAGCGCCCCCTCGTGGTGTGGCCTGGATACAGTTTCCGTTAGGTTTCTGAAACTAAAAGCTTTCATTGTACATGTACCATCATATAAATCTAAACTGTATATAAAACTAAATTGTAACTAAAGCAGACTACTTGATATCGAATAAACAAAAATCAACAATCAACGAAAGCATTAAAGGTACCCTAGAAAATAGGAAAATTTAGCAATTAAGTTATCAATAATTAGGTCGCAAATAAAGTGCCTCCTTGTGATGTGACCTGGATATAATTAAAAACGGACAGGCAACAAAAAGCTTTATTCAAAATAAGGAGTAAACAGTCATACATATTTGATAATATTTGAGTACAAACATTTTTGTATCTCCAAAGACATATATGATTCACATACAAATTATCACCCCAAAATATTAGTTTGTAGTGTGCACCTAGAAAACGCATACAGTGATAGGATATTAATACAATTAAAACCTGGGGAACTCAAAATCGATAAACTCTCTACCCCATAAACACGCCTTTATACGCCTTTAATTTATTCCTCCACTGAAGAAAATAAGTCCAATTTATACAAGTCACTTGTATGAATCATCATCAATATTTTCTATATTCTAGCAGATAGTAGCTTAAAGCAGGCTGAATTAAAGCAGAATGCGCCTTCATGCGATCACTTGTCTTTAAAACTAGAAAAAGGCTATGGGATAATGGGTTATGTGGTATTAACCTGTCTTTTTGCAGTTTAATTATAACAACTCGGGCTAGTTCCAGTCGAGCATACCCGTATTCAAAAGATTAAATGTGGATTGCCACGTTTTAAGTTTGAAATAGCAATTGGTTTGACTTAAGCGAATTAAAATGACGATATATGTTGGGTTTTTTATTCATGACAGATGAATGAAGGGCAAAAATCATGCAAAATACCCATTCCCTAGGAGCATTTTGCATGACTTTTGCCTTATGTTAAGGGGTCACCTGTCATTAAAGATCACCATGCATATTAAAATAGTGGTCGCTTAGCACAAAGTGCATTTAAAATGTTGGGCCATTACGAAAGCGCCTCCTTGTGGTGTGGTCTGGATACATTTGCCGTTACAGTGGAGAAGATGTTGTTATTTCCCGCTCAAACGAAACGAAACGAAACAAAACGAAGCGCATTGCTCCATAGAAACGCATTTTTACGCTTTTAATTTATGCCTCCGTCGAAAAAAATTAGTTTTAATTCATATTGTTATGAATATGTGTTAAAATGAATTTATTCTATGATCTAGCTGATTGTTGCTTAAAGCAGACTAAAAGTAAAGCAGACTGTGCCTTAATGCACATTCTGCTATACTTTCAGTCTGCTTTAATTGATCACCTATCTTAAATACTATAAATAGGGTCAAACTGTGAAAATGGCAATATTGTTTGTTTATTTGAATTGCACACAGTTTGGAGTCTGATCAGATGCTGGGTCATCCGGTTTCTGATCTGGCTACAAGCTATTTGCGATAGACATAAGGCATGTAGCATGAGCATTTTTATTGGTAAAGAATAACGTATTATCCACTGTCGGTTTCTGGAACTAAAAGCTTTCGCGTCGCATGAAATAAAGGTTTGCTATTATGATCACTCAAACGATTGGTTGATGCGTTCAGATTGACTACATGCTTTCTCTGTTTTACAGTGCTCCATCTTTACAACGACACCAAACGGGAGACACAGATTCTAAGTGTTGTTCGGGGAGAGTCGTTATTGGGAGGTAAATTAAGAATTGGCTTACGTTTGCAAACATCTTGAATTCAGATCAGACGCCGCGTCACGCGGCGTCTGATCTGGATTCAAGCATTTTGTCACTAGTTATTATACTTATTCTATCAAAATGTCCACTTACGTCGTAAAAACAATTTTAAGAGAAAACAGCAAACGATATTATTGTTCTGTTTGGGGAACTACGGAAGGGTCGTTGTAAGGATGGAGCTGATTTTGGGAGGACTGTTGTAGAGAGGGAGAACTGTATATTTCCAACGTGCCGTAAGCACTAACCAGTACCTCCTATATTAACTGAATATTAGCATTCGTTTGAGTAATAGTGAGGCATTAGAGTAGTGTGATATTATAATTATGAAATATGAAACAAATCAATATAGAAAAATGTCAACCATCAATCCTGCCCGATCCGTGTTGGATCGGGCACACTGTTTTCTGTTCACGTTGGCAGGGTGAAGAATGGTATAGTCTACTTGTACTTTACGCATTGTTAGAAAAGGGTCATACGATGGTACATACGGACTATGTTTTGCTTTTTATTAGAAGGGGTTCATTTAAGACATCAAAAACACCATTGCATGAATAGTCCACCTACTGAAAAACAAAATGAAATAACTTTTAATATTTCACCACACACATACAAACATGTGAATGGTAATATTAAAAGGTCGTCACAATTTCTAACTGTTAAAGTTATGTTAGATTGTATAGACAAATGCATTGCTCACCCTGACAACGTTGATTCACGTAGACGCCAAGTGTTGTATTTTCGAAAAAGAGTTCGAATCCAATATTGGGTTCGTTTCTAAGAGCTTCAAGAAAACTAAGCATGTTAAGGTTGTATATGACAAAATTGCCAACGTCGTTATCACAGCTTATCCGTATGGGTAGACATGGCTGTTGTTTGCCAACGTGATTCGCGTTTCTCTGTGCATAAAGTATGTTTTGTTAATCCATTACTCCATTGTGTATAGGTTGTGTATAGGTTATCTACGCTTTAATTGTTTCTCCATAGGCGCCATGTAATCATTTCATGTGTCACGGTGCCGTAAAACCCAACTCAATCAATTAATTGTTTCTTCTACTGAAGAAAATAGCATCCTTTTTATACAATTATGAATATGCACCATAGGAACAGTCTGAAAGTAAAACAGGATGCGCCTTAACTTTCAACCTGCTGCAAGTTGTCACCTGTCTTCAAAAATACAAAAAGGCTATGGGGTAATGGGTTAATATAGATTTGTAGCGAACATCTGTTGGAACTTATTTCCGATATATTCTATATGGATAATAAAAGTTTAACCCTTTTCCTGCCATATGCGACTAAAGTCGACTCTGCAAACAGTGTTGACCCAGGTAAGGAACCAAATTAGGATCAAAACTGCTTGACAATCATACAGTGGAGAAAACGTTATTCTTTCCCGTTTAAACGCAAACGAAACGCAAATGCATTGCAATAAAAAGTACAAAATAACATTTTTTTGACTCTGAGTATTCATTTGTATATGAGTGGCGAACACTTGGAGCCAGATCAGACGCCGGGTTACCCGGCGTCTGATCTGGCTCCAAACTGTTTGCAATGGAAATAATGGTTTAAATGTAAACGCGTTTATTGGGAAAGAATAACGTGTTCACCACTGGATTAGATAGAGAAATCAGAAATTAAATGTGTTTTTAAAGTTTTGACTTACGACCTTTTTTGTCGTACGAAGTTTTATGAAACGGGCCCCAGCTTTGAACCGAAAAGTTTAATACACATTAACCCGCTACTCCATAACTACGCATATAAACGCCCTTGAAATATTCATCGACTGAAGAAAATAAATCCTCTTTCTTAGTCATGAATGTGCACACGGATGATGAATGTTTTCTTTATTCTAGCAAATGGTAACTTAAAGCATGCTGAAGATAAAGCAGAATGCACAATTAAGTAGAATCTACACTCCGCTTTACTTTCAATCTGTTGTCTTCAAACTAGAAACATGCTATGGGGTAAAGGGTTAATTATGCGATGACAGGAAGAGCCTAATACTCAATGATAACACCCTCCTAAATCCACGAATGGAGGGAGGTGGTTGGATAACTGTATTTTGTTTTTTCTGTCGACCGCTATCCCAGATGACCTCTCCACAACTGCTCTGGCGTCTGACACTTTTGTGAACGGTTTTGTAAGATATACATTTACATGTATAACTTGTCTTAGATAATAAAAGTGTAACATTTTTAACGGTCTTGTCAATGTCATTTACGTGTATGCCTGTAACAAGACGGTAAAAAATTTACATTTTAATGGTGTTATCGTATATATGTTACAGTCAATCTGTGTAATCAGTCATTACGCGTAATAACTAGTCAATCTGTGAAATGACTTTCTCACATAGTCCTTTAATGTTACAATTTATGATAATTATACAATGACATTTTTTAAAAGTTCAAAGATTTCCTGCACAAAACACCACATTTATTTCACACCTTATTTCAGTAAATTTATTAAATGATGTTTAAGACCTTGAATGCTGTAAATAGGAAAGAATTGAATAATTTTCATGTAAGCTACCGGCTATATTTTGTTTTATTTTTATTATTAAAAATAATTTTGACAAATTGAGTGGTTTTATAGTGAGATTGTGGTGTTTTATGCATGAACTATTTGACCTTTGAAAAATATCATTGTATAATTATCATAAATTGTAACATTAAAGGACTAAGTGAGAAAGTCATTTCAGAGATTGACTAGTCATTACGCGTAATGACTGATTACACAGATTGACTGTAACATATACATTTACATGTATAACTGGTGTTAGATGGTAAATTGTAACATTTTATCGGTGTGGTCAGATGTATTTACGTGTGTATGCCTGTAGCAAGACGGTAAAATTGTTACATTGTCAGGTAAACATTTATGTGTTTTCTTGACTATTTGTTAGACGGTAGATTTTTGTCACCCTACCACTTTGTCAAATATTCTAGAGTGTAGGTTGACATTAACCCTTTCGTTCTCAATGACGCTTAACCCATTACCCCATAGCCTGTTTATAGTTTTGAAAATAGGTGACTACTTAAAGCAGGTTGAAAGTAAAGCAGAATGCGCCATATGGCGCATTCTGCTTTACTTTCAGCCTGCTTTAAGCTTTTACCAGCTAGAATATGGAAAGTATTAAATATGACACATATTCATTACGGTTTCTATTGGAACTATTTTCTTCAGCGGATGAATAAAATGCATGTGCTAAAAGTCGCTTCTATAAGGGAAAGGGTTAAACGCGCGTTTGCAAACAGTTTGCATTCTGATTAGACGTCGCATAACGGGATGTCTGATCTGGGACCCGTTTTACTAAACTACTTACGCAAAATTTTTGCGTAAGTCAAAATCGTTTTACTCTTATTTTTCGATCATAAACGTTTGCAAACAGCAAATAGCCAGATCAGAGGACGCGCTAAAAGCGCGTCCTCTGATCTGGCTATTTGCTGTTTGTAGCAACTGATAATAAAAAATATAAATTAAAATTTAAAATTTTGACTTACGCAAATAATTTGCGTAAGTTGTTTAGTAAAACGGGCCCCAGGACACAAACTGTTTGACACTCGTTTTGAAATGTCTTTAGCTATACTGTTTTATTTTGTAACTTTGACTCGATATTGCAGACAACAAAATTGAAGCAGACGACAATGAAACGGTGAAGGGGTAAACATCTCCCGAATAATTTGATCATGAAAGGGGTAATGACTACCGTTAACAGGTACGTTTGAAGAACATTAAAGAAGTTTGGTAATCGATAAATTGGTTACAACAGTAATGCTTATGCACAGTGTTAATTGTTAGAGTAAAGTTTTTAAGGCTAGTTTTGATCGATATATTGGTTACGCAATTAAAACAATTATTAACGGTCATATTGATGACGTATTTACGGTTAGTGTTGCATTAGATGGTTACTTATTTAAGACCAATATTAAGCGTAAGAACGATTACATATTTAAGTTTGATTATAACTACTAGCACAAGAGTTATAGACTTCAAAACATGTATGCCTCTATCATTGATAAGTCAATACATATAATGATAGAATGTCCCCCAAATACATCAAATTACCGTTTTATGATATACTCCCGTCACTATTGTCTATTTTAAAATCGGACCATATTACAAAACGGTAAATTAACGTGTTTTGGGGGGCATTATATTATGTTATATGGACAGAAATGTCAATTGTAGAAGCATACATAAAAGAACATGCATGCTTGTGGTCAATCACTCTTGTGCAACAGTTGTTGTCCGTTGGATTGGTGACATAATTATTTAACGATATTGTCAACCGATTTGTAAACTCTTAGAATACTAGCATTAAAATTATAATAACCGTTGCAAACAGTTTGAACCCTGATGAGACGCCGCTTTAGGCGGCGTCTCCTCAGGGTTTAAGCTGTTTGACATTACGATACTGTTTTCAAAAGGAACTTTGAATATTCTATATTTAGAACAGCAGCTGACGTCGATTACCCAGCATGCAAGAGGTTAATAGCTAATGGTATGACTAGAAGTGGCTAACAGTTTTGATCCAAATTAGAAGCAGGATATGTCGGGTTCTGTTCAGGATCAATACTGTTTAAAACTAATAAAGATATATCTATACATTTAAATTTGCGAAATAAAAGGAAACCCCCTTGTTCAAAGTAGCTGACGTCATGGCAGTGAAAGTCGACGTCATGGCAATTAATGTTTTACATTATAAAAGACGACAAAATTTAAAAAGCGAATAGTTTTGTTGTTTATATGATATATTACTGCTAAGTGGTTATGTCACACCTGGGACAATGTGTTAATGTATTAAATCTCATTGAATAAATTGAAGATGAAAGAAATAGCGTTTTTGTTGATTTATTTAACAAACAAAAAACAAAAAAAAAGAACATACGAATACTGCTTCTGCGTGCCGGCCTGTACACCTGTCCATATGTAAGTCTGAAATTGCTGCCCATGCATATGTTTGTTAGTTATGTCGGTCTATCTTAATTGTATCCCAGATGTCATTCTCTTTACAGAAAAAAATGTTAAAAAGTATTTTAACTGTTACAAAGAATACATGATAATATAACTATTTGCCCCACCGCCTGTTTCTAGTTTTGAAGACAGATGAATATGCAAAGCACGTTGAAAGTATAGGAGAATACGCCTTAACCCTTTACCGAAATGGCCTGTTCCTAGTTTTGAAGATAGTTTAGCACTTAAAACTGGCTGAAAGTAAAGCAGAATGCGCCTTAGGGTGCATTCTGCTTTACTTTCAGCCTGCTTTAAGCAATCATCTGCTAGGATTTAGAAAATATTTATATGGTTCATTTTCATGACTGTATAAATAGGATTTTTTGTTACTTCATTGGAGGAAAACATTAAATGTGCTAAAAGGCGCTTCTATGAGCTTTACTCTCAGCCTACTTTGAGTATCCATATGCTGTGGTACATATGATCGTGTAAAGTGGAACTGAATATTTTGGATCACTGAATATTCAAAGAACGTAAATTATCCAAATTGCTTTCTTCTTAACATTTGTAAATAAAGTGGAGGTGACGTTGTTATTTCCCGTCCAATCAAATACGCGCTTTTACGTCTTTATCTTATTTCTCTACTAGATAAATGTGTTCCAATTTATACAGTCATGAGTATGCACAATCATAAAAATAATCTTTCTCACATAACTATCCCTGTTTTCAATAGCGAACAGCGATTGCGAATATTCTTGTCTGCAACATGTGTAATATCAATTCGATGACGTCACTATAATGTCACTATTTATAAAGGCGTGATTACGACACGGGGATTCAAAAAAGGTCAATTGCTTAAAAATAGCTGAAAACCGTTGGTTACGTGAAAATAAGAATATGTCGTTCGTCGAGATTTGAGACAAGCTGATCTCAACCTCGTCTAGAATAGAGAAGTTATAAAGCGTGCCAAGGCTTGCATAATAACATTTCAATTTTAGACTCGGTTGAGATTTGCTTGTCTCAAATCTCGACTCATGACATATCCTATATATTTCCTAGCAGATGGTAACCTTCAAGCGCATTCTGCTTTACTTTCAATCTGCTTTTAGTGGTCACCCATCTTCAAAACTAGAAACCGGTTGTGAGATAAAAGGTTAAACGAAACACAAATACAAGGCAATGAAATGTATAAAAATGACGACGTTCTGCCACTAATGAGATTTATTTTTATTTGACAGACAAACAGTATTCAACAACTTGACCAGATGTGGTGTGACTCTGCGTCTAATCAGACTCCAGACTACTTGCGATGGAAACAATTGTTTATCAGAAACGTGTTTATTTGAACGGAATAATGTCTTCTGCACACTGAAGGCGATTTTGTTATATAAATCATGCAAACAGTTTGTATCCAGGTGACACACGTGTTATTAAAACTGTTTGTCACTATGATATGTAATTCATTCACCCATAGAACTATTAATGGACAATTCCAATTTCTTTTAACAGTATATTCTAAAAATGATATATAGTGCATATTCTGATCAAATATTTCCTTTAGGAACCCTCTGTTGTTTTTCAAGATATTGTGAAACATAGCCCTAAATATTAAACAAGAGGCCCACATTCGCTCACCTGAGAACATTAGAAGCTGACTGGGCAAGACAACATTTTGATAAAGCTATGACCCAGGTGTCATAATTTTATCTCGGTAGAGGACAACAATGCAAAGCTTCATCTCAGATATTAATGATCTGGGCCTTACGGTTTAAGAGAAGAGGATTTTTTAAGGTTTTCCCTTAAAAAAACACTGACAGGCCCAGGAGGGGGCCAATTTTAGTCCGGGGTCATAATTTGAACACACCTGGTAGAGAACCACATAGCAAAGCTACGTATATGTCAAATATTAAAGATCTGGGCCTTACAGTTTTAGAGAAGAAGATTTTTAAAGGTTTTCCTATATAAGTCTATGCAAAACTGATAAGCCCCAGGGCGGGGCCAAATTTGATCCAGGGGTCATACTTTGAACAATCTTGGTAGAGGGCCATAGGACAAAGCTACATGTCAAATATAAATGATCTGGGCCTTATGGATTCAGAGGAGAAGATTTTTAAAGGGTTTCCTATGAAATACTAATAACCCAAAGGGCGGGGCAATTTTTGGCCTTGGGGTCATAATTTGAACAATCGTGGTAGAGGACCACAAGGCAAAGCTATGTGCCAAATATTAAAGATCTTGGCCTTATAGTTTCAGAGAAGAAGATTTTTAAAGGTTTTCCCATATAAGTCTATGTAAAACTGATAAGCCCCGGGGCGGGTCCAATTTTGATCCAGGGGTCATAATTTGAACAATCTTGGTAGAGGACCATTAGATAAAGCTACATGTCAAATATTAATGATCTAGGCCATACAGTTTCAGAGAAGTAGATTTTAAAGGGTTTCCTATGAAATACTAATAACCCAAAGGGCGGGGCCATTTTTGGCCTGGGTCATAATTTGAACAATCGTGGTAGAGGACCACAAGGCAAAGATATGTGCCATATATTAAAGATCTTGGCCTTATAGTTTAAGAGAAGAAGATTTTTAAAGGTTTTCCCATATAAGTCTATGTAAAACTGATAAGCCCCGGGGCGGGTCCAATTTTGATCCAGGGGTCACAATTTGAACAATCTTGGTACAGGACCATAAGACAAAGCTACATGTCAAATATTAATGATCTAGGCCATACAGTTTCAGAGAAGAATATTTTTAAAGGTTTTCTTATGAAAAACCAATAAGCCCAAGGGTGGGGCCATTTTTTGCCCTGGGGTCATAATTTGAACAATCTTGGTAGAGGACCACAAGGCAAAGCTTTGTGCCAAATATTAAAGATCTTGGCCTTACAGTTTCAGAGAAGAAGATTTTTAAAGGTTTTCCCATATAAGTTTATGTAAAACTGATAAGCCCCCGTGCGGGGCCAATTTTGACCCGGGGGTCATAATTTGAACAATCTTGGTAGAGGACCATAAGACAAAGCTACATGTCAAATATTAATGATCTAGGCCATACATTTTCAGAGCAGAAGATTTTTAAAGGTTTATTATTGATCATGAACAGACTCAATTAAACCGAGTCTGCAATTTTCAGTATTTGCTTTGTTTTCTGTGCTTTATTATTCAGATTCCTAAGAAAAAATGATAAGCCCTAGGGCGGGGCCATTTTTGGCCCCAGGGTCAAAATTGAACAATCTTGCTAGAAGATCATTAGGTAATGATACATACCAAATATCAAAGGTCTCTGCCTTTGGGTTTCTCAGAAGAAGATTTTTTAAGATTTTCTTATGCATTAAAGGTTGTCTATACGGTCATGTTAGAAAATCTGGTCCCACAGCAAGGGGAATAACTCTAGCCAAAAACTTTGAACAATAATTCGTTGCCACTGATGCTTCTGACAAAGTTTGGTTGAAATCGGGTCAGTGGTTTCTGAGAAGATGTTGTTTGAAAATGTGAACGGACGACGGACGCCAGCCACCGGACGACGGACGGAATGGTATCACAATGGCTCATACTAATAACCGAAAGGGCGGGGTCATTTTTGGCCTGGGGGTCATAATTTGAACAATCTTGGTAGAGGACCACAAGGCAAAGCTTTGTGCCAAATATTAAAGATCTTGGCCTTATAGTTTCAGAGAAGAAGATTTTTAAAGGTTTTCCTATATCTATGTAAAACTAATAAGCCCCGGGGCGGGTCCAATTTGATCCAGGGGTCACAATTTGAACAATCTTGGTAGAGGACCATACGACAAAGCTACATGTCAAATATTAATGATCTAGGCCATACAGTTTCAGAGCAGAAGATTTTTAAAGGTTTATTATTGCTCATGAACAGACTCAATTAAACCGAGTCTGCAATTTTCAGTATTTGCTTTGTTTTCCTAAGAAAAAATGATAAGCCCTAGGGCGGGGCTATTTTTGGCCCCAGGGTCAAAATTTGAACAATCTTGCTAGAAGATCATTAGGTAATGATACATACCAAATATCAAAGGTCTGGGCCTTTGGATTTCTGAGAAGAAGATTTTTTAAGATTTTCTTATGCATTAAAAGTTGTATATACGGTCATGTTAGAAAATCTGGTCCCTCAGCAAGGGGAATAACTCTAGCCAAAAACCTTGAACAACAATTCGTTCCTTCTTGCCACTGATGCTTCTGACCAAGTTTGGTTGAAATCAGGTCAGTGGTTTCTGAGGAGATGTTGTTTGAAAATGTGAACGGACGACGGACGCCAGACACCGGACGACGGACGGAATGGTATCACAATAGCTCATACTAATAACCCAAAGGGCGGATTCATTTTTGGCCTGGGGGTCGTAATTTGAACAATCGTGGTAGAGGACCACAAGGCAAAGCTATGTGCCAAATATTAAAGATCTTGGCCTTATAGTTTCAGAGAAGAATTTTTTTAAAGGTTTTCCCATATAAGTCTATGCAAAACTAATAAGCCCCGGGGCGGGTCCAATTTTGATCCAGGTGTCACAATTTGAACAATCTTGGTAGAGGACCATAAGACAAAACTACATGTCAAATATTAATGATCTAGGCCAAACAGTTTCAGAGCAGAAGATTTTTAAAGGTTTATTATTGCTCATGAACAGACTCAATTAAACCGAGTCTGCAATTTTCAGTATTTGCTTTGTTTTCCTAAGAAAAAATGATAAGCCCTAGGGCGGGGCTATTTTTGGCCCCAGGGTCAAAATTTGAACAATCTTGCTAGAAGATCATTAGGTAATGATACATACCAAATATCAAAGGTCTGGGCCTTTGGATTTCTGAGAAGAAGATTTTTTAAGATTTTCTTATGCATTAAAAGTTGTATATACGGTCATGTTAGAAAATCTGGTCCCACAGCAAGGGGAATAACTCTAGCCAAAAACCTTGAACAACAATTCGTTCCTTCTTGCCACTGATGCTTCTGACCAAGTTTGGTTGAAATCAGGTCAGTGGTTTCTGAGGAGATGTTGTTTGAAAATGTGAACGGACGACGGACGCCAGACACCGGACGACGGACGGAATGGTATCACAATAGCTCATACTAATAACCCAAAGGGCGGATTCATTTTTGGCCTGGGGGTCGTAATTTGAACAATCGTGGTAGAGGACCACAAGGCAAAGCTATGTGCCAAATATTAAAGATCTTGGCCTTATAGTTTCAGAGAAGAATTTTTTTTAAAGGTTTTCCCATATAAGTCTATGCAAAACTAATAAGCCCCGGGGCGGGTCCAATTTTGATCCAGGTGTCACAATTTGAACAATCTTGGTAGAGGACCATAAGACAAAGCTACATGTCAAATATTAATGATCTAGGCCAAACAGTTTCAGAGAAGAATATTTTTAAAGGTTTTCTTATAAAAAATAATAAGCCCAAGGGCGGGGCCATTTTTGGCCATGGGGTCATAATTTGAACAATCTTGGTAGAGGACCACAAGGCAAAGCTTTGTGCCAAATATTAAAGATCTTGGCCTTACAGTTTCAGAGAAGAAGATTTTTAAAGGTTTTCCCATATAAGTCTATGTAAAACTGATAAGCCCCGGGGCGGGGCCAATTTTGACCCGGGGGTCATAATTTGAACAATCTTGGTAGAGAACCATAAGACAAAGCTACATGTCAAATATTAATGATCTAGGCCATACAGTTTCAGAGCAGAAGATTTTTAAACGTTTTCCTAAGAAAAACTGATAAGCCCTAGGGCGGGGCCATTTTTGGCCCTAGGGTCAACATTTGAACAATCTAGCTAGAAACTCATTAGGTTATGATACATACCAAATATCAAAGGTCTGGGTCTTTGGGTTTCTGAGAAGAAGATTTTTTAAGATTTTCTTATGCATTAAAAGTTGTCTATACGGTCATGTTAGAAAATCTTGTCCCACAGCAAGGGGAATAACTCTAGCCAAAAACTTTGAACAATAATTCGTTCTTCCTTGCCACTGATGCTTCTGACAAAGTTTGGTTGAAATCGGGTCAGTGGTTTCTGAGGAGATGTTGTTTGAAAATGTGAACGTACGACGGACGACGGACACCGGACGACGGACGGAATGGTATCACAATGGCTCATCCTGAGCCGAAAGGTGAGCTAAAATTAAACTAGACTTAATTAGAAATTTGATTTGTTCATTTGAAGTTTCAGAAGTCACTTAGTTACGTCGTAAGTTGTCTTTTGTCCCTACAGTATGTGACAGGCAAAGGTGTAAACCGCTATTCTTTCAAACATAGATTTCTACAGCGGAGAAGAAGTAAGTACAGCGCTCCCTTCCTAAAACGGCCCTCCGAACAACGACTACCTCCTTACAACGACATTTGCCGCTGTTCCCAAGAACATTATGTCTAATGCTTGCACTGCTGCATTATCGTCTGCTTAAAATTGATATCTGCTGTTTTTCTTACATAAATGACTTTTTGACAGAAAACACATAATTACGAGAGACAAACAGCTTGAATCCAGATCAGACGCCGTGTTTACGTGTCGTCTGATCTGGATTCAAGCGGTTTGCAAATGTAGCCAATTTCCTTCCCTATAACGACTCGCTCCGAACAACACACACAATATGTGTCTCCCATTGGGTGTCGATGTAAAGAGGGAGCACTGTATCTCCCATTTAAACGAAACTAAATGCAAACACATTGCAACAGCGTCTAGAAAATGGAAGCTTTTTGAAAATAATAATGACTATTTACCCGGTGTCTGATCCGGCTCAAGACGGTTTGTAATAATGGTAATAAGGTTTTTACCTTAAACACGTTTATCTAAAAATAACAACGCCTTGTCTACTGTACTACAAAGACAAATATACGAGTACATTGCAGACAGTTTGTGACTGGTCAGATGCAGAGTTACTCTACGTTTGTTCTGACACCATATTGTTTGCCATTCAGATTAGAATATACATGTATCATGTTTTACATTTTATTCTTACCTGCGTGTGTGTGTGTGTGTAGTTTTGTCTTTTATTCCGGGAAGAATAACGTTTTCCCACTTCACGAGCGTGGTATATTTAGTGAAAACTATCATACCTTTGCTAAGACGTCACTTTTTTTAATAAGTATCAATTGTTCTCGAGTAGTCAGCAAGCAAGGCTCGTTGTTGTTGTCGTTGTTGTAGAGATGGAATTAGAACACTTTTCTCTCTCAATAGCCATAGATGTGATTCGGTAAGAAATATCCCGAAGGAAAAAGACAAGACAAATAAGATAACACTACTGAATCCGGGTGAATGAATGCATTACTAGTTTATACATTAACTAACGAGTTATATAGAGTTATAATCATGTTTTCTTGCTCAATAGCCATAGATGTGATTCGGAAAGAAAAATCAATAACCGTGACCCAAAGTATGTGATGGTTGGTCAAATCAGGAAACTTGATACCAGTGTAATCTACACAAAGGTCTTGGATCGTTTACAAGCAAGAAGTCATGAAGTTGATATCGGAGATGTTCTGTCACATGAATTAACACCTTTTTCGACAGCACTGTTTGATGATCATGATGATATGACAGTAGCGAGAATTGATGACGCAACTCAGAAAAACAACTCCGGATAGAAGTTTCTGACAACGACAGGACAAGCAGATAGTCAGCATAAACGTAACAACATTTTATAATGGGTCATTACATACCCAGCAATGGGCTCAGTGCAGAATTACCTGGCCGACACTTAAGTTGAGAACACCAATGTCCACCTAGCTTTCACCGGCACCGAATGTTCCATTATAGGTAGGAGAACAACAGGTTCAAATCCATGCATTCTACCAGCACATTACCAAAATTGTCACTGAAAGCAAAGAAAAGATAATGAAGCTGATAACTCTAACACTCTTGGTGACTCTAGGTGACGAGACCTCTAAAATTGGTTATACACACAAACTAACAAGTTAGTGATACATGTATGTAGGTAAACATGAAACGCAAACTAAAACGAGTCGAGGTATTGTGTCAGAAAGAAAATACTTGGAAACACCTTATGTAGGAAACTGAAGCTTGATCAAATGCCGAATTACTCGGCATCTTATCTGGATCCAAACTGCTTGCAAATGCTAGTTTAGTTAGGCTTAGATATAACACTGTTAATTATATGTTCTAAAACATACTTGTGTAATACATACTAACTTACAGTTTAAGCTATGAATTGTTTGAAACTCATTAGCATCTGCAATATTCTTTTGCCCGACATGTTTGCCAGTACAGACATTTCTAGTAGGATACCTAATAAGAGATCGTGGTCAGGCTTTGTCTATACTGGGTTTTATTCACTAAAGCATGTTTAAAGTAAAGCATATGCTCCTAAGGCAGCATGCTGATCAACATTCAGCCAGGATTAAGCTACCATTTGCTAGGATATAGAACTTTTTTTAAGGTACATCATTATTCTATAAAATGGAACTATTTTCGTCAGTGAATGAGAAAATTAAAGACACGGACAAACGTTTTATAGGGTAAAGACTTATTAACCGCGATAATGTTTTCGATAATGATGTCAAACACAGAAAACACGGCTTAAAGTGGATTTAAATTAAAACATAAAGCTAACATGTATATGGGCTTTCTTTTCTTCTTTCATCCTGCTTTATATCAGCAATCTTCAAAACGAATTACATCGAGAAGACGTTATTCTTTCCCAATAAACACGTTTGTGTCAAAACTAATTTTTTTAATTGCAAACAGTCTTGAGTCAGACTGTTGACCGGGTTCACGGCGTTCAATCAGGTTCCAAATTGTTTGCTGTTTGGACTAAAATAATCGGTTATGTATTTTAAAAAACAAATGGCAAGTTGGACATTGCATTTCATTGCCATGTTGCATTAAGTTTGGTTTTCAGTTTTCACGCATTTCCACTGTATATGGGTTCGAGTTGGTGCTTTTCAGGAATTTCCTTTTCTTTAAATAGCCTCTGAGTTATATTAAGCATTTTGGCTTCCCATATGACGGAAATACTTAAGTGCTCTGTACTTTACCTTGTCAAATAATTGATTGTATAAACAACTTGTTTATATGATGTGTCCTTAACCGAGAGTACGTATAAATGTGTCACTTATTAAAGCAAAAATACATGAACCTTATAAATACGTTTAACTCATTCATCCCTATAAGCCAAAGTATATAATCCTAGTTTCTGAGTATATCTAGTCAATTCTTGACGAAGTAGGGATGCTTTTCAAAAGTGTTTATTTTGTGTGCAAAATTACAATCTATCTTCCTTATATGCATAGGACTTTTCAAAGGAAAACTGTTAGTAAAGAGTGCGTTCACTCTATGTAATGAGTTCATTTGCACTGTGCAAACAGTGAAAAACAGGTTAAAAGGGCGCTGACATGAACCATCTGGCCAGGGTCTGCATTGATTGTCTTTGTTAAATATTGAAGTGCTCCCAATTTGAGGTGTTAAGATCTACTATAGTTGATGTCGATGGGTGGGGTTTGGTGTTTTTTCGTTATTAGCTCACGATGAACGGCAACCGGCAACAGCCTTTTTTCATAATTGGGCTTATTAAGTTCTATGATGGAGGGTGCAGTGACAGTCTATCTGATGTATCATTTTGATGATAAGCCAATGTATGATAGTCTACCCTCCTTTTATTTAGGGTTCGATTTGAATTGTTTTCATGTGTATTTCATGTATACAGATCGGTCATTTTGCCGTTGTTTTGTGAGTAACCTGCTTAGGTTACATGTACTAGGCAACAGTGACAGCCAGCATCTATCTCATGCATATCAGACCAGTCTGCATACTTACATCATAGAGACCAGACCCCGGTGTCAAATTCACTGAGAATTGCAAGAAAATAAATCATTTAAGAACTCTTCTAGGCTACACGGATTAAATTAGTATATAAAGGAGTCGTGCATTGGTTACATATATTTACATGGTTCATTGTAGAAATAATTAGATCTTTCTTTTTATTTATAATCTGTTAGTAGCTTAGTGGAGCTAGCAATGATCATTGATAGATCAAATTAAAAACTCTACTCCAGTTTTGTTTGGTTTAAGAAGGACTCATATAAGTGTATCCAAGATCTAGGTAGATCTGCCATCCACTTGGGGCTTGAACTGTTCAACAACGCGCACTGGCGTGTAACAATTTCTATGAAAACAACTATTTATAGGACTTACTGTTTTCGGAAAATAGACTTATCCATTTGAAGTATCAGGGGTCAGTAGCCATTATTAAGTACAAACGCAAAGGAAGTAAACGTAGAAAAAACAATTTCTAGAAAGTATTGATGGATTGTCGAACTTCAAACTGTTGGTTGAAAACTGGTTAGAACCTGATAAGACACCGAGTAACGTGCTGCAATCTGTTTGCGATTGGCATAATTATCTAACCCTTTCCTACCTGAGTTCTAGGTATCAATTTAGTCTTACTAGTTCATTTTTGACTTTTAAGAGTTGATTTTAACATTATAATTTTTATGTCAAAATGACAACATTAGATCAGAGTCTACAATGTTTGCATAGGACAAGTACTTCTGACTGGTACTTTATTTGAAAACGAGGCATATATGCGTGACTAGGGTTCAAAGAGTTGAAAACAACGCCTTCTCCACAGTAACAGAATATGCATAAAGCAGGCAGCGCCGTATACTACAATGGAGAATCTGTTATTCTTTCCCGTTTAAACGCAAACGTACGCAAACGCAAAGCACTAAAACGTAGAAAAGAACAACTTTTGGACAATTCTGATAATTCTTGTTTATCTTGGTGGCAAACAGTTTGGAGCCTGATCAGACGCCGGGCTACCCGGCGTCTGATCTGGCTCCAAACTGTTTGCACTGCAAATAATAGTTTTAGTGTAAACGCGTTTATTGGGAAAGAATAACAGATTCTCCACTGTACAATGAGATCTCAACACAATGCAATAAACAGTACAAGCTTAACCCATTACTCCATAGATACGTATTTTACGCATTTAATTAATTTCTTCACCGAAGAAAATAGTTCAAAGTTAACAGTCGTGTTTATGCACCATTAACATATTTACCATATCCAGAGAAATTGAAGCTTAAAGCAGGCTGAAAGTAAATCCGAATGCGATTGAATATGTATTCTGAGTAACTTTCAACCTCTTTAGTAGTGTTGCTGTGAAACGGTAAATTCTACCTGATCACGTACAACTTTAAACAAAGACAATTTAACTCATTATCCCCTGAAACTTCCAATGGACAATTCCAGTTTGTAATAAAGGCTGGTCAATTTTAGACTATTTCGGGTTGTTTTGTAATAAACTGCAAAATGATAAACAGTGAAGTCCCTGATCAGAGGGCCCATGAAAGAGCCCTCTGATCAGGGACTTCACTGTTTGCATAGGGCAAGTGTACTCTTCACAGGTACACATTTGGTAAAGAGCGCATATATGCGTCACTAGCGCTCAATGAGTTTACTTAGAACAACCTCGAATTCAATCTGATTAACATACAGTAGATGAACATCCATACAATTTGTTAAGCAGCAATTATATAGTGCACTGTCATATGTTGACTTCCATATTGATATCGACCAATCGTATACTAGGCAGATAACTTCTTATCAACCAGTCCATAGTGTATAATCATTGTTATTTTATAGGGTATCGAAACTGTACCAACATAATAACCCTCTCGCAATAAAATTATCATTTGCCTTAACTAGTATGTGCACCAAATAATTTCCAAATATAAAACCTTTCGCTGCTGAAATATCATCTGCTTCTAAGTTGTTGTCTGCTTTACAATCTTATGGTCAGAATAAAAGTATTTCAGTCGAGACAGAACATCGATGGGAGTAGCAAACAGCTTTGGGCCTTATCAGACTCCGCCTTATGCGGTTTTTGATCTGGATCTAAACTGTTTGCAAAATTTAGACAAGTAGTGAACTGTAGGTCATAGATAGTTTGACCGAAAAAAGAATGTTAATCAGTTTGGATTAAAACCCAGTGAACAGGCGTTATTGTATAGTAGCCGATATTGATATTTGCATGTCGTAAACTCTATGTTTGGTCATATCTTATTCTGGATTTTCCAATCACGCGCAAAATATTATGTGATTGGTCGATAATGTTGGCCATGTGCCAGCACTCGTGATTATGTCTATTAAAACAGTAGTTTCAATGTGCAGGACGAACATAGGCGGTCGTGTTTGAGAGCAGCGTATGCTCGGGCTATATTATATCAAATTAAATAATGGCTAGCGATTCGTTGGCACTTGTTGCAGATTTGCAACGGATTCATAGTATATAAAGTCATTGAAACAGTAAGTGCAAATCAATTTTCTATCAGTCGAACTTCGATATCTCGAACTTGCTTACCTCGGACTTCCTGATATTTCGATACATGAATAACATTACGTCATGATCGGTTAAATCGAAAATATACGTGTTTCAAAGTTTAAACGTGGTTTATCCATGTTTTAACTTTGAAATACGGGTATGTTCGACATAAACGAGTTCGAGATATCGAAGTTTGACTGTATTTCAATTATTCTTCTGCTGCGATGTCGTTTACTTTAAATTTGTCGTCTGCTTGTGTTTTTAATACTTCTTTCCAGTTCAATTAAGACGTCATAACAAGTCAAACACTGCCATACTATATTTCTGCAAAAATAGCTAAACTATTTTTTATTTTGGGGTTTGACTTCTGATGAATTTTATGAGCGTCAAACTGTTATGGATCCAAACCGTTTGAATTTTAAGTTCGCCGGGCTTGGCAGTTCATTGGGTTAAATGTATTCACTTTCTTCTACCAATGTACATCTTTGCACGCGTGTAAAACAGGTTGGATCCAGTCCAGACCCTATGTCTGAACTAGATTCAAACTGTTCCGAAATTCCAGTGCAAAAATTAGCAGATATTCTGTTGAACAGTCGTCTGTTTAAAAATGTGTCTTGCAAAATTTAAGTAATTCAGCTTTAATGTGTTGGTACATGCAGTAACAGCCTAATTGCGGTTATCATATCTCAGTTTTGCCAATTTTTTTTATCTTGAATACACAAAACCCCACGGTAAAGTTAAACGAAATTGAAACTAGACTAGTACATTTTTAATTTCATTGATCCATTAGATTGTATTTGCAAACATGTCAAAGGTCAAATATATAGTTCAATGTTATAACTTTTGAGCCAGATGATATATTTACTTCATAATTGGCATGCATGTGCAGCGCATGGAGCGGTACTTGACCTTGACATGCCTCCATTCAAAATGTGCAGCTCCATGAGATACACATGCATGCCATTTATGAAGTAGTTATTCCTACTGACTGTTTTATTTTACATTAAAATCATTCAACTGTGTTGCGGTGCGGGAAACACTTAAATGAATACTTAATAATATGCATGCTATTTAATACCAGCCTAAAGATTTGTTTTTTAAATCATATTGAATCAAATTCACAGATGTTGGTATTCGACATGATTTGAAAAACAAACCAAACATGTTTTTTTTTATTTCACAAATCATGTCGACTGTGAAAACATGACAAATCATGTTGCTTCACCGCTTACATGTTTAAGTATTTCTAAAATAAGAAAACATAGGAAGCTCTAAACATAAAACACTGAGAGACGTGTATAGTATGTTTTCAGTGGGTTACTTATAGCAGGTTTAAAGTAAAGCAAAATGCGTCTTAAGACTTCTTTGCCTTTACTTTCATTTTTATTTTATTGACCAACTGTCTCCAAAACTAGAAACAGGCTATAAGGTAATTGGTTAATCTGAAATGTATCTGACTTATTTGATTAACGTACTGGGTTGTAACTTTTACTCACAGAAACAAACATAACTGCGCATAAGCTATAAGGAGCCGTGTAGTATCAATACACTTAACACTTGTAAAAATGTAAACTTGCTACAACTTTGGATCTGTCAGATATCTGTATTGTATTTTTGTTTTTGCGGGTTTCAAGCTTTTGTGCTATTGTGATCTCTCGTTGTCCGTCGTACGTCGGTGTCGTTTGTTTACAATTTGTTTCAAACAACTTCTGCTCTGAAACCAATGAACTAATTGTAATCAAACTTGGTCAAATACATACAGTAGTTTTGAACTTCAAATTTGTTTTAAAAAAATGAGTTTTGCCATCGGTCTTGTTTCCATGGCTACAGTGCACAATATCTTTAAAAAAATCTTCTTCTCAAGAATGACTGGTCCAATTTCATTTCAGTTTTCACCAAAATGTTTCTCTATTGATATATTTTCAAAGTTGTTAAAAGAAGTTTGATCCGTAAAAAGCATGGCCGCTAGTGGGCGTGGTCATTTTCCGTATTTACATAATATTGACAACCAAAGTCAAAACAGTCTGGTCAATAACCATAAGTCCTAGGACAACCAAATTTTTTACAAAGCATCATGTTATAAACCTTGACCAAGATTGTTCAAATTATAATCCTGGGTAAAAAATTGCCCGCCCTGGTTGTTGTTTGTTTTTAATTATTTTTTTATAGAAAAACCGTTTCAAATCGCCTTCTCTCAAACCGTGAGGCATAGAACTTTTGTAATTGGCATTCAGTTTTGCATTATAGTCATCTACTGATTTTGTTCAAAACATGATCCCAAGGTAAAAATTGCCCATGTCCCGGGGGATTATGAGTTTAGCAAATACTTTTATAGGGAAAACCTTAAAAAATCTATATCTCTGAACCCGTATAGCTCAAACTTTATATTTTGCATCAAGCTTTTCCTTATGGATCTCTACCAAAATGTTCAAAACATTACCTGGGTACTTATAAATTTTACCTAAACTTTAAAAAATTCAGCTCTGAAATCATAAGGTCCAGACCTTTTATACTTGGCATTTAGTTTTGCATTATCTTCCTTTATCAAGATTGTGCAAATTTTGACCCCATGGTCAAAATGGCCCTGTCCCGGGGCTAATCAGTTTTACAAAGACTTCTATAGACAACTTTTAAAAATCTTCTCTGAAACCGTATGGCTCAAACTTTTACATTTGGCATCTAGCTTTGCCTGATGGATCTCTACAAGATAGTCAAAACATGATCTCGGGTCAAAAGTGGCAACGCCCAGAGGCTTATCAGTTTTACATAAACTTAAATAGGAATACCTTTAAAAACTATTCTTCTCGAAAATAATTAGGCCCAAAACTTTAATATGTGGCATAAAGTTTTGCATTATGGTCCTTAACCAAGATAGGTCAAACCATGAACTCTGGTTAAAATATGCCCCCGGCCCAGGGCGTATCAGTGTTACATATACTTATATAGGAAAACCTTTAAAAAATCTTCTTCTCTAATACTGTAAGGCCCAGACCTTTTATATTTGTTTTGCCTTCGTAGACTTATATAGGAAACCCTTTAGAAATGTTCGTCTCTGAAACCGTAAGGCCCAGACAGCTTACATTTGTCATGTAGCTTTGCATTATGTTTCTTTACCAATATTGATCAAAGCATGACCCTCGGGTCAGAAATGGCCCCGCTCTGGGGCTTATCAGTTTGACATAGACTTTAATAGGAAAACCTTTAAAAACATTCTTCTCTGTAACAATAAGGCCACTACTATTTTATTTTGCATCTACCTTTAATTTATATGGTCCTCCATCAAGATTGTTCAAATCATAACCCTGGGTCAAAAATGGCTCTGTCCCGAATTATTTATTTTTACAAAAACATATACAGGGAACCTTTGAACAAGTTCTTCTCTGAAACCACTTGCCACAACTGAATAATATTTTGCATTGATATAATTTAGGTGACCCGTAATTAGGACTGTTCCAATAGTTTCCATAATTTAACTATTTGCTCAAAAAGTAATGTATGACAAATGTATTCTGAGTTACTTCTACATGCAACAGTCAACATACGTGCAATGCAATGACAAACGTCAGTTTGTATTCAACACAACAGTTGCTCAGATGAGTGATAAAGGGTTATTTTTTACCCTCTTGATTGTTTATCACATTGTCTTTAACAGTAGCAATGTTCCAAATATCGTTCAGGAAAATATATAATTGTACTTATTGTAGTACTAGTATAGTAATCTCGTTTACCCATTACCCCATAGCCTGTTTCTAGTTTTGAAGATATGTTACCACTTAAAGCAGGTTAAAAGGCGCACTATGCCTTCATACTCATGACTGTATAAATTGGAGCATTTTCCTTTAGTGAATGAATAAAATAGTGGCGTAAAAGGCGTATTTATAGGTTATTGGGTTAACCGTTAATTGCAAAATTACCGTTTCAATTTACTCATCAACAATAATTATATATCGACTACCCAATCTCTTCTTTTATTCTAACAAACGGTAGCTAAAATATGAGGCTGCAAGTAAGGAGAATGCTCCTTCTCAACCATTCTGCTCTTTTCAGCATGATTTAAGCAACCACCTGTCTGCAGTACTAAAAATATATGGGGAAAAGGATGTATGATATTTCGGTATATGACATATCTTTTTTAAACTTTCCATAATCCTGGCTCATATTTCATTATAACTATCATTTCTATAGAGATAAAAAGGAATCCCAACTCTCTTTTCTTGCTTATTTAAACACAAAACAACTCAACAGCTTTGTATCAGTTCGCCTTCCTAATACATGTACATCACATACTATATACACGTAGCAAATGCAGAATTAATAGTATGTGTAATGCGTTTACTTCAGGGGGCTTATCAGCCACTGGCATACTCTACCTACACTGAATTATTCGCGGGCTCCTCGGTCAAGCAGATAATTCGTGAAATCGGTCTATAGACAAAGAAGCGGAGCTTTCCTCCCATAAGATGTTATGTAACTGTACATATAAGTGGACTACGTCGCGTCTGGTCAGGCACCAAACTGTTTGCTACTCAGATAAAACAAAAACTAAAGTGTCCTATTTAGCATTTATATTTGTTTTTATTTGATTTTGACAGACTAATGACTACCAATTTTGGTTCATACTCAAAGGGTATTCAACTGTTACTTATTTATTTATTTCTTTTATTTTCAGGATTTAGCAAAAGAACAATGCGGAAAACGATAGACATCAAAATTGCCTTCCTATAGCTGCCTTTTAGCAGAATTCGAAACTATCAGAAAGGGATAAATGCATAAAAATTATTTGAACGTTGTGCAAAACCTCAACAGCATCGACATTCAGCTTTATAGAAAAAGGGACTGTTGTTTTCCGCTATTAACAAAATTGGACTATTTTGCCATTCCACCGTCAGCAAAATGCAACTGCATTTGGCATACCGCATTTAAACCAAACTAAGGCTCTTGTTCTCCGCCGTTAACGAAATGGTACTGCATTGGCATACCACTGTGAGCAAATTTAGGACTATTGCACTCCGCCGTAAACAAAAGTTTACTGCATTGGCATACCATTGTGAACACAAATATAGGACTCTTGCACTCTGCTGTGAACAAAACTAGTCTTCATTAGCATACCACTGTGAACAAAACTAGGACTCTTGCTCTCCGCTGTGAACAAAATTTTACTTCATTGGCCAACCTCTATGAACAAGTAGAGTTCCCTTACTTTCCGCCCTGATCAAATCTTGACTTTATTGGCATACCATTGTGAACAAAACGTGAACAAAATTGGACTACATTGGCACACCACTGTGTACAGTTATAGGATCCTTCCACTCCGCTGTGAACAAAACTGGACCTCAATAGCATGTCGCTGTGTATAAATATAGGACTCTTGCACTCCGCCGTGAACAAAACTTGACTTCATTGGCATACCACTGTGAACAAATACTCTAGTACTCTTGCACTCAGCCGTGAACAAAAATAGACTTCATTGGCACACCACTGTGAACAAATATAGGACTTTGCACTCCGCCTTGAACAAAATAGAACTTCATTGGTATACCATTGTGAACAAATATAGGACTCTTGCATTTAACCGTGAACAAAATTTGACTTCAATTCCATGCCGCTGTTAAATGGATCAAACTGAAATAGGTCTCTTGCTCTCCTCCTGAAACAACATTCGGCCGTTTTGACATAACGCAGTTAGCAACGCCTGATTGCATAAGCATAGCGCTGTGAACAATTTGACTACATTTACATACCGATTCAAAATAAATAGGACTCTATTTGCTGTAAACAAAATCGACTGCATTTACAATTTGGCGTACAACTGTTAAACTGTAAGACAGCATTTGCATATCGCTTTAAACAAGATTCGACACTTGCTCTACGCCTTAAAAACTGGCATACCATCGTGAATTAAATTTTACTGCGTTGACGTCTTATCATGAATGAATACCACTTTTTTCAAATGTTTACAGCATAAACATACTGTCGTGAACACCATTCAGTCGGACAACATTGGAAAACCATTACAAACAAAGTTGGACAGCTATGTCATACCACAATCAATGGAATTGGACTGTATTGCCAAAATGCTTTGAACACATAATTCCACAATAACTCCATTTGCGAAAAGGCTAACATTCGGTGACACCCTTTTATTAACACATTCAATCTTAGCGACAAGCATCCTCACCATTAACAAATAAATACGAAAAAGACTCAAGCAGGAAACGTAACTCTGAACCTGTGAATAGTACACGTTTATTATGCAAACAGTGCTGATTCTTATCAGAGGACCCCTGCATATGTCCTCTAGTCAGGGCCTGCATTGTCATTTTGCAACCTGTAATAAAAATTAACCCAAACTAGTAAAACGTGGACTGGACTAGGAGTGAATATGTTAAATCAAACCAAATGTAATATTATAAAGGTATTGTTTCAAATGTGACAATAATTTTACACCACCGACTACAAAAAATAGCCAAATCACCTCAGGGGCCCGTTTCATAAAACATCTTACGACAAATGTTGTCGTAAGTCAAAACTTTAAAATACATTTAATTTCTGATTTTTCTATCTAATCCTGTCTTGTGACATCTTTTTGGAATCGTCTTTTCAAGACGATTCCAAAAAGATATCACAAGACAGGATTAGATCGAGAAACAAATAATAATTTAGAATTTTACGATCTGACTTACGACAACATTTGTCGTAAAACGCTTTATGAAACGGACCCCTGATTTGGTGTTGCTATGCATCCTATATGCAATTTTCCATAATGGTTTTGCATGATAATAACCTTTATCAATGAGACATAGCTCTTCCTTCAACTTTATTTTCGGATTCAGTTGGGATCTAATTTTGCTGTATTTGAGCCAACGCTGAAACCGACTATAGTCACCACAAAAAGCGCAATCGACTCTAGGGTCAAAGTTTATAAAACTCTTGCGATTAGTCCAAGATTATCGTACTCAAGCTTTAGATTGGCCGGATTTGATTTGTTAAAACCTGACAAGTCATAAGTTTGAGAAAACTCTTATCTCAAACGCATTATAAGCATGGGACCAGACGCCAATCTTTCTGCACACACTACCATAGATTAGCCCATTAACCCTTTCCTTCTTGAAACTTTAGTCTAGGCTAACTTTGACCTTTTAAAGGTGTTAGCTCACCAGCACACAGAGTTTTCAAGGTGAGCTTTTGTGATTCTCACTCCGTCTATTGTTCGTCTATCTGTCTGCCTGTCCTTCCGTCTGTTTGTCCGTTAACAACTGCAAATTGTTTCTTCTTTGATTCTAATAGCCCTAGTGTGGTCAGGTACAATATATTGGATTAAGCTTTAACATACGAAAGTGGGTTTATCTAATGATATTGTTGCCATCGTTACTGTGCACAAACAAAATTTCGAAACAGGGTCTCGTTGAAACCGTTGGTCTGATTTCAATTTGGTTTAAACTAAATATTTTGCCAATGTATATCTTCAAAAGATTTTAATGAGGCTTGCAACCAATATAAGCATTAAAAATAGTAATTTGTAAATATATGTCAAACGCTTATATAAACGGGTAAGAATTAGTTTAGGATAAGAAATTCTGTTTAAAAAATGCATTTTAATAAAAAAAAAATCTGGTGGAATTCGAACCCGGTACCCGGCATGCGGGGACAGCAAAGTAGAAAGCACAACCCCTTAGACCACTCGACCAATCGGGCTATTCATATATCTCGGATCGATTTAACGTACTTCAGTGTGTAGCGATGGAGAGTACCTAGGTCGGTCCGCGTTTGTGTCCGAGCCTGTGATCAATTTCTGTTGCGTCTTTGGACGCAACGGATAAAGCGATGGAAAATATCTAAAAAATTAAGATTTGAAGACTTTTCTTGAGGGTGTTTTTAGACTGATCATATTTTTTTCTAATACACGATAATGCTACACATTTGGTTTTATTTGAGTATTTTCTTTTATTTTTGCAAATACACCATCTGGTTGCGAGTCGCTTTAAAAGAATTATGATCAGTCAACAAACATGGCCACCAGAGGGCGTGATCATTTTCCGTGCTCAGTTATATCGAATTTAAAACTAAAAATCTTCTCAACGTTGTATTTTTGGCTTTATCTTAATGAGAATTGCCAGTGTCACAACCTTGATGTAATTTAGGACATCCATTGGTATAGGTTATGTCGGGTCATAACATATATCAGTAGGTCAAATCGCAGAAAAAGATTTTGGCCACTCCATAGGCCATATCTTAATCCAATCGTCTTGAAACTTTCTTAAAACTACCATCCTGACAACAGCTAAAAGATCAATGAATATGGGTTACATAAGGTCAAAAATAGGTCAGAAGGTAAAAAAAGGAAAAGCTTACAACAATATATGGGCCATATGTTTAGCCGCAAATTCCTAAAACTTGCCCAGAATTATCAACGTGACAAAATGCAGACAATGTAATAATATGGAAACGTAGTCAAAACATGAGTCAGGGGGTCAACTCATAGGAAAAGCTTCAGAGTATTCTATGGCTCACATTGTTTGCACTATTTTCAAGAAACTGGCTCAAACTTACCACCTTGTCAAAATCTAGATCAGTTATGAAAATGTGTTATTTCAAACTAAAAAGTAGGTCAGTTGGTCAAATCACAGAAAAGGCTTCTGAACACTTTAGTACCTAAAGCCTAAAATTCATGAAACTTTCTCAAAATAATAATCAAAACAAAATCTAGGTATTGCATGAGTTTAATTTATAGCATTTCAAAACGTAGGTCAGTACGTAGGTAAAATCATAGAAAATGCTTCTGAACACTTGAGAGATCACAATTTTGAGAAAACTTCATGAATCTTTCTCAGTATGACCACTTTGACATTTATGTTATATATCAATTTTTTTTATGTCCGTATACAATACCTTTATCTATATGAAGGTGTTAATCCCTGAAACTTTAAATGGACAGTTTCAGTGGCCAATTAAATTGTTTCTGTTTTAAATAGATATGTAATTTAAGCGGTTTTTTTATATAATATATTACAAAATGATAACAGTCAATACCCAGATCAGAGAGCTCCTCTGACCAGGGACTACATTGTCTGCATAGGACAAGCGTACTCTTCTCGGCTACTGTTTGTGAATGACGAGTACAGTTATCATTACAGCTCATTGTGGTGTTTATTGTGATAGGGGTCACAATGGAAGCGCCTCCCCGCGGTGTGACCCGGACAAAAGTTCCAGTTATGGTTCTGAGACTAAATGCTTTCTAACAAAATCAAACAAACTTATGTTTCTGAAAGACAGCTATGGATACGTTCAAAATATGTCCTCATGCTTACAAACATGTTTATGGAAATATAAGAAAGTCTTCCCAGTTCATAAATAGACGAATAATGCACGAGTGCATTCGTGAATGTATCGAGAATCCTGATGCGATAGATGACATTCGTGAAGCGCGATGTATATTGACGAAGAGATTCGCTTATGATATAGGTTTCGTATGCGCTACGTTTAAGAAAACATCCGTTGTTAAGGTAGTATATGATAAACATACGGGTTCAGTTGTGACAGCTTATCCAGTTACTTGAGAGCTATGTCAATAAAGGTCTAGATTATTGCGGGCCATTACTTAAGCGAATCTCCGAAATGGACGTTTAGTTCGCGATTTCATGAAGATAATAAAAAAAGTGCGGGTCTGAAATATGCGCTTTTCTAAATATGAAATAAAAACGTTTAATACCGCATTTCAATATAAAGAATGAATTGAGGAAGACTCGATGAAGGCTCATAACGTTCGAAGCTAACTGCTGTCGGGGGATTAACATGCAATACAAAAAAATGAAAAAAGAAAAATAAAAAAAAATCGGAAAACAAAAAATACAAAAAAAAAAAAATCATGTAAGCAAAAAACAACAAAAAAACAACAAAACGACAAAAACAACAACATTGCGCCAACCCCCAAATGCATTTGTTTTATTACATACTGTAATAATCAATTGTAAATAAACTCTTTGAAAAACGTTTTAGAATTTGTCTTGTTTATAGACGTGTGAATCTCGCTGTCCACCATGCTGAACAAATGGCAGTTTAAACAACAATTATGGCTAACAGAGACAACTGAAGCTTAAAATGGAAGCCAGTGTATAAATAGAGAATAATCAATTCCTTTGGATTGATATGAAAAATATATGCAGGACTCGTTTTTGAACCAGATAACAACCCATTCTCGTGATATATTTTTCAAATCCATCCAAAGGAATTGATTAGTCTATTTATTATCTACTTTTAATGAAGATTTTACAGAGAAAACACACACAATCGAATGTTTACATGCGACGTCACAAAATATATTGTGACGTGACGTCACAAATTATATCGTCTTTGCAAAAGTGATATCATCACTGTGACGTGTATGGAATTTATCTAACTGAGAAATCTCTATAAATCATCTATAGGTATATAAAAAAGTGTGATATGGACCCGATGTAACATGCCATTTGTCCCCCATCAGTTTTTCCCCGGGGGAAGAAATGGGTAGTACATTTTGAACCAGCTGATATTTTCCCCGGGGGGAAAGTCCAGTCAGTTGTTTTACCGTTGTGATAAAAAGCCGACCGCCACGTTTATTCTCCCTCCAATCCTAAAGCATTATTTCACCCTTTTGTTGTTATATAAAATAGCAATAGGTACAGGGCTGACCTGTGTTTAAATTTGTGTTCTATAATTTAGTGGGTAAATTTGGGCTGATCATTTCCTTCTCCCCCTGTATGTCTGATACAATAGTGAGGGGTTGCCCAGACCGTTTCTTCTCCCCTGTGTCATATAGGGGCAATAGTGAGGGGGAATGGCCTTGGCCGTCTTGTATTCTCCCCCACTGTGTCAGCTTAGCTATAGTAAAGGGGAAATGGCATAGGACGTTCCTTCTCTCCTGTGTGTTGGTTTAGCTAGTTATAGGATAAGGAGAAACATAGTATGTAATTTCTTCTCCCGTGTGTATCTGATAAGAAAGAAGGAGCGCTGGGCCATTTTTTCTCTCTTGTGTACCTGGTAAGATAGTGAGGGGTGAGGAATGGCGTAGGCCGTTTTTCTGCCCTGTGTGTCTGTTAAGAAAGTGAGAGGGAAATGGCGTATGTTGTTTCTATTCCCCAGGGGCCCGTTTCATAAAACTTCGTACGAAAAATGTTGTCGTAAGTCAAAACTTTAAAATACATTTAATTTCTGATATCTCTATCTAATCCTGTCTTTTGACATCTCTTTAGAATAGTCTTTTCAAGACGATTCCAAAAAGATGTCACAAGACAAGATTAGCTGGAGAAATAAATTGTATTTGAGACTTTTATAATCTGACTTACGACAACATTTGTTGTACGAAGTTTTATTAAATGGGCCCCTGTGTATCAGATGAGATGGTATGGTGGTTGATGTAGGAATGGTCTCGGCAGTTCCTCCCTTCCTCCATCGTTGTTTTCACCACGTTTTTCTTTGTGTTTTCTAACCTTGATAGAGTCTTATCTGACACACAGGATAGAAGAAACGGCTAAGGACATTCTTATCATCAACATAGGGAGAAACGAGAGAAAGGGCCAGGACCAGGCCCATTCCCATCACTATCTTATCTGACACACAGGCAATAAGAAACGGCCCAGGACATTCTTTTCAGAAACATAGGGAGAAACGAGAAAAAGGGTCAGGACCAGGTCCATCACTATCTTATCTGACACACAGGCAAAAAAGCACGGCACAGGACATTTGTTCAATCCTCATTATGTTAGGCGACATATAGTGGATAAAAATGTCCGTATTTCTCATCACTATTTTATCTAACACATATAGAAGAAGAAACGGCCCCGGGTCATTATCTCCCCAACTCTCTTATCAGACACACAGGGGAGAAGAAATGACCTAGGCAAGATTACTTTTTTCACTATTTTATCCGACACACATGGGAGAAGAAACCGCCCTGAAAATCTTATCAGACAC
This sequence comes from Gari tellinella, assembly GCA_922989275.2. Taxonomy (NCBI): domain Eukaryota; kingdom Metazoa; phylum Mollusca; class Bivalvia; order Cardiida; family Psammobiidae; genus Gari; species Gari tellinella. The sequence goes on along the minus strand of OV277869.1, from coordinate 41,198,689 downwards.
ACAGGGGAGAAGAAATGGCCTAGGCAGTTTTCTCTTCTCACGTCCAAATCAGAAAGAAAAGCAGACAGGGCCAATGCCATTCTTTCAATTCACACTATCATTCCGACACATAAGGGAGACGAAACGGCCTAGGTCATATTTTCATCCCTTAATATCTTGTTAGGAACAAATGGGAGAAGAGACGGCAAAGGCCAGTTTTCCCTCCCCTCCCTTCCCTCAGAATCTTATCAGACGAAAAGAGGAGAAGAAATGGCACATGACAAGGCTCCGAGGTTATAAAGCATTTTAGTTAAGTCTAAGTGTGTTCTCTAAGTGTGTTCCCAAGCATTTGATTGGTCAGTTTTGAGCCTAGGCTCAAATCTGACCAATCAAATGCTTTGGAACGAGTTAAGACTCAGCTCAAACGCTTTATAACCATAGAGCCAGGCCATTTGTTTCTTCTCTCACGACCATATTGGAACAACATAACCGTAACTTTGAAACGGCCTAGGCCATATATTTTCCCCTCACCTTTACACAGAGGCGAAAAGAAACAATATAGACCACATTTTCCAAACTTCACTAGATATTAAGACACACAGGGGAGAAGAAACCGCCAAGGCAGCCCCCCCCCCCCCCCCACTTTCTTTTCTGAAGATTGGGAGACACAGCATAGGCAAGCTTTTCCATCTCACTAATGTGACCGACACACATGCCATTCCCCCCTAACTTTCGTTTCAGACACACAAGGGAGAAGAAATTACCCGGACCATTCTTTACCCTTCTTTTGCTTAGCAAACACAAGGGGTAAAAAGAAAAAGGCCTAGGTCATTTCCCCCTCACTATTTTATCAGTCAGACAGTGTAGAAGAAACGGTCTAAGCCATTACATATATTTACCCCCTTACTATCAATCTGACACACAAGGGAGAAGAAATGCCCAAGGTCACTTCCCCTTCACTATCTTTTCTGACATAGAGGAAAATACACTTTCACATCAGACACACGGGGTGAAACATTTACCTAGGCCTTTTTATCCTCATTCTCGTATCAGACACACAGGGGAGAAGAAACGGCCAATGCCATTCTTTCCCAATCTCACTATTATATCCGACATACAGGGGAAAAGAAACCACCCAATACAAATAATAGTTCCCATCTATCTGATCAGAAACACTGAGGAGAAGAAACGACCTAGGCCAGGTTTTTACCTTTACTATCTTATCACACACGTGAGAAGAAACGAACCAGGCCTTTCAAATCCCACCTCACTACTTAATAGACACACAGGAGAGTAGAAACGGCATAGGCTGGTTTTCTCCCAAAACGATGTTATCATACACACAGGGGAAGTGAAACCGCAAAGGTCATTTTCCACCTTACGGCCGTATTCGACACACAGGGGAGAAAAAACCACCCAGGTCATTCTCCCCCCCCCCCCCACCCCCCACCCCAACTACCCACACTAGAGAAAATATTGCCCGGGTCATTTTGTCCACTCTCACTATCATATCTGACACACAGGGGAGAAGAAACAACCTATGCCAGATTTACCAGTAAGCAGAAACGGTCAAGGCTATATTCCCCCTTACTATCTTATCCGACACAAGGGGGAGAAGAAATTGCACAGACCATTTACCCCTCACTATCTTATCCAACACTCAGAGGCCAATTTCATTCCCCCTCACTTTGCAATCTGACACAGCGGAGAGAAGAAACTTCCACGACCCCCCCCCCCCCCCCCCTTGACTATATTTTCCAACACGCAGGGGAAAAGAAATGGCCTTGGTCATTTCTTCCTCTTCGCTTACTTATCAGAAAAAAATAGCGGAGACTAAGCAATTAGAAACACAGGGGAGATGAAACGGCTAATGTCGGTCCCCTCCCCCCCACACACACTATATTATCCGCCACATAGAGAAAAAGAAACGGCCAAGCCAATTCCTTTCCCTCTTACTAGCGTATCCGACACACAAGGGAAAAGACACGGCCGGGCCATGTTCCCCCTTCTCTATCTCATTAGACACACAGTGTGGAAAATACAACATATGTCAACCCCCCCCCCCCTCTCTCTCTTCTTCACTATCTTATCAGACAAATAGTGGAGACGAACCGGCCTAGACAGTGTGTGCACCTCACTATCTAATCAAACACACACAGGAGAAGAAACGACATAGGCCAGTTTCCCACTCACTTTCTAATCCGACACGGAAGGGAGGAGAAACTACCTAGACCATTTTCTTCCGACACTACTATGTGCAGAATCCGTCTAGGCCATTTGCCTTTCACTATCATATCTGACAAACAGAGGAGAAGAACGGCCCTAGTCATTTCCCCCTCTCACTATCTTTTCCTACACACAGAAGTGAAAAAACGGCCTTGGCCATTTCTCCTCACTCGTTTTTTTCCCAGAGAAATAGGATAGAGTAAAAGGCCCAGGTAAATCCCCATCATTATTATATCTAACACACAGAAGAAACTGCCGAGGCTGAGAGAGGACTTTGAACTTCCGCATTGGTACCTTAGACAAAGATTGAGTCTTGAAAAAATAGACTGTCATCTGTCATCATGTCATGAAGTACACCGTCTGTATTCTGTGTATACGCGTACAGGGATCGTTTAACAGTTTTCTGAGAATCCAGTGGCATGTCCAATGTGTTAGATTAATCTGAAAAGTAAAGGAGAATATGCACACACTAAGTATACCTATCTCAAAAGGGATTAAACAAGTTTCAAAAGGAATGGTTGGTAATCAAGCGATTATGGGTCATAAATGTACATTCTGCTTTTGATATAGAAAGATTAAACCAAAAAGAACAGGCACATGTGAAAATAACATAACAAATGTATGTTTCATCCAAATGTCATACTGTAAGGGCATCTGTCATTTTGACAAAAAATCTGGGTTCGTATCCAAGCTTGGATTTGCATTGCTGTTTTTTAAAGATTTTTCTAGTCATAAGTACAATGCTCCCTCTCTACAACAACACCACGTCTAGGACTCTTGAAAATTGTGTTCGTTGTTTCGGAGGGAGTTGTTATAGGGAGGGGGAATTAATACCCTTATATTATATTTGCAAACAGTTTGAACAAAGATCATACGTAACCCATAACGCGGCGTCTGATATGGGTCCAAACAGTTTATCACTCGTCTTTATGTTTCTTCTGCCGAAATATCCAATACGTAACTTTGCGAAAAAGTACACCATACGACAATTTTAAACAAACGATAACGTAATAAATAACTATCCTGTTTGGGAACGCCGACAAACGTTGTTGTAACGAGGAAATCGTTATTCTGGAGCGCTACTCCTGATTCAATTGAACTATTAACTGCTTTGATAGTAACAATATCGTAGACAGTCCTTAAAGTTGATAAATACCCTGTATCTCTTGGATTTGATCCAGAAAGTGTCTTTGTCTGTTTTTCAGTGTACAATGCTCCTTCTCCTCGACATCCCTTCGAACAACAATTCCCTCCTTTAAACAATGCTTACCACTGCTCCCCAAACAAGACATTTATATCCAATGTTTTCAGGACTGCTTAAAATTGTCGTCTGCTGTTTTTATCAAACTCACATATTTTGACATTTTGACAGAAAACCCCATAATGATGAGTGACAAACAGCTTAAGTCCAGATCAGACGTCGCGTTACGCGATATAAACCAATGTCCCTCCCTATAACAACTGTCTCCGAAAGACACATAAATCGTTGTCTCCAATTGGGTGTTGTAGAGAGGGATTGCTGTAGTGTAAAAAATGAGGTATTAAAGACAATACTTCGAGTGACTGTGACACTCTTTGGTCGCCCTCATCCCAAAGAAAGCCGTACAGAACAAACAAGTTGAATGTACCAATGTCATTGTTGATTTGTCCTTTATATACATATGCCGAATGCATTGCTCAGTCAGGGGTTCAGCTGTTCTTGATTTATTTCCAAAACCCGTGGACTCTCCCCCTCTTATAAAATCCTACGTATTTTAATTGCCATAGGGGATGTTGTTGTTTATTTGAGAGAGATTATCCTCTCTGCCAAGAACTAAAAGGAAGGCATATTGGTGGTTTTGATCCCATTCACTGCATTATCCGAAATATACTTCCTGAAATCATCCCTGATCATCACTATCTGATCTCCTCATTCGTCGGCACACTATGACCTTTTCTGTTTAGCAGTGCCGTAAACCCCAACTCATCCGTCGATGCTTTTTAGTTGTTGCTCATTTGACAGCGAAACGCTGGTCATTGAATACAAGATATTCACAATAATCGGCCGTGAAATGTATGGAGGTAAATCGATGACGGAGTTTTCCGTAACCTTTTTGCATCGTTTTCTGTTCACTCTTACATAAGAAAACTCAATTACTATAATAGTAGTTCAAACCTTAACATTAGTTAGTATAATTATCATTGAAAACTAACAAATATTTTATTATCTTATCAAAAGAAAAATAATGCATCAGATAACACTAAATTCCGGTAATTGATCAATTGCAAATAAATTTGCAGATAAACCATGGGAGAATATGAATAGCAAAGCACCAGTACTTTAATTTTTTTTTAAATAAGTGCTTATCAAAAACAACCAAATACATACCTGATTTTGGTCATGAAATATACTTTAAATAGTTTTTCTGCCGTTACACAGTACAAAGCAGTTAACTTATTTCAAGCCCCATTCCAAGTATAAGATCTCTTGTGCAAATAAGTACAACTTATCACTGGCAGCAAACCTTAACCTAGACTTTTAACCAATTTTTAAAGTAAAAATCAGGTCTAATTTTGATAAAATATTCCTAGTTTCATAGTTCATGTAGTAGTAGTGCATCTCAACACTTGCATGGACACCTTAAACTAGTGATTTCAGCCCAAAACAGGTCGGTGTTTTTTTCTTCAACAAATGATTATCTGTTTTAAATACAAACCTAATTATCCGCCCGACCATACATAATCATAATTCGAAATATAAACATCCTAGAGCTAATATTTTATGTAGATTTAGTGAATATCAACAATCGCATCTAAATCTAGAATCAACCCCTGCACCAACGCTTTCGCCGTTTTGACAACAAAAGAGTTATTTTTCTTCAAATAGACGAGTGAAAAAGGGTTGAACAAAGTAAAATGTAGAAACAAATTGTATTGAATTAAATATAATTAATTTATAGATCTTTGATAACTCTTTACACCATTACTTGTAATTAGCTTAAAGTAGCTTGCTTTGTGGTTAAGCTTCCATCTGCTAGGTTATAGGAAATATTGTTTTGCACATACAAATGTACATAACTTTCAAGTAAAACTATTTTCGTAAGCGGAGAAATGAATGAATGACGAGTAAAGGTGTTTCTAATGAGTAACTTGTTAATTAGACACATTGAAGTAATTATAAGTTTTTAAACTTTAACCCATGTAATTATTGACAATTGTTTACTCAGAATGACTTGGCACTGCATATTGTTGAGTTCCTCGGCAGCAAAGTTGTCACTACAATAACAACTTCACGTCACTGTCTGTCTTTATTGGTACTAAGTCATGCCAAAATACACATAACATTTTTGTTTCATTATTTTCATACATTTAGACATATAAATAAATGTGTAACTAACTAGGGTCTCTGTTGAACAGAATGAAGGGTAAGAACATAACAATGTGTTTAGTTTTCAACAAAATGTCAGTCTGATAAGTTTGTCGTTATATTGGATCTAATATAATTAACGTTTGCAGGTTCTTACGTAGGAATTCGTGTCGATTAGTGAGATTTCCGTTGTAAGGGATGTCAGTGTATCAAGTCCTCATTGTAGGTAATAAATTGAGAGTATGGAAAAGAAAATGGTAAAATACAACGTCACCCACTCACCATTTCCTTAGGACTAGAGCTGGTGACGTGAACTGCCTCTTTCTCCCTAAATGACGCTCATGGCTGTAAGCTGCAAAAACATGGGCAAGTACACAATTTCGGAAAGATTAATGAAATACTTACACTTTAAAGATTGACTTGCTTAAAGTAGCATTAAGCTATAGAAACGGGCATTTAACTAAGTAAAGTACAATGTAGACAGTAATTCCTCTTAGATTAAGAAAGGAGTTGAACCATGATGACACTACTTAATCTTATCGTATTTGAGAGTACTGATGATGGGTTCAAACTGAAATGTAGATGTATGTAGTGAAAAGATAACCAGGAGTTTACTTATAGAGACAATTTGTTGAAAAAGAATTGTTTTTAATTGTATTTGATAGATCTAATAGGATATGAATCTGTTTTAAAATAAGTTCTTTGTATACTATGTGTATAATATAAACAGAAAAGTTGTAACATTAAATAATAATAGAAAATGTCTAAAAACCGGATTTGGCCTAAACCCTATTTTGTAAATAATTTCAAGCATATTTTTTCAGTACAAATAGCCTTAAATGTCATTAACCAACCAACCTCAAGGAAGCTTTTTTGAACAGTCGCTGAAACCGCCGCATTTCAAAGCAGCATTCCACATTCCTGGTCACAAATTATTCGTACACATTGAGTGCTGCTTTCTTGAGCGTATCAAGACCGAGTAAAAGTGTTGGAAATCGATGCTGACTATAGATGAATTTAAAGATTTGAAACGATACACCACATCAGTAAAATAAATATCAGAAAAGTAGCCAGCTTACATAATTTTAAAGATGTTCCAGATCCAGTATTTGTTTTTCTTCTTCATCAACCAACTTCAACCAACTAACCACATCTGGACTGGTTGCGGCTCCCTTCTGTGCCTACTTGTTGCACTGAGGTTCAAACATTTGAAACAACTAAAGGAAGAGAACGCAACAAATAAGATAGGAATAACTAAACAAGTTTTATTCGATTAGGCCCCTTGAAAATAAACCCCATTACAATGCATACATTTATAAATTGAATTTCATAAAAGTATCTTAAATTTTCAAATTAACATCTTGAATTTTCAAGATAGCATCTTCTTTCAAAATTCATAAAAAATAATTAAATTAGCACTATCCGGCTTCTGTTTGACCGAAAATGCGACCTTATTTAGGACAAAACATGCTGCGTAGGTTACCTCTATTCATAGCTACGGTAAAACCCAATACAATTTAATATTAGTAACATAACCTCCTATGTAGTTGTGTGGTCTGAATTCTATTCCACACAGACCAGTGTACGCTATTATTATATGGATTAGCACTGAAGGTAAATTGTTTGGATTTTTTGGTTTTACGGTACTCCGACACAATATTTATTACACAACGTCGATTTGTATAATTTTATATACATGTATGTTCTTGTGACTGTATGAGTGTGTAGGTAAGCCACTTGGGTGAATGTACCTCAATGGTGGATGGAGTCATTGAATGTATATATCTAATATTTAGTGTAATATTTTGCTTATATAACATTCTTTCAACCTCTTTGATTGTACGTGTTCCTGTCTTTGAACAAACCATCTAACAAATTAACTAATAGTCTGTGTCTGGTTTTAAAACAGGTGATCACTAAAAGCAGATTGAAAGTAAAGCATAATTACTTTACCTGCTTCCACCTGCTGGAAAGATAATAGAAATTCCTTTTAATGTTCAGGACTTCCTGGGTGGGGATTACCTGATAGCATTAGAAGGGTAATATGTACTTTTAGATTCTATGGGGTAAACGGTCAACTAATATTTTTACTGCATTAAACTGGTAGCGCTGACATTAACGGAGAATCCGAACCCAGGTCAGGCGCCGCCGCTGAACTCACCGGCGGTCTATCTGGATGTTACCTGCTTTGCAGTTATTCCGGTTTTTCTTCCATAAGAATGCATTCAGTTATCATTAGAAAAAATCGACGATTTTCTTGAAGTAGACACTTTAAATTGTGTTGTATGTTGATCCAGCTGATATGTGACTGCTATTTATCAAGAATATTAAATTTTCTTTAATCGATTCAAGCCTAGTGTCTGTCTACTGAAGCGAACATTGGCAGCCAGTGAATACCCTGATGAGACGGCCTGTTATACGAAGTCTCATCAGGGTTTGCACTGATTAATTTTTTCCATATGACTATTTTGCTGTATTACTACTATAAAATCTCCCAGTAAGTATACAGGGAGAATTCATTGTAAGGTTTAGGCATAATTAGGTTAAGCTGGTAATTTTAGCCAACACACAGCCACGTCAGTTATTTAGAACTTTTGGACAAGAAAGCACAGGATTGTGAAAGCTAAAAGTCTTATATTGCAACGGAGCGTTTGGGCATCAGTAGACTTTCAAAGATAATACATTGATAACTGTTAATACTGGGTTCAGTTAATATTTGACTTTAATTGCATCTGAATTGTATTAAGCAAACTGTGCAGGAAATGCTGTTTCGTCCAATTACATCATCCCCTCCCATGGGATTAAATAAAGTTGACTTGATATGCCTACTTGTGCTTGTTTCCCGGTTTTTCTTGATCGAATGTCAACTGAAAAAAGCCTGGAAAGCCTTCCCTTGCATTATTTGGCTTCTTAGTTCATACCAGGTTTGGGGTTGAGATGTAGTTGCCATATCCTCTAGTATGCCTTTTTTATTCAATCTTGTTTTCCTGTCAGTCTTATAGGGCACATACAAGAAGCCATAACACTTGTAGTTGTCTACTGAATCAAACTTAACCTACAAATACAAACGACAAATTATTACAATATATTTTTCCATTTGTAAATGCGAATATTAGAAATTACGGAAAAAAAATTATATTGTGTTACAGATTTATTTAAACTTACTAACAAAGATTTAATTTGGTGTTTCATTCTTTGTCTGCAAGTGAAAGCATCTTCAGGTCAGCATTGGTATGTTCTCATGAATTTTGACTGCAGTTCGGAAAGCATGTATTAAAAGAAATATTCTTAGCTAATAAGTGTACAAGCAGTTCAACTGTAGATCAGTTCCTCAGTATACTGTTTTGGAAACATAGCCATAATGTGAGATTTTTTTAAAGGATACGGGATGTGTATTGAAAATCTAAAAGAAATCTAGAACAGTTATTTAATAGGTGAACAGCAAAGTATAGCTTGAGTGATAAGGCATTTGTAAAAACAAAAACATGATTTGCTTATCATTAAACCAAAAATATACGGTAATCAATGTCAATAAACACCCTACCTGAATAGCAGGATTTAGTTTTTAACTAAATACTTAAATCCAGTGTCGATGGACATATTACCTGAATATTTTTTGTGTTACTTGATATATTTCTAAATCTCTGGCACTGTATGCGGTCATATCTATTGAGTAGAGAGGTGCTACCCGTACTATAAGCCTCGCTCTGGGAAATAACTGATAATTAATGAGGCAATATTAAGAACGGTCTATTAAAGTTTCAAAAATGATTTGAGTTTCTTTATTAGTTATCTTACACTTTAAAACAGTAACGGTTATGTGAAAAATTCTTAATGGACTCTGACAAGACCTATCACTGGCTGTTCAAAACTCTTATCATGTTTACAGTACATGATTATATCATTAAAACTATGATATGTCATAGAGGCATAAACAGGCATCTGGAATAATGGGTTAGATTATTGGGACACATGTACAAGAAGATATATGCTTGATTTTATTGTTCTGTAACCTATTTTATACTGGAAACATATCGACCAGTATGTTAACATTTAAATAGTGACAATTTCTAGTACATATATACATATATCAAACTTCTGATTATCTAAAACTAGGGCTGCGACGAATGTACCCCATAATGATTCTGTCGGCATAGGGAACATAATACATTCAATGAAGAAGGCCTACTTCTTTCAAAATACATGCTTATGCTGAACCAACTACATGTATTTCCGTTGCAAACAGTCGTGAGCCGGATAAGACTCCTGATTAGGCCAAAACTGCATTTTGTCACTCAGTTCATAAGATGTCCTTAAACTGTTCAATGGTAATTGACATTTTTTTCACTTTACTGCACTGTGTTTGGTATGAATTCCAACCAATGTGGACCCTGATCAGACGGCTGGAAACCCGTTGGCTGATCTGGGTCCAAAATGTTTGCAATATATGTAAATCTGGTCGCATTTGGCATAAGAACTAATATCTAATCGAGATATTATTTTCAAAAGGGTGTCTTAAACTGGTGAAATAAAGAATGAATGTTCACGTAAGCTTTCGACTACGAAATGTTGTTGACTGGCTGTTATTATGCATAAACACGGAGAGGGAAGGGCAACTACGTAATGGTTTGCTACGACAACCTATATAGGTATTATAATCAAAATGTATTGCTACGAAGTCAGTATATACAGTGAGAAATGTTTTGCTACGAAAACAAAGTTACCTTCGTAGTAATAGAAATCTTACCCATATACATCTTAGTTGTCGCAGAAAAAACATTTGGTCGTAATACATATGTGGCCCCTGTGATATACATATTATTTAAACAAATGCCTTTTGGTTTATACACGACGCAAGTGCGGAAAACCCCACAGCGTTGCTATTTATAGTGTACATTATACATAGACTTTAAGAATAGTGCTTATTAATGTGGATTTGTGATAGCTAAAGTAGTGTGCACCGAAAGCAGATCGCTACAGCCTGTTCAATCTTAGAAGTTCAGAGATTAAGTTACAATTGCTTGTTTCATATCAAATATAGAATAAGCAAAGTTCATTGTTTTGTATGGATATAGATCTACAACTAGCTTTCTTCACAGAGTAAGTTATATGATAATACACGTAATACCCATGTGTTCCAATTATACAACGTTACTTATGACTCGCATAAGAATGTGCTAAATAGCGAGACTTGCCTCACACTTGCAAACACTTTGGACCCAGATCAGACGTCTTGTAACGCGGTGACTAATCTGGATCAAACCTGTATGCCATAGCATTCAACTCTTTTGTAGTTTATATTAGCTTATAAAACTGATTATGAGATCGATTTGTAAGCAGAAATTATACTTGAAGCAGACCCCAACTCAATACGATAAGGATTTAAACGATTGAATTTGATTCCATTTACTGTGCTATGCCAACTGTTATAGTGTCCTGATTGACCACCCTGTACTGTTTGTCATACCTTTTTCTTTTGTACTCCATTCTCTTTCTCTCTTTACGCGTTACACGGTGTCTGATCGGGATCCAAGCTGTTTGACACTCGTATTTATGTTCCCTGAATCAAAAATAAAAGCCGACGAAAAATTTAAGTAGCAATAATATGACAGCGACTGTGTTAGACAGGTATTTCAGTCATAATGGCAGTGAAAGTGTGAATGAAAACTTAAATACAATAGATAACCCTTTTCGCCATAGTCAAGCATCCTTTAAGGGTTTTCTGCTTTTAGTTTTATGCTTTCAGCTACCACTTGAAATCAATTAATATTTGTTGTTGGTGCCTTTGTGTCATGGAGGAAGGCGTTAAGATATTGCAAACCTGAAGTTAAGGTTATTGAAATGCAATAATGATATTTTAAAAAGGATACTTCTGATGAAACATAAACGTTTTTTATCGTTCCTTTTCGAGAAGATTTTAAATGAAATATTATTTATAAAACTATTCGCCGAAGACATAATTGTTTAAAGCACTTTATTCATTGTGTGAACATTTCTATATTTACGTGTGTTTATGAGGTTTTTTTGGGGAGGGGGTTGTTGGGTGTGTTTTTGGTGTTTTAATAAGAATGGTCAAACATTATTATTAACCTTGGTAGTAGTTCAATCATTAAGAAGATCTGATTACAAAATGGGGCTTTAAAGCAAGGGGACAGTTTCAAACAATTATGTTACTGTCACCTTGCTTTACGCTGTCGTTTACACCTATTCATTTACAAAATTAAGTGGTCGTTATAGAGAAGAATTTACATGTACATTAAATATAACGTTGCGGTATTGTGTGGAACTCCTCATTCTGAATCAATTTGATATACGGAAGAGCTTGTCTAGTATATGACCATCCTGTCTATTGTATTATGTTGATAAAATCACAATTGGCTAATAGTCAGATACCCGCGACAAAAGTAATTAAGATAATGTATATCGGAAACTTCAGCGTACGTACGTTGTCGGTTTAAAAAAAAGCCAAGCAAGTGTTTGTTTTTCTTTCAGTGTTACTGAAAAAGCTTAGGCACAGAACACGTAAGAAGATCGTTGTTTATTAGCAGGAAGAATTCTACTACGCTCCAGTATTCACACGTTACTTCAAAATGGATAGCATTTTTCTTGGTTATATTATACGCCTGTGTTTGTGGTTGTTTACCAGGCTTGAGAACACGAGTGCTTTTTTTGCAAGACTGTCTCACTTGATAAAGGATGCAACGGACATGTTACTGACATTAAACTACGGCGTGACTGTGATAAATACTGAAACTTTAAGTATTCCAGAATTTTATGTAGACGCATTTGTTCAGTTCAAAAGTTTGATGTTACATATGGAGCGAAGTAAACCAGGATTCTATAAAGTATGCTGCGCCCATGCTTTGGCTTTTCTCAACGTGTTTATATCATTGCTAAAACCATACCTTGAACAAAACGTCAAGACAATTAAACGTCGCGGAATATGGAAAATGTCTTTCAAAACTCCACATATGCCTCATGAGTGCCACCCTCTAGTCGTTTATCCATTTACAATGCACAATCTTGCGAAGGAAATCGGAAATGGAGAATCGTCCATGGAACACCTGATGAGATATGAATGGTCAAGATATATATCCTTCCAGACATTCCCACAGGACAGCGTCATGAGGCCAATGAGGTTGGTACAGGCAGGGTTTTACTACGCAGGTCACGGTGAACAAGTCAGGTGTTTCTGTTGTGGTGTGACCAATGGGTCCTGGGCCCCAGACGATACAGCGATGGAAGTCCACAGACGTTTGTCTCCAGAATGTCGATTTATGTTAGAGGAGCAAACCAACAATGTCCGAATTCACTCCGATGAGTATTATGATGGTGTGATTCAGACAGCCAGAGAAACAAGTGCTAATAATATTGAACCGGATAACTCAAATATATCTTCTAATAATCAAAATGTATCTAACATGCCTTCTGACGGTTTGCCAGAGCACAGCGGGGAAGAAAATTGCACCAATTCGGATGTTGACAGACATTTGCGATATAATGCACAAACTGGATTCTTTTCTACAGGTAAGTGTTACATTATAATCTGGAAACAAAACAAATTTCTCTGTATCGGAACCTGTTCATTAAACATTCCATTCCTTTTCCAATTGACTACAGAAACATAACATAATGGAAATTAATGACTTGTGACTGCTAAACCCAGGTAACAAATATGTTCGAAAGCATTATGTCTTACTGTTTTGCTGCACTAAACTTCCGACTTTCTGTACAATTTTGAAGGACAGCCTAAATTCTTTTATCCGAAACTTTTTAAACCCGTTTTAAAAGCCTGTTGAAGACATGTTACCACCTAAAGCGGCCTGAACTTAAATCAAAATGTGCCATATCGCGCATTCTGCTTTAATGCTATCATTTGCTAGGATATAGAAAAATTTTCTTATAGTACATATTCAAGACTGTTTCAAATGAAGCTACTTTCTTCTGTCATATAACCATTATATTCATTAAAATGCGTATCTTTGAACTCAATGGAAGACGGTGCTCAGCGTGGACGGACTAGGTTATCAGATGTTTAATGAATAATTTAATGGAATTTTATCTGAATTAATATATTATGTGAGCTATTACCTCTAGTCTATGACTGTCGTGCGTCGTCTGTTGTATGCTGACTTTTACATCTTAACACAGTCAGCCCATGTGACGAGTATAATCGGCATTAACAAGCAGTGTACCCTTGAAGAGTGTATTAATTAATATGCAAACATTGTAGACCCAGACCGTAGGAGCTCTCTGATCAGCTTCTGCAATGTTTGTCATTAAGCAACTAAAATAAAACTAGCAATCCTACATATTCAAAATCAGACAATACTTACTTAGAAACTGGAAATTCAATTTTAAGTTTCAGGGGTGATGTAGTTAAACTGAAAATGTAACTCTACTCACCGTAATCTTCGATGTCTAGTCTTATTGTTATACGCTGGGTGATTAAATGCGTTCTGTGTGCTGCATATCATTCTGTGCTATTCTTCTTTTATTTTATTTTGAAACAATTTTAACAGAAAGTTGGTGTAAGTGTTCATGTAATGACTATCATCCCAAAACATTTCAACACTGTATAGAAACATTGTTGGAGTGTATGGTGTGCTTGCTATGTCTTGTTTTCAAAGCATGAATTATTGTCATTGTCATTATTTTCGATCGTTGGTCTGCTCTTCGCAATGTGCTAATTGCGTTTGTGACGTTGTAGTCAGAACAGCGATTTTCGACAACCGTTTGCGCTCTGTTTTGTTATTGGTCGATGTATAGAGATCTTTACCTATAGTCACATCAAACGTGTAGTCTTCTGCATTAAACGAACAAAGCAACACTTTTGCGGAGTTATATGCTTCAAGACTTAGAACAGATTGAACTTATTAACTATGGTTTCAGAAGTAGTCCTGTGGCTAAAACACTTTGGTGAAAATAGTACATGTACATAGAAATCGTATCCGACTTAGCGTTTCTTGGCCAAATTACCCAAACACTTTTAATTCATATTCATACATCTTTATTTGGGCAAGGCCTAAACTACTTCATACTAATATATTTTCACATTAACAATACTCCTTCAAAATGGAGATTTCAAAAATAGAATAATATGTGGATGACATCTTTAAGATAGACAATTTTAGAGATTTATAAGGGTTATACTAGTACACTCATGAGTAAAATCTGTAAAAGAGATCGCATCGGCGTGATCAGTCACAAGCGGAGATAATCCACTAGGGAAGAGAAGTAAGATCAAATCTGTAGTAAACACTGATTGAATAAGGTCACCAACACAGTCCGAGGTGTCGGTTACCTTGGAAATATTGACTAGTGGTTACGATTGGCATCAGGTGAACAGGGGCGCGAATGGAAAATAATAATGAGCTCATGTCTTTTGAATTAATTCAAGGCCACACTAGCATGTTAATCAGTTTTATGTTATTAGCATTTGCTATCATTTCTATACGCCCGTCTTCTGACGGGACGAATTATGGGAACACCAATATGAGCTTGGTGGGCGGGCGGCTGGGTTTCACCAGTCTCCGCTTTCTATCTCAGAAAAAATTCGACTGATCTCCATTCAAACTTTCTGACCATTATTTCTAGCCACAACAACACGCAAGCCCTTTTCGATAACCAAGCAACTTGCACTAAGCACTGAAGGTATCAAATGGAGGCCAAGTTATCACATGAGGCACTTTTGAGTTATAACCTTTGTTGAAACAAACTTAAATAGAAATTCAACGTTTTCTGCACGTTTTACGACATGAGCTTAAATGTTATATAAATTATTGATTTCTTTTTATAAACCATATACCAATTTCGCGTTCTTAAAAAAAATTAAGTTTTCTTTTTTTTAACTTAAGATATTAGACATTTGTTGTTTTCCGCACTATTTTTGCACTTTCTTCCACATGTAGAGCTTAACTATTGCCGTATATGATTTCTGCAACACTATGAAAAATGAATGTTTGAAAGTAACAGCGTGAATATTGTACATATGAAAGTTGATTATTCTTTGCAGGGGGCAGTTTATTTCGAGGCGTTAGTTTGAGAAATTACCAGAGATGTGACGGAAATTTCACTCGATTGTCTACGAATAACTTCTTTCAGAACCAGGTGGTATGTGTTTGATAAGGGATGCGCATTTAAACCGATATACCGGTTAATATAAGTTCTATCACAACTGAAAGTATTCTCAAATTCAGTTAGCTTGAGCTAAATAAGTTGTTGACCCTAAGAAGAGAACAGGATGTCCGACCTACAACACTCATGAGAGATGTTGACAGTTCAAAGAGAATGTTTTCCATATATTTTGATTAGCAAATGGCATGGAGCAATTGCAGTACAATGTCTGTGTATAGTCAATTTAATACTTTATCCAAAATAAGAAAGGTTTACATATCTGACTGAAACACGTAGGTGTTTTACGACATTGTTTCAAATAAGGGCGATTTGGAATAATTTTAGAAAATATTTTTAAACTTTGGTAACCGTTACTCCTTCCCGGGTGTTCAAGTTGAACGATTTAGGGCAGACTTGTTCATTAACTGAAAGTTTGAATTGTATGAAAATACACAGAACGCTTAACTAAGGCACATCAATACAAAGAGATGGCACGTGAATAGGGGAATATATGAACTTCATAGATACCACTGAATATGACGCTGCATCAACTTAAAACGTTCTTGTCCTATTTTATGAAACTTGCCCTAATGCACCATTTACTTTTAAAACTGTTACTTCTTTCATGTGTTTCAGGTACCAGCCTCAGTGACTGTTCCAAACCTTCCGATTAACGACCCAGTGGATAATGCAGAACTTAGACAGAGAGTCTCAGGTAAACAGTCTACTTGTAGTCCCATTGCTAGCTGCAATAAGTTCACCATCATACTCGATTCTCAGTTCCTAATGCTTGTTTGGGATTCATTCTGTGTCTTTCTCTTTTTTAGCTTTACAATGGAGAGAGATGATACTGGAAGAAGAGAACCAGACATTGAAGGATCGACTCTTATGCAAGGTTTGTCGAGAAAGGGAGGTCTGTATTATTTGTGAACCTTGTGGCCACATGGCGGTGTGTCAGCCATGCTCCGAACGTCTTGATCACTGTGCTATCTGTCGAGCAGCGATTCGTGCAAAACGTCGTGTGTATTTGAGTTAGAAATGCAGAGGCAATTCGGTAAGATTAACCCTTTCACTGCCATATGCGACTACAACAGTTTGTATCCATACCAGACAGTCAGACACAATATAACTTGGCGTCTGGTCAGGGCTCAAAATGTTCGGCTCGCGTTTCAATATTTCTTCAACCTAAGCTTAAATTATGATATTAAATTTGGCATAAGATTGCGAACGACAATTTTTAGAAGACTATATTTGTCTATGAAACTGATATATCAGTCTGTTGAATATGACAGTGAAATGGTTAAAGAGACAGTTTGATTTACGTACCGTGGAGAAGACGTTATTATGTTCAAAGAAACGCGTTTAATCTAAAACTATTATTTGATGGCAAACAGTATGGAGCCAGATCAGACGCCGCGTCTGATCAGGCTCTGAACTGTTTGCTACTCAGATTAAAATAACTTGTGAACCATTTACAAACAGTTTGGATCCATACCAGACACCGAGTAACTCGACGTCTAATCAGAGTTCAAAATGTTTGGCACTCGTTTCAGTATTTCTTCAACCTAAGCATATATATAATATTGAATTAAGCATTATATTGCAAACGATACATTTTAGCGGATGCTATTTTATCCGCGAAAATGTGAATCAGACCTCAAGCTATCATTGCGCGGGGATGATGCTATTTGACGTTGGAATGGGTTAAAGTTATAGGGGAAATGTTCTCAAGGTACATGTACTGTTTGTTGTATCACTTAGATTTATGATGCAAATTAGTTTTTATAACAGCAAATCTGTAAGAGCGAGGACATTTACAAACCAGGAGAGATAAGATATAAGACCATAGCGAGGAGTAAACTCTTCATTCAAAAAGTGTACCTTTTAATAGTATACTTGTACTATTTAAACAGGGTAGACCCTGATCTGAGTTCTCCTGCAGGAACCCTCTCACCAGGTTATGTATTGTTCTGTATTTTAAAATACATGTACATTGCTAAAATTAACCCTAAATAGACAAATGACCTGGACTTGATTGGAAATTGGAATTGTATATTGAAAGTTTCAGGTTTGAATTAGCTAATACATAAATGTAGAAAATGACATGACAATGTTATCAATTGCGAGCCATGTGTTGCCATGTTATCATCCCCTTGCAATGAAAGTTTGATGTAATATAGGATTCCGTCCGTACGTAAGAACGTACTGTTGAGATTATCTGTAGTTGTACGGTTAAACATTGTACTGTTTAATTTCCATAATTTATTATTGCTTTTACATATCCGTTGATGATATGATGTGATGATGTAATGTGGTTGTGCCACGCTTTAACTTCAAAATACGGATGTATCTGACAAACACACAAAAGTTCATTATATACATGTACATGTATACACACAAACTTCATTTATCATACACACATTGTCTTATATAAATACTGTATATATACTATGTACTTCTTACTGTATCGTATGTAAGGTTACGAGGATAGTTAAAATAGTTTTGATTCTGGATCAATAACTTCATTATTACAAGTGCAAAACGCATGTCTGAAATATCATTATAAAGAGAAATTATTTGCCAAGACGGTGGTATAATGCACGATAAGATCGCCTTTCTTGATCAGCCCCAACATGAACCTAAATGACCCCTCCTGGAGGACACTGGACCTTCTTTGTGTAGTGTTGAGTTAATTTTCTGAACACAATTTGATACTATAATTATCATAACGGCTTTATTGTTTTGAATGAGTTTATGAAAATTCTGTCAAATAACATTAGACACTTATGCAAACACTACAGAGTTTTAAATGTTATAAATATATAGAATATTAATAAATGGAGCTAATACTAAACACGCATTGAAAATATAACAAAACAATTATCTACTGTTATGTAAAAGTAGTTAAGGAAATCACAAAATCATTTTTTATATTAAACCAGGCTATAATTGAAGCCATTGAATTAGATTTTCATGTCTTTAAATCAAAATGTAGAAATACTGATAAAGAAAATTTCCATAGCGTTCGAAAAAACATGTCCGCTTTCGTCATAAGCAAAATAAGAAATGTTATTTTTATGAAAAATTAGGTTTTAGACAGGTAATCCTTTCAATTGAAGTAGATTTTTTTACATTAAGATTTAGATATAAACTGATATATTTCGAAAATAATTTTTGAAATTGAACTCTTTAAGACGTTATTACGTCAAAAAATAACGTCTGAAAGGTGCTATGTTCCAGTGTCATCAAGTAGCGGTCATTTGGGTTCATGTGTGACTTTTCGTGTTATGTCATCGTATCTTGCATTATACGATCGTGTAGGCGAAGAATTGCTCTTTAAAATGATATATCACACATGCATTTTGCACTTATTATATTGAAATTATTGATCCAGTACCAAAACGTTTTGAACTACCCTCGTAATAGGTGTTTAGAGTGGGATGATACACCTACTCACGGATATATAAAGTATTAGATTAAAAAAAGTTGACAGTAAACACTTGTGACTAATGAAAGTTGTTGTACTAAAGTTGAGCTTGTTAAAAAAAAATAGGAAGAAAAAAGAAAAAAAAGAAAAAAATGAGAAAAAAGGAAATAAAAATTGTCATTGCACTAGCAACTACATTTCCTTTTGAATTTATAAAAGTTTATAAACGTGTTTATAAACATAAAACCTTGAACGAGTAAACATTTGACATTTTCATCTCTCAATAGAAGCTTATAAGTGTCTCAATAAAAAAATGAATTCGGGTTTAGCGATTCTGTAATTTAGGTCATTTATGCGGTAACTTTTGTTTTAATACATACTTCATTTTTAAATTATCATCAATCTACTTGCATGTATTTTATGTCCAAATACCTTGTATGAATTAGCGTTTGATGTTTCTGTGTTGAAGGTCAATTTTATATTCACCATCAAGGAATGCAGTTGCTAGCGTAAGTTTTGATACACCATTTTGTTTTCTTATCATTCCGTTATACATATGTCATACAGAGTGTTAAACTGTTAATGCAATCAGATTTGTATCACTTGTTCAGTATTGTTTTATTAGCTCACCTTGCACAAGATGCCAAGGTGAGCTATTGTGACCGACCATTGTCCGTCGTCGTCACCCATCGCTGTGTGTAAACCTTTGTCTTTTCTTAAAAGAATTTCTTCTTTGAAACCACTTTTTAGTAATACTTAATTTGATTATTCCCTATTAAGTACTCTGACAGATTTATTCATATGTAGGTCAACCAATTGAAATTGTGGTTTCTATGGCAACAATTTAAAATCTTTACAAAACTGCTGATCCTATTTAAATGAAATTCTACACAGATGACCTAAGGTTGACCCTCTATGAGAATATTTAAAACAAATTGTATTGCATAAAATCATGGCCGCCAATGGATGGGGCAAATATTTCTTATATTGATATAAAATGAAATCTCTTAAACAATTGGTGTCATTTGAAGATCATTAAATACACAACTAAATACCTGTTCCAAAATGAACAGAAACGGATGGCAGAAACGGACGTTTACAAACAAAACAATGAAATCCCTAAATTGACCTTAGTTTCATATTTTACATTTTAATAATTGATTATGATATAGTTGGACTTTGGAATTTCACGAAATGTTCCACATACGATATATTGGACTAATTCAATAAGGTAGATAGTGATCATTTATGGATGTCAATTATGTACCCTCAACTTGCGCATTTAACTTTTTCATTGCTAACGGATCTGAAAGGAGACTTTGCAAACAGCGTTACGCGGCGTCTGATCAGGATCCAAACTGTTTGCAAACGCTTTTTAGCGTTATTAAGAGGGAAAGGGTTAAAAGATAGCACAGTATTTTTGAGAATTTTTTTCTGAACGTGTAGCAGAATTGAATTAATCTTGAGATATGGTCTTAGTATTCTGTTTTTCTTCAAAAAAAAGTCCTTTAATCTGCGCCTGAGCAGGATGTGCGTTTCTTTTTGCACTGAGTGTATTTGAAAATAATATAGTATGGTCTGGCCCTAGTGGTACGCTTTAGCAGTGACACGCATTGACATGGTACGCTATGACCATTAGTCGTTCCAAAACAGGTTTGACGATTATTTCATCTTTATTGCGAAGTCGCTGTGCCGTTCTATTACATATCTTCCTTAGGCTACAGTAAACAAAGGTAGAATACTTGTTCACAAGACCCTAATTAATTCAGGTATTATCCAAACCATGTTGCCAAGTAATCAGTATCTGTTTTAGCTCACCAGAGCACAAAGTCCGGCGATCATCGTCCGTCCGTCCGTCTGTCCGTCCGTAAACAATTGCAATCGAAATGTCCTGTGAAACCAATAACCCAAGTGTAACCAAACTTGGTCAGATATATGCTGTTGCTTTGAGCTTCAAAAGCTGTTCAAATAAAGTGGGTGTGACCAATGGTCTTTTTGAAATGGAAACCGTGCACAATATAGAAATTATTTTCCCCGAAACTATTGGTTTGATTTCGATTTCATTTTCACCAAAATGTTTCCCAATAGATAGTCTTAAAAATTCGTTTAAAAAAATTGATCCGTAATATAACATGGCCGCCAGAGAGTGTGTACATTTCCCGTGTTCGAAAATATCAAATTAAAAGTGAAACACCTTCTAGAAGTCATGTTTTTGCTATATCTTTATGAGATTTTTTCAGTGACATGTCCTACAAGAAGTTTAGGTCATACTGGAATATAGGTTATATCGGGTCATTAAGTAGGCCAGTATGTCGAATCGCAGAAAAAGTATATTGCCACTCCAAGAGGCCATATTTTTAGCCCGATCTTCCTAAAACTTGCTTAGAATAATTATCGTAACAAAAGCTAAGCTTTGTGTGAATATGGTTACATAAGGTATAAAAGTAGGTCAGTAGGTCAAAGCATAGAAAAAACTTCTAATCAAATAAATTTAAATTTTTTTTTTTTTTTGAGTCGGCAAGACATATAACAATGAACATAAGCTGCAAAGCTTTTTAACCCACTAACAAACAATTGTAAGCAAAAAATTAAAGGTAAAACAGCTGCTAGGAGAAAGGACATATTAAAAGGATCACAGTGAATTTCTTTTTTGGCTTTTTGAATAAAAGCTTGAGACTGATTGAAGCTGTATCCCCAACTCACCCCAAGTGGAGACCTGCTCAATATTTACCATTTAGTAGTAATGGTTTACATATTTACCTAGATTCAGACAGAGCTCAAAACCTGAGGCCGAATGAGAGCAGAGCAAAAAGTGCATAGGGGCTCTCACTGAATTGCGCTACATCCGCCCCCAGGATCAACCATATTAAGCCAAAGAACATATATATCAAAATTAATCATCTATATCATACCATCCATACAGATGGGTGTATTGTTTGTGTTGCGTTTCCTGCTTGAGTCTTCTTTCGTATTTATACAAATCAAAGTTTAAACCGAGTTTGATTCTTAATTCTGGCTGGGAGTTAAACAGAATGCACCATAAGGCCCATTCTGTCATACTCCCGCTAAGTATCAGTATTACATTTTAAGCTTAGTAACTGCGAAATTTACACTAGGGGCTGGCTGAAAGAGAACCAGAAGACTCCTGAGGGAGCATTCTGGTCTCCCTTCGGCCCACCATCAGTGAATTGCCTGTTGGACTGGTTAAAGGGAGGTAACATCTGAAACATGATGCAATGTAAATTATTGTTATCTCCCTTGGATTATACGCTGCACTTTGATTTGTATCTAGCCTACATATTTTCTACCTAGAACATATATACAACATGAGAATTATGTGACACTATTATATGACTTTTCTGCTGGTATTGCACTAACCGGGAAAAGTTGATAGACTAGTATGGTAAATCAGAGTTTCTGATATAAATAACAATACTTAAATAAAGACACTGTTGAAATAATTAAATTATAAAGGATTGGTGGGGTGGCCAGCAGCATAGTCAAGGCAGAGTTAGCACACATAAGCACAAGTAAAATATGGAGCGAAACCAAAAGCAAAACGAAGACTGTCAGACTACAAAAGTACGAAAATAAAAGCAAAGCGTCAAACAAGTTACAAAGGGACAAAAGGCGGGTTGTGTGGAAAGATGCTGATATTGGCCCCTCTAAGGACCTAAAAACTGCATTATAAATAAATTGTTAAGAGGCTGAGAGCAAATATAACCTGTATAACACTGTAGGAGCCATATTTGTAGCTATTATTTTATATAAATTTCTAAGAATGATCACATTAACAAACATTTGGCAATAGAGTAATATGAATTACTGGGGGATAAAAAGTGGGTCAGTAGGTCAAATCATAGGAAAAAAAATTCAAAATACTCTAGGGACCCACATCTATTGTCCTGAATTCATGAAATTAATTCAGGTTGATCACCTCGACAAAATCTAGGGTATGTTTGAATATGAGTTGTGTAAGGTCAAAAAGTAGGTCATTAAGTCAAAACGTAGAAAAGGCTTATGGACCCTCTAATTCATACGGAGTACACACATTAACATAATCCTGATACATTTGCTTCTTGTGGCAAGGTGCAAGTGGGGGTATTAATCAATAATCACCTTTAGTGATAAGTCTAGTTAAATTTGTGTACATGTACTCTGGCGAGCGCCTTAGATCCCTTGGGCTCTTGTTGTTACTTAATGTATGTGAAAATGTTAGGTAAATCAAAACAAACCAATTAAGCTATTTATATATTGATAATGGTATCCTTATAGTCTCTTGAGCGGTTTAATAATAGTGTGCTATGTTTATGAAACAAGAGCTGGTTATAAAATATTAAACAAATATGTGATTGAAAAGTTTCTATTGAATAAATTAGATAGTACTTTCTGACATTGCACGAACCCTTTTAAAGGTCCCTAGTAAAACTGTGAAAAAGTGTATTTTCAATTTTATTCATTTTTTGAAATGTCTGAAAACATCCATGCATTTCGTGGAATGCCTAAGTGATATATCTATTTTCACAAAATGCCTGAAATGTTCAGTCATTTTCAAATATTGACTGTAGAATATATATATGGCTGAAATGAAAGCTAAAAACAAATATTTTTCCGAAACCACTTGCCAAATTTTAATGTCTGCATGACCGTAAATATCGACTACCAGGTGGGCGAGGTAGGACCACCATAGTCCTCTTGTTTATGTATTGTAATTAATCTAAAGTCATTCATACCTTATAGATACATACGGTATTTTTTAAATAAACTTTACATAGTTTTATTCGGACATAGTTATAACTCTTGACGGGATTGGTGTCTTGTGTGTAGTTTTGCGATAAGTACATTGAAAAGGCTCGATGTCCTTGAATGAGATTGAAACGCAATATGTTGTAGTGATAGGTACGTTGGATGTGCGAATCTAGTTAACGCTACATAGGGATTGATGCCTTGTATGGCGAGCGATGTGTACATTGTAAAGGTCTGTAACCATGTGATTGTGATTTAAACATGTTTGGCTATATGGATGTGTGTAGTAAAAGGGCCTTTAAACATGTCGCCCAAATTAGAAATCTGTTATATTGTTGTAGAAAATCTTACAAGACGTCTGGTTTGTTGTGCGATATGTGCATTTAAAAGAAAGTCCTCACAATCTATTGAAAGGGATTGATGTCTGGTACGTTGTTGTACCGTGACCACCTAGTGGTTAGGATGTACACATTGGAAGCGGAATATCGAAGGTACGAATCCTAGCCCCTGACTCCGGAATCGGAGTTGGAACTTATATGGTCGGTTGGTGAACCGGTTGCCATAGGCCCATCTCTGCCAGACGCCAGAGAAGGGATTCCGGATGTACTGTGCGTGCTATAGATACGTGTCTAATTAGTCAAAACTGTTTGGCCCTTTCAAAAGGGATAGCACTATAATAACAAAAGTCGGATGTAGGGATGTCGGCGTTAAAAAGGACTTACAGCCTTATGAAAGGGATTGATATCTGGTGTGTTGTTATGATTTGTGCATTTAAAAGCCTCACAATCCCTTGAAAGGGATTTGTGTCTTGTGTGTTCTTGTGAGGATATGTGTATTTCAAAGGCCTTACTTCTTGATAGGAAATGTGCAATTAAAAGGCCTTACTATTTTTGAAAGGATTTATATCTGGTGTGTTGTGGGGATATGTGGATTTAAAAGCCCGCAAATTTTCTTAAAAGGGATTGATATATGGTGTGTTGTTCCGGGGATATGTGCATTTAAAAGACCGTTCAATTTCTTGAAAGGGATTGATATCTGGTGTGTTGTTGTAGGGATATGTGCATTAAAAAGGCCTTACTATTTTTGAAAGGGATTGATATCTGGTGTGTTGTTCCGGGAATATGTACATTTTAAATACCCCATAATGTCTTGAAAGGGATTGATATATGTTGTGTTGTTGTGTGGATATGTGCATTTAAAAGGCCTTACTATTTTTGAAAGGGATTGATATCTGGTATGTTGTTCTGGGGATATGTACATTTAAAAGGCTTTACTATTTTTGAAAGGGATTGATATCTGTTGTGTTGTTGTGTGGATATGAGCATTTTAAAGGCTTTACTATGTTTGAAAGGGATTGATATCTGGTGTGTTGTTTCGGGGACATGTGCATTTAATAGGTCTTACTATTTTTGAAAGGGGTTGATATCTGGTGTGTTGTTTTGGGGATATGTGCATTTAAAAGGCCTTACTATTTTGAAAGGGATTAATATCTGGTGTGTTGTTGTGGGGATATGACCATTTTAAAGGCTTTACTATTTTTGAAAGGGATTGATATCTGGTGTGTTGTTTTGGGGATATGTGAATTTAAAAGGCCTTACTATTTTTGAAAGGGATTACTATCTGGCGTGTTGTTTTGGGGATATGTGCATTTAAAAGGCTTTACTATTTTTGAAAGGGATTAATATCTGGTGTGTTGTTTTGGGGATATGTGCATTTAAAAGGCGGCACATTTTCTTGAAAGGGATTGATATCTGGTTTGCTGTTTTGGGGATATGTGCTTTTAAAAGGCCTTACTAGTTTGAAAGGGATTGGTATCTGGTGTGTTGTTGTTGGGATAAGTGCATTTAAAATACCCCACAATTTTTTAATAGGGTTTGGATATATGTGTGTTGTTGTGGCGATATGTGCATTTAAAAGGCCGCTCATTTTCTTGAAAGAGATTGATATCTGGTGTGTTGTTGTGGGGATATGTGCATTTAAAAGGCCTTACTACTGTTGAAAGGGATTGATATCTGGTGTGTTGTTGTGGGGATATGCACATTTAAAATACCCCACAATTTCTTGAAAGGGATTGATATCTTGTGTGCTGTTGTGCGGATATGTGCATTTAAAATATCCAACAATTTCTTGAAAGGGATTGATATATGTTGTGTTGTTGTGGGGATATGTGCATTTAAAAGGCCTTACTATTTTTGAAAGGGATGTATTTACTTAATGTGCTGGCGGTCTTTTTGATTGTGAGGTTTTGGAGCAGGGTTTATATTTTATGTACACTGTTCGTCTTTATAGGTGAATATAGGAGATAAGAGTGAGGTTGGGCGTCCCTAAACCCAGGTTAAACCCCCCAGTGGTTGTTAATTAATTATTGATTGCTGCTGACCGTACCAAGGCGGGCTCCTATGTTCACTTAGCTTTTTGTTTGGCTTGTGTGTTGTTTTCTATTTAGTGTGTAGATGAAGGAATGGGATTGTGCGTGCGTGTGTGTGTGTGTGTGTTATGGTATGACTGTGTGTGTGTTCTGCTTGAGAGGTGGGTGTATTGTTTGTGTTGCGTTTCCTGCTTGAGTCTTTCGTATTTAAATGATATAAGTGCTGTTGTTGTTGGAATATGTGCATTTAAAAGACCGCACAATTTCTTGAAAGGAATTGATACCTGGTGTGTTGTAATGGGGATATGTGCATTTAAAAGGCCTTAATTTTTGTTAAAGGGATTGATATCTGTTGTGTTGTTGTGGGGATATGTGCATTTAAAAGACCTTACTATTTTTAATGGGATTGATATATGTTGTGTTGTTGTGGGAATATGGGCATTTAAAAGGCCGCACAGTTTCTTGAAAGGGATTGGTGTTTGGCGGGTTATTGTGGATCTGTGTGATTTAATACACACTAAACCCTGGAAAGGGTAAGGCGCCTGATTTCCTGTTCTGCGGATGTGTGTTTTGAATATGTAGTTAACTTTCCAAAGAGATATAAACATCATGTTGTGTTGCTGTCTGTTTGCGTGATTGCAAAGTTTGATTACCCTGAAGTAAGAATCAAAACGTTTATAAGGAATGTGGCTTGATGTTTAAGCGATGTGTGATTTGTGATAGCATATAAATTTAATTTTGTTAGGATAGACTCCCAACGTGTTGTAGGGCCTGTGAGTGTAATGTCGGTGCGGGTGGGTCTGTTTATGGGTTGATTTGTGTGTTTGGGTGTGTGTGTATGTGTGTGTTGAAAATGCCACTAATCTATCTAATGTTCGAAATTTGGTGTGAGGAGAATTGAAGTTGAATAATGTGAGAATAAGAATAACATCCTGGTGTGATGTTGTAGGTTGTGTGTCTCGAAAAGACCGATTATCTTAAATGATGAAAGAATATATATGTTTTAGTTTAGGAATATGTGCATTTGAATATCTTCACCATGGATGATGTTATGTGGAATGTACTATATTGTATTTGCTAGGTCATTTACCCTAGATAGATGCATGTATTAAGGCCTGGTGTGTTAGCCGAAATGTGTATTGAAAAGACCATTCAAATCCATAAAGGAACGAAAATTTGGTATTTTGGGCGTCAATATGTGTGAATTGTAAAGGATTTCTACTCTAAACAATGATTTAGGTCTGACATGTTTGAGGCGTGTGTATTGTAAACGTTCACCAATTTCTTGATTTCATTGAGTTCTGTTGTTTTGCACAATGACTGTATTTAGATGCAATTAAATTTAGATATCGTATGATACATTGTGTACTGGATGACGTATGTATTTGAAATGGCTATATATTGATTGATGTCTGTTGCTTTGTGCGATGAGTGTGTTCAAAAGGCACTAGCCCATATATATGATTTAAGGTGTTTTGTTTATTGGAAAGTTTATTGTCCCTAGATATGTGGTGATGTCTGGTACATTAAGCGATGTGTATCTTGAAAAGGCCAAAGAAATGTTACGGGATCAACGCTGTATATTTGACGAAGTGTGTTCTTAAGTTACCATTAACCCCACATATGGATTGATGTCTGGTGTTTTGTGGAAGATGTGTGTACTTAAAATGCCATTTATACCAGATAGGAATCGATGCCCGGTGTGTTAAGAGATATGTGAACTAACAGTGCCATATTCCCCACGTATGAATTGATGCTTGGTATGTTCGACGATGTTTGTACTTAAAATGCCATTAACCCATGATATAAATGGATACCTGGCGTGTTTGGTGATGTTTGTACTAAAATGCCATTAACCCTAGATATAAATTGGTGCCTGGCGTCTTTGGTAATTTGTGTACTAAAAATGCCATTAACCCTAGAATAAATAAATGCCTGTGGTGTTTGGTGATGCGTGTACTAAAATGCCATTAACCCTAGATATGAGTTGATGCCTGGTGGCGTGCTTGGTGATGGGTGTACTTAAAATGTAATTAACCCTGGATATTAATTGATGCCTGGCGTGTTTGGTGATGTGTGTACTTAAAATGCCATTAACCTTGGATATAAATTGATGCCTTGTGTGTTTCCCGATGGTTGTACTGAAACATGACATTAACCCTAGATATAAATTGATGCATTGTGTGTTTGCCGATGGTTGTACTGAAAAATGCCATTAACCCTAGATATAAATTGATGCCTTGTGTGTTTGCCGATGGTTGTACTGAAAAATGCCATTAACCCTAGATATAAAGTGATGCCTTGCGTGTTTTGTGACGTGTGTAATTGGAATGCCATTAAGGTTACGGAACACAAAATAGACCGGTAATGCTACATGGTCCAGTCAAAAGTAGTTTCCCGAGATATAGTGCCAACTTGTTTGGCCTCAAATGGCAGTTTGTCACTAGATATGCACTGTGTTTTGCGTTTGATGTACTACATAGGTGCCAGGGAATAAATAGAATGCATTTTTGTTATTTAAGAAGGGGTTCATGTAGAAAATATGTGGGCTGAAGTGACAGCCTCTGTCAAAAGGTAGCAGAACACCAGTCATGTCATGGAAGTCATTATATTTTTCTCACATAATACATGACCCCCTGTTTTTTTATTTCATTTTTCAGTTGTGCATGAATGTATCTTTTGGGAAAATATAGAGTTGCATCTGGCTAGGCTGTAAACGTTGACAATTTTGACCTTGAAGATTACGCATTTTGTATGAATTATATGGAAGAGCCTAATTAGTAACCTTAGATATAAATTGAAGCCTGGCGTGTTTGGTGATGTGTGTACTGTACTGAAAATGCCATTATTCCTAGATATAAATTGACCGGCGAACGTAGTCGAGGGGTAAAGCAACCGGTTACGACTTCATGGCTAGTGAGTTCGATCCCCCGCCGGATCAAGTCCTTCGGATGAGACTTTATAAACCGAGGTCCCATGTATGAGTGCTTTACACTTGGCATCTAAAAGAACCAGAGAACTCTTTCGATAATAAGAGTGAGGCATCGCGCCCAGGTTCTCTGTATCCGCTCCCCTCTCTCTGGGGCGTCCAATTAGCCCATAGATGGCCGAAACGGACGTTAACAAACAAAAGAAATAAATTGATGCCTGGTATGTTTGGTGATATGTGTACTTAAAATGCCATTAACCCTAGATATGAATTGATGCCTGGCGTGTTTGATAATGGGTATACTTAAATTTCCACTAACCATAGATATAAATTGATGCCTGCTATATTTGATGATGTGTGTACTTCAAATGTGATCAACCCTTGATATGAAATTATACCTTGTGTGTAGGACGATATTGGTACTTTAAATGCCACTAAACCTAGATATAAATTGATGCCTGGTATTATTGGTGATGTGTATACTTAAAATGCCATCAACCCTAGCGAGTTGAACGATATTTGTACTTAAAATGCCACTAACCCTATATATGAATTGATGTCTGGTATGACAAGTGATGTATGAGTTTAAATCAACCCTAGATAGTAAATTATACCTTGGATATTTGTACTTAAAATGTCATTTACCCTAAATATGAATTGATGCCTGGTGTGTTTCGTGATGTGTGTACTTAAAATGCCATCAACCCCAGATGTGAATTTATACCAGGGGCCCGTTTCTTAAAACTTCTTACGACAAAATTAATGTTGTCGTAATTCAAAACTTTAAAATACATTTAATTTCTGATTTCTCCATCTAATCCTGTCATGTGACATCTCTTTGCTTTGTAATCGTCTTGAAAAGACGATTTCAAAGATATATCACAAGACATGATTAGATAGAGAAATAAATCAAAATTGAGACTTTTATAATCTGACTTACGACAACATTTGTCGTACGACGTTTTATGAAACGGGCCCCAGGTGTTTAGGACGAAACTTGTACTTAAAGTGCCTACTAGTCCTTCCGATTGAATGTGTTTAATTAAGACATGGATCAATGTTTGGAGACTCCATGTCACCAGAAAACTCATGTGATATGTAACATGTGTAACACATGATCACTGGTTCCAAACTTGGTTCCTGCAACCTCGTTATCAAGTTGTTGAGGACAATAAAGTACAGTGGTCCTTCCCTACAACGGCCCTCCCAACAACGACTCCCTCCTTAATACGACACTTGCCGCTGTTCCCCAAACAGGACAATTATGTCCAACCTATTCACGGCTGCAATGTCGTCTGCTTAAATTATCGTCTGCTGGTTTTCTCAAAGTCAGATAATGGACATTTTGACAGAAAAATACTTGATGTTGAGTGACAAATAGCTTGAATCCAGATTAGACGCCGCGTTACGCAGCGTCTGGTCTGGATTCAAGCTGTTTGCTAATGTAAGCCAATTTCCCTCCCTATAACGACTCCCTCCGAACAACGCATACAAATGTTGTCTCCCATTGCATGTCGTTGTAGAGAGGGAACGCTGTAATGTCTTTTCTCAATATGACCTCAATTTTAGAGTATCCACCAAACACCCGTTTAGAACTGTGTTTATAATGAGCCAGTGATCTTCCACAAGCCATCCGGATATTACTCGCATTCTTGTACACAAAATGGGCTACACAGTGGAAAAGGCGTTATTCATTCCTTATAAACGCTTCTACGCTAACACTATCATTTACATCGCAAACAGTTTGTAACAGTTTGTAACAAGATCATAAGCCGGGTTTTTAGGCGACTGATAAGGCTACACACTGTTTACTACTCAGATTAAAATAGATAGAGTTGTAAAAAGTTGTACCTTTCTACATTTTATTTCAACGTTATTGCGTTTAAACGGGAAAGATGACGTCTTCTCAACTGTACGAGGGACGTTCATTTAGTTTTGTAAGTTAGGGTTCTCCAACGCACATTATGAGACTCATTCATTATTTATTTACTTGGGTTCAATGTTATAAAGCTTTTCAGTTGAGGCTAAAGTCGTTCTCAAGCATTTGATTGGTCAGATTTGAGCCTAGGCTCAAATCTGACCCCATCAAATGCTTGAGAACACACTCAGAATTAGCTCAAACGCTTTATAACATTGGACCTTGAACTATTAGAAGTATTTTCCAATTGACGGAAATGTATTTGACTTACATGTATTATATTTAATCTCATTTAAGCTTTCAAAAACTGCCGAAAGACTGAACGGATTCAAATAAAATCATGTACTATTATTTACTAACATCACACCACCGTGAAATTAGCAAAATACCCGAGTGCTACTTGCAACCACTTTGTACGGAGGCGCGTTAGTGTCACAAATGAGCGTCCCTCAATTTTGGACTCGAACCAAACATTGTAAATAGATAAAATGTGTTTCTTTTCTTTTCTAAGTGTTTGACACAAAGAACTGATTCCAATGTAAATTGTTTTGGACCAGATCAAGTTATTTAGTTCCTAATCAGGTTCCAGGCACCAATATCAACCCATTTCTACCTAGCGTCCCATAAATAGAACATAGGCAAAAAGTGCAGATTCAATTCAGACGCTTACATAATCTCGCGTCTGATCTGAGACACTGTTTGCTAACAGGAATTTCTGTCACAAATAAAATGCGCTTGCAAATTTATTCGAAAAATGGACTCATCCAATACGTAAACATTGAATTATACACTTGGTATAAATGGGTTAAAACAAACATCTGCAATTTTGAGGCACTGTAAATAGTCATTAAATGAGTTCATAAGGTAGGTTATCCAATATTATATAAGAATGTCTTCAAAATACTTCATATTTAAATAAAAACTTACTTGTTGACGTTTCAACCCTAGCTGAGAACATCTTCAGAACGACGATCTGCGCATGTGCACTATGTGTCAATATCGCCACTTTCTGTAAGTTTAGGGACAATCTGGTCATAGTCTCTTAGATAGTTATCAAGGAAGCAATTTACATACGAGTGAGAAGAGGGGTCAGGAACAGAGACGAAAGTGGCCGTCAGCTATACAGAAATCGCCGTTCTGAAGATGGCTTTAGCTGAGGTTCAAACGTTAACAAGTTAGTGTTGATTTGTTTATGTAGTGTTTTGAAGAAATTCTTAAATAGATACTATAATTATCCACATCTAATTTTAGCTGCCTCATACAGTGTAGAAGACGTTATTCTTCCCATTTAAATGCAAACTAAAAACAAAGCCATGAATGTAAAATAAACAGGTTCTAGAAATTGATGAAATTTAACTGAGTGGCAAATAGTTTGGAGCCGGACTAGATGCCAAACTGTTTAAAATTTTCATCAGGTTTTTATCTTAAACGCGTTTATCAAGAAAGAATAACGTCGTCTGTACTGTATACTGTTCGAAACAAACATCAGTATTTGAGCATTATTAGTTTGTCATGAACGAATTAAACTTAAGAGGGAGCCTGTGAATAGATTTGTGTATAGTTAAGTAGCTGTAGTTCCTTCCTGCTTGAACTAAACGGAGCACAGTGCAATGCAATAAAGAAACTGACGTGGTTTGCAAATTGTAAACCATGCATTTTATTCAGAGCGGCAAACAGTATGGATCCTGATCAGACGCACAATTACTAGGCGTTTACGCTGGTCCAAAACTGTTTGCAATATACTTAACTAGCTTGTCTATAATAAATTTCTTAAACGTGAACCCCCCTTTTCTTCAGTTTAATTTTATTAAGCGACTGATGGAAATAATACACATTGTAGTCACTTGGATAAGTTAAAGCTAAAAAGACTGAAAACCAAATTGTGTATCTGCAAAAAGAAAAGAAACTACAAAAAGGATGGGGCATTATCGTGCATAGGGCATTGAAGAAATATGGTTTGTATAAATACATTTACAAGAAAAATGTTTTTAGAATTGCACCCATCGCTTTTTATACTCTGTTTATTTAGGCTCTTGTCATCTATTTACATAAGAAACGGCGTTATGCCATATTTGGTTTTCAGTCTCTTGAATGCAATCAAAGGTTATGCAGAAAGCTCATTTACTTATTTGTTTTCTGTATTGCATTTACTCCGCATGTACTTTAAGAATATTATATAAATACTTGAGCCGTGCTATGACAAAACCTGCCTTATTGCATTTCAAATAGTGTAGATCAAGACAAGCTGCCGCGTCAAAGACGCGGCAGCTGGTTCTTATCTACACTATTTGACACCAACATACATCTAAAGCATTTTATGTAGCTGTATTATATATACAGTATTTGGCAGTGTAGATCAGACTCATATACAGACGGTGCTTGGTCTGTACAATGTTGCAATGTAATAAGACAGGTTTTGTCATGGCATGGCTCAATTTGAGTTCAAAGGTCGCCTAGTATAAGAATCACAGTATGAGGCAACATAAGAGTCTCAGAAAGTAATTTCTAATACTGTTTGAGAAACTGGGGTTCGTTTCATAAAATTTCTTATGACAAAAACGGTCGTAAGTCAAAACTTTATAATACAATTAATTTCTGACATATCTGCCTAATCCTGTCTTTTGGCACCTCTTTGATCCAAAAAGATGCCACAAGAAAGGATTTGTTAGATAAATAAATAATAATTGAGACTTTTATAATCTGGTTTACGACAACATGTGTCGTACGAAGTTTTATTAAACGGGCACCGGGTATTTAGTTACTTGTATAGTGCAGAAATGCAGTTTAAATGTATTAAACTGTAAATAAAAGTCCCAAATTATGATGGCGGGGAAATTGGCTGTGCTAAAACAATGGTACCATCAATTTTTTATACATGCATATCGTCATCAATTTCAAAAACTGTCATTTTCATCATTTCACTGGCTGTATTCGTTTCCTTCCACCCTTTTACTAGCAAAGGCAATTCAATTACGGTTGGCTGTCCAACAGTTTGGACTCTGATCAGACGCCGATAACGCGGCCTTTGATCACGTTCCATACTGTTTGGTTTCGTATTAGTATATCTAAAACTTGGAATTTGTTTTCGAATTAAAAGCAATAATTTTTTTGCGAAACGGTCAAATCTTGTCGTTAGATTTCGAGGTGAAAAGATTAAACGGGAAGGAATTATGTACATGTAGTTCCAACAGTGGTTATTGTAATTGTTGTAAATATTCAAATACAATCCAACTTTTGTATACGTCTGTTCTTTAAAGAATTGTGAATATTTGTAAAGACAGAATTATAGTAAACAAGATGTCGCAAGTGAAGCAGAAATCTCCTACTTTTTACCGTTATGCTTTTTTGTTTTAACCTACATAAAATTCAGCTTCTTCATAGTACGCTTAACACAAGTTGGACTATAAACAAAATCTGTGACATTGTCATGTTGTGTCATGTTTGTTTTATTGTTGCATAAGAGCTGATGTCATTCTGAAGCAATGCCATCGAGCTTAAACTGACATCGATTGAAGTTTTGCATATCTGCTTTATTGTTTTAAACGTACAAATGTGTTTAACAAAGACATCGATTGAAGTTTTAACATGTTTGCTTTATTGTTTTAAACAAACAAATATGTTTAACAATGACATCGATTGAAGTTTTTACATGTTTGCTTTATTGTTTTAAACAAACAAATATGTTTAACAATGACATCGATTGAAGTTTTTACATGTTTTCTTTATTGTTTTAAACAAACAAATATGTTTAACAATGACATCGATTGAAGTTTTTACATGTTTCTTTATTGTTTTAAACAAACAAATATGTTTAACAATGACATCGATTGAAGTTTTTACATGTTTGCTTTATTGTTTTAAACAAACAAATAAGTTTAACAATGACATCGATTGAAGTTTCTGCATGTTTGCTTTATTGTTTTAAACAAACAAATATGTTTAACAAAGACATCAATTGAAGTTTTTACATGTTTGCTTTATTGTTTTAAACAAACAAATATGTTTAACAATGACATCGATTGAAGTTTTTGCATATTTGCTTTATTGTTTTAAACAAGCAATTTTAAAACAATGGTATCGAGATTACATGTTTGCTCTATTGTTTGCAATAGGATTAAGCGTCTTAGTGTAAAGGACAGAATAAGGCTTCTTCACTGTACATTTTCCGCTGCAAATAGTATGAACCCTGATCAGACACAGGCTTAACGGGCGTCTGACCAGGCAAAATATGTTTGCCAATCAGATTTAGAAAGTCGTCAACAATTTTCAACAACCAGTAATGTTCAGCATTGCACTAAATTGAGTTTGCGACTGAACAGGAAGGAAAAATCTATATAAACCAGCCTGTAGTTAACTCATTCATTGCGATGATGCCATCAATTTTAAACATTTGTCGTCTGCTTTTTTTCCCTCAAATTTAAACTTTTTTTAATTTGAGAGACAAACAGTTAACAGTCTATCCAGACGTCGAGCTACTCAGCGTCTGATCATGCTCGAAATTGTTTGCAATATACATCATAAGATTAGTACAAATGCGTCTATTGGAAAATACAGGGCTGCCATTTTACCGGATTTTTCCGAAATCTTCAAATTATTACCCTAGCAAATGGTAGCTTAAAGCAGGCTGAAAGTAATCGCGCTTGAAAAAAAAATGGAAATCTTAGAATTGTCGTGATCAAATTATAGCAGCCCTAAAAATAACAACATATTCTACAAGGTTTGTGCCTGGCTAGGGAAGTTTTGTTTATAAATAAAAGACAACTGATAAATAACGTATTGGTCTCTTTTATCTATTCCTATGAATTTTATCACAAAACAGGCCTTAATAGTATCCATTTGACCTTTTTCAATCATGTCTGTCAACACTGAATGGGAAATAAAAAAAAATATGTTGTTGATCTTGTACATTTATTTTACTCTATGGCCGTTTGTAAAATGTGTGTCAAGTAATTAACGTTCAGTTTTGAGTAGTGAGTTTGAAAAAGTAGTTCAGAGATTAACCATTTTCTTTAAAAGTGTAGATCCAAAACAACAATGTTTTCAATTTTCAAATAAACGAATTAGGACTTTCAAAGTACATTTGACACAAGTTGTTCTAATGTGGATTGCAGTTAAATAGTTGTTGCAGTTTAGAAAATGTAATTTCTCCAATTTTAACTAATATAAATGCAGCGTTATACAACGGAGAAAAAGGAATATTTTTTAAAAGTCTCATAATTTGTTTATCCCAGTCACTGGTGAGAACAGTAAGGAACCTGGGCAGACATATTATTTCCTAACAAACACGTTTGTATTCCATGAAAAGAACTTCATGTCAAGAAGTTTTGAGTTTTTGAGTTGAGTCTCAGGTCTTTTTCGAGCATTTGATTGGTCAGATTTGAGTTTTGCTAGCAAATTGCTCAACTTTGACCAATCAAATGCTTAATAAGATCTCAGGCGCAAATCAAACTCTTTCTAACCTTTGGGTCATGTCAAAAGATTTTGAGACAGATCCGACGACAAATAACTCGGGAATCTGATCAGGATCCAAATATTTGGACACTAAGGTAAACAAAGAAAAGAATCGTCGGCATGTGTCAGGGCTGCCATTTCTCCGGAATTTTCCGAAATCTTCGAATTGTTATCCTAGCTGATGGTAGCTTAAAGCATGCTGAAAGAAAGGGCGGAATGCGACGTCTGCCTTTCTTACAGCCTTAAAGTACTCGCGCTTGAAAAATAGAAAATTTAGAAATCTTGGGCTGTTTCATGATCAATACTGTGCAAAACGAACGGATACTACATAGCTAGTACACACTGTTGGAGTCAATATCAGACGTCGAGTAAGTCGGCATCTCATATGAATCTAAACTGTTTGACGCTCTGATGATAATGTTATTGACCCATCTATGACCAAGTATTACAATAAACTCTCCCTTATTGTACCTGAGTGGTCTCCCGGAAATGTACTCACCTTCGGCCTTCGTGGTCAATTCCTGCGCACCTCAACTCCCAACCGTTGTAAAATACCGTTTCACAACGGTAGAACGTAGATCTTTTAATAATAAAAAAAAGTAATATACCAAGTTATAGTCTACTTTCAGTCCGAATGAACGCTCAGCCGACTGTACATTTACTCCCCTGATCAGTACGGTACCAGGGGTCGTGAGTTCGATCCCCCGCCGGACCAGCGGTTTGACTTATAGATTTTTTCTGAATCCCCGATGATGTACAGGAATGTCCTTGAGCAAGACATGTACCGCGAATTGCTCCTCTCCACCCAGGGGTTAAAGTGGGTACCTGTTAAGGGTCTGAGTCTGTACTGCGGCTGCATTTGACTGCGCCATGTTAGCAGTGCTCAATATTGTAGGCAAAATGCAGTCAAATGGTGTTACCATTGGGCCACTTCCGCCGGTTGGGCCACTACCGATCTTTTCCTAATAATCGTAATGTTTATCCCCTCTGTACAGGGTATTTGGACTAGTGCCAATATTTTCCCAAAACACGCGTTAACAAAAACTATTTCTTTAATTGCAAACAGTTTTGAGTCAGATAAAACGCCGGATAACCCGGCGTCTGGTCATGCTCTAAACTGTTTGGCATTCGGATTAAAACAATTTTTTGAAATTTCTAAACATTGTAATGTTCTACATTTAACGCAGTGCGTTTGCGTTTCGTTTGCATTTAAACGGGGAAGAATAACTTCTTATCCACAGTATACATGAGTACTCAGGCAAGGCTGATTTTCTCCTTAATGTATGTGTGACTACTCATTAGCAGCCTCTCTTTCAATCGAAGGGTTTAGTTGAAGAATAAATGTTTGAATTACAATAAATCCTTTCTAAACCTGACATTAATTAAATGATATGTTGAGTTCCTAACACAATTGGTTACAGGTAGCAGCTTAATGCAGGATAAAAGTATGCCAGAAATCTCCCGTCGGCCGTCATTTGCATTTTTGAGTTTTTCCGGTAAAGAGAAGTATTACATTACTCACCTGATCGTGGACCTCTGAGTAATACATAAGTCAAGGCGTAAAAAACATCGCACGATATTGGCTGTTCTAATTTTTAGAACCTCCTTATTGTATACCCGCTGACTAAATACACATTACCATTTCCTCACAGCGATATACATGCATTCGCTAATTCTTATGACGTTAACTCAATTATTCTTTTCACAGTTTGGACCCTAATCATACACCGTGTTACTCATTACGGAGCGTCTGATCTAGATTCAAAATATTTGCAAAATCGACTAAAGATTATTCCGTCTCTACAACGGCACCCTATGGGAGACAAAGATTGTTGTTCGGAGGGAGTCGTAATAGGGAGGGAATTTGGCTTACATGTGCAAACAGCTTTAAACAAGATCAAACGCGGCGTATGATCTGGATTCAAGCTGTGTGCCACTCTTCATTGTGTTTCTTCTATCAAAATGCCCAATATGTAACTTTGAGGGAAAAAAACAGCCGATGACAATTCAAAGCAAACGATATTGCAGCGGTAAAAGCGTTGTACAGTATTGTCTTGTTGAGAGAACTGCGACAAGTGTCGTTGTAAGAAGAGAGTAGTTGTTGGGAGGGCCGTTGTAGGGAGGGCCACTGTCATATTTTCTATTTTTTTGTCGTTTTGTGGTGATTTTCGTGGTCTATAATAATAATAATATTAATAATAATAATAAAGACTTTATTTAAAAGAGAGCTCCTTTGGTAAAGACCAATCTTCCATGAGGCCCTCAAACAGTAAAACGCTTGAGAAGCAACACAACTGTCACTAGTTCGACCCCACACTGGATCAATAAAATTACTAATGGTTTTTAACCCTTTCACTCTCAATGACGTCATGAAGCGAATTAGAAAACAGTTTTGTTCCAGATCAGACGCCGCGTAACGCGGCGTCTCAGGATCAAATATCTTTGCCACTTTTATTGAAATTACTTTAGTTATACTGCCTTAGATCTTACTTTGAAACGATATTGCAGACAACAGTATTGAAGACGACAATATGGCAGTGAAGAGATAAAAACCTCACGAAGAAATTGATCATGAAAGAGTTAAGATGAGACCTTGAACCTAGTTCCCCTGTATGGGTGCTATTGACTTGGTAAACCTTCATAGAACCACCACCACCACTTTTTTGTTCAAATGTCGTCTGTTGCTTTATTATTTTTTCTTGAATGACATCGGCACTAATAAGTATATACCCTCACAGTTCGTCTTCCAAGGGATTTTGAGAATGAACAATGTCATCTGCTTGCCAGACACATTTTTTCTATTATTGAGATCAAGTGAGCTAAAAAATGTTTTGCGAGCTTGTATTTGTAATTGAAGACACACTTGGTATGAGGGTAGAACATGTGGATCATTAAAAACATCTTAAAAACGTTATTGTTAGCTGACATCAATGAAAGTATTCCCCCTCTACAATGGCCCTCCCAGCAATGATTCCCTCCTAACAAAGACCCTTGTCGCAGTTCCCTAAACAGAACAGTTATGTCTAACGATTTTACGGCTGCAATATCGTCTGCTTAAATTATCGTCTGCCGATTTTCTCAAAGTTACTTATTAGTAAATATCATTACAAGAGATAACATTCTTTAATCCAGACCAGACGCTGCGTTACGCGGTGTCTGTTCTGGATTCAAGCAGTTTGAAAATGTAAGCAAAAGTCTCAATGTATCCTCTCTATAACAACTCCATCCGAACAACATACACACTCGTTATCTCCCCTTAGGTGTCGTTGTAGAGAGGGCGCATTGTACGTACCTTTACATATTATAGATAGATTCTAAACTATATTTTTATGACTTATGTAACTTCCTGCTATACTACTGCAATAAATAGATTTTAATAGAAAAAATAGACTTATGAAAAACCCACCGTGTTACTATTTATAAATGTACGAGTATGCGCGTAAAGTAATGCACGTCAGATAATGCGTAGTTATAATTTGATTTAAGTAATTTTAAGCACTGTAAGCAGATCTTGGTAAAGGACTTAAAAGGATTAGAGGGTTACCTCCGTGTTAGAGTAAGTCGATTTTATTATTATTTAGACGATATTCGATGTAGCATAGGGGCCCCTAATTTGACCCCCGACACATGTATCACTTATAATATATTATTAGTGATAGATGTGTCGCGGGTCAAATTACGGACCCCTATGAAGCAACATACGAGGTGCCGTACAAACTGTTTTAACTTGTCTTCGCAATGTCTTTCAAATTAACCCACTCTCTTTCGTTTCTATATCCGTTTTATACAATTGTCGTCTGCTTTTATTTAAAACATTACGGAGGATCTATACATTGAGCTTGCTGAAAATGACTGTTTCAGCCTTGTCCGCTCTCTAACTCAAACACTTCTTTTTTTATCTTCACCAATCTTGCTACAAATGTTTATTAGTATAGAATCTAGGTCAGGTTCAATAACTAGCAAAATCGCATAAGGCATGTCTGAGTTATTGTCCTTGAATAATTAAAAAATGACTGTTTCAGCATTTTCTGCTCTCTAACACAAACACTTTTTATTGGATCTTCACCAAACTTGCTGACAACGTGTATTGGTATTAAATCTAGGTCAAGGAAAAAAGTATTTGTGTTAGAGAGCAAAGAATGGTGAAACAGTCCTTTTTAATACATAAAGGGCAATAACTAAGATAATCCTTATGAGACTTTAGTAATAATCACACTGGACCTAGATTTTATATAAATAAAGAATTTCAGCAAGTTTGGTGAAGATCCGATGAAAACTCTTTGTGTTAGAGAGCAAAAAAGGCTGAAACAGCCATTTTTTTAAAAATAATTAAAGGGCTATTACTCCAACATGCCTCATGCGATTTTAGTAGGATTCAAACCTAACCTTGATTTTATATTAATGAAAACTTTCAGCAAGTTTGGTGAAGATGTTTGAGAGCAAACTTTGCTGAAAACAGTAATGTCTAATACATAAAGGGTAAAAACTCAGATATGCCACATGCGATTTTAGTAATAATCAAACTAGACCTAAATTTTATATGAATAAATATTTTCAGCATGTTTGGTGAATATCCGATAAAAGCTGTTTGTGTTAGAGAGCAAAAAATGGTGAAACAGTCCTTTTTAATACATAAAGGGCAATAACTAAGATAATCCTTATGAGACTTTAGTAATAATCACACTGGACCTAGATTTTATATAAATAAAGAATTTCAGCAAGTTTGGTGAAGATCCGATGAAAACTCTTTGTGTTAGAGAGCAAAAAAGGCTGAAACAGCAATTTTTTAAAAATAATTAAAGGGCTATTACTCCAACATGCCTCATGCGATTTTAGTAGGATTCAAACCTAACCTTGATTTTATATTAATGAAAACTTTCAGCAAGTTTGGTGAAGATGTTGGAGAGCAAACTTTGCTGAAAACAGTAATGTCTAATACATAAAGGGCAAAAACTCAGATATGCCACATGCGATTTTAGTAATAATCAAACTAGACCTAAATTTTATATGAATAAATATTTTCAGCATGTTTGGTGAATATCCGATAAAAGCTGTTTGTTTTAGAGTGCAAAAATGACTGAAACAGTCATTTTTTATTAATAAACAGGCAATAATTCAAAAATACCTTATGCGATTTTAGTAGTAATCAAACTAAACCTTGATTTTATATCAATGAACATTTTCAGCAAGTTTGTGGAAGATCGGATAAAAAATATTCGAGTTAGAGAGCGGACAAAAAGTGTGATAGTCTAACTGACTGGTGGATGGACGGGCGAAGGGTAGATAACGGTTGCACACGGTGAAGTTGAATCCGGCTGTATCACGTGATACTAAGCCGTGTGGTAATGGTTATATCAGACGTTCTTTTTTCGGTTTGTTATGATTTTAAATCGCCCTTTTTGGTGATTTAGGTCCGTCTTCATCATTTCATAGATCAGTTTCGCCCATAAGAATGTTCAAACATTATTATTAGCGGTTATTGTATTTCAGACATTAAGAAAAGGTCTGAAAACACAATGGAACTTTAATGTTGCATCATTCTTTTCAACCATTTTACTGCCACTATTACGTCAACACCCGCCTAATAGAGTTACTGCTATCACATCGTCTGCACACTTATCGTCTGTTTGTATTTCTAAAGTTTAGAATTTAAGGCAGTTTTACTTTAAATCATCTATATAGGTGTCAAACAGTTTGGACCCTGATCAGACGATGCCTGATAAACTCAACACTTCCTTTGAACAAGATATTGCCCTTAGAATGTTCAAATATTTGTACCCTAGTGCCGAGTACACTCGTCCCTTACAAACAGTGTACTTGTGGAAAATAAAATAGTCCTTTCCAAGCAAATGT
Organism: Gari tellinella; assembly: GCA_922989275.2. Lineage (NCBI taxonomy): Eukaryota > Metazoa > Mollusca > Bivalvia > Cardiida > Psammobiidae > Gari > Gari tellinella. The sequence continues at coordinate 41,156,330 of OV277869.1, read as the reverse complement.
CGACCCAGATCAGTGACATGTGGTCATGGTATACAATGCTTTTAATGTTTAAACGCATTTAACAAACCACCCTATAGTGAAAAATCGGACTAGACTTAGCTGGAATATAGGGTTGTTCTATTAAAGTTTAAAGGGATACTCTTTTAAACATGCTGGGTTGTGAGTAATAAGCTATATTACTCCCCTCCCCCACCTAAAAATATTTTTTACATTTCCCCTATACTAGTATCCCCCCTCGAGGAATAAAGGTAAAATTTTAAAAAGGTCGGATGTTCATATTAGTAAAGTTTAAGGTTTAAACCTTTACATGTTAAGTCACTCAGTGGCCATGAAGTGTGTATTTTCAAAAGAAAACAGTATCGATTACAAATATAGACAGCGGTGAGCTAGTCTGTTTACATGTTGCCTAGGACGTTGTCATAATATATTCATTAGTTACCTGTAAACATATAGCAGACTGGAGCGGTCTTTCTTTCAAACTAACAGTAGAGAGAAGACGTGGTGTACACCCAGTGCGCAGGGTAAAAATATTGAAGTATTTTACAAGAAAATCATCTGAATAGATTCCGTTGTAACAGTTTATTGAAATTTTCGTCAATTTAATCATTTACACAAATAATGGATTCTTCACAAAAATACACATGGACGGATGAACAAACTGCAGTTATTTTAGAACATCGGGACTTTCATACAGTACAAGTCTCGCAATGTTTAAAGAATCCGCGGTCCGTCGCAATTTCAGCGACCGCGGACGGGTGTATTTGTCCGTCATGATATTTGAGGTAATCCGCAGTCCATCGCGGATAGTGGTGGGTCCGTGATGGTGTCTCTACGGGGTTCTCGCCGCCGGACGCGATCGTTATCACCGCGGATCGTGGTGATATCGTCACGGACCGCGGTGCACCACTGCAGATCGCGCTGGTCCTTACCTGGATTGATATTTTGTTTCCTTGGTTAATTTCCACAGCCTATTTGCTCCTATATTGCGCACAATAAAAGGTGTTCAATATATGAAATAAATCATTCGAAAAAAGTTCATTGTGGCTTATTTCCAACCGAAACCGTTCTGCATTCGACAAGCATCTATTTGTTTGGCGTGTTTGATTTATGTTTACAGAACCTGATTGTGAATTGTCTGGTTCTGTTCGGAAAAATACGATGTGCAATATTCGAGTCTATTTTCTACTTAAGTGTTGCCAAAAATTTATTTCTGATAAAGAAACACGGTACAACCGATTATCCAACAGCAAAAACAGCCTTTATGATGTTTCAACTTTGCATACACGCGTATGCCATTTTGGCTCTATATATAGTAAAGTTCCACTTTTAACCCTTTCATGATCAAATTATTCGGGAGAATTTTACCGCTTCATCGCTTTATTGTCGTCTGCTTCAATGTTGTTTTTTCTGCAATACACATTTCAAAGATATATTTAATGTTGTATGACCTTATAAATGTCGATACGACAGTCAAACTGTGTGGGTCCTAATTGCGTCTGATCAGGCCCCAACTAGTGACAAACGCGCTTTAAAGCGTCATTTAGAGTGAAAGGGTTATAAGTAAATCGATTTTACGGTTTCAATTTCACATCAGTCTAAATACTTGTATCATAAATCTCCTGAAAACTATTCCCAAAATCTATTAGTCCGCATTAGTCTTCTATGATTCCTGTGTAGATTAGCCTACATAATTATCAGACTGGCAGACGAAATAACTTTGAGGGTGTATTATGTCATAGTGGGAATCATTTAAAATGGAAGTGAAAGGATTAAAGAATAATTATTAATTATTCTAAACTCAAAATACGTCACTCTAACGAAACATTCTTTCTGTTTAAACGGATATTTCTTAATTTAAATGCCCACTAGTCTTAAATACCACACGCTTCAAATAAAAGCAATATCAAAACAATACTGAATCTTAAAATGTCTTTTTTAAACACTGCATGCAATCGAATTATACTGTGGAGAAATGTTATTCTTTCCCAATAAACGCGTTTACGCTAAAACAAGTATTTCAATTGCAAACAAATTGGAGCAAGATTAGACGCCGGGTTACCCGGCGTCTGATTAGGCTCCAAACTGTTTGTCACTCAGATAAAAATATGTAGACATATTTATAACAAAGTTGTCATTACATGTATATGCATTCAAGTGTTTTGCGTTCGCGTTTCGTTTGCGTTTAAACGGGAAAGTATAAACGTTTTCTCCATTGTAAATGTAACAGATTTTGGTCGTTTACAAACTTACTAAAAACTCGGAACATCGAATCCTTTTACCATACAAAAACCCGGACTAGAGAGATTCTTAAGCAGTTTATTGGTGGTGGGGTTTAAAAACATTTTAAACAGTTTTTATTGAATGGCGTTTTAAAAATGTGGCAACTAAATGCAGGATGGCTTTAAGACAGGTAGCAGCTAATTGCAGATGAGCAGTAATTTAGCATGCTCTGTTGTACTGTTGCGATCAACCACCTGCCTTAATGACTATTTAAGCCTGTTATTGTATCCTTTGTAAGCAAATAGAATAAATATATTTCGGACGGAAAATTGATTTCGCCGGTTGCCGGTTACACACATGGGAAACTGAAGGAGCTTCCTGCCTTACTTTCACCTTTATGTAAGCAGTAACCTGTCCTAAACACCTAATAATTAACACAGTTTTAAGGGGGGGAGGGAAGAGAGAAAGAAATAACTGTTTTAGTAGCATATTCATAAAGCCTAATAAATGCAGGTAAATTTGACATTCGCTGCAGACAGTGGAAAATACGTTATTTTTCCCCGTTTAAACGCAAACGAAACGCAATCGCAAGGCACTAAAACGTAGAAAATGTCATGTTCTACATAATTCTAACAATTCCTTTTTATCTGAGTGGCCAACAGTTTGGAGCCTGATCAGACGCTGGGTAACCCAGCCTCTGATCTGACTCCAAACTGTTTGCAATTGAAATAAACGTTTTAGCGTAAACGCGTTTATTGGGAAATAATAATACATTCTCCACTGTACAATGTACGTCTTCACAAAAAGGAGCCGATGGTGACTGGAGCTGCAAGGATCACATGACTTTGGGCGGCCGCACAACCTTCTTATAGCATAATCCCTTAGCCTGCCGAGTGTAGCGTCTTTAATATTTGCAAACAGTTCGGATCCTACAGAAGACCGTAACTCCTAGTAAGGGTTAAACCTGACTAACTCTCATTTTCTGGATTTCTTCAGCGAAATTAAGCAACGAATCTTATTTCAGTTATTTCACAAACATTTTAGAAGCGGGTGATAATTCAGCATAATGAGGGCCAAAAGTAAAGTGTCAAACATTAAAACAACGCTTTGGGTGTTCTACACCGGAAACGACGACCCTGGCGTTCCAGCGCAGGGGGTTAGATAACAAAACCCGACAATCAAAAATAAAAGCGCCGCCTTCAATCAACAAGATGTTACAGCTCAATGGCTCCGTGTCTTAAACAATTAGAATTGTTGGAAAACGACTGATTTTGCTGTCACCAGGCTTTCTACATTTTTTGTCATCTGCATTAAGTTACCCGTTTTGCAAATTGGTGACAACTTAATGCCGAGCAATAGTCATGCGGAACATTTTGCAGACAGATGGCAGCTAATTGCAAATCGAAGGTCATTCAGAGCTATCTGCATTAATTCTCATCTGCATTAAGCTTCCACCGGTCTGTATATATAATTACTCATCATTTATAGTAAATTAAAGTTTTAAAAAGCCTAATTTCAACATCTCATTTTTTTTAAATCATGATTATGTGTGTACATGTATATGGTAGAATTTTAACTGAAAAGATGAGACTCAACCGTGATGAGTTGATAAAAAGGTAGAATTGGTTATCACATTAACCCTATCAAAGAGTACACTCGTCATTTCCTTGCACTGACAGTGTAACTTGTCGTGTGCTAACCGTGCAGACCAGGATCAGAGTGTTCATAAAGGAGTGCTCCGGTCCGGATCTGCACTGTTTATGAAAACAATTATTTAACACATTCAACCCTATCGACGAGTATACTCGTTTTTTTTTAAACTAACTTCTATTGACACAATGGCAAATCGTCTAGACAGCATGTCATTGATCTCGCGTTTTTGTGTGCGATAAATGACTTTTTGTTCACGTGACTGTCTTTCCTTAACGGTCTTCTATGTTCTGATGGAGGGAACAGCACCATGACGATGGATCAGCAAGGAATGAATCAGACGGGGCAGAAATGACCAAATCGAATGCCCAAATTCTTGCAAACAGTGTAGACTCGGTTGTCGTACTACAAGTCCCATACTGTTGTTTTAATACAAAAGCGCCGGTGATACAACAGCAATTGGAAAATTAATAAATAATACATATAAACAAACCTTGATAACTATGAAGACCCAGATCAGGGGGATCCTAGAGCCCTCTGATCAGTATCTATCCCGTTTAAGGATACGATCACATCGTTATTGGTTCACACATTCAATTGTATCTACGAGTATATATATGCATTCGTCACTTACTAACAGTGTTACCTATGAAAGTATACTTGTCGAATGCTAAGCATGTACATGTAGATCCAGATCAGAGGTTTCTTCGAGTCCTCTGATCAGGATCTACACCGTTTAAGGATATGACCACATATCGTAATTACGTCACACACTTAATCCTATCGACGAATATACTAGTCACTTTCTAACAGTTTACCTATGACAAGTGCACTTGTCGTATGCTTAACAGTAAGCATGTAAACCCAGACCAGAGGACTCCTTGTATCTCTGATCAGGATCTGCACCGTTCATGTACAGAGATGATGGTTTAGTAGTGCAAACGGATTTTTTTAATTTATGATTTATGGCACCCCACACAAATTTCATAGCTCAGGTGTGAAAGTGATACGCATATCACCATAATATATGCCTTTTTGTCGAGAGAAGAAAAATGAAGAGGCAAAATACTTCTTTAAGTTATGTAACATCAAAGTTTTTATCACGTTAACTTATTGATGTGTCAATTAGGCTTTCGTGACCTTCCAGTTTCCAACTAATACCTTCTTTTTCGACCAATCATATGACTCAGATTATTGTAAATGATTTCGTTTAACTCCGCCCCCAATTAGAAAGCCAATCATAAAAAATTACGATTTTAACACTGTATGCCATAAATCGCCTTGACAGCTTCGGAAATAACCAGTTAGTCTAGGCACGTGATTCACTTAATCGGGGCACTCAATGGGGAAATGTGGCAGATAACGAGTGACACTGAGAGACAGCAATAACGAAGTACTTACATAATTAATTTGATTAATTTTTCTTATCTGTATGGATGTAAGATCTATCTCTATACGTATTATGTACATTGTAAGCATGGAGAAATGTGTAATGTCTCCATGATTGTAAGCGATCATCTCAAAACCAGATAATACATTTTAATTTTAACAATGTCATCAACATTATAGTTATTTAGAATGAAAGTAAACGAAAGGTTGTTTAAAAATTTCTAGTAGATCCTTATCATACACTGAGTTACAGTCACTAGATAGTTATCTACACCGTTAATTACCACATTTATAAAACAATATTTTCCAATATATGTATATGACTGATGAAGACTTTGTTGACTCTTTTAAATCAATAATATAATCTAGTTTTAAAACGTAGTTTGCAAAAGAACGCGAAACCACCTGTTTGTCTTTTTAAAATTTTCACATATGGATTGAAGATGACAGTAGACATTCAGAATTCCACAGTTACAGTATCGCAGATCCAATATGGTGTTTACAGACACGGGTCGTCAGAGATAAATAAAAAAACCTAATATACCAAGTTAAAGTCTACTTTCAGTCCGAATGACCGCTCAGCCGACTATACATATATATGTTTGCTATTTGTATAAATTTCTTTATGTATTTGATTGCCGAGAGAGAGAGTATGTATAATGGTTATGGAGGCAACTGTACACATACTCTCTCTCCCTCCCTCGCGCTCTATTATCTCTCTTTCTCTCTCTCTCTCTCTCTCGCGCTCTATTTCTCTCTTTTCTCTCTCTCTCTTTTTATTTCTCCCTCTCTCTGGCTCACTAATGCCCGCTCTCGAAAAAGAATTTGTATTTGTTAAACTATAGGGGAAGGACCGTCTCTAAGTTGGTAGAACTTGTGGTCCAACCCAAATTTTATGTATATAATTGAAATAAAATCAGGACTGCAACTTATCCGGATTTTTTCTAAATCTTCGGATATTCTTTCTAGTATGTGGTAGCTCAAAGCAGGCTGAAAGTAAAGAAGAATGCGCCTTAAGGCGCATTCTGTTTTACCTTCAGCCTACTTTAAGCAGCCACGTGGCAACACAACTAGAACCAGGCGATGGGGAACAGGAAAGATTTGTAAAATCGCACTTTAAAAATGCTTATTTGAAAATCTTAGGATTTTTATGTCAATTTATGGCAGCCCTGTAAAATATGTTTAAACTAAACTTATTTGATTGCCGTTTAGTATGCGATGTCATAAAAAGGGTAAATAGGGTTTAATTCTGTTAACGAAAAAGTAAGCTCGGTCGAGTTAGTTGATATGTACATTTAATTCAATCATGCGGCCGTATACAGTACTGACCGTTCGCTCTGAGACATTCCGGGAAGAAGCTCTAACAGCATATTATTTCCACATGAAAACAGCTGTCTGTCTGTCTGACTGACCCTCTGTCTGTTTACATGCATCTGTTTCTGTCTGTTTGTCTTTATTCACTCTTTCAGTCTGCTAGTCTATATATCTCTCTCTGTCTCTCTATCTATATACATGTATATATCTATCCTCCATCCCTCCTCTCCCCCCCTCTGTCTCTCTCTCTGTCTCTCTATCTCTGTGTGTGTCTTGCTCTCTCTGTCTCTGTCTCTCATTTGCATATAAATAACACTGCCTTCTATAACTATCTATCATCTCAACTTTAACCTCGGCTAATGTAAAAAAGGATTACATTCCTCAGAAAAAATACAAACCCGTGTTTGACAGAGTTGATCGATCAAAAGTAAAAACTGTAGCAGCATAGTAGATTTTGAGACCAAAATCAATCGTGTAGATGCGTTTGGTCCTTATATCATTATTCAATCTACTATAAAATCTCTCTATAATGACCACTAAACTGAAGGCTAATTGACTGCATAAAAAGACGGGAAAGCTTGAAGCAAAATGAACGTAAACATGAAAGTTTCTGCAGAAACGTGTTTACGTTCACCTTTCCTTAAGCATGCACTTGTTTTTAACACCTGCTAATTAACACAGTTTAGTGGTCGTGATAGAGAGGTTTTATTCTGTATCTTTAGCTACTTTTCTTAGGAGGAGGTACAATTTTACGGGATTGAAAACAAATAATTATTTTCCCGAGTTTCACAACTCTCCCCCCCCCCCCCTTTAATTCTCGTGTTGGTTCTAAACAATTATGACAGAATGCGCCAGACATTTTAATCTCTACCCGTACGATTTTCAATAAAACATAGAACCTAAAGAACCTGCTATCTAAAACCATTTAGTGGACGTTATAGAGAGGTTTTACTGTACTATTAGTTTCTCGTCTTCTAAGAAGACACACGTTTACGGGAATGAATTCAAATAATGGTTTTCCCGAGTTTCATAACTCTCCCCCGTTTTAACTCTCGTGTTGGGTCGAAACAATTATGACCGAATACGAGTGACATTTTTAATCTCTTTCCGTATGATTTTCAATAAACTTAGACAGTGAGCTAAAACACATTATACGTAGACTTTTTTTTTTAATCCTTTATCTTTTTTTTTTTGGCAACCTGACTATAGACTTTGGTTTAACATAAAGAACCTGTTTCAGTTTCGGGGTTTAAGAGTAGGCTATTTACATGTATATTATATTTCATTATGAATTCGAAATATGACTGTATTCCAAAAAGGTTTCTACAGTTAAAAATGCACACGTGTATGAACAAGTAAGCTGTTGCATATCTTTTCTTGATAATGTTCACCTAAAGCGATTCAGCGACTCCAACTCATACAGGTAGCGTCCACGATGATGCCTCGCAATCCGCGATGATGCCATCGCAATCAGTGATGACTCCGCCGCGGAAATATCCCGTAGGGTAAATTTCTGTCCGCGGTGGACACACATTTTGTCCACGATGATCCAAAAAAATTGTCCGTGCTGGAAACCCGCGGACATTCAAAAGTGTCCGTGCTGGGAGCGCGGACTTTTTAAACATTGCGAGACTTGTACTGTATGAATATGACTAATTTTTTAAAAAAGGTTGAGATGGAAGGACCACCTAAGACGTTTCCGAAGAAACCAAAGAGTAATTTAAAACAAGTAATCATGACAAAGAAAACAAAAGGAGCAAAAAAATTAACTTATGAACAACTTCATGCATATTTAGTCAAAAACTTTGTAGATACAAAGAAGACGATAAACAGAGATGTGTTTCTGTTTCAGATTCAGGAAATTACTGAAGACCAAATGGAAAAAAAACTACAAGACGGATTTAAGCATATTAAACGTCAAAATGCTCAAACTATCTTCTTTTTTATTCAATATGGAATATTGCTCAATGCTGCTTACACGAAATTTTTCGAAGCACGTATTAAAGGGAATATCACTACTACATGGAGTAAGTTTCTTCTTGAAAACATTGGGATTCACCCATCCTATGCTCGAAGGTTGCGTGAATGTGCAAAATTGTTGGGAGAGTACATTCAACTCTTTAAAGTTGGGCTTTCTTTCACTGAGATCTACAAGCGGAAGAAAGAACTTGTGGCTTTGTTTAACAGCAGCTCAGAAATGAACGCATTTTGGAAACAAGACCCTGGAATATTTGTCACAAAAGACATGGAATCATCTCAAGAAGACATGGATCACACATAGTAACAGCGCTACCGCAGTAGCACCATTGGCAAGGATTATATTTGTGTACATACCGTGTTTCATAACATAGTAACGGCACTACCGCAGTAGCACCGTTGACAAGTGTGATATTGGATTTCTATATGCCTGAGTGACTGCTATATTTAGAAACTGTTATGCATAATCGAGTAACTTTCTAAAGTTAATATACAGCTCTTATCACGAGTGTTTATAGTGTTTGACTTGTATGTATTTTTTTCAAATTAAAATTTTGAAACTGATTGTTGTTTTGGTAATATCTAAAACTCAGTAATCAGTAACTCTTGATCATAAAAACTACCTTTAATTTCTTCCCCGTTTAAATCCTTTATTTTATAAGTAATAGGATCTGTATTTAAAACTTCTTCAATAACAAATATTTCTGTTCTCCAACGAGTAGTATAACCCTTTTCAAATGTACCTTTCTTTTTTGATATCCTTACTCTATCTCCGACTTTAAATTTAGGTTTTTTAGTGTCCTCTTCTTTTTCTGGATATAAATTTTCATACACTGTTGCTTCATTTTCTAATTTACTCGCTTCAACAGGCGTCATTTTAATTGAAGAATGTACTGTATTATTATAATCATTAACCAATTCATCTAATACATCATAATATTTAGTAGTTTCATGAGCAGTAAAATATTTAAACATACGTTGTTTCATAGTTCCTATCCAACGTTCTACTACACTAGATTTTTCTTCATTCTCAGTTGAATATAACTTTATGTTATTATCTTTTAACAATTCTTTTACATGTGTATTATAAAATTCTTTCCCTCGATCGCTCCATATGTACTTCGGCTTTCTTTCTTTAAATAATGTTTTAAATGCTTCACTTACTGTTACTCCTGTTTTATTTTTTAAAGGAATTAACCAACCATATTTACTAAAAACATCTATAACTGCTAATAAATATTTATAGTGTTTATTTTGTTTTGAATACTGTTGCATATCTGCCAAATCAACTGCCCATGTTTGATCTATTGAATTGACATAAACACGTCTTTTAGGAAATTTTTTTATAACTCTGTGATGTAATTCATCTGCTAATTTATTTGTTAGAAGGGAACCGTCCGACTTGCTCTCTAGACTGCTTATAAATCTATTCTTTTTAGATCCACACTCAGAACATTTAGCTTTTAACATTTGTCTATTATTAGCTGTTGTTACTTGCTCTACTGATTTATTTTCAGTATGTTTTTTACACCGTAAACAATATATTTTTGGATGCTCCATTTTAATAGTTAAAATTTGCTTTATTAAAAAATGGCCGAAGGAAAAGTTTGTACAAAATGTAAGGAATATAAGTTACTAAGTGAATATTACAAAGCAAAGGATAAACCGATGGGAGTTAAATCTGCATGTAAACAATGTCTAAAACCTATGAAACAAAAACATTATCAAAATAACAAAGAAAAATATAAACAATCTTATCAAGAGTTTATGTTAAGAAATCCTGATTATCATAAAAATTACCGAATTCGGAAATCCTAATTAAAAAATGTTTCTAATAAAATGGGACCGAAAAAATCAAACTCTAAAAATAATAAAAACTATATTAAAGAAGTTATTAACAAAAGTGGTATTAATATAAATAATTATTTTAAAAAGATTAAACCAGATGTTAAAAGATTAGTTTTATCATTTCCTAATGTTAAATTTAATTTAATAATGAAAACTATTTATTCAAAACCTATAGCCATGAATGAAAAAATAGAGAGACATTATAATAGTGGGTTTATAAAACTTCGAGCACAAAACGAATTTAATGAAGTTTATAATTCTATTAGTGAAAAGTATAAAGTATGGGAAGAAGAACATCAGGGAAAAGAATCTGGTTTAATATTTAATGAAATAGAAAATACAGAAGTTAAAGTTGTTAGAGTAAAAAGTTTAAATGGTTCTTCTTATTTTGATCTAGGAATAAAATTCAATAGTCTATTAAATATTAAAAACAATGATACCCAATGTTTTGCCTATAGTGTAATTGCTGGAATGCTATATAAATTAAAAGAGAATCCTGATGATAATCCTAATTTTTCAGATACATTTTCAAAAATGAATAAAAACCCCGCAAGAGTATCAAATTACAAACCTTATTTAGACATTATTAATATGAAAAATATTAAAGCTCCAGTAAGTATAAATTCGATTGAAACATTTGAAAAACAAAATGAAAATATAACTATCAATGTATTTGGAATTGAAAAGAACCTTTTAGATACTGAAGAAGTTAATTTTTCTAAATCATTACAAGAAAACAATCTACGTAATATTTATCCATTATATAGAAGTAAATTTAAAGATAGAAAATATGTTATAGATTTATTATATGTCACTCTAAACGATAAAAAACATTATTGCTTAATTAAAAATTTTAATGCTTATCTTAATCATAATCATAATAAAAGATATCATTGTAGAAATTGTATTGCTGCTTCATATACTACTGAAAAAGCTTTAGAAAAACACATGAAAGAATGTACAACAAATGAACCATTAAAATTTATTATGCCAAATAAAGGAAGTAAGTGTAAATTTGAAAATCCTCATTTTAAATTAAAACTACCATTTGTTGGATATGCAGACTTTGAATCAATTAATATAAAATTAAATTATATGGATCCTGATCTCCGGAAACAAATAAATAAATTAAGAATTAAATATAAATCACATAATCTTAATTCTAAAATAAAATATATGATTATCAATAAAATAATGAAAGAAGAAGAAATATCTAAAAAAAGATCTAAAATAATTTATCATAATTATGTTAATAATAAATTATCTGATGAAAGAACTAAAATATATTTAGATAAAATCAAAGAAAAATACATTACAAAATATTTTAATAAATTAATAGATAACATTTTTGATAAATGGATTGAAGATAGAAAACATATTGAAGTAAGTGATTATGAAATAAATAAATATTGTGAAAATAATGAAAAAAAGATTAATAGACTTAGTGAAAGAATAAAAGAAAAGATAAAAAGAGAAAATATTAAACTATCTTTTAAAGATAATACAATAAATTTACAACAACAAAAAGTAGTTTCATATAATTTACAATTAGTTTCTCAATATCCGGATATTATACCAAATAAAAATATTAACTATGCACCTAGTGAAAATGCTGAAAAAGATTTTATTGAAACATGTTTAAATTATAATGATAAAATTAAATGGGCTTATTATCGTGCAGAAAAGAATTTTAAAATATCAAAAACGAAAAAAGAAGAATTATATAATACTTCTGATTGTTGTTATTTGTGTAAACAGAAATTAGAAAGAGAGGAAAAAGTAATTGAACATAATCATTTATCAGCTCAATTTAGAGGAATATCCTGCTCTAGTTGTAATAGAAAAGAATCTAGAGATGGAAAACAATTTCCAATCTTTTTTCATAATGGAAGTGGATATGATTTTCATTTTATAACAGAAGAATTATTAAAACATGAAACAGAATATAAAAAATTAAAGGTATTACCAAAGGATAGTGAAAATTATATATCAATAACATTTGGGGATCGATATTTTAAGTTAGTTTTTAAAGATAGCTATAGATTTTTACTGAGTAGCATAGATAATTTATCTAAAACATTAAAAGATGATCAATATAAAATACTTAAAAGAGAATTATCTGATGATGTTTTATTTGAAGATTTAAAATATAATGATGAAGGAAGAAGTTTTAAAGGAGTATTTCCTTATGATTTCTTTGATTCTTTTGAAAAATTAAAATTAGAAGAATTCCCCGATAAAAAAGAATTTTATTCAATATTATACCAAAAGGATATATCTGAAAAAGAATATGAACATGGGAAAAAGATATTCAACAGATACTGTAAAACATTCAAAGATTATTTAATGCTTTATCAAAAACTAGATGTGTTAATATTAACAGATGTATTTGAAAATTTTAGAGATCTCTGTTTAAAATCATATGAAATCGATCCAGCTTATTGTTATTCTGCACCGGGATTAACATGGAATGCAGGCTTAAAGTATACAGGAATTGAATTAGATTTGTTAACTGATACAGATATGAGAATGATGTTTCAAAAAGGAATACGAGGTGGATTTTCTGGCGTATTAGGAAATCGTTTTGTTAAAGCAAATAATAAATATACAGTTAAAGATATCGGAGACTCGCGTAATAAAATAAAAAACTCAAATTATTTATGGTATACAGATGCTAATAACTTATATGGTTGTGGAATGTCAGAGAAACTTCCTTATAAAAACTTTAAATGGGAAGAAGATATAAAACAAGATATAAACTATTATTTGGATAAATGTAATGAAGATGATGGAATGGTTTTTAAAGTAGATTTAGAATATGATAATTTAACAAAATTCAAATTAAGAAAATTCCCGCCTATGCCATTTTCAAGAAAGATAAATAAAAAAGAAATATCGGATTATTCAAGAGATTTATTAAAACAAAATAATATGAAATTAGGAAATGTTGAAAAATTGATATTAGATCTTCATGATAAAAAAGAGTATATTGTACATTATGATATTCTCAAATATTACATTTCTCTTGGAATAAAAGTAACAAAAATTCATAACATAATATCCTTTAATCATAAACCATGGTTAAAAGATTATATTGATTTCAATACAAAAATGAGAGCAAAAGCAACAAATGATTTTGAAAAAGATTTCTGGAAGTTAATGAATAATTCTTTTTATGGAAAGACTTTAGAAAATATTTCTAATAGATGTATAGTAGAATTAATAAATAAACCCGAAGATTTAAAACGATTAGCTTCAAAAGATAATTTAAAAGATATTATAGATTTCAATAATGATTTTAAAGCGGTATTATTAAATTATAAATCAATGTACTTTAATAAACCAATTTATTTAGGAATGTGTGTTTTAGATTATTCAAAATTAGTAATGTATAAATTTTATTATGATATTATTGAAAAATACTTTCCAAATAATGAGGTTTTATACAGTGATACCGACAGTATGGTATTAAATATATTCACAGAAGATCTATATTCTGATTTAGAAAAAATAAAAGATCATTTAGATACCTCTAACTATCCAAACGAAGATCCATTGTTTTCAAATATAAATAAAAAAGTAATCGGAAAGTTCAAAGATGAACTAGGTGGCAATGTAATGTCAAAATTTATTGCAATAAAAAGTAAAATGTATGGATATGAATATTTAGAAGATTCAAATATTAAATTCAAATGTTTAGCAAAAGGTGTTAATAAAACAACTAAAAAAGAATTTAATTCTGCGTCATATGAAGATTGTTTATTTAATAGAAGAATAATTCATAAAACAATGTTTAATTTAGTACATAAGAAACATAATATATTTTTAAATCAAATGAATAAAATAGGGTTATCTCCTTTTGATGATAAAAGATATATATGTGACAATGGAATAGATACACAACCTTATGGTATTGAATCTTTATACTTTACTTAATTTATTTTTGTCTTCTAGTTTTCTTTCTACATTATTAAGCTGTTTGAGTGTATACGTCACAATTATTAATGTTGCTATGGGAATAGATATCAGAGTTAATTGAATTAATATTGATTGACACATTTTCTTTTTTCCTTTTTTATACTTTATATAATAAACTTCCATGCAACAAACCCTGTTAATACCATGCCACCAACAATAAATGCAATCTCCCTATTCTTCTGATCTTCTGATGGAGTATAGAAATCACTTAATGTAGGTTTCGGAGGTAAAGCTGGTAATAGTTTACCAGTAATATAAAAATAATTCTTCATTGCTGTATCGGCATCATCAAATTCATTCACAGCATGGTGTTCCTTTTTCAGTTGCTTATTAATAAAATCCAACCTCTCTGTTCTTTTTTTATTCCATGCAACTTGTGCTGCTTCTAATTGTTCCATTGCCATATCATGTCTTTTTCTCTCTTCATCACTATTTCTACCCATATGTGAAAATAAATAATTACTACCCGAAAAAGCTAATGCATTCACTGCTGCCCCTCCAATCATCATTACTACTGCACTTGCCATTTTTAAAGAAAATAAAATTACTTCATAATATCAGCGGGTATAATACCTTGTTTAACCAACATATCTTTTGTCGCCATTGCAAGTAATATATCAATAGATAACATGCCAATATCTGCCATATTAAAATCTACTTTTGGTGGTGGTCTTTTCAATAGTTTTCTACCTAATTCTGAATACCCAATTGTTAATACAGTTTCCACTCCAGCATGATATAACATGTTTGCTATTTGTTTTCCGTCTATTTGTGTTGTCATTTTTATATATTAAATTTAATTAAATTCAAATGGGTCAATTTCTTTCTTTTGTATTCCCATAGGGGCCTCCGGAATCACAGGTTCCTGTTTTATCACTGGTTCAACTTGTTTAGAATTATACATATATAATCCCAATCCAACAACTCCAATTAGACATAAAGGGATATAATTTTTATATATATCTATTTTAACTTCATCATTATCTTTTGTTATAGATTTAACTTCATCTTTTGTCATAGGCGCGCTATCGCTCACATCTTTTGTTATAGCTTTTAATTGTATGTTTTCTTTCTTTATTTCTTCCGTTTCTTTTCTTTTTAATTCAGCTTTCATTTTTTTTGCTTCTGCACCCTTTTTACCTGCAGCTACTCTTTTCGGGTTTTTCTGTTTTTTTGTTTCTTCATTCATCTTTTTTTATTGTAATATTTTCACTTTTCTCTTCTTGATTAAAATTAATATGTTTTGCTGTTGTTAGCATAGCAGTAAAAGGAGCCAGATACATTCCATAATTATAATACAATTCACAACATGAACTAGTCAAAGCATGATTTATAAATGGATCTTCTTCTAAATCTTGTATTAGTTTTGGAGGATTAACAACATTAAAATATTTAGATACACCCATAACATATAAATTAATAAAAGAGTTTCCTAATGTCTAAGTCATACTTGCTCCTAATCTAGCTTCATATCTACAGTATAGTTTGTTTATTTGTTCTTGTGTCATTGTATCAATTTCTGACATTTGTAAGTCTTTTCCAAGATATTGTTTACTTCCACCACCAGCAACAATAGCTGATAATCTTTCACGTTTTGTTTCTTCGTGTTCATTATTTTGATCGATTTTATTAAGTAATTCTTCAGCATCCATTTTTAAATATTTATTTTTTATTTTCAAATATTTATTTTTTATTTTAAAAAAATTAAATATCACATATCCCACTATTGATAAGACTGCAGTGTTTGTTATCATAAATGTTATCTGACAGATAATTGTTAGCATTGTCTTTTTTATTGCTTATTTTTTAAGCATTACTAAAACATTACTTAAGCATACGCTTATTTTTTGCTATATTACTTAAGCATAGCTAAAGCATTACTTAAGCATTGCTTAAGCATAACTAAAGCATTACTTAAGCATCCGCTTATTTTTTGTTAAATTACTTAAGCATTACTTAATCAACCACCCAATAATCAGCAGGTTGGTCAGTTTTTAAAATTAATTTACGATGCTTCTTTTTTTTTAGTTCTTCCTTTATTCTTTGTCGTTCTTCCAATGTGGGAATAACATCATTCTCTCTCAAACAATTTTCAAAACTATCTCGGTCCTTAGTGTAGAACATACACAACCATTTTGTTTGTTCTCTTAAATCTTTCAAAACTGAATTATATCTTTGTGATATAACCCATACTGATTGTTCTGCATGTCTGCCTGAAAATGCAAGTTCAGACAGCATATCTTTTTTCTTTGTTAGTTCTTTTGTTGCACTACAATCATCAATGATGTACAGAGTTGGATAACTAGCATATTTATTGAAAAACATTCTTAATAGTTCTTGTAATTTCTCTTCTCCTTTGACTATTGGATTTACGATTATAATATTCTTTGTTTTAGGGTTTTTAACGTCACCAATCCACTCACGATTTTTATATGTCTTGTTCCATTGAATAGTTGGACAAAGTATAACAATATATTTAAATACACCTCTATATTTACATTCAAGTAAGTCTAAAACAAATTCGGTCTTTCCACAACCAGTTTGACCACAAATAATTGCACAGTGCGGGTATTTAGGTAATTCCATTTTTTAAGTGATTAATAATTGACTTCTTTAAATCTACCATCTTCAAAATTAATTTGTGCATCTTGTATAACAAACAGATAAACATTTATTGACTCATCTGCTTCTGCTTCTTTCGTTATTTGTATTGTGATACCTTCTGATGCATTTTCAATTCTTCTTCCAGAACCGTGTAGTGAGTTATCATCCGTTGAACGTAAATCTAACCACAATGCATAGTTGTCAGTCAGATACCTTTCTAAGGTTGTACTAGTGAAGTATAAATCTTTTGCAATCTTATCTATTTCCTTATTTCTCTTTGATGTTAAACCAAAGAATTTGTTAATCTCATCCCATTGTTGATATGCTTTCATTCCTTGACTGTAAAGTTGATTTGGGACTCCTTCTATTGTCATCTCTACTTTTTCTATTTTAGGATTGTAATAAGTATCAGTTGATGTTCTATCTGGGTCTTCAAACAACATTAGAATACCTTTCATACTTCTAGCTGGAACATTTAGATTAATATTCCAAAGTGTATCAGATTTGTTTTTAGTTAATTTTCTGTGTCTAAGTATTCTGTCATATAAAATAACCATTTTACCACTGACTTGCTGTCTTATTTGTCTTGCTAATTCAATATCAGAAACGGTGTCAAATTCCAAACAAATATTCTTAATGATGTATGAAGCTGATGTGTCAGTTGATTTAATTACTTTGTTATAATCATTGAATGTAAGTTCATATTCAAGTCTATCACCAAGACCCGCTTGATAAAATGGCATATGGGTTTCCAATAATTCAAAATCAAGTGGGATACAAAACCTGTTTCCATATGCTTTTGCTATTGCCTCGTCTCCTTTGTTTGAAGAAGCATCTCCGGTTCCAATTCTATGTTTTAACATATTACCTTTCCCAATACCTTGATAAGCCATATTAGCAAGTTCAGAGGGAGACTTCCATAAATCAATATAGCAATGATATATGTCACTATCATCAATTGACATCACTTCATTACCTGATATTCTTATTGTTGTTTTTTTTATTATAGATCTTCCAATATTTGGATATATTGTTGCATTAGCATCTGTGCTTTTTAAATCAATTTCAAATGCTAATCTGACTGTTCCAGGAACAATAACATCATTACTACTTAGATTAGGAAATCTCACTAACAATTGTTGATTTTGGTCAATAGTTGAAGGATTATTGGTTATTACAACACTCTGACGAATTCCTCTCACACCACGTGGTTCTCTTATTTTTCTGTAAGGGTTTAATTTTTCTCCAAAAGCTGACATTTTTAAAGGATATTTTTAACATTAAAAAATGGCTGAAGGTGGTTATGATTTTGATAATCCTGTGTATGATGATGATGATTATGATGATGATGATGTTGAATTGCCAAACATTCCATATGAACCAGCAGGTGGTATTTTGAATAGAAATGATCATATACAACATTTAAGAGGAGAATTAAGGGAGACAGAACTTGAAGAAGATAAAAAGAGACTTGTTAATGATTTTTATGATTTAGTTCAGAAGCAATATAAAATTAGGCCTGTTAAAATTGATTTAAAACAGTTTAATATATCAGAAGATGGAAAAACATTGTATTGGGTTATTGGTGATAAAGAAATTAATATAATGTCAAAAAGTGGTAGTGGTAATTTTCGTACTCTTGAATCTTTGATTAAAGATTATAATACATTGTTTGAAAAGGGCGGAACAAGAGCAATAAGAATGTATTTAAATTTACCTGAATATTCTAGTAAGAAAAAATTACCAACAAAGGCCGTTGCAAGATTAAATATTGCAGAAAATACCCTACCCGATAATGTTGATAATATAGAAATGACTGATTTACCGAGAGCAACTGAAAGTGTTGAAACTGCAGTGAAAGAAGTAATAGAAACAACATTTACCGAGGGAATACAAACAGATATGACAAAGAGAGAAATGGATGGTATCATCAAAGCAATGACTAGTGTAAAAGAAGAGATTGCAAATGAATTAGCTAAACTTACTGAAACAAATAAGGACTTAGCAAAAGAAAAAGGTAAATTAGAACAAGCCAAAGAAGATAATGATGAATTTCAAATAGAGAGGATAAGTAGTCGAATAAGAGATTTGGAGTCTGAGAGAAGTGCAAGACTGGAAGTAATTAATGTTAATAGAGATAAAATACGTAGTCAGGTGAATAGAATCAAGGAAACAATACATAAAGTATTAAACGAAGACACTACATTAAGAGAGAGAATTAGAACGTTATTCAGAGAACAGGGAATTACAATTGTTAGTATTTTAACTGCTTTTGGGATGATTATAGGTGTTATTGTTGAGGCTTTTATTCCTACTACTACTACTAGTGGTGAAACACCAGCAAAACCTCCAACTCCAAAAGGCGATGTAAAAGATTGGATAAAAAAACAATTATCAAATCTTGGTAAACTATTAGCTAATCTTGCAGGAAAAGCAGCAGCTGCATTGCCTGGAATTATTGGAGCTATTGTTTCTTGGTTGTTGTCTTCTGCAGGTAAAGTTGTCAGTTGGTTTGGAGATCATTTATGGGCATTGGTTGTTCTTGTTGCGGGTTTATTATATGCTACTGCAAGAGAGTATATTAGTAAATCTCATAGATAGTGAGCGCAACAATACCCATTACTATACTTCCTACTATTAATGCTGTTTTATTATCTTCGTGTTGAATTGCTTCTTTTTTTCCTTGTGATATTACATGTACCGGTGATTTTGTTACTGATTTTGGTTTAACAGGTTCTGGTAGAGATTTCTTTGTTGGTGTTCCTTTTACTTCTACATTTTGTTTTAGTGGGGTGGGTTGGTTATTCACACCATTATTTAAACCAAGCTCTTGATCATCAGTGGCTACTACAATCTTATTGTTATAATCTTGGATTGTTCCTATTCGTAATTCCATATTACTCGGAGACATGTACAACTCAATTCCGTAAACATAGTCAACTTTACTTCGAGCATATTTTAGTGTGTTTTGATATCTCGTAATTTGACTCGGTAAATCTACAGGACTATTAATAGCATCCTCAACGTTTGCAAGGAATTGTTTTTGAGCATCAAAAGCGGTTCCTGTTCCGAGTATGTCTGTTCTAGTTTGAGATTGAGAACCTAGGATAGCCCAGCAAAAGGTTCTTATAGATTCATTAATCCTTTCAACACCTGCTCTTGTAAACCCTTTTGACGTATCAAGAATAAATGTGGTCCATACATCTTTAACATCATCTTCTTGTTGAAGATAATCAATGTGGACTTTTTTAGGTGGAAGATATTCACATGATGAAATACCACAACGTCTACCGCCTGACACTTCAGGTCCAAATGTCATTTTTGATAAATCTAAATCAGTTGCTGTACTACTAGCAATGTGTTGGGATGATCTATCATGTCTAAAATCTGTTCGTTTCCAAGCAGTATGACTGGTTGTGTATATTACTCCAAGACCATCACCACTTGGATACATTTTTTGTCTCCAGTCTGCATTGGGATCTACATTAAACTCTTTGCATATTCTTTCATAAGAACCACGGTCATAACTATTGTTAAAAGCATTCCAGCTTGTATCTTGTGGTTGAGCAATACTTAATTCAAATAGTATTCGTCTTGTTTGGTAGTAAACATGGAATAAGAATAGTGATCCAGTTAATCCACCTGCTTTTAAATGATTATTGTCGTCTATACCACAACCTGTAGTTGCACACCATATTGCAAAGTTTAGTTGATTTTGCCAGAATGGTAACCAGTCTGTATTCCAGTTGTTTACTATTGTTTCTGATGCTACTTTTGGTAATAGGTATTTTTCAAATATGTTGGGAAACGTTGCAGGGAAATAGTCATCTTTGTTAACATAAATTGTTTGTTTTATAAGTTCAATACTCTTTTTAGTATATGAAGCAAAATGTTTATATTTTGCATTAGGATTGTATTTGAATTCTTGTGGAATCATTTTTTTATATTAAAAATGTACCATACAATTTCTGATATTGATAAAACAATAAACTTGCAACAATATATAAATAACAAATGCGGTACTAAGAGAATTGGTTTGAAGAGTTTTACTTATACTATAGGTTGGTATAATTTAGTTGATCAATATATCCAAAAGATTAAAGAGAGTCCTAATAAGATTACAAATGGTTATTATAGTTTCCAACAAATAGAAGATATATTTGAAAGTAATAATATTACATTATCTATAAATGAAACAAATGGCATTGCTTCTTTATTTACTCAACAAGAAATTAAGATAAGTAGAGGTTTAAAACGAATATTAGGATTTGGAAAAAAGAAAAAATTTGCTGAAAATAAAACACACTATGGTGAAAGAACAATAGATTTTGCACCTTATAAACAACTATATGTTCATCTTGAGCAGATAAATACTGCTTACAATTTCTTTAATGGAGCTCCTAGTAATATTCTTAGTGTTGTTCCTGTTGAGAATAAATCGTTTGGAGATATTGTTCATATACATTTTAGTAATCCAGAATACAAACAATTATCACATGGTGATATTTCAGAACTAAGTATAAACGTTTGTGATGAAAACGGTCAGAAAATAAATAACAATGGATTACCAATTAATTGTGTGTTAGAAATAATATAATTATTATATAAAAATGAGTATATTTGGCGTTAAAAAACAGAAGCCCAGTGAAGACATTGAAACTTTAACAGTGCATGTTAGGGATTTACACAATAGAGTAAAACCTGTCACGCAGAAAATAACAGAATTTCAACAGGAAGTTCATAATTTAAACAGTAGAGTGAAACCAGTAACAGATTTAGAGGATAGAATAAAAAAATTTCAACAGGAAGTTCATAATAATAGAAACGCGATGTTAACTCAAATAGATAATCAAACTGCGAGGTATAACGGACTTCATAATAAATTTAAAGAATTTTCAATAGAAAACCGTATATATCACAATAAGGTTGATAATATAAAAGATGCGCCATCGATTATTTCAATATTTGCAGAAAGTAAAGGACCCATTATGAAAGGAGAAGTGCTTTCTTTTGGAAATGGTGGTAGAGAAAACGGTATTGGTTATGTTATAACCAGACGAGGGCAGATACTAGAAATGGGATTATCTTGCAAAAGAATAGGGGGGGAAATGACTGTAGGTATTAATGTAAATGGATATGTACTACCATTTTGTGAAACGACTGTTGACATGAGCACAAGCAATCATGAAACATTTCAATCACCTTTTATTGTTGAAGCAGGAAGTGTGATTAATTTTGTGTGTAAAACAACAAATGCAACATCAGAGAATACAGTTGCATCATTATTAATTGAATTGTTTTAATTTGATTTCAAAAAATATCTTTAAAAATGAAGCAACCAACAGCGCCGGATTTATACCCTGAATTACCAGAAGATGCACAAAATTATAGATTACAGAAAATATCAGAGATAGAAAAAACATTAATTAATGAGAGAGATAATCGCAAATCATTATATAAAAAATATAAACGGGGAATAAATTTTTCAGATAGTATTGATACTTTATTAATTTCAGGAAGTGTTGTTTTAGCAGGAATAAGTCTAATTATTCCTATTATGTTACCATTACAAATAGTAGCTGTTTCATGTGGTGGTATAGGAATGGGCGTTAAACTTATTAGAAGAAAGTTTTCAACAAAATCAAAAAAACATTATGAAATAAAAACAATAGCAAATAGTAAACTTAATACAATAAAAGATTTAATTTCTAAGTCTTTAACAGACGGCAAAATAACTGAAGATGAATTTAAACTTATATTAGATGAACATGAAAAATATAATGAAATGAAAAATAATTTACACACAAAACATGATAATATTAATGATATTGAAAGAAAAAAACTTATTGAAGAAGGTAAAGCCCAGGCTTTATCAGAAATAAAAAAAAAAATAGAAAAAGATGTTTAATTTTATTTAATAAAACTATTATAGTAAATGATCCACCGCCGAAATATGATGGTTAAATTTTGTTAAAAAAAATGAGTATATTTGGGTATAAAAGAAATGAAAAATACAATGATAATTGTTTAGAAAAATACATTGATGATAGATTAAAAAATGAAAGAAATAAAATTATAAAATACACTGATAATGTTTTTAAATCAAAAAAGAATTATTATACAATATGGGCAGAAGCAGCTAATTTAGATTATCTTGGAATGTTTTCATTTGGAGCTGCTGTATCTGGATATGCTGGAAGTTCTAGACCTGTTGTTATACTATAATTAAAAAATCAAAAGTTGTTGGCATTAGTATATCTTGTACTACTTATCCATTTAGAGGTAAAGTAATAGTAGAGATGTGGGTTAACGACTGGTCAATGCGTAATATTACTTTATTAGAGGATGAGTCTGAAACTTATAATTATGTTACACATAAAAAAGAAATTGAACCAAACTCCGTTATTACTTTTATGCTTACAACTGCTAATGTAGGAATTTCCCATGCAGTTGTTTCATTAATGTTAGAAGTTATTGAGGAACCAGATATAGCACTATATGAAAATTTAATATCTGATAAAAGTGATTTAAACAAATTTTCTGGAAATATTTCCGACCAGATAGAAAAACTTTGGGAGAAAATTATTGAATTAGATTCTAAACCTTGGGGAAAACTTTTTGAATTGGATGCTAAAATGAATAGTGTTTTAAAGGATACCCATATTATTTCACTTGTTGCAGAATCTAAAGGTCCATTGACTAAGAATTATGTTATATCATTTGATAAATTAGGAAGAGAAACTGGAGGAGGTTATGTTATGATTAAATCAGGTATAATTATAGGGGCAAGTATATCAGCTATAGTTAAAACTGGTGAAGTTAAAGTTGGCGTTTATAAAGATGGACTAGTTACTGGAGATGAAATATATAATATTAGTGTTAAATCTACTACTAATAGTATTTTTTGGGAGCCAGTAAAACATTATAAACTAGATAAAAGTAAACTAATTCCAGCAGGTTCAATTATTGATATTGTTTCTTTATCATATAATGATACAGTAGAAAAAGTAACCGTTGGATTATTAATAGAATTATATGATTAATTACTCCCTAAATTACGCTTTTAAAATAAATGATTTCGTGTACCATAACCTATACTACCTATCCTAACTAACATACATACCATTGTTTAAACCTTAGTCATTAGAGTATATTGATCGTCTCCTTTTGTTTACCTGTCACGCATATTGATTTTTCATTCAATAAGCGGGTGAAGTGTACTGAACTTGTATGATCTTCTAGATCGGACTTTTTACTATTTCTCGAGGTGTCCAGCTAGGGTAAGAAAATTTATTTTTCTACATTTTCTATCTTGTCAAATAGTTTTCTGGATGTTCTTGAACATCCGACCTTTTTAAAATTTTACCTTTATTCCTCGAGGGGGGATACTAGTATAGGGGAAATGTAAAAAATATTTTTAGGTGGGGGAGGGGAGTAATATAGCTTATTACTGTTGTGTTAACCGAATGTGTAAACAATTTAGTCCTTTTTTACATTATATACGTGAACACGTTTGATAACGAGTTTTCTATGTCGCCTTTCGCGAACAGTTTGAGTAACTCCTTGACTGATCAAGATCCAAAATAGTTGTTACTATCATCGCATATGTGCAGAAAGAAATTGTCGATTTCATGTTTAAAGCTTGTGCCATTTTGTTTCGTCAAACGGTTATACGGATATCAAACTACTTTCGGTTTGCAAAAACTTGAAAATAACTTGTGGCTATATATAGTACATCGATGTCTATCGTGTAAATATATCACATTAGGAAATTTGCAGGTAACTGTTTAAGTACACTTGCCAATAAGATAATTGAGACCCTGATCAGAGCGCTCCTTAAAGAACCCTCTAATTAAGGTCTGCACTGTTTGTCATTTTGAGAATGTCATAAATTGCATCACTCTTTTCAACCCTTTTACTGCCACTATTACGTCAACACCCGGCTTATAGAGCCATTGCTATCACATCGTCTGCTCACTTATCGTCTGTTTGTATTTCTAAAGTTTAGAATTTAAGGCAGTTTTACATAAAAATCAATTTTGTAGGTGTCAAACAGTTTCGACCCTGATCAAACGATGCCTTATAAACTCAAAACTTCCTTTGAATAAAATGTTGCACTTCTTAAATCATTGAACCCTAGTGACGAATACGCTCGTCCCTAACAAACAGTGTATATGTGGAGAATACACTAGTCTTATGCAAGCAAATGTCCATGTAGACCCAGAGCAGAGGCCTGTGATCATGGTCTACACTGCTTCTAATGTTTAACCCTTTCTCTTATAGAAGCGACTTTTAGCACATTCATTTTATTCATCCGCTGAAGAAAATAGTTCCAAATTATACCATAATGAATATGTGTCATATTTAATACTTTCCTTATTCTAGCAGTTAATAGCGTAAAGCAGGCTGAAAGTAAAGCAGAATGCGCCTTAGGGCGCATTCTGCTTTACTTTCAACCTGCTTTAAGTAGTCACATATCTTTAATACTAGAAACAGGCTATCAGGTAAAGGGTTAAACGCATTTAACAAACAATGCGAGATTATAAATTGCAAAAAGGACTAAGCTTTTTTTGAATCTGGAATTGTCATTTTAAAATTTCAAGGGATACTGTTTTAGACATGCTGCGTTTTGTTAACACATTCAACCACAGCAACGAGTTACACCGCCATCAAAAGCAGTGTATCCCTGAGTGATGAGTATAATTGTCCTATGCAAACAGCCCAAACCCAGATCAAAGGGCTCTTAAATGGTCTACATTGCCTGTCATGTAAAAATCATCGCAATAACTACCCTAAATAGACAACAAACCTGGAATCGCCTATTACAGGTGTCAATGAATAATGTTTTAAACGTGCTGGGTTGTATAAGCAGGATGTGTAAACAATTGGGTTTGTTTTTACATGATATAAACGTGAACTCGTTCGAAAACGAGTGTTACTACATTAGGACAAGTCTTCGTGAAAATGGACGGGGCGAAGCGTTAGCGGAGCCCGTCTATTTCACGAAAATGTGTCCTTTGCATTCTAACCGATTTTAAACCACCGCCCATAAATCCAAATAAGGAATATTGTTTACCAAGGTACGTCACTTTGTGACTTGCAATTGATGGTTGCTATTCTGTCCACGCGCCTGAATCAGCACTGTCTTAAGCTTCCAGCAACTATAATCTGCCAATCAAAGTTTCCTCAAGAGAGTTTCATTGTGCAGTTTGGTGGGAATAATCTTGTCTTCACGTAAAAGGAAGAACTAAATAACCGACTCTGATTGGCCAACGGCACAGAATTTCACCAAAAGGCGGTTTAAGTCGCCTTTCACAAACAGTTTAAGGAACTCGGTGACTGATCAGGGTAAAAAATATGCTTAACTGTCATTGCATATGTGCAGGAAGAAAATTTTAATTTCATATTCAAAGTTTGAACAATTTTGTCGATCCAATGGTTATACGGAAGTTGAACTACTTTCGGTTTGCAAACACACTTGAAAATTACTTGTGGCTAAATTTAGTACACTAGTGTCTGACGTGTAAACACCACATAAGGAAGCTATCTCGACGAGCAGGTAACTGTTTTCTGTGCAGTTGTCATATGCAAACAATGTAGACCCTGATCAGAGGACTCCTAAGGAACCCTCCAATCAAGGTGTGCACTGTCAATTTGAAATACATTGAAAAAGTGAACCGTAAATAGTAAAAATGGGCTAGATAGTATCGACTTGCTTTCAAAGTGGAATTTTTCACTTAAAAAGTTTCAGTGGTGGAAAAATGTGAAAACAGCTCTTTGCGTTTCTTTTCCATGTACATGTACAAGTACTAAGTGAACATATATATTTTAGTGCGTAATGCCAATTTGACTGCAAATCTTGTGTCATTATTTCATATACCAATCTCTACCCCGTGGTTATTTCCCTTGCTTCGTGGAAAAGTAGACCTGTAACTATTCTAGCACCAGTTATAGTGTCTGATTATTGTGAATCGCATCAACGTCAACCTCGTGTTTCTGAAAACGTCACTGTCCTTATTCAGTGGTCGCTTATGTTAGCAATTGACTTTATTTAAAATAAACACTAATGCTGTCGACTAGCACAGGGCTTCGACATCTCTGATATCATTGGCTAACTATAGTCTGATCAGGTGTTTCTTCGACCAATCAGGTTAGTTTGCTGCACTGATCACGCGCCAGCTGCATGATTCCTGTAATGAGTCACCGTTATGTGCATTTAGGACGCCATCTTGCTCAATATTTGGAGAACGTAAAAGGAGTTTGTTTACTTTGTTGATCAGAAGTTTTACTCGACCAATATATACGTGAATTGCCTGAAATTATATTTTATTTACAAGACATTTATGTGCATAGCATCTACAATTTGTTGACACGACGAGGATGTTAGTCGAAAGCTGTAGTGGAAGAAATATCGGAAATTGAAAAGTATGTATTGTTTTACCGTTTGATAATTTTATCTCATCTGATGAACTTAAGATATTATTGTTTGGGATACGGTAATTCATAAATTATTAGGTATGTGGTGTGTATTTAGTATGTTGATAACCAAATGCATATTTCTCCTATCGTATATATACTATATATTATCAGGAGTAATCGTTGTTGTAGTCATATATTTTGATAAGATGAACTGGGACAAAGTAAGATGGTGATGTACCCAATTTCCATCCTTATTCTGCTGATATTTATCTATAAATGCACTTTACTTCAATTGCTCTGTGGAAGTAAATCAAGCCTAGGTTTCAAGCAATATGGTTCTGGACGAAATCTAAACTGTTTACAAAGTATATGTATTGAGCAAAAGAATGTAAAAAAAATCATAATTTTAGTAGCTTTTCTGCACAGAACTGTATTTGGCATATTGCCAGATACCCTCTTCTATACTGGAAAAGCGTAGGCATTGTACACGCTTCAAAATCTTATTTTAAATATAAAATATCAAATTAAGATATAATCTATGTTTTACCGTTGTTAAACGGTATTATACAACGGTTTGGAGTTGTTAGGCACGGCACATCGTTGTCTAATAACTTTTAATAACGACGGAATATAGACTTATTCGAATCTAACATGACCAGTTTTAAACAGCTAACTTCCGTACAGTAGAGAAGTTCACACACAAACACTAGCAAATACATATACACTGATCATCTATCTGACACAGAACACATATTAAATGAAACAAAACAGAACAATGGCAAACCAAGAGGGCCAGAATTGCCCTTAATCACTCACGTGACCATCGTGGCACTAAGGTTGGTCAAGTGATTTCAGAAATGAAGATTTGTAAATTGTTTTTCGGAAAATCAGCCTCTTCCACTGGCGGTCATGTTTCTTCAACTGAGAAGAATATTTTGATAAATCTGGTAGAGTGTCGCCTATGAATCTCATTTGTGTAATATTACTTTCATTTGGCGAAAGTTGTTTTAGACAGGAAGATTGCTCAACTTTTAAATGAAAACAATCTATTTTAACTCCGGTGAACTCCGTAGTATGTCTGTTTGATCGTCACAGTTTTATTTTTTACTCTAGCGCCTGTTCAACTGAAGCTTTTAAGGTGAAATTTAATTTAAAGAGTTGATGAGTAGACATGTATTGCAAACAAGGTTCATAATTCTTGTTTCAACACCGTGTGATATATTCCCCTTTTTCTACATTTTCCGGCATATTTCTGCCACTCAGAAGCTTTTGAAATTAAATTTCATTGAGGACTATCGCATCAGTTGTTCGACTTTTCAAAATATTCAGATTTTTTTTTTAAATTTTAAATTTTGCATGTTGCTAGTATAAACCCTGGGAATCCCCGAACTGGTTTTTTTAATAGCTTGTTTTTGGGTATACCCCTTATTATCCAGAGACACGTGCTTTTTATCATAAAATCTCAGAAAACCCCTCGTCAGCTTTGTAATTTTTCTTAAATATTGGGTTATTCATATGTTTTCATAAAATAGAAAAGAATAGGAATAAGTAGTAATATAAACATGGAAACAACATTTTATTCGTCAAAAAAGGGAACACATCAAATAGTTATTTTTTAAAGTTTTTTACTCCTGCAGTTATAACATTCAGATTTTGACAATATTGTTCACAAATATTGATAAAGCATTAATTTACTGAAATCACTAGTTAAAGTTAGAGGTACCCAAACAATTCTTTCTAAACATACAAATGTCTTCATAAAGAGTAATGCATGCAAATCCAGTTATATATAGGGCTATCTATAAATGATGTATGTAAACCACTTTTAAATTCTAGATTGTATCCAAATCCACTGTTTAATCGTCATCAATATATTACTATACAAGCATTATTAGTAAATACCACTTATCGTGGTCGCCAAATGCTGCTATGACCGCACAAATTAGCTTATTGAGATAGGAAAAATTATATATTTCAAATATAAACTAAATAATAGGGAATTGGTTAAGGAAGACAACTCCTCAGATGTTTGGCAAAAGTTGCTCCCCCTTGTCTGTAAAAATTTGAACCTGACGGGACAGTCCTTAATTGAAAAAGATTGATGTGTAAAAGTGCTATGCTTGAGGATCATAACTCCTGCATCAAATCGTTGAGAGTAACTCCCTCTTTCCCATGCGTTCTGCCTATAATTCCTGTTCTTCTGTTGTTTTTCAGATGAACTTTTATTTATGGAAAACGTTGGGTGAGAGGAAGTGTATTGCACATGGTTCATATCTCTTGTATTAATACCATGAGAGTATCCTTTTTTCTACAGTTTCTTTTCTGGCATTCTGCTGTACTGAAGCTGTTTTTTTTAGTTTGGCTATAACTCTTGTTCGACTGATCAATGCTTGCTCGCAGTTGACACATGTTTTCCGAAGAACACGCTTCTAGCTATATAAATCGGAACACGTAACAACCACAGCACGACCATACGTGATGTGCAAAAAAATCAGGTCTAAACAGCACAAAGACCCATAGCACATATTTATTTGAACTTGTTGAAATTCAAGATATAAGTTTAGGGGTGGGGGTATTGGTAGCAGTGTGGGATATAGGGTGTCCTGTATTCTACAGGATTATAGACCAATTTGGGGAAATAATCTTACTGTAAAATGAAAAACGTTTCGGTGTAGACTAAAATCCGTAGCTCAATGAAAACGGTAAAAGTGCACGTTTAAACTATATTGATTTTAAAGTATGGTAATCGGGTTGTTGAGTATTGCCTATGACTTTGTCATTGGAAGCGCGCTTCAGTGCTTAGGTTCAAAGTGGTCATTTTTCCAGAAGAAACTTCTGCTGATGACGAAACGGTGAAAAAAGCTCTTCAAACTTTGAAAAAATTATCAACTCATCAAGATGTCATGCTTCATTTGTATATTACACTTCTTGTTTGTCTTTTTGTTTGTTTGTTTGTCTGTCTGTCCACAAATTTAACCTTTTCCATATGTTTTTAAAAAAAATAACGGGACAGGTGTTTGAAAAATTCTGACGATTTTTTTATCTGATTGAGCTTGTGTCTGACTTGGCTCCGAAATGATTAAAAAAGGAAATAATCGTGTAAGCACAAATATGTAAATTGCAAATAAGAACATATTTCCAACTATACACCTATGAAACAATTTGATATAAACCTGCCGGGCTTCCAACCTTTAACTATATTCGTTTGCTCAGTTTCAGGTTTCTGATCCTGTTATAAAACGTTATCGTTCGCAATTGACGTCCTTATGTTTAAAAATTAGTTACCTGTTTAATATTTAGTTTCATAGTAAAAGGGAAGGTGATGTGTGAAGAATCCATAGGTACCAACTGGTCGTTAAAAAAGGGGTACGGAAATCTCACGGTGCCATTGTGTGACATATTTATACGAAATCATCTAACAATGGTCACAAGAGTGGAATGATAAGTACTAATTCTTCACACGTGTGAAGAATTCGACGTGTGAGGAATTGGGCTCAACAAGGGTGCCTAGGAATATAAATATCAAGTATATGACCCGACAAGATAGTGGCTCAGTTAACATTAACTCTGATTTAAACAGTCATTGCCGGAACTTTGCTGGCCGAATTAAAATTTGGTGAGAAGCTATGAGATGTTGGCCCCGAAAACATAGAGGCTCGCCTAACATGAACTTTCTGGATGAAACAATCATGCCCCCGAACACACATTGTGGCCATATCAAGCATTTAATTTGCCGAAACTATTAGGCCTGGCTGGTCCTTAGCGTACGAACCGGTGCCTACAAGAAGAACTTGAATCAACCCAATGTTTGTGGAATAAATTGAAGATTTAAGGTAGCTGTATATGAACGATACTGCAAGCGGTTTTTTCTAATTTATTGTCATGTTTGATGATTCCCCCCCCCCCCCCCAATTTTATAGCTGAGTGGTGAAAATGGTACACATCCCATCAGAATATGCCAATTTACAAAAATTATTTTAATTTTTTACGATTTTATAAGAACATTTAAAAAAAAATTCAAACAACGATATCAAAGCCATCTTTATTTGTAACTTGATTAAAATTGCCCAAAATACTCTTTATAAACATATCTAGGGATCCGTGTCTCAGATTTTAGAAATACCGCTTCAAACCTTTGTTATGTAACATCAAAGTTTTTTTACGGTTTAAAGTCGACCACTATTACGTAACGCTTTATAACGGACCACTGGAGCTCTTTATAAAAATTCTGAGACACGGTTACCTCGAGGAGATAATACCCTTTCATCTGCTTCAAACCGCATGAAAATCGAACCCCAACAGCGAAAGTTAGGAGAGTTCAAAAATACCGCTCGCTTCAAATTATATAATGCCGGAAACTCCAATAAACTGACTGATGTGTCAATTAGGCTCGCGTGACCGCCCGGTATTCAACAAAGACATTCTTTTTCAACAAATAACATGACCCAGCTGATCATCAACCATTTCGTTAAACTCCGCCTCGAATTAACAAAGCCAATCATATAAAAATAACGATTTTGATGCGGTAAAGGTCGTAAATCGCCTCTGACAGCTTCGGAATAAACCACCAATCTAGTCACGTAATCTACGCAATTGAGGCACCCAGCGGGGATTCTGACGCGTGATTTACCGGTAAAATGACCGAGAAAGCAAGAGAGAATTTGATAACTTGTAGAAAATACCTTTATCTATCAGGATTTGTAAAAAAGTATAAAACGACTATTTTACCATTTATTTCATAAAAAGCTACCCTAAGGATTCCTAGGTTAACACCGAATTCCCTCTGTATCCAATTTACTGTACTGTTCCATCTCTAGTTCTGTCAAGTCGTATCTCCGAGCATTATCTCCCCAATCGGCTAGATTGATCCCGAAAACTGCAATTAGAAAACAAACAAGCGCTGCACACATATTTCCCGAACATAAGGGAGGGAGGGCGGGTCAGAAATTATAAAAGGGAGTCATCTGATCTAGGTCTTCACTGGTTGAACGTGTCCCATTTAGGGTATGAGGTTATAAACAGGTTAGTGGTTACAGTGGAGCAAAGCATTTTCATTCCGAATAAATTTTAGCCATAGTTTCACTTGGTATCAAAAAGTAGGTTAGAAGGTCAAATCACAGGAAAAGCTTCCAAGTACTCTAGGACCCTTATCTTATGCCCTAATTTCATGAAGCTCGCCTAGAAAATTTACCATGACAAAATCTAGGTTAATTATGAATATGGGTTATGTCTGAATTAAAAAAAAGGTCAGTAGATCAAATCATGTTAAAGGGATCTGAACACTATACAAGGAACAAGCAGAGGTATTAGTCTCCTTTAGTTTTAAGTCAAGTTAAATCTAGGAACTTTTAACTCTGGTGAGCGCCTTAGAGCCCATTGGCTCTTGTTATATTCTTGATAAGAATCTGGATCGTAGTAACACCTACCCTGCACCTCTCTAAACTTTTTTCATGGGTTTCTTCTACACTATATTTTAGGATGTTCCCAAACTTTATTTTGTCACTACTAAGTGTAATTTAACGGTTACCATGGTAACCCCCGGGTAATTTTCAAACCTACCTTTGTGTAAAAATGTCTAGAGGGGTACACGGTAGGTGTTGAATGAATTTCCCGTGTGCGAAATGTGTTTCCATGTAAATCCATAATGTATCATTTTTTGTGAATGTAGTTATTTGCACTTTCTCGATGTGTAGGTACTTTTACATTTTTTTTATGTGAAGTGCTTTTAAACGCACACGTCCTGGCCGAAAAGACTGCTATATAAATCCGGTATAATAATAATAATAATAATATATTTTTCTTTTGCAGAGAAGCAATAAACAGCAGTCCAGTTGCATAACCAGCTACTAAACATCAGAGATTGTATTTACTACCAGGCAATATAGTATATCAAAGAAACAAGAATCAATGAGAATGTCACGATTACCGTTGTGGCATGTCTTTATCATGCTCATTGTTCTACTTCAATGGGCTTTCGAGTTTGAGGTGCTACATCCGGACAAGGTTGATGCAAAACCATATTCCGGTAGGTCGGGTTACTTGATATATGACATAGGGCAACACAAGGAAAAAGAACATGGCAACGAAAAAAGACTAGACAATATCTCCGGAATGTTTCCTTTATCTGGAATGTATCAGATGCTAATCGCTATCATTTGTGCAATTTTAATTTTGAAGATAGGTTCAGATGCACGATCAGGCTTTAGTTTTAAGAAAGGTTACCCATATTTGACAAGCATTTGGGAAACATTATTTGGTATCCAAACCATTCCTACAAGTATCATTGCCTTACCATTTTCCATAAACCAATATGTAGATGAAATAGTGAAAGAAAACAAATCCGTTGATGAATTGATGCACTACGAGTGGTCAAGATATCTATCCTTCAATACATTCCCACAGGACAGCATCATGATGCCAATGAGGTTGTCACAGGCAGGGTTTTACTACACAGGTCATGGTGAAGAGGTCAAGTGTTTCTGTTGTGGTGTGATCAATGAAGACTGGACCACAAAAGATTCAGCGTTGGAAGTTCATACGCGCTTGTCCCCAAGATGTAGCTTTATGAACCGAGAGAGTAATGACAATATTCCCATTCATTCTAATGAGTACTATTCGGATATCTTGAGATCACAGTGTGACCAGCGTGAAAGAGGAAATGAACATGTTGTTACTGGTCGGTCAATTGATATTGAAAACACATTTTCTGATAAAAGCTTGCGACGTAAAATCTTGAAAGGACAAACTGGGACCGTCGACAAACTGCAACTCAGCAAATCTGGTCAACTGTCCTCAACGGAACAGGTCACTTTTAGGTATCCTTACTTCGAGAACATTGCAGACAGAATTGACTCATTTATGAACTGGCCAGTGCAAAGTGTACAGTCACCAAATGACCTTGCACAAGCTGGATTCTTTTATATTGGTAAGTGTTTACAGTAAATCTTAATTTCTGAAAACCGGATAAATTTCTCGGTTTTCAACAATAACATTTTAGTGCACATGGGCTTGCTCAGGATGAACTTTTGGAATTCATGAAAGCTTAGCGTCCGTTGTTCGTCGTCCACAATTTCAGTGTTTACACTCTAGAGAACGCGACTTTTTTAATCGTTTTCAAAATTACTCAGATTATATGTGACTATCAGGTCTTGGGTGAGTTCTTCTATGATTGAAGTCGGACAATTAGGTCATATGATATGTCGAAAATGCCATACCTTATAGTGTTTATACTACTCTAGCGGCCACAGTTTTTATCTAATTGTTAACGATCTTGCTCAGATTGTAAATAATTATTGGGTTTCAGATGAGTTCGACAAACGTTGAAATCGGACTAACAGGTCAAGAGTTATCTGCCTTTGACATATTAATAATGCAAATTGTTTTTATTTAAAAGTGTTAAACAATCTAGCAACTCCAAAGGATTTTAGCTCACATGTACTTGTATATAATGTTAAGTTCTTGAAGAAGTTCAGTTATTATTGAAATATTGTCATTATGTGAAGAGTTATCTGCCCTTAGTGTACTCAGCTATACTTTTTTAGTATTATTAACAATCTAGTGTCTACAAATTTGAATTGATTTAGATTAAGCTTGTTTTTATTATGGGTGAAACAATCAGGCTTCACTACATCAGGTAAGCGATATCAGGACCTTGGAGGCACTCTTTGTATATAAAGCAATCAACCAATTTGAATAGGCACGCAGATTGTTGCTAAATGTAGAGAACAAATAGTGCATGCTTGTGTTTTAGAATTATTTTCTTCTTACTTGTTGGAATAAGCTATTTCATGTACTTATAACGACCATTGAATCCTGAGCAAAAATGCAAAATTGTCTAAATGACGAAGACACAGCTCTGTTTGAAACTTGGACTTACAACTTAATTTCAAAGTTTTCAATGATTTGGAACAAGATCAAAATGTTTGATACTCGTTTGCTATTTTTCTCTCAAAATGTATGCAAATCATTTTTGGAAGATAAAATGCTAAACATTTTAGCAACCTAAACAGTTGAGCAAGGGTGACTTTTCACTTCTTCTTGTAAAAACAAATCACTGAAAAAATCGAATTTAAGATATACCCATCAAAAATACCTACTCATTGTGAAAATTGACGCCACTGTGTCTGCAGGTTCCTAATAGTCCAAAGGATCGGGTTACAGGATGTGTACAGGCCCCATGCTCATATAACGGTTGAGATGAGTTTAAGATCGTTCCCAGGGGTCTGATTTGTCAGATTTGCGCATTCTGCTTACATCTGTCCAGTCAATACTTAGAGAACGACCTAAGACTTATCTCAAACACATTATCAGCATAGGTCTAGGTCTACTGAAATTACCTAGGTTTCAAATGACAGGTTTTATTTTTGACAGGGAAAGAGGATATTGTGATATGCTTTTGTTGTGGAAAAGGCTTTAAAGAGTGGGAGAGAAGTGACATTCCCTTCGTAGAACATATCCGACTGTCTCCGAAATGCCAGTACATGAAGCAAAGACAACATGTATGTATTTGTTCACACGAATGCAATGTACAGTGCTCCCTCCTACAACGACCCTCCCAACAACGATTCCTCCTTACAACAACACTTGCCTTTGTTTTCCAAACAGAACACATATGTCCAACCTTTTCACGTCTGCTATATTGTCTGCTTACAATTGTTGTCTTCTGTTTTTCTCAAAGTTAAATACAAGACAATTTGAAAGAATAAAACTTAATGACGATTGACAAACACATTGTCAGGGGTCTTGAAATTTATAGTTAATTATTGATTGCTACTGACCGTACCAAGGCGGGCTCCTATATTCACTTTGCTTTATGTTTGTCTTGCGTGTTGTTTTCTATTTAGTGTGTAGATGTAGGAATTGTATTGCGTGTGTGTGTGTGTGTGTGTTTGTTGTGGTATGACTGTGTGTGTGTGTGTTCTGCTTGAGAGGTGGGTGTATTGTTTGTGTTACGTTTCCTGCTTGAGTCTTTCGTATTTATTTGAATCCAGATCATACGCCGCGTAACGCAGCGTCTGACCATGATTCAAGCTGTTTTCATATATTAGTCAATTCCCTTTCAATAACGACTCCATCCGAACAACGCACACATTTTTGTCTACCATTGGGTGTCGTTGTAGACAGGGGCGCTGTTTTAAATGTGTTAAAAGCTTTTGCTTGAAATATTTACATTTTGTTTTAATCTGAGTGGGAAACAATTTTGAACCTGATCAGATGACGAAACTGTTATAGGTTACAGGTATGGGTTTTAACAAACAAAACGCATATTATTATGTAAATGTCAAACATGTACTATACAAGGACAGATATGCGTATATCGATTTACTGACAAATAATGGTCGTTTGGTGCAAAGCTTTGTGTAGCGTTTTATTAAATTCGTTTTAGGTCACTTTGCACAAATTAAAATGTTGTTGGATTTTGATATGCCCGTTGTCCCTTGATGTCGGTACAGCTTGACCATGTCCGACAAGGGTCAGTGTCATTTAGATAGGTCAGCTACGCTGTATTTAACATCAATCACAACTTTGGAACAACAAAATGATAAAAAATCTATAGTTCGAATTTAGTTTTAACATATTTCATTTCTTAATACATTATTTTTATGATCAAATACATGCATCGATGTAAAAACAAAATCAAAAGCATAAGCTTATTTAAGATCCTTACCTTGAAATTTGTACTCAACTCAACTCAATGAACTCTTCAACTGGTATCACGTGACGACCCAAAGTCACGCGATACCCATTGACGTCGTCTCAGTGTGTTGATGAAGGTTTTACGATAAAGCCGAAATATCCAGGTACGAATCAGTTTGCTCTGAGTAAATGGATTAAATTGAATTAATTAACACTAAAGTCAGTATCCCAAGCGGATTAAGTATGCTCTTTTGTATACAGTTGAGGCAAAACATTAACCTCAAGGTCACAGCGAACTGAAATGGTATGCTACCTTTAAAAGTCCCACTATTTACATGTACCTTACGAACATAATTTGGTATCCCTAGTTGATGTGGTGTAGGAAATAATTATTTCCTTGACAAGTTTGGTCTA
This sequence comes from Gari tellinella, assembly GCA_922989275.2. Taxonomy (NCBI): domain Eukaryota; kingdom Metazoa; phylum Mollusca; class Bivalvia; order Cardiida; family Psammobiidae; genus Gari; species Gari tellinella. The sequence goes on along the minus strand of OV277869.1, from coordinate 41,118,881 downwards.
TAATTGAGAAAAAAGATTTATGTTGCTTTGAAATAAACATATTACGCGACACCCCATCATCCTCAGATGTACTCAAACTCACAATGGCAGTTGGAAATAAAAATACTCATGATACCGTTGCACCATTTTTGTTGTTTTTCTTAAAACAGTTTTCTATTTCAGGAACCATTGCCTAAACCAAGTCTTCCGAACAACGACTCAATAGACAATGCAGCTCTAACTCAGACCGTCTCAGGTATTGCAGTCTTCCCCGATATTGTCACCGTAATCTGGGACCCGTTTCATAAAACCTCGTACAACAAAAACGGTCGTAGGTCAAAACTCTAAAATACATTTAATTTCCGATTTCTCTATCTATTGAGATATTGAGAAATAAATTATAATTTAGACTTTTATTATCTGACTTACGACAACATTTGTCCTACAAAGTTTTATGAACCGAACTACTGAACTGCAGTAAAAACGCTCATAATAGTCACTTAATTGTGTTTATTATAAGGTGATAACGACAAGTAACTGCTTAAATCAAGGTGGCAGGTTAACAGAAAGCTCCTTAAAGAGCTTTCTGTTTTACTGTCTCCTTGCTTTAAGCTGGCACCTGTCTTTCATACTGCCAAATGGCCTTTACTGTACCAGAATAGTAATTAGCAATATATAGATCTTAATTCAAGTCTCTATTGTGTGGCTTCTCAAAGGAATTGTCTCGAAGGGATTATTTTTATCGATAGTAGTATCATAGAGCTTTGTTGAAAATGAACACGTTGCTCACTAGCGACTAGTAGTATACTCGTACTTCTTAAAAACAAGGTAAATGTTTAGAGTACACTTGTCCTGTGCAAACAAAGTAGACAAAGACGTGAAAACTCTGAAAGACTCTTTCTGGTCAGCATTATTTGTCATACCGCAACACATTGTAAACAACAAACCTTAATAGTAAAAATGGACTAGATTTAATTGCAAAATCAAATTGTCAATTTGGTGTTGGTCTTGGTCAATACTGTTCGCCATGCTCTATGTCTATTTTCTGTTTTTCTTTTTTAACTACCTACTGGAAGTCCGTTTATCTACATTAAAAAATATGTCTATTTTCCTAAGGCGCGGTATTTTTTCCCTCCCTCTCTGTCGTACCCTGGACCCTTCTATGTCTTACAGTTGCTCGTAACTACAGACTAGTCGCTTGAGTACAATTTGACCGTTGCCATAGTGGGTTATTTTTAACACGGGCTTGAATGTTTAATTCTTTCCCATGTTACTAATGATCTTGTCATAGAATTTTTGTTAAATGTTTTACATGTATTTACTTACTGTGCTGACGGTCTTTTTGATTGTGAGGTTGTGGAACAGGATTTATATTTTATGTACACTGTTCGTCTTTATAGGTGCATATAGGAGATAAGTGTGAGGTTGGGCGCCCCTAAACCCAGGTTTAACCCCCCCAGTGGTTGTTAATAATTAATTAATTTATAGTTAATCATTGATTGCTACTGACCGTACCAAGGCGGGCTCCTATATTCACTTTGCTTTATGTTTGTCTTGCGTGTTGTTTTCTATTTAGTGTGTAGATGTAGGAATTGTATTGCGTGTGTGTGTGTGTATGTGTGTTTGTTGTGGTATGACTGTGTGTGTGTGTTCTGCTTGAGAGGTGGGTGTATTGTTTGTGTTACGTTTCCTGCTTGAGTCTTTCGTATTTATTTATTAGTTACGGCATAACACATATATTTTACCGACTACCTTTGATTTGAAGCATTTTAAGTTTAATCTACACTTTATATAGATATACACTAAATAATTTACCCAAACTTGACGCTCCAAAAACATTGACCTTTTTTGTATTTTGCATAAGGTTCATTCTATTATCATCATTTCAATTCTATGAATATACGATATGATTTAAGTTTTTATCCTGTTGTTGTTAACTAAAAACTTAAAACATGATGATTTAATTTTAGAATCTATAAAAAATTGTGAAGTTTGAGTCTCATTATAAGCGAAAAAGGATAACACAACTTCAGCACCTAGAAGGGACGTTACACCTTCGCAGAAACAATAAAAATAAACAATAGTGTACATCTGTAAACATAACATTATCACTATGGTCTTACCGGGACGACTACCTGTAAGTTCAAGCATTTGCGCGGATTAAAGTATGGCTTTGAGCGGACGTAACTCTCTTAGAAACTACTCACACCATATTTAAACAGTATTTTAAATCTATAATCGTCTACACGAATCGTTTTGTATAATGTTCTAGATCTAGATTTTAACCATTTACTACACTCTTTTTAAACAAGTTAATGGTCTTAAAAGTTTGAACAAAGGTCCGATTGTTGCAAAAATAGCAAAAATGGTGATATTATATCAATCGTATGCCATACGAATGATAATGAAATTCACTGTTTATAAAAAATATTGTCATTTAAAGGAATTATTCAAACTTATGTTCGGATAAACATAAATGATTTTCATAATCATATGGCTTCAAGCAAGGGAATTAACTCTTTTAAAGCTCTATTATGAATTTTAGGCATCTTACTTACCCCATACGGTTATTATGGGGTCTTCTCGTGACCTCGGTTGACCAATGGGATGTCTAGAATTTAGAAGGAGGTAAGATAAATATATTCATGTGTAATCCCGGATAATCATTATACATTCATATTAATTTTTTCCTTTGTTTTGTAGAACTGAGGAGAAAATTGAAGTATCTGAGTGATGAAAAAGAAACGCTGAGTGATGAAAATAAGAAGCAGAGTGATGAAATTGAAATACTTAGAGATCAAAATATGTGCAAGGTATGTTTGGTGAACGAGTGCAAGGTTGTTTTCCTGCCCTGTGGCCATATGGCGTGCCAGGAATGCGCTGTATATCTAACAGAGTGCCCCATCTGCCGGAGTATTATTAAAGGGACATGTCGCACGTATCAGAGTTAGAACAATAAGACATCCTATTACAACCATAAAAATGGAAGGCTAATAAATTGTTTAAAATTGCTATTCATCAGTCACCTGTCGTAAACACCGAATAATTACCGTATAAGTGGTTTTTTTCGCGAGAAGGAAATTTTCGCTATTTTCGCGTGTGCATCAAACTCGCGTAAATCTAATCCGCCAAATATTCCTACCTTTCTCTAGGCCTATTTCATTTTCTGCAGCAAAGTCCGATCGAGGCAGTTTGTCGTAAAAAACCCAACCAAAAACACAATTTCTTCGTTCCCGTGTTCTTATTCCGGACCAGGCCTATACCCACGTTCAATTTAATGCATTTTTTATGAAAGAGATCTAAAGACGGATGTCAAACAATTTGGATCCAGATTTGTCGTGTTTTTTGGTGCCTTATCTTTACTCAAACTGTTTGCCAATGCCAATCAAGTTGTGATAGGCAGACAAAGGGTTAATCGCTTTCACAGTTTGACCTATGGTACTCACTCGTAAATGACACCTCGTCTGCTTGCAACGTTCTCCATTGTCAACACGTATATACAGGTAAATCGAGTGTGAAAAGTTTTGGATACTTGAGAGACATTGATTTACCCGGCGTCTCATTTGTATCTGCCGCTTCAGTTCATTACGGAGGGAAGACGGAAATTGCATCCGATCATATTGTAAACAAGTGCGCCATATACCGGCACTTTATGAAGGGAAGATAGATATCCGTAGCCGTGAATGTTTAAATAGTTACTTCCCTTAGTTTTAAATGCGCCACTTACGTATGCGGATTTATTGACAAGATAAAACCCAAACGGTAAAATAAAATATGCTTAAATATCATAACCGCGAAAAATAGATTTTCAATAAACGTTTGCGCGAAAAATTAATACGCGAAAAATTCATTTAGGGTTGAATCGCTAAATTTGCGTCTCGCGTAAAAAACCACTTATACGGTAACAGAATTTAGTGGTAGTAATCGGGTGGTTTTATTTTACGCTATAATTTATTGACACCGAATTCTTTACGATCTTGTACTCGGTTAAGCGGTGTGTCCGGAAAAGGAAATTTGTGACCAATGAGAACAGTTGGAAGTCAGAAGCAATGGTGGCAATTTAATGTGGGACAAGGATTATGTAGAAAGTACTTTCTACATTACTGTGTTGGCACAAGAATTTTGTTTCCAACGACGAGGTCAGAGACATTGTTTTGTTCGTATCCTGTAAGTGTACGATTGTGAACATTGTGTTCTACCAGTCAGATTACAGTGGAGAAAACGTTATTCATCCCCGTTTTAACGCAAACGAAACACAAACGCAATGCAATAAAATGTAGAAAACAACATTTTTCATGAAATAGCTAACGATTTATTTAGATCTCTAGTAGCAAACAATTTGAAGCCTGACCAGACGCCGGATTACCCGGCGTCTGATCTGGCTCTAAACTGTTTGCAATACATTTAATTGTTTTAGCATAAAAAGATTATTGGTAAAGAATAGCCTCTTCCCCTTTGTAGCTTCAGACGGTTCGGATATATATCAGATACAAATGTTTTTTTCAAATACCAATGAGGTCGGGCCAGACATTGTAGGTTGATATGAATGTTTTCTACTGAATTGGCCGAGTTATTTTTAGATTGGAACAAATGCAATGCACTAAACTGTGGAAATTTACTTTTAGACATTTCTAATAATCTTTTTAATCTTAGTTGCAAACAGGTTGGAGCCTGATCAGACGCCTGGTTACCCGGCGTCTGATCTGGCTCCAACCTGTTTGCAATGGAAATTATAGTTTTAGCGTAAATGCGTTTATTGGAAAGGAAAAACATATGAGTAAAGTTAGCGCGCCGGTCTCGCGCTGCACGAGGATCATGCTTATCTCAAGTAGGAAAGTGTACGAATATATATATATCTGATGTTACCTTGCTTACCTATTTACCATTATAAACTATTCTGTTCTAAAATTAACTCGGTCATGTCAGAAAAATCGGATAATTGAGTGTCAGTTAAAGACATAACTTGACCGAGCTTAGGTGGTAACATCTACCCCCGTAGATAGTTTGAGTCAAAGCATGGAGAGCATGCACTTACAGTGGTACTGTAGCGTCTAGGCAAAGAATCAGTCAAGCGTCTCATGTGAGGCCCGCCCCATAAATTTGATAGTTTGGTTAGTTAAACCCACTAAAAAAACCTTGAGATCTAGTTTATATGGGCCTCTTTACAAAACTTCAGATTGCTGAGCCGTTACCTGTACAATCTTCTCATGCTCTACTTGTATTTTCACACCTAGTGAGAACAATTGGGTGAATCAATGAATGGTAATGTCTTTAAAGCCTCGGTCACAAACGGCCACATGACCAATCTACTAGTCTGTGGACAATCAGCGGCAAGAAACGGATGTGAACTCATAGGCATCGCACGTTCTTCTTACGAAATTGCAATCCCCCCAGAACCGCTCGTAAGCACGTGCGACGCCCAAACACCATGCACAACAAACTCTACTATTTTCCTAAATATAAAAATGACACTTATGACGCACGTGTAGTTCGGAGGGAGCTGTTATAGGAAGGGAAAACTAAAACGTTTAGTATTAATATATAAACTGCTCTTTTCTAACATTTCGACCTCTAAGAAAGTTACGTCCAATACACGTCACATTTTTGTTGCATACATTCAGCCATAAAATCAAAGATCTCTTTGATGTTATGGCTGAATGCATGTAACAAAAATGTGACGTGATTTCTTTGAAAAGGGCCCTTAGAGGTCGAAATATCAGAAAATAGCAGAATTAATACTATTTTAATTTCCTATCTGGAATATTGTTATATTTACTGTACAATTAAAAAATTGCCAATTAAGTTAAAGACCTATTTCTGGCTCAGCAGGATGTCTATCTGATTGTATATTGTGCCAGGGTCACACAACAGGCTTAATACACAACTGTTACATCATATTACCCAGAGGCACATAGGGCATCATGGGATAGGGTACAAGGTATTAATACAGGTAGATAAGGGATCTAGCTGAACCATTTCAACACTGTGATATTGTTGCATAAATATAAAGATAAGAATAGGCCTTCACCAAAAATCAAAAGCTTGCATCTAGATCATTTGCTTTAATTGTCAAATTATCAAGTTATGAAACCTTTTTCTACACTATTTAACATCTATATTTTGTCAACTAAAAACTGTCGTATAAGTTATATGTATACAATTTTTTCTAGAAGATTAACCCTTTAAAATGCTTTGTTTGAATACAGGTGATCATTTAAAGCAGGTTGAAAGTAGAGCAGAATGTGCTTTACTTTCATCCTGCTTTAAGCAACCGTCTGCTAGGATAAATACTATATATCGTAAAGTTCTTATTCAGAGTTATATATATATTTAGACCATGTTTGCAGAGGATTAACTCTTTGTTTGAATACAAGTTGCCACTTAAAGCAGGTTGAAAGTAGAGCAGAATGTGCCTTAAGGCACATTCTGCTTTACTTTCAGCCTGCTTTAAGCTACCATCTGCTAGAATATTGAAAATATTTCTTTTCATACATTTTCATAACTGTATAAATTGGAGCTATTTTCCTCGAAGGAGAAATAAATTACAGACGTAAAAAGGGTATTTATGGGGTATAGGGTTAAGGCATTTTTCTTTACTTTCACTCTGCTTTAAGCTACCATTTGCTATTATATAGGATATATATCTTATTTTTCCCATTTATAACAATATCAAATGGATAAATTTTCTTCAATGGATGAATTAAAGAAAATGTGTAAAAAGGTGTGTTTATGGGGTAGTGTGTAAACAACATGTGACCACATGCAGCACGTTGAAAGTAAAGCAGAATGAAACAGAAGGCAAATTCCGATTAATCTCTGCTACAATCTGCTAGGATATATTATTTTGCATATTCATGTAGTAAAAAGTGAAAGTTTTCTCTTCAGAGTAGTAGATCTAATACATAAAATGTGTCAAATATGTTTTTATGGAGTAATGGGTTAAATCACAAGAAAATGCCAAGAAAGTAAAGCATTTTCTTTATAGTTACAATGGACTAGACTTTTTGAGAAACTGGAATTGTTATTAAAAAGATTCATGCTGATCAAACATATCAAATATTTAGCTAATATCTATTTGCCCTAAAGTCTTTAGTATGGCTCCAGCTCATGTGCTTTGTAACTGAGAATTTGATCTGGATCTATGCAGTTTGCCTTTTTTAAATGTAGTTTGATAGTTGATGATTGTAAATGTAATGTTTTGACTTGCTTGGTATTATGCTTGATGTTATTTATTAAAGCTAGATTGCTAACCCACTGTTTTGTTATGTATTATATTATAAGACCCAAAATTACAGATTAATAAAATAAAATCAATTTCATCAATTTTTAATCTACAGACAATATCACTGTGTGCTTAACCCTTACCCTGCAGTAATAGCTTCTGCTTTTAAATTGTCGTCTGCAAACAATATTTAAATTAGATTTGTACATATTTCAATTAAAAAAGTCTGAGCGATAACTGGTATACAGTTTGGATACAGATCAGATGCGACATTATGCAGCATCAGATCTGGATCCAAACTGTTTGAAAAAATAACAGTCAACTCACGATCCACAGCTTAAGGGTTAAATGCACAGCTATCACTTGCCCCTATATTGGTCTACATCTATCAATTAGTACCCTGCTGTGATAATTTGTTTGTAATAAACATACCCTGATAAGGGCGATCTAATCACCAAGTATCAAGCTGTGATTGGGGGGGGGGACTGCTATATAGAACTTGATATAGGGCTTTAAGTCCGCTTATGACTATTTGGCAACAGGTTTTGCCATTCGTCATTTTGTTTATTCTGTCAAAATGTCATATATGTCACTTTGAGAAAATAAAATTTAAGCAGACGATGATTCAGCAATTTACCTGTTGTAAGAAGGAAATTGTTGTACGGAGAGCCGTTGAAGAGATGGTGCATTGCACAAACTTGTGTGACCTGTGCGTGGCCCGTGCATTCCTTTGCGTTGCATTGTAGATATCCCACAGGATGGTCGCACAACCGGTTGTGGCCAAGGTTTTCATTCTGTAATTTATTCAAATATATTCGCTTTTATTTAACCCTTATCTTGTTCAATTGTGGTCGGTGTGAAATATATTGTCTGCAAACAATATATTAGGTTGACTATGGCTATGCCACATTTGACATACGGGCATGTTCGACGCAAGCGAGATCGAATTATCGAACGTCAACTCATGAAATATCAAAAGAATCGAGTTCGAAGTTTCGAGTCTCGACTGTATATTGTAACTTATATGAAAAGAAGAAGAATTGATATAAGTTTGAACCAAACTTGTTTTCTAATCCTTATATTTATATGTGAAATTGTATGTATTGTCAGTCATGACTGTATCTATTTTGAAATAAAATACTGTTTAAACTAAACTATTAGGTGCGTTTTCAACTAAAGGAACGTTGAATATGAATTTCAAACAGATTTGATCCAAATAAGAAATCTCATTTCATGCCGTTTGTTCTAGATCTAAGTTGCTGGCAAATATTTATCAAGTCGCAACCAGATGGTGCATTAAAAATAGTAATTTGTAAATATGTGTCAAACGCTTATATAAATGGTAAAGAATTAGTTTAGGATAAGAAATTCTGTTTAAAAAAATGTATTTCAATAAAAAAAAATATTGGTCTCTGGTGGGATTCGAACCCGGGGCCCGGCATTGGCGGACAGAAGGCAAAAGAGGGGAAACCGCTTAGACCAATGGACCACGGAACCATCCGTTTATCTCGGATCGATTTAACGTATTTCAATGTGTAGCCATCGAAAGTGCATACAACTTCGTAATTCGGCTCGTGTTTATGTCTGAGCCCGTGTAGAGAAGCAACAACAACAACTATACCGTCTACTAGTCGGTATAGAAAAACGATGAAAAATATCTAAAAATCTAAGATTCGGTGACGATTCTTGAGACTTTTTTTGGACTGATCATATTTTTTTAATGTCAGAAGCCAAAAAATGCCACAAATTTGCTTTTATTTGAGTATTTTATTTTATTTTGACAAGTACACCATCCGGTTGCGAGTCCCTTTAACACGATAAAGGATAACATTTAAAAACTATACTAAGTTTAAAGCTAAAAGTATACATTCTGCGATATTTGCGACTATAGTATACTTGTCACGGAGATGTTTGTCTTTTGGCCCTGTTCAGAAATTCGTATAATCAAAATTTGGGCCACTGGATAAAATGGCAGTTAGATCTAAAATGCAATAATCGTTAAACGGCATCCGTTAACGAAACTAATTGTTCTAATTCAATGCTTTTTTTTCAGAAATATTCATCTCATGAGACTTCAAATAAAAACAACCGCTCCGCTGAGCTGATACATTGTATTTAAAATGACTTTAAACGGCATCTTCTAAGTTAATGTTCCAATTTGTTTAATGAAGTTTGACTGTATATATCTGCATGTACGTTTTTCCATTAGATGGCATTTTGGTGAAATGGTACACCTTGATGTATTCAGACATGCCAGAAATTGCAATATATAAACAATGTTTTCTCTATTGTGGCTACAAATTTTGAGAAAACTGTGCCAATTATACATTGCTTTAAGTTCTAAGATAAATAGAGGATATTGAATGAGTGTTTTTTCAGTAATGAATTTATTGAACGAGTTGGATTAAAATGATATTTTGCGAGCCTTGGCGAGCAACTTATCATTTTTATCCAACGAGTTCAATAAATTTATTACTGAAAAAACACGAATTTGATATCCCATTTATCACATAAACACCAACTGACACAAAAAACCGAACGCTCTTACTTTCACTTTTGCCCTCGGCTCTTAGGAAAACGATTTGCCATAGGTGTTATTCGGTTTTATTCATCCGTAGATAAAAACACCTATCAAACTAAAATAAAGAAATCAACATCAATGTGTTATGAAAAGACTTCTCCGATACCATATTCAAATTTCAAATTAATATCTAATTTAAAACTGTTCTTACTGACTAAAAATGATCATTTGACATTTAGAATCTAGTTTTGTTTTCAAAATAACGTCGTTATAGCAACACGACGTCATTATCGTTGTAACGTCTGAATTTGAAAAACTGTCTGAGTCACTGTTCTACTAAAGCTCTACGTTGCCTAATTTGCAGCCTGAGTTTGCAGGACTGCTCGGGATAATGTTTTAGGACACTTGGAAATGTTTTAAATCACTAGTGGTGATCTTATTTTGTCTAGATTGTCTTTACTTGTTTTAAGTCGGCGTAGTAATACAGTATTTTGGTGATTCGAAAATTAGTATAAAATATATGCCCAGTGGGCCATACGATTTTTACGGCCCTCTATATTTTGCCCGTTTATATGATAATTTTGAATACGAGTCAAACGCAAATATAAACTTTTCAGACTCAGTATCCAAATGCGTATGCTCAGGACGTTTGATCTGATTGTAACATGTTTTTAGAAGCATATATTAATTTTACGAAAAATCAAAACCGCATGCATTACGTAAACAACGGGGTCATGGTGGTCCTGAATACGCCCACTTTATTCTATTGATTCTGGAAGGTTTACATTTGTGTTTCACCCATATTCAAACTTGAATTACTGATGGTGGAGTGTAGATCTATTTCATTTTGCTATTAACTGTAGATTATTTATTTATGTATCAACCACGTGTGTTCGTTCCTATTCAGCTGATGATTATGAACATGGCAAACATTGTGATCAGTGGAGAAAACGTCATTCTTTTCAATTCATACGAAACTAAACTCAAACGCGATGCAATAAAGTGAAGATGTATGACAGGTTACTGAAAATATAGCGTGCATGTATATGCTAAACGTGTTCATCGCTAACTTTAGTGTGAGGTTTTTGTCCCTACACTGCCATACCGTGTGCTTCGGTATAGTCGTCTGCAATATTGTTTCAAAGTTTGACTGACGAAATTTAGAAACGATTGAGAAACAGCTTTGATACTGAGTATACGCCGCGCTACGCAGCGTCTGCTCCGGATCAGCACTGTTTGCAAATGCGTCTCGGGTACCAATGACAATGAACGGTTTAAATACTTCTGTACATTACAATCAGTTTAGTTCACCTCTTTCTATGCCAAGTTTGATAACATTTGGAAACAGTTTGGACCCGGATCATACGCCGCGTTATGGGACATTTGATCTGGATCTAAACTGTTAGACACTCACATAAATGCTTAAAGTGCCTCGTTTTAGAAATAAAAGCAGACGGCATGTTTGCAAGCAGCCTATAGTTAGACTGGTTATGAACTCATAACGACAGTGAAAGACATATAGAACAAGGACAACAGCAACCACATTGTACGGTATGGTACTCGAGAGAAGCTCACATAATGAGCAAAAATTATCGAAGAAACTGTGTGTGCGCAAAGATGTTAATAAGTCGCGTGGGTAAATGTATAATGCTCATTTTATATGCCATGAAAATATATTTTTATGAAACTTTTGAATGAATAAAACAATACTGATGGAAAACGATCGTTCCTGTCTTTCTTTGATTGCTTTCTCTCACCTCCCCATCCCCAACCTCACCACAGACAGTTTAATCCCTTCACTGCCTTACATGTACAAGGGTTCGATGGTGATTTGCTAACAGTTTGGATTCCGATAAGACGCCACATAATGCAGCGTCTGATAGGATCCAAATTATTTGACACTCAATTTTGTATTTCTTTTGTCAAAATACCTAAAACTTTAATTTAAGAAATAAAAGCAGTCGACAATTGTTGAAAGCTGGTGACATCAGTGTATTTAAAGGGTTAAAGGGGGGATCACACTGTATGTTTTGATATATATTCTGTTACATAAAAGTCAAAAGTTTCTGTGTAAATTAAGCAAATCCTCTCATATACACCTATTGTCAGCAGACATATATGTCAGCTCTGAAATAGGACATGTTCTATTTCAAAATCCAGAATATACTCCTCACGTTTATCTCTCATAATTTATGGCCCTGATAAGGGGATAATTGGATGGAATTCCTCAAAGAATGTAAACAGTTTCTTCTTTCAGAGAGGATTCATACTAAAATATTTTATTTAACCCATTACCCCATAGCCTGTTTCTAGAATTGAAGATACGTGACCACTTAAAGCAGGTTGAAAGTAAAGCAGAATGTGCCTTAAGGCACATTCTGCTTTACTTTCAACCTGCTTTAAGCTAATTTTTTTATCTGCTAGGATGTAGAAAACAATTTTGATAGTACATATTCTTGACTGTATAAATATGAACTATTTTCTTCAGTGGAGGAATAAATAAAAGGTGTGAAAAGGCGTATTTATGGGGTAATGGGTTAAATCTGATCTTTATCAATTTAGTTTGACCTTAACTTTTATTGTGCTGCATTGTCGTCTGCTTCAAATATGTGACTATGTCCTTTATACATGTTCCCTCCAAAATTGTCCGCAAAATGGAGACTTTTGATGATGACACAATGTAAACATGTCGGTGCTGACCATCAAAACTGCAGCAATAAAGTAAAACCGTGGTAATCAATTAATCGGTAGACAATAAATGTGAGGATCCAGATGTAGCTAACAGTTGCAAACATTTGGAATTAGATCATATGCTGCGTAACGCGGCGTCTAATCTGGATCCAGAGTGTTTGTCACTCATATACAATTTTTCTTTTTTTTAAAAAAACATAGTCACGTATCTTCAATTCTAGAAACAGGCTATGGGGTAATGGGTTAAATAAAATATTTTAGTATGAATCCTCTACTTTCAACCTGCTTTAAGCTAAAAAAAATTATCTGCTAGGATGTAGCTCCAAACGGTTTACTACATAGATCAAAGTCAATTGTTAACATTAACTTAATGCTTCCGATTGTCTCATTTCATTGCGTTTAGTTTTGTTTAAAGTTTGTATTTGCCGGGGCGTGTTTATTTTTGTAATAAGATATTAGTACATGTAGTCAGGTCGGCTCATCCAGACGAGATTTTTGAGGGAAAAACGAGCGCACTGGAGGGTGACCGATCTGGATCCTACTGAGCCGTGACCTTAAGCAGACGACGTGAACCTTAAAAAGCCCCGTCCTCTTATAAGCCATGTACATGAATCAGTTGGGACGTGTAAGCGGACGACAATATACATAAGCACTGTATGGCAGTTTAGTTGTTGTTGTTTCTGCTAAGGGTTATAGTCCCGCATGCGTCATCCCATTGTCTCAGGATTGCCTGTATGACAGACGGTGTTATGTTCGTTAAAAGGGTCCTAAGGTCATGTATGTGTAAAGCAGGTGATAAGGATCCAGTACGTAACGGCTGATATACTATAGAGATGGCTTGTATATGCTACTACTACAGATGAACCTTGCTCATGTCGGCCATTTTAATGGGTTTTGGCTCATATGTAAGTCGATGCGAAGTTATAGTTGCTGTTGCTACAATGGTTCACTGGTTTTTCAGTAGGCTGATAAACTTGACGGGTATTGTGTTTATGTTATAGCCATTAGACTGGTTCACCTATAGTACCAGCTCTCAAGCTGACGACATAAAATAGGGATGTTACAAAACTCTCTCTCTCTCTCTCTCTCTCTCTCTCTGTCTGTATGTCTCTCTCTCTCTCTCTTTGTCCCTCTCTCTCTGTCTTTGTCTCTCTGTGTCTCTGTGTCTGTCTCTGTCTCTCTGTGTCTCTGTTTCTGTCTCTCAATCTCTCTCAGTAATTCTCTGTCTCTCTCTCTCTGTATGTCTGTCTGTCTGTCTCTCCTCGGTCTCTCTCTCTGCCTCTGTCTGTCTCTGTCTCTCTGTCTCTCTCTCTCCCCTCTCTCTTTCTCTCTCTCTCTCTCTCTATCTCCCCATGTCTCTCTCTCTCTTTCTCAGGGCCGCACGAGGCTCTTGTTTCTAAATAGTATGATTTATTTTTGTCATCCTGACCTAGTAGATCGAACCGACTCGTGGCCGAGTCAACATATTAATGTATTTGGAACCCCTCGCCCTCTCTCTCACTCTCTCTCTCTCTGTGTCTCGCGTCGGGGGAGGGGGGGGGGTTTAATCATATTAGAACAGAAATCAGTTGTGTTTCATATCCATTTATTCATTTAGATTGAATAGAGCATGCGTATTCTTACATTAGTTAGTACATAGTTTTATTCTTTGATCGCTTTACTGTTCATAGACATGTCTTTTGATACAGAGTCTTATACTTTGATCTCTTAATTGTTCATAGACATGTCTTTTGGTAGTCTTTAAATAAGACTTGTTTTTGAGATTATGGGTTTTTGGGATGAGAGTATGCCGGAGGGCTCTTGAATGGGCCCTCCGTCCTGTTTTCGTCCCGTTTTCGGCAATCATCTGCCTCTAATACCATAATTTCACCTCATGTAGTGGTTGTAGGGATCTACTGCACTGTAATAACTACTCAGTCTGCTTTTATATAATACGCTTGGTTTGATATGCTAATCCAGAGCCAAACCCCTCTCCAGTTTCTGCTGCTTCATTCAATTATGTTCAACCTGCATTATTCCTAAAATGCGTTTTACCTGCAAATTGCTTTTTTATGTTAACATCTTCAGGAAACCAGACTGATTGAATCCACATGAGACGCCGAGTAATTCGACCCCCTCATTTGGATCTGGACCGTTTGCTTCAGTTATCGTAAACTTACCAACAACGTGCAGAAAGTTTCAAACTGCTTTTTCAATGTAACTTTATTGTCAAGGAAAGAACTTATTAAGCTTTAACTTTCGTTCTAATTCTATAATAGATATGTTGTATATTGTATGTATACCGTACATTATGTTTAAACTAATGTGATCGCGTATACTCGGGACTTTTCCCCAATATAGAGAATAATATGTCATTGCATAAGATAGGACTGCTTTATTCTGCGAGGGGAGAAGCCAATTAACCGCGAGGCTCTGCCGAGTGGTAACTGGTTTCTCCTCGAGACATATTATTCGATTTATCCCGTCTTTAACTGATTTAGCATTTGAAACGTATATTTGACAAGTTTTTCATACTTTTTTAGAAATTCTCACATGCCCCGCATAAATAACCGCAAGGGAGACCGCGGCGAAGTACGCCTAAGTTAATCTTACCCAACAGAAAAAGGAAGAAACAAAACGCTTCTAGTGAAGTAATGGCAATGAACTGGAAAAGTGAGTCGATTCAAATTTGAAAAGTTATATATTTGAATTCAAATGGATCATACTTTACGCTTCATCTCATAAGATAAAATTTCAAAAAAAATCGACTGCAAACTGTCACCAGTTTTAGCGTTGCTAATCAAGGTCGTTCACTGTTTGGGAACAGTTTCTTTTCTTACTCCTCAGATTCAAACTCTGGCCTCCTGTTCAATGTTTATGCCGAACTTTGCTACTAAATCTGACATTCTGCTTTGTCTATTAGCCTACCTAAAGTATCTTTCAACTTGTTGCTACAGTACTCAGTAGGCCTAGACTAGCCACGACAAAGGATTTTTTTTTTTAAAAAAAACCCAACATTTTTTTGGATATTCTGTGTTTATTCATTGGGTACATCTTGACCTAAACATGTATAAAAGAAACAAAACATAATGTTAAAGTACACCACTTTAGAGATAGGAACAAATAAAACGATACAAGTTGTGCCTCATGGGTCGCTTTTTTCATTACTCCGTATTATAGATCTATATAAATGTCGCATTTAACTTTTTTCCCGTCAGTTTTTCAGTATTGAAAACTTCAAGTGGCCTCGTGGTAAACTTATTTCCAGTTATTTAAAACATTCGGAATGCTTTTTCTTGTGGTTTGATCCCGATATCGCTATTAATAAAGGGTGTTTAAGCTCGAAAAAAATGCGCGTATTGTTGGTTTGGCAGCCATTGAATCATGCATATTTATAATATCGCCGACGGCCGCGCCCCCTTTCGGCGCTAGACTCTACCGTTGTAGCAGACAGAATTAGAGACGATTGTAGAATTGTCTATAACGGCGTAGATCTATATGAGAATGGAAATAATGAATGTTTATGTGTTTGTAAACTCTTTGTTGGCTTATAAAAGGCAATATTTATTCAGAATAATGGTTCGTTGTTTAGAATTTGATTTTTTTTTTTAAAACGCGTCCACATACAAACTTTATATATAACTGAAATCGACGTTACGTGGTCTGGCTCCGTGGCCTAATGGTTAAGATGGCCGCCTTCTACCATGGCAACCCGAGTTCGAATCCCACTCGATCCAAACTTTTTTTTTTAATAAATTTGTTCTTTTTGTGGATACTGACTGGTTAGCAAACACTAGTTATTGAGTTTTTTTGCGTTTAAAAACCAACTTATGCGCTATATGCTTTGAGTAATGAAAATAAAAATAGTTCCGTAGTATTCATACAGCTACTATACAGATAAACCTGCTAATGTACAGATAAACCTATAGTTTATTATGCTACCCCTTTAGTATGTCACCGGAGGCTGTAGTGACGGGATAAAAGAGTTTAAACGTAATCGCGTATACTCGGGGCGTTTCACCAATAATGGTTTTAACGTGATCGCGTATACTCGAGACTTTCCCCCATTAATGGTTTTAACGTGATCGCGTATACTCGGGACTTTTCCCCAATAACAGTTTTAACGTGATCGCGTTTACTCGGGACTTCTCCCAAATAATGGTTTTAACGTGATCGCGTATTCTCCGGACGTTTCCCCGATAATAGTTTTAACGTGATCGCATATACACGGGACTGTTCCCCAATAATAGTTTTAACGTGATTGCGTATTCTCCGGACGTTTCCCCAATAATAGTTTTAACGTGATCGCGTATACTCGGGACTTTTCCCCAATAATGGGTTTAACGTGATCACGTATACTCGGGACTTTTCCCCAATAATGGGTTTAACTTGATTGCGTATACTCGGGACTTTTCCCCAATAATAGTTTTAACGTGGTCGCGTATACTCGGGACTTTTCCTAAATAATGGTTTTAACGTGGTCGCGTATAATCGGGATTTTCCCCAATAATAGTGTTAACGTGATTGCGTATACTCGGGACTTTTCTCAAATAATGGTTTTAACGTGGTCGCGTATAATCGGGACTTTTCCCCAATAATAGTTATAACCTGATCGCGTATACTCGGGACTTTTCCCAAATAATGGTTTTTACGTGGTTGCGTATACTCGGGACTTTTCCCCAATAATAGTTTTAACGTGATCGCGTATTCTCGGGACTTTTCTCCAATAATGGGTTTAACATGACCGCGTATACTCGGGACTTTTCCCCAATAATGGTTTTAATGAGATCGCGTATACTTTGTCAACAATAACAGAAGCGAAAATAAAATAGTGTGACTGCACCAACAATAACATAATGGCAATGGCGACGGTAACAGAAACAAGAATTATCTATAAAATGAATAATCAGCTGTATGAAACACACCACAGCAAACTGGTAAGCCTCCTCATATGAGAATTATGAATGCAAAGTGGTAAGGAACTGAGTTATTTTCACATGCTAGACCTGAACCAAGACCTGAACCAGTCGGACACAGAGTATTCCTCGTTTGGATGATTTCTTGCGGAGACATCTAATACCTGTAGACAGAATAAACACATTCCCCCATAAATACGCATTTTACGCCTATTATGTATTCCTTCACTGAAAAATATAGTTCTCTTTTATACAGTCATAAATATGTATTATCAGATATATTTTCTATATCCTAGAATATACTAGCTTAAAGCAGGCTGAAAGTAAAGCAGACTTCGTCTTAAGGCGCAGTCTGCTTTTCTTTCAACCTGATTTAAGTATTCATATTTCTTTATAACTAGAAACAGCCTCTCTACAACGACACCCAAAGGGAGACAACGAATATGTGTGTTATTCGGGGGAGTCGTTTTAGGGAGGGAAATTGACGCGGCGGCTGATCTGGATTTAAGCTGTTTGTCACTCCTCATTAAGTTTTAACTGTCAAAATGTACATTATGTAACTTTGAGAAAGTTAGCAGACGACAATTTTAAGCAGACGACATTGCAGACGTGAATAGGCTGGACATAATTGTCTTGTGTTTGGGAAGAGCGGCAAGCGTCGTTGTAAGGAGGGAATCGTTGTTTTGAGGGCCGTTGTAGGGAAGGAGCACTGTATACCAATCTGACATCGGATAATAACTGGCCACTGCACTTGGATTCTCTTATTGTCACAAATGGAATGTTTTTTCGGCGGAGCTGTCTGTTATCTATTTAGTCACACATTTCTATTTAGACAAACATTTGAACCAATCATATTTGATCAGAAATTTAGAATTAAGAGCACCTGTTGAAACTGAATTGTCTGATTGGATAGTAGCCAGGGCTCCAGATAAGAGAATTATTTCAAAACTTAAAAACTTTATTTGTGCATTAAACCCTATGGTGTCCAACTCATATGAATTGTCTCTTCGAGACGATAAAAATGAGTGGTAACACCATAGGGTTTGGTGCTGAAATGAGTGAGAAAATGTTAGATTTGTTCAATTTACTCCCCTCTTATCTGGAGCCCTGAAACAGTAGCCTAGCTGTTTATGCACTGATGTGAGTGTAAAATTAGACACAGCCAGTGTGTAATACTGAGCTTCTATTTTAAGATATGCTAGCAGAATCTGATGTGTATTTATAGATAGACAGTGGCAGCTAGGTATTTTGACTTATAATTTATTTTAATTGTTAACTATTAATTTTGTACAAATTTACCATACATTGATAGCAATATAATAAATGGCATCAAGTGAGTTAAACACAATTGTGTTGTTTCATCATTTATTTACAAGAGTGAGGTGTTATAGACCTTGTAAAGCAGGGCAGACTGTTCTGTATGGGCCTGCACAGTTTATCTAGTTATAGTTTGTTTCAAGAAACTCCCCATGAATGAAGTTTGATATACAGAACAATATAATTTAATCTGAGGATCTCCTACCAGTAGCTAGGATATGTTTTGCATTTCTGTACATTTATAGTTTTTTAGTCAGAGTTATGCTATATCGTTGAATGTGTATTTTTTGCTTTTCAATCCAAGATATTACAATTCTTTGAAAACCTCCAATTTCGTACAATTTTGCACACCAATCAACAGCATGAATTCCACCAACCATTCCGCCGAATATCTTTTTTAAAGATATTTCTTGTTTAGCCTGTTCGATAAGAATGTCATGTGAATTTGCGCGCAGTGGTTTCTTCCATGCTCATATGCTGGATAGGTTGATTTTTATCTAAGATGTGCCTCGTCTAAACTTTTCGTTTGTATTTTATATAAAAATAATCCAGTTAGAATACTTTTCCCCAAAATTCCATCTGCAAAATGCTTATCAAAGTTGTTATGCGTATCTTTTTTTGAAGGCACACTGACATGAAGGTCAACAATTTCGATCCTGATCGGACGCCGGGTAACCACGTGTCCGATCGGGCAAGTGCATATGTAGCCGGGTAGAGAATGTGGTGAAAAAGTTGTGACCCAGCTGGGACTCGAACCCAGGACCTCTGGCTTACCATGCCAACGCTCTAACCACTGAGCTACCGAGTCACCCAGAAAAGTAAATCAACCATTTCACCATATTCTCTACCCGGATACACATACAAACTGTTGTTCATTATAGGAATAAACAACATATTTTTGACGTTCATGACGGTATGACTACATTAGCTTCGCAGGGGGTAAATAACGTAAACGCCCGAAGGGCGTTTACGTAATTTACCCCCTGCGAAGCTAATGTAGTCATACCGTCATGAGCCGCAAAGAGATGTTGTTTATTCCTTATATTTATATTTATAGTTTCTGTCTTGTCAATTTAATGTGTTTATTTGCCAGATTTGTTTTTCTGTATAAGAATTTATCATATACCGGTCAAAGAGGTTTGATAGATGTAATGTCGATGTAATAGCCATTCCAGTTTCTAAATATGGTGAGAAAGTAGTCCCAACTACATGTACTGTAACTGTATTAAAATTCAGGATTTTTTCCAGTAAACTTTCTCTCTGTGAATGGAAAATACTTACAAGGCAAACAAATAACAGTGCAACTTGAATATCTATTGCCAAAGCACATTCTAAAAATACAGGTCGCGGTTGTTTTCTTAACCCATTTACACACATAGCAACGCGATGGCAACGACCTATGGGTCTGTATCACTCCGCTAGTGTCATATGACCGTCGACCAATGGGAGCTTAGTGTTAAGTGCCCGATGTAGTGTATTTGAAGAAGTCCACGAATATCACGGGCGAAATCCGAAATGGCTAAAACCAGATTCGAAGTGTAGGTTCATCGAGGGATGACCTGCAAATTTTTAATAGGATTACATAAAGACTTTACAGAGTGAATGTAAATATTAAAGAATGGACTGTTAATATTGATATCCTTTTATATATACTCACGGACTTTAGAAACAGTGCATGGTTAAAATTTATTTAAAATGTACACGTTTTCAATAAGCTCAAGTAAAAACGGTTTATACAGAGCATTAAAGTGTGTAGAAGGTATTGGTTAGCTTTTTCGTGAAATTTACGTTAATTTTGCGTGTCAAAAAACGTTTGTCCTATTTTGCATAAATTAGTCAGAATACTCATTTGTACAGTACATACAACAAGTTTTCAATATACACTGGGTGTTTTGGCAGTAAATCATAGGAAAAACAAGTAAGATGTTTTTATTAACAAGAGCCGCATGCGGCCCTAAATCGCTCACCTGAAAAAAACGCCCATCTGTTGTGTCATTTTTCACCAAAGGGGAATTATTTGTTTATTAACTTGATAGGAGTTGTGGATTTTGTTCCGTAACAGGTTTTGAAAACAAAATCTATTTTGAGCTCCTGTGACCTAGAAATGCAACCATCCAGAACCATATCAGCAATACTGGTAAAGGACCTCTAGAAGTGTCACTATGCCAACTATCAAAGCTCTGGTCATATCGGTTTCAAGGAAGAAGATGTTTGAAGATTTCACTATATAACTCTACGTAAATCAGCAACCCCCGGGGCAGGGTCATTTTTACCCTAAGGGCATACTTTGGACAATCTTGATAGAGAACAAGTAGGGAGCGGGCAGTATATAATGTTGTAAAAACTTGTAGCCCAATCCCCTGCATGTATATTATATGCAATAAATATGTTTAAACTAAACTAACAAGTAGATGATACTGTGTGCCAAATATCTAAGCTCAGGGTACTATGGTAATTGACAAGAAGATGTTTTAAGTTTTCATTGAAAAATAATCTATTTTAAGCTCCTGTAGCCTAGATATGCAATGGACCGGAACTGTTTCAAAAATATTGGTAAAGGGTCTCTAGAAGTGTCACCATGCAAAATACCAAAGTTCTGGCAATATTAGTTTCAGAGAAGAAGACATTTGAAGTTTTCACTAGATAACTCTTATGTAAATCGGTAACCCCCGGGGCGGGGTAAATTTTGACCCCAGGGATAGATGATGCCATGTGCCAAATATCTAAGCTCTGTCCCTTGTGGTTTTTGACAAGAAGATTTTTTAAGTTTTCATTGAGACGATCTATTTTTAGCCCCTGTGACCTAGATATGCAACGGACTGGAAAGATGTAAACAATATTTGTAAAGGGCCCCTAGAAGTGTCATCATGCCAAATATCAAAGCTCTGGCTGTATTCCTCTCAGAGAAGATATTTGAAAATTTCACTATATAACTCAATGTAAATCGGTGACCCCAGGGGCGGGGCCAAATTTGACCCCAGGGGCAAAATTTGAACAATCTTGATAGAGGACCTATAGATGATGTCATGTGTCAACTATCTAAGCTCTGGTCCTTGTCGTTTTTGACGAGAAGAATTTTGAAGTTTTCATTAAAACGATCGATTTTTAGCCCCTGTGACCTAGATATGCAACAGACCGGCACTATTTGAACAACTTTGAAAGAGGACCATATAAGGATCATTCCTGCAAAGTTTGGTAAAAATCAAATAGTTTAGGAGGAGATGTCATTTAAAGAAATTGTTGACGACGGACGGACGACGGACGGACGACGGACGACAAACGGACGGACGACGACGGACGACGGACACAGCACGATCAAAATAGCTCACCTTGGCACTTTGTGCCAGGTGAGCTAAAATGACGGCTATGCCACGTCTGTCTGAAAATGCGCGTTTACGTTCAGGCAGCATTTATGAGGTTGGAATGAAGAAAAAATGATGTCGCAGGCCGATTTGGTCTTCATCGTAACATCATGTTGTCATTATGGAGACGTATCGACAAATTGGCAATGTTCGCTAGAACCTGCGACCAAGGATTTCGCTGTTAACGTAACGTCGACAAGATACGTATTTTTCCGTTACACATGTGCGTGATCATTTTCAGTCTTCAAACTTTACGGCTAAAACATTCGAAGAGTTCGTCTAATCAGCCGGAGGACAATGCTGAAAAGATTACGCTAATTTTGAATCCGTCCGTGACGTCCTACTGTAATACCCGTATGACGTCAAACCTGCGATATTGTCTTATTGCATGTCAGCGCTTACCCACACGTCGCTCGCGTGCGTTGTCACGGCCTTCATGCAGAACAAAACCATCGAGGTCATTGACTGGCCCGCAGTCTCATCCGATCTCACGCTAACTAAGCACGTTTGGTATGAGATTTGGCGTCGTTTGCGACGTCTACTAAACCAGCCATTGACGTTGGAACAGCTGGGTGATTGTTTAGTCATGGTAAGGAATGACATTCCTGAGCAGTTTTTCTCAGCGTTTGCGAGGTCCACTCGACGATGATGCCGTGCTTGCTTTTATGCAAACGGAGGAAACACGCGTTATTAATTGTGTGACATGGGTTTTGACACTTAATGAAAAAAACGCATGGCAGTACAATCATGATAATGACTCTTATGAAACGTTAGATCGATGTTTAAAATAACACTAAAACACAGTCAATTTATATCTGGTTTGTTATTCCTATTATTTATAATGCTATTCCCAATGCACAGTTTTTAAATTCCGTGAGTATACTTACAATTACATACATACTATGGTGGAGAAACAAAAATCAATAGATTCTACTATTAAACTTCTCTAATGTTTTCACTAAAAAAGGCGAATTGGTTGTATAAAAGACAGGTGACAGCACTAAAGCAAGATCACAGTAAAACAAAGCTCCTCCATGAGCTTTCTGTCACATTGCTTTAAGCAGTCACCTGTCATAAACACCTAAAAATTAAGATACTTACGTGCTAATAATATTTAGGTTTTATTGTATATTTTATTTTTATGGATTATGTAACTTCCTGCTTTACTAGAGTTTTAAATAGAAAAAACTCAACGGTGTACCAAAGATGTTACTAAATATACATTTGTAGATACACGGTCAAAAACAGTTTAACATAACTCATTGCACTGTAAGTAAATAATACGCAGTCAATAAAGCGGCTGAAATAATTGGCTTAGTTTTATTTACATAATTTGAGCACAGTAAGCAGATTTGTGAAATTTCCTAATGATTATTTTACGTGAAGGACTAAAGGACAGGATTGACAATCTGCTTTCTAAGTAAGTAGATCGTATATGCTTCTTCATCGGTGGTCTTAATGTAATCGAATACTAAAATAATTACAACGACCCTTTTACATTTTCTTCCCTGGTTATTTTCTTTTCGTCTTGGTTACCGGTGCATCTACAAAAATCTTCTAGAAAACAACTTGTAAACAACGTCCCAAACGAAATTATTCTTGTAAATTACCTTAAAAGTCCGTTTCGTAAGACACACAGCAGCAGATAGAACTTGTATATGTTGAGAAATTCAGATAAAAACATTCAGGTAAAAACAAATAATAGTCACTTGAAAATATTAGAAGACTGTTTATTGTCTTTGCAAATACGAACTTTTATGTAACAAAGTGAACACTTCCATCAAAAAGCTCATTATATGTCAACTATACTTGGATTTTTCGGAATGCATCGGTATCTGGATTACACCGGTATTAGGGTGATTAAGCATTATAATATTGCCGATATTCGATATAACAAAACACAATGAACATGTACCTCACTCGAACAGCATACATGTGCATCAAATACTCGATAACTTCTAGACATATATATTAATATAACGAGTTTATCTGGCGAGTTGTCCTTGTTGTGAACCAAACAGGTTTGTCGTCCGGATGGTCTGTCAAATTAACCAATTCACTTCCGTGACTGTAACTGTTTATACCCAAGCATTTTTTTCTGCAAACACATCAATATGAGTGCCAAACAACCTGATCAAGCGCCGATTTAGGCACGGAATAAGGCATTGAAAAATGAGGTAACCTAAACATGAGTGCTAACTCTTTCGCAGCCGAGTATTATCGTCTGCCTTAACCCTCTTACCGCCATAAATCTTATTTTAGCACTAATCTATTTCTAACGCTTGGTACGATTTTTAAATCTCTATCTGTCAATCAATTTGGATCTTAACAAGGTGCAGCGTGTTAAAAATCTGAATTAAAAATGTTTGCAAATGGAGAAGAAAAGTTCTGTGTTGCATAACATGTTGATTTGTGCACAGTATCAGAATGGAACAGTAACACGTTAACATCCTATGGTCGAGGAAGATATATTTATCTTTATAGATTACGCAACTCCGTGCTATTTGAATCTATTCAGATAACATGGAAATTCCGCTGTGTTACTATTTATACATACACTACCATTAATAAGGACAATACTTGTGAAATGCGTTATTACAGCGACTTAATCAGTATCTTTGGTTGATATTAACATCTGTCTAATGTGTCTATTTTAGACAAGGACTTAATAAAAGGATTGAACAACCATTCTTCTTAGAGTAAGTCGAGTTTGTACAGTAGTGAATACATTATTCATTCGTGTTTAAACGCATACGAAACGCAAACGCATATCAATAAAACATAGTAAAAACCTTTTCGACAATTCTGACAAATTGTTAATCTGAGTGGCAAACAAATTGGAGCCTGATCAGAGGCCGGAAAAACCGGCATCTGATCTGGCGCCAATTATTTTGCAGTTGAAGTAATAGATAAAGCGCTAAACGTGTTTTTGGGGAAAGAATATCGTCTTCACTGTACATCTGGGGGCCGTTTTACTAAACTACTTACCCAAAAAATTTTCGTAAGTCAAAATCGTTTAACTCCTATTTCTCGACCATAAACGTTTGCAAACACCAGATAGCCAGATCAGAGGACGCGCTAAAAGCGCGTCCTCTGACCTGTCTATTTGCTGTTTGTAGCAAGTGATAATATAAAATATAAATTTAAATTTAAAATTTTGACTTGTTGTTTAGTAAAACGGGCCCCTGAAGTCGTTCGGTAAGGAATGCCACCTCTTGCAGACAGGTTGAGTAACGCGGTTTCTGATCATGATCCAAAGTATTTGTTACAATCATCGTATATGTGCAAATTCAGGGAAGATGATGTGTCCGTTTGTCGCAGCAAACCGGTGCCCTTTTGTCGTATATAAGGACAGCAAGCTTATTTCGGTTTGGGCAATGACTCAGGGGTTTTACTGTAACTTGGAAATTACGTGTGGCTAAATATAGTACAGTTACAATCAAACTAAGAAGTAAAGCTAACTCGAAGGACAGGTAATTGTTTAAAGTGCACGTATCTTATGCAAACAATGTAGATCCTGAACTCCTGAGGGACCCCCTGTTCAAGGTCTGTACTGCACATTAAAATATATATTTTGGTGTTTAATGCCAATTTGACTGCACCTCTTGTGCCAATATTTCATATACTTTTCTATTATTCGTGGTTATTTCCCTTGCTGCGTGAAAAGGTAGACACTAACTATTCCAGCACCAATTATTGTCTCGTTATGGTAAAACATACCAAATGAGATCTCGCCATTTCTGATGATCTTTATGGTCCTTATTATTCAGTGGTCGCTTAACCAATTTCATGATGAATTGTCGTCTGCTTCAAATATATCAGAGTCAATGTAATGAAATGTCCTTGAATATAGCTTTGGCGAAAAATATCAAAATCGGTCTTTATTCTTTTTCAAACTGTAGAAATGTTGGATATAAGTCCCAAACAGTTTGGATCCTGATCAGACACCGCGTAACGTGGCGTCTGAGCTGGGTCTAAAAATATCCATGTCGCGCTAAGCGCGATTTGGGGTAAGCATTTCTAGGTAAACTCTACCCCTGCCGACTATTACAGGGCTTCGACCGAGCTAAAATATCATTGGCTAAATATAGGCTGGTCAGGCGTTTCTCCAACCAATCAGGTTAGTTTGCTGCACTGATCACGCGTGAGGTGCATGATTCCTGTATTAGTCATGTTTAGATCATATAAAGAATGTGAAGGCGGCCGGCTTGCTAAAACCTATTTGGAGATCGGAAAAGTGTGTTTTGCTTTGTTAATCAGGCGTTATACTCGGACAATATATACGTGAATAATTCGGTTCTTCAACTTTTATTGGATTCAGGATACATTAATGTGAATAGCATCCACAGTATGATGACACCATGATAAGCTTAGTCGAAAATTGCTGTAGAAGTTATTTGGGAATATTTCTTCCCGCGCTTTGTTGTTATGAACGTAGACGTTATTGAACTTGAAATAAGTACGAGCGTATTTACCGTTTGGTGCATAAATCTTATCTGATACACTTTAGCTATTATTGTTTGGATAAAGACATTCATATACTATCAGGTATGTATTGTATATTTAGTATGTTGATTATCAAAGCATTACATTTAGAAAAGACCTTTACTTCCGATTTCCTGTTGACGTGTTATTTTCATTTTAAACAGTTTGGATCTGGATGAGAACCGTTTGCGAAATTCATCAGCATAATGTTTTGAGCAAGAGTCGTGTACAAATATCAAAATCTTAATGGCTTGTCTGCACATGAGCAGAATATCTATTGTAACATAGAGTTCCCTCTAAAGTGTTTACCAAACCCATAGTTGGCATATTGCCAAATACCTTCTCTATTGCGTCATATTCTTTACTGTGTATAGGCGCCAGTACTATAGCTTGACCTTGAGTGGTCAACACTTTTCGATATGAATAAACGCCGTCAGCTCATGCATGACTGAACTCTATGTTAAAATGGACCTTCTGTTTATGTGCAGACAAAACCAAGTTCATGTTGACGGATTTATGATTCAAATGGCAAGTTTCGGTCCTAGTTCGCCCTTTCGTCGATAAAAGTGTAATATTTTTTTTACTTAGAAGATAAACTACGTTATTCATTTCCAATAATGTGTTCAAGCTACATCAAGTATTTGCTTTGCAAAAGTTTGAATCCAGACCAAACGCTTTATAATTCGGCGTCTGTGACCAGGCTCCAAACTGTTTGCAATTTACATTTTAAACATCAGATTGACAGCATCATTTTGAAAAACATGATTTTCACTGTATTGCGAGTGAGATGTGTGATACTCTCCATTGTCTATTTCATGTTTCAGTTTTATTCAACCTCCCACAGTAACGGTACCTATTAAGAGGAAATAAAAGATCTTGGGACAAGAAGACATCTACTTCGTTTCCGAATCCACGATCAAACCAAAATGGAGCTTCCTTTGAACGATTACGTGTACATGTATTGTATTACGATGTTCTTGTGTGTATGGTGGTTTACTAGGATTGTCATCACGATTTATCTCATTGCAAGAATGTCTCAACTGATAAAGGATGTCACGGACATTTTACTGACATTAAATTATGAAGTGACTGTGACAAATACTGAAGTGGTTCACATATCCAGTTTTCATACAGAAGACAGTGTTCGGTTCCACAGTGTCAAAGTAGTGTGTACCATTGTACTTACACAAACAAGTAAACAAAAATCCAATAAGGTCATCTGTGCTCATGCTTCGACAATTTTAAAAATGCTAATATTATTTCTAAAAACATATCGTTCACATTATTTTAAGACAATTACACGTCTCGGCCGAGGTCCAATGTATTTGATAACTGGTAAATATTCACCCGATGTCAGACACTCTCTGGTTGTCTATCCATTTTCATTTAACCAGCTTGCAGAGGAAATAGTTTTTGAAAGTACATCCGAACAAAACCTAATGAAGTATGAGTGGTCAAGATATCTGTCCTTCAAGACATTCCCACAGGACAGCGTCATGACACCAATGAGATTGTCACAGGCAGGGTTTTACTACACAGGTCATGGTGAAGAGGTCAAATGTTTCTGTTGTGGTATGACCAATGGACTCTGGACCACGGACGAAACAGCGGTGGATGTTCATAAACGTATGTCTCCTAACTGTGTATTTATTTCTGAACAGAACACGAACAATGTCCCAATACATCGCTCAGATTATTATGCTGATATGTTTGTCACTGTCAGGAATAACGAAAACATATCAAACACCGAGAGTTTGCAACACAACCGAAGAGGAGGAAATCGCAATAACACCGACGGACAGGCTGAGACCTTTAGAGGGAGGCATTCTTGTAATTTTACCTCAACGGAGCAGGAGCGCGCTGAAAATCCTAACTATGTGAACATGTCAGACAGAATCAACTCGTTTAGAGGCGGGACAGGACAGCAGCACGTCCAGTCACCACATGAACTTGCGCAAGCGGGGTTCTTTTATGTTGGTAAGAGTGTAGCTTCTAGCATTCAAACTTCTGAAAATCGGACAGCAATAAGTGTTGTTTTCTCATGGCATGGTTCATTTGTACGTTTTGCTCACCAAACATAGCAAAAGATAACCAATGGACACCTGGGTCAAAGGTTGTAAATCGTTTGAGCTGAGTCTGAGTGTGTTCTCAAGCATTTGATTGGTCAGATTTGAGCCTAGGCTCAAATTGGACCAATCAAATGCTTGAGAACGACTTCAGACTCAACTGAAAAGCTTTATAACATTGGGCCCTAAAACTACAACCAGACAACCCCAGTTTCAAATAAAATCTAGTCCATTTGTATGGATGTAAAGTTGTTTTATGTCCCCAAAGCATACCGATATATGCAAATAGCCACTGTATTGATGTTTGTTAGTAACGCGGCGTCAAGTTAGGACCAAACCCGTTTGCAAATGTTGGTGAAGTCGACCTTGGTAGGGAAAAGTTAAAGCAGATGACATCAGCAATGAAGGAAATAATTGGCTTAACTGTCAGCAAATTATAACTGCATGTTGCAATAAATGGTGGGATAGCTGTAATATTCCAGAAAAACGGTCATCCTTGTGTCGAACCAGTTCCGACCCGAGTGAAGCGCAATTCAAACAGTGACTTGCAAACATCTTAAACCGCATATGTAGTTTCTTTTAACCTACGGTAAGCGCATATTGACGTTTCTGGCAAGCATTGTAGACACAGATTGAATCTGAAAACTTTAAGTGGTCACATTTCTTCAAAACTAGAAACAGGCAATGGGGTGAAGGGTTAATGCACTCTAAACGATTTATTGTTTGAGTTCAAGTAAGACACAGAGTTTCTCGTCGTCTGATTAAGTAACATTTATTACCTCAGCTTTTGTTTTAGACGAAATGACGTATACATGCGTCACTAGATTTAAAAGTATTTACTGAAAGTACACAAAAATCAAATTGATGACTACGTGACTTTATTACTTTGACAGGGGTGAATGATTTTGTTCGATGCTTTTATTGTGGTCTTGGATTGAAAAACTGGATGAAGAGCGACAACTCTTTACATGAGCATGCACGGTGGTCTCCGAATTGCCAATACTTGAAAAAGGTATGTATTTGTTATGCCTCCTAACCATAGCTTTGTGCGTGTATAATGATTTAATTGGCGTGGTAGTGGAAGTCCTTTTGTCAGCTCAACCGTTCGTCTATCCTTTTATGCGGAGCATTTCTCGTATATCACGCCTGCTAGGGAAATCAAAATAAATGAAGTGAACGACGCGGAGTGTCGTTTACAATTTTCAGCTGTAACCTTGACCCTAACATTGGAGTATTGTAAATTATCCTCATCTAGATGGCGATGTTCCCCGTTCTACATAATACGGGATTTACATTTCACAACTTATTCGTTTTGCTAGGGCCTGTACCTCTGTTGAGGACTTCCACATTCGTAATAAAACAATTAATGAAAAGCTTCTTAAACATAAAGATTTCATAAACTTCGTAAACCATTTTCTAAAGTTCTTTTATAGAAATCTTCCTCTCATTAACAAGTATAAATATAACTTAAAGTCTTTTCTGCGGCAAAGTATTTCACATCCGGAGTTTTATGGTGATGTAATTTACAGACTTCGTAAGATTCTTGGACATATACATTTTCAAAACCTGTTTGTGAAACGTATTAGATCTTTTCTCAAAAATGATTATGATCCAACTATATTTCTGCTCACTTCACGTTTGGTTATCGATCAATCTACAATTGATATCTATGCTTTCCTCTGTTGTTGCGCGACGACAGACAGGGCTTAGCACTACATGATGATGTATCTCAAAAGCCGTCCTGAACTGGGAGAGTAATGTCAAATTTTTGTGCTTTGTTTTTTCTCTCCCTCTCTGTCGTACCCTGAACCCATCAATATCTTACAGTTACTCGTGACTACGGACTAGTCGCTTAAGTACAATTTGATTGTTGCCATAGTGGATTATTTTAGCGCGGGCTTGAATATTTACTGTTACTAATAATCTTCTTGTCATATAATTTTTGTTAGATGTTTTACATGTATTTACTTACTGTGTTGGCGGTCTTTTTGGTTGTAAGGTTGTGGAACAGGGTTTATATTTTTATGTACACTGTTCGCCTTTATAGGTGAATATATGAGATAAGAGTGAGGTTGGGCGTCCCTAAACCCAGGTTTAACCCCCCAAGTAGTTGTTGATAATTAATTCATAATTGATTATTAATTGCTACTGACCGTACCAAGGTGGGCTCCTATGATCACTTTGCTTTATGTTTGTCTTGCGTGTTGTTTTCTATTACAGTGGAGAAACTGTTATTCTTTCCCACTTAATGCGTTTTAAACGCGTTTGAAAGGCGTTTGAAACGCGTTTTATATATTAACTTACAAACGCGTTTGTAAGTGCGTTTAAACGCACTTATAAGTTAATAGTCATAATATGGTTTTACATTGCATTTTGAGTGTTTAAACAACGTTAAGAAAGATATTTTCTCATTTTTGCACTTTAAAAGTGCTTTATATATACACAAGTTGTGCGAATTGTGTTTTTTAAAGAGTTTTATCTCATTCGATCGTTAAATTAGACGATCTGTGTTTCGTTTAAAAATATGGTGGTGCTTTTTGTTCCAACCGAAATATTTGTTAATTGCTTGGATTCAGATCAGTTGTTAAATTACTGGGCATCTGATTCGCATCAATGTTTGGATCCAGATCAGATGCCGAGTTACTATGATCAAATTTTGCACATTCTGAATTTTTACAAATATGTTGTTACACTCACACATTTGTACTAAATTCTATACATGGAATTGAAACAGTGTAGACCCTGTTAGGTCCATTCTTTTTGGAGTTTATATAATGATAGGTTATAACAAAACTAATCTAAAATTATCATAAAATCATCTAAACGCATACCTGATAAGTTCAGACGTTATTCCAGTGTTGAGTCAACATATTCAAAAGAATCATTAAGTCACATAACATTTAGATGAGCTGTAAATATGAAGGATTTTATCTATCTGTAAAGTATAACTGTACATGGTCAAAAACAGCAATATAATAATTGCCCATCGTGTAACCACGGAATTCTTGTATAATATAATTTTGTGGTGTAACTACCCGACATCTCGTTGCGTCATCAATCGGATATGGGGTAATAAAACTTCGGCTTATCAAAGTAAACATAATCCTAATTAGGGGTGCGAGTCTGTTGGGGGCAATTTTACAATTTATAGTCCGCCACCAAAATTGTCATTTTTATGGTCAGGTTACTTTCACAAGAAATGGCCACACTAGTGTAAATCTATCATATAAAGTAGATCTAATTTGACTTTATCAAAGCTGTCAGTTTGGATCCTGATGTATTGCCGATTTAACATTTTACTAATTTTACCCCTAACTCCCCCAAAGTAATTGAAATAGATTCAAACCGTTTGAATAGAAATCAATATGATTTTAATTAATCTAATAAAATTTAACAGTTAAGATCTCGTTGGAACGCCGAGTCACTCAGCATTATGATGGAGAACAAAACTGTCTGGTTTTTAATCAAAATATTAATTCGTTCTATAACGTACATCAGTTTAGATCTTGAATAGATCATGGAGAAATCACAGACTGCTCCGTGATTAGATGGCGAACTTATCGGCGTCTCATCTACATGTACATAGAAAAATGTTTTCAAAGGTCACATAAAAATTGAGCGATATTGAGAAAATGCGTTTGCGTAGATGAATAACAGTATTTATTTGATCTTGACAAACTGCATACGTGACGCAATTTTCAGACGGGAAGATTTTCAAACAGTATCATTGACTGGAGCCAGATCAGACGCCGAGTTACTAATCATTTGATATGAACCAATGCTTGGATCAATATCATACGCCGAGTTACTCAGGTCCTGGTCTATATAAATGATTCCACCCAGTTCAGACGCCGAGTTACTAAGCATGACTAAAATGTCAATTATTGGTGACTGCATCAGCATGACCATATATGGGAGATAGTAAAGCCGGACGTGTACACAGCAGGCATTGTCCGCCCAAGGCCTCTGGCAATCTATACACCCTGTCATACTGTATACACTCACAGTTTTATCTAGGCATACATGTACATGTAGGCATAAGAAGGGTACTATAGTATAAACCTAGTATAATTATTTAAATACCTTTCGGATTTATTTTAATTCGTATAATTGATCGGTCTCGATAAAAACAAAGGTATGCCGAATGAAACGCAAAAATCCGCTTATAAACGCGTTTATAAACGCAAAACTCACTTATAAACGCAAAACGCGTTTATCGTTTATCGTTTCGTTTGCGTTTCGTTTGCGTTTCGTTTCCGCATGCGTAAGCATAAACGGGAAAGAATAACAGATTCTCCACTGTAAGTATGTAGATAAAGGAATGATATTGCGCGCGCGTGTGTGTGTGTATGTGTGTGTGTTTGTTATGGTTTGACTGTGTGTGTGTTCTGCTTGAGAGGTGGGTGTATTGTTTGTGTTGCGTTTCCTGCTTGAGTCATTTGTATTTATTTGTACATTAAAAGATACCAAGTTTAGACTAGAATTGCCAACTCAGCACTAGATTGCATAAACGGCTTTCCATAAATGGTGCTCAAATTATTGACAATTCCTTTCTCAAGTAATATTTTCGCCCGCTGACCTGGTCCTAAACTTTATTAAGCTTTTTGGTTCAGTCTGATGTCGATCTCAAGAATTTGATTGGTCAGATTTGAGTGAAAGCTCAAACCTGGCCAATCAAATGCTTGAGACCGAACTCAGATGCAACACAGAAGCTTTACAACATTGGACTGGGGCAAATGTTTCATATTTCCTTTGGTTAAACTTTAAGACAGTACGACCATAATTTTATCGAACAAAAGTCGGTATTCGACGTAGCGTGGTCGGTCCTTCTTGCTTGCCAACTCACTGCTCGTACCAAACCATGCTTTAGCAGTGGGTTGAAAAAAAATAGCCTTACGCTATATGTACAGTATGGTTTTTGACCGACGTTGACCCGACTTCATTAGTTCACTCATAAGTGGTGAACTACAGTGCTCCTTCTTTATAACGACACCTATTAGGGGGGAAAGATTATGTGCGTTGTTCGGAGGGAGTCGTTGTAGAGAGGGAAATTGGATTACATTTGTAAACAACTTGAATCAAGATCAAACGCCGCGTGACGCAGAGTCTGATCAGGATTCAGGCTGTTTGTCACGCGTCATTAAGTTTTCTTCCGTCAAAAAATCCGAGAAAAAATAGCAGACGATGATTTCAAGCAGGCGACATTGCAGCCGTAATTAGGTGGGACATAATTGTCTTGTTTTCTGAGCAGCGCTGAGTGTTGTTGTAAGGAGGGCATCAATGTTGGGATGGCCGTTGTGAGAGGGAACACTGTACCTTGAAAAACTACTCGTCTAGAGTCTAAGGGTCTGATTTGCAACTGCTATACATGTAATTTGTTGACATGTTTATTATAGCAACTGACATGCATTTTTATTAACTATTTTAGGCCTAATCTGATTTTCAGTTTCTTATAAGAAGCTTTCTGTTTTACTTTAAGTCTGATATAAGCAGCCACATGTCGTTAACACTAACAAAAGACAATGTTAGAAATCTGAATAAGGGGAGATCCTTTGAAAGTACAGAAAAACAAAGCAAATACTGAAAATTGCAGACTCGGTTTAATTGAGTCTGTTCATGAGCACATTTAACAAAAGCGACGAGTATATTCGTCATATATAATTATGTACAAGCATTGAAGAGTAAACGTGTCCTACGCAAACAGTAAAAATCAATATCATAGCGCTCTAAAAGGAACCCTCTGGTCAAGGTCTTCACTGTTTGTCATTTTGTTATACTTTGTAAAATACAACTCTATAAAGTCAAATTTGACCAGGCTTAAATGGAAACGGGTACACGTATTGTACATTACAAGTTTTTGGTAATGGTTAACATGAAAGAAAAGCTATTTCTTCTTCAACAATCGTTTCTTTATTTTGTATATTATCTATTAAACATTGTATTTTTAGGTGTTGCAGGTTCAAGAGTCACTGCCTCAAGCAAATCTTACAAACAACGACCAACCGGTAGACAATGCAGCTTTAAGACAATCTGATTCAGGTATTTCAGTGAGTGACTGAGTGAGGGAGTTGATTTTTACGCGCACTGCGACACTGAGTAGGTCATATAGCGCCGGGGAATGGTAGGATGACGATGAAGAATTTGTTTCAGGCACGTGCTTTTGGTTAATCCGATTCGCCTCAAATATGCGAATAGCGGAAAAATCGGAGACATGCCTTCCTTTTTGCAGTTATAAGACGCGATAATATCTGCCAAATAAACACACTCCCTCTGACAATTAAGTCCTAGACCCGCTGTACGGTAGAAATGTATCTGTGCATATTTCAGTCTACGAGTATAATAAAACTTTCTTTTGGCAGCCACTTTTTTCTTTCTATTGCCATCAAAGAAACGTTCTTTAACTCATTCACTCCTGAAACATTTAATGGACAATTCCAATTTCAAAATAAGTCTAGTCCATTATTGACTATTTATGGGTGATTTTTTACGATTTTAACGATTTTGTTGATTTTAACAATATATTTCAAAATGACAAAGATTAAGGAGCCCTCTGATTAGGGTCTACAATGTTTGCATTGGACAAGTGTAATCCTCACAGGTACACTGTTTGCAAATGACGAGTATACTCGTCGCTAGGGTTGATTGTGTCAACGCCTTTGTGATAGCGTCTAATAAGACCTTACGCCCCCTAGTACTTAAAGATGCGTCATTACATCCGTTGGTGACAGTCAGTAACAACCCTTTGTAGTTTGGACGTCACAGTTACAATTATGACTAATTCCTTGTGTGCATCAGTATAAGCATTATTAAATATTTTACGAACTTGCTGATGCTCATGATGCAACCATCTACTATGTCCGTTTAAACTGTTGTTAAGATCACCTGTCGCGGGTGTAAGTCATGTGAGCCAAGCCATGAGAAATATGAGAACTACTAAAAAAGTTGTTACGGGTTTTGATTGACCAACAAGTAAGATAACTAAATTCTTTAATGCCGGTGAATGCTAAATAGTGTAGATCAAGACCAGCGGACAAAATCATTGGTCTTGGTCTACACGATTTCAAATGCAATGTCTTAATTATGGTGCGTATATTTGTGTTTTCCGGGAGAATCATTATACATTCATATTTGTTTTGTAGAAATGATGGCTACAGTCAAGTCCCAGAGTGAGATGATTGAAAAGTATAGGACCCATTTACGGTGCAAGATATGTTTGAACAATGAGAGCGATGTTGTTTTTCTGCCGTGCGGCCATATGGTATCTTGTCAAGCATGTGCTTTGAGACTAAAAACGTGTCCTATCTGCCGAAACATTATTAAAGGCACAGTTCGCGTGTATCAAAGTTAGTACACTTCGATTTTTGGACAAAGACCGCTCTTCGAACAAACACTCGGTAAAAAGTTGTGTCCGGGAAAAGGGAGTCACTGACCTTTAAGAAGACTTTCAAGTCGTTAACGACGGTGAAAATTCAAACAAGTTCCTTCAAGATCTTTTGGCTTACTGTTGTGTTTCAATATTTTGTTTTATTATATGCCTTTGTATGATATCGAGCGTTTCTATGGTGTACCAAAGGGGTCTAAAGTATAGATGCTGCTCGGGCAGCGTTATGCTGCTCGGGCAGTGTCTAGTAATTGCCAATATGCCACTTGCTAGTTCTTGTTTCATAAAACTGGTATGTAAACATCATTCACAAAGGATAAAGAATATTGTGCAATTTACAGAAACGATCGTATCTTAATTCTTTGTTGTCCCTACACTCTTCAGTGAAAAGATATTAGATATACAACAAATGGCAATTAGCATTTAGCAACTGGCAAATGGCATATTGGCAATTGGCATATTATCATTATATAACTAGCAAGTGACATATATTAGCATTTAGCAACTGGCTAATACGCAATTAGCAAATACGCAATTGTCATTTAGCAACTGGCAAAGAAGCAATTGGCATTTAGCAATTGGCATGTCCGGACCGGCATTAGATTTACGACAAATGGCGTTTAACATTTAGCAACTGGCAAATGGTATATTGGCAATTGGCAAATTAGCATTAAAGAACTAGCAAGTGTCATATATTAGCATTTAGAAATTAGATTTACGACAAATGGCAATTAGCATTTAGCAACTGGCAAATGGCATATTGGCAATTCGCAAATAAGCATTATAAAAATAGCAAGTGCCATATATTAGCATTTAGCAACGGGCAAATTAGCAATTAGCAAACAAGCAATTGTTATTTAGCAACTGGCAAAGAAGCATTTAGCAATTGGCATGTCGTGACCGGCATTTCATACTTACGGTGTTCACTTTGCCCAAAACGCTCATTTGGTGAAACCAATTACCTCACCACTTGTTTCTTGTTTTGAATACAGGTGATCACTTAAAGCTGATTAAAAGGAAAAGTGAAGCATAATGCTAGTAAAAATATAAGTAAAGCAGAGTTTGTCTTAAGTATTCTCTCTTACCAGTGATAATTGTCACGGGGTCAAGTAAGTTGCTATCTTCATCACACCATTATTTATTAGACAGCTTATCTCATTATGTATTATTAGAAAGCTGATTATAAAAGCTTATCCCATTTCATCTCATTTTATCGTATTTCATAGTACCCACAAGTGGTCTCAAATCATATCCATATTCATCAAATAGTTGGCTTCCTGCTACTAACCTTTTCTGCTAACACGTAACTAATACTAATTGTAGCTAACACATGCGCAC
Organism: Gari tellinella; assembly: GCA_922989275.2. Taxonomy (NCBI): domain Eukaryota; kingdom Metazoa; phylum Mollusca; class Bivalvia; order Cardiida; family Psammobiidae; genus Gari; species Gari tellinella. The sequence continues at coordinate 41,081,624 of OV277869.1, read as the reverse complement.
GATGAAATGTGTTTTAAGCTAAGAAACCAAATTGAAAAGGTTGAGTACATGTATGGTGAATAACGACATAAGTTGGACGTTTGACATAATATGAATTGACTTCTTTCTTTATAGCAAACAGTATGTTAAATAAGGACATTGATTGAAGTGTACGTTTTCTTTCTATAAAGGCAAATATGTTAAATAATGACATTAGTTGGAAGTTTTAACAAATTGACTTCTTTATTTATAACTTTCACTATATTAAATATTGACATTGATGAAGGTATATTCACGTACATGTACTTGCTATAAGAGGCAAATTATTATATTAAATAACGACACCAGTTGAAAAAGTTGACATAGTGGTTTCTTTCTTTATAACTTACCGGTACTTATAATATGTTAAATAATGACATTGATTGATGTTTTACATTTAACGCTTTTAGGCAAATATGTTAAATAATTACATCATTGGCTTCTTTCTTTATAACATTCATTACGTTATATAATGAGGTTTATTTAAGGTTTGGCATGTATATGCTTTGTTGCTATAAGAAGCAAATGCGTAAACAAATGACATCAGATTGGAGTTGTCACATATTGGCTTCTCTATTTATACCATACAAATTTTTACATAATTACATAAAGACATTTGATTGAAGGTGTGTCATTATATGCTTTCTTGTTATATGATGCAAATATGTTAAATAATGATATCAGTTGGAAATCTGGCACATTGGCTTCTTTCTTTATAATATTCACTACGTTAAAGAATGATTTTGAATGAAGTTTAGCATAATACGTGTTCTTGCTATAAGAGGCATATATGTTAAATAATGACATCAATTGAAAGTTTTGACATAGTGGATTCTTTCTTCATAATATACAATGTGTGAAATAACGACATTGATTGAAGTTTAGAATATGCGTTTTCTTGCCATAAGAGGCAATTATATTAAATAATGACATCAGATTGAAGTTGTCACATATTGACTTCTTTATTTATACCATACAAATTGTTACATAATTACATAAAAAATATTTGATTGAAGGTTTGTCATTATACGATTTCTTGTTATAAGATGCATATATGTTAAATAATGATATCAGTTGGAAGTTTGGCACATTGGCTTCTTTCTTTATAATATTCACTAAGTTAAAGAATGATTTTGAATGAAGGTTTGGCATTTACGCTTTCTTGCTATAAGAGGCAACAATGTTAAATAATGACATCAATTGAAAGTTTTGACATAGTGGAATCCTTCTTCATAATATACAATGTGTGAAATAACAACATTGGTTGAAGTTTAACATATGCGTTTTCTTGCTATAACAGGCAATTATGTTAAATAATGACATCAGATGGAAGTTGTCACATATTGGCTTCTCCATTTATACCATACAAATTGTTACATAATTACATAAAGATATTTGATTGAAGGTGTGTCATTATACGATCTCTTGTTATAATATGCAAATATGTTAAATAATGATATCAGTTGGAAGTTTTGACACACTGGCTTCTTTTTTGTAATATTCACTACGTTAAATAATGACACTGATTGAAGGTTTGGCATTTACGCTTTCTTGATATAAGAGGCAAATAATTATGTTAAATAATGACATCAGTGGGACGTTTTACATAGCGGATTGCTTCTTCATAACATAAAATGTGTTAAATAATGACATTGATTGAAGTTTAACATAATGTATACGCTGTCTTGCTTTAAGATGCAATTCTGTTAGATAATGACATTAGTTAAAAGTTTGACACATTCGCTTCATTCTTTATAAACATACAATGTGTTAAAAATGACATCCATTGTAGTTTAACGTATACGCTTTCTTGCTATAATAGGCAAATACTTTAAACAATTACATCAGTTTGAAGTTTTGACTTTGGTTTTATTCTTTGTAACATACAATTAGTTAAATAATGACATTGATTGAGGCTTTGGCATGCTTTGTTTTATCCCTTCGAATTGTATTAATCGAGATTCGACTTACATTTTAGCCGTACAATGAGAAAACCTGCTTTATAACATTTAAAAAGAGTGTAGATCAAGGCCAGCCGCCGCGTCATAAACGCAGCGACTGATCTTTATCTACACTGTTTGACACCAACATGCACCTACATCATTTTATGTAGCTGAATTATATACGTTTTTGGCAATGTAGACTAAACTCAGTGACAGAGCCTGTACAATAACGCAATGCAACAAGGCTGGTTTTGTCATGGCACGGCTCATTTGCAAACAGTTTGTAACCGAAACAAACCGAGCAGCTTGACGTCACTTTCAGGAACCAAATTGTTGGTTCATTAGACATATTTTTTGAAGTATAATATGGTGCCTATTGTACAGTTTGGGCAAATACATTGCCCCCTCCCGACAACAACATCCAATGGGAGACAAAAGTGTGCGTACTATTCGGGGGAAGTTGTTATAGGGGAGAGGGTCATCTTACATTTGCAAACAGATCATTCCATAAGGGATCAATAAGCAGTTGCTGACACGAGAAATGAAGAATAAATCCTATTGGAACTTTCTGAACGGCTGTATACTGCATCAAACTAGCATTTGTATCGAAATGCATGTATATCCTTTCTACTTCAGGAAGAACTGCTAAACAAATGATTAACTGTATAATGCAGAACGATGTTGCGGACTGATTTTGCGAAAAATGTACAGCCGTTGCATTCACAGTTATTTAGTGTGAGATAGATCTTTGGTCAATTTTGCTTATTATTAAATGAAAGAATATCAATGATGATAGTTACAAACAGTTTGACGTAAAGTCACAAAGAGAAGTCTTGTCTTTTTTAGCTCACCTGGCACGAAGTGCCAAGGTGAGCTATTGTGATCGCCCTGTGTCCGTCGTCGTCCGTCCGTCCATCAGTCCATCCGTCCTTCGTCAAACTTTTTCTTTAAAGATCTTCTTCTTGGAAACCACAGGGCCAATTTCATCAAAACTTCATAGGATTGTTCCTGGTGGGGTTCTCTCTCATTTTTTTCAAATTTAGGTCATCCAGTTGAAATGATGGTTACCATGGCAACAAATTGAAAAAACTTTAAAAATATTCTTGTCAAAAACTGCTGGTCCCAATCGAAAATAATTTTACCGAAATGTTCCATGCGTGACCCTCTATCAGAGTTCTTAAAACAACATGCCTATCTCAAAAAACATAGCTGGTAGTTGTCTGAAACCACTGGTCGGATTTTGAAAGTAATTGCACAAAATTGATCCATTGGTGACCCTCTACCAGATTTCCTAAAATAATTATGTTATCTTAAAAACATGGCATCCAGTTGGTTGGGCAAGTTTTCCTCATATTACTGTTTAGTAAACACTTTAAAAATCTTCTTCTCTGAAACAACTGGTTTCAAATTGCAAATAAGTTTACACAAATGATTCATTGATGACCCTCTACCAGATTTATTGAAACAACTTTGATATCTTTAAAGACATGGCCGCCAGTGGGTGGGGCAAATTTTCCTTATATCACTGTATAATGAAAGCTTTAAGAATCTTCTTATCTGAAACTACTTGTCCAAATTGCAAATAATTTTACCTAAATGATCCATTGATGATCTATATGATTTTTTTAAAAATATTTTGTTATCTTTAAAAACATGGCCGCCAATAGGTGGGCAAGTTTTCCTTTTATCACTGTTAAGAAAAAGTTAAAAAATAATTCTACACAAATTATTCACTGGAAACCCTTTGCCAGTTTTCTTCCAATAATCTTCCTATCTCAAACAACATCGCCGTCAGTGGGTAGGGTTGAATTTACCTATGCTGGCTGATAGTAAAAACTGATTGCTGATCCAAATTAAAAATAAATTTATACAAATAATCCGTTGGTGACACTCTTCCAGATTTCTTCAAATAATTTTCCTAGCTTAAAACACGACTGTCAATGAGTAGTTAAGTTTTTTCTGATATGGCTGAATGAATGCTAAATACATTTACAACGAAATCTTCTTTATCCGAAACCACTAACCCTATTTGATGTCACCAAGACCATAACCATGTGTACCAGGAGAGCGATTTAGGGCCGCATGCGGCTCTTGTCTTTTTATAGTTTCGGTTTCTGTAGTCCGAGTGTCGGAGGAAACGTTTTATATGTAATAAAACAAAATTCACGAAATAAACAAAATAATGAGATAAAGTCATTGTTGTATGTTTGTTTAATCCGGCGTGTGGTGTCCGGCGTCGAGCGTCCGTGAAAATTGTTTAAACGACATATCTGAATTAACTGGCCTAAATGCTACCAAACTTCAACAGAAAATATGGACAGAAAATATGGAAATGGGACAAAAACTTGTCAAAAATGATATTACATGTATATGGATTGGTTTATTTTTGGTTGCCATAGCAGCCCAAACCATTTGTTTTAAACAATCTTACCATAAGCGAGCTGGTAAGTTTTGAAAAAAAATCACAGAAACATTCACAAGATTTAATATTTATTTCGTATCATTAGACATCTTGCCTATTATATACATACAGGGTTTCCAAAAAAATCGGAACCGTGGTTAAATATGTAAATACAGCGCTCCCTCTCTACAACGACACCCAATGGGAGAACAATTTGGTGCGTTGTTCGGAGTGAGTCGTTATAGGGAGGGAAATTGGCTTATATTTGCAAACAGATTGAATCCAGAGCAGATACCACGTAACACGGCGTCTGATCTGGATTCTGACTGTTTGCAACTCGTCTTTATGTTTTTTCTGTCAAAATATTTTGGCAATGTATAAATGTCCTGTTTTAAAACATAACAAAAATATGGTTCCAACATGGATGTAAACAGTACAGATTAGCTGGTAATGAAAAAACAGCGAAAATAAATGATTGACAAGAATAATCTGACGAAGCGTAATCTAAACCGCCATTAGTCTCATATGCGTTGACAAACATGAAGAAATACGCTCAAATGACAGGCAGTTTGTAATAAATATTCTATTGTTGTTGGTTTGTTTGTTTTTTTAAAATGGAGTACACTCAATTTTCATGTGCAGCATACACTTTGTGTTGGTTTCTGAGACAATTGATACGTATAAAACAGCTGAATATGTTATTAAGACTATGACTTAACAGCGCAAAAAGATATCGTGCGTAATCACATAAGCCAATATCATGTTAACACAGATTAAGGGGTACTTCATTAAAATACTCATAACTTTAAAACCAATAAATATTTTTAAATGCAATTTGGCAGAAATATGCAAAAAAGATGTATCTACAAAACTTCACATTTATATTTTAAAGTATCTGTTTACTTAAGTAAATCAATACCTTTGAACTAGGGTTCTGGGGTTTTTGGGGCACCCTGTATAACATTAATAACAGTATTTATATTATAGAGCTTCAACATTTAAAACAGTAATCCTGATACATTAGTAGTGACATATAAAATATCGCAGTTGTTGCTTTTCAAATTATCCTTTCCTTGTTCAACCTTGTTTTCAGATCGGAAAGAAGTAAGTAACATACTACTGGTTTAATAACGTAATTCAAGTAAAAGCTCACTGCCCCGTAGAGCGTCAGCTTTCATGTATATATGATTTGACTCATCGAGTCATGTGTCTATGCTTGTACAAGTATCTGTTATTATCCTAAAGATAAACCCAGACATGTCACTTGCACTTCCCATTTCGTTTTAAGTAGACCTCGTCTAAGATCTTCGCATAATAGGCGCCACATTGTAGTGTAGTCAGTGTTGTAACTCATTTAGCGTTGTGCAACCCACACGTCGTTGATCTGCTTTGATACAAGCCAACCGTTTCTGTCTAACTTATATTTCCAAGTCTGTTCCTATGCATGGTCTGTCTTCTCAAGTATTTTTAACTTCACCCCTACATATTCCTAACTTCTCCAAGCCCTACATTTCTACAAGCTCTTCACTCTCGTATCCCTACATTCTGTCAGTTCTAGCCTTTAAACTCTGTACAATATTTTCCCTGTTCTTTTGGCCTATTCTCATGAGTTTTCGCCACCCTCGCAGAATGCGTACACTCTTTATTTACAGTCTGTACGAGCTCGAATGAATGATCTTTTGACTGAACGTCAGAGCTACGTAAGCACTTTCCAGCTGCGTCCTATCAACGTAACTAGTATGCTTTTAACTAAAGCTGACTTCTAATACAGCAACCTAGTTGTACCTACCCCGACTAATTGCCAAATATATTATTAACGTAGGCGATTAATGCCTCGCTCACATTTGCTGCGGCTGCCGTACGGCGGCCGCACGGCTAATCATTTCTACGGCGAGTAGCAATTCCCCGGCCGCCGCAGAATTCCTACGGCCGCCGTGTGTTGCGCTCACATTTGCTGCGGCTGCCGCGCGGCGAGATTTTATTTTGGTGGGGTTAAAAAATCTTTGCCAACGTACGGCCGCCGTGCGGCTGCCGTACGGTGACCGCACGGCCGCAGTACGGCCGCCGTGGAAGTCCCACCAGATACCTTGCAACCAAAATGCTGCTCCTGCTACACAGCTTGGTTTTGCTACATGTTTACACAGCTTATATCAGTCCAGCAACACCATGAACTCAAAGGACACATTTGGACAGCATTTAAGAAGATCTAAATCCATTTTTAGATAATAATCATGTTTTACATATATGATCAAAAGTACAAATGCTCAATAGGGAAATTGACCATCGAGTTACGGCGGCCGCACGGTGGCCGTACGGCTGCCGTACGGCAGCCGTAGAACCACTCTGCAGCGTGTGTTTCTACGGCCGCCGTAGAAATGAAAAAATGTTATAACTCCGCGTTATAGTTCTACGGCGACCTCTACGGCCTGTAAGATATTGGGATACGCCGTGCGGCTGCCGTACGGCCGCCGTAGAATCTCTACGGCCGCCGTAAGATTCTCTCGATTTCACGTCTCTGCGGCCGCCGTGCGGCCGCCGTACGGCCGCCGTAGAGCAAATGTGAGCGCACTATTAGGTAACATCCGTTGTTATGTAATTTGCCTAACGGAAGCGTGGGATGATAGGGAGTTACATGTTGAGATAAGAGCGGTTACCAAAGCCTTACTAATCAGTAACGTAGTCTGACCTTTCGTAATCCGCACACACATTTCAGAAGTTATGACGTAGATTGAGTTATAGTTTAATTTAGTAAGGTAATGCTAAAATACTCTTCCGAACAAATAATGATTCAGAAGCATTTTCTGCCTGCTGCCATAAAGTAGCTATGCTACAACATCGGTAAATGGAACTCATCCTCTACAATGTAAACATCCCTCTTCAGACGGTATGGGAAGTGTCTATACTCTCTGTCGGTGTTCATATTGCTGCCTAGCTCCACAATCCTGCCCTGAGTTGTGCCCTGAACACTGAGCGCTAGATAATATTTCCTTTAACCTTTACCAAATAGTCTGTTTCTAGTTGTGAAGAAAGGTGACCACTAAAAGCAATTTGAAAGTAAAGCGCATTTTGCTTTACTTCCAGCCTGCTTTGAACTACTAATTGTCAGGATATGGACAACATTTCTTATGATCCATGTTCATGACTGCATTAATTAGAACTGATTTCTTCAGTGGAGTTTCACATTTGTTTGTAATTAAATGCGTTAAAGGCTCTTGAATAAGGGAAATGGTTAAATACATGTAGCAGATCCATAGTTAGATGTTTTTCGACAACTTAGTTTGCTTTAAAGCTCCTTTATCAAATATTTTTGCGTGATGTATTGACGTTTCATTGTATTGATTGTGTTTTACAGTCTTTAAGTATGCTTGCACATATTCATATAGATAATAAACTATTACATACATCACCGGCAGTTCACAAGTATCCCTCACAGTAGTATAGTGAGGACGACAGCTGCCGTGATTGCTGTGCGCTGTGCGCTGTGCTCAAAACCCCGTATAATCGGGATCGCACAGCCCAGCGACCACTGGATCGGAAAGGTATGTCACAGAACCGTCAGAGAATGGGGTGGGGGATAGGATAGGTTTTACCTCGCATACGTTTTATACCAAGCCATTCAGATTTTCTTTCTAAGCCGACGACAATTTATGAAGAAAACTCATATACGCATTTTTTTGAATACCTCACACCTTTGCCCTGTTGAATCTCATTAGTGACGTCATCAATTAGGTATGTCAAAGCTATTGATCATTTTAATTAAATTCTTTTCATCTCGAAAAAAATAAATTTAAAGACGGCGGGGCGCCTCAATAGGGTCTTGACGTTTTCAATAAACAGGCGAAACTTAATGAGAATTTGGGCGAACAAAAGGAAGGTTTAATCAAATTCTTTTCATCCATCAATTAAAGACGGCGCTCGCCTCGTTAACGCGGCACCATCGCAGATTTCCAGTAGCCCCGGTACCAATCGAATTAAGCATAGTTCCGGCATCTAAGGACCCTCCCGAGTCCATTACAATGGTATGCGACTGTCTCCGGCACCCTCGCAGACTTTTAGGATTCCAGTGCCAGTCGAGTAATGACCAGTTTTTGCCCTCTATGAACCCTCCCGAGTCTATTTAAGTGGTCTGCGACTGTCTTATGCACCCTAGCAGACTTTCAGGTTCCGGTGCCAAACGAGTTATTATCACATTCCACCTTCCAGGACCCTTGGATATTTAGGTCCCTACCTGTAAAATGGTTCTGTTAATACAACATACCGGTCATTATCACAGTTTGACAAGTGGCTTACAAAGGTGACAGTACTTAATTGCTTAGCTGCTCATCACCTCTGATAACAAAACATTACCCAACCAACATGTTTTGTATATATGCTATTGATAAGATATTCAAACAATTGGAACTAATTAGTTTACTGGGCACCTTATTTGTTTGGATCCAGATCAGATGCTTAATAACTGGGTGTCTGATCGGACTTCTTGCGGTTTGACACCCGTATTCTGCAAAAAGATAACAACCACTGATGCTATATCAACATAGTAGATCTATATCACAAAAAACCTTTTATGTTAATAAAGTTTACTTATTAAATATTCATAATAGGTTGAGTTTTCTATTTATACAAAAAAGGTAACAAGTTAAATTTTCAAGAAGAAAAATGGCATTTCTTATGTCATAGCCAATCTAATATTGTTATCATTCATTATATTTGGTAAAATTAAAAATAAATATTTCATATTTAATTTCTATGCCTTTCTATCTTTCTTTCCTTCTAATCAATTTTGTACTAAAAGTATGATAAGTAAAAAATCCTTTATATGCAAACTATTCACAAAGAAATTTCGTTGTTTGGATAAGACGAAGTTTGGATAAGACGAAATAATTTTCGTTATAAGTGAGCATCACTGGATATGATAATTTTAAATCTCAATGCCGTTTACCCCAGCTCGATCAATTAATCAATAAATCAACAGTTGTAGTCAATGTAAATTTCAGAGTGAAATAAGCTCAAAGATTCTTAAAACATGAAACAGCCTCAAATCTACCTTTCTGTAAAAGAAAAACAATTTTTCATACGTTCGTACATTTTTAAATACCATGATTTTTGTTTTTATGGCGTTTAGTCGAAAAAATAAATATATCATAATTCAAAGTTTGAACAAAACTAGCAATACCAGGAAGTTCGCACTTGCAAAAAGAAAGAAATATCGAGGAATAATGATTTCCAGACAGAGCCTAAAATTAACCAACCATCGTTTAGCTTTATTTCTTTATTTACACCAAAAAGTATTCTAAATGAGATTTGTTGATGTGTCTACGCGCGGACGCTTACATTCTGCGGACGAATAGCACTTGCGTTTTGATAGAAGTCATATACCTTTTATAAAGCATGGTAAGCAGCATCTTACGAGATGATCTAGTGATTAACGTGAAGGATTGTGGAACATAAGACTAGAGTTTCGAATCCCGTCGAATGCAACACTTTTTTGTTCTTTTTATCAGGTTTACGTGTTTGTTGTAAGCTCAACTTTTCGAAAAATTGAGCTATTGCCGTTATCCTGTCGTCTGCAGCACTTTTGTTGGTTTTTAAGACAACATTTCTCATTAACTAGCTTAGACCGCCGTTTGATGTTTGGAACACTTATTCTCGGCAACATCAGGTAATTAACAATTTTTCAAAAAGGTACGGTGTGCCTTACCTTTAATTATAAGATCAGCTTATAGTACTGGGGCCCGTTTTACTAAACTACTTACGCAAAAAGTTTTGTAAGTCAAAATTTTATAAATTTTAGTTTATATCTTTTATTATCACTTGCTACAAACAGCAAATAGCAAGCTCAGAGGACGCGCTTTAAGCGCGTCCTCTGATCTGGCTATTTGCTGTTTGCAAACGTTTATGATCGAAAAATAAGATTTAAACGATTTTGACTTAGAATCTACGCAAAAATGTTGCGTAAGTTGTTTAGTAAAACGGGCCTAAACTACATGTATTTCAGAGCATGCCTAATGACTATTTGAATGCCACCTATCCTGCGTTCATCCTCTCTGTTCTGGGCAAACCACAGGTTCACACGGCTTCATCATTATATGCGTTTGTCTCTTTCCTGGTCCCTCCACCTATGGTCGCCCTGAGCAGAGAGATTCGCGGCGAGAGGTTCGGTAGAGTTCGCGCTAATGAGCATAGTGCTTGTTCCAGCTATATATCGAGTATAAAAACAAAAGGGCGGATGATGACGGCGATCACAATAGCTCACATTGACATTTCGATTCAGATGAGCTAACAAGCATTTAAACCAGAGTGGGTTCTGTGTGATGTATAGTGGGTTTTCTATGTACTAGGTGGGTCGCTTTATTGTTTTGTATTGAATGGAACCAGTTTGATACAAAACTACATTACCAATTCAACATTATGTGATTCGGACATGAATTACATAAATTTTGCAAATCAAATATGAAATCATATAATCGAAAATTAAAAGAATAACTGAAAACAACAAAACTACAGAAACGCGCAAACAAACAAAACAAACAAACAAACATTCACTTAAGGTCATAAAGCAAACAAAATTACTAAATTAAATAAAACATAAGCATTTGAAGAATATAAATATCTAATGAATAAATCGATAAATAGTTAAATAGGTAAATAAATTTTAAAAAAAAATAAAAAAATAAAACTTTCAGACTTCAGACTTTAAATCTCAAATCTCAAATCTCAAATTTCAAAGCTAAAATCTCAAATTTTAAAAATTCAAAGTTCAATGTACAAATTCCAAATTTAGATGAATTTCAATCGAGGTTCAACCTTTAGGCAGAGCTCTTCTATGAAAATTATATTTAAAACTAAACTCTAGAATTTATTCTTTGAAAGAGATTTATATTTAACATTTGTTTTTTGTCTATTGACATGTTCATGTCTCACTGTTTTGTGTTATTTACCATGCTTGTTATAAGCATACGATGTATGTTTAATGCAGTAAAGAAATTGAATTGAACTGAATTGATTCGGACATGAATTAAGTAGAAATTCGGCCAATACAACATCCAGCTTAATATCTATATACATGTACATGTAATAGCCAAAATTTATTGCTACTTTTTTTGGCTATTACATAGCCAAATGTGAAAAATGATTCATTAACCGAGTAACTACTTAATGCATACTCGAATCGCATATTTTTGAGTTGGTAATTTAGTTTTGTATAAAATTGATTCCATTCGTCACAGTAAGATAAAGCGAACCACCTTAATTAATAATTTATAAATCTGTTATTTTTCTTTTTTTTAAATAAGAAGACCGGCATCCACATAGTTGGGGCGCAAATAAACTATAAATCAATTAAATGAAATGTGGCAAACAAAAGTTTTTAGTTAACCCTTTCATTTCCAATGTCGACATCAAGAACATTTGAGTAACGCAGCGTTTGATTAGGACCCAACATATTTGAATCTCATACTAATGTTTTTAATTATACGAGTATAAATAAAAACATTACAAGTATAGCAGGCGCAAAATACAAGCAGACGATGCTGTGGCAGCGACTTTGTTAGATGGTTATTATGTCATAATATCAGTGAAAGGAATATAAGCAGATGCAATTTTCCTTTAAAAAGGAAAAGCTTGTCGGATTTTTAATTTACATGTCTGATGTGGATTAAATTATTTTGCAAACGTCCAAACTGTTTGTTATTCAAATGTAAACTTTTTTTCAGTTTCAAAAAGCATAAAATCTAATGCTGATCTTTGTTTTGAAAACGACAAATAAGAATAAAAAGGGTTAAATAGATACGTCCGAATTATCGAGGTGTACTTGCCAATGTACAGTGAACCATATGTGGGGTTACTTGATAAAGTATCGAGACAAATAGGCAAATGGTTCCGTATTGTAGAATAAGAAGACATTCAATGCAAAACATACCAGAGAGTAGTCTGCATTACTTTTGTCATGCATTAAACAACCACATACTTTTTGTCTTGCCGCTTTAAACAAGTTTAACTTTACAAGTTTAAGTGTGTCGATTTGTTGCTAAGACATGTATGAGTGTATGCGCCAGCTTTTCCCGATGAAGCGCGGTGCAGTTGTAGGCTGATTTGTTGTTTGCATTCGCGTTTTATTTGTATGACGCGATCACTTAGGCTATATATAATTGAAAGAAGATCCAAAAAGGTTGTCGACGTGGCGATAAACCAAAACTACTACAGTGTTCCCTCCCTTAAATTGCCTCCGAACAACGAATCCTTTCTTACTAGAATGCTAGACACTGTTCTCCAAATAAAACAATTGTGTCTAACGCTTTAACTGCTGCAATATACGTTGCTTGACATCGTCATTGCTGTTTTTCTCAATATTACGTATTGGCCATTTTGACAGAAGAAACATCAAGAAGTGTGACGAGCAGTTTAAACCAAGATCAGACGCCGTGTTACGTGGCGTCTAATCTGGATTCAAACTGTTTTCAAATGTAAGCAATGTCATGCTCAGAGCTGTACAAGTGTTAATGTTTCCTCTTTGTATCAGCTCTCTCCGAACAACACACACAATATTTGTCTTCTATTGGGTATTGTTGTAGAGAGGAAGCACTGTTTGCTGTAATGTATACCCTCGCAACTGAACTGCGTATTCGAACACGTGGTTACCACGCGCCACTGACAGCAATACATGGGTAATACCCAAAACAATGACACGAAACCACAATGCAATCTTAGTTGTTATTATATTTAGCCTTGTCACTACACTCAGAGGATCTTATAACCGATCACTTTTTAAACTCATATTTTTCGAAACAGGAACTGGCACACTGACGTAATCAGTTTTATTTCAAATACTAGGTTGAATGTGCATTGAATCGAATTATTGAATTTTGAGTCTCTCTTTACGTTACGTCACACCTCAAATTTCGACGATTTAGGTATTTTGCACGTGCGAAGCGTGAATGGGAACAATGGTAAACACAGCTTTTGATTATTTGTTGGTCATTAATCGTCCTAACAGAAAAAAAAATTAACATGTCGAGAATACGGATTGTACTAATCACAAGAGCATTCGAAATGTTGTGTTCAGAACCAACGTGGGTAACGTCATGAACGTTTGACGCCCTGTGTGCCCTAAAATTGTTTACATAAGCTAAATATTAAACATCAATATCTTATTTCACCATTTGCAACGTATTTCAGCATGTTTTTTTGCCAATATCTGCTTGTTTTGAGGGATTTTTGTCTAACCGGAAGTGTAGAGACTAACGTCATTAGCGCCAACAGATGAAAAACTCTTGTATACGGAAACTTTCCTTTTGGTCATCACCCACTCGCTCGTATGTTTCCACGCGTCTACGGTGACTGCTCGCGCATGTCAGGGCCGTCGAATTTGTCAAAATAACGTAACGTAACTGCGTTAACAGCATCAACGCCAATCGTTTAAATGCAAAATTTTAACTCGGCGGCTCAAAATTCACCTTTTTATTCATACATTAACATTGCACATTACTGAAGCCGTTTAGGATGGCATTTTTAGTATTCTGTAAATGTCACTAAGCCACCGCTGACTGCTAGTGGAATTTTTGGTATTTTACATATTTTAAGAAAACAGATTAGGAGTTGCCTCTACATTTTTACTTCAGTGCCAGTTGAACAATATTCCATCAATACTTAGATAGTCATTTCAAAGTAATCATTTAAATGCTACATATGGCGGCAAGGTCAAGTTGAATGCTGACAGCCCAACAGATAAATGTCATTCATGACATTGTGACTTGTCATTTTAGGGTTAGGTTACAATTTCATTCATATTTTCCATGATTCGTGATCAATTTTGTTCAAACTTTTCTTCCTATTGTAAAACATCTTAATCTCATGAAAAATGTAATTTTTGGCATCCGGATTAACTAGTTTTTAGAGTAGCACCTTTAAATCTGAGTGATCGGTTAGAAGATCCTCTGAGTGTATACATGTAATATTCACGTGCAGTGAGCGATAATGCTGTAGACTGCTAAATTTCTATACTGCTCAAGCAGATGCTTATCTGACCTCATAATAAATTTCTAATCATAACTGACAGCATAGGGTCAGAAAAAAACGATTAATGTTTATTATATCATTGGGTAGCTACAGAAAGGCAGAATATCAGGTTACATGTTGTGAATATTTTGCTTGAACTTGCAGTCTGCTACATAATTTTAAAGCCAAATGAAACAACTTAAAGCAAACTCAATCAATTATGAACTAATATAGGTTCTGGTTGACACCAGATCAAAAGCTACATTTAGGAGCTATAGATCTGGATACATTCCCCCATTACAGGAGTATTAACCCATGATGTAAAGACATTGTTCCATCTTATCTAAGAACTGACTTTGCTCATTAAGGCTCTGGTTGACGTATCTTTACTTGTTGCGGATATTCACCAGAGCATTTAATTTGTTTATAGATTATGATTCTAAGGGGTCATATAGTGACAATAAGGATATCTTTTAGTTACGTATCGGAGCCTCTTGGGCTCTGATAAGTAACTAAACGATATCCTATACATAGAGACCTTCTAACCTTGCAGTGGTTTAGGGGCTTAATTGTAATAGGAGAAGTTTTTGTTTATTTAGCGAAGAGTATTCCAACTCATTCACTCCTATATTTAGTAAGTCATCGAATACCGAGAGAAAAGCTCCGAGACGTTTCCAGATTTAGCGGGGTTATGGAACCATTTAAAGAAGATGAAAGATATGTGGAAACTTAATTCAAAGCAATTCTAATGCAAAAAGACTCCTCTCTATCGTTTAACTTCATTAAGCAGCCCATCTTTTTGTTGAGGAAAAACGTAAGCAATCAATCTTCAATAGCACGAAGACGCTTGTGTCCAATATATCAATAGTTTAAGTTAAACATGGGTAAATCACGTTTCAACTTTTAAAAAAATGCCATGTTCTGCTTAAGTGATGTCGAAATAATACAATTCAAATGTAGAAACTATCTAGTTAAGTGAGTTCGAGATGTTGAAGTGTCACTGTATACTTTTGGACCGAAAGATGTGTTCAGTTTTCAAAATATTTCAATTTGTAGGTGCGTTTTTCTGAGGATACACTGTGCCATATTATGACATTGCATTATTTATATTATTGTTTATGATTGAAAAACTTACTAGATCTACTCAATTAAGAAAGAATTTATTTTGTAGTTCGGCCTAAGAAAAAAGGTCTGCTGTGCTATTTTCTTTGTTGTTCAAATGTCGTCTCTCATTACAATCGATAGTTCTCTGTTTCTGCTCAAATTGCAGTTACGACAGTAGCTTTGATAACAAAAAGTGTCACCTGGTACCATATTTGTTTTGTTCAAATGGTGTATGCTATTTGGAGGTCAAATGTGGTTAATTTTACATTTGCCGTAAATCAGGAACTACATGTGAAAGAGACTTCATATTTGACATGTTTACGCAATTTAAGAAATTCTTAAGCTCACTAGAGTTGGGTCATGTCAAAGTTCAAGGTAATTTAGATTTCGAATAATAATGTCTCTTAACATTCATATAATCGCCAATTGTGAATTAAAAGATGGTTAAAAATGATACTGTTACATACAATTTTTATCTATCCAAACACGTCACTCGTCAACAGTATGGACAGTTACGGAGACTAAAAGTATTTGGTTACAACAGTGATCAACAGCGATTAGATATAAAATAAAACGAACCTAATTGAACCAGGCATAAACTGTGTGTTTAAGTAAAAATAAAAGTTCCGTTCTGTTCTAATAAGAACTCAAATTTGATACTTGTAAAGTGTATATTAGGCCTATATATAAGAGTTCAGACATATTCTGTAAGATACAAGCCATTTCTAGAGTTACGACTAATGTTGAATTAACTCTATTAGACCTCTAAATGACAGTGACCTTTGACATAACCAAACTCTACTGAGCTTAAGGGTTTCTTAAGCTGAGTACACATGCCAAATATGAAGTCTCTATCACATGTAGTTCTAGAGATTTGACAAAAGACAAGTTAACCATAGTTGACCTCTTAATTAACCTTGACCTTTGTTGGTCACAACCTCAGTTGTACCAAGCTCAAGAGCTTCTTGAGTTGAGTACACATTTCAAATATAAAGTATGTATCCCATGTAGTTCTAGTGATACGGCAAAAGTTAAATTAACCATAGTTGACCTCTTAATTGCCTTGACCTTTGTTGGTCACAACCTTAGTTGTACAAAGCTCAAGAGCTCCTTGAGTTGAATACACATGCCAAATATAAAGTCTGTATCACAAGCAGCTCCAAAGCTATGGCCAATGTTTAATTCACCCGATGTTACCTCTAAATGACCTTGACATTTGTCCGACATGAACCAAGTTGTACTTATCTCAAGAGCTTCTTGAGTTGAGTACACATTCCAAATATAAAGTATGTACCACATGCAGCTCCAACGTTATGGCCAATGTTTAATTCATCCGATTTTACCACTAAATGACCTGGACATTTGTCGGACATGACCAAAGTGGTACTGAGCTCAAGAGCTTCTTGAGTTGAGCGCATAACTAAATATAAGGTCTCTATCCTACGTAGTTCCAGATTTATGTACAAGGGTAAAGTTGTGGACAGACGGACAAACAAACAGAAAGACAGACCAACAGACAGACAAACATACAGACAAAAACAATATGCTCCCAACTAAGTAGTATGTAAGAACAACAAAAACCGACACGTTACTTTTCATTAAAAACTTTCAGGAAACGTATATTTTCTGCAAGCACGGTCGCGAAAATACGTGACTTTAAGCTTTAAAACACAAAATACACAACGTCACTACTAATCATTGACATATTTAATCCTATCTTAATGCTATGAATCATATGTTAAGATATTAAGCGCCTGCCATCAAAACTTGAAGTTGTTCCTTCTTATTTTAAGGTCAGAGACCACTAAATCATTTTCCATAGACCTCCATTATAACGTTCAAGGCTGTGTTGACGAAATCTGAACCCGATGAGGGGAACGCTATTTTTCCTTCGAAAGAACCAACCAAGTCTCATCTAAAAATAAACTGAAAGTGCCAGATTGACCATGCCAGATTTTTGCTACATCCGCCGAAACAGGATGACCCCCGTTTTGCTGTAAATTTCTTAGACCCAACCCGAAATTTACTGCATATTAAATATCGCTCAAAAAAATAACCAGAGTGCATTTTCGCTTCTCTAAAATACACTGAACTTGTGTGACAATGTCTATCGCAAGTATAGAAAACATTTTCATTACATTATTTGATTTATTTGCTGACTGGAGGCCGCCATTTGCAATCAGCTGTCAGGAGTCTCTACCGTTTTTGGCTTTGACCAATGAAATCACTCGTTATTTACTGGTCTCTCACCTAAAGAGACATCAAATTTTTGAGTATTTTGTTCAAATTTGGAATTCTTGTAAATGACTCAATTACAAAAAAAACCTTACTAAGAATTTTTCAGAGCAACAATCATTTGACCTATTTTTGGAGGTCTAAAGAGGACGCAAGCTGATCATTTTTGGTCAATTTTCGTCCACCTTTGCTAAAAGTTTGTTCCGACATAAAATGTACATGTTTAAGCTCAATGACAGTTATGTAACTTTAAGTGCAAGTACTCGAGACACTCTATCCAATTAACTTGAAATCTAGGCATAACTGGATATCATGTTCACTCAAGCGTGACGGATTGTGATTTTTGCTCTAAAATCACATTTTTTGACTTTCAAATGTTTCAGTCAGACACGTGGACGGATCTACAACCTACTAAACGCACTTAAGACGTACACTAGACATTTTTCTACCTTTTAGGACCTAAATCAATATAGTCTTAGTTTTCGGCCATTTCAACTAAGTATTTGTGGATTCCCTCTTAGAAAGATGAATAACTAAGAAAATTCTCAACTCGCCAAATTTTCTATAGAATTTTCTCAAAACTTTAGAAAACTGTGACCCTCTCTTAACTTTTTAGAATTTTCTAGGATTAGAACACGAACGTTTATTAAGCAGTAATAACAGGTAGAATAGATAATTTATTGAATAAAAATCGTTTATAGACCTATAGATACGTTTAGCGAATGTTTTTGAGCCGACGTTTGTGTTTGAGTGGCTTCGTGAAATTGGGTCAAAGTCTGGGTGGGGTAACGTCATTACAAAGGACTGGTATTACTGTTTAAGACATTATTACATACGGTCTTCATCGCGAAAACGTGGAAAAGATCGATATCTATTCAAAGTCTATATTTTTAGTAATAAATGACCACTGTATGTACCAAAACTAGCGTAAATACATAATTAGGTTCACAATTATAATTAACTAACAAGCCAAATTTCAACGAAGTCGCCGTAGCTCAATCGATAGCGAGTCTTACTTGCATGTCGGGGATCGCCGGTTCGAGCCACACAGGGTACGATCTTTTTTTTCTTAACAACCCCCTTCTTTTTTTTTTTTTTTTTTTTTTTTTAAAAACCATCATTATTTCTATAGATTCGTTTCTTTAGATACAAATAACTGCTTAATTCTTTCAATGCCAAACTTTCGTAATAGTTTACTTCTTCACCGTTTCATTGTCGTCTGCTTCAATTTTGTTGTCTGCAATATCGTTTCAAAGTAAATTGTAAGGCAGTATGACTGAAAATAATTCAATACGAGTGCCAAATAGTTTGGATCCTGATAATAGATCCAATCTGTTTGCAAACGCGCATTTAGGCGCCAGAGTGAAAGGGTTTAAGCATGCTAGAATTGATGTAAAAATCTCCAATTAGAGGTTTCCTTCTTATTGGCAGCCTGCTTTAAAAGAAACCCTCTTATTATGCTAAGCGCGACTTGGACAAAATTTGTTAACAGTTTCCATACAGTAAGGTTCCAGATCAGACGCCGCGTTATGCGGCGTCTGATATGATCCAAACTTGTTTGCCAGTCATATTTTACTGTTTTTAAGTTTTGAAAGTATCAAATTGATTATGTTGTTTTCTGCAGATGATGTGTTTGCAGCAGATGACAATTCTGCATGACAATGGTTAAACATCAATCTGCAGGACACTTTTCTTAATGCTTTTCAAATATCAAGAAATAATAGAAACATGAAAGTCATTACTAGAACTAGCAGGCTGACAATAAGAAGGAACATTTCTAATTGGAGACTTTTACTTCAATTTTAGCATGCTTTAACCCTTTCACTCTCAATGGCGCCTAAAAGCACGTTTGCAATCAGTTTGGACCTTGATCAGACGCCGCGTAACGCGGCGTCTGATGAGGATCCAAACTATTTGGCACTCGTATTGAATTCTTTTCAGTCATACTGCCTTACAATTTACTTTGAAACGATATTGCAGACAACAAAATTGAAGCAGACGACAATGAAACGGTGAAGCAGTAAACTATTACGAAAGTTTGGCATTGAAAGAATTAAGCAGTTATTTGTATCTAAAGAAACGAATCTATAGAAATAATGATGATTTAAAAAAAAAAACACAAAAAAAAAACAGAAGGGGGTTGTTAGAAAAAAAAAGATCGTACCCTGTGTGGCTCGAACCGGCGATCCCAGACATGCAAGTAAGACTCGCTATCGATTGAGCTACGGCGACTTCGTTGAAATTTGGCTTGTTAGTTAATTATAATTGTGAACCTAATTATGTATTTACGCTAGTTTTGGTACATACAGTGGTCATTTATTACTAAAAATATAGGCTTTGAATAGATATCGATCTTTTCCACGTTTTCGCGATGAAGACCGTATGTAATAATGTCTTAAACAGTAATCCCAGTCCTTTGTAATGACGTTACCCCACCCAGACTTTGACCCAATTTCACGAAGCCACTCAAACACAAACGTCGGCTCAAAAACATCCGCTAAACGTATCTATAGGTCTATAAACGATTTTTATTCAATAAATTATCTATTCTACCTGTTATTACTGCTTAATAAACGTTCGTGTTCTAATCCTAGAAAATTCTAAAAAGTTAAGAGAGGGTCACAGTTTTCTAAAGTTTTGAGAAAATTCTATAGTAAATTTGGCGAGTTGAGAATTTTCTTAGTTTTTTCATCTTTCTAAGAGGGAATCCACAAATACTTAGTTGAAATGGCCGAAAACTAAGACTATATTGATTTTCTAAGAGTATATCGTTATACTTAGTGAAATCTGTCGAGTTTAGAATTATCTTAGTTTTTTTTCACTTTCTAAGAGTATATCATCAAATACTTAGACTAAATTGCCGAAAACTAAGAGTATATTGATTTACTTAGAGTAAAAGTTATCTAAGAGTGTTTCAGAATACGGGCCCTGCTTTGACACGTCCAAACATTTCACCAAACATTTCCGGTGGCATGCGCATGAAGATGGTGAAGGTACTGAGATCTTCTTGGCGAACTTCAACCCTGAGTTGGTCGTTCAGACCAAACTCTTGACGCCTTAATATCCAGCACTGCCGGGCTCTTTTTCTCTGAGGGCGAGGTCCCTCAATGTGTTCAGCGTTCAAGTTCAGTACATCTACTTAATGCTGGTCTATAGCAAATACATACAACCTCCTTAGTCTTTCTGGATCCTCCATAGTAGGTGTTCTCTACGGTAGTCCAAAATCAAATGAACCTTGCTTACAAAACATTAGTTTATATACCCAAATACATGGACGTTCGGGAAACGTTCGAATAACGCTCAATGGACGCCAGCGGACGTTCGTTAGACTTTAGTCACACGCTGCGAACGCTAGGGGACCGTTCAGCTGTCGTTGACAGGTCGCCAGTGAGTCGTTCACTGCAAAGCAAACGATTAGTAGCAACCAAGTAACGCTAGAATAACGACTGACTAACGATAGCCGAACGCGTGCAACGCTCAGTGAACGTTAGTAAAACGTTCAACGAACGTTCTTAAACGATCTCCAGCGTTTAACACTAAACGTTCGAAGAACGCTGGTCTCAGAGAAAACTTTTGTGCATGTTCAAAACTTTTTTTTCGGACCAGCGTTCTCCGACGATTACCGACGATCACCGACGTTTACTAACGTTTACTAGCGTTCACACAACGCTCTTCTGGCGCTATCCCAGCGACCATGGGCGACTACCAACGTTTCCTCAATCGTCAGAGAACGTTGGCCAGAACGTTATGGTGTGACGGGCCCATTAGAGTAAACGTTATCTTAGAGTGTTTCAGAATACGGGCCCTGGGGCCGTATTCTTAAACATTCTTAGTATTTAACTAAGAATTTTCTAAACTCTAACATTTTCAACTAAGATTATTTTTCTCTAACTTTTACTCTAAATAAATACTTAAGTATTTAGTTAGTGAAAAAAAAACTAAGAGTAAAATATGGCCGTTGTCAGGGACTTCCCCGACTAAAATGACGTCACTCTTCTCGCATACTAACATGTGTGACTGTTTATTTGCGGTGTAGTTTGCGGGTTTGTTTTCTTCTCCCGTTTATAAAGCAGCAAGCATTGTCCCAGAATAAGTAGAATAGATAATTAATTGAATAAAAAGTGTTTATACATAAGCGTAAATACATAATTAGGTTCACAATTATAATTAACTAACAAGCCAAATTTCAACGAAGTCGCCGTAGCTCAATCGATAGCGACTCTGCCTGGCATGACGGGGGTAGCCGGTTCGAGCCACACAGGGTACGATCTTTTTTTTCTTAACAACCCCCTTCTTTTTTTTTAATTATCATCACTAGTTCCATAGATTCATTTCTTTAAATACAAATAACTGCTTTATCCTTCCACTGCCAAACTTTTGTGATAGTTTACTCCTTTAAATTGTCTTGTCGTCTGCTTCAATTTTGTTGCCTGCAATATCGTTTCAAAGCCTTAAATGTAAGGAAGTATAACCGAAAAGAATTCAATACGAGTGTCAAACAGTTTGGATCCTGATCAGACGCCGCGTTTCGCGAAACGCGGCGTCTGATCAAGGTGCAAAATGTTTGCAAACGTTCCTTTAGGCGAGAGTGAGTCTAATTCTCACAGTTTCATTGTCGTCTGCTTCAATTCTGTTGTCTGCAGTATATTTTTAAAGTTAATTGTATGACTGAAAATAATTCAATACGAGTGCCAAATAGTTTGGATCCTGATAATAGATCCAATCTGTTTGTAAACGCGCATTTAGGCGCCAGAGTGAAAGGGTTAAAGCATGCTAGAATTTATGTAAAAGTCTCCAATTAGAGGTTTCCTTCTTATTGGCAGCCTGCCTTAAAAGAAACCCTCTTATTATGCTAAGCGCGACTTGGACAAAATTTGTTAACAGTTTCCATACAGTTTGGATCCAGATCAGACGCCGCGTTATGCGGCGTCTGATATGATCCAAACTTGTTTGCCAGTCATATTTTACTGTTTTTAAGTTTTGAAAGTATCAAATTGATTATGTTGTTTTCTGCAGATGATGTGTTTGCAGCAGATGACAATTCTGCATGACAATGGTTAAACATCAATCTGCAGGACACTTTTTTTAATGCTTTTCAAATATCAAGAAATAATAGAAACATGAAAGTCATTACTAGAACTAGCAGGCTGACAATAAGAAGGAACATTTCTAATTGGAGACTTTTACTTCAATTTTAGCATGCTTTAACCCTTTCACTCTCAATGGCGCCTAAAAGCACGTTTGCAATCAGTTTGGACCTTGATCAAACGCCGCGTAACGCGGCGTCTGATGAGGATCCAAACTATTTGGCACTCGTATTGAATTCTTTTCTGTCATATACTGCCTTACAATTTACTTTGAAACGATATTGCAGACAACAAAATTGAAGCAGACGACAATGAAACGGTGAAGAAGTAAACTATTACGTAAGTTTGGCATTGAAAGAATTAAGCAGTTATTTGTATTTTAAGAAACGAATCTATGGAAATAATGATGATTTTTTTTTTAAAAAAAAAAAGAAGGGGGTTGTTAAGAAAAAAAATATCGTACCCTATGTGGCTCGTACCGGCTACCCCCGACATGCAAGTAAGACTCGCTATCGATTGAGCTACGGCGACTTCGTTGAAATTTGGCTTGTTAGTTAATTATAATTGTGAACCTAATTATGTATTTACGCTAGTTTTAGTACATACAGTGGTCATTTATTACTAAAAATATAGAATTTGAATAGATATCGATCTTTTCCACGTTTTCGCGATTCAGGGTTGTACCCTGTGTGGCTCGAACCGGCTACCCCGTCATGCCAGGCAGAGTCGCTATCGATTGAGCTACGGCGACTTCGTTGAAATTTGGCTTGTTAGTTAATTATAATTGTGAACCTAATTATGTATTTACGCTTATGTATAAACACTTTTTATTCAATTAATTATATATTCTACTTATTCTGGGAGAAGAAAACAAACCCGCAAACTACACCGCAAATAAACAGTCACACATGTTAGTATGCGAGAAGAGTGACGTCATTTTAGTCGGGGAAGTCCTTGACAAAGGCCATATTTTACTCTTAGTTTTTTTTCACTAACTAAATACTTAAGTATTTTCTTAGAGTAAAAGTTAGAGAAAAATAATCTTAGTTGAAAATGTTAGAGTTTAGAAAATTCTTAGTTAATACACAACATGTACTTAGAATGTTTCAGAATACGGCCCATGGTCTCGTCATATTTGCGTGACAAAATTTGATACTTGCAGCTCTTTTAAAAGTTGAGTCGAGGCAAAACACGGCTGTACATGGTAGCTTTTATGACGTCCAAGGCACGTGGTATTACCACAGTGTTGATCACTGCGTTATGGATCGACAAGTCGATGAAATCGGACAATGCATTTCTTTAAAATTTTGAATCGAATGGAACCTTTGGATTGCTAGTCATTCGCTCTACCGACTGAACTATCGATGAAGACACTGAAACTTATCAACCTTTTTTACGTACGTTGTCTGTTAACACGTGCGGAAAAAGTCTATAGAGGTCGTCGAGACGCATTTCCGTTAAGCAGTCACTTGTGTAAAGAAACCCCGTGCTTCTTCAAAGAGTTGTCGCTTCACACATTTCAGTGTGTCGATGGGCCGTAAAATAACATTCATTCATGTCATTAGTAACACATTTAAGGCCTTTGGCTACCGGAAGTCGGTCTTGCGGGCGAGCGGATATGCGTATTGAAGACACAGACTGTTTTCGTACGTGTTTATACTAGAAAATTTATATAAAGGAAATGTTGATACGAATTAGTATAATCCTTCATAGCGCAGTTAGTTTAGTGGTTGACTAGCAATCAAAAGGTCATAGGTTCGAGACCCATCCGATCCAAATATTTTTTTTAGTGTCCGATTTATTGACTTGTCAATCCATAACGCAGTAATCAAGAGACATGTTATGTTTAGTCTTCGTTGATTAGAACTAGTGATGTTTACGGTCCAAGTATATGTCCACTTACCTGTACGTTTTAGTTTAATGACTTACAAGTCAATTAAATCGGTATACATGTAAACGATTTGATCGAACTATAAAGCCACACATGGAAGCTTATCAATACGCTAACCTTTTCAAGATCGATATTGCCCATTATAATTATGTTAAAACAATATAATAAACCTTGTATGCAAGTCCATGAATAAATAATAATGCATTTTAATGACAAAGTTTTAATTCTAAGGTAGGTAACTGTATCTAAACAACAAATATCCCACATTTTAATAAGAAAATATGTTATTACAACAAATCCTGACTGTAATATTTTCTAATTTTTTCAGACTGACTAGTTCATCAACCATATATTTGAATAAAATGAAAACAAATATACATTGAATGAGTCAGTTTTTTGTAATTCAATTTTTTAGCATTTTGCAAAATTTAAATAGCTGATAACATCTTTCTGAACACCTTTATTCAAAATGTTTTTAGCTTTTCTTGTAATGAATGTTGTGGACTACTTATTGGGTGAGAATTATAGTCATTAGCTTTATTCATTTTTAAGAAAAATAAAATCATCAAAATTCTAGGTTTTTGTCAGAAAAAAGACCTTAAAGACAAACCACACGATAAATTTTGCCTATATTTACACACATTGTTTCTTAGGCTATTATCATTCTTCATGAAAAGTTTCATAACAATCGTATGGAAACTACGCGCATATGCGAAGTACCTTAAATTAAGGTGATTTTTTTTTCTCAGTCGAATTAGTGTTAACCCTTATCCTGCTGTAATATCGTCTGTTTTTGAAATTGTCGTCTGCGAAATTTGTTAACTTTAGATTTACACAATTTTAAGTAAAGTAACCTAAAGACGAGTGTCAAACAGTTTGGATCCAGATCAGACGCCGCGTTACGCGGCGTCTGATCTGGATCCAAACTGTTTGCGAAAAGGGTTAAGCGGTCTGCAAAAAGAGATGCATTAATATTTCTGAATAGATGTGGCAGCTTAATAAAGGAAATTAGTGTTTTGCCCTGCTTTAGCAACCACCATTGTTTAAAGAAAGTCATGAGTGTGTGTGTGTGTGTGTGTAATATAGGGAAACCAAAAATATCGTATGATCCATGTCATGCATGGAAGTTATTTTTAGCGTCCAATCAAAAAGTTGCACATGTATCAGTACGGCCTCATTATTAACCCCTTCAATGCCTTATCACGAGTGCAGTTTGGATCCTGATCAGACGGCGCCTTATTAATTACACATTTGTATTAGATCAATGACCTCTTACACTTCAGAAGGAAGTTTCAGGATACAATCACGTTTAGACCATTTGTTACTATTAAACCCCTCACCGTCATTACAACATCTGTTTTTATCAATTGTCGTCTGCTTTATTTCTTGATTTTAAAGATAAGGTAAATTGACTAAAGTAATATCGAAATGAGTGTCAAACAGTTTGGATCCTGATAAGGATTAAAAAAGTTTTCAAATGACCTGTATAGTCAGGGTAAGGCAGTGAAAGGACCATAGTTTTTTTACAATTTGGGTTGGGTATTTTTGCAAAATGACATACAGTGCAGACCCTGATCAGACAGCTCATATAGGACCCTCTGATCTATGTTAACACTAAAGAGATTTCTTTGTCGTGGGCCTTAGGTTCTTTTACTGAGAGCAAAACGGTTTTTTTCCTTTATCTTATAGAGTAAGAGTTAAGTACTCAAGTGTTTACACTTAACGAATCTTCTAAGTGTGCACTTATGGTACAGTGGAGAATCTGTTATTCTTTCCCGTTTAAACGCAAACGTACGCAAACGCAAAACACTAAAACGTAGAAAAGAACAACTTTTGGACAATTCTGATAATTCTTGTTTATCTTGGTGGCAAATAGTTTGGAGCCTGATCAGACGCCGGGTTACCCGGCGTCTGATCTGGCTCCAAACTGTTTGCACTGCAAATAATAGTTTTAGCGTAAACGCGTTTATTGGGAAAGAATAACAGATTCTCCACTGTATCATATCTCCGGCAATAATGACCATATCGTGTTAAAACTTTGCAAAAATCAAGAAGACATATTTCTGATGGTAATACGTTTACTTTATTTAATACAAAACAAAAATTAATTAATTTGACCAAAAAATATAAGTGAGTAAAACAGTTGGTTTCTCAAAGAGAGAGAGATAGGCCGTGGGCCGGGCACCTGAATTGTGAGGTTCGGGTACCATTCAGGGTGAATAAGGTTCACTATGATTTTCGGAAAGCCCAAACCCTCTGCTTTTAGGAAATCAGGGGACATATACAGAAAACTCAGGTGCGCTCAATTTAGATAAACAAACGGTGTTAATTCAGTAACGCCTTTGTCCAGCGTCGTTTATAACAGCCTGACGTCGACGTCATATCGACGTTACGCATAGTTGTTTATCTATGAATTAATTCTTCCAGGTAGTAGATCTATACAGGTAGAGTTAATTGCAATATAACCGGCAACATTCAGTTTCAATGTGGGTGAATGAGTACTTTTCCCAGTTCTCTCTTTCGCTGTCAAGTTTTATCATCTGCTTTAACCCTCTTACCGCCAACATATCCTCAGCATTGGTAGTGTCGTCTGCAATATTTTAAAAGTCAAATTAAGGGTTGTTTTTGACTGAAAAAATGTTGATACGAGTGTCAAACAGTTTTAATTCTGATCAGACGCCGCGTAACGCGGCGTCTGATCAGAATCCAAACTGTTTTCAAAGTCGCCTTTTGGCGCCATTGGCAGAGAAATAGTTAGTTTAGTTTAAACATATTTTTATTTCCATTTTATAGTTAATAGTTAATTGAAACTAAACGCTAAGACGATGCAATGCAATATAGAACACTATAATTATGTTCTTAACGCAATACATGTACATTAAAATGAAGAAAATGATAGGTCTCTGAAGATATTGACAATTTATTAAAACTAAAGTCGCAAACAGTTAAAAGCCTGATCGCGTTACGCGGCGTCTGATCGTGTTCCAAGTTGTTGGCTAAGTCGAATTCTGTCGCCAATATGGTAAACGTGTTAAAATTCAGTAGGTGTTGTCCTTTTCTCTTTCCTGGCAAGACACAACAATGTAGAATTTAGCAGATTTTTTATGAGGTCTGATTCTCTTCAATACATGTATAAGTGGCAAACCAAATGGATGATTTATCAGAGTAACTCGGTATCTGAATTGCTCATTTGATTGGAATAAACATCCGTTCTTTATGTACAAAGTCTCTTTCTGATTGGGAAGAATATCTTCTTTCTACTGTAAACAGTTAGATTCTACTTAATACTAACTATTCATGCCGACCTTGAAAATACTTCCGTACAGGGAATGCAAAATAATTCCCCGAAACTAGTGGGAACGTCTAAAAATAGTTTCCATTGTAAAACAATTTTTGTTTGTTCCTTGATTGGGTGTTTTTAGCGGGTGGGGTCCTTTCGATACCGATACTGTGTCCTGTTATTACCAGCTTAATGTTTGCTCTTTTCACATACGAAGGGGCGACAAGTCAAACACTTATGCTAGCATCTACAGCGCCACAAAATTTGTGCACATTGTACAAGGAAGTGAATGATGTCAATATGATTAAACACCATTGAAAATACTCAACTCAACTTTATTCACACCAAACTGCCAAATCCGAGTTTTGTTAAGTAGCTTAAAGACATTTCCTGACCAGGAAATAACGCCTAGATATACGTTCCTGGTTTTAGTGGTTTATCTTATAATGATGATGTTCTTCCGTCGTTATTTTGTTCAACTCCGTCATTATCCCTGATCAAGTGTTGTAGAAACTGTGCGCTGCCCCTCGTTCATGGGTAAATTTGCAAACATTGACATCGCCACCTTCAGGTGGTGAAGAATAAGTTGGTAGCCGACACTGACTGCAAATTGTATTTATTGTTATAATTAACGGAGAAAATGTACCAGCTGAAGTGACATGTCCATGTTTAAACTGTGTGCCTTGTTAACCTTTTCATAACTTCTCAGAATGGGCCGACGTCACAAATTAAGTGGTATCCCCCAGGGTATTGTTCTGGGTCCAACATTATTTCTCATTTTTCATTAACGATCTCCCAGATAAAGTGAACAGTCTCGTAAAAATCTTTGCGGACGACACAAATCTCTACTCAATTGTTGACGATCAGGATGATATTGACTCGCTCCAAAGAGATCTAGATAAACTCTCAGAATGGTCTGAAACATGGAAACTGGGGTTCAATGCTAAAAAATGTAAATCCATGCACATGGGGTTCGGCAACGAGAGACACAAATATACTATGTTGGATATTACCACTAGCGAAAGGACAGAAATCCAGCAAGTGGATGAAGAGTGTGACTTGGGCGTGATTTTCTAGTCAGTTCTAAAATTTTCCAAACACATAACGAAGTGCGTCAATAAAGCCAATCGGATGATAGGTATCATTAAGCGAACCTTCACGGCACTCGACAAGGATATGTTCCTAACTCTCTATAAATCCATGATAAGGCCGTTTAAGGAATATGCAACCACGGTCTAGTCACCACACCTCAAAAACGACATATTCATCCTTGAAAACACCCAAAGACGGGCAACACGACTAGTCAATGATCTCAGGCAGTATGAATACCACGAAAGGCTCAAGATTTTGGGATTACCAACACTGACATACAGAAGGGAAAGGAACGACGTCATACAAGTCTACAAGATCCTAAATCATATCGATAGTTTGGAAAAGGGTGTCTTTTTTAAAGAGTGTGTCGATTCATGGACCAGAGGCCATAGCCAAAAACTATCAAAATCGCATAGTAGGTTGGACATTCGACAAAAATAATTCTCCCAAAGAGTCGTAAATGTATGTAAGTTAACAGTATCTGAGGAGTGTGTACAGAGCAGTACCCTGAACAATTTCAAATCAAACCTGAATGAATGTTGGAAAAATCATCCTAAGAAGTTCTTCGAACCATCGATACCGCGGCGCACGCAAAACAACACAACTAGAACCGTTGCGAAGAGGGGCCACTACATTCCTAGGGAATACCAGCGGTCGGAGGACCCGTAAGTTACCCGTATGTATTACCAAGCTCATTGTATGTAACACTAACGCATGTGAACAGTTTGGATATTAAAAAAGCGTCTGATCAGGATCCAAACGTGTTGACATTCATTAAAACTAATGTTTATTGCTAGGTATAGTCCCCTATTGTTCCAAGATCTGAGACTAACCGTCTCCTTATAAACTGTCAGAGATAATTGGGCATTGATAACATTTAAACACAGAATGACCATTATATCATTTTACATTGCTGTTTTCTTTAAATTAACTGTTAAATCGACTACAGTGCTCCCTCTCTACAACAACACCCAACAATAACCCAATGGGAGACAAAGATTATGTATGCTGTTACTAGTACAAAAAGAATACTAATTGATTGTTTTAAAGAAAGGTGGAAGTAAAGCAGAAAGGTACTAGAACGAGTTTTCTGTTTTATTTTCACCATGCTTTAAACAACACCTAATAATTAACATATTTCAGCCGAAGCTGTATAGTATTTTATGTCCTAAAAATAGACATGGGGAAAACCCGCAAGTTATTAAAACGTTGTCAGTGCCACATGGACATGCGACGTTGGACTAGAAAGGCAAGCAAGGCTCACGGTAAGAATATTGTAATAACATTTAAACCGTATGTACTACCATAACCTATCCAACTCATTCACTGACTCACTGATGTCTGTTTTAACCCTTTCGTCGCATTTTTCCTATTCGCCGCTTTATGGTCGTCTGCTTCAAATTTGTTGTCTGCAATGACGTTTCAAAGTTAGATTTAAAGTGTCAAACAGATTGGATCCTAATCAGACGCTCGATCTTGAACTCGATTTAGTCGAGCATATTCGTGTTTTAAAGTTAAAGCGTGATTTATGTTCGACTTAAAAGCGAGTTCTAGATATCGAGGTTCGAGTGTAGTTTAAGAGTAGGATGATATGAAGAGGGTACAGTCGAACCTCGTTTATTCGAAACCGCCTCGGTCGAAAACAATCGTATTTCATTGTTTAAACGTCGCTCAGCTACGTTTTAACTTTGAAATAAGAGTATGTTCGACTTAAGAAAGCTTTTTTTAAAATGAATTTAAGGAAGCATTATGGGAGAGTTCAATTTAAGAGAGTAGCATGAATGATGAAAGTCAAAATAGCGACATCAAAGACAGAGATGCCTTAGAAACAGGAACGACTAAGTATAGAAATATCAGTTGCAGAAGTTTTTACACAGACAAAATATCAATTGTTTAGTTTTCACCATGTCTTAACAAGTCATGAAGGTATATAATTATGACAGTTTCTTTGTCTCTATGTTAAAAATGTGCATGTGGAATTTAAGTGATACCTAACACATTTTTTGTGGGTTTTGTGGTTAAGCATAACTTAGAGTTAAGTATTTTAACGGATTTAAATTATCTAAAGAATGTATGACATAGCATTCTATTCCAAACTCACCGAAATAGCTTTTGGATTGATCAACTTCTGATCGAGCAAGGTTCGGTACGTATACTACCCTAAGCGGTGGTACATGTAGTCGAACTTGCTGCGAACAATTTTGACGGCCCTTTGAACGTGTCAGCCGACGAGCTGAAAAATAGTGCGACATAAGGCATATGCTCTACAGAAACATGATTTTGTTATTTACTTTTTTTAATAAAAGCGCGCTGTTAACTATTAAATGTTGCGTTTCTCGTGCATTTTAAATTTAGAATCATACATCAAGGGTTAACCACTTCACTGCTTTTCCCCGAGTACAATAACTATTTGGCATATTTGCAAACAGTTTGGAATCTGAGCAGACGCCACGATCCGACAGTTTGACACTCATTTCAATGTTTCTTAAGTAAAAAATAAACAAAAAATAAAAGCAGACGATAATTGTTTACCATTGAACAGTCATTCAAAGGAAGAGTTTACATGCAACTCTGAAACAACATCTATATTAACCCTTTACCTGATAGTCTTTTCTAGTATTGAAGATAGGTGACTTCTTAAAGCATGTTGAATGTAAAGCAGAATGCCTGCTTTAAGCTATCATGTGCTAGAATACAACAAAATATTTCCTCTGATATATTCATGACTGATTAATTTGGAAATATTTTCTTCAGCGGAGGAATAAATCATATTCGCTAAAAGGCGCTTCTAAGGGGGAACGGATTAAGCTGTCACCTGTGGTAACTTGTTGGACTGGAATTTGATTCCATCATATCTCAAGGACATCGTGGTTATTTATTATGTCAAATTGTATATCATTTCAACGGAATATCACCACTGTGTGTGATCCGGGGTCTTGTATCAGTTCGAGTTGGTTGTGATTTCCAGATCTGGAATACACAAACTTAATGAGAACTGATACAAATACCTATTCTAAGTTTTATCCTTTGGATGAAATTATAAGTGAAAGTGAGAACTGTAGATTATCCATGCTTCAAACGGAAATGAAATGTTCAAAATTTATCAAAGCTTGGTTTCACATTTTTAACAAATAGCATAAAGAAGTCCCTTCAACATCGTGTAGCATATAAAACATCTGATTTAAATCATATGATACAGGCCTGTATATGCGATAAAATTACAGCATACCATGCTACTACATGTACATGTACATTTCATCACATGAGATCACATGTTAACCCAAACTGGGATGGGACTGAGTACATACAGTATTTCCGAACAGTGCCGACCCAGATCAGAGAGATGTTGGTACATGTACATGTAATTGGGCTATTAGTTATAGATTTAGTTTTATCACATAATTTGCGGTTTGGGAGTTGCATAAAGCGATTGGATAAATATCGTAATACACTAGTGGAATATCGTTTTTTGGGCTCCGGCCCAACTTGTTCGTCCACAAGCGCTGCATGTAGCGGGACGCCAAATGACGTAATTTACTATAACGTTGACGTAAACAACGTAACGTTTTGGCGGAAAATCTATATAGCGGAGGGTCTACAAACTACGGCTTCAATCAATTTAATAGGTGCTTAAACTTGGTATGTGATAAATAGAATCTCACATTCGTGCTCATTACATTGTATTTATCATTTTTAATAAACTCGTTGACTAAAATGAATATGACGCTCGCCAAGGCTCGCGTCATATTATTTTAGTCAACTCGTTTATTAAAAATGATAAATAATGAGCACTCATACAAGATCCAAGATCCTCTATATAATTAGAAATACTTCTCAAAATTTAAAAGTCTCATTTATTAAATATGTAATGCTTTATTTGAAGATAAGCTGTTAACTCACTCGGGTTGCTATTACAATCTTATTCCAGACCCGTATGAACCAACTTGCGATGAGGACATAAGGCAATGTGTGTACGCACTCTGACTAGGGGGTTCCGGGGGCATGCTACATATATACAGTTTCAATTCAATTTCTACCATTCAGGAATGCTTACTTTCCAAGATCTAAGTAATTTCTATAGCCCGTAAAGAACCACACTTTTTCACCCAATTAAGGAGCTGTCACTTTCCCATTGTTCTGTCTTGTTTCGTATAATGTATATCAGATGGTTGAAGGGTACAAGTACATGTATATTGTGGGTGTACAACTTGTTTAACATGACCACATTTATTGAGGGGAAACTATATGTCATGAGTTTATACAGGTTTAAACACAGCACGGGTATTCCCGGCTCAAACTGTTCGTACATGTGTGTAAGTTTCAATTTACATGTACATGTATATGAGTTGTTTCAACATGTACGATGATAAATAATGTTGATTGTTGAACCATATTATTAAATGTTTTCTCCTGACCTGACCGTTTTCTTTTAGAATGGAACATTATAAAACTGGTAATGGAATGATGATTAGGCTGGATAATTTCCATAACTAGCTAGGGTTACGGATAATCAAGCTTATCTCAAGTACGAAAACGTACGAATATATATCCGATGTTACCTTACTTACCTACATGTATCAGCCATTATAAACTGTTCTAAAATTAAAACGGCCAGGTCAGAAGGATCGGACAATACTTTAGCCACGGTTATGAGTGCTCACACAGACAGTGAGGGACTTCGCCTTTCTTCCTCACGAAACTTATAGCATTGCATCAAAATATTTTGAATACAAATGTTAACTTAAAGGAGCATTCTGCTTTATTTTCGACCTGCTTTGAGCTACCATATGCAAAGTTACTGGAAATTCCTTCTGTGGTTCATGTGAACGGGTTCCTAGATAGGAAACTACTTTCTTAGTGTAGACATGATTAGATAAAAGGCGAAAAGGGGCATGCGTGTTGAGTAATGGGTTAAAAAATGTATGTTGGCTCCAATGGAGATTTTATTTTTTCCCAAAAAACGCTTTGATACTAAAATAATTAAATAGTTGCTAAATCTGGCTCCAAACCGTTTACTTTTCACATGTCTCTAGAACTTTACATTGTCTTCGTGTTTGCTTTGCGTTTTTGAGTAGTTTCACCGTATCTACTGTAAGTTCTGTTTATTTGCACCCGATAGATTAGTATGCGGCAGGTCCATGCTTTGTTGCTTTGGTTTTTCTTCAAAAGACAGGCCAGTGCTTGTAATTTACAATCTGAGCATGTATGTGCATATCCATGACTCACAAAACAGCTCTTTTAGCTCTTATAACATTTAACATGCCAAAAGAGAGTTGGTATTGGTAAACACATTACATCCTGATCAGACACCCGGCGTCTGATAAGGATCAAAATCGTTCAAGACTAGTCTATGAAGTTTTTTTCCATACTGATAACTTTAAAATACATGAACTGTATAGGAAATAAAACGCACAAGAAAAATAAAGCTGTGTAAAAGAAATGGGTTGCTATCGTAATGCTTAACCGCCATAACAGCCACAGGAAAACCTTTATATTGTGACCAATGGAAGGAGTCTAATTCTTGCTAATAAGCATAGGTGACAGCTTAAAACAAGATGAAAGTAAAGCAGAAAGCTCCTACAGGAGCTTTCTGATTTCCTTTCATCTTGCTTTAAACAGCCACCAGTCTTAACCACCATTTTGTGACTTAATCTAATTGCCCATTATTGAGTTGTTTTACACTGAATCGTTATGCTAGAACGTGGGAAGGGTTAAAAAAGTACATGTAGTCCAAACTCGATACTTCAAACTCGTTTGAATCAAACGTCCCCGTTATGTCATGAGTTGAATTTCGATAACTCGATTTCGTTTAAATCAAACGTCCCCGTATGTCATGCGTTAAATTTCGATTACTCGATTTCGTTTAAATCGAACACACAGCCACGTTTTAACTTTGAAATACAGGTAAGTTCGACTTAAGCGAGTTTGAACTATCTAGGTTCGACTTGTACTTTAATTCCTTGATCTAAATTAGACAAAGACCACACACAACCCACACAACCGCATTGTGGCTAATGTAAGTGGTACAGTGGAGAAAACATTATTCTTTCCCAATATACGCGTTAACGCTCAATATAGTATTTCCACTGCAAACAGTTTGGAGCCAGATCAGACGCCGGGTAACCCGGCGTCTGATCAGGCTCCAAATTGCTTGCAACTCATATTAAGATAATTTGTTGGAAGTATCCAAAAGTTGCTTTTTTTTACATTTAAGTGCACTGCGTTTGCGTTTCGTTTGCGTTTAAACGGGAAAGAATGACGTTTTCTCCACTGTACATGTATGTACTTTGCATTCAAAATGTTATTTATGTAAAATAGTCGTTGAACATTGCACTTTTGTCATAGTAAACCGTCACGGTTCCAATAATGTTGATCAGTTAACCCATTACTCCACAGTTACATAATTTTACGCCTTTAAGCTATTCACCCACTACAGAAGTGTACACTTTGAAGATATTCATCCACTACATGTACAGAAAAATGGAGACCTATTATGGTACTCTTTAGGGTACTCTAATCATGGCATTCTAAAAGGATACCAATTGTTTGACCCTAACATGAAAGTAATAACACAACATTACCTAAACGTTAAGATTTTGTTTATACAAGTCATGTCTATCCTCCCCTCATCCCACTGAATTTAAGCGACTGTGTTGAACAAACAGTAGTTATTTAACCCTTGCAGTGCCGTAATGACGTCGTCATAGCCCAGTTAATTATCGTGACGTATCGTCTGCTTAAAATCGTCTGCTTTTAGTTCTAAATTTAGATTTTGATGCGTTCTGACACAAGTGACATTGGTTTAAAGTATCAAAAAATTTGGATTCTGATCAGACGCCGCGTGCGTGCGTGCGTGCGTGCGTGTGTGTTTTCCTTAAAGTTTAGAGTTTAGAAATTTGATTGTAAAAGAACAGAAACCCTACGAGCATCACCGTAACGTTGGAAAATGTCCTCATTTTATCGTTAAAAAAAGAATAACTCAATTATTCATGCATTTTTTTGTTAGAAAAGTAAGACGAAACTGTTTAAAGGACACAAAAGCAACAAGGGATCGTTCTTGTGTCAATGTATCAAATTGAATTTGAACCGAACTTTTCTTACGTCGACAAGTTGATAATGATAATGATGGAGCTTTTGACTGTTTTGCTGTGTTCAGAATTTCATATGACGTCATAAGCATTATTTGTTTACTTTTTATCTCTGAAGAAGGCCACAGGCCGAAACATGTAAGAAATTAAATAAACTAATGTTCATTTTATTGAGTTTTTCTCTGTTACAAATATATTATATCTTTAACAGACATTCTAGGATTCTGATCTGATTAAATAATGTTTGGTTCATGTAAGTTGTTGATAAAACGCTTGGAAGTCTTGGAACTCAATTCATAAATTTAAGGACCCATTATGAGATCGGGCAAAAAATGGTACTCTGTATAGATCTACAACGATCGGTCATTCGCGTCAACTATCGATCTATTCCGAACCATGCTAAAGCATGATTCGAAACAATTCGGCAATTGACGAGAAATGCTCGTCGGTCTCTGTAGAGTTCCGATATTGACCGACATTGGCCTGATCTCATTAGGGGTTTTCAACCTTAATATGAACACTTTCAATCGTTTGCACTTGTATTCTCCTCTGCTACATTTTGATATTTTGGAGATTGCTTTTTATTTTGTTTTTCTTGTTTTGCTAGTTATCGTTGTCTTCTGATAAGACCATCTTATTTACTAGGTGCATTCAATTTTATATTATTTTTTGTCATTATATCCTTCTAGTTTTGCTCTTGTCGTCTACCTTAACTCATCAACCCTTTTATCGCAGACAAATATCTTCTGCTAATGTTTTTTTTTACTAAATATTAACATGTTAATCGGATGATCTGCACCGAGAATGTTTTCAATGTAGTCTGGTTTGACAGCTGAGGATGGTTAACTTTGTACTTGTTTTTTGATTGCATAAAGTCCCGTATTTAACTTGCAACTTACATCATATTATGTCCCACTTTTTAACTTGAAATCTGAACTATGTATATATATATATTATAAAACCAGTACACCAGGACCAAGGCGAAATGATGTTGCAGCAATGCAGTCCTTTGTACAGTTGAGAATGTATCATTCTTTCCCAAATATCGACTTAATGCTCATAACATTACAGTTTGAAGCCATATCAGGCGCTGGTTACCCCCTACGTCTGAACAGGCTCCAAACTGGTTCGCCACTCTGATAAAAATAACTTCAATGTTTGTTTTAAATTATTGTTTTTAATGTCATTTCTATATTTTATGAGTTGTGTTTGTGTTTAAACGGATAAGAAAAGCTTCTTCTCCAATGTACGATTTAAACAGTGACAAAGTATGAAGCGTATTTTAACCTATTCAATCCTCGCAACAAGTATATTCGTCATTTATAAACAGTGTATCTGTTAAAAGTACACGTGTCCTATACAAACAGTCTAGACCATGATCAGAGGGCGTCTTCAAAAATGTTTAGTTGTTTGCATTGGACAAGTTTTATTTTAACAGGTACACTGTTTGTTAATGACAAGTATACTCGTGAGTAGGGTTGAATGTTTTATACACCAAACACATAGTTATGTTCAGTCCAAACATAGTTGTGCTGACTATCAACTGTCTCAACGACTGTAAGATTAAGGCCTTTGGCTACCGGAAGTCGGTCTTGCGGGCGAGCGGATATGCGTCTTGGCGACACAGACTGTTTTCGTACGTGTTTATACTAGAAAATTTATATAAAGGAAATGTTGATACGAATTAGTATAATCCTTCATAGCGCAGTTAGTATAGTGGTTGACTAGCAATCAAAAGGTCATAGGTTCGAGACCCATCCGATCCAAATATTTTTTTTAGTGTCCGATTTATTGACTTGTCAATCCATAACGCAGTAATCAAGAGACATGTTATGTTTAGGTTTAGTCTTCGTTGATTAGAACTAGTGATGTTTACGGTCCAAG
Organism: Gari tellinella; assembly: GCA_922989275.2. Classification (NCBI taxonomy): domain Eukaryota; kingdom Metazoa; phylum Mollusca; class Bivalvia; order Cardiida; family Psammobiidae; genus Gari; species Gari tellinella. The sequence goes on along the minus strand of OV277869.1, from coordinate 41,043,608 downwards.
TATATGTCCACTTACCTGTACGTTTTAGTTTAATGACTTACAAGTCAATTAAATCGGTATACATGTAAACGGTTTGATCGAACTATAAAGCCACACATTGAAGCTTATCAATACGCTAACCTTTTCAAGATCGATATTGCCCATTATAATTATGTTAAAACAATATAATAAACCTTGTATGCAAGTCCATGATTAAATAATAATGCATTTTAATGACAAAGTTTTAATTCTAAGGTAGTTAACTGTATCTAAACAACAAATATCCCACATTTTAATAAGAAAATATGTTATTACAACAAATCCTGACTGTAATATTTTCTAATTTTTTCAGACTGACTAGTTCATCAACCATATATTTGAATAAAATGAAAAAGAATATACATTGAATGAGTCAGTTTTTTGTAATTCAATTTTTTAGCATTTTGCAAAATTTAAATAGCTGATAACATCTTTCTGAACACCTTTATTCAAAATGTTTTTAGCTTTTCTTGTAATGAATGTTGTGGACTACTTATTGGGTGAGAATTATAGTCATTAGCTTTATTCATTTTTAAGAAAAATAAAATCATCAAAATTCTAGGTTTTTGTCAGAAAAAAGACCTTAAAGACAAACCACACGATAAATTTTGCCTATATTCACACACATTGTTTCTTAGGCTATTATCATTCTTCATGAAAAGTTTCATAACAATCGTATGGAAACTACGCGCATATGCGAAGTACCTTAAACTATTCTTATATACGATATTTCTGGGTTTTTACTTTTGTTTCTAAATATAGAAAAAGACAAAAATAGATACACCCGGTTTATCGTATGATTTGGAAACCTAATATAGGCTAGCGTTAATGTTTTGAACCCATCATCACCATGGCGACTTTTATACCCCCTCCAACATGTTTGTAGTTAGGCGTAGTAATTACTGTTGTTAATCCCTTCACTTTTTTACCTCGAGTACCATAGTTATTTGAAAACAATTTGGACCCTGATCGGACGCCGCGTTATGCGGCGTCTGATCAGGATCCAAATTGTTTGAAACTCATGTCAATATTTCTAAACTTAATTTCTTAAAATTTAGATTTGCGATATAAAAGCAGACGATTTTTTAAAGTAATGACGTCATGACAGTGAATGGGGTTAATGGGAAGTAACTATAAAAGAAACCTCGATTATTCAAGATCGAATAAGTTGAACTTGGTATATTTTTCTACAATTGAATTTCGATAACTAGATTTCGGTTAAGTCAAACACAATTTTACGTCCGAATTAACCCATTACTCCAAATGTACGTATTTTAACACCTTTGCCTGAATAAAATAGTTCCACTTTATGCAGACATGAATATGTACCACAAAAATCATTTTTTAAAGCAGGCTAAAGACTCATTCTGCTTTACTTTCAACAAGCCTTACTTGGTCACTTGTCTTCAAAACTAGACACATGCTATGGAGTAATGGGTTAATTAACCTCTAATAATATAGGTTCGACTTACCAGAAACTTTTAAATTCTAAAGGGTTTTTGTTTAAGAGTGATTAATCGATGTTTAAATCAATAGTATCGACATGCGTATCTAAAACAAACATCTTACCTTTATACCCCACAAGTGCTTTTCTTAGATTACACTGATATGTGATTAGGATTAAAACTATCAAGCAATCGTGTTTAGTTCTTTCCTCAGACATTTGAATAATATGCCATCGATACTTTTTAAACTCTCTGTCTTTATGTTTTCATTAAAAAATCTTAACCTGCCCCCCCCCCCCCCCCCCCCCTACCCTGACCCCTCAACCCAACACAAACACACATAATGATATGGCAACTGGTAGTCATGGTGCATGTAAGAGACAGCTTAGTATGTGTTCATTTAGAAACAGCTGACAGAACTATACAGTACGAGAATATTAAGTAAATATCGATTATACAATACAGGTAGGGAATTTTCTATATATCTGCAACTCATGATGTGTGCTACTTCACCCGACTTTTAAACAGTTGTGTTCCTGATCAAACGCCGATACGCTGGCGGCTGATCAGGACCCAAGCTGTTAAACATTATGCTTTTTCGGTTTTAAGAACGAGAGAAAGGCATACAATTTAGTGGCATTTAGCCGACCTCGATTCTTACAATTGATACTAATGTGTTTTTGTTAATTGGATAGAAGATGCAAGAATACAGTTGACATGATTAGTGAATCTTTGAATGGTCATATACACACGGTAAATTTGGGTAAATCTGTTGATTGATGGAATAGCAAATGTAAATTAACGTTTATTGACTAATGCGTATTTCTTGACTGTTTAACTAATTCGCCCCTTAAACTTCAAATGTACACTTCTGGTTTCCAATTAAATCTAATCGGTTTTAAGGGTTGTTTTGTATAAATCTCAGAATGATAAATATCACAGACCTGTCTAGGTATGCACTGTTTGCATAGGACAATGCACTCTTCACTTGTACACTGTTTGTATATGACAAGTATACTCGCCGGTTCAATGGGTTAACATGCCGTATACTTCACACTAAATTAGGCGGAAATCACATAGACAATCAGGAAACATGTCCGACTAAGTAAGTTATCTTCAAGTTTGGTTTACAATAGATATTGTCGTATTGTATATCATTTTACTAAATATACTACATGTAGTCATTCACAGTCACCCTTCTTTACAGCGATGCCTTTGATTCTCTACATTTCGTTAACTCATCATCCCCTGAAACTTCAAATGGACAATACCAGTTTGCAATAAAGGCTGGTCAATTTTAGACTATTTAGGGTTGTTTTTTGTAATAAATTGCAAAATGACAAACGGTGAATTCCCTGATCAGAGGGTTTCTGCAGGAGCCCTTTGATCAGGGACTTCACTGTTTGCATAGGAAAAGTGTACTCTTTACAGGTACACATTTGGTAAAGAACGCATATATGCGTCACTGGGGCTCAATGAGTAAACACATCCTCGCGACGAAAATACCCGTACAAGCATTGCATCTGTGAAGAGTACACTAGTCCTCTATAAACAGTATAGACCCTCGTCAGAGAACTTCTTTATGGTGATCCCTCTGATCAGGTCTCCACAGTTTGTCATTTTGCAAAATATTGTTCAAATCAATCCTAAATAGTCAGAAGTTAGTTAGACTTAATTGGAAACTGGATTATTCAATTTGAATTTTCAGGGTAGAATGAGTGACCCCATATGCAACCCCAACGACAGAAATGTGTTCTTATAGTTTACAAAAACAATATACAAGTAAACAGTGTAATTACAATACGCAAACAGTGTATACCCTGATAAGCGGGTTCCTAAAGCACGTTGTTTATTTTTTTTGCAACATTATTGTAATAGAAAACAAACCACTTCAAAAGTCAAAAATAGACTAGATCTATTTCGAAACTGGATTTGTTCATTTGAAGTTTAAGCAGAGTATGGGTTATACAATGTGACGACAAACTATAACTCCTTCCGAACAACGCACACTTGTTTTGTGTCCCCTTTGGTGTCGTTGTAGAGAGGGAGCGCTGTGTAATTATATTAATCGTTTAAGTATTAAATACCCTTTTTACCCTCTTACAGTAGTACAGTGGAATGCTCTTCCTGCAGATGTCGTGTTGAATGAGAACCTGAAAACATTCAGGTCCTCAGTCAGCACCATGAATCATTTTAAGCCTTAAGTCCAGCAATGGTGTTTTTATCCTGTTTTTATTCTTTTTCCTGTTGAGTTTTAACATTCTTAACTTTGTTTTATCCGCTAACCCTTATCTTTTATCTTGTTCTTAACTCTACTAACAGGCACAGACGCGCACTGCCCGATATAACACGTGAGGGTGTGAGGCAGAATACATAGATAGAAAGATAAATAGATAGATAGATAGTTAATGCTGATGATATCAGTATATATAACACCCTATTGTCTTAATCCTATTATGACATGTCACACAGTCAAGTGGTTAGATGTTTGGAAAAGAAGGGGTGAACATCGACTAAATATAATATTATTACGGTGAGATTTCGTTTTGCTTGCTCTTATAGTCTTCATCTTCAATACTATAATTGTACTGTTTGTTAGTTTAGGTTATCATGACACAAAACAAGTTTAAGTACCGGACGGTAACTTATACATAACGGGATAAGAGGGGAATTACTACCCCCTTTAAATGAAGTTGCCTGTTTTAATTTTTGTTTCCCGTAAATTGAGTTTTTAGGCATTGCACCGAAAAAACATACAAACATTCACATAAGTGTCAAAACGTTTTGATCCTGATATTATGTCGAGGTATTTGGCGTCTGTATGTCGGTTCAGTCATGATAAGACAGCAAGGAGGAAAGAAGAAACAATGTTTGTACACCCCCCCCCCCCCCCCATCTTCATGTCCAGTTAAATGTGCATGTCTGTTTGCAGTCTGTTGAGCTCTGCTGTCTGTTTGTGAGTCTGTTAAGCTATGATTATGCCTGTCTTTGTACGTGTCTGCTTGATGTTTTGTTTATGTGTGTGTTTGTTTGTGTCTTTTTTCTGCTGTGTATTTGTCTGTGTACACCCCTCTCTGTTTCTATGACCCCAAGTCTCTCTCCATCTCGCTATATAACCCGGTATTATATAATTTATTGATTCATCCGGGTTCAATAATGTTATCTTACTTGTCGTTCCGTTTCCTTCAGGATTTTCTTACCGACTCACATTTATGGCTTTTGAGAAAGAAAACGGTTCTATTCCATCTCCTCAACGACAACAACAACGAGCCTTGCTTCCTGACTACTCGAGAACAATTGATACTATTCCAGAAAGTGACGTCATAGCAAAGGTAAGAGAGTATCTGTCTTAATATTCGAAACTCGTAAAGTGGCAAATAGTTATTCTTCCCGGTCGAAGAAAACTACACACATATACAGGGGAGAAAAAGTTATTCATAAAAGAAACGCAAACCAATTTCAGTAAATCGGAGAAAACGACAACGTTTTGAAAAAAAAGATAACATTTTTTAATTTGAGTGGCTAACAGTTAAGCGCCTGATCAGACGCCGGGTTACACGGGCGTCTGATCCTGGCTCCAAACTGTTTGCGATGCAAATGATAGTTTTAACATAAACGCATTCATTGGGGGAAAACGTCTGTAGCAACCGGAATAGCAATAAAAACCAGGTTTACAATAATTATTGCAAAACTGCTTTTTTTGCAATTCCGGTTGACAACGTTCAACCAGTTTTGCAATAACTGGAATTGCAATACTACTTGATATGTTAATGTATTTGGATCATTCGACAAAATTTGATGCATTCGTCTAGAGCCAAATAGAGTCAGATTTGATACATTTCAACAAAATGTAACACAGTATCATACGAAATGTAGAGATATGAATCGTGAATACGGTTATTGCAACTCCGGTTGACATGATTGAAACAAACTGAATTGCACTAAAAACACTTTCACACTGTTTTATTGCAAAACGGGTTTATATTGCAATTGCAGTAGACAACGCAAACCAGTTTTGCAATAAATAGAATTGCAATAAAATCTTGAAGTCAATCAGAAACGTCATACTCACTTAGATGATCATAATTATATATTCGATATGTTTGTGTTTTTGAAACAAACTGAATTATTGCAATAAAGAAACTATGGAATTGTTTATTGCAAAACTTTTTTTTGCAAATCAGGTTGTTTCAGTCATGTCAACCAGTTGCAATAACCCTATTCACGATTCATATAACTACATTTTGTATGATTCTGTGTCATATTCTGTTGAAATTTATCAAATTTGACTTAACTTCCGACGCTGACGAATGTTTCAAATTTCGTCGAATGATCCGAAATCACAATAATATCAGGTATGTATGATAATCTAATGGAGTATAAGGTTTTTGATGGACATAAAAACTTTGTTGCAATTCTGGTTATTGCTAAACTGGTTGAACATTGTCAACCGGAATTGCAATAAAACTCAGTTTTGCAATAAAACAGCGTCAACGTGTTTTTAATTACAATTCAGTTTGTGTAAATCATGTCAATCGACTTGGCAATAAACATATAAGCGATCAATTAAATACAAAAGACTCAAGCAGGAAACGTAACACAAACAATACACCCACCTCTCAAGCAGAACACACACACACACACACAGTCATACCACAACAAACGCAAATTCTCACCTTTGGCTACATTTCGTATGATTCTGTGCCACTTTTTGTTTAAATGTATCAAAATTATTATATTACCGAAGCCGATGAATGCACCAAATTTCGTCAGATGATCCAAGAACACAAAAATATCTATATTTATGGTATTCTAATGATGTTTAATGTTTCTGGTATACTTCGAAGTGTTATTGCTAATCCGGTTATTGCAAAGCTAGCTGAATGTTGTCAACCGGAATTGCAATAAAACCAGTTGGGTTTTTTTGCAATTCAGTTGATTTCAATCATGTCAACCGGAGTTGCAATAACCCTATTCATGCTGCTTTCTTAACTTAGACAACATTTCGTATAATACTGTGTCTTATTCTGTTGATATTTACCAAAATTGACTTTGTTGTCGAGCCGAAGATTTATTGTCGTCTGTTTCAGTATTGTTGTTTGCAAGATCGTTTCAAAGTAAGATTCAATTTAGTATGATTTAAGATATATCGATACGAGTGTCAAATAGGTTGATATCTGATCAGACGCCGCTGTACGTTCCGTCTGATCAGGATACAAAATGTTTGCAAATTCGACTTTAAGCGACTTTGTCACCGAAAGGGTAAACGGGAAAATAACGTTGTTTCCACTGTATCTTTTTCAACACCATTATGATTTTTTATTATTTTCACCGTTGTCATTTTTATATAATTTCAGTGGCGAGACCACGTTGTGCGCAATGTATCTTTTATACAGATTGACCGTCACAATTATAATCCTCTGCTGTCTAGCCAATGAGTTGTGCAGCGTCCAATCAACCGACAACTCAGAAACCATCTTATGCGATGTCCATGCACAGTGCAAGTTAGCGCCACCATTGAAAAGAATGTTTTCAAACAGAAACATACACAGGCCCCTTGAATATATGTACAGAACGTTTAGACAAATAAACAACAACCTTCGAAAATTTAACAGGAACAAATCAGTCCATTATGATAATTGGTTTAATTCTGCACTTTTTTCAAATCTACTTAATAGAAGTTTTTGCGAAACTGTGCAGTTAGGGCAATCTGATAACAAACGCAGTCAACTCCCTTCATTGATAGATATCACAGATTACTTCATTCCCATAAATGAATCCTTTGGTGAAAATTTACAAGCGAATAAGTTTTACAATATAACAGAGAACAATACTTCCTCCTATGAGCTTGTTCTTTGCTTACTCATATTAGCAATAACCATTCAGACAAATGTCACTCAAACAAATCCTGTTTTTAGAAAGTTACCTTTCATCAACATATTCACACAACGGCCTGTCTTTGTCTATCCATTTAGTCTCAATCAGTATGCAAAAGAAATTGTAACCGACCATAGATCTCAGGACGAACTGATGAAGTTCGAATGGTCCAGGTATCTGTCCTTTAAAAACTTCCCGATTACGTCACTCATGACGCCAATGCGACTTGCCCAGGCCGGATTTTACTATACTGGCCAAGGGGAGCAGGTTAGATGCTTCCGATGTGGAGTCACTAACAGCGAGTGGAACGATCAGGAAAACGCTTTGCAAGTCCACACTCGCATCTCCCCCAACTGTGAATATATTAGCAACAATACCACCAATAATGTCCCCATACACTTTGATGAGTATTATGACGGTATGCTTCAAAATAATCAACCGAACATAACCAGAGATGGTGGCGCAACAGGAGGACCGCAAGATGGCGCTACAGCAGACCAAGGTAGAGACGTAGTAAGCAGTTCTTCCCCTTTAGGCACGAGCCAAGACCGACAACCCCAACAGCCGTCGGACGAGGGTTCGACAAATTCTGACGGAAATACAACATTTAAACATCCTGAGTATGCGGATCTGGCAAAACGAGAGGAATCTTATAAAGACTGGACACTGCATGATGCTCAACTACCCGAACAACTGGCTCTAGCAGGGTTCTACTACACAGGTACCGTGTGTTTCTAGTGTTTCCGTTGCTAAGGTTTTGTGCTTGTTTTTGTTTGTTTGAGCCAGTGTGTTTAACTCGTTTACCCCTAAAAGTCTTAATGGACAATTCCAATTTCCATTTAGGTTTAGTCTAGTATGGACTTTTTTTTGGGTTGCTTTTAATTATATGTTTCCAAATGACAAGCAGTGCAGACTTTGATCAGATGGCTCTTGGTGGAGCCGTTTGATGAAGGTCTACGATGTTTACATTAAGACAAGTGCATTCTTCACAGGTATACTGTTTGTCAATGACGAATATACTCGTCGCTATGGTTGAATGTGTTCAGAAATGAATAACTTTAGCTAAATCTTAACCCATTGCTACGATGATATTTGGAGTAACATATTAACACATTTTTGCCCTAGTGACGCATGTATGCGTCCTTTACCAAAAGTGTACATGTGATGAGGTCATTTGTCCTATGCAAACAGTGAAGTCTCTGATCAGATGGCTCCTGTAGGAGCCCTCTGATCAGAAACTTCACTGTTTGTCATTTATTAGCAAAAACAACTCTAAATAGTCTAAAAGGGACCAGTCTTTATTGAAAACTGGAATCGTCCATTGGAAGTTTCAGGAGATAATGAGTTAAAAGAATGCAATGTAGAATTGGGCCCCCCCCCCCACCATAAGCGACTGAAGACGACTTTGCAAACAGTTTGGATACAGATCAGACGATGCGTCTTATCAGGATCCAATCTATTTTGCACTCATGTAAATATGTCTTCAGGCTCATCCGCATGTACCTTTATGTACATATCTAACGCTACAGTGAAGAAGACGTTATTCTTTCCCGTTTAAACGCAAACGAAATGCAAACGCATTGCAGTGAAACGCAAAAAAGCACAACGTTTTGAAAACATTGACCATTTATTTTAATTTGTGTGACAAACAGTTTTGAGCCTGATCAGACTCCGGTTTACCCTTGTTCCAAACCGTTTGCAATGCAAATATTAGTTTCAGCGTAAACGCGCTTATTGGGAAAGAATACTGTCTTCTCAACTGTATGTTTATAAACAGGTATTCTTCCTGGTTTAGAAACGTAAACGCCAAAATAATTGAAAATGTCATGAATGGCGTTTTATTCAATTATGGTATGAGGTTTGAAACTTTCTCAATGTGAGCATGCTACAACTTAATTTCTTTTCACACATATATTATTTGCTTATAGTATACATAATAATACAAGTTTGAAACAAAAACAGTTTTTAGGGTTCGTATCTATAGTTTCAAAACATGCGAAGTTGAGCATCGTGCTCGAAATGAGCACGTTGCTCAAACCAAGCATGCGTTGTAACCTTTGGAAACACTTTGTTACCTTTAAGCATTTTTAAAGTTTTTAATGAGTGTTTGAATAGTTTTAACAAGACCAAGTGGTATGATTTTAGGACTTGTGAGTGTTATATGTCGAATTTTTTTTATATTTGTTGCATGCTCAGATCGAGACAATTTAATACCCAAAGAAACAGAGTATTAAACCATTTAGATCCTGATCAGATTTAATCGACCTTTGGGACCCGTTTCATAAAACTTCGTACGACTAATCTTGTCGTAAGTCAGATGATGAAAGGCACAATAATGATTTATTTCTCCATCTAATCCTGTCTTGTTACATTTCTTTGGAATTGTCTTGAAAAGACAATTCCAAAGAGATGTCATAATACAGGATTAGATAGAGAAATCAGAAATTTAATGTATTTTAAAGTTTTTACCGTTTTGGTTATACAAATTTTTATGAAACGGGGCCTGATGTTAAATACAGCTTCAAACTGTTCGTGATAGTCAACAGTTCATGGAATATAAAAACGTTTATGTAGTTCTGTAAACTATGCCCTAACACTACACCCCCTCCCTTCTTTAACCCATTACTCCATAAATAAGCCATTTATTTAACACCTCTAATTATTGTAATAATAATGAAAAAATGTGGGTTTTTTGTTATATTTAATTATTATTACAATACGGAAAATAGCCGCTGTCCTGAAGTCATAAAACATGGGAAGGCATTTAAAATTTTGTTTTGGGTGATAGCTTAAATCAGATTGAAAGTAAAGTAGAATTGTCCTTAATTAGAATTCTGCTTTACTTTCAACCTGCTTAAATTGATAATCTGTCTTTTTAACTAGAAACAGGCGTTTGAGTAAATGAATAAAGCATGTGTGGTGCAGTGTATTGTAGGGCTGATCACAATGTTATTAAGTTTGAGTTGAGTTTGTGATCGTTCTCAAGCATTTGATTGGTCATATTTGAGCTTTTGCTAAGCAAAAGCTCAAACCCGACCAATCAAATGCTTGAGAACGATCTCAGACCCCACTAGAAAATTTTACAATCTTGGACCTGGTCATTTGTACAGCGCTATTATCTAACAAGGCTTGCTCACAATAACTAGATAATGCCCTTATACCCTTATACAAAAACTAAGCTAATTTGCCTGTTTGACTTTTTCTACCCAAATAGCGAGTTTTGTCATTCTTTACCTAAAAACCCCATTAGTAAGATAATCAATCCGGAAGTAATTTAAGGTAGCTGAAAGTAAATCAGAATGCTAGTATAAAGGATATCTGCTTTACTTCCATCATGCTTTATGCTATCAGCCGTCTTTAAAACCTTTCGTGAGTCCCCGTTTCAGTTATTATAACAATGTGACGTTACTGTCCAGTACACGCATGCGCAAGTGCGCACGCATTCCTGAGCGCGCTCGCAAGCGGTTGACTTGTCATTGTACTTATAGCAGTTTTTTCTCGCCTTAAGATGCTTGGTCCACTGGTCCATGGAGAGATACAGAGCTTGGCATAATGTAAGCATCATGTATTACAGTAAAACCTCGCTATTACGACCACTAAAACGAAGGCTAATTAATTGTTTAATAGACAGGTGACAGCTTAAAGCAAGGTGACAGTGAAACAGAAAGCTCCTACAGGAGCTTTCTGTTTCACTGTCACCTTGTTTTAAGCGGTCACCTACCGTAAACACCCTAATAATTAACATAATTTAGTGGTCGTAATAGAGAGGTTTTACTGTATATTGCCAGTAAAACTCTTTCTCATCTTATAAAATGTTTCCACGTTCCATCCCTCATAGAAGCCGCGCCGTTACGAGAGATTATATTGTATTGTATGTGTGTTACATATTTGGTATCATTGATCGAGTCCCAATCGCCAATATGAAATTTGTAGTTTGCTCAACTCAGTAAAATAATGGTTTAAATTTACTCTAACACTTTTAGGTGATAGAAGGAGGTTAATACTGAGTTTTGTTGAGCATATGCCTAGCTGTTGTGAAACCTTTACATTGTATTACAGCGCCCCTCTCTACAACGACACCCAATGAGAGACAACAGTTGTGTTCGTTGTTCGGAGAGAGTCGTTATAGGAAGGGGAAATTGGTTTACATTTGTAAACAGCTTGAATCCAGTTCAGACACCGCGCCGCGTTATGCGGCGTCTGATCTGGATCCAAACTGTTTTAGATACTTCTTAAGCCATACTATACCTTAAATTTAACTTTGAAATGATCTAGCAGACACAGGTTTTTAAGCAGACGACAATATGGCGTGGCGGTGAAGGGGTAAACGCAACTTATTTGGTGCCGAAAGGTTAAACAATAAATAATTAAAGTTCGTGCAGGATGTTTCTCGTCGCGACGAATGAGAGAAAGCAAGGTCAAAGTATTGTCGTTTCCGCTGGCGGCCTCGGCGAAAGTCTCCAACGTTAAGTTTTCCTGTCTATGCTATTTCTCTGCAACTGTTTGCGTGGATTTTTATGAAACTTGCTATGATGCATCTATTGTGACATGACTGACTACTTAGCTTTTTCGAAAAGTTTCCTGTTAATATCTCACATAATTATCTAATAAGTTGACGGTGGAATATTTCCATGAATTGGAAGTTTAACGTCTCTCCTTCGAGTGAGGCATTAGTAGTATTAGGGTCGGTTTGGTTCCAAATAAATCGACGCCATTTTGGATGACCTACTTTTCTAAAAATAGGATAAACACGTGGGTCTATATATAGCCCAGGGTGAAGGTCTTGTGGGGGTAGCCATATTGGATTTGGGTTTGAACGGGAAAAAAGCGGCCATTGTGAATTATTGAATTTTCACGAATCTGGGTCTACACGGTATACAGAACTGACCTGTTAACGATCTGTTAAGATAGCCAGGGACATTGAGCGTCAGGTTCTTCCCTATCAGAGGCGAATCTTAGAGGTGTTGCATATAACGTGTGTTCACATCGATGTTTTCAGTTCAAATGACTGAGATGTTTCTCCTTCATGCGCGGATAGAGGGCGCAATGTTTAAAATGACAGCATCGCTATATTTAGCTGGCCGGTGTTACAAGTATTGCATCAGCCGAGAAAAGGCCTAGGGCATTAACCCCCGACCAGGGAGAGCAAATGGCAGTCAAGCGTAATCAACAACACATTAAAAAGCCATTAACTGCCGGAAATGAAGGCAATTCAGAGACACAGTACCGTGAGAACTGAATGTATAGCAGTCAGGGCCCGTGAGAACATGCCTAGTTCACAGGGCTGGATAAAAATAGATATCGTGTCATACCTTAAAATAAACGATGTCAGTGCAGACGACGAAAGACGGCTAAGGGGGATAGGTGCTAAGTAGATGTTTTCAAAGGGTATTGCTTAGCTTTTAGAGGGTATGGTTTTATAGGTCCATTTTTTCTGTACAAAGTCCCCATACCGTTGTTCACGGATAGTCTTTTAATCAAGCAGACATCATCTTACAGCATATTTGGTTTTGCCCCCAGTAAATAGCCTGCCCTAACCCGTTAATTAGCAAGACATGTCCAGACACGTTTTACAGCGCGCATGCGATGTCCACGGATAAGACCTACCAAAGCAGACAGCATGTTACAGCATGTTCACCCCGAGTGAATTGCTTGTCCTGACCAGACTTGTTCAGACACCTTTTACCGGGCGCATGCGTGAAGGGCCTATAATCGACGTTATAAATAGACATGGGAATTCTCTCCACTCTCATACGATGTCCAGTCGTTGAATGGAAAACACCGAAAAACAACACAGTAGAATACGCTGAAGGTAAGTGTTTACAAATGAAACAGTTAATGAAAAACAGTATTTAAATCAAGACTCTACGGTCATAGTTTTACGGAAGACTTCGTCTGCTTTAACCCCTCTTAACCCTTATACCGCTGACTATTTTATCTATTAAACTTTTTCCAGCATCGTCTGCTTAAGAGAGCGTAGGAAGCGGTCTTTTTTCATTCCAGTAACAGTTCGAAAAAGTTAAAGTGTTTCTTTTATTATTATAAATGGTTATCTAAGTTTCATAATAAACCTGAAAAAGAGAGGAATTACTGTACATGTAAAATTTCACGGTTTTAGACTTTAACTACACAGTAAGCATGAGGCAGACATCTGTTTTCACTTCTAACAGGTCGTTAGGGACCAATTCGTTTCTCAGGGAGCCTGGGGAACTCATTATCTCATTAGGGTCCCCCTCTCTCTCTGTAGCATTATACACACATCTCAATGTTTTGCTGTAGATTTTTAACAAAACTGTAATTGACGTTAAACACAGGTAGTGTATTTATACATTTCCTTAACCCTTTACCCCATATCTATGACCACTTAAAGCAGGCTGAAAGTAAAGCAGAATGCGCTTGGACTGACACATTGTAGCCTTTTTGATGCAACCTTTATCCTGCTGACACGGTCCGTGCTACACACGTGTTTTAAAACTACCCCATAGCACGTTTCTAGCTTTGAAGACAGATGATTACTTAAAGCAGGCTGAAAGTAAAGCAGAATGCGCCTTGACCGATACATTCTGAGCGTTTTGCTGTAACCTTTATACTGCTGACACAGTACGTGCAACACACGTTTTTTTTAATACTACCCCATAGCACGTTTCTAGCTTTGAAGGCAGATGACTACTTAAAGCAGGCTGAAAGTAAAGCAGAATAATGCCCATGGACCGACACATTCTGAGCGTTTTGCTGTAACCTTTATCCTGCTGATACAGTCCGTGCAACACACGTGTTTTAAACTACCCCATAGTACGTTTCTAGCTTTGAAGACAGATGACTACTTAAAGCAGGCTGAAAGTAAAGCAGAAGGCGCTTTGACTGACACATTGTAGCCGTTTTGATGCAACCTTTATCCTGCTGACACAGTCCGTGCAACACACGTTTTTTTTAAAACTACCCCATAGTACGTTTCTAGCTTTGAAGGCAGATGAATACTTAAAGCAGGGTTAAGCACATGTAGAGTATTAATACATTTCCTTAACCCTTTACCCCATAGCATGTTTTCTTGTTTTGAAGACTGATGACGACTTAAAAGCAGGTTGCAAGTAAAGCAGATCGAATGAGCCTTGACTGAAAAAATTCAAACCGTTTTGCTGTAACCTACCGCGAAAAACCCTCTTTCTTTGTGAGCTGTGAGCGTTCCCATATATTAGGGGGCTAAAGTACAAAGTTTTTAACTGAACTCCCCCCATGTTTTGTCACACAATGTGTACATTATCCTTTTTATTAAGTTGATCATTTGATATGCTTGACTTTAGACATGTAACAATCTAGTGGTAGTACACATTGATATTAAACATACAGATGAATAATGGATATTTGATCATAAAATGCAAATAACAACATGCTGCAGACCACAGTTTACTTAGCATGTTAAAGGTTTAGCCATAAAAAAACAGTAACTATGGCGATCTCGCTCGCACGGTCAGAAGTCACAGATTGAAAAGTCATTAACTCATCAGCAATCCCCATTGTACAGTATTGGCATAAAATGCACAAAATGTTCGAATTTTATCATTTTAAATCCAGAAATCGTTCTATTGAACTGGTTTTACTCTGAATTGATACCAAATACATTGATTAATACTCGATAATTCATTACAAAACAACAAAAATAGACATTCACCTGTAAAGCTCGTTAAAAAGCTATTAAGAATTATTTTCTAGGAGAAATATCAATTTTTTCTAATAACGTCTAAATATCACAATTTCATCATTTTAAATCCAGAAATCGTTCTATTGAACTTGTTTTACTCTGAATTGATACCAAATACATTAATTAATACTCGATAATTCATTATAAAACAACAAAAATAGACATTCACCTGTAAAGCTCGTTAAAAAACTATTAGGAAAGTTTTCTAGCAGAAATATCAATTTTTTCTAATAACGTGTAAACATCACAATTTCATCATTTTAAATCCAGAAATCGCTCTATTGAACTAGTTTTACTCTGAATTGATACCAAATACATTAATTAATACTCGATAATTCATTATAAAACAACAAAAATAGACATTCACCTGTAAAGCTCGTTAAAAAACTATTAGGAAAGTTTTCTAGCAGAAACATCAATTTTTTCTAATAACGTGTAAACATCACAATTTCATCATTTTAAATCCAGAAATCGCTCTATTGAACTAGTTTTACTCTGAATTGATACCAAATACATTAATTAATACTCGATAATTCATAATAAAACAACAAAAATAGACATTCACCTGTAAAGCTCGTTAAAAAACTCTCAATAAAAGTTTGTATGTATGTATGTTATAAGAGGTACTACGACATCCCTATAACGCACCATCACCACGATGGAACACTCTAGAGTCTATAGACATTTTAATTTCTTGACGGCCTTGAGGGAGATGAGAGGTCGGAGACAATTGCTCCGAAACATGACGTGGCGTCAAACCGAAGCCCTTAGCGAAGTTATCAAACGTATCGTGGATGGGACTATCAATCCCCTAAGACGCGACAGCCAAACGTTCGCGAGAGAACGGAGACTATTGAGAACACTGGCTAGTGAAAGCGTCAACGTGTCCAGAAAAAAGACATTACTAAGACTACATCATTCTTTGATACCCGTCATCTTACGAGAACGTTACGTCATAGTAACTATCGCGGACGAAACCAGACGAGCGCAAATGATCAGCGAAGAGTAAATATTGTACAAATCCGGCTCAGAGAAATGACCAAAGTTTATAAGAGGGAGAGAGTTGTTGACAGTATTATCAGTTATCTATACCAACGAGAATGTATCCCTGCAACCTCTGCCACAACTCGTACGCCTATTTGGACAGTTTGAAACGACACAGGAAACATAAACACAAAGGTATACTTGACACTAAGGACCAACAGCAACAACAACAACAACAACAACAACAACAACAACAAGAAGAAGAACAACAACAACAAGACGAACAACAACAACAACAACAACAACAACAATTGCCATTTGCTTTAAAGCACCCCTTTACCTGTATCGTGTCAGGACCAACGGCCTGTGGCAAGACTTATTTTGTATCCCAACTGCTTCAGAGCGCTCAACAACGCATTCAACCTTCTCCTGAACGCATTATTTGGTTGTACAAAAGATGGCAGCCTCTCTACGACGTCATACAAACGTCCGTCTTTCCTGCGGTCGAATTTATGCGAGGCGTCCCGTGGAATCTAGAGAAGGATGAATTTCTCGACACCCGAGTGAGAAACCTAATAGTCCTCGACGATATGGCGTCGGAGGCGGCCAAAGACCCTAGAGTCACGGATATCTTTACGGAAGGCAGCCACCATAGAAATTTGTCGGTCATCGCTCTCAACCAGAACCTATATTATAGTAAAGACCCAACCCAGAGACGCAACTGCCATTATCTGGTCCTTTTCAACAATCCCATAGACAAACAGCAAGTGATGACATTGGCCAGACAAATGTACCCGAGTAACTCTCAGACGCTATTACGGCGCTTCGAAGAGGCCGTCAGCAGACCTTACGGGTACTTGTTGATCGATTTGAAACCGACCACATTGGAGTCTCTACGTATGCGCAACCGTGTCCTGAATGATATAAGAGACACAACCGAAGCTAGGGTCCAAACAACCAGATTCACCGACCCGTCGAAAGCACAGACTCAGCAGTCAGTGGCGCCTATCCACAGCCTAACACAGGGTGACATTAGAATCACGTGTGACGATTGCGGAGCAATATTATCTAATATTCATCACTTGCAAAGGCACGTCAAAACCTGGTGTCCGATAAAAACACAAGGTACCGCGGACGACGAAGCCCCGATGCCCTACCGACACAGGCTTACGGACGAAAATAAGAGCGAGTTCGATGATGAAGCGAATCTTGATGAGGACGACACAGAATCCTATGATTCAGACGATGGAATTATCGGGGAAGGATTTGAGGAAGATGAAGATATGGATCAGGATAAATTTTCCTCACAAAGAAGCCCTGCAGTCGATAAGTGGATAAGACATTTCCAAAGAATGGCTGAAGGAAAAGTAAAACCAAATCACAAGGGACACTATATAGTGGAAGACATGCAAACTGGTTATGGCCGTGTGAAGGACACGGGTCGAAGGTCTATCCCGTGGGTAACACCCATCGCCCAAGATATCGAAATGGCCAGATCATTAGTCAAACGCCAAAGAAAGGAGACGACTTCCGCTCAGAATAAAAGAAGGGGCTTTAGAAAGACGCCCATGACCAGATCATTAGTCAAACGTCGAAGAAAAGTGTCAACTTCCGAGCAGAATCACCAACGAGCCATTAAGAAGAGGCCCCTCACAGCAGTACCTGAACCAGACTTTTCTATGATACCTCCGGGACTTCCGGTGTACGGATAGGACCGGAAAAACCACGTTTGATGTTACTGACGACGACCAATTTATTTGTAAAACATTTCTGAAGAAGTGAAATTCGCTACTTTGTTGAGGAATATTTGTAAATATTGGTGATGCTGTCATTGGTCATTGTAACATATTGTAAATGGGACACATGTTTTGTTTGTCTTGTATAAATAAAGCGAATAAAGAAAGCACATTTGTTGGGTTTTTGTTTTGGATATCCTATTTTTTCTTTACGTCTGTCTGTCTCTCTCTCTTTGAATTGGAATCAAAACAAACAAATCGTAATGGACTGATCTATTTATTAGCCCCGTTCAATACAGTACGTCGGGGATTAGGGCGGTCCCACCGATCGTACTTTACAATAAGGGTAATTCTATCAATACGGGTATACAAATATCGTTCAACTGACATTGACGTTTAATACCGGTCATTAGTACGGATCCAGTGTGAAAACATGTAAAATGAATAGAGTCTTTAGTAAACATGGCCGCCGGAAACAACTCGGGGTCGTACTGTCCTTTGTAATATTTAACCACTGTCGGTAAGTCTAAAGGTCCCTCAACTTTGAAAGAAGCCGATACGGTCACCACTTGAATGGTAGATAATGCGACTGGCCAACCTAGTTGCTGAATGCGTCTGGCATAACGTCTAAGTCTCCGTTTGGCATCAGTAATAGAATGGACCTTTCCGTTGATCATTAACTTTCCGGTAGAAAACACCATGCAATGTCCACCTATCTTTCGATGTTTCCATTGGGCACCGGAGTACCGGGCTGGATCGTATATCATATTTTCAGTTTTACGGGTTAGCACTGTTAGATCAATGTCACAATGTGTCTCGGTCATCACCACAACGTTGGTGATCATTTTCTTTTCTCAAAAGCGAATTTGACGTATATGACGTTCAGTGTCTACACAAGGTCGGAGCGTTTTCGCAGTGTTTATCAAGTCAAAACTCCCCAAAATCTTTAGGGCAGTACATTGGTCGTCGATGCGTGAAAAAGCGGCCGCTAGAAGCCACTTCGGATTTTCTTTGGAGCAATTTACCACTGTTTCGTACCACTTAAACAGCATCACATACAATAACGTTTGGTAATGTTGAGAGTATGTCTTTTTCAAAGCGTCTATTTGAGTTAGTTTATAACCCAGCTGAAACGCAAAGAGCTGCCAGTTAAATCCGAGTTCTTTAGAATACTGTAGCAACTCGTCGTCTGTTAAAGTACTGTGCTCGATACTTTGATTGTTACTCATGGTACTCTCGAGGTCAAACTGATACTGTGGCACCAGAAACGTCTCTTTTTATACGCTTTGTATGACGTCATCAAAAGAATAGGGATTGGCTACACTCATTTATCTGACTGATACATGCCCAGACCTGTTTATCTATTTATAGAACTACGTCAGAGGATGTTCTCTCTCGCTCTCTCTCTCTGGTAATTGGACAAATCACAAGTGCATAAAATAGATTTAATGTTTATTTCGATATAGCGCCAATATTACATAACATCGTACAATACATTGATATTACAAAACGAACACCATGGACAGTTTAGAATAAATTTGAGTTTGTATTAGGTCCAAAGGGTTTCTGGGATTTTGTCAGAGTGACTCCAAATCCAAAGCCACTGTTGGGTGGTTTGGTAACTTGTCCAAATCCTACGTCGGCTACCTTGACGTTATCGTTCCACCCAACCATTTTCAAATAATCACAGTTTGGGCTCCATTTGTAATGTTCTTTCCAGGGGTCGTCCGTTCGTTCCCAATCACGTAGACCGACACCGCATTGAAAACACCTCACTTGATCGCCGTGACCCGCGTATAGGAACCCGCATTTCGCCAAGTCGTATTTGTTAGGAATCATCTGTTTTGGCCAACAGTTACTGTCAAACGTTTTCAGTCTATGTTCGTAATACTTGTTCTGGGACATGTTGTTTACCAGACAAGCATCTGTAGTATTCATATCGGTGTTTCAGTGAAGAGTGAAGTGGATCTTAGTCACCTCTGCCTTTTTATACTGCTGTCTCCATTCTGATTGGTGGACTATTTATAGTAACCGTGTCAGATTGGATATTACCAGTCCGCGTGTGAATTGGGGTTGCACTCGGCGCATCGCAAAGCGCCCAACTGGTTCATATGATCGCTCTGCAAGTAACAGGGTACAATCGAGTTCAATTCAGGCAATTGTTTTCCTATGACCGGTATCATTTCTTTCAATTTGGCGTATTCGTTGGGTCTTAAACACAAGCCTTTCTTAGTCGGCACCACTTCGTCCTGTGGTTTCCAATATTGTCTAATGCTCACACACACGCTGCCCTCGTCTACTGTGCAATAAACGTTGCCTCCCAAGTGACTACTGTAGTGTTTCTTCTCTGCCAAGGCTTCGTCTAAGCATTCGATGCAGTCGACCCAAATTTTCCACCGCCTTAAGGGTAAACTGATGCCTTTCTTACTGGGTTTATCATTGAGCCATTCTCTTAGATCGACTCTCACTTCGCCTTTCCATTCAGTCACTTTTACGTATCGCTGATTCCCCAAGGCAAAGCTAGAGTGGTTATCCATTCTGTACGATGCGCGTAACTGTGAATGAATATTACTGTTGCCTACACTCTTATATACCAGTTGGAGTGGGCAAACATAACGTCATTTTCTATTTATAGACATACATGTATGGATCTTTGATGGAATCAGACATGTTTGGACTTGTAAAATAGTACGCCTGACTGCCATTTCCTGGAGTGAATGTGTTTTCGGACTCTCCCTGGTCGGGGGTTAATGCTCTAGGCCTTTTCTCGGCTGATGCAATACTTGTAACACCGGCCAGCTAAATATAGCGATGCTGTCATTTTAAACATTGCGCCCTCTATCCGCGCATGAAGGAGAAACATCTCAGTCATTTGAACTGAAAACATCGATGTGAACACACGTTATATGCAACACCTCTAAGATTCGCCTCTGATAGGGAAGAACCTGACGCTCAATGTCCCTGGCTATCTTAACAGATCGTTAACAGGTCAGTTCTGTATACCGTGTAGACCCAGATTGGTGAAAATTCAATAATTCACAATGGCCGCTTTTTTCCCGTTCAAACCCAAATCCAATATGGCTACCCCCACAAGACCTTCACCCTGGGCTATATATAGACCCACGTGTTTATCCTATTTTTAGAAAAGTAGGTCATCCAAAATGGCGTCGATTTATTTGGAACCAAACCGACCCTAATACTACTGGCATTGCTCGTTTTGCTCCAAGGTTATAAAGCGTGTTTGAGTTGAGTCTGAGATCGTTCGCACGCACTTGATTGGTCAGAGTGGAGCAGAGCTCCAGTCTGACCAATTAAATGCTTGAGAACGATGTTGGACTCAACTCAAACGCTTTATAATCTAGGAGCCAAGGTACACCCATGTGACCAATTCATTGGCCTCACTTTCGCTTCTTCTATGTATTGAGAGTTGATTTCCAAGAAAGTATGTAGTACTATGCACTTACGTTGTAAGTTTCATTATTATTTCCATTAAAAAAACGTAATGTAATAAATATTTTTATCACATAATTTGCGGTCTGGGAGTTGCATAAAGCGATTGTATAAATATCGTAATCCACTAGTGGAATATCGTTTTTTGGGCTCCGGCCCAACTTGTTCATCCACAAACGCTGCATGTAGCGGGATGCCAAATGACGTCATTTACTATGACGTTAGGGTAAACAACGTAACGTTTTGGCGGAAATTCTATATAGCGGAGGGTCTACACACTACGGCTTCAATCAATTTAATAGGTGCTTAAACTTGTTATGTGATAAATAGAATCTCACATTCGTGCTCATTATTTATCATTTTTAATAAACTCGTTGACTAAAATAAATATGAAGCTCGCCAAGGCTCGCGTCATATTGTTTTAGTCAACTCGTTTATTAAAAATGATAAATAATGAGCACTCATGTAAGATCCTCTATAAAAAGACAGTTCATATAGCTTAAGTAACCCTTATCGTGCTAAGCGCGACTTGGCTTACATTTGCAAACCATTTGGGCCCAGATCTTGATCCAAACTGTTTGTCACTCATCTTTTAACAAACACCAATTTGATTTACTTTCGCAGACGATATATTTGAATCAGACGACAAATTGTGCTAAGCAGAGTGTTGCCTTTATTTAAATATGTGTGCGTCATACACTATGAAGCCTGATCAGCCACCGATGTATCTGATCAGGCTCGAAAATGTTTACAATAAAGTGCGCCCTCTCTACAACGTCACCCATTGTGAGAAAAAATGTGTGCATTGTTTGGAGTGAGTCGTTATAGGGAGGGAAATTGGTTTACATTTGCAAACAGCTTGAACTCAGATCAGACGCCGCGTAACGCGGCGTCTGAGCTGAATTCCAAGCTGTTTGTCACTCGTCTTTAAGTGGTTTTTTCCGTCAAAATACTCAATATGTAACTTTGAGAAAAAAAATCAGACGACAACTTTAAGCAGACGATTTTACAGCAGTAAAAGTGCTAGGCATAATTGTCCTGGTAAGGGAACTGCGGATTGTTGTTCGGAGGAATTCGTTGTTTGGAGGGCCGTTGTAGGGAGGGAACGCTGTATATGTAAGTATTTTTGTATGAACGGGTTTGACTGGAAATGATTTATCAATTACAAAAGGTATTAGAGTACAAATGTGTACCGAAATCTCCCCCAATTATAACAAGGGACACAACTACAAAAAAGCTTTGTAAAACCGGTGTACCATAAATAGAATTCCTAATATTAATAGAATTTGTTACCGTAAAATTTTTAATTCTCATTTAAAGGAATCCGAGACTTCACGAGATGTTACTGCTGTGGCGTGGGTTTGAAAAACTGGCAAAGGGGAGACAATCCATGGTCTGAACATGCCCGCTGGTCATCCAAGTGTAGCCACCTGAAACAGAACAACGTTACCAACAGCAATGACGGGACTGTACAACAACCGAAACAGGTTTGTAAATAAATATCTTTCATCAGATTCAATATACATTTAGAGCCAACATCAACGCCAGAAGCCTGATCAGACGCCGGGTAACCCGGCGTCTGATCAGGCTCCTGACGTTTGCCTCTCGGATTAAAATAAATCTTAAAATATTGTGATTTTCTATATTGATTTAAACTTTTTTTAATATCTTTTTGCTTTTAAACGGGAAAGATTAATTTCTTATCAACTTCTCAAGGAGGAAAGCTACGAGGGGTGTTCAAACAGTTTTGAAAGCTAAATGACCCATCCTCGAGGACACTGTTTCTGAACACAATTTGATACTATAATTATTACTACGGCTTTACTATTTTAATAAGCTTATGAAATTTTCTGTCAAATAAATTTAGACAATAATGCAAACACTACACAGTTTTCATTGTTATTATAATATAAAATATCAAAAATAGAGCTAATACTAAACACGTACTGAAAATTTAATAAAAAAGTTAATCTACTGTTATATGTATAAAAGTACTGAGTGAAATCACAAACTCATTTTTTATTTTAAACCAGGCTATAATTGAAGCCATTGAAGTAGATTTTCAAGTAGAAATCAAAATGTAGATATATTGATCTAGAAAATTTTCGTAGCGTTCGAAAAAACATGTTCACTTTCGTAATAATCAAAATAAGAAATGTTGTTTATGAAAAAAATGAGATTTAAGACAGTGAACCCTTTCAATAGAAATAAAACTTTATTTACATTAAAATTTAAACATGAACTGATATATTTCACAACTAAATCTGTAAATTGTACTCTTTAAGAAGTTATTACGTGAAAAAATAATGTCTGAAAAGAGCTATGTTCCAGTGTTCTCGAGTAGGGGTCATTTAAGTTCATGTTGTGTCTCATCGAGTTATGTGATCTTATCGTGCGTTATACTATCGTGTAGGCGAAGAATTGCTCTTTAAAATGATATCACACATGCATTTCGCACTTATCATAGTTGATGCAGTATCAAAGCTATTTGAACACCCTTCGTGCATGTAGCAGAGAGGCGAGCGGGAAAGGGTCATTTGGTCAAACAGATACATTCCAGGTACCATCTATGGTTCGATTGAAATATTATAAAATTAAGATTTGCTAAATGCAATATTTCAGACACCTACAAATGGGATTCACAAAGAACTGATTGAGAAGACTAAAAACCTTACTGCTCCCAACCAATCCTGCTCTCAAGGTATGTTTATTATGATCCATTCTGAATTACGTATTGTTACATCCCACACACTGACCTCACTGTGTGTACTATAAATAGCATAGCATAGCATACATGTAGCCGCGGCGAATGACATATGCAATATCTAGCTCCTGCGCTGAAGAGTAGACTCTTTAGCTCAGAGGTTATGGTATTGGACTGTCACGCCAGCGCCCCGTGTTCGATCCCCTCCCGGAGATTCTCACATATCCAATGTGGATTTTTCAGCTATGCTTCGTTACGAGAGTTCTTCGTAAGAGTAATAAAAGGGTAAAAAACGAGCAGTGATCCGTGAATGTACTCTATACTTTAGTACTGTCCACGATTTAGGGAGGTCTGTATTCATGCAGTCTATCTAACTAAGCTGTCGATATCCTGACATAATGCTCGGTTCCCACAAAAAGTGGGCTACGTTGAATTTTATGCTTCATTGCTCGTTGTTTACTAATACAATGATAAATACAGTGTTTCCTTCCTACAACGGCCCTCCGAACAACAATTCCCTCCTTATAACAAAGCTTACCAAAACAAGTATGTCCAACCTTTTCACGGCTGCAATATCGTATGCTTAAATTGTCGTCTACTGTTTTTCTCACATGCATATTATGGAAACATAATGACTGGTGACAACAGCTTAAATCAAACGGCCCTCAAGCTGACTCTAAGTATATTGCAGACGACACTATCAATGCAGACGATATTTGGGCGGTAAGAGGATTGAAAAAGGCGATAACACTCGGCAGTGATAGTGTTAATATAGCTGTGGAAATCTCAATTTCAAATACATGTTTTGGTACAGATTGCTGTGTTAAGATTTCGCGGTAAAGTGTTAAGCCAATTGTATATATTCAAAGTAAAACTATAAACATATGATGTGTAAAGAGGTTTGGCTCCAAATAGAAGGAGTATTTCAAAAACTAAAATTGTTATTTCTGCATTAAACCCTATGGTGTCACTAGCTATAAGAAAAGTCTTTTCGAGATACCTTTGATTAGTAGTAGAGCTGAAAGTAAGTCAGAAAATGTTGAAATTGTTCAGTTTACTCTTTTATCTGGAGCCCTGTCAAAACCGCATGCATTTTCAAATTAAGAAATAATCGATGTTCTACCGTTGGGAGTTGTGGTGCGCATGAATTGACCACGAAGGCCGAAACCCTGAGTGGTCAATATCCTGCGCATCACAACGACCAACCGTTGTAGAGCACCATTTAACAACGGTAGAACATCGATTTTTTCGATTCTAACATGACTACCTGTAACTTAAATAAATCATAAGAAATGCAAGCAAATGTTTCAGGCTTATTTCCTCTGCGAATGCAGTTTTCGACCGAATTACTTCCCTTGTATGGCTATTACATGAAACCGATATCAGTACGTCATATATAAGAAAAATAAAAAATAGTGACGAAATATTTTTTTCTGTCATAGAACCATTTAGTATTAGTCAGATTTAATATATCTGAGGCAAATCAGCAACAAAACATTAAAGAAAAGACCATTTCCGTCATATGAATTTTCATTGAAAACTGCGCTTTACCGTAGGGTGGGTACAGGAAGAGCCTGTTTAAAAGGACTATTTTCACAGCGTGGTAAAATATACTAGGTATACCACGGCAAACTTGTTCCTTATTTATAGAGACGAATTCACGTGTCATGTTAGAATACTAGTTAAGACACCGTTGTTGCAGGATAATGTTTCGCCAAACTATTCAACTGTTACTATTTCTTGGAATTTCAGAAGCCCGAGCCATCCACAAAGAAAATGAAACTCTGCGGCAGCAAATGTCCTGTAAGGTTTGTCGTACGAACGCGGCCAATACCGTCTTTCTACCATGTGGTCACATGACCACGTGTCAGACATGCGCAGTGAGCCTCAAACAATGCTCACATTGCAAGAAGGAAATTAAAGGCACCGTACGGGTTTATCAATCGTAATGAATTTAGATAAAACCTGTTATTTCCTTACAACATTATGCGCCGTGCCATGAGAAAACCCGACTTCTTGCATTGCAAACAGTGGAGATTTGACAAGGCGGCTGGTCTTGATCAGCATTTTTGACACCCGCAAGTGTACATGTATCAGCCTTTTATGTAGCTACATGTATATTATATACGATATTTGGCAATGTAGACCCAACTCAAATGCACAGCTTGTGACGACAACGGTGCTTGGTCTGTACAATGTTGCAATGCAATAAGACGGGTTTTGTCATGCCACGGCTCATATATTATTCTTTAACCCATTACCCCATAGCCAGTTTCTAGTTTTGAAGACAGGTGACCACTTAAAGCAGGTTGAAAGTAAAGCAAAATGCGCCCTCAGGCGCATTCTGCTTTACTCTCAGCCTACTTTAAGCTTTATCTGCTAGAATACAGAAAATATTTCTAATAGAAAATGTTCATGACTATATAAATAGGAAGTATTTTCTTCAGTGGAGGAATAATTTAAAGGAAAAAGGCATATATATTGGGTAATGGGTTAATCAAAAAACCCATGAGACTTCAGATAGACATTTCGAGTTTCAATAAAATTTAGTTATGTTTTCCATTATGTTTTGGTTGTTTTGACCATATATTACAAAATGACAAACAGTGCAGACCCTGATCAGAGGGCCCCTGTTGATGCTCTCTGATCTGGGTAAACACTGTTTGCAAGAGGAAGAGTAATATTCACAGGTACATGTAAACCGTTTGTAAACGGAATGTACCTGCGTCCATGGGTTTAATGGGTTAGTCTCAATAGGCATATTATTTTAAAATACAGTCGATTATCGATATCTCGTACTCACTTAAGTCGGACATATCAGCATTTCAACGTTAAAACTTTGTATATTCATGTTATTAACCCTGTAATATAGATATGTTTAACTTAAACGAGATCGGAATGTCAGTGAGTGTTTTAAACGGGTTATGACATCATAACGGCCCAGAGACCTTCCTACCTTGCCGCGGTTCTGGGCCTTAATTGGCAAAGGGGGTTTTATTTTTTGTGAATTTGACAATATTTACATTCACCCTGTAAAGTCTTTATGTAATCCTATTAAAAATATGCTGTACATCTGCCGATGAACCTACAATTCCGAACTGGTTTTAGCCAGTTCGGATTACCCCGTGCTATTCGTGGACTTCTTCAAATAGACTACATCGGGCACTTAACACTAAGCTCCCATTGGTCGACGGTCATATGACACTAGCGGAGAGATACAGACCCATAGGTCGTTGTCATCGCGTTGCTATGTGTGTAAATGGGTTAAGAAAACAACCGCGACCTGTATTTTTAGAATGTGCTTTGGCAATAGCACAGTATTAGTGCAATATTCAAGTTGCACTGTTATTTGTTTGCCTTGTAAGTCTTTTCCTTTCACAGAGAGAAAGTTTACTGGAAGAAATCCTGAATTTTTAATACAGTTACAGTACATGTAGTGGGGACTACTTTCTCACCATATTTAGAAACTGGAATGGCTATTACATCGACATTACATCTATCAAACCTCTTTGACCGGTATATGATCAATTCTTATACAGAAAAACAAATCTGGCCAATAAACACATTAAATTGACAAGACAGAAAATATAAATATAAGGAATAAACAACATCTCTTTGCCACTCATGACAGTATGACTACATAAGCTTCGGGGGGTAAATTTAACGAAAACGCCCTTCGGGCGTTTACGGAAATTACCCCCTGCGAAGCTAATGTAGTCATACCGTCATGAACGTACGTCAAAAATATGTTGTTTATTCCTATAGAGATCCCCTCTGCCAAGAACTAAAAGGAAGACAGGTCGGTGGTTTCGACCCCATTCGATGATTTGCTTTGCAGCGAGTGAGATTAGCCGAACCATCTTCCTGAAATCATCACTCATCATCACAATGAATATCTCATCATCAATTAGCGCTCATGCTATGACCTATTCAGTGTGGCAGTGCCGTACATTCAAGCCATAAGGACAGTGGTTGGGCTAAATAGATATGCAAAATTGTCTATACATTGCTAGCGACTGTCTTATTGGATTGGTTGAGCAGTTGGTTTTACGAAACTTGTATAATTATCGGTCATATATCGCCAATGTGTATGCATGTAGTGAGTGAGTGGGTGGGGTGGGTGAGTTAGTGAGTGAGTTAGTGAGTGAGAGAGTGATCGAGTGAGTCAGTGACGCAGTTTGGTGGAGTATAACCACTATGCACTGTTGACATTGAGTCGATTCTATCGTCCCATATCCCACTTTGTTTTAAAGGAGCTTTCTGTTTTACCTTCACATAATGCTTTAAACTACCATATGTCATTTAGCCGTATTGCAGTGATCGTTATAGGAGGGTTTTTATACAATTATTGGAAGTCGTTATCATCTCACAATATATGCGTTTGTGCCAAAAGCATTGGTGTATTGCGAACAATTTGGAGCCAGGCAGACCAGATACAGACAACTCGGCGTCTCTTTAGAGTCAAAACAATTAACCAATGTTTGCCAAGTGCCAATGATTCTTCCATGCTTATATATTGGACGAGTCCATGTTTGATGTAAGTGGTGCCTGGTCAAATTGTTCATTTTCGTTTTGTTTTACGAGTATATTGAAATTCCTATCAGCAAACAGTATAGACTCTGATCAGACGCCGCATTGTGCGGTTTCTGACCATAGTCTACAATGTTTGCCTATGTCCCTTTTATTGGAGGCTAGGCACGAATGGGTCCATAAATGAATAAACCCTGTCAAATCCTTCAAAAACCTGTCAGTTTCAACATTTCATTGCGTTGACTTTT
This sequence comes from Gari tellinella, assembly GCA_922989275.2. Lineage (NCBI taxonomy): Eukaryota > Metazoa > Mollusca > Bivalvia > Cardiida > Psammobiidae > Gari > Gari tellinella. Next base: position 41,014,917 of record OV277869.1, on the reverse strand, counting down.
TCGTTTTGTTTCGCTCCTCTGCACATTGCTTGCAACGGACTTTTTGCAGGTGCTGCTTACAGTAGATGATACGTTTAATCTTCCGTTTCAACGCATACGAAACTCAAAACACAATGCAATAAAATGTAGAGAGTGACATTTGTTTAGAATTTCTAATGCTTTTGTTTAATCTGAGTGATAAACAGTTTCATGTTATTGGGAAGGATATCGTCTTTACACTTTGTGTAATCAGGTAAAGAAATATATATTTATTTGATAACAGCAATGTCTACACACAATGTATTAACTACATGTAGTATTCCATTATCTCGATACCCAAGAGATAATTAGCTTGTTTATTCTAGTTAACACATTATTTCTAACTCTTTCAACAGTAAGTACATGTATCTTTTGTTATTTATCAGGTTCCCTTGTGGAAAATATTAGTTACCAAAACATTAATCTGTCTACCTTGAATTCTGGGTACTTTAATAAATACTGCTTTTAATTAGCAAACAGTGTCGACCCTGACCAGGGGGCTCCTACATGTATATGAGCCCTCTGATTTGGGTTTACACTGTTTGCAAATGAAATGAGTATATTTTAAACAGGTTCGTGGTGTTGAAAGAGTTCACCTTAAATGTAGCGAGCTATGTATTAATTGTATCCGAAAGTTGATGTACATGTATTTGCACTTTCTTTAACCCATTACTCCATTTTACCCCTTTCATAAAAAGAATAGTCCCACTTTATACAGTCATGAATATGAATCGTAAGAAATAAATTCTATAATTATCCTAACAGTTGGTACATGTAGCTTAAAACAGGCTGAAAGTGGAGTAAAATGAACATTACGCCTTACTTTCATTCTGCTTTAAGCTGTCAGCTACCTTTAAAACTAGAACCAGGCTATGGAGTAAAGCGTTAAGAAACTGTCATCAGGATGCCAAACAGTTTGGAAACAGATGAAACGCCGAGTTACTCGGCGTCTCATCTGGATCAAACTGTTTGCAAGAGCTATTGCAAAATCGTCCGTAGCGGACAGAAGGTCAATACATTATTTAGAACGTTTCTCATCGAGGGTAGAGTTTTCTTGAACATAGAACAGTTTTACAACAATAGAATATAGTAAACCTTCTTGAAAGATCTTAATCAACTGCGCAGACATTTTACATTGTATTTTATAGTGAATATAACGAGTAATTCATTGATACAAACAAACTATGTTACTATGTAATAGTACTTATGTTACTATATATTTTATGTTATATGGACCGTTTCGTCGAGGACGGAGTTCTTATACATAGAACAGTTTACAACAATAGAATAGAAACCGTTCAGAAAAGTATTAAATCTAATTAACTTTACAGACATTTTACATCGTATTTTAACGAGTAAGTCATTTATACAAATAAACTATGTAACTTTTTAATAAAACTTATTTTACTGTGTATTCTATGTTATAATTTATATCTTTTAAGCTCACCTGAGCTAGCTCAGGGTCAGCTTTTGCAATCCTTGAATGCCCGGCGTCCGTCGTGCGGCGTCCGTTGTGCGTCGTTAGTCATTCGTCGTCAACAAATTTAGTGTTTACACTCTAGAGGTCACAATTTTTTATCCAATCTTTCTCAAACTTTCTCAGATTGTTAATTATCATAAGAGTTCGGATGAGTGCGATTATGGTTGAAATCGGACCTATAAATCAAGAGTAATCTAACTTTGAATTGCTGAAAATGCCATATTTAACAGTGTTTACACTATCTCAAACTTGCTCAGATTGTATAAGACCATAAGAGTTCAAATGAGTTCAATTATAGTTGAAATCGGACGAATAGGTCAAGAGTTATCTGCCCTTGACTGGCTGAAAATGGCCATGTTTAACGGTGTTTACACTCTAGAGGCCGCAATTTTTTCCAGACTTTTTCAAACTTGCTCAGATTGTATATGACCATAAGAGTTCGAATAAGTGTAATTATGGTTGAAATCAGACCAACAATTCAAGAGTTATCTATCCTTGAATTGCTGAAAATGTCATATCTAGCAGCGTTTACTCTTGCAACTACTAGTAGAAGGGCCAACTGAATAAAAGGGCCTTAAAATGGATTCTTTTTTAACCAATCTAGTATAAAATTTCTGATGATATTTTCGAATAGTTTAGACCATGAGGCTTTAATTTATGGTGGATGCCAGATCTGGAAGCGGTGCAGATTTTTTAAAACAAGGGCCATAACTCTGTCATCAAATTTAACACTGTGTAACAGTAATTCACTGAATTATAAAGGCGTCGGCACCCATTGCTCCGATTTGCATGAAAATTACACCATTTGTACCTCTATGCATGAAATGGAAAACAATACCCCAAAAACTTGTTTCCGGTATCCGGTTGCCATGGTAACGCGAAAAAGAGGATTTCCCCTCAAACCAGAGTATTTTGTGTGTAAAAAACAACAAATTCATGGCATTTTCAGGTAAAACGTACATGTTTCAGATACAATGACATTTGAAATTCGAAACACGACATATTGATTATAAAATAACGTTGTTACTTTCAGGTCAACATTATACCTAATTGGTACGCACGTGCAATGTTTAGGGGTTAGTATACTGAAAGAAAGAAACTATGAGTTTGGCATATTTTAGTACTGGTAGAAAATTCATGCATCTATGTTGAATTTGAATATGATCACCAAGAAACAAAAATAATGCATGTATGTTGATTACTATTTGGGAAGAAAACCTATTGGATTTGGGTTGCTAAGGAAGTAACTATGGAAACGAAACTATAATATTTACAATGTTTTAATTGCTACTGGTATGTAACTGAGCTGTATTGCTTGAAGTTGAAATGTACCATGATCACTCTTAAATGGCTATAACCACATATTGAAGCGTAGCGTTATAAAATACAAATACAAGAATACATGCATATAGTGCTTGGTAACTATGGTAATACCTGTCAAAAGGACTTGATTTACTGGAAACGTGTGTCAAAGGCAAGACATTAGGCAGGTAAAATGCAGTAAACTATCAGAATCATTACACAATTACTTTAATTAGTTTCATTTTAAGGTTTGCAAATAACCATTGTCATATACACGTTGGCGTTTAGCATGAAACTGATATTTGGTTACCATAGCAACCACCCATAATTATTGCTGAATGATAGCTTTATAATCTAAATATGAATTCTAGCGTTTTTGAAGTCAACCACTGAACCTGTCAAAACCATTATACTGAAAGTTCATAATCTAAGCCCGTATTCATACAGTTTGCAAGTTAACATTGTTGTAAAACAGTAAAATAAAAATAATAAAGTGTTACCTTAGCAACCATTCACAGTAATTGCAAAATGAGGTAACTATATTGAAAATGTGTGTCAAATATATGTCAAATTAAGCTATTTTGAAGGGAAAGTATATTGCACGTATTCGAATCAGTGTATTTCAGTCGCAGTTTCAAGTTTGCAAATTAATACATGTACTGTTATGCAATTGACACAAAATATACTTTTAGTTACCTTAACAACCACTCACAATATATGCCAAATGAGAGCAACATACAATGCTTCCTCTGATCACCAAACCCAATGAGAGACAAAGAGTGTTTGTTGTTCGGAGGGAGTTGTTATAGAGAAGGAAATTAATACTCTTAGAATGCTGACTTGGCTTTCATTTGCAAACAGTTAGAACCCAGATCAGACGTAATGCGGCATCTGATCTGATTTCAAACTGTCACTCATCTTTATGTTTCTTGTGAAAACTGTTGGATGCGCAACTTTGAGTTAGACCTGGTCAGACTAGACTTTCAATTTATTTCTGTCAAAAGCCACATTTTTTGTTGCAATGTGCATAAAAAATGGTTTATATTTGTCAGCATAAACCGTGAGCAGGATTGTGGTTATTGCTTTACTGCCTTATACTGTTTTATCATAGTACTAGTATGTATACGATTTAGACTGATTAAACCCTTTATCCTAGGCTGTGCATTGCGTTTATAATAAAATGAATTGTCTGTGTTTTTTATTGGAAAGCAGCACACTTCTGACAGCTTATTTTGTTTCGTTTCGAAAAAGAAGTCGTGTCGTATAAGGAGCAGTAATGGAATACCACTGAGCCTTTATATTGATTTCGACTTCTCTTGATGCCTGTTCTGTCTAAGTGTCGTATTTGACATATCATGCTCTAAGGGTCAGTCATAATCAAGTTTAATTTTATATAAAACTGGTAGCTACGAATTATTATGCCTGTTCAAGTTACCATTTCCTTATAACCTATCGTTCTCAAGTTATTTGAGAATATAATATATAAATCAACAATTTCTAAATTGATGTCCGTTGTTAATGTTTCATTCACTTTGAGATTTGTATCTAATCATATCAATGCTACATACAAACTTAAAGTGATGAGCTCTGTATTCTTTGTACTCATTGGTTATGTTCAAATAGTGTATTAGATACTTGTTTCATTTGTGTTTCAATCATAATGTACATCTAATAACTATTATTACATTTATTATCATGTATCCTGTCAACTGATATAATCTCTGTAATAAGAGGAAATATATAGTGTCATTGCTTGCTAAAATAACCAAATATTATTTGATGCTAAAAGTGAATGTTTATATGACAATGACCTTGCATGCCTGGTTATGAAACTGACGTATGCTAATTCAAATAAGTTGATGTACTTTGCTGTTTAAAAAGCTTGGAATTTGACACATATTTCCAGTATACTGTTCTTATTTAGCATATATTGTGAGTAGTCGCTTAGGTAACCAAACGTTATATTCGTGCTAAAAGTGAATGTACTCGTATATATGACAATTTTAACTTGGACACCTAATAAATTAACTTAAAGTACAATGCTTGTGATAAGTTGTGGTTGCTTGTAGCGACGTGGGAGAGCGGTGGCAGGTTTCGAATCCAAGTCGGACAAGGAATAGTTCGAGCCAGTTTCATTAAGAAAAACAGCGTTTCACTGTGCCTATGCGAGCCCAATCATCTTAATTCTTTATAAGAACCATACTCATTTATGGGGTTAATTATTTACCAATATCACTATTTCGAATTTCAATGTAGCTTTTCAAAACACTTACTAATATAAGTTACAGGAGTACTCCCACCTATATCCCTTCAAAACACAGGTGGTTCATCTATGACAGTTTGAACAAATAGTGAGGAAGTTGTACACATTTTAATTTGAAGGGCATTAACTTATATCCAAATGGTCGCAGTCGAAATTCCAAACCACTTCTTCACCTTCAAATACACATAGTTGGTCTATGAAAGTCCTCCAACAGTGTAGGAAGAATAAACTGCACACACTATTTTCGGATTTATGTATACATGCATTCTATGTAAAATAAATGCAGCTCAAATTGCAAATTTTATATAATTAGTCAATCTGGGAATTCCCTCCAATAGTGTAGAGTAAGCTCGGTGCACACCTTTTTGTCATAGATATTCTGTGTAGGAAATATATTCAAAGCGCCATTACTACAGTCAAAATGGTCGCAGTAAACTTTCCAAACCATTTTAAACACATTCACATATGCGAAATTTGAATTCATTTTGTCTGATGCTTATGATGTTAAAACCAGTGCCAAAATCTGTCAAGATAGAGTAATGTATAAACGACAACAGTTGTATAATTAATGCTGTGATGATGTATATAATTTACCTATATTTTAAAACTTTGAGCACGCTGTGATGAAAGTTTAATTGTTTTTAGTATTTTATAAGCATACACTAAGTTGCATGGTTTTAGGTTTGTAAATCTAATTATTTGTCATTTTCTAAGCTTTACACTGTCTCTCATAACTCATTTTTGAATGGTTCTTTTAATTTTAGTTACTCATCATTTATAGAAGTGAGACTGTCTACAAGTAATGTTAGTCCACGAAGGTTCAGTGCAAATCCCTTTAATATTGCTGGAGTTAACTGCGCACATGATTTTCCCCATTATATCTATGAAGGAAAACAGTTTATAGTAAAGTTGGTCACAGCCCAATGTCCAACGGTTTCTCATATAAGTAATTCACTTGTGAACATTTGAAAAAAGTCCTTCAGTTTTGCTATGCGAGCTAGTTCCAAGCGAGTTTTAACAGACAGACAAATAGACAGACAGAAGGCACAATAAAATGTCTTAACTCCCCAAAAGGTTGATTTTGTGGTGTGATTTTTTTTTTGGGGGGGGGGGAGGTTGAAGGAGACACACATTAACAATAAACAAATAGTTTATACCATGATTCTACATAAAAGTATATAAGAAGACTTATTTAAGGTGTTTTGAGTCAATTTATTAATTTGTAACCTGATTATAAGACTTAACATGACATCGGTATTTACCATTGAAATGGAGTGGGTGGGGTAATAAAAAATACTGTAACAATTTCTGCACCACTTCTGAACCTGCATCCACCCTCAAGTGTCATTGTCTGAATGTATACTATTCCCTCAAATCAACATAACTTTAGTACTGGATGTGTTAAATAAAAAAAAAGGTTAATTCATAGTGCAAGCCCCTCTACTATATTACATTCTACGACATTCTATGAGCTTCTAAACCTTCTAAATACTAAAATTTTGTATTTTAAAGCATTTAAATACCCAATAAACAACACAATTCAAACGATAAACATGTTTACATAACAACCCTGTCATAAGATTAAACAATCTGTAAGATCAGTATTTAGCATTGAATTTCAATGGGTGGGGTAACAAAAAATGCTGTAGAAAAAATTTGCACCACTTCTGAATCTAGCATGCACCCTCAAGTGTCATGTATGTATATATACTATTGCCTGGTATCAACAGAAATTTTATACCGGATGGGTTAAAAAAAATTGGGATTCATGGGGTCAGCCCCTCTACTATACAGTTTTCAATGGATTTTGATTATACTTGCACACACAGTATAAAGCTATAAGTTCTCGAAGGAATGCAATTAATGTTGAAATCTAATCATTGTCGCACAGTTATCTGCCCTTGATATACTTTAAAATAATTTTAGAAAAGGCTTCATTTCAGTATTGTTATGGCTCTAGTTATCTGCCCTTGATGTACTCTACTATACTAGAATTATGAGGATGTATTCCAAAATTGTTTACATGCTATACTACAAATTTGAATGATTTAGATTAAATAGGGTGAAACTCAAAGGTAAAGCTATCAGGCTTCATTACAACAGGTGAGCGATATCAGGGCCATCAATGCCCTTTTGTTGTTAAAGACATCTCCTGACGACCTTTTGGTCATAACGCCTTGCCAGATTATTTACTGTCAATTTTCTTGCAAAAAGCATGGGTCTTGTGCATATTGAACCATTGAATCGTCTTATGTGAGACCGGACCGTTTGGTTAGAAATAACCATCGAAAATCACTAGAGCATGAGTATAATCTGGACCTCACTAGGTAAACTGAGATTGTGTTGCACGTGCTTTACAGTTACATTGACACCTCCAGAACAATGGGCTGAAGGTCCCTCAATGGACTGAGGAAAAGTCTTTAAAGCGACTTAAAACCAAACGGTGTATTCGTAAAAAGAAAAAGGAAAATACTCCAATAAAAGCAAATGTGTAGTATTATCGTTCATCTGGTATTTGAAAACTATGATCTGTCTTAAACATCCTCAAGAAAGGATAGCGCCCGCCAAAGTTTACTGTGAAACAGCCATCAACTATTCCTAGGTGTACCTTCCGCTCGCCTTCGTTCAAGACCATGACCTGTGGTCTTTTGTAGATCCATGTTAAAAGCGTAATTAAGTTCTTATTCATGATTTATTTTTCTTATCTAATATTTCAAAAGACTTCTAAAGTGGCTATTCCGACACTTGACGACGTTAACACTCTTAAAAAAAAGTATATAAATTGTAGAAAATACCGTTCGAGGCCATCTGTTCTATCTCAGTGTTCCCTCCCTACAACGACTCCCTCCTTACAACGACCATTGCCGCAGTTCCCAACACAGGACAACACTTTCACTGCTGCAATATCGTCTGCTTAAATTTTTCGTCTGCTGTTTTCTTCAAAGTTACATAAAATTTGACATTTTGATATAATATATTTTATGACGAGTGACAAACATCTTGAATCCAGATCAGACGCCGCAATACGCGGCGTCTGATCTGGATTCAAGCTGTTTGCAAGTATAATCCAAGGCTTTATTTTCCCTCCCTGTGACGATCCCTTTCGAACAACACACACAACCTATGTCTTCAATTCGGTGTCGTTGTAGAGAGGGATCACTGTAAATCATAACAACAAAACTACAGCTAAATCCCCCTGGACCATGAGTAGTAATCCCTGAGTATAGTTCTAATATCAAAATTATGTGTACCAAAAAATTGTGACAACTACTATGAAATAAATTATGAAAACTACTATGAAATTAACAAAAAACAGTATAACCTGCTTTATTTGACAATGATTTTCAGAACCATATGCCAATTGGCATACAGTCGAACTCGCTACCCCGAACATGTATAAGTATTTCTTTTGATAAATGTCTATATATCAAGCTCGCTTAAGTGGACAATACTGTATATTAAGTGTTTCAAACTCTAGAAAACTGTTCTACCGATGGTGCATTTCTGCCGGTGAGGCAAAGCTCTACTTTAAAAGAGTTCTAAACAGTTCAACAAAGTATTGTATACTAGTATTGCTAATTCTCCCACCGCGCGTATGATAATAATTTACGAAACCATTATCTCCCTCCCCCTTTGACATCTTTGCCTTTGCAAATGGCAGAATAGAGAAGAATTTCTTCATGCACACCTGTAAATTCTTCTCTATCAATCTTTGATTTGTCCAAATCCGATCAATGGTGTAGGAGAAGTTGCGCTTTTTAACGATAATGTATAAAACATTAAAAGTTCAGTAACATTCCCATCGGAGATGCGGAATAGAAAATAGTTATCCGTACACATCTGTAGATGGTACTCTATCTACCTGTGAAATTTTGTCAAATCAGAAGAGCGGTGTAGGAGGAGTTGCGCCTACGAGCGCTTTTGACCTACAATGTATGAAACAGTAAAGCTCAGTTATCTACCCTTGGAATTTGCGTAATAGAAAAATATTTCTTCCTACATATCTGTAAATGGTACCTTATCAACCTGTGATGTTTAAAATCCGATGAACGGTGTACGAGGAGCTGTGCTTACTAGCGCTTATAACCTATAGTCATTAAAACATTAAAGTAAATTATCTCTCTTTTGAATTATCTCCACTTAGAAATGGTGTAATAGAAAGATATTTCTTCATGCACATCCTTCCATGGTGCTCTATCATCCTGTAAAGTTTGTTTCCAAATCCTATCAACGGTGTAGGAGGTAAGCGATTACAGGGATGACATACGAGCGGATAAAGAGACAGATAGACAGACGAGCGGGCTGATTCCAGTATATCCCTCCCAACAACAACAACAGCAATTCGTGGAGCGGTATAATTACAAAGATTGCACTTGACTTTCAATATCAAGAAAGCATGCCTTACGGTATTCAATTTTAATAAAGTGTCCAGCCAATACTCAAGTTGCTAATTAGAGCAGAATTAGGACTTAAACCAGAACTAAAATAATAATATATATGAAATGAATATTCTTGAAACATTTGACAAGCCTCACGTATATCAAATAGCTTATACGGACCCCTTATATATACAATAAATGTGTAAAAATGCCACGCAGTTTAGTTTTAAAACAATAAGGATATACGTTGGGTATAAACTTACACAACAATTTTAAGTCTCTTATATTTAGCCTTGAAATATAAATAATTCGTTTTTACTGAAATACATTAAATTTAGCTCGAATTTTCTCATAAAAAGGACACTATTTATTCAATATAATTCACTACTTTCAATCTATTATATGTTGTGACAATATTCAACAATATAGTTATTAAATATATGAAATACTTACTTAAGTATATAATATACACAAATGAACTTATTTTGGTTAATTTACAATTTGTTCGTTTTTAGCCTTTAGCATTTATTATAACTTAGAAATATAGAAAAAAGATAAGTTTCGTAAGATATAAATTCTCTGCTTTTAAGCTCACTTGAGCTTGCTCAGGATGAGCTTTTGCAATCCTTGAATGTCCGTCGTCCGGCGTCCGGCGTCAACAATTTTAGTGTTTACACTCTAGAGGCCACAATATTTATCCAATCTTTCTCAAACTTGCTAAGATGGTATATCGCCATAAGAGTTCGGATGAGTTCGATTATGGTTGAAATCAGACAAATAGGTCATGAGTTATCTACCTTTGAATTGCTGAAAATGCCATATTTAACAGTGTTTACCCTCTAGAGGCCACATTATTTATCCAATCTTTCTAAAACTTTCCCATATTGTATATGACAATAGGAATTGGAATGAGTTCGATTTTGGTTGAAATCGGACAAATAGATCAAGAGTTATCTACCTTTGAACTGCTGAAAATGCCATATTTAACGGTGTTTACATTCTAGAGTTCACAATATCTCAAACTTACTCAGATTGTATATGACTATAAGAGTTCAAATGAGTTTGATTATGGTTGAAATCAGATTAATAGGTGGAGAATTCACAACAGCAGATGTTAAGTGCTTGTGTGGCGGCTGTAAAAAGTCGCCCCTTACTTCATTCTCAGTGTTGTTATACTTTCTGGTCCTTTGGAATCAATGATTTCAGCGCATTTACAGTTGAAAGTTGAATTCCGCTTAAGCTGGTGCTAGGGGGCGTGAGCACTGTTGCATATTTCAGTATTGCTCATGAACAGACTCAATTAAACCGAGTCTGCAATTTTCAGTATTTGCTTTGTTTTCTGTGCTTTCAAAGGATCTCCCCTTATTCAGATTTATCTACCTTTGAATTGCTGAAAATGCTATATTTAAGGGTGTTTACACTCTAGAGGCCACACATTTTATCCAAACTTTCTCAAACTACTCAGATTGTATATTACTATAATACTTCGGATGTGTTCAATTATGGTTGTAATCGGATCAACAGATCGAGAGTTATCTACCTTTGAAATGCTGAAAATGATCTATTTAACAGTGTTTACGCTCTAGAGGCAATACTATTTATCCAAGCCCTCTCAAACTTGCCGAGATTGTATATGACCATAAGAGTTCGAAAAAAGGGTGATTATGGTTGAAATCGGACAAAAAGATCAAGAGTTATCTACATTTGAATTGCTGAAAATGCCATATTTTACAGCGTTTACACTATTGCAATTACAGTTTTCAATGGATTTTGATTATACTCAGTACTTGTACACACAGTATATAGCTATACGTTCTCGAAGGAGTGCAACTATTGTTTAAATCTAATCATTGTGGCAATAGTAACCTGACCTTGATAGAAGTTGTTTAATGCTAGAAAAAGGCTTCATTTCAGTATTGTTTAGTCTCTAGTTATCCGCCTTTGATGTACTCTACTATACTAGAGTAGGTCGACAAACTTGAATGGATTTAGAATAAAATGGGTGAAATTCAAAGGTAAAGCTATTAGGCTTCGTTACAAATGGTGAGCGATATCAGGGCCTTCAGGCCCTCTTGTTACCAATTTATATCTTAATTCCATTTATAATTGACAAAAAGCTATTGACATAAATATTGTTATCATGTAAGTGCACAGAAAACATTACCTTTTATATATTGCAGATATATAAAATTGTTAATTTTGATAAAGATAAATATTAATGTTGATATAACTACACATAAAATATCATTTTATGTCAAAAGATATTTAACTCTTTAATTTTTCAGAGATATTATTACATAACATAATCTTTATTCGGCATAAATATACACAAATCACATATATAGCCGTACATGTATATAGCAGTATTTTGAGGGAAAAACAGATGTATATGACACATTTAAATATGTATAAACCACATACATTATGTGAAATAACCATAAATAATTCTTTCATATAGTGTTTATAACATTGATGGGATTGTTAAATTGCGCACGTCGCTAATGTTTTGAAACCTGGTGTATCCATAAATGTCTAAAATGCTTCCGCATACTTCATTGATGTCTTTAAATGAATCATTTCCAATAACAGCTCTCCATTTAGAAGCCGTTTTACTGCTATTTCCCCTTTCAACACAGTATGGGCATGTTTTGGCTTTACCAAACAGAGTGATTTTTCCAATATACTGCGTCATGCCCTCTGTTAAATTCAATCCTTGGTTTATGAAGTGTAATAATTCTGTGGCGTATCTAAAAGGAAAGTTTGCAATGCTTTCGTATCTAAGTGTATATATTCGGTCAGGATAGTTTTGAAATATTCGAGCTTTCTCTAGCGAGTCCTCTCTTACCATATGGCAGTATTCGGAAGAAATGTTCTTGAGGCCACCAGGTTTTTTCCTTGCCGATTGCGACAAAGCGTTTCCTCTTGGATCTCTTACTAAGTGAATAAACTTAATATGAGGATACTCTTCAATTAACTCTTCAACATTCGGCATTCTCAGTCGAATGAATTTAATAATCCGTAACGGTGCGGTTAAACACCGTTTTTGAATTTTACGCATGCATGTGTGTGTTTCTTGGATCGTTTTCCCATGTGAGCAGTTTGAAAGCGAAGCTAATGACCTTATCTTCCTCCAGTGCAAAATATCAATGGCCAACTCGTATGGATACCATTCCAAATTACACGTCATCAATGCATGTAACTCCTCCCTCCGGAGTAACTTTAAGTACGAATCCGTAATACGTCTGAAAAAGGAAAATAAAATACAGTGGAGAAGACGTTATCCTGTCCAGTTAAAACGCAAGATACACGCAAACGCATTGTAAAAGATGTATATAATTACATCTTATTAACAATTCTAACTATTCACTAATGTGAGTGGCAAATCATGTAGCCTGATCTAGCTCCAAACTGTTTGCAATGGAATTAATATTTTAAGCGTAAACACGTTTATTTGGAAAGAATAACGTTTTCGCTACTGTACATTATAAGATTATCATCTGAAAATAGCCTATAGAAATTATATTTTACCCTTTCAAATCGCGAAGTTTAATTTCTATTTGAAGCCATTCACCGGCCATATATATTCTACTTTAAGAACATGGCCATTGTTTTAAGTAATTTGACATAACCTAACACTGCATTGCCCGTCGTATACGGATTAAAAGGTGATCTTGATTATCCAAATTATCGGCAAAAACCATGAATCGCATTAGCGATTCATTGTAAATTTGCCGTAATCTTCTGTCGTTTATTTCGCTTGAACGCCTAAAAATCAGTTCATTTCTGATATTTACAATATATTTGCTGTAATTTATAATACATCTGTATCAAATGAACAATTTGTTAGTACATGTACGCATGTATGTTTTATCAATGTTTAATCAATATTAGAGGTTGATAACACGAATAATGTGTACCCTATAAGGAACAGCCATTGCCGAATTACTGAAGCTGTGTGCATTCGAAAGCAAAAACATAAGTTCCTTTGTTTACATTCCAATGTCAACAACTTAACAGTTTGGCGCGAAAATGCCGATTTGACGTCGTTTGTAAGTGACGTCATTTTTAAAGTAGGATAAATATAGCGATTTTTGTCATAAAGAAATGCAGACAGCTGCTATGAATATTAAGGTATATCAATTTTCTTGCAGTTTATGTCACTAGTAAAGAAGAATTTTAGTCGATCATCATGCTTTCCGCTAAAAGGAAGAATTACATCGGTGAAAAACATTTTTTTGAAAAACCCGCCAAATGTTTGCTATCCAAGTTCCAAAGATTAGTTCGCGAATGGAAAATACATATGCCCCGTCTACTCTGCGAAACTTATCCACAAGTCCCGCTTTTTCGAAAAATAGCGTTTACAATGGATCTGAATGTTGCGAATGTAAATATTTATTTAACCCTTAGCCCGCCAAATAAATTGTCGTCTGCTATATTTCTCTTCTGCTTCAAGTTTCAAAGTGCTTCAAAGTTGCTGAAAATTGCTGAAAATGTTGTCTGAGTGTCAAACAGCTTGGATCCGGATGAGACGCCGATTTACTCGGCGTCTCATCCGGATCCAAGCTGTTTGCATATGGAGCTATAGTCGTGAGTGGCAGGCTATGGGTTAATAAATACGCCTTTTTACGCAACTACATGTAATACTTTCTTCTCCTGAAGAAAAATAGTCCGGATTTACACAAACAAGAATATGCCACATAAGAAACAGTTTCTATATCCTAGAAGATGGTAGCTTTAAGCAGACTAAAAGTAAAGCAGAATGAGCCTTAAGATGCATTCTGTTTTACTTTCAATCTGTTTGTCAGTGATCAACAGTCTTTTCAACACTAGAGACAGGCTATGGAGGAATTGGTTATTTAATAACATAACGTGGATACAGTTATAAAATAATTTAGCCGTGTCATGACAAAAACCTGCCTAATTGCATTTCAAACAGTGTAGATCAAGGTCAGCCGCCGCGTCAAACATGCGACGGCTGGTCTTAATCTACACTTTTTGACACCTGCAAGCATCTGAGGCACATCATGTCGCTATATTATATACGGTATTTGGTAGTGTAGACCAAACTCAGATGCAGAGCCTGGGATGACAATGGTGCTTGATCTGTACAATTTTGCAATACAATAAGGCAGGTTTGGTAATGGCACGGCTCAATTGTATTCCTATTCAATAAACGCGATTGTTCTAAACAAATGAGCCGTGTCATGACAAAGCGAGCCTTATTGCATTGCAACATTGTACAAACCATGCACCGTTGCGCCTCGTCCCTGCCTGAATTTGCCGACCCTCGGGGGAGAAATTCCTATCCTACATCAACCCTCATGGTGTATTCTTATATTCCCACCTGAAGACCATGTTCAGTGATTCCAATATTTTGTTGTAACTAGTTTTTGGTTTGGTACAGTGGAGAAGATATTTTTTTTTCACGTTTGAACGTTAATGCATAACAATAGAATGTAGAAATTAATAACGTATTAACAATTTTGACAATTCATTTAAAACTGTTTGGCAAAGCGTTTGGAGCCTGATCAAACGCCAGGTTACCCGGCGTCTGATCAGGCTCGAAACTGTTTGCAGTGGATATGATAGTATATGATGAGTCAACGTCTTCTCTATTGTAATACGTATATGTACGTACACTTTTGTGCCATTGAAGAAAGTAGCAGTCTTGTTACGCCGCACAATATACACGTGCTTTATTGCAAGGAGAGGCTCGAACAGGTAGAACGCCCCAGGGTAGCTGGCAAGCACTGATCCAGTATAGCTTGATCCGGTTCTATAATAAGCTAGAAGTAACACAAACGGTTTCGTCTCGGCTGAAACAAAAACAAAATACAGTCGAAACTCGATAACTCGAACTAGCTTAAGTGGAACTTATACGTATTTTAAAGTGCACACGTGACTAAACCAGGGGTGTGTTCTACTTACGCGAGTTCGATTCATAGATGAAATACGGCTAAGTTCAATTTAAGCAAGTTCGAAGCATCGAGTCTCGGCCGTAGACTAGATCAATTTTTTTTAGCTCACCTGAGCACAAAGTGCTCAAGGTGAGCTTTTGTGGTTGGTCTTTGTCCGGCGTCCGTCGTGCGTCGTGCGTCAACAATTTCTTCAAACATCTTCTTCTTCAAAACCGCTTGCCTGATTGCAATCAAACTTCACAGGAATGTTTCTTGGGTCAAGCTCTTTCAAAGGTGTTCAAAGAATTTGAAACAATGCAGAACTCTGGTTGCCATGGCAACCAAAGTGAAAAAATAAGGAAATCTTAAAAAATCTTCTTGTCAAAAACCACAAATGCTAGATCTTAGATATTTGGCACATAGTATCATCTATAGGTCCTCTATCAAGAGTGTTCAAAGTTTGATCCTGGGGTCAAAATTGGCCCCGCCCCAGGGGTCACCGTTTTACATAGAGATATATAGTGAAATGTTCAAACATCTTCTTCTTCAAAACCACATGCCTGATTGCAACCAAACTTCACAGGAATGTTCCTTGGGTCAAGCTCTTTCAAATTGTTCAAAGAATTTGAAACAATGCAGAAGTCTGGTTGCTATGGCAACCAAAGTGAAAAAATAAGGAAATCTTAAAAAAATCTTCTTGTCAAAAACCACAAAGGCCAGAGCTTAGATATTTGGCACATGGCATCATCTATAGGTCCTCTATCAAGATTGTTCAAAGTTTGACCCTGGGGTCAAAATTGGCCCCGCCCCGGGGTCACCATTTTACATAGAGTTATATAGTGAAATGTTCAAACATTTTTCTCTGAAACCATTATGGCCAGAGCTTTTATATTTGGCAATGTGTAATGTCTAAAGGTCCTTCACATATGTTGACGAATTGGTTCCGGTCTGTTGAATATCTGGGTCACTGAAGCTAAAAATAGATTTTTTCAATGAAAACTTTAAAAAATCTTCTTGTCTGAAACCAAAATACACTGAGCTTAGATATTTTGCACATAGCATTGTCTACAGGTTCTCTATTAAAGTTGTTCAAATTTTGTTCCTGGGGCCAAAATTGGCCCGGCCCCGGGGGTCGATGTTTTACGTAGAGTTATAGTGAAATGTTCAAATACATTTTTCTCTGAAACCATTTCGTCCAGAGCTTTGATATTTGGCATGGTGTAACGTCTAGAGGTCCTTCACATATGTTGTCGAAATGGTTCCGGTGTGTTGAATATCTGGGTCACTGGAGCTAAAAATAGATTTTTTCAAAAAACTTTAAAAATCTTGTCTGAAACCAAAATACACTTAGCTTAGATATTTTGCACATAGCATCGTCTACAGGTCCTCTATCAAATTTGTTCAAATTGTGCCACTGGGGTCAAATTTGGCCCCGGCCCAGGTGTCGCCATTTTTCATGGAGTTATATAGTGAAATTTTCAAACACATTTTTCTTTGAAATCAATATGGCTAGAGCTTAGATATTTTGCATGATGTAATGTCTAGAGATCTTTCACATATGTTGATGAATTGGTTCCGGTCTGTTGCATATCTGGGTCACCAGAGCTAAACATAGTTTTTTTCAATGAAAACTTTAAAAATCTTCTTGTCTGAAATCATAGTACACTGAGCTTAGATTTTTTGGCACATAGCATCGTCTACAGGTCCTGTATCAAGAGCATTCATATTATGTCCCTGGGGTCAAAAGTGACCCCGCCCTGGGTCAAATTTTCACAAATCTTCTTTTCTGAAATCACTGACCCATCACCATGTACAGGTGAGCGATTAAGGGCCATTCTGGCCCTCTTGTTTACATATGGACCTTTGCAAAGGTGGTGTGTTGAGCCGTAAATTTTACACTTCGGACGAATTCTTCACGAAAACATTCGAATATGTCACACATGTGTGAAGTCTATGTTCTGATCCACCTCACCCATAACCCCCGACAGCAAAAACATATTGTTCACATATCTAAAACAGTAAAAGAAAACCTCATACATTCTACCAAGGGTTTTGCCACTCAAATGGACAAGGGGACACATTTGGTTTGCTCTGCTTGATAGATCTCTTATATTTCACAGGATGATAAAACACATTTAGTAGTCTTTGCCTCTGTAAAATTGGATCGTAAGATAAAAATGACAAGGTCTCACGGTGTAGAATAACAGTGCTCCCTCTCTATTGTCTGCTTAAAATTGTCGTCTTCTGTTTTTCTCAAAGTTATATAACAGGCGTTTTAAACAGAACATAATTAATGACGCGGCGTCTGATCTGGAGTCAAGCTGTTTGCAAATGTAAGCCAGTGTTCCTCCCTATAACGATTCCCTCCGAACAACGCTCACATTTTTTGTTTCCCATTGGGTGTGCTGTATACACATAATGGACACATAAAACTGATTGTTTATCTTTTCTTTATACTTTATACATTGTAAAATGACAAACGGTGCAGACCCTGATCAGAGGACTCATTGCGAGTCCCGTAATCTGGGTCTTCAATGTTTACACAGGACAAGTGTACACTTAACAGGTGCACTTTTTCAGATGCTGAACTTTTGTTCTTGCAAATTGCTGCATCCCGGTTGGTATTGTTGTTTATTATTTGTTTTGTATGAAAATGCCTTTTGTTTTATGTACTTGTATATATGTTGAGGGCCTCATGGAAGATTGGTCTTTACCAAATGAGCTCTCTCGTTAAATAAAGTCTTTATTATTATGATTATTGTTATTATTGGTCTGAATGAAATGAAGATCGTTGTTGCCATGGTGACAATATACGGTAATTACTCGATTCTGTCGTATCGGAAATTATTCGGTCTGTCCGTCCGATGCATTCTGTGAACATCGTGTAGGCAAAATTGACCCTTCGGGATCATTTTACGTAGTCTGTCTGTTCGTGCGTCCGCGCTCATAAATCGATACTTATGAGTCCAAAATGTTAACCTGGCCAGACGTTCTCACAGTTGGGCATTTGTTGGGTATATTTTTTGTTTAAAAGTACCCAACAGTACACAAAATACCCAACAATAACAATAGGGTAATCACGGAATTAATGGAATCTATTGTTCTCCCTACCCAACAAAGGACCTTTCGTGCGCTCATCTATGGTTACATTAACCTGGATACGTCTTGTGCTATTAACTTGGCCATGAATGGGAATAGGGTTAGGCTTAGCTTCTAGGTCCTTCTCAGAGCCCAGAGAATTTTCGGTTATTTGACTAGCCACGTAAAAACGATCAAAAGAAATAGCCACATAACACAAGGGTGTCTGACTGTCCATCCGTCCGTCTATCTGTCTGTCCGTGCAGCTAACTTGGAGTAAGGGACCATTTTAGTGGACTGTGAACAAATATAGGGCTATTGGCAGTTAAAGGGATATGGCCCCTGAACTGGTTCTAAAAATTGCAAAAATGGTATCAGGGGGCCTCAGGGGAGGTAAAAAATAAGTTTTCAAATTAAGGCCCTTTACCATAAATGTCCATAATCTGTCCATATGTAGGGGTGTGACTTTAAAGGGCCATTTTGGTTGCTCAGATAATATCAATGGGCCACTTGTGGCCCTTTAACTTGGACAGATGGCCCTTTAAATTTAGCCCCTTAACAGGCTGGCCCTTAGACCTAAGTAAGTAGACCGTCCGTCTGATCGACCGTCTGTTACTTTATATTTTTAACGCTAATTTCTGTTCTACAGAAGCGTTTAAGATTAAAATTCATTTACGGAAAGAGTTTGATGAGTGGACGTTTCTTTCACATGGTTCATACATTTGGATCAAAAGATTCAAAACCATGAAAGTTATTCCCCTTTCCTACACTTTCTTTTCCGGTAGATGACTTCTGCAACACTAAAGCTTTTGAAATAAGATTTCATTAATGGCAATATAAAGGGCTTTACACATGGATCATAACACCTTCATCAATACTGCGATAATTGTTCCCTCTTTCCCTCATGTTCTATTTTCGGCCTATAACTCCTATTCTATTGATGCCTTTCAGATGAACCTTCATGCATGGAAATATTTTGGTGAGTGGGAATGTCTTGCACATGGTTCATAACTCTTGCTTCGACTGATGCTTGCTGGCAGGTGACCCATATGTTCCAAGGAACATCGTTCTGTTTTTTTATATACATTTGTAAATGAAATACCTTCATAGACTCAGGGCAATGCCATGTTCTTGTGGACCGTTGTATGAAACGTCGTACGACAAAAATGGTCGTAAGTCAGATTCTAAAATTATCAATTAATATTCCATCTAGTCCTGTCTTGTGACATCTTTTTGGAATCGTCTTGAAAAGACGATTCCAAAGAGATGTCGCAAGACCGGATTGGATGGAGAAATCAAAAGTAAGCTGTATTTTAAAGTTTTGACTTATGACCGTTTTTGTCGTACGACGTTTCAAAAAACGGACGCCTGAAGATTAAAACTCGCAGGCTGAAAGTAAAGCAGAATGCCCATTAAGGCACATTCTGTTTTACCTTCGACCTGCCTTAAGTTTTGACCTGTCATAAAACTAGAAATATGCTCTTTGGTAAGGGGTTAATATTGCGATGGTTCATGAAGGCTTTGTTTTGGTTGCTGAGCACCTGACCGGCTGTTACACTACCAACCCTTAACCCGCTTATCACATTAAAGTCGTTTTGCAGACAGTGTAAATCTAGATTTAATACCTCCTGAAGGACCTCTCCGATCAGAGTATACAATGTTTGCTAGTAATAATTGCTTCTGCAATAGGTAACGTTCGCGTTGCCAAATGTTCTACGTTTGAGTTTGATTATTGTTTGATAATTTGATTAATATTCAAACAAGGACGGGCTATATTTGAAAATGTAACACGCTCGGGTTAAATGACCGATCAGGGCCTTATAGTCTATTTGCTATGGGGAACTCGTTATTTGGTGGATTCAAGCTTACTACTTTGTTTACGGGTTACATTTGCAGTATAATATATTATAATCATAATAATTGGGGGTGCCCGACCTGGCTGCCCTATTTCGGTCAAAATCCAAAATGACGTCCAAAGTGGCCGCAATAAACAATATTTTCTTGAAAAACACCCTGAGTTGGTAAAGTTTCCTGATTAAAATTGTCAATAATTGTGTAAACTGGACAGAAAGGTTGCGCTTTGATATAGTTGGGCGAATTTGTATCATTTAATTGTTTTGTGTTTTTACATAACGACTTAATTTTTTTTAGAACAAAGTAGAACATATATTGTCTAAGGCATTGACTTATACGCCATATTGGTAGTTTAAAAGTCGTATCTGACATTTTGTCAGAAAATGACATTTTCTCATTTTTCAAAGCTATGTTGTCTGTAAAAAAATGTTAAAATATCCAGCTTAAATTAAAATATGCTTTTAAGATATTGATAAAATATCTAAGGTATTATCTACAAATATGAAAAATACTTTGCGGTAAAAGATTGCATCTGTCAAATACGACATTTTCTTTGTAACGAATTGATTCAAAGACCTTACAGTTCAGAATGAAAAGGTCGTATTTGATAGATAATACCTTATACCTCTAAATAGTTTCACAATGTAATAAACACAAACTTGGATAGAAAAGAGCAAGGAATATGTCAAGGTCAATATAGTAGAGAACGAGCAGTACCCTCATTTATTGATTGATTGGGTTGGGTTATACGGCACCGGTACTACATAAAATGGTCATGTGGCCATGAGTCCTTCAACAAAAGTATCAAGGTATGGACATTGCCATTTTGATCGTTTCAAATTCTTAAAATAATGAGCTGAGCGTACAGAACTTTTGCATCTACTCTCACAGCTGACAGTACATTTCCTCTAGAGCTGACCGTACAGTTTGCTTTACATTGTTTACACGTTTTCTAGCATTTAGACTGCACATTCAAAAACATAGTTTTAATATAATCGTATCAATGGATATAAAATATGTTTTCCGCGCAGTATGTGTAGTTTAAGATGTAGAACCTCTCGTGTAGATGGTAAAAATACTCGATCTTTATGACAACACTGTCGAAAACAAGGTGAGCCATCGACAATATCCGAGTATATTCAACAAAATTAATTAAGGACAACAACTAAATACGTTGAAATGTAACGCATATGCTCAAATCTGACCAAATAAATGCTTGCGAAGGAACTCAGACTCAACGCAAACACTTTATAAGCGCTGGGCCTGTTCTATTTATAAGGCATGTGGGTACTTAATGTTGGACAAAAAATAGTGCAGAAATCATGTGGCTACTTAATGTTGGCCAAAAAATAGAAATCTTGAGTTTCAACATGTCTTACTTTGTACTTGGTGTATTTTCTCATCGATAACAGGCTGCGGAGCCGGTATTTTCAACGATCGGAATCCAAACTCTGTAATTCGTAACACAAACACACAAAAATAAGAGAAGGTAAAATAGTGATACGCATTAGTTTGAATATCAAAAATAATCTATCTACATGCTTGGTTCGGTGAAAGTCATTACTTTCGATGTAATTTCGATGTATAACATCATGCAAGCGCGGAAACCAAGGATACGAGCAGTGTTTCATAATTAATGGAACTTTATCAATACGTGCAAAATGCATGTTTGATATGACATTCGAAAGAGCAAACTCTCGCCTACACGAGAGTATAATACACGTGAATATAGCATAAATCACGTAACTCAATAAGTCACGATACGAACTGAAATAACCCCAACTCAAGGGCATTGGACTGTTTGTTGGCCTCGTTGAGGTAAAAACAAAATTAAAAATTATAGATCTACTTTGATAATTATAGCGGCTTTATTATTTTTGATAAGGTAATGAAACTTTCGTTCAAATAAAATCTGACATACTGCACTATTTGAAATGTTTTTATTCTATAAAATACTTAAGCCTATTATTGTACTAAAGATATCATCTAAATTGTACTATTGTTATGTTAAAGAGTATTTGTTGAAAGCTTAACTTCGTGTTTCAAATATAAACCAAGCCATAATTGAAATCATTAATGTTTTAAAATCAAAATATAGAAAAAGATTGGGGTAGGGTTCCTTAGAAAAATAAGAAATTTTATTTCTTAAAAATTGAGATTTTAAACAGTTATCCCTTTTAATTGCAATGAATTTTATATGCATTAACCCAGGGAGATTAAATTAATATATTAGAGCTCCTGATTAACCCCTTCACTGCCGTGACGTCATCAATTTTAAATAATTGTCGTCTGCATTTATTTTTCAAAGTTAATTTTTATGAATTTTGACTAAAGAAATATTGAAATGAGTGTCAAACGCGGCGTCTGATCAGAATCCAAACTGTTTGCAAATAACCATTGTGCTCGGGGTAAGGCAGTGAAGGGGTTAAAAGTAATACATAAACTGATATATTTCAAAAACAGTTTTACAAATTGTACTTTTTACTGGGGACCGTTTCATAAAGAACTGCGTACGACCAAAACGGTCGTAAGTATTCTGAAATACATTTAATTTTCTTGAAAAGACGATTCTAAAGAGATGTCACAAGACAGGGTTAGATGGAGCAATAAATAATGATTGAGACTTTTATAATCTGACTTACGACAACAGTGTCGTACGAAGTTTTATGAAACGGGCGCAGGTGATAACTTTACATAGAGAAATTCAAATATATCAACTCTGAATATTGTTACAGACAAAACTGTTTGTAGACAATACATGGAGAAGACGTTATTATTTCCCAGTTAACGCGCGTGCGCTAAAACTATTATTTTCTATTGCAGCGTGTTTGAGCCAGATCAGACACCGGGCTACCCGACGTCTAATCAGGCCGAAACTATTTGCCTCTCCGTGCAGGACCAAGACTGTTTGACACTCGTTGTGAAATTTCTTCAGTCATACTGCCTTATTTTTTTAACTTTGAAACGGTATTGAAGACAACAAAATTAAAACAGACGTCAAACTATGAATGGGTAAAAATCTCACGAAATATTTGATAGTGAAGGGTTAATACGCGTTACTTTAATTAAAATAATACTTACTTAGAAAGTCAGTCGAAATAGTCATCAAGATCATTGCCGCGACAGTAAAACAAGCACAGACAAATAACGCTCTTGCCATCTCTGAAATGTATGAAATGAAAACGAAAACTGGACCATTATCAGTGTTAAAAGCTCATAGCCAGGGCATTGCCAATTCAGGAAGAAAGTTTTATTTTAGAATACTCTGTAAAGATATACAGGGGCCCGTTTCATAAAACATCTTACGAAAAAAGTTGTCGTAAGTCAGATTATAAAAGTATCAATTATTATTTATTTCTCCGTCTAATCCTGTCGTGTGACATCTCTTTGAAATCGTCTTGAAAAGACGATTCCAAAGAGATGTCTCAAGACAGGATTAGATAGAAAAATAATTAATTAAATGTATTTCAAAGTTTTGACTTACGACCGGTTTTTTTGTACGAAGTTTTATGAAACGGGCCCCTGTAGACGATATTCGTTCCATTTAAATGCAAACTACAGCGCTTTCTCTCTACAACGACACCCGATGGGAGACAACAAATATGTGTGTTGTTCGGAAGGAGTCGTTATAGAGAGGGACATTTAATACATTTACCAACAGCTCGAATCCAGATCAGACGCCGCGTCACGCGGCGTCTAATATGGATTCAAGCTGTTTGTCAGTCGTCATTAAGTTTTTTCTTGTCAAAATGTCCTTTATGTAATTTGAGAAAAACAGCAGACGACAAAGTCAAGCAGACGATTTTGCAGCAGTAAAAACGTTAGACATAATTGTCCTTTTTAGGGAACTGCAGCACAGGTCGTTGTAAGGAGGGGTCGTTTTAAGGAGAGTGCCGTTGCAGGGAGGGAGCACTGTAAATGTAATAAAATGGAGAAACTACAATTACTTATTTAAACGGAGTGACAAACAATCTGGATCCTGATTGGACGCCGCCATATTAGATGGCTGCTCTGGCTCCAAACTGTTTACAGATGTCATAAGCAGGGCTACCATAATGTGCTCATAAAAGTCCTAAAATTCCAATATTTCAAACACGATTTTAAAGTCTTACCTTTAACCCTTTCGCTGCCCAGCTCTATAACACTAATATAATTATGTAAACTGTTTGGATCCATATCAGACGCCGCGTAACGCGGCGTCTGGTCTGGATCTTAATTGTTTTACGCCTATATAATTGAACCATTTTTACGTTAAAAAACATAGCATTTCACATTTTACTAAGAAGAGCAGAAATCCGCAGATTCCTGAAATATCCGTAGGTCTGGAGAAATTGAGTAAAGGCCGAAGATTTCGGAAAAATACGGAGAAAATGGCAGCCCTGCATTACGTTTTGTAGCATACGCGCGTTTATTGGAAGAGAATAACATCTTCTACAATGCATCATCGAGTATGAGCTCTTTAGTCCGGCAGCGCACACGTTTCACCTTGCTTGGAGTTGTAAAGAAAATGTTTTTGTAGTTTTTGATAGAATAGACCCTCATTTTGAATAAAGCATTTCTATTATTTCCATTTAGAACTTTAATAATGTCAAAAGTCATGAAAGTGAACTATAATCTGCTGAAAAAAAAGTCCTTCAAATGCATTGAATCAAACCCAACAGCTAGTCAGATACATGCCGGCGGCCATCTTGGACGCCATCTTGAATATCTGGAAATGCTCAAGGATGACCGGCGGTCATACATCGGATCCTTGATGCTGAGAGTCTATTCTACCAAAAACGACAAAAACATTTTCTGTAAAACTCCAAGCAAGGTTAAGCTAAATTATCCTTGTCTGCAACCGGACTACTTACATCCGTTGCATACAAGGTTAATGATAGCTTAAACAGTATAATGGGTAATATTATATCGATATTGAACTTGTTGAAAAATAGACACAAAAGGATTGTATGCTTCAATGTCTAGGCAAAGAATTAGTCAGGAGTTTCATGTGGGGTCCGTACCTTATATTTGATAGTTTGGTTAGTAAAATTCATTGAAAACCCCCTTGAGTGCGAGTATGTCAGTGCCTCTCTAGACAGCTTGAGATGGCTGTTTTCAATTTAAGCAAACTTGTCTCATGTTTTACAGTTATTTTAATAGTGGGAACAATGGGGATTGAATCATTGAATAAACTGGGATTGGAAGTGAATATAAAAGATCGAGTATCTTGAGCAACAGTGGAAATTTAATCTTTCCTTTTCACCCTCGTCGCTTATAACTTGTAACCGACACCGTTTGTCAATAGTGGTTTAACTCTTTCCTCCCTGAAACTTTAAATGGAAAATTCCAGTTTCCATTTTAATCTAGTCCATTTCTGACTTTTAAGGGTTGTTTTTTATCCATTTTTGGCATTATGACAAACAGTGAAGACCCTGATCAGAGGGCTCCTTTCGGAGCCCTCTGATCTGGGTCTTCACTGTTTGCACAGGACAAGTGTACTATTCACATGTTCACTGTTTGAAAAGGACGCCTATATGCGGGACTAGGGTTCAAAGGGTTAAAAGACAGAACATTAATTGATAAACGAGTGAAAAATTGTACCATTATTTAAACCGTTTTTTCAGGTCATATGCTCATCTGCTTTTAACGTGTTTGCAATTTCTGTCGAATTAAGTTTTAAGAAAAAAACAAATGATGAGTATCCAACATTTAGATCCAGATCAGACACGGTGTAAGGATCTAGATCCAAACTGATTCCAACCGATTTTTTAGATAATGGCAACTGTGTTAATCTAATTTGATTATTGTTTAAGCGATTTCAAAGTGAAGAAACCAAAACGATGAGTGTCAAACAGTTTGAATTTAAATATGCCATGGGTTCAGAAAAGAAATCGATGGCCGTCGATGGTCATCGATTGCAAAGTGGCTACCCGTCTGAAATATAGTGGAGAAAACGTTATTCTTCCGTTTAAACGCAAACGCATTGTAATGAAATATAGAAAAAGGCCAACTTTTTGACAATTCTGACTACAAGTTTTCAATCTGAGTGGCAAACTGTTTGGGGCCTAAAATTGGGTGCTGTTCCGTTTACCGTCGTGTCCCATTACAAAGAATCCAAACTGTTTGCGATTTTTTTTATTGTCGTTGATTCGTCACGCGGTCCGAGAGGTTGTCCTATTGTTCTAAGGCTTCTATGAAATGCGGGATGGTCGGCGTGACCCCTTTTGTTTCTATTGTTATGCCATCCTCCCATTGTGACGTCGTGGATGACGGCAACGGGCGTACCATACCCTCTGTGGAATGCGGGATGGTCGGCGGGACCCCTTTTGTTTCTATTATTATGCCATCCTCCCGTTGTGACGTCCGATTGTGACGCCACCCTGTTGTGACGTCATCGATCACGTGACAGCAGCACTAAACTACTCCCGGCTGGCCGAGTGGTTAATACATGTACGTCTGACCAAGTAATGTTCCGCCCCATATGCAGGGTCACGGGTTCGAATCCCACCCGAGCTAAATATTAATTTCTCTGAAAAGCATTTTTAAACATAATTACTTAGCCTAAACTAATAGTTAAGTGTTTATATAAGCGTTTGACATACATTTACAAATTACTATTTTTATGCTAAACCTGTTTGCCAGTCCGTTTATATGTTTACCCTGATAAATAGTGATATCCAGGTGAGAGAATATGTTTCAAGTTAGACATTGTTTGCAATATCAATTATGTCATTGAAGCATGCCCCGTTAACCCTTTCCCTTATAGAAGCGACTTTTAACGCATTCATTTTATTCATCCGCCAAAGAAAATAGTTCCATTTTATACTGTCAAGAATATGTACCATAAGAAATATTTTCTATATCCTAGCAGATAGTAACTTAAAGCAGACAGAAAGTAAAGCAGAATGCGCCCTATGGCGCATTCTGCTTTACTTTCAGCCTGCTTTAATAGGTCACATATCTTAAATACAAGAAACAGGCTATGGGTTAATGGGTTAACGTTTTATGTCTAAACACTGAATCATGGTATGTAACTTGTCTAAACACTGAATCATGGTATGTAACTTGTTTTAAAGCCGTATTTTGCTAGAACTAGCCATGATTGAGAGCATTTTCAACGCGTTCGTTTGCTTTTATTTCCTAAACTTTTTTTTGCTTTTTTGACTGAAGAAATATTGATTTGATTTGATTTGTTTTGATTTTACGTCGCTTTCAACAGTATTTCAGTCACATCGCGACGTCCAGCTAATGACAGGTGGAGGAAGACCCCAGAAGCCTTTTATGCACTGTTTGAGGCACAAATCGGCAACTGGGTAGAACCACCGACCTTCCGCAAGCCAGCTGGAAGGCTTTCCCACATGAAAAATCCGAACGACCCTACTGGGATTCGAACTCACAGCGGTGAGGAGCTTAGTGATGTAAGTCACAGTGACTATACCACTAGGCCACGGAGGCCCCCGAAGAAATATTGAAATGAGTGTCAAACAGCTTGAATCATGATCAGACGCCGCGTAACGCGGCGTCTGATAAGGATCGAAACTGTTTGCGAAACCCTGTTGTGCTCGGGGTAAGGCAGTGAAGGGGTTAAACGCGTTCATATATTTATCAAATAACAAAACGTTTAATATTAAAGAGGTTCGCGACCAGAATTAGCATTGAAAATAGTAATTTGTAAATATATGTCAAACGACTATATAAACGGGTAAGAATTAGTTTAGGATAAGAAATTCTGTTTAAAAACGGCATTTTAATAAGAAAAATATTATTAGACTCTGGTGGGATTCGAACCCGGGACCCGGCATGAAGGGGCAGGAAGAAAAATAAGGCAACCACTTAGACCAATAGAATTCTTCCTAAAATTAATATTTAAAAAAAAAAAGGGACAGGGTGTCATGCAGTTTGGAACCTGATGAAACGCCGCGTTACGCGGCGTCTCATCAGAATCCACACTATTTGCATTTAAGGAAACCACGGCGGCACACATATCCACCGCAACATGGAAAGAGTTAAACAAATGTTTGTATAGTATGTATACGGCAAAGATATATTAAACTCTCGTTTCTTTTCATTTTCTAAGAGTTATAGATAAAAGGATCTACGCATGTTTTGATCAGATGTCACAGTATTTGGTATCTTTATATTGTTTATATAATTCTAACGGTGGTTGAAAATAAAATTATTTACTATATGAAATTGTAATTCGGTATATATGGGAGAATATAAATAAACTGAACCACTTAGGTTCATTAAACAGAATTATCCATCTAGCTTGACAAGGTAAATGTAAGATCTATGGTGTTGTCTTTCTTTTTACTAAAATTGATCATTTATCTTTTTTGCAAAGCAACAAAACAGTTTTTACCTCCCTTTAATTAACTGACAACAATTTTTTTACAGTTTGGTACTGTGATTCTGTTTTAGAACATAACAAAGGCAACTTGTATTTGTTATGTAAGCGAGTCTTACAATCAATAAACAACTGGCTACTTATTGAAATATTCATATTTTTTAATTTGTAAAATATATTAATAATATGTATGTAATAGCTTTGACTTTCGTGATTATACGGAAAAAAAGTTTTTTCCGTTCTTAAGTAATGCATGAATAAAACAAAGGTATTCCTATTCAATTCACATTCACTGACAGACATTGAAAAGTGTTTGATTTGCGCGTGCATAACTTCCCTAAAACTAAGCAACGATGCGACATGGGGGCTGACATGTTGGAAATAGTTAGGCCTAGGGAATCCAACAAATGCAGATAGCCCCTGGTTTTAAGCTCTCGATTCAAATTTTCGTTTTGTTAAATCAACTTATGATGTAATGAAGCAATAATTGATGAAGAAAGACGTTATTTACGTTGTTGTGATTGACCATCTAGGAACTACTTCGCCGAAGTACCGGTACTACTTTATGTACATGCGCGGGTCAGGGAGGTAATAACCTGGCCCTTCGCACCATTTTGGGTGAGTTCATTGCCATAGAGTGGGTGAGTCAATTTACTTAGTTACTGTACTCTTGAACAAGTCACGTTACATTGGAACCGAATAAAGCCCCGATTTAACACTTTGTGGGCTGTCGAATTATACTGCACCAAGATGGTTGACAAGACGCGGTACTATTGGGCCTAGTTGTAAATAAAAACTGAAACTGAACTTTGGATTGTACACAAACCGGCATAATACCGGAACATCTCACGGAGGGGAGATATGTTTTTGAGTTAACTTTTCCTTTCAATAAATGCCTCTATTTCATTTGTTATTGATATTCATACGCCACTTGACCGAATTACTCAATATTCCTACGCCGGTACTACTTTTTGTGAAAAATATTGAAGAAATTGAGAAATTCTGCTTTTTTAGGTGAAAATAAGCTATTCAATATGAAATCTTAGTTTGGATTATTAATCATCTTTTCTTTTTCTTTTTTTGAAATTTGATATTTTGGATGAAATTGAATTAGTCCAGGACTAGGCCTCTAGACCCGTTTGCAAAATGGTGTTGAGAGAGTTTCTCACTTGATGTGAGTTAACGAGACCATAGACATCACAAATCACCGAGGTGCTTGTCTGCCACACTGTCACATTTCCCATAATATCCAAATCCAATATGGCCGCCGCCAGCCATTTTGGAAAAGCTACCTTTTTTGTTTTTTGGAGAATAAATAAGTGTAATACCTCTAAATTGATTGTTTTTTGGTGTGGAACTCATTTCTGCTGCCCTTTGTGCAATCTGGGGTGTCTTTGATTTGGAAAGGTCAAATTTCACATTAGTCAAATCCAATATGGCCGCCGCCAACCATGTTGGAAAAGCATTTTTCGTTGTTTTTTAGAGTATAACTCATTTCTGATGCCCTTTGTGCAATATGGGATGTCTTTGATTTGGAATGATCAAGTTCCACGATAGCAAAATCCAATATGGCCGCCACAAGCCATGTTAAAAAAGCTAACTTTTTTCCTTTTTTGGAGAATAAACCAATGTAATACCTCTCAATTGATAATTTTTGGGTGTTGAACTCATTTCTGATGCCTTTTTTGCAATCTGAGATGTATTTGATTCGGAAAGGTCAAGTTTCACAATCGCCAAATCCAATATGGCCGCCGCAAGCCATGTTAAAAAAGCTAATTTTGTTTCTTTTTTGGAGAATAAACCAATGTAAAACCTCTCCATTGATAATGTTTGGGTGCTGAACTCATTTCTGAGGCCTTTTGTGCAATCTGGGATGTCTTTGATTTGGAAAGATCAAGTTCAAAAATAGCCAAATCCAATATGGCAGCCGCAAGCCATGTTAAAAAAGTTAATTTTGTTTCTTTTTTGGAGAATAAACCAATGTAATACCTCTCAATTGATAATATTTGGGTGTTGAACTCATTTTTGAAGCCTTTTCTACTATCTGGGATGTTTTGATTCGGAAAGGTCAAGTTTCACAATAGCCAAATCTAATATGGCCGCCGCAAACCATGTTGAAAAAGCTAATTTTGTTGTTTTTTGGACAAAAATCAAATGCTATACTTCTAAATTGATTATTTTTTAGAGTAGAACTCATTTCTGATGCACTTTGTGCAATCTAGGTTGTCTTTGCTTTGGAAAGATCAAGTTCCAAAAGAAGCAAAATCCAATATGGCCGCCGCAACCATGTTGAAAAAGCTATTTGTTTTCTTTTTTGGAGAATTATCAAATGTAATACCTCTAAATTAATAATATTTTGGTGTGGAACTTATTTCTGAGGCTCTTTGTGCAATCTTGGGTGTTTTTTATTCAGAAAGGTCAAATTCCACAATAGCAAAATCCAATATGGCAGCCGCAAACCACGATAGAAAAGCTAATTTAAAAAAATAATAATTAAGAAAGATCAAATATACATGTAATACATGTATATCTTAATTGGTTATTGCTTGTGTTTAACTCATTTCCTCTCTGAGGTCCTTTGTTCAATATGGAGAGTCATTGGTTTGAAAAGGTCAAGTTCAATGTCTTTTTGATACATTAACGACCTTTGGCTTAGCTTGAACAGCAGTAGTCAGTATGTAAACAAGATGTAAGTAAATGGCAACTCTCTGACATTAGACAGAGAAAACACGACAGTGAGCGGGACTCAATCCTACGTCCTGAGGTAAGAGGCTTTTATCCTAACCACTAAGACTATCACAGGCCTATGGACAGACGGTAGGGCCGGGGCAGAATATATAACACCTTGTTCCACATGCATAGAAAGATACATCAATAAAGCATCAACAATTGATTAGATACACATGTAGTTCCAAAGTCATTTCGTGCCGGGTTTTCACAGGGTGAAGAAACTGAAGTGTCCAGTTTTCCATGACAAAATGTGTTGCAAAAAGTACCTCTGCAGCACGGCAAAGACATCAACGAGTATCACACGTCTCTGTACACTAATACAATGTGAGCAGACTCTATGGTAAAGGCTGAAGGCACTTTTAGGGCAGCAGAGTACCAATGTACTCCTTACCACAAGGATCCGACACGATTGATTTTGAGGGGAATAATCGTCAGAAGGGATAAATAGAGAAAAGGGATACAACTGATTGTCAGTATATTCTCACCCTATCTCGACAAAACCGGGCATATCATGAATAAAAATTGATGAACCGACACTTTTGTTGCATGTCTGTCTTCAGTTTCTTCACCCTGTGAAAACCCGGCACGAAATGACTTTGGAACTACATGTGTATCTAATCAATTGTTGATGCTTTATTGATGTATCTTTCCATGCATGTGGAAAAAGGTGTTATATATTCTGCCCCGGCCCTACCGTCTCTCCATGGGCCTGTGGTAGTCTTAGTGGTTAGGATAAAAGCCTCTTACCTCAGGACGTAGGATTGAGTCCCGCTCACTGTCGTGTTTTCTCTGTCTAATGTCAGAGAGTTGCCATTTACTTACATCTTGTTTACATACTGACTACTGCTGTTCAAGCTAAGCCAAAGGTCGTTAATGTATCAAAAAGACATTGAACTTGACCTTTTCAAACCAATGACTCTCCATATTGAACAAAGGACCTCAGAGAGGAAATGAGTTAAACACAAGCAATAACCAATTAAGATATACATGTATTACATGTATATTTGATCTTTCTTAATTATTATTTTTTTAAATTAGCTTTTCCATCGTGGTTTGCGGCTGCCATATTGGATTTTGCTATTGTGGAACTTGACCTTTCTGAATCAAAAACACCCAAGATTGCACAAAGGGCCTCAGAAATAAGTTCCACACCAAAAATATTATTAATTTAGAGATATTACATTTGATAATTCTCTAAAAAAGAAAACAAATAGCTTTTTCAACATGGTTGCGGCGGCCATATTGGATTTTGCTTCTTTTGGAACTTGATCTTTCCAAAGCAAAGACACCCTAGATTGCACAAAGGGCATCAGAAATGAGTTCTACTCTAAAAAATAATCAATTTAGAAGTATAGCATTTGATTTTTGTCCAAAAAACCCAACAAAATTAGCTTTTTCAACATGGTTTGCGGCGGCCATATTGGATTTGGCTATTGTGAAACTTGACCTTTCCGAATCAAATACATACAAGATTGCACAAAAGGCCTCAGAAATGGGTTCAACACCCAAACATTATCAATTGAGAGGTATTACAATGGTTTGTTCTCCAAAAAAGAAACAAAATTAGCTTTTTTAACATGGCTTGCGGCGGCCATATTGGATTTGGTTTTTGTGGAACTTGATCTTTCCAAATCAAAGACATCCCAGATTGCACAAAAGGCATCAGAAATGAGTTCAACACCCAAAAATTATCAATTGAGAGGTATATTATTGGTTTATTCTCCAAAAAAGGAAAAAAGTTAGCTTTTTTAACATGGCTTGCGGCGGCCATATTGGATTTTGCTATCGTGGAACTTGATCTTTCCAAATCAAAGACATCCCAGATTGCACAAAGGGCATCAGAAGTGAATTATACTCTAAATAATAATCAATTTAGAAGTATTATATTTGATTTTTCTTCAAAAAAACAACGAAAAAAGCTTTTCCAACATGGTTGGCGGCGGCCATTTTGGATTTGGCTAATGTAAAATTTGACCTTTCCAAATCAAAGACACCCCAGATTGCACAAAGGGCACCAGAAATGAGTTCCACACCAAAAAACAATCAATTTAGAGGTATTACACTTATTTATTCTCCAAAAAACAAAAAAGTTAGCTTTTCCAAAATGGCTGGCGGCGGCCATATTGGATTTGGATATTGTGGGAAACGTGACAGTGTGGCAGACAAGCACCTCGGTGATTTGTGATGTCTATGGTCTTGTTAACTCACATCAAGTGAGAAACTCTCTCAACACCATTTTGCAAACGGGTCTTCAGGTCAGGTACAGGACTAAATAGGCTATGTAATGTTTAACTTTTCGCCCGACTCACAGGAACGTAGATTAGATAATCTACGTTCCTGATTTGACCCATTCAATTTATTTTTTTTACACTACCACTTTTATATAGACGGTAGAGTAGATCTAGATCTAATAAGTTTTCGCATTCAATCTGCAAATGGCTTTATTTAAATTCAAATGAGTTAATTACCAGATCAAGTAAAAAACCACTTTACGGAATGAACAAAGGAATTGTGAAAACTATACAGTTTACAACTGATTTTGACTTATTTAATGACCACTGCTTAAGTAGTGGCATATGCCAATCTATAGCAAATGTGTCTTATATGCAGCATTACCTTCATTCCGTAAATTATTGTTTTATCAACAACAGAAATGCTAAATTTCCAAGTTGGATTGTATATCTTTTGAACAATTGCCACAATTATTTACGGAATGAATTTCAAACTAGTAGCAGCACATTTATATTGTTGGATATATATATATGATCGAAATAACATGCACAATAAATGAACTGAAACATCCTTTTTGTGACCAAATATTTTTATCAATAATTGTATCAATCTCTATATACTACTACCGGAATAGCCCACGGTCCCATGTATTTTCATTGATTTTTCCATAGGCCGTGGGATGTTCCGGTAGTAGTATACTACTACCGGAATAGCCCACGCTCCCATACAAATCAATGCTTTTTTTCCATAGGGCGTGGGCTGTTCTTACATCCCACGCTCAATCTTAAAATTGCCATTTTTAGACACTAACCCCAAAAATATTTCCAAGCCCCTGTTTTCTAGCTTTATTATCCCTACAGGGAAACCCCTACCCCGGGGAGTGATGTCCCTCCTAGTAGCAGCACATTTAGATTGTTGGATATATGTGATCGAAATATGAATAATAAATGAACTGAAACATCCTTTTTGTGACCAAATATTTTTATCAATAATTGTATCAATCTCTATATACTACTACCGGAATAGCCCACGGTCCCATGTATTTTCATTGATTTTTCCATAGGCCGTGGGATGTGCCGGTAGTAGTATACTACTACCGGAATAGCCCACGCTCCCATACAAATCAATGCTTTTTTCCATAGGGCGTGGGCTGTTCTTACATCCCACGCTCAATCTTAAAATTGCCATTTTTAGACACTAACCCCAAAAATATGTCCAAACCCCTGTTTTCTAGCTTTATTATCCCCACAGGGAAACCCCTACCCCGGGGGGTGATGTCCACCCTAGTTGCAGCACATTTAGATTGTTGGATATAATTATGTGATCGACATATCATGATTCATAAACGAACTCAAACATCTTTTTGTGAGCCAATATCTTCATCAATAATTGTATCGATCTCTATATACTACTACCGGAATAGCCCACGGTCCCATGTATTTTCATTGATTTTTCCATAGGCCGTGGGATGTTCCGGTAGTAGTATACTACTACCGGAATAGCCCACGCTCCCATACAAATCAATGCTTTTTTCCATAGGGCGTGGGCTGTTCTTACATCCCACGCTCAATCTTAAAATTGCCATTTTCAGACACTAACCCCAAAAATATTTCCAAGCCCCTGTTTTCTAGCTTTATTATCCCCACAGGGAAACCCCTACCCCGGGGAGTGATGTCCCCCCTAGTAGCAGCACATTTAGATTGTTGGATATATGTGATCGAAATATGAATAATAAATGAACTGAAACATCCTTTTTGTGACCAAATATCTTCATCAATAATTGTATCGATCTCTATATACTACTACCGGAATAGCCCACGGTCCCATGTATTTTCATTGATTTTTCCATAGGCCGTGGGATGTTCCGGTAGTAGTATACTACTACCGGAATAGCCCACGCTCCCATACAAATCAATGCTTTTTTCCATAGGCCGTGGGATGTACTTACATCCCACGCTAAATCGTAAAATTGCCATTTTTAGACACTTACCCCCAAAAAAACCATGCCCCTGTTTTCTAGCTTTATTATCCCCACATGGAAAACCCTAGCCCCGGGGGTGATGTCCCCCCTAGTAGCAGCACATTTAGATCGTTGGATATAAATTATCGAAATATCATGAGCAAGAAATGAACTGAAACATCCTTTTAGTGACCAAATAGCTTCATCAATAATTGTCTCGCTCGTACTACCGGAATAGCCCATGCTCCCATACAAATCAATGCTTTTTCCATAGGCCGTGGGATGTACTTACATCCCACGCTAAATCGTAAAATTGCCATTTTTAGACACTTTTACTTTTAAACAATTGCCACAATTTATTTACGGAATGAATGTCAAATTGTTGGACATATATGATCGAAATATCATGCACAATAAATGAACTGAAACATCCTTTTAGGGACCAAATATCTTCATCAATATTTGTCTCGCTCTTATATACTACTACCGGAATAGCCCACGCTCCCATACAAATCAATAAGAATTTCCATAGGGCGTGAGCTGTTCCGGTAGTAGTATAATAGAGCGACAACCTTTCAACAGTTTTCAAGCGTTTTATGATCCCAAACAAGCTTCATTCCGTAATTCTTGATTTTCGTTTATTTCGTTTATTTTTGTTATATTAACCCTTAAATCGGCAACATTTCATATGAAATATACTTTTATCATATGCGCGCATACTTCCGAGGCGAAGTTGTCAAGGAATTAACCATAACCATATTTATTTTTAGAAGCCGGACTACTTTTTTCCCCGCGTGATCTATTCTGGTATTATGCCCACAAACCTATGTTTTGATATGTAAACTCGACATAAATAAGAAATGTCTGAAAGAATGAGGAGCTAGAGACCACCAGTCGTTAAAGGTGTGTATAAGCGCCAAGGCTTCTGTGAAAGAAATGGAATTGTTTGATCCAAATTTGCGGAGAGTAATTGTAGCGTGTTCAATTGATCAATTACCCACCGACTGTTGCTGTAACAGCTGTTTAGGTTAGCAGTTTGTGCAGAGTGCATTACAGTAGAGAAAGCATTTTCTTTCCAAATAACCCCGGTTGCACTTTTATTTTCATTGCAAACAGTTTGGAGTCAGATCAGACGCCGGGTAACCCACAGAATTATACACTGACGGAATCGAAACCTCGCGCTATATCGTAAACCTCGTGCGGCGGATACGAGACTCGCGAGACTTGATAAGAGACTGTCTATCGGTAGTCAATATGATAAATGTGTGTTTTCGAAGCATTGTTAACGGGTTTTTATTCCCGTGAATTGATAGGAATGTCCACATAGTCGTTTAAATCCTATTAAATGTCAATAAAAACACTCGAGTCGGTAAATTTCACGCCAGAAATCGCGGACAACGAGGCAAAAAAGTGAAGATGTTGTCACGTGACACATAATCTCGCAAAATTCAACCGCCGCGAGAGCTCAGGTACTCGCCCATTCAATTTCGCTTAGTTGCTATTCCGTTTTGTATAATTCCGTGGGTAACCCGTCGTCTGATCAGCCTCCAAACTGTTTGCCACTCAAATTAAAACTGGTAGTTGTCAAAAAGTTGTCATTTTCTATATTTCATTGCGTTTGAACGGAAGAATAACGTGGAATGCCATGCCATTTTCGTAATCGAGCATATCTGAGGTCGTTGGTCGTGTCAATCTGGTATTAATTTTCCGCACCCGTCGCTAACTTTACCCTATACATGTTCTATCTGCGGAAGACGGCCGTCGATCCCAGCCCGCAGAGATGGTACGGCGAGCATCCGCGCTCCGTTCCCCTGGGCCAGCGCTATCTGCCGTCGACGGTCTTCGACTCCTGCAGTAGCTCGCCAGGCTGGTACGGCGTGCATCGCTTGGTTCCCCTGGGCCAGCGCTATCTGCGGAAGACGGCCGTCGACACCCTCCCCGCAGTAGCTTGCTCTATTTTTGTTAAGTATAGTAAATTAAATGAAAACAGGATTTGTTTGCAAAATTCTATGCCCCCTTATGTGACAGGTCTCTAAATAACCATGGCCTTTGTCTGACATTACCCAACTTGTACTCAAGCTCAAAAGCTTTTTCAGTTGAGTACACATGCAGGTACATGTAAGCAAGTTCAACAAATTACAAAATAAAAAAAAAAAATTCTATCTTAAAATATTATCATCATTCTCATGAAAGAAGTTAATGCAATTCAACTGCCTTTTAAGATGGAATTTGACACTGGCTACATTTAAAATTCTTTACCCGTGTGAATCAAGCAGTAGATCCATCTCGTGCAAAATGTACCTTCTGCTTAATCATTTGATGTAGCCTGGTTACCTGTGTTTTCGCCACCCTTAGCTATATTTATCGCGCATGCGCCTATCTGATGTAACATTTCTTACTTGTTCACGGATCTAATTCTGAACTGAACCTTCAATAACACGCATATATACAAATAAAACTTGTGAAATAAATACAAAGTGTAAATAACTACCGTTTTCGAAACGAGGTCATTGCTCTGGATCACCGGGATGCTTTCTTGTCAAATCGTCACCTCTGATTGGTCGTTCGATAATTAGGTCAATGTAGGCTCTGGCAGTATGTTATAGGTTGTTTCATGAAACTTGAACATTTTTTAATGATTTTGAAATATTTAATTTAACTTTTACAACTTAACAATATAAAAGTAACAACGGACAACTAGAACATGTATTTTGATTGGAAACTTTTTGTGAATTATTGTTATTTTATCTGTTTCTTTCGCATTTTTGGCGCTTGAAATCTACCTGAGTGAAACTATCCTAGTATTCAGGGATCATCTGTAGTTTTCGGACATCCTCGGTAGCCTGCTCGTGACGGAATTCTAAGTTTTGCTTAGGTGGCGAATTGACAAGAAAGTGGTGATTTGACAAGAAGCAAGGATATACCCATCTGTAACCAGGACTAAACAATACTTATTGATGGAATAAAAATAGCTGACAACTTACAGCACAGTGAAACAATTAAAAGCAGAAAACATCTTTAAATGCTATCTGCTTTACTTTCATCTTTCTTTAAGTGACCACCTGCCTTATACAATAAATGATTACTGTAGCCTCAGTTGTGGCTACAGAGTTGTTTACTGAATTGCAAAACCTCATCCTTGGCAACTCTCAAGACCTTCACTCTTTGATTTATGTTGGTTGTTTATTGTGAAAACTTACACATATTTTTAAATTATTTCAACAGGGGCAATGGTAAAATGGTATGGATTGATCCCATGGATGCGTCAGATTGTATGGCACCACAACACAAAATGGATCATATAGCACCGATAGATGATGAGGGATGAAGAGATGAAGATGCTTTCAGGACAGCTGATTTCATCTAATCTCGTTGATTGTGATGAAGGGCATGGTAACATCACACTAACATGGTACCAGACCTTTCAAGGGGAATTCAACAGCCATACAATAGGTAAATTATTGCTTCTTTCATTAAAATAATACATAAATTTAGAAAAAGTTAAAACTTCTACACCAGTCAGCTGAGGTTAGCCTTTATTGAAATTGCAACATGGTGAAAAAACATGCTACTCATCTGGGACTTGCAAACGGTTTGATACAGATAAGGCACCACTGATGCCGGGCCTGATCTGGATATACTCTGTTTGACACTCAGATTCTTATTCTGTTAGGTAAATTTTTTTTTTTTTTAGCTCACCTGGCACGAAGTGCCAAGGTGAGCTATTGTGATCGCCCTGTGTCCGTCGTCGTCCGTCCGTCTGTCCGTCGTCAAACTTTTTCTTTAAAGATCTTCTTCTTAGAAACCACTGGGCCAATTTCTTCAAAACTTCATAGGATTGTTCCTTGTAGGGTACTCTCTCAGATTTTTCAAATATAGGTCATCCAATTGAAATTGTGGTTGCCATGGCAACCAATTGAAAAAACTTTAAAAATCTTCTTGTCTGAAACCGCTGGTACGATTTGAAAGTAATTTCACACAAACGATCCATGGGTGTCGACCCTCTACCAGATTTCTTAAAATAATTTTGATATCTAAAAAACATGGCCGCCAGTGGGTGGGGCACATTTTCCTTATGTTACTATTTAGTAAAAACTTTAAAAATCTTCTTCTGTGAAACTACTGGTCCAAATTGAAAATAATTTTACACAAATGATCCATTCATGACTCTCTACCTGATTTCTTAAAATCATTTTGTTATCTTTAAAATCATGGCCGCCAGTGGGTGGGGCAAGTTTTCCTTATATTTCTGTATAGAAAATCTTTAAAAATCTTTTTCTCTGAAACTATTGGTCTGATTTAAGAATCAAGTACTTGAACCAGATAAAAACTACCTTGGCAAACAGCGTAGACTGACCTTTAGATGACATCTACATGGCCTTGACATTTGTCTGACTTAACCCAAGTTGTACTTTTCTCAAGAGATTCTTTGGTGCACATGCCAAAATGAAGTCTATCACATGTAGTCATGTGACCAATGTTAAGTTCTGCCTATTTGGCCTTTAAAAGCTGAGTCTCCTTAAAATGCAAAATATTTTCTTACATTATGTTATAACTTAAAGCGCCTACAAATAGTAAATAATTGAAAGAAAACATTTGAAAGACAAGTTAAAGGCAATGTGTGTGGGTCATTAGATTGAAAAAATAAGATAGTAATGTGTACAGTCCTGACAGTAAAATTATTTTCATTTCAGTCCATGAAATCGGATTTATTATTACGAGTCAGGGCTCCACATAAGTTGAAGTAATCAGACCAAATGTAGCTTTTCTTTATGTCAGCACCAATGCCTATGGTGTTCCCCTTTATTAGAATTGTCTTGAAAACAGGATTCTAATAAGTAGTCACACCACTGGGTTTAATGTAGACATAAAGAATTTACTTTTCAGTTATCTGAAACCCTGTGTTAGTAGAACTATTCAACATTAATTTATCATCATGTTGGTTTGGAACTTTAACTCCATTGATTGAATTCATACCAGACATGCTGAAAAATTCATGGGACAGTACAAATTAGCCAAAACCATGCCTTATTCACATGTTTCCATAAAGCCAAATAATACTTAACATTGCCTCCAAAATTCAGCTTATGCTTTATAAAGAATAGTTAAAGAATCTTCAACATAACCTCCTGCTTTCGCACAAGTAACTTTGCTAAAGCAGGAAATTGTGAGGGACCACTAGTGTCACTGTGTGGAATAAAATCTGCTTTTTGGTCAATATGTTAAGTTGTACAACAATAATAAAAGAAAACAACAACACAAAAAGTCCTGCAATGTTTCAGACCTGTAGAGTGCCTTATACATAACAATCAATTATTTATGTTATATCTATTGCAGAATCATCACAACCAGTGCAATGTTTGGAATGTTTCCCTACCTGAAGTGGTAAACAATGAAGGCCAAGCATTAACCATGAGTATCCTATCCAAGATAGACTTTCAAACAGAGAGTCAGTGACTATGATGCAAATTAAAACTGACTTTTTTCAAGGGAGAACAACATAATTATGTGCTGAATTTGAGTAATAAATATATGAACTGATTAGAGCGGTGGATAAGTTGAAATGGATGGAAATTCCATGTCAGCACCAAATCCTATGGTGTAATTTAACTTATTATTAGAATTGTCTCTTTTAACCAATTCTGGTTTAAACAATACTTTATTCAAATAATGAAATGGATTGGACAACAGGCATTGCCTCACCAATTCTAATCACTAAATTAGTAGTCACACCATATGGTTTAATGCAGACATAAAGATTTAAGTTCTTGAAGTACTCCCCTTATTTGGAGCCCTGTGTCCATGTTAATTATTTTAAAGAAAAATTATGTTGTGTGATTTTTAGCTCACCTGAGCCAAAGGCTCAAGGTGAGCTATTGGGATGGCCCTGTGTCCGTTGTGCGTTGTGCTTTAAATGACATCTTCTCCTATACCGCTTGACAGAATTCAACCAAACTTTACAGAAATGTTCCTTGGGTCAAGCTCTTTCAAATTTGTTCAAAGAATAAAAAACAATGCAGAACTCTGGTTGCCATGGCAACCAAAGTGAAAAAATAAGGAAATCTTAAAAAATCTTCTTGTCAAAAACTGCAATGGTCAGAGCTTAGATATTTGGCACATAGCATCATCTACAGGTCCTCTATCAAGTTTGTTCAAATTATGCCCCTGGGGTCAAAATTGGCCCTGCCCCGGGGGTCACAGTTATACATAGAGTTATATAGTGAACTTTTCAAACGTCTTCTTCTCTGAAACTAATATGGCCAGAGCTTTGATATTTGGCATGGTTGCACTTCTAGATGACCTATACCAA
This sequence comes from Gari tellinella, assembly GCA_922989275.2. Lineage (NCBI taxonomy): Eukaryota > Metazoa > Mollusca > Bivalvia > Cardiida > Psammobiidae > Gari > Gari tellinella. The sequence continues at coordinate 40,973,085 of OV277869.1, read as the reverse complement.
AATTGTTCAAATGGTCCTGGTCGGTTGCATAACTAGGTCACAGGAGCTAAAAATAGATTTTTTCAATGGAAAAATCTTCTTGTCTTAATTAAACCCTAGTACCCTGATCTTAGATATTTGGCACATAGCATCATATACAGGTCCTCTATCAAGATTGTTCAAATTTAATAATGCCCCTCGGGTAAAAAATGACTCCTCCTGGACATAAACCATTATCTCCATTTTGTCAGCTATTCTCAGGTGAGCGAAATATGCCCCATGGGGCTCTTGTTTTTTACTGCTGTGTATTATCAGAACTGATGAAATAGAAAAAAAAGCAAATTAAATATAAATTAAATATTTTTCCTGTTGTGTTTTTAAATAATTCCTAAAATCTTGGTGCAGTATAAGTGCCAGTAAAAAAAAACAGAATTGAAAGCCCAAGAGAACCTTAATTTTAAAAAGATCATGTTTTTCTTTTTGTATGTGATATTTCACTCTCTGACACTTATTTTGAATATTGATGCCAACAATTGTTTCAGTTACAGTAAAGCATATCTATTAAAACCACTACATGAGGTCCAATTGTTGGTTTGCAAGACAACTTGTCAAGTGGCTGCATTATGCAAGATTATTTAGATAAAAGTAAAGCAGAAAGCCCCTTAGGTGCTTTCTGAATACTTTCACCTTGCTTTACTCCTTTCCTCTATAGCAAAAAGTGCAAATCTCCTATATCCAACTATGTCAAAAACACTGACTGCTTCAAGTAAGATGAAAGTAACTTTTTGCAGGGAGCTCCTGCCAGAGCTTTTTGCTTTACTTTTATCTTGCTTTGAAAATGTGTTTAAAATAGTCACTGGGTAGCAGGTACTCATTTGAAATCCTTATACTGAGGTGTAGGTAGAGGTGCTGGAGGCACTTCTGTGGAGGAAAGGGTAAAACTTTTGCCTGTCTTTAAAACACAGCAAATAGTTAGATCATAAGTGATTGAAATAAGAGCTGTTTTGGTGTTATTGATTTATCCAAATGAACAGTCTTTTATGGTATTCAATACAAGTTGCATCGTTAAAGCAAAATGAAAGTAAAACAGAAATGTCTTACCTGAGCATTCTGATTTACTTTTGATTTTGCCTTTAGCAATACACTGCATTACACAGTTTAATACAGGGACAAGTGGTTTTTGATTTGGGCAGGTGATATTTGCATCAAAACTGAGAAATGATGAATTTATACCTGTATTTTATCTTGGCATTAAAACACGTGCAGGATTTGAGATGCGTAGTAATTAAATAACGAGGCCGATTTATGTCACCGGATTGGACTAGTGTTCTAGTCTCTGATAATCTGACAATTTGATAGACTATGATAGGCTATATTTGCATCACTGACATCTCATTACAATTAATTAAATTAATTGTACTGCAACAGAATGCAAGTTTTGCCCACACAGTATTACTGTATTTCGGTTTCATTTTTATGCCCCCGCACAACTTAGTCGGGGGCATATCGTTTTTGGTCTGTCTGTCTGTTTGTCTGTGCACAACTTTAACCTTGGCCGTAACTTTTGAACAATATGGAATAGAGACTTTATATCTGTTGTGTGTACTCACCTCAAGAAGCTTTTGAGGTCAGTACAACTCGGGTCATGTCTGGCAAAGGTCAACGTCATTTAGAGGTAAAATCGGGTGAAAAGGGAGATAACTCATCCTGTATTACTTCATGTGAATAGGAAGGGAGATAACTCATCCTAGCTGGCCATAACTCTTTGATCATGTGATCATTTCTTGATTTAGAAATAAGTCCTCAATAGGACATTTGACAAACCTTGTTATGACGATGACGTCATGACATCAATATAATGTAATGATCTTTCGGGGGCATTTCTCACTTTCTGTGACACCATTCTTGTTGTCATCAATTGTTTTATTAGCTCACCTGAGCCAAAGGCTCAAGGTGAGCTATTGGGATGGCCCTGTGTCCGTCGTCGTCCGTTGTCGTTAACAATTGCTTCAAATGACATCTCCTCCTCAGATTTCAACCAAACTTTACAGAAATGTTCCTTGGGTCAAGCTCTTTCAAATTTGTTCAAAGAATTAAAAACAATGCAGATGGCAAACAAAGTGAAAAAATAAGGAACTCTTTAAAAATCTTCTTGTCAAAATCTGCAAGGGCCAGAGCTTAGATATTTGGCACATAGCATGATCTACATATCCTTTATCAAGTTCGTTCAAATTATGCCCCTGGGGTCAAAATTGGCCCCGCCCCGGGGGTCACAGTTTTGCATAGTGTTATATAGTGAAAAGTTCAAACGTCTTCTTCTCTGACACTAATATGGCCAGAGCTTTGATATTCGGCATGGTGACAGTTCTAGATGTCCTTTACCTATTTTGTACAAATTGTTCCAGTCTGTTGCATAATTAGGTCACATGAGCTATACATAGATTTTTCAATGGAAACTTAAAAAAATCTTCTTATCTAAAAGCCTAGTACTCTTATCTTAGATATTTGGCACATAGCATCATCTTCAAGTCCTCTATCAATATTGTTCAAATTATGCCCTGGTTAAATATGACCCCGTCCTGGACATAAATCATTATCTCTGTTTTGTCAGCTTTTCTCAGGTGAGCGAAATATGCCCCATGGGGCTCTTGTTAGTTCATCCGAGACTTTTAAAGTGAACTAGATCTATAGTGATCAGTAGATGTCTGTTGTCCGTCAACATTTGGTTTGGTACACGCTAGCGACCATAGATCTACCCCTATCAAGTTCATATTTGCTCAGGATTTTCATCTTGAAGAGTTGTAGCTTCACTTTGAATATGGGTCATATGGGGTCAAAAAGCAGGTCACAATGTCATATCTTAGATAATACTTATAAAGACTCTAGGTAAAAGTACCACTATATTGTCAAAATCAGGAAGCATTGAGTTTTACTTATTAGTACAATTTTGCTTTTTTTCCGTCCATAGGCAAAGCCTAAATACATATTAGTAAATACTGATATATCCGTGAGGACTATATAACAGAGCTGGTTTAATCTATAGAATGCAAAAACTTAAACACCTTGTAGTTCGTGTCTACAGGACTCTAGATATGGGGAGTTTTCCGAAATTAAAATCTCTATTTCTGCATGAAACCCGGCAATCGCACCACTCATTAGAATCGTCGTTTCAAGACGATTCTGATGGATGGTGCCATCGTTAGTGACAGGATGGTTGGATTTGTTTAGTTATAGCCTCTTACCTGGAGCTCTGACTTACCTTTGTTCAAACGGTTTGATACTCAAACGATTTACTCTACAAATGATACAGGAAACCAGTCTCTTTCAATTTCTGCAGAGGACAGCAGCGATAATGTTATTTGCAAAAAGTATTTTACCACAAAGTGTTGTCTCATTGTCATGTTGTTATTCTTGTATTCTTGTATTAACCCTTCTCCTGCTTTACCGTACACTGTGCCTTAAGAGAATAGTGTGGACCCAGACCAGACAAACTGATCGGGACTGCACTGCTTTCTTCTGGGATCTGTTTGATAAATGAATATGCAGCAGCCTTTCCAGGGAAAATGGTTTCTATATTAGCCAATATTATAGTTCATATGAAAGCTGTTTATTGTGGCGGATTTTGGTCTTGGTTGTTTTTGTTTATATATGTGATTGTCCAGTAGGAGAAGGGTAAATCGTATGCTATTGTATATTTGTTGTTAATCTGGTAATATAATGTAGGGCTCCAGATAGGTAGATTATTACAAAAACCTCAAATCTTTGTGTCTACGTTGATCCCTGTGATGACAACTCATTGGAATCGCCTATTCGTGACGATTGTAATGAGTAGTTATATCGCGGGCTTTGATACTGGTATGGAGAGGAAATTTTGGATATGTTTTAGTTTACTACCTCTTATCTGGGGGCATGTATACTATCAAACTATTACTTTTACACTCGAAATGTTGAAAGTTATTTCTGCCATCAACTCCAAACCATGCCTGTTAACCTTAAACTTTGTGTCTACGTTTGATCCCTGTGATGACTACTCATTGGAATCGCCTCTTCGTGACGATTGTAATGAGTAGTTATATCACGGGCATTGATACTGGTATGGAGAGGAAATTTGGGACCTGTTTTAGTTTAATACCTCTTATCGGGGGGCATGTATATTATCAAACTATTACTTTTACACTCGAAATGTTGAAAGTTATCTCTGCCATAAACTCCAAATCACGCCTGTTAACCTTGAACTATTTAGATACTTGAATCGGGATGCACGCACTTAGTTTTTGTTCCCAGTTTAGCTTATCTAAACTGCACGTTAGTAGAAGACATGCCTCTATTATTGTAGCTACTTCATCTTTACTTGTTTTCACTTTATACTTTTACATAATTAATGGGTGATCTTAAGATATTATCATTAAATTGTCGTGGGCTCCATGGCAACACAAAAAGAAGAGATGTATTCAAGCACCTTAAAGATCAAAAATGTCATATTTATTGCCTTCAGGATACTCATTTTACAAGCGACCAAGAAAAGCAAATTTACTCACAATGGAATGGACAAGTATACCTCAGTTGTTTTTCATCTAGTTCAATAGGTGTTGCTATTCTTTTTAATAATAACATTAAAGTAAATATTAACAGAAGCGTATGCGATGAAGATGGCAACTTTGTCATTTTAGATCTGACTTTTGATGATTTTAAATGTACACTGGTAAGTCTCTATGGACCAAACCGGGATAATCCGGGTTTCTTTAATAACATTTTCGAAATTATAGATGAATTTGGAAATGATTCATATATAATATGCGGAGATTTTAACTGTATTATAGACCCTCAAATGGACTACAAGAATTACAAAACAATTAACAACAAAAACGCTAGAAATATAATACTTGAAAATATACAAAATAGACAGTTAGTTTATATATATAGCGACCTCTACCCAGACAAAAAGAGATTTACATGGCGACGTACTCGTCCAATTCAACAGGCACGTTTAGACTTTTTTCTCGTTACAGAAGACTTGGTACAGTTTTCAAAGTCATGTGAAATAGAGCCAAGTCTGAACTCAGATCATTCTATTGTAAAATTAAACATGCTATTTACAAACGTTCATCACGGTAAAGGATTATGGAAACATAATGACTCTTTATTGAATGATTTACAATATGTCCAGCAAATTCAAATTAAGATTAAACAGATAAAGACTCAATATTGTATTCCTGTTTATAATTTGGATAACATCAATAATATACATTGCAGTGACATACAGTTTACGATACCAGATGATCTGTTCTTGGAAACTCTTTTGATGGAAATCAGGGGGGAATCTATATCTTATGGCTCTTATAAAAAGAAACAAATAAATAAACAAGAAACAGACCTACTTAAAAAAATTAAACAATTAGAGGACAATCTTACAGAAGAAAATTCGCACTTAGACCACTCGACCAGCCGGACTATTCATGTCTCTACGATAGATTTAACGTACTTACTGTGTAGCGATGGAGATTACATTATTCGGCCCGGGTTAATGTCCGACCCGTGATCAATTTCTTTTGCGTCTTTCGATGCTATTGAATAAATATAGGATAAAACGATGTAAATATCTAAAAAAAATTAAGATTTGAAGACTTTTCTTGAGTTTTTTTTTAGACTGATCATATTTTTCTAATGCCAGATGCATGATAAATAAAGAGTATTTGAATACACATTTGGTTTTATTTGAGTATTTTCTTTTAGTTTTGCTAATACACCATTTGTTTGCGTTTTCTTTCAAACGATACCACGTTAATTATGTCGACAACAAACAATACCTAGAAAATAACCACTGTTCTCTGGGTAAGGCAAAAAAGGTGTTAACAATGGCCCTTCTATTGGGTTTTGCTACTATTAAACACCCTTTTACTATATGCTTTACCAGGGCTGCCAGAAGTTGATCATAAAAATCCTAAGATTTTAAATTTTCAGACGCAATTTTACTAATCGTACCTTTACCCCATAGTCTGTTTCTTGTTATAGACAACCCATTTTTTGATACGTTGTTTCCTATTATTTACCCAAAAGAACTACGCCTTAATAAAACAAACGAGTCAAATTTGTCGGCACCATTTTTAGATTTGGATCTTTTTATAAATAACGGAATTGTTTCTTCTAAGATTTACGATAAACGAGATGATTTTGATTTTAGTATTGTAAATTATCCTCATCTAGATGGCGATGTTCCCCGTTCCACATCTTACGGATTTCACAACTTATTCGCTTTGCTAGGGCCTGTACCTCTGTTGAGGACTTCCACATTCGTAATAAAACTATTACTGAAAAGCTTCTTAAACAGGGGTACAGATTTCATAAACTTCGTAAAACATTTTCTAAATTCTTTCATAGAAATCTTCCTCTCATTAACAAGTATAAATGTAACTTAAAGTCTTTTCTGCGGCAAGGTATTTCACATCCGGAGTTTTATGGTGATGTGATTTACAGACTTCGTAAGATTCTTGGACATATACATTTTCAAAACCTATTTGTGAAACGTATTAGATTTTTCCTCAAAAAAGATTATGATCCAACTATATTGCTGCGCACTTCACGTTTGGTTATCGATCAATCTACAATTGATAACTATGCTTTCCTCTTTGGTTGTGCGACGACAGACAGGGCTTAGCACTACATGATGGTGTATCTTTAAAGCCGTCCTTAACCGGGAGAGTTATGTCGGATTTTCGTGCTTTGTTTTTTCTCTCCCTCTCTGTCGTACCCTGGACCCTTCCATGTCTTACAGTTACTCGTAACTACAGACTAGTCGCTTGAGTACAATTTGACCGTTGCCATAGTGGGTTATTTTTAACACGGGCTTGAATGTTTAATTCTTTTCCATGTTACTAATGATCTTGTCTTAGAATTTTTGCTAAATGTTTTACATGTATTTACTTACTGTGCTGGCGGTCCTTTTGATTGTGAGGTTGTGGAACAGGGTTTATATTTTATGTACACTGTTTGTCTTTATAGGTGAATATAGGAGATAAGTGTGAGGTTGGGCGCCCCTAAACCCAGGTTTAACCCCCCAGTGGTTGTTAATAATTAATTAATTTATAGTTGATTATTGATTGCTACTGACCGTACCAAGGCGGGCTCCTATATTCACTTTGCTTTATGTTTGTCTTGCGTGTTGTTTTCTATTTAGTGTGTAGATGAAGGAATGGTATTGCGTGTGTGTGTGTGTGTGTGTTTGTTGTGGTATGACTGTGTGTGTGTGTGTTCTGCTTGAGAGGTGGGTGTATTGATTGTGTTACGTTTCCTGCTTGAGTCTTTCGTATTTATTTGAAGACACAATGACTGCTTAAAACAGGCTGAAAGTAAAGCAGAATGCGCCTTAATGCGCATTCTGCTTCACTTTCAGCCTTTTTTTAAGCTGCGAGTTGCTAGGATAAAAGTCCGATTACTAAGGAAAAATCCTGAGAAATGCCAGCCCTGCTTTACATAATTATTACAACGAATTTGTCAAAAATATTGTCGAAAGTGGTAAATGGTTATGTAAAAATGGGAAACATCAGGCTCCAATTGTGAAGTCACTGAAAATGCTAACTGGCATCGAGATGGTCTCGATAAAATTATGTATAATTGTACACGTTTCAAAATGAAGATAAGCAGTAGATAATCAAATTATGTCTTACCTTGGTTGAAAACGGAATACGCTACTCTAGACGTGTTCCACAAAGCTTACTAATAAATGTTCCACTCACTACTCGTAAATATCCGATATAAAACCCCTTCACTGCTTTACCCCTTCATTGCCTTACCCCGAGTACAATAAGTATTTGCAAACTGTCTGACACTCATTTCAATATTTTTTAAGTCAAAATACTTAAAATTTGAATTTGAGAAATTAAAGCAGACGATAATTGTTAAAATTTGATGACATCATACATGTAGCAGTGAAGGGTTTAATAAGGAACACAAAGTGGATAAGACCTTATCATTTCCTCAATAAACGCGTTTACGCTGAAACTATTTTTCCATTGGAAACAATTAAGAGCCAGATCAGACGCAGAGTAATCCGGCGTCTGATCAGGCTCCAAACTATTTGCAACTTAGATTAAAATAAAATCGTGATAAATGTCAACTAATTGTCATTTTTTATATTTAAGTGCGTTTGCGTTTCATTTGCGTTTAAACGGGAAAGACTAACGTCTTCTTAACTGTATCTGCAAACAGTTTGAATCCTGATTAGACGCCGTGTCACTTTCGCGTTTTAACCCTTTCACTGGCAATGACGTCATAAAACGCATTTGTAGACACAATTTTATCCTGACCAGACGCCGCGTCTTATTATAGGATCCAAACCGTGTCTGCGAACAGTGTGAATCCTGATTAGACGCCGTGTCACTTACCCGTTTTAACACTTTCACTCTCAATGACGTCATAAAATGCATTTGCAGACACATTTTTATCCTGATCAGACGCCGCGTCTGATTATAGGATCCAAATTGTGTGACAGTCGTTTTGAAATTTCTCCAGTCATACTGCCCTAAATGTAACCCATTTGTGCCCAGTGGTTTCTTCTATGTTTATATATTGGATCAAGGGATTCCTGGTCAAAATTTTCATTTTCATTTTGTTTTATATTTAAATTCCTATCAGCAAACAGTGTAGACTCTGATTAGACGCCGCATAATGCGGCGTCTGATCAGAGTCTACACTGTTTGCCTTTGTCCCATACATGGGATCGTGAGCACAAACGGGTTGATTTTTCAACGATATTGTAGTCAACAGTGAAAGCGTTAGACATTATTGTCTTGGGAATAGTGGAAAGTGTTGTTGTAAGGGGGGAGTCTTTTTCTGATGGATGTTGTAGTGAGAGAGCACTGTATTATTATTTTTGGCGTAAAAAAGAAGAAATTAGCAAAACAAGGTTTCGTTTAATGGTATGTTTATACACTTTATTACAAAATGTCAAACATAGCAGACTCCGTTCTTTTTGGAGCCCTCTGATCTGAGTCTACACTGTTTATACAGAAAAAGTTTTGCGGTCACTAGTGTACTGTTAACGTAATCAAACTTAACTCATTTCCCCCTGAAAAATAAAATGGACAATTTTAATTTTTAATTAGATATAGGTAAAGTTCATTTTTTAGATATAATAAAAGGTCAGGAAACCAAATTTGGCCCTAAAATCTGTTTTTGATCACTGGCGATCATACGTACATGTATTTATAAACATGTATCATATTAGTTTAACCCATTGCCCCATAAATACGCCTTTTTACGCCTCTAGTTTATTCATCCACTCAGGAGAATAGTTCTAATTTACACAATCATGAATGTGTACCATAAGACATATGTTCTATATTTTAACAGAATTTTGCTTAAAGCAGGCTGAAAGTAAAGCAGAGTGCGCCCTAAGGCGCATTCTGTTTTACTTTCAACCTGCTTTAACTGGTCGTATACTTTCAAAACTAGAATCAGGCTATGGGGTAATGGGTAAAGATAAATCTGTATGTAAAAAAAAAACATTTCCAAAACAAAACAATGACACGACAGCCGATATTATCCACTCATCACGATGAGTGAAGTCACGATAATCGACCATCGATTACAAAATTAAACTATTGATACTATCGGTGATAGTTCGAGCTACTATCGATAGTTGGACCTCTATCACTTTCAGCAAAGAAACGTAGTTAAAGGTATTTACTTTTTACAAGTAAATCTCGCCACAAGTTGGACCAGAATATTGAGACGGCGTGTTGGATTTTGTTCCCAGTATGTTATTAAGTCTCTTTTAATCTTTTGCCATACTGCTTGTTTTCAATATTTAATGCAGATAGTTGCTTAATAATAAGCAGAATGCGCCTGAAGGCGCATTCTGCTTTACTTTCAACCTGCTTTTAGCTGCCATCTGGTAGACTATAGAAAATATTCCTTATGATTAATTATTCATGTAGCCTACATGTTTTGTTCAATGAAATTGCCTAAAATCTAAATTTGACGACAACTTATTTAAAGCAGGTAACCCCATTGAAAGGGACAGTTATTCCCTTCTCATCCCGTTGTGTATCAGTTATTCTAATATGTTTGTGTCATAATCAATAGCCTGTCTCTTGTTTTGAAGACATTTGAGAACTTAAAGCAGGTTGAATGTGAAGCAGAATGCGCCATAAGGCGCATTCTGCTTTACTTTCAACCTGCTTTAAGCTGCCATCTGCTAGAAAATAGAAAACATTCCTTATGATTAATTATTCATAATAGTTTAATGTGTGATAAAATATAGTGATAGTATTGCAATAGTGAATCCAACTATTGATAGTCTATCGTGATAGTGTTTTCAACTATCGATAACTATCGGGAGAGCGATTTTAGTCGCACTTTCAAAAGGATCAATGTACGTTAAAACAGGCGAACACATGTACATATATACAAGCTATAGAAATGTGGTTGCATTTGGCTTCTTTTAAGCTCTTTGCATGCTGGGTATTTCTTTTTCGCCTGCAACAAGTGTCGTCTGCTTTTGTTCTAAAAATAGAAATTTCAAAATTTCTTTGCAAAACAGGGTCAGAGTATCAAACAGTTTGGATCCTGATGAGACGGCGCGTTACGCGGCGTCTCATCAGGATCCAAACTGTTTGCTCAGATAATCACGAATCTGCCGCTACCATGCAAAGAGTTATACAAGAAAGAACAATGTCGTAACAGGTGTCGCATAACTGATCGTCTTGCACACACCTACCATTGAAATGTTTGTATTGTTTTTGCAGGCTTTGAAAACATGTACGCATTGCATATCATGATAACTGCACGATTTGATGCAGTTTAATCGTGCAATCAATTTCTTAGGTAATAGAAATGTGTTACCAGCGAAGTAATAAAGGAATTACATGTAGTGCATGTATAGGTTTAACAACTGGACCGCGATTGCAGTGCTCCCTCTCTACAACAACACCAAATGGAAGACAAATACTTGTATGCTGCTAAGAGGAAAGTCGTTATAGGAAGGGGAAATAAATAATCTAAGAGTACATTTCCAAACAGTTTGGACCCAGATTAGACGCCGCGTAACGCGTAATGCGGCGTCTAATCTGGATTCAAGCTGTTTGTCACTCGTCATTATATTTCTTTGTCAAAATGTCCACTTATATGTATCTTTAAGAAAAACAGCAGGCTATCATTGTTAGCAGATGATAGTGCAGCAGTGCAAGCGTTATACATAATTGGCTTGTTTTGGGAGCAGCGGCAAGTGTCGTTGTACAGTGGAGAATCTGTTATTCTTTCCCAATAAACGAGTTTACGCTAAAACTATTATTCGCAGTGCAAACAGTTTGGAGCCAGATCAGACGCCGGGTAACCCGGTGTCTGATCAGGCTCCAAACTGTTTGCCACCAAGATAAACATGAAATATCAGAATTGTCCAAAAGTTGCACTTTTCTACGTTTTAGTGATTTGCGTTTGCGTACGTTTGCGTTTAAACGGGAAAGAATAACAGATTCGCCACTGTAAGGAGGGGTCGTTGTTCGGAGGACCGTTTTATGAAAGGAGCACTGTACATACATTTGTGGAGACCTCGTTTGTTGCTGTACGATCCTATGTATAAATACACTGGAAAGACATAATTCTTTCACTTTTAAACGAAACTAAACGCCAACAAAATGCAATGAAATTTGCAAAATGACAACTGTTTTAAAAATGTGACAAGGTGTGTAACTGTGTTTACATACAAACATATTAAAATGTTTGTTACCACAAGCATACACGCATAAAACATACACAACATAAAACGGTACACACACACACAAAACAAAAACATACGTACTGGACACTAGTTGTGAAAACATTTTTTTAATGTATGCCGTCTGTAACTAAATACCATTGTTGTGACGTAAAAATCGAACACAAAAATATTTTACACTATCTTGGTATAGATGAATCCCTGTCTCTAAATCAATAGTAGCTTAAAGCAATGTTGAAGTAAAACAAAATGTTTACTTCCGAGCAACCTTCTTTAACTTAGCTCTGCTTTGAGCAGCCATGAGCTACCAGAACGAATATAGTAAAATCAAGATGAAAGTGAAGCATTTGAGCCGTTTCATTAGAAAATCTATCTTATTGCATTGCAAACAGTGTATATCAAGGCCAGCCGCCGCGTCAAAGACACTTTTTGACACCACATGCATATAAACCATTATAGAGCCTGATCAAACTGTTTGCCACTCAAAATAAAATAAGTCTTTATAATTTTCAAAACGTTTTCATTTTCAGCGTTTTACTGCAATGCGTTCGTGTTTCGTTTGCGTTTAAACAGGAAAGAATAACCTCTTCTCAACAGTATTGTAGTGATGCATGCTCGCTAGATAAATACTTCTCTTAGTGTTGTTAGACTTTCTCTAAAAATACAAACACTCCATATACACTCAGTACAAAAAGAAACGCACATTGTGCTCAGGCGCAGATTAAGAGACTTTTTTAAGATACAAAGACCATATCTCAAGATCAATTTAATTCTGCCACAAGTTTAGAAAAAAACATATACTTAAAATTACTGTGCTGCATTGTAACCCTTTCACTCTTAATGACGTCAAAAGGCGCTTTTTAAACAGTTTGGATCCTGATCAGACGCCGCGTAACGCGGCGTCTGATCAGGATCTAAACTGTTTGACACTCGTATATATATACTTTAAGTCATACTACTTTGAATCTTACTTTGAAACGATCTTGCAAACAACAAAATTGAAGCAGACGACAATGAAACGGTGGTGGGATAAAAATCTCACGATTAATTTGGCAGCGAAAGAGTTAACTAGTGCTTGTTGAAAACACCGCACCGATTTGTACAGGTTGTGATGATACCAATTCAATGATAAACCTACCATTTTCAACATTGATAGCCCAAGACGGAACTACTGACTGTAATGAAAATATTATTTCACAAATACGTTCCTTCTACATACAGATACTTTTGTAATAAAAGTGTGCGTTTCTTCATGCACTGAGTGTACAATGTTGAATCTAAGACAGTGTGTATCTTCAGTGGCGAAGACGTTTTTCTCCCTGTTCAAACGCAAAACGAAATGCACACGCATAGCAATAAAGTGCAGAAAATTACGAAGGAAATTACTACATGTAACGATTATATTTTAATCTGAATGGCAAACAGTTTGGAGTCTGATAAGACGTCTTCTCCGCTTTTCTCAATATTGTTCAAAGTATTGCCCTGTGAATATACTCAGCAATCTACTGGCACAATCATATCGTCATATCTTCTCAGCTTTTCCAGTTTACATTTACATCAGTGGTTAAGGGCAGTAGGCTATGCTTTATTTTTGTTTTGTACTGAACTGAAATCTGCGATCAAACTACAGCGCTCCCTCTCTACAACGACATCTAACGTAAAACAAAAATTATGTACGTTGTTCGGAGGGAGTCGTTATAGGGAAGGAAAATTGCAAACAGCTTGAATCTAGATCAGACGCCGCGTTACGCGGCGTCTGATCTGGATTCAAGTTGTTTGTCATTCGTCATTGATTTTTTTCAGTTGTCCATTATATAACTTTGAGAAAAACAGCAGACGACAATTTTAAGCAGACGACATTGCAGTCGTAAATAGGTTGGACTTACTTGCCCTTTTGAGGGAACTGCGGCAAGGTTCGTTGTAAGGAGGGTCGTTGTTGGGAGGGTCGTTATAGGGAGGGGACACTGTATATATTCTTCTCTATTGGGGTGATCATGGATATGAAATAAGTACAGTGCTCCCTCCCTTCTACAGCCCTCCGAACATGGACTTCCTCCTTACAACGACGCCTGTCGATGTTCCTGAGAAAATTATGTTTAACGCTTTTACTACTGCAATATCGTCTGCTTAAAATTGCTGTCTACTGTTTTTTCTGTCATAATGGACATTTTGACAGAAAAAAACATAATGACGAGTGGCAAACAATTTGAATCCAGATCAGACGCCGCGTTAAGCGGCGTTTGATCTGGATTCAAACTGTTTGCTAATATAGGCCAATTTTCATCCCTATAACAACTCCCTCCAAACGACACAAACAATATCCGTCTCCTATTTGGGAATCGTTGTAGAGAGAGGACGCTGTATTCCAGCAGAGAATACGTTATCATGTCCCGTTTAAGGCCTTTCGCATATAAGAGTTTTCTAGCGGGCGAGCGGAAATGCGTCTCGACGATACAGACTTGTTCCGCACGTGCTTATACTAGAAAATTTACATAAAGAAAATGTTGATAAACTTCATTGTTTTCCTCGTTAGTTCAGTTGGTAGAGTGATTGACTAGCGATCCAAGGGTTCTAGATTCGAATCCCAGTCGATTCAAAAACGTTTTTTTAATATGCATTGTCCGATTTTATTGACTTGCCATGCCATAACGCAGGGATCAAGGGACATGTTATTATTAGTCTCCGTTGGTTAGAATCAGTGTCTTCTATATTGTGTCCAATTATGTAATAAATAAATACGAAAGACTCAAGCAGGAAACGCAACACAAACAATACACCCACCTCTCAAGCAGAACACACACATTCATACCATAACAAACACACACACACACACACACACACACACACGCGCACACGCACACGCACAATCCCATTCCTTCATCTACACACTAAATAGAAAACAACACGCAAGACAAACATAAAGCAAAGTGAATGTAGGAGCCCGCCTTGGTACGGTCAGCAGCAATCAATAATTAATTATAAATTAACCATTAACCACCACTGGGGGGTTAAACCTGGGTTTAGGGGCGCCCAACCTCACTCTTATCTCCTATATTCACCTATAAAGACGAATAGTGTACATAAAATATAAACCCTTTTCCACAACCTCACAATCAAAAAGACCGCCAGCACAGTAAGTAAATACATGTCAAACATCTAACAAAAATTCTATGACAAAAGCATTAGTAACACGGGAAAGAATTAAACATTCAAGCCCGTGTTAAAAATAACCCACTATGGCAACGGTCAAATTGTACTCAAGCGACTAGTCTGTAGTCACGAGTAACTGTAATGCATGGAAGGGTTCAGGGTACGACAGAGAGGGAGTGAAAAAACAAAGCACGAAAATCCGACATAACTCTCCCGGTTAAGGACGGCTTTAGAGATACATCATCACGTAGTGCTAAGCCCTGTCTGTCGTCGCACAACCAAAGAGGAAAGCATAGTTATCAATTGTAGATTGATCGATAACCAAACGTGAAGTGCGCAGCAATATAGTTCGATCCTAATCTTTTTTTAGGAAATATCTAATACGTTTCACAAATAGGTTTTGAAAATGCATATGTCCAAGAATCTTACGAAGTCTGTAAATCACATCACCATAAAACTCCGGATGTGAAGTCCATTTACGTTTTCGTTTAATTGTAATTCAAGTTATTATGAAAAATTTGCATTTTACAAACTTTAAATAGCAGATAACATCTTTCTGAACACCTTTATTCAAAAATTGTTTTGATTTTCTTGTAAGGAATGTTATGAACAACTTATTGCACGAGACTTAGAGTCATTAACTTTATCTAATTTTGAGAAAATACTAAATCTCATCGAAATTCCAGGTTTTTGCTAAAAAAAAGATATCTTAAAGACAAACCAAACGATACAGTTTGCCTATATTCGCACAGATTGTTTCTTGGACTAGTATTTTTCTTCAAACAAAGTTTCATAACACCTTTCTTTTAAAGTAAGCTCACTAGCGAGCTTCCTTTAATGAAATCGAATGGCAGTGCAATTTAATGTAGAGAATGAAAGTTCTTGAAGATACCGAAATATATTAAAATTGTAAGTAACAATTAGTTAGGAGCCTGCATGGCATGTTTTAGTTCTTGACAGAGGTTCATTTGGAAAAAAGCAGACTGGCTTCCCAACTGTAGACAAAATAGACTAACCTTTCATCGTCAAATTTATCGTGATGTTTTTAACCACTTCACCGCCATAGTGTCGTACGCTTCAATATTGTTGTCTGCAATGTCGTTTCAAAGTTAGATTTAAGTCAGTATGCATGTCGTTATTTCAAAAACGAATGTCTAAATTTAAATCCTGATCAGACGCCGCGTGACGCGGCGTCTGGTCAAAGTCTAACCCTTTCCCACATAGCATATCTCTAGTATTGAATATAGGTGTCCACTTAAAGCAGGTTGAAAGAAAAGCAGAATGCGCTTTAAGCGCATTCTGCTTTACTTTCAGACTGCTTTAAGCTATCATCTGCTAGAATATAGAAACTATTTTGTATTATACATACTTATGAATGTATAAATTAGAACTATTTTCTTCAGGGCAAGAATAAACTGAATGCGCTAAAAGGCGCTTCTATGGGGGAAAGGGCTAAACTGTTTGCAAACGATTGACAGTGAAAGGGTCAAAGAAGCAACCGTCAATATTGTCAGGACGGGCCGGAGAGTGGAGTGTAATGAGAATCAAATCATAAACAAACATTTCAACATTTTATTACCTTTACTTTTAAAGGCATATCTATATTTAATTTACAATATTAAATTCAACAACAGTTATAAGAATCAAACATAATTCCCTGTGTCATCCTTAAATCAATATCAGTATTCGAAACTTTATCCGTTATTTAGCTTTTCAAATCCAATCAATCTCTTTCAGTTCTAATCATTTCTATATCATTTCCAAATCTATTGCCTATTATAATTATACTTTCAAAATTCGATCTATTCATATACAAAAGTCATGTGACATAAACAAGATGTGGGTAATCACCCAAACTCTTTAAATACATTGATTCATACCTAAAAACACACAAACGAACACACACCAGCGAGCGGGTGCGGACGCGCACTTGTACACACGCACTTACACTCCATACACACCTGTTTAATTAACCCTTTGAACCCTAGTCCCGCATATTGGCGTCCTTTGCAAACAATGTACATGTGAATTGTACACTTGTCCTATGCAAACAGTGAAGACCCAGACCAGAGGGCTCCTAGGAGCCCTCTGATCAGGGTCTTCACTGTTTGTCATAATGCCAAACATTGACAAAAACAACCCTTAAAAGTCAGAAATGAACTAGACTTAAATGGAAATAGAATTTTCCATATAAAGTTTCAGGGAGGAAAGAGTTAAGTGGAGAAGACATTATTCTTTCTCAATTAACGCGTTAACACTAAATCCCGGCCCTTGGCTGAGGTTCTTACCTTAGTTGTGTGTTTCACTGGGCATTGTACAGTTGCTTCACACTAACACAATAGGTAAGAAATGACACCAATGGGGCCAATAGAAAAAAAGTTGTTATCCTTTTGAGCAGAGAGAACCGATCTCAAATCATATTTAGGGATTATGCGAGATCAAGCACCCTTAAAGTTTTACTTTGTCAGAATGGAGTTGCTCATGGGAAGCTATGTTCAGCTCTGTTACTGGCCTGGTTTAGCGGAGTGTGCCAATATGGTTCATCTCATTCAAAAGGAGCTCTATACCCTTTATTGGGTATTTAAAATCCTCTGAAGACGGAGCATGACTGCCTATATGGCGAGGTAATTGAAAACAGCTATGCACGTAATCCTCCAGCTTGACAGACAATTATGTCTGTACCAAGCTGTCCTGTGAGTGTTAAGTACAGGTACGCCAACAACAACAACAGCACTAAATATGTTACTGGTATTTCCATTGCAAAACAGTTTGGAGCCTGATCAAACGGCGGGTTACCCAAAGTGTTTGCCATTCATATTAAAATTAACATTCAAAATTGCCAAGAAACTGTCAATTTCTTCATTTTTGTACGATGCTTTTGCGTTTCGATTGCGTTAAAACAGGAAAGAATAACGTCTTCTCGATTATATATTATGTTACTGCTTATGAAATAAATAGCATAGTATTACTACAGGGCTGCCATAAGTTAACATGAAAATTCCTAAGATTTCCAAATTTGCATTTTTCAAGTGCGATTTTACGAATCGTACCTTTACCCCATATCCTGTTTCTAGTTTTTTTTGACATGCGACTACTTAAAGCAGGCTGTAAGTAAAGCAGAATGCGCCTAAAGGCGCATTCTGCTTTACTTTCAGCCTGCTTTTAGTTACTGTGAACTGGGGAAAAATCCGAAGATTTAGGAAATATCCGGAGAAATGGCAGCCCTGTTACTATCGTAGGTTTTTTTAAAACCAAATGTGAATATCTCTGTGACAAAAGAAACACTTACACGAGAGTAAAACAGCTCGAACGCTAATGCCTAGTTAATCAACGTCTAAAAAAACAACTCAAAATTGCTTGCACATTGTTCCCTCCGTATAACGGCCCTCCCAACAACGAGTCCCTCCTTACAACTATGTTGCTGCTGTTCCAAAACAATACCATTAATGCCTAACTCTTTCACTGCTGCAATATCGTCTGCTTTAAAATTGTCATCTATTGTTTTTTCTCAAAGTTACATATTGGTCATTTTGAAGAAGTATAATGACGAGTGACAAACAGTTTGAATCCAGATCAGACGCCGCGTGACGTGGCGTCTGATCTGGATTCAAACTATTTGCACTCGTCATTATACTTCTTCAAAAAAGGGCTGTCAAATCTAGAAGGGCTTTCTAAAGTAAAGCAGCAATTAGTTTCGCTGAATGACTTCATATCAAAAGGTAAAATAGAGCTATTACAGTTTGACTAACTAATTTTGTTTCATTTTGTGTTAGGCCCCCAAGTTTAAAGAGAGGACCCCCTGTCTCGATGCGTGTGGGGCCATATGGCCCCCTTTGGGACACAGCTAGATTGAACACTGGGCTTGCATAGGTCACTCTTCATACGTTTAATGTTTGTATTGGACGGATTTACACAGGTCGTTGGGGTTCAATGGGTATTAGACTAATACATACAATTTGTCGTCTGTTTATGTTTCTCAAATATGAAATTTAGATAAATGTATTTTAACTTAATAATTACTGAAATAAGTGTCGATTTGTTATGATTTTTTATGATTTTACGTCGCTTTCAACAGTATTTAAGGTACTTCGCATGTGCGCTTAGTTTCCATACAATTGTTATGAAACTTTTCATGATGAATGATAATAGGCTTAGAATCAATGTGTGAAAATATAAGCAAAATCTATCGTGTGGTTTGTCTTTAAGGTCTCTTTTTCTGACAAAAACCTGGAATTTTGATGATTTTATTTTTCTAAAAAATAAATAAAGCTAATGACTAATAGTCTGGCCCAATAAGAAGTCCACAACATTCATTACAAGAAAAGCTAAAAACATTTTGAATAAAGGTGTTCAGAAAGATGTTATCAGCTATTTAAATTTTGCAAAATGCTAAAATATTGAATTACAAAAAACTGACTCATTCAATGTATATTTTTTTTCATTTATTTCAAAGATATGGTTGATGAAACAGTTGGTCAGGAAAAATTAGAAAATATTACTGTCAGGATTTGTTGTTATAACAGATTTTCTTATTAAAATGGGGGCAATTTGAAGTTGAGATACGGTTACTTACCTTAAAATTAGAATGCGCTATTATTTATTCACGGACTTGCATACAAGGTTAATTCTATTGTTTAAACATAATAATAATGGGCAATGTTGATCTTGAAAAGGTTGACGTATTGATAAGCTTCAATGTGTGGCTTTATAGTTCGATCAAATCGTGTACATGCATACCGATTTTATTGACTTGTAAGTCATTAAATTAAAACGTACATGTAAGTGGACATATAATTGGACCGTATATAACATCACTTATTCTAATCAACAAAGACTAAACATAACATGTCCCTTGATTACTGCGTTATGGATTGACAAGTCAATAAATCGGACACTTAAAAAAAAATATTTGGATCGGATGGGTCTCGAACCTATGACCATTGAATTTTTAGTCAATCACTCTGCTCACTGCGCTATGAAGGATTATACTAAATCGTATCAACATTTTCCTTTATATAAATTTTCTAGTATAAGCACGTACGGAAAAAGTCTATGTTGCCAAGACGCATATCCGCTCGCCCGCAAGACCGACTTCCGGTAGCGAAAGGCCTTAATAAGTCATATCGCGACGTCCAGCTAATTACAGGTGGAGGAAGATCCAAGAAGCCCTTTATGCACTGTTTCAGACACAAATCGGCAACTGGGTAGAACCACCGACCTTCCGCAAGCCAGCTGGAAGGCTTCCCTACATAAAAAATTCGAACGACCCTGCTGGGATTCGAACTCACAGCGATGAGGTGCTTACTGCTTAGTGATGTAAGTCACAGTGGCTATACCACTAGGCCACGGAGGCCCCCAAATAAGTGTCGGACAGTTTGGATCCTGATCGGACGCCGCGTTACGCAAATAATTAGAATATAACCTTCATTTTTAACCAATCAAACTGCCTTTTGTATCCCATTAAGTACGACACTTTTAAAATCATTAAGAATTGCGTTGTTTTTCAACGTCGCGTGGTATCTGCACGCGGTATAGATAACTCGTCCTCGTAGCAACTATAGTCGGATTTTGACCCGTGAGCTGTGACCTTTAGGACGAGTCCACCCATAGAGGTAAAACGCGTCACAAACCATGAATTCGTTCAGGAGTTACCTACCTTTCATGGTTTACTAAGGATATTGTGTCTTGTGTATTGAAACTAAATCAATAATCGAGTTAGTGTAATGGGTAGAGTGTAAGGGTACTTGCACTAGGATAAAAGGCTATGGGTTCGATTCCCAAAAGAAATTATTTCTTTTAAAACTTTATTTTTTTTATGTTTTATTGCATTATTTTTCAAACAATAACTTATTTGAATTGTTTAGCACATATGCTAAATGTGCCATGGACGACCTAAAACGATAAACTTTGTGAAGTTTTAAACGTATTTAATTTGTTCTCATTTATCACTGAAATTTTAACGGGCAATCCCTGTTTCCAATTAAGTCAAGTTAATGTATGACAATTGAAAAATGACAAACAGTGTTGCCCTGATCAGAGCTCCCTGATCTGGTATTCACTTTTTTCAGGGGACAAGTGAAGTACACTATTTCTAGATGACGAGTATACATGTACTTGTCGTTAAGGTTACACCGTATCAGTTTTATGGGATTTTAAATCGTTTTTGCTTCTCCTTCTTACAGGCACGTAGACGTTGTTTACAAGCTTCCTTTCCATGGAATTGATGCGGTGATTTTGTATGTCGTACCATCTTTAATTTGAACTATGTGGTTATACAGAAATGTAATAAAAATTGAATAATATATATTATTTAAATACTGATCAATTACTATGTTCCTCGTTGTTAGCGTCATATTAAGTATAAAATACCTTTCCAAACCAAAAACATAAATAAAAAACAGCATCCACTGGGTATCGAACCCATGACCTTAGTCAGTAAAACACTATTCCACGTGCAGCAAGTACTCTACTATCTCGACCACGATAACATATATAGGTATCAAAATCTTATTTTAAATGTCAAGTTAAGGTTTGAACCCTACTTTACCCATAAAATGGAAAGGTTGCAACTTCTATAAATAGAAAAGCTCAGTCACGGTTCAGCGCGCAAAATCTTCCTATAATTGTAAATACTGCCATATTTGGCGATCTCACAACCAGAATAAGCGAGGTTTGTCTACGACTAACGCGGGGATATTCTATCCTAGGCCAATCAAATTACAGGTTATATTCTAAGCTAGTTAGAACATATTATGTGAAATCTTAATGGCTAAGAAGGGGGTCACTCGCTTATGCTCGTTCCGCCCCTTCTTAACCATTAAGATTTCACTAAATATGTTCTAACTATAACTTAGTGTACTCGGATTAAGGCAGTAATGGAGTTTATCAACTAACTTCAGCTGGTTGGTATTAATTTTTGGTTGAGGTTTTGGGTGGCAAATCTCACTCCATATGGTCGTAGATGGTACACATAATACTCCAGCGCGTTGATCTTATCTTTGTAAACGTAGTGGAAGCCAATTGCATAATCACTCATGGTTTCTCTACCCTGTTGACAAAATAAATAATACAAAAAGAAAATTACCTTATTTAAGTTTAAACATATTTTTTTCATAATATAGACACCTTTTATAAACATCTAATGGTTATACATGAGGATGAGAATGAAAGCAAAAACTTAATTGGTTCTAATCCTGATTTTGATAATATTCAACGTAACTGACATGTGAAAACTTTGGGCACCATTTGTAAGCGACGACAATCGAGTTTGGTAATGCAGTTCATCTTTGGGGGGTTTTGCTGTGGGGTTTTTGGGGTGTTTTTTTTAAAATATTTCTTAAGTGATTTTGCTTAAAGACATTTCCTCAGTCCTTGATTAGGCATAAGAGATCATGGCGTTGAAAGGGTTCATCCCTTTACTGCCATGATGTCATCAATTTTAAACAATTGTCGTCTGCTTTTATTTCTGAAATTTAAGTATTAGGTATTTTGTCTTAAGCAATATTGAAATGAATGCCAAACAGTTTGGATCTTGATCAGACCCCGCGTGGCGCGTCGTCTTATCAGAATCCAACTGTTTGCAAATTAAAATTGCAGTCGGGGAAAGACAGTGAAGGGGTTAAAAGAGACGACACAATTGGTGATGAAATTAAGTAAAGCAGACAACAAACGGGTCAGTGAAAAGCTTTCAGCAGAGATGGACGTCGCGATATGACTGAGATTCTGATAACCCTTTCGCTGCCAAATTAATCATGAGATTTTTTACCCTTTCACCGTTTCATTGTCGTCTGCTTAAATTTTGCTGTTTGCAAGATCGTTTCAAAGTAAGATTCATTATTATACTGCAAAGTAAATTCCTGAATTCTGATTGGCTAACGAGATGTAGACGTGAACCTATGTACACTGTGAGCTGACAGGGTACGTAGAGAATCAGGCTTTTCATTGGCTGACATGTCCATCAGCCTTGCACTGCAGAAAGAAAGATTGACGACTGCTCGACAAGATTGTGCGCCTTCAATCGTGTAATTTCATTATTTAAGTCCATTTGAGCTAAAAACCAATCGGGGCTTGGATCTTTAAACAGTCGCCTGTTTTCCCTCTTTTGACGCCAACGTCTACGAGCGTGTCTGTTTGTCTTTTGTATAACACCCGTCAGAATTAGGACGTCATTTACCCACGACGTCGTCTGTTTTGACGCGGTTTTGTTACTGAGCGCTGTACATGACAAATGCCGAAATAGTTTGAAATAATCCATTTGAACGGTGAAAACTTTGCAGTATAATTAATTCGTTCTACAGTTTCTTCCCAGGGTACGTGAGGATTTATTCCCGGCTGTTAAAATCAAGTAACCCTCGCCTGACGGCTCGGGCTACATGATTTTCCTCAGCCGGGAATAAATCCTCACGTAGCCTGGGAAAAAACTGTATAACTAATAATGTAGGATGACTTAAATACATCTCCTGACGACCTTTCGGTCATAACGCCTTGCCAGACAATTTCCTTGCCAATCTCATTATTCTTATGCTTACCTGTACTACAGTAAATCACTGGGGCGTTTTATGTGAGGCCCGCACCATATAATTGATAGTTTGGTTAGTAAAACCCATTGAAAAGCCCCATTGAGTGTGATTATGTAAGCCTCTCTAGACAACCTGAGATTTGTGACATCGCTTTGCTACTGTTCAACGGTTACTTTCACACCGATCGCGAACAATGGAGGGTGAGTCCATCAATGGACTGAGGAAAAGTCTTTGAAGACATTAAGCCAGTACATTCATTGATCCCCCCATTGTTCATTAGGTGTCAAAATACAGGTATACAGCATGAGAAAATTGCTCAGGCAACGGCTCAGCTTTGAATAGAGGCCCTTACATAATAGATCTCAATAGGTTTTTCAATGGGTTTTACTAACCAAGCTATCAAATATTAGGTGCGGGCCTCACATGAGACGCCTGAATGATTCTTTTCCTAGACGCTACCACCGATAGTGCATGCTCTCCATGCTTTGACTCAAACTATCTACGGGGATAGGTGTTACCACCCAAGCTTGGTCATGTGATGTCTTTAAGACATATCGATACGAGTGTCAAACAGTTTGGATCCTGATCAGATGCCGCATTACGCGTTGTCTAATCAGGGTCCAAAGTGTTTGCAAAGTCGCCTTTTGGCGCCGTCGGCAGTGAAAGAGTGAAACACAACGTAAAATCATCATAACAAATGCAAAAACACAGCGGAGATGTCGTTTGAAATAAATTTGAACGGACGGACGGATATATGGACTGAGGTTCAGTAATGGTGAATATTTACCCCGTGTGCCCCATGGGCATCGTAGGCGTAGAACCACTTTGGATACAAACTATTCACATGAGCGTCTGGGTTCAAACAATGGAATCGACTGCGACCCAGTATGTCTGTGGAATTTCCGGGCTTTATGCCAACTGTGTGTAGGCATCTACCCAGCTCAGCATCGGCAGGGCCTGTCCCCTACAATAGGCCGATTAGAATTAACCAATGACATTTGTCTTAACTCTCCATCCATTTGTTAACTAACTCGATTCAAACAAATTAGTACAAAAACATTCCTTAAAAAAGATAACCATCGTCGAAAAACAAAACATGACGGTGTATCTTATTATAACTTTTGCGCCAATATGGTTCATCTCATTCAAAAGCAGCTCTATACCCTTTTATTGGGTATTTAAAATCCTCTGAAGACGGAGCATGGCTGCCTATATGGCGAGGTAACTGAAAACAGCTATGCACGTAATCCTCCAGCTTGACAGACAATAATGTCTGTACCAAGCTGTCATGTGAGTGTTAAGCACAGGTACGCCAACAACAACAACAACATTATAACTTATTTAAGAAAAATGTAATTACATGTATGTGAAATCGACTTTCGCTATACATGTATACAAAAATGATAGTCATTTTCTTCTAAGAATTCAATCGAACATCAACCAAAGTATTTTATTATGCTTAAGGACTATTGTGGCATTTTCGAGTCTTTCGATCAAAAGGAGACAATTCATGAAAATCTGTACATGAGTTTCCACCCTTTGACAACCACTCGGATAAATGGTTCTATTTGTATTTCTCTCTCTCTCTCAATAAGCTTAATTATGCGGTCATACCTGCATTTGCCGACCCCGATTAGTGATATACATGTACTAATAGTGTGTTTCTGACGATTGAACAGTATGGATTTGGATCCATTTTAGCATTTAGAAGTGATTATCAAGTAGCATTTGTAGATAGCCCTATATGTAATTTGATATGCATGTGTTACTCTCTATGCAGACATTTATATTTTTTAGAAAAACTAATTTTGGGACCTATTAAATATTTTCAAAATCTCAATGTTGGAACTGTAGTAGGAAAAAAAAGAAAAATAACTATTTGCTGTGTTCCCTTTATTGACGGACAATGTGTTGTTTATTGTGACGTCACAGTAAGTCGGTGACTAGACGTCATGACTTTTATATTTGCTAGCACTCTGAGTAAGCTATATAGCTAATAAATATTCATGATCATCTAGATTGGTCTACTTAATTAAATAATTGCAAAATTTGGACCCATAACAGACATCGATTCAATTGAAGTCTGGCTTGGATGCAAAGTGTTTAAGGTTGTATGTCTTCGTTTGGTATTAAGGGAGTCCTTAGATCTAATGCATGGCAAATAGAACAGCAAAACTTTAAATTGGTATCAAAATCTCTAACTGTTAAGACACTGATATAGAGGTCATACACGTTCTCTCTCAGCTAGTCTCTACTGTTTTTCAGTTAATATTAAATTACATGTATAATAGATTAAATTAGCTTTTCCTGGCCTTGAAACTTCAACTTGACAACTCTACTTTCCAATTAAGTCTATTCCATACTTCTGCTAGATCTTTGTAGGGGTTAATTTTTATCTTTTCTTTATACATTGTAAAATGACAAACGGTGCAGACGCTGATCAGAGGACTCCATTAGTAGTCCTTTGATCTGGGCCTTCACTGTTTACATAAGGAAAAATGTACATTTAACAGGTACTTTTTTTCAAATGCTTAAGATACTTTTATTCTTGCAAATTGCTACATCCAGTTAGTATTGTTATATTGTTGTTAATTATTTGTTTTGTATGAAATGTCTTTTATTTTATGTACTTGTATATTATTTTGAGGGCAACCTGGAAGATTGGTATTTACCAAATGAGCTCTCTCGTTGAATAAAGCCTTTATTATTATTATTATTATTATTATAATTATTATAATTATTAGTATTATAATTATTATTATTATAACCTTATATGCACGATCTCGTATAAACGAAACAAAATATAATCGCAATTCTATAAAATATACAGTGGAGACGACGTTATTCTTTCCCAATAAATGCTTTTAAGCTAAAACTATTATATCCCGTGCAAACGGTTTTGAGCCAGATGAGACGCCAGATAACCCGGTGTCGATCAGACCCAAAATTGTTTGTCTATCAGATGAAAAATGAACATTTAGAATCGAAAAAAAATGTCAATTTCTAATTGAATTGTAATGTGTTTGCGTTTCGTTTGCGTTTTTAAACGGGGGGGGGGGGGGGAATAACGTTTTCTCCACAGTAGCAAGGGACAGTATTATGAAAATTCAGATAATTTCATTGTTTCCGGCTAAGAAACAATTTCGAACCTTATCGGACGCCGGGTTTCCTGAAAGAGTATACAGTTAAGCCCCTCTATAACGACCACTAAAAGGAGGCTAATTGGCTGCATAAAATACAGGTGACAGCTTAAAGCAAGGTGATTGTAAAACAGAAAGCTTCTGAAGGAGCTTTCTGTTTTACGGTCACCTTGCTTTAAGCGGTCACGTGCCTTGAACACCTGATAATTAATTTAATTTTTAGTGGTCGTTATTTAGAGGTTTTACTGTATTTAACCAATTACAGTGGAGAATCTGCTATTCTTTCCCGTTTAAACGAAACGAAACGCAAACGCAAAACGCTAAAACGTAGAAAAGTACAACTTTTGGACAATTCTGATAATTTATTTTTATCTTGGTGGCAAACAGTTTGGAGCCTGATCAGACGCCGGGTCACCCGACGTCTGATCTGGCTCCAAACTGTTTGTAATAGAATTAATAGTTTTAGCGTAAACGCGTTTATTGGGAAAGAATAATGTTTTCTCCACTGTAACCCATAGCATATTTCTAGTACTGAATATAGGTGATCACTTAAAGCAAGTTGAAAGTAATGCAGAATGCGCCTTAAGGCGCATTTTGCTTTACTTTCAGCCTGCTTTAAGCTACAATCTGCCAAAATATAGAAAATATTTCTTATTATTAACATTTATGAATGTATTAATTTCAACTATCTTCTTTAAATCAGAGGCGTAAAAGGCGTATTTATGGGATAATGGGTTAAGTGGAAAGACGTTTACCTTGGAACATTTAGGGGTATAGCTGGCTGCGGCGTACCTTTTCAGCGCTTCTCGTCCTAGTACGATACCCGGTCCACCAGAAAAATAACCACCGGGAACGAGTGTCTTAAAATGATGCCCAAAATAGAACGTTCCATTCGTGTCCTGAAATTATAATAATAATAATAATAATAATGATAATAATATAATATAATGATAACGACTTTATTTCATGTGCATTACATTTTTGGTATCAAAAACCAATTTTCAATATGGTCCACAAACAACATTAACATACCAATGTTACACATGTATTGTTCGATTTTTCTGACATGTCGGAGTTATTTTAAGAACAGAATAGTTCATTATTGTAAAAGGATAACAGGGTAACATCGGATCTATATAGTCGTACACTTTCCAACTTGAGATACGTATGATCCTCGTGCAGCACGGGACCGCTGCGCTAACTTTACTACTATCTTATTCTTTCCCAATAAACGCAATTGTATACTTAAACTATTATTTCTATTGCAAACAGGTTTGAGCCAGATCAGACGCCGGGTCACACGGCGTCTGATCAGGCTCCAACCTGTTTGCTACTAAGATTAAAAATATAATTAAAATTTCTTTAAGTAAATTTCCACAGTTGAGTGCATTGCGTTTGCGTTTAAACGGGAAAGAATAAGGTATCCTCTACTGTACATTGTGCACAAAAATTACAGCTATCCGTATCATTAACCGTATGTAGAGAAAACTCATCCCTTTGAAAGTTTTAGAATGTTCCAATCTAAAAATAACTCCGACATGTCAGAAGAAAACACTAATACAGTGGAGTAGACGTTATATTTTCCAATAAACATTGTTTTATTCTAAACCGATAATGTCCATTGCAAACAGTTTTAGCCAGATCACACATCAAGTAACTCGGCGTCTGATAAGACTTAAAACTGATTACCATTCAGATTTTAATAACCTATCCACACTTTCAAGAACCTGCTATGTATTATGCTGCATTTTGTTAACCTACTTTCGTCCAGTTGACTCGTCCATGCTAATACATGTATATTGGATTAGTCGATTTTTATATAAGGGGTGCCTGATCTAAATTTTCATTTCCTAAATTAATACATGTATTTATATGCTGAAATTCCTATCAGCAAACAGTGCAGACCCTGATCAGACGCCACTGAGACCTTCTTATACCTTGTCGCGGTCATAGGGGGGTGTTTTTATTTAGATTTTAGCAGCCACCTGTTATAAACAGAAAATAATATATGTACAGTGATTCCTCTCTACAACGGCCCTCCCAACAAATACCCCCTTCCTACAACGACTCTTTCCAAAGTTCCCTAAATAGGACAATTTTGTCTTAACGCATTTACTTCTGTAATACCGTCTGCCTATATTTGACGTCTGCTGGGTTTTTTTCTCGAAGTTACATAATTTTTTATAAGTGGACATTTAGATAGAATGAATATAATGACGAGTGACAAAAAGCTTGAATCCAGATCAGACGTCGAGCTACGCGGCGTCTAATCAGGATTCAAACGGTTTGCAAATAAAAAAAAGTACTCGCGCTAAGGCAGTGAAGGGGGTTAATAGTCTAACCTTGGGGCAACTAGCCCGTTTGTCTAATAGGGGGGTGGGGGACGATTAACGATATTATCAACTTATCGCAATAGCTGAAGTTACGATAGTCGACTATCGATATAAAATCAAACTATCAAATAATAGAAGTATTCGCGCTAAGGCATCGAAGGGGTTAATAGTCTGTCTTTGGGGCAACTAGCCCGAGTGTCTAATAGTGGTCGCACGATTAACGATAGTATCGACTTATCGCAATAGTTAGTTTAAACATATTTTATTCAGATATTTACATGCATATTAAAAACATACAATAAGTTTAGGATTGAAACGAAAGCAAAACTTGCTTATTGAGTTTCTTTCCTTGCACCGTTGGATATATACATATGCTCTGTCTATAGCTATACTATCATATATCGTATACATTCTTATATTAATGCAAAAATACGTAGTTCGGTGCTGCCTCTCTTCAACGACTCTCCGTAATGAGTGTCGCTCAAGAAAGGAAGCACCAAATGAACAAAGTATTATGTGTCTCTATAAGTATGATGATAATGATAATGGTAAATGTTTTATTTAGATTAAGAACAAAAAATATTCAACAATGTAACATGGAATTTAGAATCGAACAATTAGTCGTATAAAGTTGTTTTGGTGAGGATTGACACAGGGGGGAAGGGAGAAACAGGGTCCCGAAGAATAGATGGATTGGGTCGTGGTTAGAGTCAGTATATATAGAAATGCTATCGATTTTCTTAGAATCGCTTTGTATTTTTAATATACCGGTGAACAGCTTCGACAATTTTAACATTTAAATCATAACGTAGTTGTGGATCACCTTGCAGAAATACGGAGAGCGATGGTGCTGTGTAAGTAGATACTTCGCGTAGAAGTTCAGTTCTTTGAATGTCGAAATTTTTGCATTTTAAGAAGAAATGCGCTGTATTTTCAATTTTGCCACATGTGCAGAGAGGAGTATCAGATATGTTCTTTGAGAAAAGGTCATGATTCAAAGAGCTGCAATTTGTACGAAGCCGAGTAAGTAGAATTTGGACTTTTCTGTGTCCATAATAGAAGTGTTTAGGTACAATTGGCTTGTTTTTCAGAGATGATTTAAATGTAGAAAGGCTAGGTGCATGTATTGTGGTTTCGGGAAGGTTGTTCCACTCTTGTATAGTTGAGGGAAGAAATGACTTGTGATAAAAACTTGTGCGACAAGCCACAGACTGAATATTATTAGCATTTCTCAGTTGGTAGCGTGATGCATTACCAACTATTTCTGGTACGAGATCTGATAGATAGTGTGGCGTTAAATTATTGACCATCTTAAAAAGTAGTATTAATCTGTGATTTCTCCGCCTTAATTCTAAAGTTTCCCAACCAACTTCTTTTAAAAGCTTTTCAATTGAAACCAGTTTAGTTGTTCCAGTGACTATTCTAGCTGCTTCATATTGGATTTTTTCAAGTTCATACTTTTGACCTTGGGTGCAATTACTAAAAATAATATCTCCATATTCTAGAATGGGTCTAATAAATGACGTATAAATAGTTTCGAGAGATGTCCTGTCTAATGTATATTTAAGTTTTCGCATAACATTTACTCTACTCCAGGCTTTTGATGCGATATATTCAATATGTGTATGCCATGTTAAATCATTTGACAGAATCAATCCTAGGTGCTTATGTGAATCTACTTCTGGGATGATGTGGTTTTGCATACATACAGATGGGTGGTTATTTTGAACAGACTTTCGTGAAATAATTAGGGACTCGGTTTTCTTAGGATTGAACTTCACAAGCCATTTGTCCGCCCATAAACTAACTTTAGATATGTCTCTATCGATTTCAGATGCCATGAGTACTGGGTCATTCCCTATAATAAACAGGCTCGTATCATCTGCAAATAAACGAACATTTGAACCAATATCATTGACGATATCATTTATAAAAACAAGAAATAGCAGAGGACCAAGGATGGAGCCCTGCGGTACCCCAGCTTTAACATATTTCCAGTCAGAAAATGTACCAGGCAAAGCAACACGCTGTTTCCTATTGGTCAAATAGTTAGTCAGCCACTCAAGCAGATCTCCTGTGACACCAGCAGCCTTAAGTTTTTCAATTAAACCTTTGTGCCAAACTCTATCAAAGGCTTTGCTGATGTCACAGAAGATAACTCGAATTTCCAAACCAGAATCAACTGCTTGACAGAAAGTATTATAAAGATAGGCCAATTGGTTTATGGTAGAGTCTCCTGGAGTGAAACCAGACTGGACCTCTGAAATAACATTATGATCATGAAAATAGTTGTAAAGATGCTTAAATATAATCTTTTCAAAAACTTTGTCTAAGGCACTGAGCAAAGAGATAGGTCGGTAGTTAGATTCGATTGACGGATCGCCGGATTTAAATATTGGACACACATTCGCCTCTTTCCAACCAGAAGGAACCTCGCAAAGATCAAGACTTTGATTGAACAACCTGCTCAGTGGTATGATAATTCGTTGGCTAACTCCCGCAAGATGCGATTGTTGACCTCATCTGGACCTACAGCTTTACCTGTTTGAAGATTTCTAAGTGTTTCATTTACTTCTTCAGGAGTTATGATGATTGTAGATAGACTATGATTGGGCACAGTGAGATCTGGAAGTTCATGAAACTCATCATCTATAATAGTTTGTTGTTGGAAGAAGTTATTCAGAAGATTTGCTTTGTCGATATCCTCAGAAACAATAGTGGAATCAGATTGTAGAGGAGGAATAGCCGCTTTTCGACTAGGACAGATAAACTCTTTTAGACAATTCCACCAACTTTTCGAAGAACGGGTTTCAATTGTTAACTTATTAATTAATTTCTCATTACATTCTAGTTTACGTTTCCTGATCATAGCTATAGTTTCGTTCATAATCTTTCTAAAATTTTCCCAGTGAAAAGCGTTATTTGTTTGTTTTGCTTTTTTGTAAGCCCGTTTACGTTTTCGGATATTACGTTTTATGGATGATGTAATCCAAGTAGGTTCATTAGGTTTAATTGTAACTATTTTGTTGAAAATACATTGTTTTGAGATAGATATAATGAAGTCTGTAATTTTGCTTGCATGTATATTTATGTCTGTGTCATAAAGTAGATTCCAATCAGACGTACTTATCGCAATAGTTGAAGTTACGATATTCGATTATCGATTGCAAATTCAAAGTATCGATAATATCGGCGATAGTTGGATCTATTATCTATAGTTGAACCTGGATCACTTTCAACACGGAGACATATAATAGTAAATATGCTTTACAAGTAACTCAATATTAAATATTGAAGACAGATGGTCGTTTAAAACAGGTTGAAAGTAAAACAGAATGCACCTTCAGGCGCATTCTGTTTTACTTTCAGCCTGCTTTAAGCTACCATCTGCTAGGATAGAGTAAACATTCCTTAGGATTCATTTTCATAATAGTTAAATGTATAATAAACTATCGTGATAGTATTGCAATAGTGAATCCAACTATAGATAGACTATCATGATAGTGTTTTCAACTATCGATAACTATCGCAGCATTCAGCCTTAAAGTCTAACCTGATTGGACAGAAAGTATCGCAGATTCTCCATGATGACGTAAGCATCGTCATCAGTTTTCAAAAACCAATCGTAATCCTTGAAGTGATGTTTGAATACATATTGAAACCCGCCCATCGTCTTCAGGTTCAGCTTTTTCCGCGTCTCATCAGATGTGTTTAAACCTGACAAAATGAAGTTAGTACTAAAGTACGGTAAAATAAAGTTACGTTCCCTAGTATGTTTTTTTTGTTTACTATATTGCATCTGTATGTATAAGCATAAATGTAGCTTAACAAAAGCCCTGATTGGAATGAAAACACTTTTCGCAAATTATACATACAATGTTATATCGCATAACTAGCGGCCTGGGAGTTGCTTCAAGGCATTATATAAATTTCGTATTCCACTGAGGAAATATCGTTTGTGGGGCAGCGGCCCTATCTGGTCGTCCAAAAACGCTATTCTTTTTTAGAAAGTGATATGTGATCAATAGAATCTCACATTCGTGCTCATCACCTAACATTTTACTAAACTCGTTGACTAAAATTGATATGACACTCGCCAAGGCTCGAATCATATTATTTTAGTCAACAATGTCATTAGAAATAAAGAACACTCATGTAAGATCCTGTATTTACAGCATATCGGGGTTAAACTGTCCTTTCAGTGATAAATGACACACGCTAATCACAAAGAAATCATAACATAATCATGATAACAGCCTTTTTGTCAGTTATCGATTAAATTACGATTAAATTAATCAGGCAAAAAATCATGATTAATGATTAAACATGATTTATGGAGAATTGTTCATCGATTAAAAATCATGATGATTACTTTTCATCATTACCCCATGTCTGTATAAATATTTACCTATTGTTGGGAAGGATTCATTTGCCACGGAGCTAAAGAAGAGAAGTTTATGGCATCGCCTTCCCCATGTGTTCTTAATGTGTCGAGCTCGAGTCTCAAGATTGGCAGGTTGTGTTAGAACCCAGCATAACACCCGGACCTTCTTGTAAAGTTCGTTCGCCACGGAATAGTCATCTGTAGGAATATCAACACATGTATCCTTGTACCGCTAAATGTTATAACAGTTGCATTTGTAAACATTTTAATACGATACTTGAATAAAAGCCATGTATTTGTCAGACTTGAGCTTTTGCTTAGCAAAAGCTCAACTCTGACCAATCAAATGGTTGCGAACGATCTCAGACTCAACTAATGCTATTTATTACCTTTGAGTCAGGTCAGACGTCAAGGTGTTTGATGAGCAGGACATGTGTTTATTTGTGAATAATGATGAGACAAAATTAAGTATACAGCTATATTCGCATATACACTCAGCGCAAAAAGAAACGCACATTTTGTATCAAAATATTATTTCTATGTAGAAGGAACGTATTTGTGAATTATTATTAAATCATTATTGAATTGATAGCATCACAACCTGTACTAATCGGTGCGGTGTTTTTAACAAGCTGTAGTTAATTATTTCGCTGCTAATCGTGAGGTTTTAACCCCTTTCATTGTCGTCTGCTTCAATTTGTTGTTTGCAAGATCGTTTCAAAGTAAAATTCAATGTAGAATGACTACAGCAAATCGAAACGAGTGTCAAACAGTTTGGATCCTGATCAGACGCCGCGTTACGCGGCGTCTGATCAGGATCCAAACTGTTTGCAAACGCTTTTTTGCGTCATTAAGAGGGAAATGATTAAAAGGCAGCACAAGGTTTTTTGAGTATTTTTTTTTTAAATTGTTGCAGAATTAAATAAATCTTGAGATATGGTCTTTCTATTCTAATTTCCTCCAAAAAAATGGTATCTTAATCTGCGCCTGAGCACGATGTGCGTTTCTTTTTGCACTGAGTGTAGTTTAGAAACTTGAGAATACAGTGAAATTTTAAAAATGAGTTGCTCACAAATATCTCCTCTCTACAACAACACCTAATGGGAGACACAGGTTATGTGTGTTGTTCGGAGGGAATTGTTATGGGGAGGGAATATCAATACCATTAGAATGATGCACGAGCATGCATAGGCTTACATTTTCAAACAGCTTGAACCAGATCAGACACAGCGTGACGTGGCGTCTAATCTGGGTTCAAAAACATTTGTCACTCGCCTTTATATTTCTTCTGTCAAAATGTATTTTACGTATTTTTTAGAAGAAAAAAAACAGCAAGCGACAATTGTAAGAAGACGAAATTGCAGCTGTGAAAGTGGTAGAAATAACTGTATTGTTTGAGGAACATCGGGAAGCATTTTTGTAATGACGGGACTGTTGTTCGGAGGGTCGTTAGATAGGTAGGGTAGGTAGATAGATAGATAGATAGATAGATAGATAGATAGATAGATAGATAGATAGATAGATAGATAGGTAGACTAACAATGTGTTCAAAAATTATGTTCATTGCTAACAGATTAGTATCGAGTAATTCCGTCTTCTAAACTGGCTCCATACTGTTTCCAATTTACAGTGCTCCCTCCCAACAATAGCCCTCCAAACAACGATTCCCTCCTTACAACAACACTTGCCGTTGTTTCCCAAACAAACAAATATGTACAAACTTTTCATGTCTGTTATATTATCTGCTTAAAATTGTCGTCGTTGTTTTTCTCAAAGTTACATAATAGACGTTTTGACAGAAAAAACTAAATGACGAGTGACAAACAGCTTGAATCCAGATCAGACGCCGCGTCTGATTTGGATTCAAGCTGTTTGCAAATGAAAGTTCCTCCATATAACGACTCCCTCCAAGTAACGCACATATTTTTGTCTCCCATTGGGTGTCGTTGTAGAGAAGGGCGCTGTATATGTATATTAAGGGTGTATCAAACCCATAAGACAATTTTTCAAAGTATTAAACATTTTTTCTATCATTGTTTTTTTGGAAGAGCTGTTTATGATGAATGAAAAAATGAAAAAAAAATATATGGTGGTGTCCTTGTTTTTGAGCTACAGCGAGTTGAAAAAGGTATGTCAAATTTGGATTTTTTTCTTCAAATTTTACCCATTCAGAGTACAAGCTCCAGTAAAATCTATTTCAAAACAAAACAAACCTGGTAATTTGGGTTTTCATTATTTATTTCATGTCTATGGTGGTATTTTCACATAAAGAAACCAAATTTAGACAAAGCAGGCACCAGGTTAGAAGAATATGGATCCTTGAATATCAAAAATATGCTTTTTATAGGGCATGATTTTATTAGATTTTTTTATTTTATGAGAAAAAAGTACAAAAGTTTGAAAATGAAATAGTTCTAGTATTAAACTTTTTCTCATATTCTACCAGATGAAAGCCCATGCTAATGCAGTTCAAAATATGAAAAGAAATAGAAAGGTCAGTGTAGAAAAATTTGAGTTATTAAAGTAAAAAGAGTTATCTCCCTTTACAAAATTTACAAAAAGTACCATATCGATGATATTTAGAGCTTTATAAATTTCACATTTGGTGCCGGTTTTCTCTTAATTTAGTTTTTGTATGAAGAAATACTACCATAGACAGGAAATAAATAACACAAAATCAAATTATCATATTTATTTTCATTTGAAATGGGTTGTATTGAAGCGGACAAAATAAGAAAAGGTGGGTGGGGTAAATTTAACATGGCCGTAAAGCCAAATGTTGTTCACCAAAATGTACACTTTTTCTATTTTTTTTCAGTCATCTTAAGTAGCTCTTCAATACAAAACCACCATAGAGTGTTTTCATATACTTTGAAAAATTTCCAAATGCATGACATTTATACACCCTTAAATAAATAGTCAAAAATTTCCAAAAATGGTAAAATGATGTAACAACTGGAATTCAAGCTGTATGCCATTCGTCATAATGGTTTTTTCTTTCAAAATGTCCAATATATGACTTTGAAAAAAACAGCAGACGACATTATTAAGCAGATGATATTGCAGTCGTGAAAAGGTTTGACATAAATTTCTTTTTGGGGGAATAGCGGCAAGAGGGGCTTGTTGTCCAGAGGGCCGTTGTTGGGCAGGAGCACTGTATACACAAAACGATCAACCGTTTTAAGAATCTTACCTTTTTGAAGTTTTTCCTCTTCGATAAACATTTGTTCCTTCCGGCCAGGGTCTGCATCTCTGCAACGATAATGGACAAAGTACAAAAGCGGAATTCCCCAATTACAGTGGGGAGATGCGTTATTCTTTCCCAATAAACACATCGAAGCGAAAGCAAGTATTCAAATTAATCATATTTTATTGCAAATACATGTAGGTTGGAGCCTTACATGTATCATGCGCCAGGTAACCAAGTCGCCGCCTGACGCTGTGACGAGGACTGACCTTACCTACATTGCCAGGCAGCAACGCAGTTCCATCCCACAAAACTAGTGCTAAAATGATGGAGTCTCCTGTCGTATCCGATAGATGAGTAGACAAGCAGCTCATTTGCCGATGTGGGTCTTCATGTAGGAGCGAATGCCAAATGCTGAGGCACATGGTCGGCCACATACACTGCATGGGAATGAGGCAACCAAGAATGGTTGTATCCTATTCCTATTTTCCTGGATAAGAGTGGCGGCTCTTTCTTGCTCGAAAGCTTTCACGTCTTGATAGCAACGGTGCCTTGATTGATTCCTGTCGTAGGCGATGGCTTCCTAGGAGTTTGTTTAAACCATTTACCACATAGCCTGTTTGTAAGTTTTGAAGACATGTGACCACTTAAAGCATGTTGAGAGTAAAGCAGAATGTGCCCTAAGGCACATTCTGCATTACTTTCTGCCTGCTTTAAGCCATCATCTGCTAGGATTTAGAATTATTTTCTTATGGTTCATTTTCAAGACTGTATAAATTGGAACTACATGTATTTTCTTCAGTGGAAGAATAAATCAAATGTGCTAAAAAGCGCTTCTATGACGGAAAGGGTTAAAGTGGCAGCTGATCAGGTTGACCTTCAGTGGATCCTTCCTAAAGGGAGGTCGTCCTTGGTCCTTCCTTCAGTTGGCTGTACAGGAACATCTTTTGAATTATGATGCCTTTCATACAAACATGACCAGTCCATCGCAATTGGATCTTTATGAGTAGAAACTCTAGATCTATACTTGGGAGGCCATACTTTTCCAGACTTCGAGTTTGACACCTTGTCTTGCAATCTGATGTTGCATATTCTGTGCAAACATCTTTTTTTTTATCTTTGGGTGAAAATCTTTCAATTTGCTGGACATGTCGCCGTTATGTTGTCCAGGTATATCAACAATAAAGGAGAGCGCTTAGATCAACTGCTCTATAAACAGCAATCTTGGAGTGCAGCTTTATGCCACGGTCCTGCCAGTTTTTTTGTCAGTCTGCCAAAGGAAGAACTGGCTCTTGCGATACGTAGCAGCACTTCGTCATCCAAGGATCCATTGCTGCTTATAGTGATGCCGAGATAGTAGAAGTTGACCCCGGTATTGGTTTCAGGGACATTGATAATGATTGGAGGTGGAGGGGCACAACCATGCGGCGTTAAATGGTGGTGGCTGGAACAAAGCTTCAGTCTTTCTAAGACTGGTTGTGAGTTCAAAACGCTGACATGCCCCTGCGAAACGATCTATGATAGATTGTATGTCTTGGTGTAAAATGCAGCTAGTGCAGTGCTAAAATGCAACTATACAAAATGATGGCCAAAGGGAAGCAACTTATGCAAAAGCTTAAGCTAAGTTATTACATAAATCGCTTTCCTTGACTAGTCTAGAGTAAACCGTGGCAATTTCTGATAAGGAGCTTGCATCATTCATTGGTAGGGGTAAATAATAAATATCAAATAATGACGGTCAAAGGAAAGCCACTTGTGCATATCAAAGCGGAGGGATGCGTGACCTACCATTCCTGGTTAAAATATTGAAAATTATATTGAATACAATTTATATTAAGGGATTACGCAACCAAATGAAATATCAGATTGATCTCTATGAAAATTTCAGCATAGGTTCTTCAAACATATCTCAGTACAATGGCAAAAAGAAAAACATAGGTTATAATGGTATTTTTTGTCTATGAGTATTTGAAATGTATGATGTAGCCATTCTCGACAAAGAGTCGACATGCGTTATTTTGCCTTTCTAAAATGATGTAAAGTAATAGTTGGCACAAAGAAACATTAAAACAGTTAAAAAGTGATGCTCACAAAAAATATGATGCAAAGAGTATAGTTTGTTGCCTGATATATATGCATTTTTCTTAATTGTTTTCGGCTCCAATTCAATGAAAACACTCACTCAATCAAAATCTGCCCGAAATAAATTGATGAAACCTCTCACAAAACAAACTATATGTGTGAATAATAAGACAATGGTAAAAAAGCATTAGTTATAATGCTTCTATTGAAACTATAGGCACTTTCATACATATACTAACGGCCTAAATAAGCAGGCGGCTTTTTCTAAGTTTCACGTACTTTCATTTATCAAGTACACTTTCATGCATTTAACGTCTATATTACGCGATTAATGGAGATTGTTTGAAACCGAAAGTATCTACGGGAGGTAACCGATATGCACGATTTCGTTGAGTAACGATGCTTGATTTATCGAACTTCGTTAAAAGCCACTAGGGGTCTCACAAATTGGTAGCGTATACCGTTAAACTAAAGCAAGGTAAATACAGGTAAAGGAAAACTAATATGAAATGGGGTATATATAAAACAATTATCACAGGCAGTAAGGGAAGCCAAAAATTAAAACTCCCGTATGTTTAAGCAGGCATCAAACTAAAATAGGAAGAAACCCAGAGATAAAAATTACAAATCAATAAGAAACATACAACTAAAGTAAGGATAAAAACCAGAACGAACACAGAGAACATTCACACATGTTTCCATCATGTCTGTCGAACAGTCTTCTGGGGCCCGTTTCATAAAACTTTGTACGTTAAAAACGGTTGTAACTCAAAACTTTAAAATACTTTGAATGTCTGATTTCTCTTTCTGATCCTGTCTTGTGGCATCTCTTTGGAATCGTCTTTTCAAGACGATTCCAAAGAGATGTCACATGACAGGATTAGATGGAGAAATAAATAAGAATTAATACTTTTATAATCTGACTTAGAAATGTTTGTCGTACGAAGTTTTATGAAACGGACCCTTAACTGCGGATATGATTACTCAGATCGGAGCTCATTTTGAAGACTGTTCCACAGATTGACGGCCTTTTGTCTGAATGACTTATAAGTCCGTACCTTGTATGATTCATACGGGGCTGTATGGCTAAGTTTTGTTTTCTGAAATTAAATCACATTCTCTAAAATTAACAAGATCATATATGTAGGTTGGGGATAATTTATGCCATATCTTAAAAGCTTCTGAAGCCATAGTTTTAAGTCTTCGATGTGCAAGAAAGCCCTTTAATTGGTGGATAAAAGATCCTGAACGGGCGAAGAGAAATCATCAACGGCTCTCTGAACAACGAGTCCCTCCTTACAACAACTTTTGTCGACGTTCTCAAAACAAGCCAATTGTGTTCAACTTTTATACGGCTGCAATATCGTCTGCTTAAATTGTCGTCTGCTGGGTGTTTTCTCAAAGTCTCATATTGGACCTTTTGATAGAAAAAAGACATAATGATGAGTGACAAACAGCTTAAAATTACGCCAATAACAACTCCCTCCGAACAACACACACAATCCATGTCTCCCACTGATACTTGTTGTAGAGAGTAAAATTGTGTGTTAGGGTAAAAATATGTGCACTGAATGGTTCGATATTACAAGAGACTAAAACAGGGATGCTGTGTTTCTCCAAAAATTATTAAGTGTTTTATTGACGATCTTGCCACGTTGGCAAAGGGTCTTGGAATTGGTGTTGGACTTGGCAACCGAGAGAAACTACTTTGTATTCTAATGTACGCTGAAAGTGTAGTCTTCCTGACTGATAAATACTTTAGGTCCCCGACCTGTATAATACTCTTCCTCTCTTATGTTTGTATGGGTTGATTTTATTCATTACCTAATATGTGTTCATTTTGATAGCACTATAATAGTCTCTTATAATTCATAATTGAATGACATCGGTCATTTGCATATATGTATAGTTACAAAGTAATTTTTGTATGCTGTTTCCATGATGAGACTTGAATAAAGATGTATAATTACATAAACCAAATTTGGATCAATTTCTAACTGTTTAGACATGCATGCAGCAACCATATAGCAACCCAGGCATTGAAGTCGCGATTTGCAGGCAAAAGTTTAAGTAAGAAGCGCAAGTTGTTTTACTTTTTGTATTTCGTTAAGCAGTTGATTTTATCTAAATTCTGAAATAAAAAGAGAATAAATTCACAATAAAAATTATATCAATTTTGTTATCGAAAAACAACTTCTTGGCGAATTTTAATTAGAGTTTACCCAGATTCGAACCCACGACATCTGTCCTTAGAGTCAGCGACACATGTCACTGACCTATTGTGCACGTATTGCTGTTTAAATACATGTGTTATGTTGTATAATGTTACTAAAATTTATTGATTTTATCTAGTCAGTGATCGGAAATTCCCTACTTCTTCGACGAAAGTTGACGGAAAGTGATGAGTCCCAGTTCAAACATTATCAATAAATACCTGTCAGTTTGTAAAAAAAAGAATGTTTTACACATTTAACATCCAGCAGACCGACAACTGTATTTAATCTTTATCATTCGTGTTAAACAGAAATACCGAGAAATACTGATTACTTCCCTAAACAATTACAAAAGTACAGTAAAAACCAGTAAATCCCGGTTTTAACACATGCTATATAAAGCTGTAGACTACGTTCAAAGGTATCGATTGGTAATCCCGAAAGTTGCCGACGGCAGTTACTACGAGGGTTGTTCAAAATGTATGCTTCATTATATATATGTAAAGTGGGGATCCTGGCTCACCCTAAAAAATTATTTTTTTTACTCTCTCCCACCAGACCAAAAAAAAAAATTACAAACTCGACCACCCCTAAAAAAATAAAAAAAAAAAATAAATTGGATCCCCACTTTACATATATATAATTGAGAGTACTGCTCTCGATCACCTCCTAAAAAAAATTACAAACTCGGCCACCCCCCAAAAAACCATGAAGGGTTAATTCTAAAATTAACCCTCTACTCCAGTAGCCTATTTTTACTTAAGCATTACTTAAGCATTACTTAAGCATTGCTTTAACATTACTTTAACATTACTTAAGCATTGCTTTAACATTGCTATTTTTTCTAACATACCGTAGGCTACGCTACTTAAGCATTGCTAAATTTCCTAACATCAAAAAATCCCTTTAAAAATGAAACAACCAAGTGCCCCAAATTTATATCCAGATTTAGCGCAGCCTACGGTACCGGTAGAGAATGGACATAATTATAGATTACAAAAAATATCAGAGATAGAGAAAACATTAATTAATGAAAGAGATATTAGAAAATCATTAAATAAAAAATATAAACGAGGAATAAATATTACTGATGGAATTGATACCACACTGATATCCGCAAGTGTTATTTTAGCAAGTATTGGAATAGCTGTTCCTTTTACTTTCCCAATAGAAATTATTGCAGCAGTTTGTGGTGGAATAGGTGTAAGTATTAAATTAATCAGACGTAAATTAATGACAAAAACACAAAAACATTCTAATGTTCAAACAATTGCAGAAAGTAAATTAAATAGTATTCATGATATTGTTTCTAAGGCTTTACAAGATGGAAATATTAGCGAGGAAGAATTTAAAACTATTTTAAATGAAATGGAGAAATATTATGAACTAAAAAAAGAGATCAAAACAACAGCAATGAAAAATGTTGAAATAACAGATGAAGAAAAAAAAAATTAATCGAAAAGGGGAGAATGGAAGCAATGAGTACTATAGAAAAAAGTTTAAAAACTGTATAATTTATAATATTTATGAATATGAAAAGCCTCCAACATATTCTTTACATTAAAATGGCTGAAGGATTTGATTTTGATAATCCCGTTTATGATGAAGATGATAATTTGCTTGATGAGATGCCTGATGCATATGATGAATTTGAAGAAACTATACAAAACCAAAGCGCTCATATCGAGGATATTGGTGGTGTAGATTTAAGAACACAATTACTAGTGCAACATAAACAATCAATAGTTAAAGAATATTATAAGTTACTAAAAGAAAAATATGTAATAGATCCTGTTCGTATTGATATTACAAACTTTGAACTTGGTCCTGATAATAAAACATTATTTTTAAAGGTTGGAGATAAAGATATTCAAATCACATCCAAAAAAGGAGGCGGGTTTATTAATTTAAAAACTTTAGCAAGTAAAATTGGAAGAGGTGGAACAGCAACAATAAGAGATTTACTAAATTTACCAGATTATGAGAGTACAACACAACCATTAAACCCACAAGTGTTGATAAATACAAGAAATAAAATTGATAATGCAGCAGAAAACATACCCTTACAGGATATATCTTCCCAACAAGAAGCACAAGAATTATTAAATTCAACTATCGATTCAGAAACAGCAGTGAAAGAAATAGTAACAGAATTTAATAATGAAACAGGAACACAAACAGATATAGAAAAACGAGAAATGGATGGTATCCTCAAAGCAATGACAACAGTTAAAGAAGAGCTTGCAAATGGATTAGGAAAACTTAATGAAACCAATAAAGACTTAGCAAAAGAAAAGGGAAAATTAGAACAGGCTAAAGCAGACAATGATGAATTTCAAATAGAGAGAATAAAAAGTAGAATAAGAGATTTGGAATCTGAGAGAAGTGCAAGACTGGAAGCAATTAATATTAATAAAGATAAATTACGTAGTCAAGTGAATAGAATCAAAGATACCATACATAAAATATTGAATGAAGACACAACATTAGCTGAAAGAATTAAGACATTATTCAGAGAACAAGGAATTACAATTGTTAGTGTTTTAACTGCTTTTGGAATGATTATTGGTGTTATTGTTGAAACTATTATCCCAGGAGGAGGTGGTGGTGGAGCTGTAAATCCTCCATCAAAAGGTGGCATAGGAGATTGGATAAAGAAACAATTAGATAATATTGGTAAATTACTTATTAAATTAGCTGGAAAAGCAGCATCAGCATTACCAGGTATAATAGGTTCTGTTGTGTCATGGTTATTAACATCAACAGGAAAAGCTATTAATTGGTTTGCAAATAATCTCTGGGCTTTAATTGTTTTAGCTACTGGATTATTATACACAGTAGCAACAAAGTTAATGATAAATAAATAAAATGGTAAGACCTACTGCAATACTCCCTACTATTATTGCTTTTTTATTACCTTCATGTTCATCACTGAGCGCAAGCGAATCATCCGTGTTTCTATAAACATCAGTGTTTTTATTAACATCAGTTGGTGTTTTAACAATGTGTTGTTTCATATATGAATTAAAGAATCCGGGGATATTTGCCGCTTTAGTAACCCATTCTTTAGGCAACAAATGTTCTTTTGCATAATTTGTAATCTTACTGTAATCTATTGAACTAACTTGAACTGGTTGTGTTTGTTTAGTCTTTGTTCCATTCAATTCTACATGTTTTTTACCAGAGGCTTCGCGAGGTGGAACAGGTTTAATATTAATATCACTATTTAAACCTAGTTCTTGTTGGTCTGTTGCAACAACAATTTCATTATTATAATCTTGAATTGTCCCTATTCTTAATTCCATATTACTAGGAGACATATATAAGTCTACCCCGTATACAAAATCAACTTTACTTTTTGCATATTTTAATGTATTTTGATATCTTGTAATTTGACCAGGTAAATCAATAGGACTATTAATAGAATCCTCAATATCTACTAGGAATTGTTTTTGTGCATCAAAGGCCGTTCCCGTTCCTAATATACTTGTTCTTGTTTGAGATTGGGATTCGAGGATAGCCCAACAATATGTTCTTATAGATTCGTTTATTCTTTCAATCCCGGCTTGTGTAAAACCTTTT
Source organism: Gari tellinella (assembly GCA_922989275.2). Lineage (NCBI taxonomy): Eukaryota > Metazoa > Mollusca > Bivalvia > Cardiida > Psammobiidae > Gari > Gari tellinella. Next base: position 40,928,803 of record OV277869.1, on the reverse strand, counting down.
GATGTGTCAAGAATAAAACTAGTCCACGCATCTTTAACACTATCTTCTTGTTGAATATAATCTATATGATATTTCTTAGGATCCGCATAATGGCATGTAAAAACGCCGCAAGTTCTATCTCCCTGTACTTCAGCTCCAAATGTCATCTTAGTTAAATCTAATATGGTCGATGTTTTATGTATTATTTTTTTCCAAGATTTATCATGTCTATAATCCATTCTGTCGTATGCAACATGGCCAGTAATATGTACAACTCCAAGACCATCGCCATTTGGATATATCTTTTGTCTCCAGTCTGTATTAGGATTTACATTAAATTCTTTACATATACGTTCATAAGCTCCCCGGTCATAACTATTGTTAAAAGCATTCCAGCTTCCGTTTTGTGGTAGAGCAATACCTAATTCCTTCAGTATCCTTCTTGTTTGGTAATAAATATGGAATAAAAATAGAGAACCAACTAGTTTGTTATCTTCATTTAGGTGATTATTGTAATCTACGCCACAACCTGTAGTAGCGCACCATATTGCAAAGTTAACTTGATTTTGATAGAATAAAAAACAGTTTGTATTCCATCGGTTTACTATTTCTTCTGATGCTATATGAGGTAATTTATATTTAGAAAATAAGTCAGGGAAATCTGCATTGAAACTTTTTCCAGCGGCACTGTCGCGCCTTCCATCTTCCGCTATAACAATTGATTGTTTTATAATATTAATATTTTTTTTATTATATACACCACCAGGTTTATATTGAGCTTTACTATTATACCGGTAGGCTTCGGCAGTGCCGGTAGGCTTCGGCAGTGCCTCTGGACTCGATAGCATGGGCCTATAGTTAACGTTACTATCATACCGGAAGGTCTCGTAAAACTTTTTATTAATTGGCATTTTTTAATCTTAAAAAATGGGGCATCATACAATTTCAAATATTGATAAAACTATTAATTTACAACAATATATTGATAATAGAAAAGGCTATAAATGTGTTGGATTAAAATGTATTACATACGGCATAGGTTGGTATAATATTGTTAATGAAAATATACAAAAGAAGGGCGAGAGCCCTATTCAAATTCCAGATGGTTATTATAGTTTTCAACAAATTTCAGATTTATTTAACACTTTTGATATTACATTATCTGTAAATGAAACGAATGGTTTTACAAGTTTAAGTTCAACTAATGAATTGAAGTTAAGAAAAGGTTTAAGAGAAATATTAGGATTTGTTAATAAACATACATTTGATGCTAATGAAGAACACAATGGTAATAAATGTTTAGATTTAGCTATCTATAAATCGTTGTATGTTCATCTGGAACAAATTAACACTTCTTATAATTATCTTGATGGTATGCCGAGTACCTTATTAGCGGTTATTCCAGTTGAAAATAAAGAATTTGGAGATATAATAACAATTAGATTGGAGCATCCAGAATACAAACGTTTAATAAATGACACTATATCAGAATTAAAAATAGAAATCAGAGATGAAAATAATAAAACAATAATTAATCGCTTACCAACTAGTTGTGTTTTAGAAATCACTTCTTCAAATTTATTCTAATAAAATGAGTATATTTGGAACGAAAAAATCACAGAAACGAAGTGACAACATTGAAACTTTAATAATGCATGTTCGAGATTTACAAAAGAGAGTGAGCGAAGCCTCCGGTACCGAAGGCTCCGCTAAACCAATCTCTGATTTAGAGCAAAGAATTTCAGAATTTCAACAAAAAGTTCATGATAGTAGAAACACTATGCTTGAACAAATAAATACACAAGGTGAAAGATATAACCAACTTCAAGATAAAGTTCGTGAAATGATTATCAACCATAGATTATTATATAACAAAGTAGAAAATATTCCTGATAGAAAGGTAATAGCCATAATCGCAGAGAGTAAGGGTTCAATTTCTAAAAATAAAGCATTTAGTTTTGGTAACGGAGGTAGAGAAGTAGATTCCGGGTATGTTATGAATTTTCGAGGTCAAATATTAGGTATTTCATTATCAAGTAAAAGAACAAACAATGATGATGTATCTGTTGCAGTGGCTGTTAATGGAAAAATACTACCAAGTTATGGTATAAATTTGAACAATCTCCCAAGAAAGCATGATAATTTTAATACACCATTAATTATTAAAGCTAGTGATGTAATTAATTTTGTTGCTACAAATAATAATCCTGGATGTGAAAATACAGTAGTGTCGGCAGTAATTGAATTATTTTTTTAAAAATATTAACTGACAGGTTATCACTAGCCGCAAGGTACCGGAGGCTACGCTATCACTATTTTTATCCTTTAAAAATGTCAACTTATGGAGAAAAATTAAATCCCTACAGAAAAATAAGAGAACCTAGATGTGTAAAAGGTATTCGTCAAAGCGTTGTAATAACTAATAATCCTTCAACTATTGATCAGAATCAACATTTATTAGTAAGATTCCCTAATTTAAGTCATAATGATGTTATTGTTCCTAGAACAGTCAGATTAGCATTTGAAATTGAAATAAACGGTAAAAGTGATGTAAATGCAACAGTTTATCAAAACATTGGAAGATCCATCATCAAGAAAACAACAATACGAATTTCAGGTAATGAAGTTTTATCAATTGATGATAGTGATATTTATCACAATTATGTCGATTTATGGAAGACACCAACCGAACGTGTTAACATGGTATATCAAGGTATTGGTAAAGGCAATATGTTAAAACACAGAGTTGGAGCTAAGGATGCAAGTAATGATAAAGAAGATAAAGCAATAGCTAAAGCATATAAAAACAGATTTTGTATCCCACTTGATTTTGAACTATTAGAAACACATATGCCATTCTATCAAGCGGGACTAGGTGATAGACTTGAATATGAACTTACGTTCAACGACTATGATAAAGTTATTAAATCAAGTGATACATCAGCAAGTTATACAATTAAAAATATTTGTTTAGAATTTGATATGGTATCCGATACAGAACTTGTTAGACAAATAAGACAACAATATGATGGTAAAATGACTATATTCTATGATCGTGTTCTAAGACATAGAAAAATGTTAAAGAATAAATCTGATACACTATGGAATATAAATTTAAATGTTCCCGCAAGAAGTATGAAAGGAATTCTGATGCTGTTTGAAGACCCCGAAAGAACAGGCACAGAAATATATTACAACCCTAATATAGAGAAAGTAGAGATTACAATAGAAGGAGTTCCAAATCAACTATACAGTCAAGGAATGAGAGCATATCAGCAGTGGGATGAGATAAATAAATACTTTTGTTTAACATCAAAGAGAAACAAGGAAACAGATAAAATTGCTAAAGACTTATGTTTTGCCAACATAACAATAGAAAAGTATCTTACTAACAGTTATGCATTATGGTTAGATTTACGAACAATAGATGATAACACACTCCATGGTTCTGGAAGAAGAGTAGAGAATGCATCTGAAGGAATTACAATTCAGATAACTAAAGAAGCAGGAGATGATGAACCAATAAATATGTATTTGTTTGTCATACAAGATGCACAAATCAATTTTGAATAATTCTTGTGCTTCTTGTTGGGAAGATATATCCTGTAAGGGTATGTTTTCTGCTGCATTATCAATTTTATTTCTTGTATTTATCAACACTTGTGGGTTTAATGGTTGTGTTGTACTCTCATAATCTGGTAAATTTAGTAAATCTCTTATTGTTGCTGTTCCACCTCTTCCAATTTTACTTGCTAAAGTTTTTAAATTAATAAACCCGCCTCCTTTTTTGGATGTGATTTGAATATCTTTATCTCCAACCTTTAAAAATAATGTTTTATTATCAGGACCAAGTTCAAAGTTTGTAATATCAATACGAACAGGATCTATTACATATTTTTCTTTTAGTAACTTATAATATTCTTTAACTATTGATTGTTTATGTTGCACTAGTAATTGTGTTCTTAAATCTACACCACCAATATCCTCGATATGAGCGCTTTGGTTTTGTATAGTTTCTTCAAATTCATCATATGCATCAGGCATCTCATCAAGCAAATTATCATCTTCATCATAAACGGGATTATCAAAATCAAATCCTTCAGCCATTTTAATGTAAAGAATATGTTGGAGGCTTTTCATATTCATAAATATTATAAATTATACAGTTTTTAAACTTTTTTCTATAGTACTCATTGCTTCCATTCTCCCCTTTTCGATTAATTTTTTTTTTTCTTCATCTGTTATTTCAACATTTTTCATTGCTGTTGTTTTGATCTCTTTTTTTAGTTCATAATATTTCTCCATTTCATTTAAAATAGTTTTAAATTCTTCCTCGCTAATATTTCCATCTTGTAAAGCCTTAGAAACAATATCATGAATACTATTTAATTTACTTTCTGCAATTGTTTGAACATTAGAATGTTTTTGTGTTTTTGTCATTAATTTACGTCTGATTAATTTAATACTTACACCTATTCCACCACAAACTGCTGCAATAATTTCTATTGGGAAAGTAAAAGGAACAGCTATTCCAATACTTGCTAAAATAACACTTGCGGATATCAGTGTGGTATCAATTCCATCAGTAATATTTATTCCTCGTTTATATTTTTTATTTAATGATTTTCTAATATCTCTTTCATTAATTAATGTTTTCTCTATCTCTGATATTTTTTGTAATCTATAATTATGTCCATTCTCTACCGGTACCGTAGGCTGCGCTAAATCTAGATATAAATTTGGGGCACTTGGTTGTTTCATTTTTAAAGGGATTTTTTGATGTTAGGAAATTTAGCAATGCTTAAGTAGCGTAGCCTACGGTATGTTAGAAAAAATAGCAATGTTAAAGCAATGCTTAAGTAATGTTAAAGTAATGTTAAAGCAATGCTTAAGTAATGCTTAAGTAATGCTTAAGTAAAAATAGGCTACTGGAGTAGAGGGTTAATTTTAGAATTAACCCTTCATGGTTTTTTGGGGGGTGGCCGAGTTTGTAATTTTTTTTAGGATCCGATATGGTCGGTAGATATACACAAGATTGATTATCATATTATAACACAGGGTATAAGAGTTTATTATTTAAAATCACCAGCACCGCAGAGAGGCTTTGTCAAAGAAGAACTACTTATTGTTCCGGCTGACACTGTGAGTACCCATATGCATATGTCGTAATCCCATCAGGTGCAATGTATCTTTTTGTGTCAAGTGGTGAGAGTGTGGTTTTATTTATTTTTAGTCCATAAATGTTGTGTTGCATTGAACGTAGCATATTCATTGAGTGTGTGTATTTTTGTTTGTTGAAAAGTGCGTCTTTGTAGTTGTTGAAGTTTATTTGTTTTTTGATTACATACTTTTTCACACCCTTTGCTTTCTTGATGACTTGTTCGTCTGCTGTTAACACCGAGTATAATTTTGAACGCAGACCAATATATTCTGCGATTGGAACACCGGCACATTCATCTTTGAATTTACCTATTACTTTCTTGTTTGTTTCATCATAGAGTGGATGATCTTTTGGGTAGCCAGAGAAGTCATATTCATCTTTCATTTCAGACATATCATTGTATGCATCTTTTGTTTTAATGTCTACCAACAAACTATCACAATCAGTATATAACAAGTTACAATTTTCCCCATATCTTTTTTTCAATTTATTGTAATACCAATCATACATAAACTGTTTTGATAAATCAAGAACAGAGAAACCTACATAGATTGGTTTGTTTAGTGTTAGTTTTATTCTGTTGACATGTATTGCCGATAGTTCATCTGAGAATTTGACACGTCTGTTGAAGTTTGGTTTGGCTATTATCTTTCGAAGTCTTTCATTTTCAGTTCCATCTGTTCTTACAAGTTTTATATCTACTCTTTTACGTAAGTTCTCCATTGTTTTACCAAAGACACTATTATTCATTAATTTGTAGAAGTCTTTTTCAAATGTTGATTTTGCTTTTTTTCTGAATTCAGTATTTAAACGAATGTATGGTTCCATCCAAGGCTTCTCATTGAACTCTAATACTCTGTGTATTTTTTCTACTTTCAAACCAAGTTTTTCATAGAGCTCTAGAGTCTTGTAATGAACTACATACTTTTTCTTGTCCATGAGATTGGGAACAAGTTTTTCTACATTTAAAATACTATTATTGTCAACCAATTCGCTTTGATAATCAGACAACCATTCTTTTTTTACTGCAAGTTTTTCGGGGGCTAGAGGATAGTCATTATGTAGTTTATGTAATTCTTTAGGATATTTTAAGTCTACTTCATATATTCTTCCTCTACCTTTTTGCAATTTTGGAAGTTCTCCATTTATCCATTTGAAACCACCATATGGAAGAGCTTGAAGCATGGCCCATCCATATAAATTATTGGCATCTACATACATGATATAATTATCTTTTTTATTTTTATCATAGTCTTTTAAATGAGAATTATTTGCTTTAACATGTCTCTTTGAAACCATACTAATACCACCCCTCATTCCTTTTTCAATGAATAAATGCATGTCAATATCTGTTAGTAGTTCTAATTCTATTTGTGTGTATTTCAGTAAAGCATCCCATGATAAACCAGGTGCGGTGTAATAATGTAGAGGGTCAAGTTTATATGCTTTCATACATGTTTTTCTAAATGTTTGGAATACGTCTGCTAATAATAATACATCAGTTTTGAGGTATAAATCATGATAATCCCCTAATGTTTTACAGTTGTATTCTTTCCATACATTTTGAGCATGATCATAATCTTCTTGTTTGATGCTTTCATCTGATAGAGAACTATAAAACTTTTCTATATGTGGTAATTCATTTTCATTAAATCTATCAAAAGAATCAATATATTCATATGGATATACACCTTTACGCAAAAGTAAATCAGCCTTATCACCAAACTCATGCTTTGTTATTTTGAAATCAGCTTTGTCTGTTGCATCAACTAACCTATCTAATGAAGAAGCCATAAACTGGAAACTATCTAAGAATTTCAGTTGTCGTCCTATACTAAATGAAATATACTTTTCTGTATTATTTGCTATACAAGTAATATTTTTGTTTGTTTTATAAGTATGTATTTTTTGCATTATAATATGACTATCATAACCTTTTAGATTGTGGAAGACAACGGGAATTTTAGTTGAATTTGGTGTTATCTTTAGTTTTAGATTACAGGATTTATGTGCTGCACCTCTGTATTCACCTGTAAAATGACAGTGATCTCTAACTTTTCGGAATTCTGATTTACTTCTTGGGTATATTCTATTACTACAAATCCAACATCTTATAGCTTTATTATAATCTTCAATATTTTTTTCTGTCATTGTTAATTGTTTAGGATGTTTAAATATGTTGTTAATGTTTTCTACTTCACATTCTAAATGATTTAGGAAGACTTCAGCAGCATCTTCACCTCTGTATATTACAGGCTCTTCTACTTTACCATCATATCTTACAACTTGATAACCAAATCCACATGCTTCATGTTCGCTTGTAATTTCTGATTTATCTCCTACTTGTTTTGATTTAGGTTTTATTATACTTTCAAAGTCAGCGTATATTGCAAATGGAACAGACATTTGGTTTTGATAGTTTTCAAATTTGATTGTATCACCTTTTGATGGCATTTCTATTCTTAATGGTGATTTATTAATACCTTCACAGTCTTCTTCTTTGTGTTTGGTTAGTAGGTCTTCTCTTGTGAAACCATAAAGACATTTATCACAGAAATGTGTTTGATCTCTATGTTTGTTATTTTGCCTGTGAAGTAACTTATTAAGACTTTTAATCCAGCAGTAATGATATTTTGTTTCTTCTTCGCTGTCATCATCTGTTTCCTCTGAAGTTGAGGAGGTTAAAAGTAGATTTATTCTTTTAACCTCTTTAGGCTGGTCTGATATATCATGCGGAAATACTGTAATTTCCTTGTTCGATGATATTTTATATTTATATACATTTAATGCTAATCCATTGTACTCACCAATATTTAAATTTTTATTTTGATTTTCAAGTTTTTTTATTTGGTTTATTGGAGTGGGAGTTTCAACGCCTTTTGTATTAAGAATATCTTTATAATCAGGATAAGATGAGGGTCTATCAGAATTCTTCGTAGCCGGACAAAGAGCAGAAACTATTGCTCTGAACAAACATGCGTCGTCCTTATTTTTTACGTTGATTATTGCTTTCTTATCTTTTATAACTTTAGGTAAATCAATGTATGAAGAACCTTTGAGTGGTTCATACTTTGCAATATTTAAATATAGTATTTTACAGTGGTCAATTTCTAAACCAGATGCAGTATTTGTAAACTTCTCAATCCATAATTGTAAATAAGAAGTTTGTTCATTATAATATTTTTCAATATTTTTATCATTCAATACAGCAGCTTGTAGACCATGATTGGAAGAATCAACAAATTTCTTTTTACCATTATATTCATCATGAAAGAATTGAAGAGAAAGACCTACTGAAAACTTAATGCCATTATATTCTTTTATATCATTCCTAACTGTGTCTAATATTTTAGATTTGTTATCATTAAACAATATGCTGGGGTCTTTATAACTATTAGCATTAATTTCATACGTTTTTAAATAATTACATTTAGGGCGGTCTACTAATTTAATATTCTCTTTTAGTTGTCTTCTGTCTTCTTCATCAATGATATCTTTAAATACTTGGGATTTTTTGTCCATTTTTATAATAATACTTTTTTAATTATCCTTTTTATTTTTTAAGTAATATTCGTGTTGATAATCAGGATTTCTAAGTATAAATTCTCGATGCGCTTGTTTATATTTTTCTTTATTTTTAATATAATGTTTATGTTTCATAGGTTTTTCACAATCCTTACATTTTCTTCTATATCCATCACAGCATAACTTTACTTTTCTAAATTAATTGTATGATTTGAATGTTAAGCAATAATAACAGATTTTACCTTCCATTTTTAAAAAAACAATTTTAACATTTTTTAGGGGTGTTCGAGAGTTTGTAATTTTTTAGGGGTGTTCGAGAGTTTGTAATTTTTTTTTTAGGAGGTGATCGAGAGCAGTACTCGCAATTATATATATGTAAAGTGGGGATCCAATTTTTTTTTTTTTTTTAGGGGTGGTCGAGTTTGTAAATTTTTTTTTTGGTCTGGTGGGAGAGAGTAAAAAAAATAATTTTTTAGGGTGAGCCAGGATCCCCACTTTACATATATATTCATTAATAACTTATATATAATAAGTGCAAAATGCATGTGTGATATATCACTTAAAAGAGCAATTATTCGCCTACACGATGGTTTAATCCACGATAAGATCGAATAATTCGATAAGTCACAACATGAACATAAATGACCCCTACTCGAGGACACTGGAACATAGCACTTTTCAGACATTATTTTTTGACGTACTAACATCTTAAAAAGTTCAATTTCAAAGATTATTTTTGAAATGTATCAGTTTATATCTAAATTTAAATGTAAATAAAATTCTATTTCAATTGAAAGGGTTAACTGTCCAAACTCTCACTTTTCAAAAAATAACATTTCTTATTTTGCTAATGACGAAAGTGGACATGTTTTTTCGAACGCTATGAAAATGTTCTAGATCAGTATATCTACATTTTGATTATAAAACATGAAACCCTACTTCAATAGCTTCAATTATAACTTGGTTTAATAAAAAAGATCAGTGATTAACCTAACTACTTATATACATAGCAGTAGATCAATTTTTTTATTATATGTTCAGTACGTGTTTAGTATTAGCTCTATTATTTGATATTTTATACAATAATTACATTTAAAACTGTGTAGTGTTTGCATCATTGTCTATTTTTATTTAACAGAAAATTTCATAAGCTTATTCAAAATAATAAAGTCGTTATAAAACACGTAATTATAGTATCAAAGTGTGTTCAGAAATACACAAAAAATGTCCAGTGTCCTCGAGGAGGGGCCATTTAGGTTCATGTTAAGGATGATCGAATAATGCAATCTTATCGTGCATTATACCACCGTGTCGGCAAATAATTGCTCTTTAAATTGATATATCACACATGTATTTTGCAGTCACTGACCCAGTATCAAAACTTTTTGAACTACCCTCGTACAATCGATAGAAATGTCGTATTAGCCCTCGGCAACGTTCTTAACGTTTCTATTTCCGGTAAACTAGGGAGATGAACGCCATCGCAAAATCATGATATCGCAAATTAATACAAAATCACATTTCGGCGAAATTTTCCGCAAAAACGTCTTTAGCTAGATTTTCAGCGCCAACTGATAATGTGTATATGATTGGTCTGGATTGTTTGTTAACGTCATAGTCATCTATAGGCTAATTGGACGCCACAGAGTGAAGGGGCGTATACATACAGAAAACAGGGCGCGATGCCCTACTCTTAATATCGACAGAGTTCTCTCGTCTGGTTCTTTCCGATGCCTAGTGTACGACCGTATAGCACTGATATGTCGGATCTCGGTTTATAAAGTCTCATCCGAAGGACCTGGTCCGGCGGGGGTATTGTGTATATATCACTGCCTTACCAAAATAACAATGGTTATTTGCAAACGGTTTGAATCCTGATCACACGCCGCGTAACTCGACGTCTGATTAGGATCCAAACTGTTTGACAATCATTTCAATATTTTTCAAATCAAAATAACTAAAATTTAAATTTGAGAAACAAAAGAAGTAACTATAACTGTTTAAAATTGATGACGTCATGTCAGCAAGAGAAGGGGATAATACTGTTGTCTGCAACTAGGTTTTTAAAATATTCAAGTTGGTCCGACTGAATACATGTAACTATCGATTACCGTGTTAACTCTTTCACTGCCAACGGCGCCAAAAGGCGACTTTGTAAACAGTTTAGATCCTGATTAGGCGCCGTTTGACACTCGTATGGATATCTCTTAAGTCAAACTACTTTGAATCTTACTTTTAAACGATCTTGCAGACAACAATATTGAATCAGACGACAATAAAGCGGTGAAGGGGTAAATATCTCACGACTAATTTTGCAGCGGAAGAGTTAAACAATTTGGATCCTAAACAGATACCGAGGATGTTGTTGTAGAGAGAGAGCTCTGTATTTCTAAATCATTTCAACACATCATGCAAATGTAGTTGTAGCTTGACAATTTTGATCAAGATAAGATTCCAAATAACTCGGTATCTGTTTAGTATAAAAATATGTTGTCGTATGATTTCCGAAATTTCATGTTAAGGGATATATACTTCACTTTAACATAGTGCAGTATCCTCAGGTCAAAATGGCATTTTATTGAATGTATGACCAATAATCGAATGTCCGATAAATGTGATCTTACATAGAGGTAAAGACAGAAAGGCAGACAGATACAGACTCAGAGAGTGAGTGACATGCAGACAGAGAAATATACATACATGTATACTACAGACATATACATGTATATAAAGGTATGCATCAGAATAGTGAAATGATGAGTGAGAACGAAAAGCAGACAGAGACAGACAGACAGAAAACAGACGTATACAGAGACATGCATCAAAATAGTGAGATAATGAAAAAGACAGATAATACAGATAAAGAGACTGAGACGATCAGACAAAGCTATAGAACTTGGGAGGGGGACAGAGAGACAGAGACAGAGACATTCAGACAGCCAGACAGACAGACATACATACAGAGACAGACAGAGACAGACAGAGAAAGAGAAACAGCGAGAAAGATAGAGACAGACAGACAGAGACAACTAGAGTGAGAGAAAAATATAGACAGATTGAATCTTGCTCCGTCATCTTGATGTATTCATAAATAATTTTGATCCATTGTGCTATATGCGTTGCGTTGTGCTCATCCAATTATAACTGTGACTAAAATGAAGAGTTGCTTAAATCTTTCACCGCCGGAGTCGCATAAAGTCGACATTGTAAACAGTTTGGATACTGATCAGACGCCGCGTAACGCGGCGTCTGATCAGGATCCAAACTGTTTGACACTCGTTTCGACAGTCTTGTGTTATATTCTCTTAAATCTAACTATGAAACGATAGGCGAAAATAAAGCAGTGAAGGGGATAAAATTCTCCCGATTAACTTTGCGCCAAAAGTGTTAAGGATGGGTGTATCATTTAATGGTCTGGATTGGTATTTGTTATTCAGTGAGATGTTTCCCATTTATATGTTAAAATCTTATATTAACCCTTAGCCTGCCACTCACGACTATAGCTCCATATGCAAACAGCTTGGATCCGGATGAGACGCCGAGTAACTCGGCGTCTCATCCGGATCCAAGCTGTTTGACACTCGGACAACATTTTCAGCAATTTTGAGCAACTTTGAAGCACTTTGAAACTTGAAGCAGATAAGAAATATTGCAGATGACAATTTATTTGGCGGGCTAAGGGTTAACTCAAACGAACCAGTCAAACTTCTGAAGCAAACTGAAACATGCATTGTGTTTTTTCTTTCGATGGTATTGTAGATATAGGTTGTATAACAATACATCATCCTGATGGACAAATTATTCAGCGACAAGCATATTCTATATACCGATATTCGCCTGTGTGTAAATTCTTCTATGCTGTCGAAATTTCGATGTATTTTTTTAAAAGTTTCTAAAGGCGCGATTGCAAGCCGTTTGGATCCTGATCAGACGCCACGTTCGAACAATCTCTGTCAAATAAACAAAAACATCCGCTGACCCAATTAGTCTCCAGAACTTAGCTTATGGTCTAAGCTTGAAAATGATACCATAATAGTCAGTGTTCGACGTTCCTTCCGTATGGTGTAGACGTGCAAGTCTAGAGAGGTAGGTTGCATCGTGGAATAAACGTTGTCCGCTAAGGATAAACTATTCTTTTCGGCTTTGTTTAAGAACTGAACTGAATTTTGTCGGCGTTTAAACGAAATAAACGACTGAAAATGATCGGCAAATTCCATGAATTGCGTTACCGATTCATGGTAAATGGTAAACCATTTTCTGTCGTTTATTTCGCTTAAACGCCGACAAAATTCAATTCATTTCTTATATTTACTTTATATTTAGTGAAATTTCTAATATCAAATGAACATTTTATTAGTCTGTATGTATGTTTAATCCACATTACAGGTTGTTTACACGTGTACCCTGAAAGCAACGCAACAAAATGATTCGCGGAGAGCAGATTTATAAGACCCTCCTCCTCTGTGCAATACAAACGTATCCATCGACAAATCCCGCCTCTCGAGAATTAGCGTTCATACAAATTAAATATCGGAGTGGCTATTGACAGTCGACTGTCATGGCGATTTCACGTCAAATTCGCTATTGACAGTCGACTGTCAATAGCGGTTTTACGTTAAAATCGCTATTGACAGTCGACTGTCATTAACAGACTATGGGATCCGTCCGTCCGGGCGCCATATGTTGGCTTCAATATCTGGTAGTCGAAAGAGTCTCATTAGGGAGACTCAAACAATAGTTCAAATAAATAGCCCACTGAACAGGAGAGGTTGATTGTCAGAAATCGGCCGAGCGACGCCTGTGTGTTGAAAGAAGACTCTAAAAAATAGAACCTTTAACCGTTACTGCTACTACTACTGTTACTGCTGCTACTCTTATTTTAACTAGTACTACTACTACTTCTTTCGCTTAATTACATGTACTACAACTCGAACTGCTACGACTACTACTACTGCTACTACTTCTACTACTAGTAGTAGTACTATTACTACTGCTACTGCTACCATTAATTACTACTGATTATACTGCTGCCACTACTCCTTCTACTACAACTACTAAATACTATTACTACTTCTACTACTGCTACTACTATTACTTCTACTACTACCACGACTACTACTAGTTCGGATATTTTAACCAATTTTATTTATGCTTTTCGGTGGATTACCACGAAATAGCAGTGGATTATCACTTGGTAATCCACTGCAGTGGATTATCACCAATCGCTTTTATTATGAATTTTCCCCGTAGGGCTCCCCAAGAATCGTAGTCAATCGTGTCTTATCGTTAAATTCCGGCAGTCCGATTTGTCGCGAACTACTCACCGGAAGAACACGAATCCAAACTCGGGAGCAACGAAGTAATTCGGATGACGTCAAATCAATAAATAAGTGACGTCATCGTACGGGAAACTGTTTCGAAAATGTGTTCGATATAAAGTTGGGGCTCAACACGGGGTAAATCATTTACTTTCGCTTTCTCAATTGTCGAACAATTTCGTTTAAAAAGTGGCTTAAAAGCATAAATAAATAGAATAATTGTATTTTTTCAGTATAAGATCGACTTTAATCCATTTCGTGAACATCAGACTGCTTCGCCACTCGTGAAAATATAACGTCTGATGTTCACTCTTGAAATGGATTAAATTTCTATCTTATACTGAAAAAAACAATTATCCTCTATATATTCTAAACATGCCCCTTTTTACTTATAATTTATTCCTCTGTTGAATTGCGTCCTTCATGAGCAAGTAGTACAATGTAATAAGTGTGGACGACACATCCTGCGGGTCGATATTAATCCACTGTGTGGTCTCACTTGGAAGATCCTAGCAACTTTGTATTGCCATGTTGTGTGACTAGTGCTTGAACTTTAGCCTCAATTCTGTAACATTTATCTGTTGATGCAGCTATAGATAAAATTCTTAAGGATTTAGTGTAGGATTGGGATTATCATCATGGTTTCTGTGTGTTTACTTTTCTGTAAAACCAGAAATTCTCTATAAAGTTTTGGTGAGCCTAATGGTAACCTTGGGAAATATAAGGGATTGATATGTATTTTTGATTCAGCAACGCATCTTCATCTCAATTACATGTAGTGCTTTAAATAATTAATGCCGCCGAGGATATATTATAAGTTTATATGCATAATAAATTCACTTTCAACAAAAATGTTTTTGAACTTATGGTTTTAGATTTAAGTTACACACTCCAACTCTATAGATGGGTATATTTCTAAGTGCCTGCTACTGTCTTTCTGTCCGTACGAGCTGTTAAAACGACAAAATAGCGCCACTTAATGCATCTTTTATACAGTTTAGCTTTATTTGCCTTTGTATGTACAGTCAAGACTCGATACTTTAAACTCGCTTAAATCGATCGTACCAGTATTTCATAAGTTGAAAATTGATAAGTCGATCTCGCTAAAGTCGAACATACCCGTATTTCAAAAATAAAAAGTGGCTAAGCCACGTTTTAAATTTGAAATATGGATATGTTCGAGCTAACGCGAGTTCGAAGTATCGAGTTTCGGCTGTAATCTGCTATGTTTTCAGTTGCAACTTGCAATTGATGACCATCGACGGCCATCGATTTCTTTACTGAATCATGGCTGATCAGACGCCGAGTAATCTGATCTGGACCCATTCCGCTTGTAAATGCCGTGAAGTCGCCATTGGTTGTTAGGACTCAATGACAACAAAACATTAGCTCGATTATTCACGCTTATTTTACTAATTACTCCCCCATTTAGTTTTTACATGTGTACATGTACCTCATTGTCATGTAAAATACGATTTTAACTATTTCACTACCAACAGCACTCAACGGCGAGTTCGCAAACAGTTAGGACCCTGATCAGACGCCGCGTAAAGCGGCGTCTGATTAGGATCTTAACTGTTTGACACTCGTATCGACATTTCTTCAATCAACACAACCCTTAATCTGACTATAAAAATATTGCAGACGACACTTACAATGCAGACGATATTTTGGCGGTAAAAGCAGACGATAAAACACGGCAGTGAAAGAGTTAAAACCGCAGTCGAACTTTGATATTTCGAACTCATTTAGGTCGAATGTACTAGTATTTCTACAATTTAGTTTCAAAATTTCAAAATCGCTTTAGTAGAACATATCCGTATTTCGAATTTAAAACGTAGTTTAGCCACGTTTTTTTAACTTTGAAAACGTCTATGTTTTTAAGCGAGTTCGAGATATTAAAGCTCTGTCATATTTCAAGACTGTGGTTAGTTTCGCCAATTAACATATCTAGCATGGAATCCTTTTTAACAAACCAGTCTATTATATTGGATAAATACTTAACGCTTTCGACACCATGGGTCTGTTTAAAATATATTAATTACGTTTACAAACAGTGTAGACCCAGATCAGAGGGCTCCTATAAACTAGTTTGCTAATTTAGACTAGTATTTATTAAACTACTCATAATTCCAAGTAGACTGGTTCATGTTTTAGTTATTAAAAAATCCACAAGCGAACCTAATTACCCACATGAGTTACTTAGTGTTGAACGAGTTAAATTGTCAAAGAGTGTAGGTAAATAGGTATAAGAACAATGTAGGTATATATGATCGGACATACTCTCATGAATTCCGTACTTATAACAATAGAGGAAATTACTGAGACAATATGCTGGTTTTTAATTGTCATCTTGTTTTTTGCAGGTGAAAAAGACTTTGAACAACAGACATACAGTATTTCCACTCTACAACGACCCTCCCAACAACGATTCCCTCCTTACAAAGATGTTTTCTACTGTTCCCAAAACAAGGCCATTTTGTCTTACAATTTCACTGCTGCAATATCGTCTGCTTAAATTTGTCGTCTGCTGTTTTTCTCAAAATTACTTATAAGTGGACATTTCGGCATAAGAAATATAATTGCCGCGGTTCCCTAAACAGGAAACTTATGTCTAAAGCTTTTACTGCTGCAATATCGTCTGCTTAAAATTGCCGTCTTTTGTTTTATCTTAAAGTTACATATAAGTCGAGATTTTGATAGAATAAGTATAATGACGAGTGACAAACAGCTTGAATACAGACCAGACGCCGCGTAACGTGGTGTCTGGTCTGGATTCAAGCTGTTTGCAAATGTAAGCCAATTTCCCTCCGTACAACGGCTCCCTCCGAACAACACCCACATTGTTTGTCTCCCAATGGGGATCGTTGTTGGTCAGCAATAACCGATTAGATAGATGTTTATCATAGACAGAGACCAGGGTTGTCACTGTTTGCACAGTAAAACATTAATGTACGTTTCACTAGTACGCTGTTTGTAAATGAAGCATAATTATATACCCGTCCAAAGGCGACAACTAACTGAAGTACAGTGGAGAATCTGTTATTCTTTCCCAATAAACGCGTTTACGCTAAAACTATTATTTGCAATGCAAACAGTTTGGAGCCAGATCAGACGCCGGGTAACCCGGCGTCTGATCAGGCTCCAAACTGTTTGCCACCAAGATAAACAAGAATTATCAGAATTGTCCCAAAGTTGTTCTTTTCTACGTTTTAGTGCTTAGCGTTTGCGTACGTTTGCGTTTAAACGGGAAAGAATAACAGATTCTCCACTGTAGCACGAATATGTGTATCTGCTTACAGCAACTACTTGTATGTGAGATTCACCAAGGGTCATAATTATTTATTTATTAAATAGATTTAAGCACTTAATGCTTTTTCAACATTTCATTTATATAGCTAACAGTGTATGCAAACTTGGCACAAATCACATGATGGATTTTAGTTCTACATGTATTTGCAAACAGTTTGGATCAAGATCAGTCGAGGATAAAAAGTAGGTGCACGATCTTGCTAACGACTGGTTGACACTTTTATTGATGTTTCTTTACTATTAACCATAAGAGAGCTCAACACAAATCTAATATAGTAACATTCCCAGACAGCATGGCTCAAGATCAAAACCCCAGTAACTTGGCCTCTGATCTTAATCCAAACTGTTTGCACATGTGAATCACAGGGAGATTGAAAAGATAAAAAACCACCACAATTTGTATAAGATATACACTACATTATGCACATCACGTGGTATCAATAACATCATAATTAGACAGAAATATATGTGACAAATGAGCACATTACGATTGCATTTTCAAACAGTGTGGATCCAGATCAAACACCTAGTGACTTTGCATTTGATTTGAACCTACCTCGTTTGCATATGTTAAATCATAGCTCATAACCACCAGTTCCAAGCACATAAATATCACAGCATAACGTACAACATTAAAGTGTTTCAAACCACTTGAACAACATAGAAGTAGAAGTGGTTTAAATAAAAAGCGAAGCTCCTTCTTTTGTTTTTATAAAAGAGTTTTGATGGTTTCAAACCTTTGAAATAAGAGTTTTGATGGTTTCAAACCACTGAAATCTCTGTAATCAGAGTCGAGATCAAGACTTTACAGTGGAGAATCTGTTATTCTTTCCCGTTTAAACGCAAACGTACGCAAACGCAAAGCGCTAAAACGTAGAAAAGAACAACTTTTCGACAGTTCTGATAATTCTTGTTTATCTTGGTGGCAAACAGTTTGGAGCCTGATCAGACGCCGGGTTACCCGGCGTCTGATCTGGCTCCAAACTGTTTGCACTGCAAATAATAGTTTTAGCGTAAACGCGTTTATTGGGAAAGAATAACAGATTCTCCACTGTAACTCAGTCCGTATCCGCCCAAGAAAACAACACCAACACCAAATATAGGATACAGTACCCCCTCTCTACAACGTCCCTCCCAACAACGACCCCTCCTAACAACGACCCTTGTCAATGTTCTCTAAGCGGGACAAGTATTTCTAACGCGTTTACTGCTGCAATATCGTCTGCTTAAAAATGTCATCTGCTGTTTTTCCTCAAAGTTACATTATGGACATTTTGAAAGAAAAAAGACTTAATGACGAGCAACAAACAGCTTGAATCCAGGTCAGAACTGGATTCAAACTGTTTGCCAATGGAAGTATTTTGCCCTCCCTATAACGACTCCCTCC
This sequence comes from Gari tellinella, assembly GCA_922989275.2. NCBI lineage: Eukaryota > Metazoa > Mollusca > Bivalvia > Cardiida > Psammobiidae > Gari > Gari tellinella. The sequence goes on along the minus strand of OV277869.1, from coordinate 40,910,121 downwards.
GAACAACGCAAATATTTTTGTCTCCCATTGGGTGTCGTTGTAGAGAGAGGGCGCTGTATTAGCAATAACTACCAATAAATCAAAAATCGTTTATTTTTCTAGAAATGTATTAAACTTAAGAATAAAAACGATTTGAAAACGCTTAACTTCATGAAATGACTAGACTCCCATTTCACTTTCTTTTGTGCGGCAATAATTTCCTGACTATAGGAAAGTGGCACGCTGCTTAGAAATGCAGCAGCGCCGAGGTTTGTTGATTTAGCGGCTTTTAAAAACCTTCTTCTGATATTATTTAATAAAATTCAAAGTCCTTATAATTGTGAAACTTACAAATAATGGAGGCTCCACAGGATTACGATATCGGTTAATTTATGCTAGTGATTGAGGTGAATTTCTTTCATTTGCATGCACACCAAACTCATTTTCAACAAGTCACACTTGCAAAACAAAACCTGTGATTTTTTATACTGGACATATTTCTAAGTATGATCGCTGAAATGGTTAGTTTTTAAGCAAAATCTGCACAAACTGGTAATTGACGCCAATTGAAATAAAGCGGGTAAGCGCCACGTTAACTCAAATGTCAAAATGACGTCAAACTCAATAAGCCCCAAAATGTCGTGGCGCAACACATATATTGACTATCTCCAAAAATGCCTGAAATAATTTTCAAGTATTTAAATCATTTGCGAAAAAGGGGTCGATGACAAATCCGGGGTTTGCAGGATCTTTACAGTGGTATAGAAGTTCTCTGTATACATAAACTGTTAACAGTTACAAATCATACTATCAAAGATATTTAAAAAGAGACATTGTTTCCAGAAGTTTCACTATCAATCACCCGAAATTCCTTTCATCTCATACCTCTGTACTTCAGTTTGATACCATCATCAGTATTCTCGTGTTCTTTGATATATCATTGTACATATTCTTTACCAGATTTTATTTTCCCAATGAAACATGTTTATTACTATTTACCGGTAGTTGATTCACCCATAAACCTTAAAATATAGTGTCATTTTGAACACATCAAGGACAGATAACTCATGACCAAATGGTAGGATTTCAACCACAATCAAACGAATTCGATAGCTAAAATTGTTGATGACGCACGACGGACGCCGGACACTCATGTATCACAAAAGTTCAGGCTGAGCTTCGCTCAGATGAGAAAATTCAGAAAGTATATTTTATCACGCTCTGAGGTGATTTTTTGTTGGTGGTTTTTTTTCGGGGGGAAGGGGGTTTGTTAAGGTTTTTTGTGGGGGGTGAGTTGTTTTTTTATTTTGCTTAAAGGATGGGTGGATGAGTTGGGTTTTACGGCACTGCGACACCAAATAAGTCATATAGCGCCGATGAATGGTGAGACGAGATGACGAAAATTTCAGGAAGATGGTTTCCACTAATCTCATTCGTTGCCAAACAGCGCGTAAGATCTAAACCACCGACCTGCCTTCTTTTTAGTTCTTGGCAGAGAAGATAATCTCGGTCTATTAAACAGCAAACATGCCCTATGACAATTAAGCCCCAGAACCACGACAAGGTAGGAAGGTCTCTGGAAATGTTAATGCTTAACGTTTCTTAAGACCAACATAATTATATTAAGTATTACTTAATTTAAAAGGTCAATAAAAATAGGGCGATCTATTGTTTTCGGCATTGCGCCTAATTATTACATAAATATAATAACCAATTCCTTCGGATTGATATGAAAAATGTATCATGATAATTGGTTGTTATCTGGTTGAAAAACGAGTCCGCAGGACGAGTTTTTTAACCAGATAACAACCCATTCGAACGATAAACTTTTCATATCCATTCAAATGAATCGATTATTCTATTTATTATATACAGTTTAATGGTGTTTTTACAGAGAAATCACACACAAATAATTGTTAAAGTGCGACGTCACAAACGATATTGTGAAGTGACGTCACGAAAATGATATCGTCACTGCAAAAGTGATATCACCACTAGTGATGATATCAACTGTGACGCATATGATCTAACTGAGAAATCTCTATAAATCATCGATAGGTTTATAATAAAAAGGCATAGCTACCTGTCTAAATGCTGTTCGGCTTCGCTGCCTAATTGTTGTTCAACATCCCTGTCTAAATTTTGATCAGCTTCCAAGTTTATTCTATTACGCACGATACCTGAAATCCTTTCTCCTTGTAATCTGCCACATGAACAGCTATTAAAACAGTCTGCTGCCCGATTAGTTTCCGACAAAGCCACAGTATTGAAAATAACATAAACCCCGGTCGCGAACCAAAAGCCCACAACAAATCCAAGCATATGGTGCTGCAATTGTTTCAGGGGTGTTCTTTTGCCACAACAATAAATCTTTGATCGTGCCATGGTTATACTTTTATCGTGCTGAATTATCGTCTGATTTAAATATATCGTCTGCGAAAATTGTAAAAAAAAAAGTTATATACTTCTTTAATTGGAGAAATTTTAAATATGAGTGGCAAACAATTTCGATCTAGATCAGACGCCGCGTTACGCGGCGTCTGATCTTGATCCAAATTGTTTGCAAATATTAGCAAAGTTGTGCTTAGCATGATGAGGGCTGAATTACCAAATTCACGCGTTCTTAAGCATCCTTGTCGAAAATCAAAATGATTATATACATAGTACATACGAAGACACAAAGTAAGTAGTGAAATATCGAGAGACGTGTAAATATCGGGTTTGTACCTGGAGTCTTTACTTTATACAGTTTACTTATTGGTTAAAAAACTTTATTGATCAGTGCGCATCGAACTGCGCACCAGAGTCACATGACCCAAACGACAGAGCACAACCCTTGTGAGTATTACACACCATAGTGAAATATAAACGAACCGAAGAGTAAGAAAATGCAATGAAATGAAATTAAGAAATGGTAGATTCTTGAGAGAATTGTGGGGTTATCAGAATCTAAAGCGTGCGTGCGTGCGTGTGTGTGTGCGTGTGATCTATAGTAAATCAAGGTAGACACATCACCCTCAAAACAACAATATTATCATTTTTATTATACCAGATTTATATAGCGCTCTTTTCACATAGGTATTGTGCGTTCAAAAGCGTTTCACATGAAATTACATTTATGGACCTACAAAGCGAGAAAAGACAATATAATGTAACAATAGCACCACAAGCTGGAGCATTATACGGTCGCCATATCCATCTTAAATGTAGCGGTATTAACCATATATAGGTGGTTCTCCCGTATAGTCTTTTTGTACCCTTATTCTATTATAGATTAAGTGTACAAAAAAAGACTATACGGGAGAACCACCTATAGTATTAACAGCAGGTGTGAACAATGAATGATAAAAAGTAACTTGCAAAACTCACAAAACTCTTGTATCACACTATCAAATCAGAGAGGAATTGAACAGAGAAATAATATGTGTTTGTCTTTTTTAAACAATGGTCTTAATGCATTCAACCCTAGCGACGAGTATACTCGTCATATACAAGCAGTATACCTGTGAGGATTACACTTGTCATTTTAAAATATATTGTTGAAATCAACCCTTAATAGTATAAATGGACTAGACATTTATTGAAATTGGAATTGTCCATTAAAAGCTTCAGGGGTGAATGAGTTAATCAACTATCAAAGGGGCATACATTTGCCAAAATATAAATGCAAATTCTTAATTGTGAACTAGTTCGACTTATCATGGTATGAAATATTTGTAGCAAGTTTTATTAAAATCCGTCTAAAAATAAAGTTACGAGAGAGCTAACAATGGAAGATGAACAAATGGGAAAGGGGACATAACTCACAATTAGGGAGTCACATGGAAAACCCATAACATATGCCAAATCCATTTCTTGTATCACCATATTAAATTTGAAAGGAATTGAACTAAGAATTAAAAAGTTCTTGCCTTTTCTACATAATGACCATAATTATTTTTTCAATAAATGGGTATAACTCTGCTAGAAATTACTGAAAAATTCTGAAACACTATCTTGTTTGAGCTTTAATAATAATGTACATGTATATTTGTAGTTAATTTCATAAAAAATGGTCAATGAGTTAAGGTCAGAGAGCATTAACAGAGAAAGTCAACGAATTAAACAAGAGGGCCTGAAGGCCCTGATATCGCTCACCTGTTGTACTGAAGCTTGATAGCTTTATATCTTACTGTTTCATCAGTTTTAATTAAAATCCATTCAAATTTGTAGTATAGCATGTAAACAATTTTGGAATACAACCTCATAATTCTAGTATGGTAGAGTAGATCAAGGGCACATAACTAGAGCCTAAACAATACTGAAATAAAGCCTTTTCTAGCATTTCAAAGTATATCAAAGGCAGATAACTATTGCTACAATTATTAGATTTCAACAATAATTGCACTCCTTTGAGAATTTATAGGTATATACTTTGTGTGCAAGTAAAATCAAAATCCATTCAAAACTGTAGTTGCAAAAAGTGTAAACGCTGTTCGATATGGCATTTTCAGCAATTCAAGGGCAGACAACTCTTGACCTATAGGTTCGATTTCAACCATAATCACACTTATTTGAACTCTTATGGTCATATACAATCTGAGCAAGTTTGAAAAAGACCAGATAAAAATTGTGGCCTCTAGAGTGTAAACACCCTTAAATATGACATTTTCAGCAATTCAAAGGTAGATAACTCTCAACCTATTAGTCCGATTTCAATCATAATCAAACTCAATCGTACTCTTATAGTCATATACAATCTGAGCAAGTTTGAGATAGATTGGATAAAAATGGTGACCCCTGGAGAGTAAACACCCTTTAATATGACAATTTCAGCATTTCAAAGGTAGATAACTCTCAACCTATTAGTCTGATTTCATTCAAAATCAAACTCATTTGAACTCTTATGGTTATATACAATCTGAGCATGTTTGAGATAGATTGGATAAAAATTGTGGCCTCTAGAGTGTAAACACTGTTATATATGACATTTTCAGCAATTCAAAGGTAGATAACTCTTGACCTATTGATCAGATTTCAACCATAATCGAACTCATCCGAACTCTTATGGTTATATTCAATCTGAGCAAGTTTGAGATAGATTTGATAAAAAAGTGTGGCCTCTAGAGTGTAAACACCCTTAAATATGGCATTTTCAGCAATTCAAAGGTAGATTGCTCTTGACCTATTAGTTCGATTTCAACCATAATCAAACTCAATCGAACTCTTATGGTAATATACAATCTGAGCAAGTTTGAGAAAGATTGGATAAATATTGTGGCCTCTAGAGTGTAAACACTAAAATTGTTGACGACGAACGACGAACGACAAACGACGCACGACGGACGCCGGACATTCAAGTATTGCAAAAGCTCACACTGAGCTAGCTCAGGTGAGCTAAAAAGGGACAATAATAAAGAAAATAATAAGAGACATGAAAACCTGTAATATACAGTCATGGGACATAATTATTCACCACCCTGCGAAAAAGTTGCTTATTTTTATCAGTCTTTCTCAACTGTTTGTTAGAATTAAAACTCTAGCAAATATTCAATGTAGTTCTATTTGGTTTTAAGACTTGGAGCAAAGATCCGTAAAAAGTTTTCTAGTCTCGAATTAAGCATGTGATTCTTTGGTTCTTGTTGCTAGGTAATTTTAGAATGTACATGCAAAAAATGAACCATGTTCACATTATATGGTTGCCATGGTCACAATAGATGAAAACTATGTAAAACTTCACCCGATTGACGAACACCTTACATGTGCGATTAAAAGTAAAATAAGGAAATGTCATTATAAAGTTCTGTTACTTCATGTTTAGCCACACAATTCTAAAATTCAGTCGGTAAACTTGATTTCCCATAGACTCCCATGTTAATTTTAGCATCTTTCGCATGTCAGTAACACTTTCTGTAACTTTCTTTAATTTTCGTTTGAAAGCGTTATACTGATTGGGAGAATATGTTTTTAAATTAAAACGTTCTTCAATTCTAGATATTTCTCCCAAATATTACCATAGCAACCAGTTTAGCGGAACGAGTCAACTGTTTTCATTTATATTCTAAAGTTGCCTAGCAACCGATGTTCTGGGTCCGAACAGCAGAGAATAGATCTATATTTGAAAAGTCAACACCATAGCCTTTAAACTGCCCTACACTGTTGTGTAATTTGGTGTTCGAGAATTTTGTGGCGTCACCGGTAATGTAAAATATCCTTTGACTGTATGTCAAATCCTTTCATTTCTTATGTTACCATACCAAATCTGAAAGGAATTGAACACATAGTTAAAATACGCTTGCCTTTTCTTCATAATGCCTACTTTTATGATAATCAAAGCCTTAATGACGCTGAGGTTTTGACGGCATTTTAGATCACTTGGCACGAAGTGCCATAGTGAGTTATTGTGATCTAACCACAGGTACTTGACACATACATCTAGATCTATTACCCCCCACCCCCACCCCTATAACAAAAATAATTGGGTGGTTTTTTTTACTATACTTCTATTATAGATATCTATAATAGAATTATAGTAAAAAAAAAAGTAAAAAAAAATAAAAAAAAATTATTTTTTAAAGAGGGGGGGGGGGGTTGAATATATATAGATGTATGTGTCAAGTACCTGTGGATCTAACTGTGTCCGTCGTCGTCCGTCAAACGTCATTGTGCGTCGTTTTGTTTTGTTGTTCATACGCGATATATACCTGGAACCAGGTACCGTTTAAATGGTCATTTGGAAATGCTTTGAAACGTAGTGTACAATGGTATTATTGGTATAAGCTCATAACATTATTGAATTTAATGTACACCCTACTTGTTGAAAAATATTTAATTATTTACCTAATGTAAATTGCTCAGAATACTGAAAAGTATTCCAAACCTAAAATGTCAGGGCTTCCATAAGTTGACATGAAAAATCCTAAGATTTCCCAATTTGCATTTTTCAAGTGCGATTTTACGAATCGTACCTTTACCATATAGCCTTTTGCTTGTTTTGTTGATATGCGACTGCTTAAAGCAGGCTGTAAGTAAAGCAGAATGCGCCTTAGGGGTGCATTCTGCTTTACTTTCAGCCTGCTCTAAGATACCATGTACTTGGAAAAAATCCGAAGATTTAGGAAAAATCGGAGAAATGGCAGCCCTGAAATGTACCTAAGATATTTACCACGAAATGTTGTCTTACAAAAATAACAAAAATCAAAAAAGCCTTTGGCTATTTCCAATTTTTAGGACGCTAGACACAGATGGGTTCATGATAAAATTGCAAGAGCTTTCTTCTTTACATTTTGTAGAAGCTTTCTGGCTTAACTTAATTCACGTTGCATTGTGACCTAAAAAGAGGGCTAACTGGTTGTATGAAAGACAAGTGACTGCTTAAAGCAAGGTGAAGCTAAAACATAAATAGAGGATCTTGTATAAGTGCTCATTAGTTATCATTTTTAATAAAAGAGTTGACTAAAATGATATGACGCGAGCCTTGCCGAGCGTCATATTCATTTTAGTCAACGAGTTTATTAAAAATGATCAATAATGAGCACGAATGTGAGATTCTATTGATCACATAACAAGTTAAAGCAACTATTAAATTGATTGAAGCTCTAGTTTATAGACCCTCCGCTATATAGATTTTCCGCAAAAACGTTACGTTGTTGACGTTAACGTCATTACAAATGACGTCATCTGGCGTCCCGCTATATGCAGCGCTGGTGGACGAACAAGTTGGGCCGGAGCCCAAAAAACGATATTCCACTAGTGGATTACGATATTTATATAACTGCTTTATGTAACTCCCAGACCGATATATAGTTATGTGATAAAAGCTCCTACAGGAGCTTTCTGTTTTAGTTTCACCTCGCTTTTAGCTGCCACCTGACTTCCACATCTAAACCTAATGATGAACATAATAGTTTAGTGGTCGTTATAGAATGATTTTCCTGTACAGTGCTCCATCTGCAAAACAACACCCAATGGGAGACAAAGAATGTGTGTGTTGCTCGGAGGGAGTTTGCAAACTACGCGGCGTCTGATCTGGATCCAATCTGTTTGCCATTCGTCATATATGGGGGTTTTTTTCTGTCAAAATGTCCATTATGTGACATTTAGAATTTAAAAAAAAACAGGCGACACTTTTAAGCCGACGATATTGCAGCCGTGAAATTGGTTGATGAACAGCGGCAAGCTGTTGTTCAGAGGTCCGTTTTGGGTAGGGAGTACTGTACACTGCATTATTTTGAGCAGATCCAAACAAGCTCCAAACCTTTATTTAGTACAGTGGAGAATCTGTTATTCTTTCCCGTTTACACGCAAACGTACGCAAACGCAAAGCACTAAAACGTAGAAAAGTACAACTTTTGGACAATTCTGATCATTCATGTTTATCTTGGTAGCAAACAGTTTGGAGCCTGATCAGACGCCGGGTTACCCGGCGTATGATCTTGCTCCAAACTGTTTGCACTGCAAATAATAGTTTTAGCGTAAACGCGTTTATTGGGAAAGAATAACAGATTCTCCACTGTACCATCATCACCTCGGCAGCATTTATCAGAAGAGAACATGTTCAGGCAAGATTAAATAAAGCAGAAAGCCCCATAGTGAAGTTCCTATAGGAGCTTTATCTGCTTTACTTTCTACCTGTTTTAAACAATTACCTGCCTGACAGGTTTTGCAAAGATTTGGGTGGGAAATATGTTTAAGGGTTGATAATATGTGAATTCTTACTATACTGATACTACACTAAACTCGATACTTCGCACTCGCGTTAATTCGAAAATAGATCTACCCATATTTATAGTTAAAATGTGGCTTAGGTACGTTCGAGTTAGGGAGATCGAGTTATCGAAATTAAACTCAGGAAATGCTGGTAAGGTCGATTTAAGCGAGTTCGAAGTATCGAGTTTCGACTGTATATTGAATCAGTTGGATATACGGTTGTTAACCATTTCATGATCAAATTATTCGGGAGATTTTTACCCATTCACCGCTTTATTGTCGTCTGCTTCAGTATTGCTGTCTGCTAGACACGATTCAAAGTTAGATTTAAGGTTGTATGACCTAATAAATATCGATAGGAGTATGAAACAGTTGGGGTCCCGATCAGACGCCGCGTTACGCGGCGTCTGATCAGGACCAAAACTGTTTGCAAACACGCTTTAAGGCGTCATTGAGAGTGAAAGGGTTAATTTGCACTGGAATAAATAATTTAACTACTGGTATCATATACAGGCTGACATGACAGGGATCGCCTGATAGATGTAATCAAAGCATGCCTTCTGTTTTTGAAATGATTTTGCTGCCTGTGAATAAAACTAAAGCGTTATCTATTTGCCATCAATACCAATGAACCCTACCCATATATATTATTCATGAAGCAAATACGAAAGGAAAAATCAAAGCGCCAAGTAAAACTGGTTGTATTATTCTCCCAGTTTCGCCTATGTGAGATAGGGAGTTGCCCCATGTGGAATCACTCTATCCTCCATACCACATGACGTCAAATATTTGCCCAGCTGCATGACGCGGGTAATTAAATGACGTCTTTTGCGATGACATTACCATAAAAAACGTCATGTTTTTGCGGGAAAAATGCACAGAAACTGCAATTATTTGGTTATTTGTATCATGTTTTAATGATTTAAATGGGAGAGAAGAAATCCAGCATTCGTTTTGTTGATGTAGGATAGGAATTTCTCTCCCTCGGAGAGAAATTCCTACCCTACATCATCACTCGTGGTGGATTCTTATAATCCTTCTCCCGCATATAACTACTGGATTTAAACTTTCTAAATATTCCATTTTCACCCATTATTCCATAAATACACCTTTTTAAACATCTATTATCTTTACACTAAGCGCACGAATATCTGTTCAAACGAATTATTTCCAACTATTCCAGTATTTGTCGTGTATTAGTGCTTTCTTCTGACATGTCAAAGTTATTTTTAGATAGGAACATACTAAAATTTTAAAAGGGATGATCACCGTACTCGGTGATTTCCGTACAGTCAGCCAGGGATACGAAAAGCTGCATGTACAGTAGAGAAGACATTATTATTTCCAGAATAAACGCAAACACAATGCACAAAACTGTAGAAAATTAATTTTATCTTTTTAATCTGGGTTGCAAACAGGTTGGAGCCTGATCAGACGCCGGGTTACCTGGCTCCAATCTGTCTGCAATGGACATAGTAGTTTTAGCATAAACACGTTTATTGAGAATGAATAACATATCAGTAAAATTTGCGCAGCTGTCTCGTGCTGCACGATGATCAGGCTTATCTCAAGTTGGAAACTGTACGATTATACAGATCCGATGTTACCCTGTTATCTATTTACCATTATGAACTATTCTGTTCTAAAATAACTCGGACAGTTCAGAAAAATCGGACAATACAACGCTCAGTAAACAGTAACAAAATCGCGTCAAAACAGATGACGCTGTGCGTAAATGATGTCATAATTCTGATTTTTGTTATTCAAATGAAAACAAGTAAAAAAGGCCTGTTTGAATTTGACAGGAAAGAAATTGGAATATATAATATATATAAAAGACAAAAATGAATGATATGAAAGTTTTATTATCGCATGAAAAAAGAGGACATATGACATGATTAAAACGTTGGTGACATAATAAGGAACAAGGTTAAAGAACATACGTATGAGAGAAAGTTCTCAGGCTCCAAAGTATTGTAACGTACGTAGTGAGACCCCATGGTACCGGTGGCTCCATGGTACCGGTGTATTTCACAAATCGCGTGTTATTTTGTCACGAGCTCCACGCGAGCTGCCGATACTTTTTGAAAATGGACACCTCTTTTCGCTGCATTGAAAGTACGAAAGTGCAAAGAGAATAAACTGATTATTAACATTAAATGAACGTGTTACCTTTAAAAATGTATTTGAGATACAATTTCTCTATATTTTAATCATTCCTTCAAACTACTATACATACACAACACTTTGTTTATTTTCTGAAAGCGACTTTGACATGTATGACGTCATTATTGTTCTCCGAAATAATCACGTGACACCATGCCAACCGGAAGTGGCGGGAAATGTATTTTTGGTATGGTGTAACAAACGGAACATTGCTTGATATGTTACGCTGAGCTAAACCTGTTGATTAGATAATTCATTCACACCTTATTGTATTTTTTCAAGACAAATATCGAAAAAAATGGTCTAGGCCTAGATTGAGATATAATTTTTTATTTAAAATGTGTTCATTATCATTTTTAAGGATTTCTCGGAAAATAAAGAAAGAAAAATTAAGAGAAAAAATATCGATCTAGATACGATACTAATGTGATTTTTTTTCATTCAAAAATGTTGTAGACTTACAGTTTCTCCTATTTATATGCTATTATTACTTTCTGAACTACTTTAATTTAGTTCAAATTTGTAGATAAGACTGTAACATTGCTTTGGTGAATGTTCGACATTATGTTACATATTGGCTTCCATACCATTTATTGTTTTAGACATTACACCGGTACCATGGAGTGATTCCCCTTTGCGTCTGCTGTTCAAGTATGGGACTAAACAATTGTTATGAAAATAACCAAAGACTTATATTTTATAAAATTTTATCATTTTCTGATAGCATGCACTTCCTCCAAAAGGTGAACATTAAATTTAAACCAGGTGAGTTATTATCTGTTTGATTATCGTAACGTAAACACTACGTACACCGGTATCATGGGGTTCCAGGCTATATGCAAATGAGGCTTCCCAAACCGTTGTATGATGGGAAGAGAGTCAATTATATAGCGCAACAAACATCTCTTGGTATGAGCTTAAGCTTTGCACCGACGGGGTTTGTTGTTGCTGGGTCTCTCGGTTGTGCCAGTTACAAATGGTGGCAGCGGTGGGATAATGACAACTGCCAGACCGGAGTTGCCTTGTCCACGGTTCTCCCAAGGTCCAATCTCGGGACGAGACTTCTCGGAGGGGAGAGTTATGTAACGTACGTGGTACGTTAGTATATGCAAATGAGGCTTCCCAAACCGTTGTATGTTGGGAAGAGAGTCAATTATATAGCGCAACAAACATCTCTTGGTAAGAGCTTAAGCTTTGCACCGACGGGGTTTGTTGTTGCTGGGTCTCTCGGTTGGCACGTTACAGTATTGGAAGGTAATAAGTTGTTTGATGAAGGATTGCATGGAGAAGAACAGGAAAAAGTAGTGAAATCAGTCTGAATACTGAAAACTTGCACCAATGGATGAAACATGTTTTTACAAAATGTTGCTATGGCCGGTTAAACTCTTTACTCCATAGATACTAATGTTAGTGCCAAACATGATTTCTGGAACTGAAGGAAATAGTTCAAATTGATACAGTTACATTTATGCCCAATAAGACAGATGTTGAAAGCAGTGAAAGTGAAGCAGAATGCTATCGAAGGAGCATTCTGCTTGAATTTCGGTTGTCTTTAAACAACAAGTATGCGTTAAATGCTGAACGTAAGCTATGGATTAAAGGGTTAAAACGCTTCAATAAAATAGTAACGAAGAATGAAAAAATAAATGAAAGAGTATACACATTGGTGAAAGTACTCAAAGACTTTGAAAAACTGAAAGCCAGTCAGTTGATTACTAGAAGAAGTTTGGGCAAGAGTTCCCTGTAGAATAATATTTCAAAAGTACAGTAAACCCCCTCTAAACCGGAACCTCAAAATACCGGAATTCTCTCTAAACCGGACAAAAACTTTGGTTCCGTTTCCCACCCATGTTTACGCCATTGATTTATTCCTTCACTGAAGAAAATACAGTCATGAAACATATATCATCAAAAATAGTTTCTATATTCTAGCATATGATAGCTTAAAGCAGGTTGAAAGTAAAGCAGAATGCGCCTTAATGCGCATTCTGCTTTACTTTCAACCTGCTTTAAGTGGTAAGCTACCTTCCATATTAGAAACAAGCTATGGCTTAAAACCCCTCTAAACCGGAAACCCCTTTAAACCGGATGTTTTGTCGTCCCCACACATGTCCGGTTTAGAGGGGGTTCACTGTATTGAAATCAGTATGAAAACTGAGAACTTGCAACCATGCATGCAACGTTTTAGTATGACTCATTGTTTGTTTGGTTTGTTGATCCCTTTACTCCAAAGGTACAGTGGAGAATCTGTTATTCTTTCCCGTTTAAACGCAAACGTACGCAAACGCAAACCACTAAAACGTAGAAAAGAACAACTTTTGGACAATTCTGATAAATCTTGTTTATCTTGGTGGCAAACAGTTTGGAGCCTGATCAGACGCCGGGTTACCCGGCGTCTGATCTGGCTCCAAACTGTTTGCACTGCAAATAATAGTTTTAGCGTAAACGCGTTTATTGGGAAAGAATAACAGACTCTCCACTGTACACATGTTGGTGGAAAGTAGGTTTCGTTAAACTGAAGGAAACAGACTGAGTTCAATTTTGTACTCTTAAATCTACCCTATAAGACATAGTTTTTATATCATAGAAAATAGTAGCTGAAAGAAGGTCGAAAATGAAGCAGAATGCTCGTGAAGGAACCTTTTGCTTTACTTTAAATTGTCTTTAAGCAACCATATGCGTTGAAGGCTGAGAGAAAGCTATAGATCTATATTAAAAGGTGGAAATGCATATATAAAGCGGTAATGAATTAATAAAAAGATATTTATAGAACGAACATGTAAGGTATACATATGGGAAATATAGAACATGTTTAAACCGAGGAAATTATACACGCGGACTGGAAAATGACCAAGTATGGTGCGACCTTTACCGATTGACGCTATCAAATGATTTCATTGGTCAAATTCATAGACGGGTACAATTTATTAAACTTGCAGGACTGAGCCAAAAGATAAAATAAGATGTATAATATTTTATAAGAAGAAAAAGTAGACTATGAGATAGCTGAAAGGGGTTTCCAACTCATTAAGAACAAATAATGTTTCACCGTTTAGTACAATTTCAGCCATAACTGCATTCATTTGAATAACCTCTGGAATGTGAACAGTGTTAACCATTTTCCCCATAGAAGCGCCTTTTAGCGGATATGATTTATTCCTCCGCTGAAGAAAATAGTTCTTATTTAATCAGGCATTAATATATAGTATAGGGAATATTTTCTATATTCTAGCACATGGAAGCTTAAAGCAGGCTGAAAGTAAAGCAGAATGTGCCTTAAGGCGCATTCTGCTTTACATTCAACCTGCTTTAAGTGGTCACCTATCTTCAATACTAGAAATAGGCTATCAGGTAAGAGTTAATTGATTGTTTTGAAAATGTCAAGGATACATGAAACCAATGTTGCGCAAAGTGTAAGTATGTAAAAAAGAGCCACTATATGTTAAATGCTAACCAGAATAGACCATTTGAAGTTATTAATGCAATGGCTATGGAAACCTATAATGTAATTTTTTTTAACTGTTAGAAGCCTTTCTTGTGATGATTTGTCCTAGTGATCTAGTTTTATACAGGGCTCCAGATAAGAGGGAGTAAACTGTGCAAATTCAACCTTTTCTCACTCATTTCAGCATCAAATCCTATGGTGTTACTACTCATTAGAATCGTCTCGAAGAGACGATTCTAATGAGTAGTGACACCATAGGGTTTTATTCAGAAATAAAGATTTTAGTTTTTGAAATACCCCCTTTATCTAGAGCTCTGTTTATATCTGACATGACCTGTATTTAAACCTATATTTCTATATGACAAATATTGTTATGGAATTTCAGCAAGATTCAGTATCATTTCTATCATCTAGAGTTTTAACAGCATTATAGTATAATTTTACCTAGTGACATAGTTTTTCGCCACAGGTGACCCGTATTCAAACTTGATTTAATTAAATGACATTCAGGACATCACACAGGCTAAGTGTTTTTAATGATTTGAGTACAAACTGTAGCCACTAAAGTGTTAGAAAGGGTTTTGTCTGATGATTTATATCTTGGGGTATGTTACCCACATTCAAACTGGACTAAGATTTAAGAGAGGAAAACATTTCGACCAGTTTCATAAAAATCTAATGATATATAAAGCCTCTAGCTCTAATCAATATGTAAAGTTTATTTCAACACAATGCAAAATTTGTTGACACTGAAGTGGTCATGAATTGCTTATAGATGACAGTAAGACTAAAGGCAAGCTATATAGCTCACCCGAGCTTTGCTCAGAAAAGTTAAGGCATTGTATTTGCAAACAATGTCACAAAACAGCAATGACTTCTCATCACAGTCTCTTATTAGTAAAATACACAGATTGACAAAATCAACATTTACACTAGTCTACCATTGCATATACAGTGCTTCCTCTCTACAACCACACCTATTACGTTACAAAGAGTGTGATTTGTTCAGAGGGAGTTGTTATAGGGATGTAAAATCAAATATAATTTATTTTGCTTGCTATTTTCTAAAACTAAAAACAGTATACTTCCATCAAATCCTATGCTGTGACCACTCATTAAAATCGTCGCAAAGCAATTATTCTAATTAGTGGACACAACATCACGTTTGATGGAGCATGTTTAAAACACGATGGAAATATTTTTACGCACCCTTATCAGGAGTCCTGTTTTTGGACAACAGTGACAAGTGTTGTTGTAAGAAGGACATTGTTGACTTATAAAGCGTTTGAGTTTAGTCTGTGTTCGTTCTCAAGCATTTGATTGGTCAGATTTGAGCCTAGGCTCAAATCTGACCAATCAAATGATTGAGAATGATTTAAGACTCAACTCAAACGCTTTATAAGCATGGGCACTGTAGTGCAGGAAGTATTCATACACTTTCAACAATGTCAGTATCTCTTTGTGCATGATATGATTTGTTATAGAAAGTATAATAACTGGAGACGAGGAAGCACAGCAACAACTGAAATACAGAAGAGAGGTCATTACGATAGGTCGCAACCTAATGCATACTGGATGTAATACAGAGAGTATTCTGCATTACATAAGACCTGCAATAACTTGCCATCTCTGATGAAGACCATTTTGTCTGGAGCTGTGTGCATTACAATTGAGCAGTATTAATTTCGACACTTGTTTGAGAAACATTTATGCACCTAGGCTAACATATCCAAATAACTGAACTACTCATTACTTTTGGCAAAATGTATAATTATAGCAGATAAATTAACATTGTAATAGTATGAGATTCTTTGTATATTAACTAGGACAACTATGTAGCATTCACTCAGAAACAGTCTGTACATTTGATCAATAGTTAGCAAGTCATGAAATCTAAACAATGTGAGTTTTACTGATTCAACAATGAAACGACAGCTGCACCTTGTTAGATTGAAATGCAAAATACAGCGTTCCCTCTCTACAACGGCCCTCAAAACAACGACTCCCTCCTTACAACGAACCTTGTCTCAGTTCTCTAAACAGGACAATTATGTCTAACGCTTTTACTGCTGCAATGTCGTCTGTTTAAAATTGTCGTCTGCTGTTTTTCTTAAAATTACATATAAGTGGACATTTTGGTAGAAAAAATATAATTATGAGTGACAAACAGCTTGAATCCAGATCAGACGCCGCGTAACGCGGCGTCTGATCTGAATTCAAGCTGTTTGCAAATGTAAGCCAAGTCTTGATTTTCTCTATATATAACGACTCCCTCCGAACAACACGCACAATCTGTGTCTCCCACTGGATGTCGTTGTAGAGAGGGAGCGCTGTACAACACATTGTGTAGGCCTATGGAACTGAGTTTCAGACTGAGAATGTCATAATGCAGTAATTATCATATCGAGACAAGTACTACTTATACTAGATCTGAATTCTAATCAGTCATGCACGAAAACACTCTTTCCTCCACTAAAGGAATAGTTCAATGATATACAATCGTGAATAAGCAACATGAGAAATAGTTCCTATGTTGTAGCAGATTGTAGCTTGAAAGTAAAGCAGAAAGCTCATGACGGAGCATTGTGCTTTCTTTGTTATAGAATGTATATAAACTGGAGAAGAGGAAGCACAGCAAAAACTGAAATACCGGCAGAGAAGGTCGTTACGAAAAGTCGCAACCTAATTCATACTGGATGTAATACAGCAGGGCTGCCATTTCTCCGGATTTTTCCAAAGTATTCGGATTTTTATCCTAGCATATCGTAGCTTAAAACAGACGGAAAGTAAAGCAGAATGCGCCTTAATGCGCATTCTGCTTTACTTTCAACCTGTTTTAAGCAGTCATGTGTCCTCAAAACAAGAAACAGACTATGGGGTAAATGTACGTAAAATTGCGTCTGAAAATTTGAAAAATTGAAATCTTAGGATTTTTATTATCAACTTATGGCAGCCCTTAAACCTGCAATAACTTTTCACCTCTGATGAAGACCATTTTGTTTGGGGCTGTGAGCATATAAAGTCTCATCCGAAGGACTTGGTCCGGCGGGGGATCGAACTCACAACCCCTGACGTCGTAAGCGGGTGCTTTACCCCCATCGACTACGTCCACCGGTCCCCGCGCGATATGCGCAGCCCAAATAGGCACGCTCGTAGACTTCAGCGTCAAAAGAAATAAAACGCGGTACAGTGAAGCTCACTTATAACGAAGTCGTCGGGACCATCTGATTTCTTTCGTTATATCCAAATTCTGTTATATCAGTTCATTTTTACTATACGTTAATTAGAGATAGGGACTAAGATTTGTTTGGCTATATGCAGCGCTGCCATAAGTTGACATGAGAAAATCCTAAGATTTCCAAATTTGCATTTTTTTCAAGAGCGATTTTACGAATCATACCTTTACCCCATAGCCTGTTTCTTCTTTTGTTGACATGCGACTACTTAAAGCAGGCTGTAAGTAAAGCAGAATGCGCCTTAAGGCGCATTCTGCTTTACTTTCAGCCTGCTTTAAGTTACCATGAACAGGAAAAAAATCCGAAGATTTAGGAAAAATCCGGAGAAATGGCAGCCCTGTATATCCAATATTTCGTTGTATCCAATTTTGCTATAAGCGAGCTTCACTAGTTCAAAGATGCAAATCCCGATTGGTTCTTGAAAAGCCGATATTGACTAAATAACGAAGGTTGCACAATTGAATGCGCACAATCCTGTCCATCGGTCGGCCATCTTTCTTTCTGTAAAGCAAGGTTGAAGGACCTGTCAGTCAATGAAAATCCTTACAGCATACAGTGTACATGTACATGGGTTCACGTCCTTGGCTCGTTATCCAATCAGAGGTGTAGAATTTACTTATCACTTTTTTTTCCCAGTATAATACTTTATGTAAAATTGTGATCCCCGCCGTTAGTATTAATTTTTTACAACTTAACCTATACACACATGTAACTAAATATATCGTTAAATATTTTGTCCATCAAAATGATCTATTGTCGCACAGCCAGTATCTATAATAACATCGACATAACAAGACTGCGCGTTCAATAAACGCTTATGCCCCCGGTGGCATACTTGGCAATGTATTCTGAATCTTTTCTAATTCCAAATTAGGTCAAGGTCAAGGTCAAACTGAGCTTGGGTATTATTGGTGAGTTGGTAATGGTCCAAGGCAATTACTGTATAAGTATCGAAGTATTGTAGTAAACAGTGTTGATGCTTGACGAAACGGTAAAATCGACATAAACCAAGAATTAGTCTATTTAAAATAGTTTAAGACCAAATTAGGTCAAGGTCAAGGTCAACATCAAAGTTTGGTGGTATTTGTGGATAGGGAATGGTCAAAGGCAACAACAGCATTTGGGTAAGCGGTCTTGATGCTAGACGAAACGATAAAATCTACTTAACCTTGTTACGGACGGACACAAACACACGCGCGCGCGCACGGACGGACGGACGGACAGGACGATTACTATATGATTCTGCATCTATCGATGCCGGGGGCATAAAAACACAATACCTCTATTCCAAATGGCATGGGACGAGGATATAATACACACACTGTTCGAACTAGCGGAGTGGTATTGTCCGTTTTTTCTGACCTATCAGAGTTATGTTTAGAACAGAATAGTTGATAATGGTAAATAGGTATCGGATCTATATAGTCGTACACTTTCCAACTTAAGATAAGCATGGTCCTCGTGCAGCACGAGACAGCTGCGCTAATTTTACTGATATGTTAATCATTCTCAATAAACGTGTTTTGTAGTATTATGCCTTAGGGGTATGAATCCTGATGACTTTGAATAGTTTGGATCCAGATATAAATAAAGGGTTTAGATACAGATATAAATAAGAGGTATGGATACAGATCATAATTAAGTGAATAGGTTCTACTGCTATAGTAGTGTGTAGAATATCAAGCTGAATACAATTGTAGGTATCATGTAGAGCACACGTGTTTGAATGGTGTGACGTATCAGCTACTTGACCAGTTTGTATAAGTTAGCATCTTTAAATAACTAAAACGGTCAGCAAGATTTGGTGGAAAAGTAAACGATGACCAATGATGTCCGAATTCGGTGTCAAACGTCATTCGCATGATCAGGATGACCACTGACCATGGTTACAGGGTAGCAACAGACGGCCTTAATTTGGGGTGTTGTCTCCCAAATATGATGATATTTCTTTAAACATGTTGGCTTTCATACTATATATGGAAATAGTCATCCCGAATCGTAGGTTAAAGGTCAGTCACGTGAGTGGTCAGTTTTTAGGTTATATAAACTGAATACCCAAGGGTTCGGGGAAGGAGAATTAGATTTGGGCAGAGGTTAGAGAAGTTGTCTCAGGTGTTTCGGCAGTTGGGCCGAGAATGTCGGAATTCACAGATGGGCTTTGCTTATTGCTGTAGACTGAGATATTAAAGATTGGATCGGGCACTGGACAAAGTTGTCATTATCTTAATAACATTTTACAATACTGTGTTGCTTACCTTTGAGTTGATGTCGTGATTATACACAACAGCGAAGTACTGAAATTGATTATACACAACGCGGAGATTTGGAGAATTGAATAAAATTATATATATCGTACCAACTTGTTTGTTGCTACGCCCTATTAAGTCTTGGCAATAATGCCACAGTTTATGCTAAAAACTATTATGTCCATTGCAAACTGGTTGGAGCCAGATCAGACGCCGGGTATCCCGGCGTCTGATCAGGCTCCAACCTGTTTGCCACCCAGATTAAAAAGATAAAATTAATTTTCTACAGTTTAGTGCATTGTGTTTGCGTTTATTCGGGAAATAATAATGTGTTCTCTACTGTACATTACGCACAATAAATACAGCTTTCCGTATCCCTGGCTGACTGTACGGAAATCAAAGAGTATTGTGATCATCCCTTTTAAATTTTTAGAATGTTCCAATCTAAAAATAACTCTTGACAGGTCAGAAGAAAACACTAATAAGACTCCACCAAAACAGTGAATGAATGCACACCGGCACTATATTGAAGCGCCGTAAAACCAAATACATGTATAACCCAAGAAACCCAACCAATATACCGCTTATTCATTTGCTACGTAGGTTTAAGTGAATACGAAATATTTACATACAAATGGGAAGTCACTCATTGAAAAGCGAATACATGTACCATTTTATACCATAACCGTACAACGACTAACAACACTACTTAATTTATGACTGTTGTACATGTAACACAAAGCAACCCATACAATAACAAAACATAAAATACAGTAAAACCTCTCTATTACGACCATTAAAGCAACCCATACAATAACAAAACATAAAAGCAGTAAAACCTCTCTATTACGACCATTAAAGCAACCCATACAATAACAAAACATAAAATACAGTAAAACCTCTCTATTACGACCATTTAAGCAACCCATACAATAACAAAACATAAAATACAGTAAAACCTCTCTATTACGACCATTAAAGCAACCCATACAATAACAAAACATAAAATACAGTAAAACCTCTCTATTACGACCATTAAAGCAACCCATACAATAACAAAACAGAAAAGCAGTAAAACCTCTCTATTACGACCATTAAAGCAACCCATACAATAACAAAACATAAAATACAGTAAAACCTCTCTATTACGACCATTAAAGCAACCCATACAATAACAAAACATAAAATACAGTAAAACCTCTCTATTACGACCATTAAAGCAACCCATACAATAACAAAACATAAAATACAGTTAAACCTCTCTATTACGACCATTAAAGCAACCCATACAATAACAAAACATAAAATACAGTAAAACCTCTCTATTACGACCATTAAAGCAACCCATACAATAACAAAACATAAAATACAGTTAAACCTCTCTATTACGACCATTAAAGCAACCCATACAATAACAAAACATAAAATACAGTAAAACCTCTCTATTACGACCATTAAAGTGTGTACATTATTGGGTGTTTAAGACAAGTGACTGCTTAAAGCAAGGTGACAGTAAAACAAAAAGTACATTCAGGAACTTTCTGTTTCTGTCACATTGCTTTAGGCAGTCATCAGACTTTTATACAATCATTTAGCCTTCTTTGTAGTGGTCGTAATAGAGAGGTTTTACTCTAGTATTTACTATGGCATTTTTACCCCCTTCATTGCCATGACGTCATCAACTTTAAACAATTGTCGTCTGCTTTTATTTATCAAATTTATATTTGAGATATTTTGACTTACGAAATATTGGAATGAGTGTCAAACAATTTGGATCGTGATCAGACGCCGCGTTACGCGGCGTCTGATCACGATCCACTGTTTGCAAATAACCATTGTACTGTGGGTAAGGCAGTGGAGGGGTTAAGACCGTGGACCAAGACTTGCAAAATCGTTAGCTACCGAGTTATGAACATTAGGGGTGTAACAATACGGCAATATATTGTTAAGTTGCAATACGCCTCTTAGCAATTCGTATTGTTTTTACAGCTTTTTCAGTGGAGCTGAATGGTATCTATTTAGACCAACATAGTCAACTAATCATATTTGATCAAAAATTTAGAATCAAGAGCACCTGTTGACAACTGAACTGTCTGATTGGATAGTAGCCAGGGCTCCAGATAAGGGGTGTATTTCAAAATTTAAAATATTTATTTCTGCATTAAACCCTATGGTGTCACTATTCATTTGAATCGTCTCTTCGAGACAATCAAAATGAGTAGTAAAAACATAGGGTTTGGTGTTGAAATGAGTGGGGAAAGTGATTTGTTCAGTTTACTCCCTCTTATCTGGAGCCCTGTAGGTCTATGCACAATTACAGTTTTACCAGATATGAATTGTGAGTGTAAAATTTAGAGACACAGACTGCAATTTACTACGCTGTGCTGATGCAATCATGCTTCTATTTTAAGATATGACATCTGAAATATTTTTATAGATATACAGAGGAAGCTATGTTTACTACCAATTTGTTTTAATAATACTCAAACGCAATGAAAACGCACCACTTCTAAAATATGAATATATTTTCCAACTAGGTTTAGTTTCTGTTTTTCGTTATTGAACCAAGCTTATGTATTGCATAGGTACACACTGCTAATGTTTTTTTGTTTGTTATGTAACAACACAATGACGTCAACGTGTCGTCCGTGCAAATGCCCATATGTGTATTATCAGTGTAGTATTCATGTGTATAGATTCATTTTAGCCCTAAAATAAATGTCTGTCTATACACACTGGGGGCCAACTAGGTATTACGATGAAATGATACTTTACGACAACATATATGGGTATTTTAGCAAATTTGTATTGCTACGAAGGCAACTTTGTTTTCGTAGACAAACATTTCTCACTATAATATGGAGCGCATTCGTTGCCAAAAATCCAGACATGCAATCACCCAGTTTTCAATTATTGTTTGGCCAAAAACGATATGTATTTGTATAAATGTCGTTTAGAATCATGCAAACTTAACATGTAAATGTCTGTTTACATGTGTATACTGTATTCCATAAAAAGGTATTTATAGTTTATACTTTAAACACTTGCAATTCGTTCATGAAAAGCTGTTAAGAAGGGAACCAAAATCCACGATTTAATGTTACTTTCTAAGACAGAACTACATATAACCAACATTTGAAATAAACATTTTCCGCCTGGAAGAATTGAAAGTACGCTTTGCGAAAGACGTTTCACCTTTTGCAAACAGACACCATACAATGATCTTCGGATATTCGCCAATGTACAACGGACAATGTAGAAAGTAACAAATGAGTCACGAGGGCGTGTCTTAGCTACATAAGCCCCTCCTTCGACGCGTCAATTTTCCTTCGTGAAGTTTCGGTATTTCCTAGAACGTATGCCAAGAACTCTGAGGTGTTCCGAGTGACTATAATTCTGCTTTACTTTCAACCTGCTTTAAAGGGACTCGCAACCGGATGGTGTTATTGTCAAAATAAAATAAAATACTCAAATAAAAGCAAATTTGTGGCATTATTTGGCTTTTGACATTAAAAACATATGATCAGTCCAAAAAACGTCTCAAGAATCGTCACCGAATCTTAGTTTTTTAGATATTTTCCATCGTTTTTCCATAGCGTTAGCTAACGGTATAGTTGTTGTTGTTGCTTCTCTACACGGGCTCAGACATAAACCCGAGCCGAATAATGTTCTATTAATAGCTATCATTGAAGTACGTTAATTCGCTACCATATATAGAGAGAGCGTCCGTAGCCGAGGGCGTAGAGGCGATGCCTCATTTTTCATTTTTGTCTCCGCATGGATGGTCACGGGTTCGAATCCCACCAGAGCCTCTTCTTCTTTTTTTTGGAAATGCATTTTTTAACAGAATTTATTATCCTAAACTAAATTTTACCCATTTATATAAGCATTTGACCTATATTTACAAATTACTATTTTTAATGCTTGATCCGGTTGCGAGCCTCTTTAAGTAGTCACCTATTTTCAATACTAGAAATAGCCTATCAGGTAAAGGGTTAATGTTACTAAGTCTTCACAGGTACACTGTTTCAAAGGACCCATAGATGCACCAATAGGGTTCAAATGGTTAAAGAAGCTGAGCCCACCTTAAAGCAGGATAAAAGTAAAGCAGTTAATCAAAAGCTGCCACAGGAGATTTCTGCTTTACTTTTATCTTGCTGTAAGCAACCACTTTAACCATTTCACACATAGATGCACATGTTGGCAGTTTTTTTTTAATTATTCCTATTACAAATTTAATGCATGTACCTTTTCATACTTCTACAAATATTATCCTGATAAAGAGTCATTGGAAACCTTGAGTCGTTTTATAAAACTTTGTACGACGAATGTTGTCGTAAGTCAGATTATAAAAGTCTCAATTATTATTTATTTCTCAATCTAATCCTGTCTTGTAACATCTTTTTGGAATCGTCTTGAAAATGTCACAAGACAGGATTAAATAGAGAAATCAGAAATTAAATGTATTTTAAAGTTTTGACTTACGACAACAATGTTTATGAAACGGGCCCCTGCCCTGCATCTGGGCAGATGGATGTTTAAAGCAGGCACATGTAAAGCAGAAAAGCTCTTTCAGGAACTATCTGCTTTACTTCAGTCTGCTTAACCTATTACCCCACAGCCTGTTTCTAGTATTGAAGACACGTGACCACTTAAAGCAGGTTGAAAGTAAAGCAGAATGTGCCTTAAGGCACATTCTGCTTTACTTTCAGCCTGCTTTAAGCTACAGTCTGCTAGGAAATAGAAAACATTTCTTATGATACGTATTCATGGCTGTAAAAATTGGAATTAATTCTTTAGTGGATGAATAAATGAAAGGCGTAAAAAGGTGTATTTATGGGGTAATGGGTTAAGCAAGCACCTGTCTGTCAAACTGGCTACATACAGTGGAGAAAACGTTATTCTTTCCCAATAAACGCGTTTACGCTAAAACTACTATTTCTATTGCAAACAGTTTGGAGCCAGATCAGACGCTGGGTAACCCGGCGTCTGATCAGGCTCCAAACTGTTTGTCACCAATATAAACATGAATTATCAGAATTGTCCAAAAGTTGCACTTTTCTATGTTTTAGTGTTTTGCGGTTCGTTTAAACGGGAAAGAATAACGTATTCTCCACTGTAAAATCATAGGGCTATGTAAACCCCCGGCGAACGATTCCGGTAAGATCCGATTTAGTTTACTCCGCCCAAATTAATATTCGTAGTATTCCGTAAAAATTCCTTATAAGGTCATAGCAAAATTCGCTAGTTTTGCATTTGGAGAAATGTAATTCTCGACTTGCAAGAGTCAACTGTACACTGGAGAAATGTCAATGTCGGTCGTCAATCCGCAACTTTCGGTTTATATCTGTGTTCAAGTTTATTGAAAACAGATGATTTCAGTTGGAATTTCGGATGCAGTTCTTTGCTTGTGACGGTTTGAGGAATTTCATTCTGATCTGTAGGATTAATTTGTCAATTTCATGAAATGTAAAGCGGGTGTTTGCTTTGAACAAAGCAGAAAGTCAATTCTAAAAATAGCGTTGTATGGTCATGACTAACTTATGGACAAGTCACGTTTATATTTTGTACAGTCGGGTTTGTATTTTATACAAACTACAAAATAGATGTTAGCATCTACATGTCTAGATTATTGGCAACGATTGCGCTCCATAAATAACAACATCAATATTCTTCATTGGCTGGCATTTTCGCCTGATCTGAACCAATCGAGTACATTTGGGACCTGGACGTCGAGTGTACAACGGCGTTCTGCAAATTCAGAGCCGTCATGGTGTGATTGACGCACTAGTACAGGAGTGGTATGGTATTCCACAATACCGAATACAGCGCGTGGTCCGCCGTAAACGCTCCGGTATTGCCAGGCTGTGGTTAATGAAGTGGGTAGTCTTACCAGAATCTGAAATTTGTGACTGTTGAAATTCGACCTGTCTTGTTTAAGACATTACTTTGTAGAACTTGCCATGAATTTTACAGGTACTGTTGTGACAATGTGTGTTAAAATGCTTCACCATTGTCTTATAAAAAGAAATTTCAAAAGTCCTTTCACAGAAACAAATTAACTAAACGTTTACGGCTGGTGCGTTTTCATTGCGTTTGAGTATATTTACCATACATTAATAGCAATATAATAAATGGCCTCAAGTGAGTTAAACACAATTGTGTTGTTTCATCATTATTAACAAGAGTGAAGTGTAAGCGAATCTACAGCAGACTGTTGTATCTGTATGTTTATTTATAGTTATAGTTTGTTTCAAGAAACTCTGTGAATGAAGTTTGATATATATATAGAACAAAGTCAATAGATTAATGTGAGGACCTCCTACCAGTAGCTAGGATATGAGTTGAATTATTGTTTTGTTTTGCATTTCTGTACATGATAGTTTTGAATTTTAAATAAAAGTTACTATTTCCATTGTATACTTGTATTTTTTGCTTTTCAATCCAAGATATTACTGTAACAGTTCTTTGAAAACCTCAATTTCATTCAATTTTGCACACCCATCTATAGCATTAGTTCAACCACTCATTCCGCTGAATATCTTTTTTAAAGATATTTCTTGTCCCATATTGCAACATTCTATATTTTGAGCACATACGAGAGGGGATGCAATGCCCTGTTAATTAAAATGTAATGATGTGACAATAATAACATTCACAGCAAATGTCTATGTTAATGTGGATCCTTCCTCGTATTTAACCCATTACCCCATAAATACGCCTTTTTACGCCTTTAGTTTATTCCTCTACTGAAAAAGTAGTTTTAATTTAAGAAGTCATGGATATGCACATGTATCATAAGAAATATTTTCTTTATTCTAGCAGATGGTAGCTTAAAGGGACTCGCAACCGGATGGTGTACTTGTCAAAATAAAATAAAATACTCAAATAAAAGCAAATTTGTGGCATTATTTGGCTTCTGACATTAAAAAAATATGATCAGTCCAAAAAAAGTCTCAAGAATTGTCACCGAAACTTAGTTTTTTTTAGATATTTTCCATCGTTTTTCTATAGCGTTAGCTAACGGTATAGTTGTTGTTGTTGCGTCTCTACACGGGCTCAGACATAAACCCGAGCCGAATATGTATAAATCAATCGCTACCAGTGAAGTACTTTAATTCGCTACCATATAGATAGAGTCTGAGAGCCCCAGTAGCCGCGTGGTTAAGGCGTTTGCCTTTGTTTTCATGTTTGTTTCCGCATGGAGGGTCACGGGTTCGAATCCCACCAGAGCTTCTTCCTTTTTTTTAAATGCATTTTTTAACAGAATTTATTATCCAAAACTAAATTTTACCCATTTATATAAGCATTCGACATATATTTACAAATTACTACTTTTAATGCTAAATCCGGTTGCGAGCCTCTTTAAAGCAGGCTGAAAGTAAAGCAGAATGTGCCTTATGGCACATTCTGCTTTACTTTCAACCTGATTTAAGTGGTCAACTGTCTTCAAAACTAGAAACAGGCTATGGGGTAATTGGTTACAGCACTCTTTTTATTCTTTCAATGCTATGAATTAGTTTTCAAGGCTTATTTCTATCCTATTTTTGTACATACAAGATGTCACTATATATTACAATATATTGCAAAACGGTGCCTCTGTATTGCATGTATATTGCAATTCGGGTTTTCACCGTATTGGTATAACATGACTGTAACAACGTTAGAAAAAAATATATAATTGAATGTAGTACATGTATAACTGAAACCATTGCAAAGATTTATTATTAAATATAATTATATAATATGGAGAGAAAAAAACCATTAAATAAGGTATCGAAATACCGTCCATGTTAATGTTGGAAGTACATATAAATTTATTTAGCTGCAGATACCATGTAAACTTCGGAATATTTTATTTCGATCTGATAGTACGTGTATGCCCATTCAAAAGTTATATTGTATTGTGCTCCCTCTCTACAACAACGCCCAATGGGAGACAAAGATTGTGGGTGTGGCCATGAATACCCGTAGAGTGCTGAACATGGATTGGCTTACGTTTGCAAACAGTTTGAACCCATATCAGACGCCACGTAACGCGGAGTCTGGTCTGGTTTAACTTTTGTTCACTTGTCTTTATGTTTCTGTTTCTTTTGTCAAAATGTCCAATGTGTAACTTTGAGGGGGAAACAGCAGGCGATATTGCAGCAGTGAATTTTTATCTTGTTTGTGGAACAGCGGTAAGCATTGTTGTAATGAGGGAATCGTTGTTGATGATTCAATCCCATTAATCCCTTTCCTGTTTGACACTCGTATCGATATTTCTAAAGTCATACTACAATGAATCTTACTTTGGTACGATCTTGCAGACAACAATATTAAAGCAGACGACAATATGGCGGTGAAAGAGGGTTAAAACCTCCTGATTAATTTAGCGACGAAAGGGTTAAATATATGTTGAAACATTCAACCTTAGCGACATAATTAACAAATATCTGAAGACTAGTTTTGTCCCATGAAAACCCAGATCAGGGGGCTCCCAACATACCCCTCTGATCAGGGTCTGCATTGTTTGTCATTTTGCAATTGTTTGCAGCCAGTTATATGCTATCGTAACAAGGGAGATATTCCTCTACACATAATTGTTAACTTTGTATTAATTATTTCCCTTTGACCATTTGAATATCGCCTGCTGTGAATTGGAACGCATATTCATTCAGTCCTCTAATAGTCTCATATAATTCAATTTTGAACGACATGGTTTGTTTGAATAAGTATTTTATATGTATGTGTTTTACTATGTAATCATGATGAGACTTTACTAAAAGAATATAGATTCTACATGAATATGTATTATTATGTTGAATGAAAATTAAGTTCAAAAGAGATCGAAATAAAGTAAAGCAGAATGCGCCTTAACTCTCTTACATTCATTGGCGCCAAAAGGCGACTTTGCAAACAGTTTGGATCATGGTCCTTATTACATTGCAAACAGTGTAGACCAAAGCCAACCACCGCGTAAAGACGCCGTGGCTGGCCTTGTTCTAAACTGTTTTAACCCTTTCCCCCATAGAAGGGCCTTTTAGCGAATATGATTTATTCCTCCGCTGAAAAAAAAAGTTCCAATTTAATCAGTCATGAATATATATTATGGGGAATAATTTCTATATTCTAGCACATGGAAGCTTAAAGCAGGATGAAAGAAAAGCAGAATGCACCTTAAGGCGCATTCTGCTTAACTTTCAACCTGCTTTAAGTAGTCACCTTATCTGCAATACTATATATAGGCTATAAGGTAAAGGGTTAACCCATTCTGCTTTACGTTCAACCTGCTTTAAGTGGTCACCTATCTGCAATACTATATATAGGCTATCAGGTAAAGGGTTAACCCATTCTGCTTTACGTTCAACCTGCTTTAAGTTGTCACCTATCTGCAATACTATATATAGGCTATCAGGTAATGGGTTAACCCATTCTGCTTTACGTTCAACCTGCTTTAAGTAGTCACCTATCTGCAATACTATATATAGGCTATCAGGTAATGGGTTAACCCATTCTGCTTTACGTTCAACCTGCTTTAAGTAGTCACCTATCTGCAATACTATATATAGGCTGTCAGGTAATGGGTTAACCCATTCTGCTTTACGTTCAACCTGCTTTAAGTGGTCACCTATCTGCAATACTATATATAGGCTATCAGGTAAAGGGTTAACCCATTCTGCTTTACGTTCAACCTGCTTTAAGTAGTCACCTATCTGCAATACTATATATAGGCTATCAGGTAAAGGGTTAACCCATTCTGCTTTACGTTCAACCTGCTTTAAGTGGTCACCTATCTGCAATACTATATATAGGCTATCAGGTAAAGGGTTAACCCATTCTGCTTTACGTTCAACCTGCTTTAAGTGGTCACCTATCTGCAATACTATATATAGGCTATCAGGTAATGGGTTAACCCATTCTGCTTTACGTTCAATCTGCTTTAAGTAGTCACCTATCTGCAATACTATATATAGGCTATCAGGTAAAGGGTTAACCCATTCTGCTTTACGTTCAACCTGCTTTAAGTGGTCACCTATCTGCAATACTATATATAGACTATCAGGTAATGGGTTAACCCATTCTGCTTTACGTTCAACCTGCTTTAAGTAGTCACCTATCTGCAATACTATATATAGGCTATCAGGTAAAGGGTTAACCCATTCTGCTTTACGTTCAACCTGCTTTAAGTAGTCACATATCTGCAATACTATATATAGGCTATCAGGTAAAGGGTTAACCCATTCTGCTTTACGTTCAACCTGCTTTAAGTGGTCACCTATCTGCAATACTATATATAGGCTATCAGGTAAAGGGTTAACCCATTCTGCTTTACGTTCAACATGCTTTAAGTAGTCACCTATCTGCAATACTATATATAGGCTATCAGGTAAAGGGTTAACCCATTCTGCTTTACGTTCAACCTGCTTTAAGTGGTCACCTATCTGCAATACTATATATAGGCTATCAGGTAAAGGGTTAACCCATTCTGCTTTACGTTCAACCTGCTTTAAGTGGTCACCTATCTGCAATACTATATATAGGCTATCAGGTAATGGGTTAACCCATTCTGCTTTAAGTTCAATCTGCTTTAAGTAGTCACCTATCTGCAATACTATATATAGGCTATCAGGTAAAGGGTTAACCCATTCTGCTTTACGTTCAACCTGCTTTAAGTGGTCACCTATCTGCAATACTATATATAGGCTATCAGGTAATGGGTTAACCCATTCTGCTTTACGTTCAACCTGCTTTAAGTAGTCACCTATCTGCAATACTATATATAGGCTATCAGGTAAAGGGTTAACCCATTCTGCTTTACGTTCAACCTGCTTTAAGTGGTCACCTATCTGCAATACTATATATAGGCTATCCGGTAAAGGGTTAACCCATTCTGCTTTACTTTCAACCTGCTTTAAGTAGTCACCTATCTGCAATACTATATATAGGCTATCAGGTAATGGGTTAACCCATTCTGCTTTACGTTCAACCTGTTTTAAGTGGTCACCTATCTGCAATACTATATATAGGCTATCAGGTAAAGGGTTTACCCATTCTGCTTTACGTTCAACCTGCTCTAAGTAGTCACCTATCTGCAATACTATATATAGGCTATCAGGTAAAGGGTTAACCCATTCTGCTTTACGTTCAACCTGCTTTAAGTAGTCACCTATCTGCAATACTATATATAGGCTTTCAGGTAATGGGTTAACCCATTCTGCTTTACGTTCAACCTGCTTTAAGTGGTCACCTGTTTTTTTTTAAACTGAAAAATGCTACATAGGGTAATTGGTAACAATTTCAGCATTCATACATTGATATTCAGTACTGATACATCATACATATACTACTCACAAAGGGTAAAATCTTCATAGGTACCAATGCATTGACCCTATCACTTCTCATCACATAACTTCCAACATTTTGGTTTGATTTCTTCCAATTATGGACATGTTTTCGCACAAGGTTTACTAAATATAGATCCGATATGTTTACACTTGTTAGGCGAAACCCGAGGAAAAAGTCAAAATGTTAAATTTCTGAGAATTCAACCATTTTTTTTAATCCATTGAATTCTACATTGTAATGTTCTTAGCGATGTTATTCGTTTGTAAAAACGACGTTTTACATTGTACCCATTATAATATCTCTAAGAAAATGAAAATGTAGAATTCAATGGATTTGAAAATGTTGGTGAAATCTCAGAAATTTCACATTTTGATAATTTTCTCGGGTTTCACCTACAGGACCTGAACAAGTGTAAACGTTATCAGAATCTGTAAGGTAAACATGTCCATTTTTTTTAAGAAATAGAACCAAAATGTTGGATGTTATCAAGGAGTACTTAGGTCTTAGTACTCCGTGATGTTATGTGATGAGAAGTGACAGGGTCAATGCATTGGTACCTATAGAGATTTAAATGCAAAATTTTAGTAGTATCTAAAGGTAGTGTCGTATTCAATTAGGGAAATGCAACTCACTTTCCTCAGAAGTATTTGTACATTCAGTTATATACGAGTTATTTCCCTTGCAAAAAGATATTTAATACTAGTTCTTATACTCGTCAAACGAGCTACGAAGGTTTCGTTAATATTTCCCACTAAATGTGCGTATTCTTAGAAACACTTATTTAGATAAGTATTATTTAATAAATCCTAATTTATAAAAACAAAACAAAAAAATATATATTTCCGGTACCCGGTTGCCATGGCGACGCGAAAACAACCCCCCCCCCCCGAAAAACAAAACAAACAAACAAAAAACGGTGTATTTAGCGAGTAAAAAATGACAATCTACGGCCTTTTTTTCTTTTTAGAAAAACAAATGTATATTCAGCACTCCCTCTCTACAACGACACCCAATGGGAGACAGATATTGTGTGCGTTGTTCGGAGGGAGTCGTTAGAGGGAGGGAAATTGGCTTGCATTTGCAAACAGCTTGAAACGCGACGTCTGGTCTGGATTCAAGCTGTTTGTCACTCGTCGTTAATTTATTTTCTGTCAAAATGTCTATTATGTCACTTTGAGAAAAACAGCACACGACAATTTAAAGCAGACGACATTGCAACAGTAAAAAAGTTAGACATAACTGTCCTGTTTGGGGAACTGCGGCAAGAGTCATTGTAAGGAGGGTGTCGTTGATGGGAGGATCGTTGTAGAGAGGGAACGCTGTACATGTATTTCAGATAAAATTACATCTATGCTGAAATATGACACATTGACAATAAATAACATTGCAGCATTTAACTCAACATTACATCTGAGATTGGTACGCGCGTGCAACGTTTAGGGGGTTAAAATACTGAAAGCAAGAAATCATGATTTTGGCATATTTTGAAGACTGGTTGAAAAAGTATGCATCCATGCTGAACTTGAATAAGGTCACTAATACGTCGTTACTAGAAGCAAATGTGTTGTTTACTATTTGGAAAGAAAACTTTTGTGATTGGGGTTGCTAAGGTGGTATACATGGCAACGAAACTTTCAACTTTCCTATGTAACTGAGCAGGGTCCGTTTCATAAAACTTCGTACAACAAATGTTGTCGAAAGTCTCAATTATTATTTATTTTTTCCATCTAATCCTGTCTTGTGACATCTCTTTTGAATCATCTTGAAAAGACGATTACAAAGAGATGCCACACGATAGGATTAGATAGATAAATCAGAAATTAAATATATTTTAAAGTTTTTGTCGTACGACGACACGTTTTATGAAGCGGGCATCATGGTTGCTTACAATGTACAAGGGCCACTCATTAATTGCAATTAACAGGAAAACAGAACAGAAGAATAATTTTATTCACAACTTGTACCGTGTACCTCGTTGTATACATATGAAATACAAAATAATTCAAATCAAATGACGTGTTTGATAAGAATCATACAAAATTCTGCATTATATGGTGTCTTATACAACATTTATCAAAGTATTACGGAAGGTTAGACCTACTTTTACATACCAAGCCAATTAAAAAGTAATAGTTTATTACAGGTTTGTAATAGTTCTACGAATTTTAAAATACTTGGACGTAGGCCTACGTAGAAATATTTTTTTTAAAATACACTGTAGATCTACTTTTTTTTCAAATTTCCTCATATTTGGAACAAATAAGAACGAAATGACACTCATCTTTAATTTTTGCAGTATTACATACATGTACTGAGCATGCACGTTAGTTCAATTCATAATTATATATTCGGTCCGTAAATTCCAGTATGGATACTAAGGTTATGAGCAGATAATCTTAACCTTGTAATATAACATCTTAAGGTAAGCTATCTGAATAATATGCGTAAGAAAGTTTTAATTTAGAAGTAACGTAAAAATCTATTTCTTTATTACTGTTTGTTTTAGCAACCCAATTTTGCATATATAACAGTTGCAAATAACGTTTAAAAAGTTTAAACTACATGAAAATCCTTTAAGTTCCATAAACTCTGTGATTCCCATACATATCCAAATCCAAAGCCATAAAGATTTTGTTTTTTACGTTGGATACTTAATTTACAAAACCCACATCAGCGTCTCTTGCACCATCTGCTAGGTCAAAGGATATAGAAAATAGATCTACATGTTCTTAACCACATAATCATTCAAATTCTTATTGGAACTATTTTCTTCAGTGGAGGAATAAATTAAAAGCGTAAAATTGCATATGGCCGCATTCTGCTTTACTTTCAACCTGCTTTAAGTGGTCACCGACATATAATTATATGTCTTTAAAAACTAGAAACAGACTACATATGGGCAATGGGTTAAAGGGGTTAATTGATTAGATCAAAATATTAGATCTATCTAAATAACGCTTAAAAACAATTTAGATCTAGATCTAAATCTACAATCTTGCCCTTCAACTTATTTTAAAAATCCGCTGGTTTGATATTCAATAAAATTAAAAATTATTTGGTCACCACGACCCTATTGTATCATAGAATGTGCGAAAATATCCCATGGGGCCATGGAAGAAAACGGTCAACTTTTTATTGATTTATTAGTAGGTCAATGCACCGAGACATCACTCTTAATTTCCGTGCATACTGTCTGCTTAATTTCCCGCCATTCAATACTTAAACTTGACGATTACATCAACCTAATTTGCATAGGGGTGTTACGTCATGTGTCGACTAAACAATTTATGAAAATGGCAAAATATATATTTTGGGTCGCGAGTCTTTTTGACATTCAACGTCTACGCAATGTTACTGCTTAGGTAACTCACAGAACTCTGAACAAGCCAGATAAACGCATACACTTTACCTGGAATCATGCTGAACCTGCAACCCCCGCAGCTGAAATGGAATCGCCCACTTTTCGAAGTTCGGCTGCACACTGTGTAGGCGCTTGAAGTCATCATAAGAATCCGAAGATATTTTACCTTGTTATACATCTAGGCCTCTTTATCATACACGTTTCTAATCACAGACTCCTTCAGGAATGGTGAGTCCATTGAATACTTTCGGATTTATTCTTTCATAGGGTTTATTTATATGCTGTGTGTGTTAATTCCGAGACTTTTGAGTTGGCGGAGGTTTCGCAAGAGATAACCGCAAGAACTTAGTGTCTCTTGGCTGCTGTTAGTGATCAGATCATTCAAGGTGTGCTTTTTAAGATTTTATCCGAGTTGAACAGAGACATAATAGTTAAATATATCAGTGAACCTACTCTAAATGAATGGTATTCGAAAATTCATGAACGATTGGATGTCAAAAAATAATCGTGATGATAAACGCGGGCCACTAACTTTTTTAGCACTTTCACAAGTGGTGCAAAGGCTACATGAGTGTGGAACTGGATTCAAACACTGCAGCTATGGAATAACCACGCTGTTGGATCTATAAGTGCGTCGTTAATTAGCAGAGGTAGAAAACTAAGATATCAACTTTATCGCTCGTGTACAGGGGAATTTACCTAAAAAATGTTTCAGGTATGAGTACAGCAGAGTCGACAGTGTTTTCTCCATGTTGTGCCGTATAAGAACATTTATTGGCAATACTTAGTTGAAATGAATACAGATGTTATGTAGATAAACATTTTCCTTCCTAGTCATTTTGCAATAATACAGGAGCTTTCTGCTTTACAATCCAAACACAAATTACTTTCAGCATACCAGAGAGCTTCCTACTTTGTCGTGGTTCTGGCAACTTCTGGCGGACCCAACTTCTGGGGCTTAGGCCCAGGGCTGCCATTTCTCCGGATTTTTCCTAAATCTCCAGATTTTTTTCCCAGTACAATAACATGGTAGCTGAAAGGAGGCTGAAAGTAAAGCAGAATGCGCCCTAAGGCGCATTCTGCTTTACTTACAGCCTGCTTTAAGAAGTCGCATGTAAACAAAACAAGAAAAAGGCTAGTGGGTAAAGGTACGATTTGTAAAATCGCACTTGAAAAATGCAAATTTGGAAATCTTACGATTTTTCAGGTCAACTTATGGCAGCCCTGTAGGCCTAATCCTCATGCAGAATTGTTTGTTTATTAGACAGTCACAGATTATCCCCTCTGCCAAGAATTAAAGGAAGATGGCTTTGATCCCATTTGCTGATTGTCAATGAATGGGATTATAGCTGAACAGGGGTAAACAATTCTGAAATCCGTCACTCGTCCTGCATTAAAGAGGCTCGCAACCGGATTTAGCATTAGAAATAGTAATTTGTAAATATATGTCAAATGCTGATATAAATGGGTAAGATTTAGTTTAGGATAACAGGGTTATAGATAAGGTTTTGCATTAATTGGGTATTTACTCCCTCTATTTTCTAAGAATTGGGTTTTCTGAATTTCAATTGAGTATCCAAAAAACCGTTACTCCATCAATTTGATATGAATTGCTTTTTTACTCTATTTTTTTTTCATTTAATACAAAACACAAGCTGATTGTTTGATGTACTGTACCCTCATTTGCCCACACTGGATAATTTCAGTTTCGATCTCATTTCCAACTCAAAAATGCAGCAGCTCATGTTTGTGTAGGAAAACTAGGATTCATTAATTTTCAGCCACGGAAACTTTAAAAGCCATTCCAGGATGCCTTTACCGTAACTTTGCTAACTTTAGCACTGGTGATTTTCAGCCACGGAAACTTTAAAAGCCATTCCAGGATTCCTTTACCGTAACTTTGCTAACTTTAGCACTGGTGACTTACAGATTCGGGACAAAAGATCATCTATTATGTCGGTAACATTAAACAACCTCTTTTTTGGCTGTAACATGCATCATTCAAAATTTCATTCACGACACTGTTACAAATTATTTCTGGTTCGTTCGCGGAAGGCTGAACGTAATTGAATAATGTGGGTTTTTTTGTTGCGCTTTTTCCGTCCGCGCAATGCCATTTTGACAGAAGAAATTCTGGCAGACGATGTGACTGGTTTACTAATTAAACTAGCTAACAAAAAGCGGCGCTGCATAAATCCTATAGGCTATTATTTGGAAATAAATAACCAGTCTAACCGGTGTATCGGTAAAATATTTACCCGGTGTCGTAGTAAACATCCCGTCATTAAACTTGAGAAATGCGACTAATTGCGTACGATACGCGCCTGCTTGAATTCTTTTGCGTAAACCCTTTCAATAATTGATTTTCAGTACGCATGGATTTGAAAGTAATTGCTTTTCTACTGTATTTGATTGCGTATTTACGCAAATACGCGCCTTATCTATAACCCTGGGATAATTCGAACCCATGACCCTCCATGCTGAGACAACCATGAAAAATGAGGCAACGCCTTTACCATCTCGGCTACCAGCGCTCTCTATATATATGGTAGCGAATTAACGTACTTCACTGGTAGCGATCGATAATACTTTATTCGGCTCGGGTTTATGTCTGAGCCCGTGTAGAGAAGCAACAACAACAACTATACCCAGTGTTTAGGCTAGAATCCTAACTTTATGGGTCATTTTTGCAGAAGGGCGAGTGGATTTCAGTAGTTACTAGTCCTACAGGGCGAGTAGCTTTTGAAATATTTTTACACCCCTGTATATTTTATAGTTTGGTTAGAAATGTAAGCTCTTTCAAATTTGGTCATAGAATTAAAATCAATGTAGAACTCTGGTTGCCATGGCAACCCAAGAGAAAAAAGGAAATCTTGAAAAATCTTGCCAAAAACCACAAGGGCCAGCGCTTAGATATTAAGCACATATCATCATCTACAGGTCCTATATCAAGTTTATACATATACTCAGCAAAAATAGAAACTTTACATGGGATTCTGATGCGTATAATTCTGTCTACAAATACAATTTTGCAGAAAACTTATTTTGTCATTGAAAACTTTGGATCAATGTCTGCATGTTCTCGACAATAGTGATGAAAAAAGTCCAAACGTCACGTCGTAATTTGACGTCAAAATGCATAGGGGTCGATTTCAAAATTCTCAGAGATGTGAATGTGTGCGCCAGATGTGTTTAAATTCATTTTCCGGTTTTATTTTAGTGACTTTTTGCATAAAATCACTTAAGTAGCGTGCATGCCCAAAGTCACGCCTAATGCAAGCAACACTCCGTCTCTGATGTACTGTCTAATGACGTCATATGAGATGACAAGCAATTTTCGTAATCGAGCATGTCTGAGGTCGTTGGTCGTGTCAATCTGGTAATAATTCCGCATCCGTCGCCAAGTTTAACCCATACATGCTCTATGGATCAGGTGACACCGCAGCTCATGACGTTGACGTTATTCTGGGCCTTGTGTGTGCAGTTAAGATCTGCCAAGTCTACGGGTACGGGCCGGACCGTGTCGTTGCTTCAGACGATTCCTTATTGTCTCAGCAGTCAGCAGTGACCCAAACCGCCGAGAAGTAATCGTTGTTGGAATGAAACGGTTGCGTCGGTATGTTAATGTAAGAGTGCGGACGTCTCTACGTGACGTCGACGATCTCGGACGATCCTGGACTTACTCCGTAACTCTGTAACAAGTAGTAAGCAGGCCTTGTCCTTAATCAATTTCTGTCAGTAGCCCAGGGGGCTACCTGCTTAGAAAATCTGGTAGCCCCCAGCAAATATTGGTAGCCAGGGCTTATTGTGGGCAAAAGGGGAAAATATTGAGCGCCGCAGGCGCTCACCGAGTGCCAAAGGCACGAGGGGGGGAGTATGAGAGGGGGTATCCCCCTCTAATTGCAGGAGGTGGCTTCTGAGGCATTTCTGGGATTATTTTAGGTAATTTTTTCTGAATATTTTTTATCTAAACTAGCCTGGATATTCATAGATCAGACTTTAAACCTCTCCCTGTCCCAAAGGAACTTGCCAGTCTTTTTTTGGTAACTTGTCCATATAAAATTTATAAACTGTATGACGGGCCGCATAGTTTTAATTACGGCGCCTACTCGGTGGACGAAAATTCAGACGAGGTTTTTTTTTATAATTGGGGGGAACAAACATACTTTTCAGAGGGGGGAAAACTACCGAATATCACCAGATACTTTGACTAAAACAAGCCCTGGTAAACTTTTTGATATAAAAGTTTCGAAAAACATAACAAATTCACCTCTGTGCAAGTCTGTGTCATTAATTATACAGTAGAACTTCGATGTGTCGAACTTCGAAGAGTCGAGTTTCTCGATGTGTCGATCTTTTTTAAAGTCCCAACTTTTCTCCCTATATAACCTTATTTAAAATCTACGTTTGACTCGAGTTTTTATAAGTTTTTATAAGACTTTTTTTCTCGGTCCGTACGTACTGTTTCACTCAAAATTCACTACACATGTGTCGATGTTCGACTGTACGATGGACCGGAATTGTGCGTGTCGAGTTTTTCGCACCTCCTCCGTGACCATCTTTACTCGATTGATTGTCGTGAATGAAAATAATTACCTGACTGTCCAATTATCCAGGACAAACAGGCCAACACCTTCTCATTATGTCAACGACCCTGTGTATTCCTTGATTCATCTACTCTATATTTTATTCCTCACGGACTTTATCGTAGCGCCCTTATTCAGTTTCGTGTAAAGTCAAATATAAACCAAATGTTAAAGCATATTCGTAGATCGGTCGATGTTTTTTTATGCCGGAAGAGAAATGTGTGTGTAAAAGACAAAGAACTACTCGCGCGGAACCCATCCCGAAATGTGTAGCATCAATAGTTATGCAATCATTATTCCTCTAAGGAGATATTGTTACTATTTTAAGAAAAGGGTTTCCCCTGAATTTGGTTCCAGCGTTTCGAGAGAATGTATATGCTGGAATGGGTAAAAGAACCGGTGTGCAGATAAAAAGCGACTTCCGTTCATACCGCTGTGTTGTTATTTTCTGAAAATCGAGTTACGGCAAACGTATTTTCGCCTGACGTTTCGTTTCAAGTTGAAGTTTTTGTAAAATGAGTAAATATGCATCCAGTTTGGATGCAATACGAGCGTTACATAATTGCATTTTTAATGTTTTTAATTTTAAATCATCGATATCAACAAGTAACATACGGACATGTCGGCTTTATGGAGATTGAGTATTTTTGAAAAAAAAAATCGAGGGAGCATAAGGTAAAACATGAGTCGAGGCTTCGATGTGTCGAGTTTTATCTGATGGTCTCTTCAAACTCGACACATCTAAGTTCTACTGTACATGAGTTCTTGATAAATTAGTTCTAACTAGATCTATATATTTTTATGAAACCCATGAAAAGTTCTTTCTATTGCTGACCAAAATCAACAGACTGATTATTTTGCCTGGGGGTTGGGGTCTTCTCCAAAATTTTGCATTGTTTAGATCATGTAGATTGATCTCGCCACTACCATGGTTATTCAATGTTGAATACATTTCAGACATTCGTGTATTTTTACTTTCAAGTAGGCTATTAACAATTTTGTAATAAAAGATATAGGTGGGCCGTTTTGATCCGGGGTCGTTTTCACCCGAGGGCGTTACGATGGTACCGACTTCTCGACTCGCTTGCCGTTGGTCTTAACGGAAAAAAAATCAATATCATAATCAAACCCCTTTTAAATTTGCTAACCTTGTTATTTTAGGAAGCTGTCATATTATTGACAATCTATAAACATTGTTCAAACATCAAAACACAAAAATATTTTGGTTTCGAAAAGCGGTGTTGTCGCGAAGACTAATGCGGTAACCAGTTAAATTGATGTGGAACACTCGGACTTTTCCGTTAATGTTAATGTACAACGAATTCCGGGTCAGACTAAAACACGTCCGCGGACGCGACCGACTTTCAGACCTCACCCCCCTTATAGTCGTCAGATTTTCTCAACGAATCTGGACGAATCTCAGAAATGGTTTCGACGGCAATCCAATCCGTGGATCCGCGGAAAGATCACAGGCCTGTTGCCTTCTCAAAAAATGTGAAAAAGAAATTATATTACCTGTCTGCAATTGTCAATTCATGGGTGCAATCTCGCTCAAGTTTTATTCTCTACCGAGACGCGGATAAATTTTATCTTATACATTCGGAATCCCACGGTCTAATTCGCTAATCATTATCCATGTGCAGGTTATTTGGAGCGGTTTATTTGTTTTATCAAACATATAACTTCCGGAAACAAATCGGTGTATGCGTATTTCCCTAGCTTTCAGAATAGTACCAACAGATCGTAGTTTTTATCATTAAATCGTATTTTAACATTAAAAAGGGACATTTCAAGTCAGAAAAATAGGTAGCCTATCGGACTACCCAACCAGTAATTTCAAGTAGCCCCTGGCAATTTCAAGTAGCCTCGGGCTACCGGTTAGATCGAGGCCTGGTAAGCATATGAATTGTCTACAATATGCGTCCAAAATGACGCATAACATCAGTTACTGACGCGTCCGCCGTAAGCATGCCAAATGGTCTGATTTCTGTGATTTTCAGAAAGCTGTGGCATCTCTTTTTTCGGACGCAGAAGTTTACAATTTTGTTTTTTTCGGTGTTTGGCTAAAGCCTGCATGTGTCTGTTGCATTAGATGAACTTGAAATCAACGCTGAATAGGTCAACTCGACGTCAGTGCTAAATACCGGAAGTGGAAAGCTTGCTACGTCGTGCGGGGTACAACTGAACGATAGCGTGGCTCTGTATGGTCTTTATCGATTTATCAATTATGAAATGTGCGTATATTTCACGAAACGTCGTTAAAACATCACTAAAACCGCCTTTGAAGAATGTAAAGTTTCTATTTTTGCTAAGTATATAATGCCTCAGGGGTCAAAATTGGCCCAGCCCAGTGGGTCCCAGTATTACATAGTTATATACTGTAGTGAAATTTCAAACAATTTGTCCTCTGAAACTAACATAGCCAAACTTGAAAGCTTAGAACTTTTGTAGATTTCCTTTACCAATATTGAAGAAATGGGTCTGGTCCGTTGCACATCTACACTCACTCACTCACTATCCGGTTTATTTGTTGATCAGGCCACAATTAATCCTCTGCTGAGGGTGGGGCCTGACTGTCCAGTCTCGATCGAAGTCTTCCTCTCCATTCCTGTCTATGATGAGGGTTGATGGGGTCCATACCCAGGGCTTTCCTGTCACGTTTCACAACGTCCTCCCAAGACAATTTGGGTCTGCCAATGGTCCTTTCTGCTGGTACGTTCATCTGACGAACTTTTGCAATCCAGCCTGTGCTGCGCTCAACGTGTCCTAGCCAACGAAGTCTGCTCTTCTGCATGATGGCTGCCAGGCTTTCCAAGTTGACTTGGGTGAGGAGGGTTTCAAAAGGAATGCTTTGTTCAGGCTTCACCAAACACATCCATCTGATCATTGCTTTGTCGTTTCGCTGCAGTTTCTTTAATGTGTTAGAAGAGACAGCCCAAGTTTCGGAGCCATACATAAGCACACTTCTGACACATGATGAGTAGACACGACCCCTTGTAGCTTTTGGTAGGTACTTGTTTGTTAAGATTGGTAGCAGCTCTCTAAACTGTTTCCAGGCAGACTTGCAACGTGTGGCTGCAGCGAGTTCACATCCTCCACCTGATGACAGCATGTCTCCAAGGTAACAGAAGTCTGTCACTACTTCGAGCTTGTCATCGCCAGTACCAACCTCCGTCAGTGGTCTACCATCTATTGGTCTTGCAGCGCCATCACAACGCAAGCACTTAAAGTGCGGGTCTGCTTTGAGCGGGCCCTTTATGCCACTGCACTTTTTGTGGACCCATCGTGAACAGTGGGTGCAGAGGATTGAGTTGTTGCCTGTTCCGCTCAGACATACAGCACACGGGTATTTTCCTGTTTTCCTCAGTAGGTTGAGGTTGGGACCAGCTATCATAACCTTGGTCTTACTCATGTTGACTCTGAGGCCTTTCTCCTCCATGCTATTCTTCCATCTATCCAGACGTTCCTCCAGTGCTTCAAGTGAAGTGTCGATGATTGCCAGGTCGTCGGCATATAGGAGCTCCCACGGGCAGCTGGTGCGAAATTCTAGAGATAGAGCCTCGAGGACAATGATAAATATAAGGGGACTTAAGACAGATCCTTGATGGACGCCCACTTTGACATCAAATTCATCGCTGTAGCCATTTCCGACTCGTACCCGACTTCGTACATTGGTGTACATAGAGATCACAACTTGGACCAACCACTCTGTAACTCCCAACTTCCGCAGAGCCCACCAGATGACCTTTCTTAGCACACAGGAGCTAAAAAAAGATTTTTTTTCACAGACAATTTAAAAAATCTTGTCTGAAACCCTCAAGTCCACAGAGTTTATATGTTTATATGGTTTATAAGTTTATATGGCACATAGTAGCATCATCAACAGGTTCTTTGTCAAGATTGTTAAAATTATGCCCCTGGGGTCAAAGTGGCCCCACCCGAGGGTCCTAGTTTTACATAGTTATATAGAGAAATTTTCCAAGTTTTACATAGTTATATAGAGAAATTTTCAAACATCTCTCTGAAACTAATGTGGCCAGTCTCGGCTTTGATATTTTGTATGGGGAGCCGGACACCTAGATGTCCTTTACCGATATGGTTGAAATGGTTCGGGTCTGTTGCATATCTAGGTCACAGGAGCTAAAAATTACATGTTTTGCCAATGAAAACTTTAGACAAACTCCAGGTAATGTTTGAATGTGAGTTATATCAGGTCAAAAGTCATTTATTCAAATCATAGGAAAGGCTTCTTAATCATCTAGTTCATAATTATGGAGGACACACATCACCATTTTCCTGACACAATTGCTTCTTGTGACACTAGGCGCTAGTGAGTGGGGGTATTAATCACCTTTAGTGATAAATTCTAGTTAAATCTGGGAACTTTGTACTCTGGTGAGAGCCTTAGAGCCCATTGTGCTCTTGTTTTCCCTTTTCTCCCCGTGTTTTTACATGCTCATTGATCGAGATATACTCAACAAAACAATTAAAGGGGCAAATATATTGGGTAGGCCTAATATATAAAAATAAGTTCATACAATATTTTTTTAACAGTTTCATGTAAAATTTTACATGTTAACTTCGTTGTAGAGTA
This sequence comes from Gari tellinella, assembly GCA_922989275.2. Classification (NCBI taxonomy): domain Eukaryota; kingdom Metazoa; phylum Mollusca; class Bivalvia; order Cardiida; family Psammobiidae; genus Gari; species Gari tellinella. Next base: position 40,866,492 of record OV277869.1, on the reverse strand, counting down.
TAACTGTATTTCGAAAAGTAGAAATATGTATCGCAGTTCCCCTTCAAACACAACCCCCTAAAATTACCGTGTGCCAGACTAGGTGGGTGGGGTAGCAAACAACTTGACCAAGAGCCCCACCTTTTAGGTTCTTCTCTTAAATTACATCTAGTATCATATGTGTTCACCACATGCATTAATCACTGCCTTGCATCTACATGGAAATCGTAGAATTAGCTTAAGGATGTATGCAATGGACATTCTGTGCCATTCTTCAATAAGCATGTCTGTTAGCCTCTAAGTTGACGATCTCGACCGGATATCCGGCGTTGCCGCATGTCCTTAGCATCCTCAGTGTGACCGAAGTGTGTTGACCTTGCTGGCCAGTCCATCTGCCCTATGTCTTCGTGTTCCAAGTACTGGTCTACCATACGTGCTCGGTACAGACGAGCTTTGTCGTCTGTCGGGATGAAGCCTGAACCCAACGCTCCAGCTTCAGCGCGTGCAATAGCGTCTAGGGTCTCGTCCCTGTACCCCAAACTAGTCAGAGTTCAGTTCCTAATGACTTAAAGGTCCGTGCAACCGTTGTAGGATATGCCCACCCATAGGAACCCTGACCCCTTTCTGAGTCCGTCATGCTCTGCCACATAACAGTCGAAGAAACGTTCGTTTCGCTGTCTTTACACTCGTCTGCAGTCGTCATTTAAATCCAAAATGAAATTTGACACACTAGTCCACAATACGTTGCGAAAACGTAAACGTTCAAATGGCATGATTTCTGGCAAAACGCTAGATGACGTTTTCGGTGGTGTGGGGTCAAGGCCGGTCACACGACATGTCTTCTAGCCCATAGGGTTGCAGCATGAAGTCTATTCCCGACGATCTGAACAAAAATCCTGTAACCACACGTCTGTTTATAAACATTATTAAGCGTAACGAGGGAATTGAGCCGTTGAGGTCATGCCATAAGTGACAACATCGGTCCTTTACTTCAAATATGACCTGCAAACGACCTTGACCTGATCTCCAATTAACCATCCCAGTGTCCAGGTACAACTACCACAACCTGTCGACGACACCCTTGCTAACGTTAAACTCGGTCGCAACATGACGTTGGAAAACGACAAATGACGTCTTTAGGGGCATAGGTTTCAAATTTTGTACCAATATGCAATCTATTTTTGCTTAAGATACAAATATGCACTCGAAATAATGAAAACAGCTATAAAACTAGTCGTTGAAGAATAGGCAGACACATCCTGCAAAAATCCAGTGGACGTTAAAAACCGTGTTTTTGATACTTGTCCGCTTCAATTCATTCAACCATGACCATTTTTGCACATAGTGACGTTTGTTTCTTATTTTTTTATTCTAAAGCATCTAAACACGCATTCACTCTTTTAAATTGAAAATGTTTGCATTTTTGAAAAAGATATATGAACTTATACCTTTGCCCCTTTAATTATTTTGTTGAGTATATTTTAGTGTTGTGGCATATAATCTTTTTGATGTAACGGTTTCTCAGGGCCATATGACCATTTCATGTGTCGCAGTGCCATAAAACCCAACTCAATCAATTCCAACGACATCTATAGAAATAAAATAGAGATTTCAATCAAATTTTGCAGGAATGTTCCTTGGGTCAAGCTCTTTCATATTTGTTAAAAAAAAAAAGCAGAACTCTAGTTGCCATGGCAATCAAAGAGAAAAAATAAGGAAATCTTAAAAAAATCTTTTCATAAAAAACCAAGAGGGCCAACGAGTTTAGAACAAACAAAATCAGATAGATTGATATCTCATTCTGCTATTAGATCTTTGAACATATCAATTTTTCTGGTAATTGTTTTCCTTCGACTTTTAATGATATCGATCCACTTTTAGTTCTTGAATTAATTCTCCGGGCCTTTTCGTAATTTTACTACAGGGCTCCAGATTTTTGCCAATTTTGCTTCTAATCAGTACAGCAGGGTTATAGATAAGGCGTGTATTTGCGTAAATAAGCAATTAAATACAGTAGAAAAGCAATTACTTTCAAATCCATGCGTACTGAAAATCAATTATTGAAAGGGTTTACGCAAAAGAATTCAAGCAGGCGCTTATCGTACGCAATAAGTCGCATTTCTCAAGTGTAATGACAGGATGTTTACTACGACACCGGGTGAATATTTTACCGATACACCGGTTAGTCTGGTTATTTATTCCAAGTAAAAGCCTATAGGATTTATGCAGCGCTGCTTTTCGTTAGCCTCGTTTAATTAGTAAACCAGTCACATCGTCTGCCAGAATTTCTTCTGTCAAAATGGCATCACGCGGACGGAAAAAGCGAACCCCGCAACAAAAAAATACATTCAATTACGTTAGCCTTCCGCGAACGAACCAGAAATAATTTGTAACAGTGTCGTGAATGAAATTTTGAATGATGCGTGTAACAGCCAAAAAAGAGGTTGTTACCATATAATCGACGATCTTTTGTCCCGAATCTGTAAGTCACCAAAGAAACACGACAGTGCTAAAGTTAGCAAAGTTACGGTAAAGGAATCCTGGAATGGCTTTTAAAGTTTCCGTGGCTGAAAATTAATGAATCCTACACAAACATGAGCTGTTGCATTTGTGTTGAAATGAGATCGAAACTGAAATTATCGAGTGTGGGCAAACGAGGGTACAGGACATCAAACATTCAGCTTGTGTTTTGTATTAAATGAAAAAAAAATAGAGTAAAAAAGCAATTCATATCAAATTGATGGAGTAACGGTTTTTTGGATACTCAATTGAAATTCAGAAAACCCAATTCTTAGAAAATAGAGGGAGTAAATACCCAATTAATGCAAAACCTTATCTATAACCCTGGTACAGTACTGATCAATTTTGAAAACAATCAGTCCCCAGATTTTTTAAAGTTTCAAATAACCTAATAGTTGTAGACCATAAACATCTCCATCCATCAAGAAATCTCAACTTTGTCATACCTTTCTCTACTAGGACACAGTAATGACAGTATCACTCAAACTCATTCTTTCCACATACCATCAGACTGGAATAATCTACCACACAGCACTAAGGCCAGTGACAGTCTCACAAGCTTCACTGCCAGCCTCAGATCTCACAACCCCCAACTTCATATTAAGTTGTTTTTAAACTTTTTTTAACCTCTGTTTATAATTGATCTTTCAGCTCTGCATTGTTTATCATTATCTTTTACTTTTTAGCTCACCTGAGCTAGCTCAGGAAGAGCTATTGCAATCCTTGATTGTCCGTCGTCCGGGCGTCAACAATTTTAGTGTTTACACTCTAGAGGCCACAATATTTATCCAATCTTTCTCAAACTTGCTCAGATGGTATATTGCCATAAGAGTTCGGATGAGTTCCATTATGGTTGAAATCGGACAAATAGGTCATGAGTTATCTACCTTTGAACTGCTGAAAATGCCATATTTAACAGTGTTTACACTCTAGAGGCCACAGTATTTATCCAATTTTTCTAAAACTTGCCCAGATTGTATATGACCATAAGAGTTTGGATGAGTTTGATTATGGTTGAAATCAGACAAATAGATCAAGAGTTATTTACCTTTGAATTGCTGAAAATGCCATATTTAACAGTGTTTACACTCTAGAGGCCACAATTTTTATCCAATCTATCTCAAACCTGCTCAGATTGTAAATGACTAAGAGTTCAGATGAGTTTGATTATGGTTGAAATCAGACTTATAGGTCGAGAGTTATCTACCTTTGAATTTGTGAAAATGCCATATTTAACGATGTTTACACTCTAGAGGTCACAAATTTTATCCAATCTTCCTCAAACTTACTCAGATTGTATATTGCCATAAGACTTTGGAGGAGTTCAATTATGGTTGTAATCTGATCAATAGATCAAATTTAAGTGATCTACCTTTGAATTGCTGAAAATGATAATATTTAACAGTGTTTACACTCTAGAGGCCACAATATTTATCCAAGTTCTCTCAAACTTGTCCAGATTGTATATGACCATAAGAGTACGAAAAAGGGTGATTATGGTTGGAATTGGACTAATAGATCAAGAGTTATCTACCTTTGAATTGCTGAAAATGCCATATTTTACAGTGTTTACACTCTTGCAACTACAGTTTTCAATGGATTTTGATTATACTTGTACACAAAGGATGTAGCTATACGTTCTGGAAGGAGTGCAATTATTGTTGAAATGTAATCATTGTGGCAATAGTTACCTGCCCTTGATATACTTTGAAATGCTAGAAAAAGGCTTCATTTCAATATTGTTTAGGCACTAGTTATGTGCCTTTGATGTACTCTACTATACTACAATAGGTCGACAAACTTGAATGGATTTAGAATAAAACGGGTGAAATTCAAAGGTAAAGCTATCAGGCTTCATTACAAATGGTGAGCAATATCAGGGTCCTTCAGGCCCTCTTGTTTAACACTGTCCCCGACCTCCCTGTCATTGTCAGAAATTGACAGTAGGGAGTAATTAAGTAGAAGTACAAGATAAAATGTTAGATTCTTGAAAATCGTAATTTACCTACATGTATGTAAATTACGATTTTCAAGAATCTAACATTTTAGCCGCTTATGCGGGTTTTTTCTCCGCCGATGAAACAACGTTCGAATTTATATTGTTTAACAAACTACCACAAGTTTCATTAAGTGTTAGTTCCTTTTAAATCAGATAGCTGACAACCGACGGTTTTCAACTTTCTATCGTTTTTCTGACTCTTCCATGCTAAGATTGACATTTTGTTGCGAGGTTTTCAACCAAAACACTTTTCGGAGAACTTGAATTTTATCGTCCATATATCAATGCAGATATAGATGTATTTGCGAGTGCGTAGTAACCTCCCTTTGCTAACGGTGCGCAAGTAAACAATTACCATACGATAAAACGAAGCTTCATTACGAGACAGCAAATCAATAAAAATTGACATGTGCGGTTGACTATTTGCAAATATCGGTATGACAAAAACTCAGCTTTTGAATTGATACATGCGTCCCCGAGAATTTCTCGCGTACACAGTACTTCAATATTTTGAAATTAACGCGTACACGGTCAAAACGTTAGCGTATTTCACTGAGTACGCGGGCTTATCTGGAGCCCGGTTACTACATAAATGTTAACCGAGCTTGATTTGTAGCTAATGTTTAAACATGCCTGAATATATATTCATGTATACTAAAAATTGTTTTCTTCTTTGCTTAGACTTCATCTGCAGATGTCAGCCCCACCTCCACACCATGTGGTACTCCGCTGAGTGGAGCTCCAAAATATGGCACAGTCATACCAAACAGAATATTTGTTGGTGGCATTGCAGCAAATGTAAGTAATTTTTAACTCGCCTGCCAAGGCGAGCTATTGTGGTTGTCCGTCCGTTGTCAACTTTCATAGCTCTCCTGGTACGAAGTGCCAAGGTGACCTATATTATAGCTGGATGTCTGTTGTCTGTCTGTCTCTCCATCGACAATTGATTCATTAACACTCTAGCGGCCACAAATATCATCCCATCGTCATGAAACTTGATGACAATTTTTGTCTTGAAAAATCTAGGTCAAGTTTGAATGTGGGTCATGTCTGGTTAAAAACTAGGTCAAATCATAGAAAAATCTCTAACACTCTTGAGGCTACAAATCTCATTGGATTTTAATGCAACTTGGCCAGAATGTTTGCCTAATTGATATCTTGGTCATGTTGGGTAAAAATAAATAGGCCACTAGGTCAAACTATAGAAAAACCTTAACACTAGAGGCTTCAAATCTCATTGGATCTTCATGAAACTTTGTCAAAATGTTTGCCCTTTTAATATCTAGGTTAAGTATGAATATGGGTCATGTCCCTTGGAAAACTAGGTCACTAAATTAAATCATAAAATACCTTTTAAACACTCTAGAGGCTACAAATACCTTTGGATTTTAATGAAACTTGCTCAAAATGTTTGCCTCATTGAAATCTAGGCTGCAGTGGAATGTGGGTCATATCGGGTCAAAATCTAGGTCACTATAGGTCAAGTTTTACATGGGCGATTATTAGGCTCAGGGTGAGCTTTTGCAATCCTTGAATGTCCAACGTGCGGCGTCAACAATTTTAGTGTTTACACTCTAGAGGCCACAATATTTATCCAATCTTTCTCAAACTTGCTCAGATTGTATATTACCACAAGAGTTCAATTATGGTTGAAATCGGACCAAAAGGTCAGGAGTTGTCTACCCTTTGAATTGCTGAAAATGCCATATTTAACAGTGTTTACACTCTAGAGGCCACAATTTTTATCTAATCTTTCTCAAACTTGCCCAGATTGTATATTACCATAAGAGCTCAGATGAGTTCAATTATAGTTGAAATCGGACCAATAGATCAAGAGTTATCTACCTTTGAATTGCTGAAAATGCCATATTTAAGTGTGTTTACACTCGAGCGGCCAGGATTTTTATCCAATCTATCTCAAACTTTCTCAGATTGTATATGACTATAAGAATTCAGATGAGTTTGATTATGGTTGAAATCAGACTAATAGGTCGAGAGTTATCTACCTTTGAATTGCTGAAAATGCCATATTTAAAGGTGTTTACACGCTAGAGGCCACATTTTTTTATCCAATCTTTTTCAAACTTGCTTAGATTGTATATTACCATAACAGTTAAAATGAGTTCGATTATAGTAGAAATCTGAAAAAAAGGTCAAGAGTTATCTACCTTTGAATTAATGAAAATGCCATATTTAATGGTGTTTACACTCTAGCTGCCACAATTTTTATCCAGTCTTTTTCAAACTTGCTCAGATTGTAAATTATTATAAGAGCTTGAATAAGTGTGATTATGGTTAAAATTGGACCAATAGGTCAAGAGTTATCTGCCCTTGAATAGCTGAAAATGCCATATCTAACAGCGTTTACACTCTTCAATGGATTTTGATTATACTTGCACACAAAGTATATAACTATAAGTTCTCGAAGGAGTTTGAAATCTAATCATTGTGGCAATACTTATCTGCCCTTGATATACTTTAAAATGCAAGAAAAGGCTTCATTTCAGTATCGTTTAGGCTCTAGTTATCTACCCTTGATGTACTCTACTATACTAGAATTATGAGGTTGTACCAAAATTGTTTACATGCTATACTATAAATTTGAATGGATTTAGATTAAAACGGGTGAAATAGAAAGGCAAAGCTATCAGGCTTCAGTACAACAGGTGAGCGATATCAGGGCCTTCAGGCCCTCTTGTTTTCAATTGGATTTAAGATTGCAATAAATAAATGCATGAAGTAAATGACAATCGTGTAATAACAGTTAATATTGAAAACATTATGCATGAACATTATACAGTGTTTCCTTTAGAGCCAAAATTGATTTTTACCCCCTGATTATAGATTTGGGAGGGGTCATAAACAGTCATATATTTCTGACATTAGTGATTTTAATCATGGCATAATTATAACAAACATTAAAACTGATTGTGTTTGCAAACTTTGCAGTATTCATATAACACAATCTATGCTATTCTGATTTATGAGTAAGCACAGGGCTGTAGTTAAGAGGGAGTAAACTGAACAAATCTAACATTTTCTCTCTCAGTTCAGCACCAAATCCTATGGTGTTGCTACTCATTAAAATATATAGTCTCCTCCAGACGATTCTAATGAGTAGTGACACCATTGGGTTTAATGCAGAAATTAAGATTTTAGTTTTTGAAATACTCCCCTTCTCTGGAGCCCTGTAAGCAGTGTAGACCCTTGCTACCCACTGGCACCAAGTCTTTATAGGTGTCTGGTAATGGTTAGCAAGTCTCAGAAGGGTGTACTGGAGTGGAGGGTTAAATCATCTTGAATGAAAATTATAATAATCTATTATCATTACAACAAAAACCACCCTAAATAGTTAAAAATGGACATGAAGTGTTTAATTTTGGCTATTAATTTTCAGACAACAGAGGCCGAGTTGAAACAGTTTTTCTCAACATATGGAGCTGTGAAAGATTCCAAGATAATCGCAGACAGAGCCGGTGTCTCTAAAGGGTAAGTGCTACCTATATTGTACAGTAAAACATAGTGCTGTTCAGATTAAAAGATTTGTGGACGTCAAATCGATTTACCTGCCAAAAAAATCCATAGTCGACTCTAAGTGACTAATATAAAAATGCCGAGGTAATAGATTCAAAATGTAATACTGGTAGATCAAATAAATTTGTCAACTAGACCCGTGCCTGTGGTTATTAGCACCCTACCTTTCCTCTTACGATGAAAATGCAATACTATTGGAACTTTTCATCCATGTCCTAAATTTTTTCCCTGGTTGAGTTCTATCGTTTGCTATAGGCTATGCCTTAGTACTACATGCCAATGCATAATCAGTATGACTCAAGTAACTTGCAGTGGCCAATTTGGAAAAATTAATGCTATTTTTAGACAAATTAGGAATTTTGTATGCCATGGACCATAATATAGTTATCTATATCAAGTAAAAACTGCATTTGTGCTCAACTCTTCCTTATTAATGTAGCAAAAATGACTAATCTGCTAGCATTTTGTCCCATTACACACTCGTAAGGGTAGGAGTCTTCAGCTGGCTTTACAGGGTTTGTCTTGAAGATTCTTAAAACAAACTCTGCTAAAACCAGGTGAAGATTAAAACTAAATCTGGTCGATAGAACCAGGTGAAGCTTGTTTAGCATAGTTTTGAAGCTTCTGAATGACACCTGTTTTACAGACGGCAAATACATCTTCATTTGAGTGGGTACTTACCAGAGTGTTTTATACTGTAAAGAAGTCCTCTACTAATTGATAGAACAAAAGTTCATTTCTACTTCTAGAATCCAGGTTGTTTTTATGCCCCCAGAATCTACGATTCGGGGGCATATAGTTTTTGTCCGTCTGTCCGTCCATCTGTCTGTGCCAAAAACCTTAACCTTGGCTATAACTCTTGCATTTTTGTACCTGGGCCTTTTATACTTGGCATGTGTCTTCCTTGTATCAAGACCTTTCCAACAATACAAAACTTTTTGACCTTGTGACCTTGACATTTGACCTACTTTTGTAAAAATCTTTAAATGGCTATAACATTTGCACCAGTTGGCCCAGCTTTCATATTTTGTATGTATATTTCTTGTGTCAAGACCTTTCCAACCATACCAACATCTTTGACCATGTGACCATGACCTTCACCTTTGACCTATTTAATCAAACTTTAACTAAAAACCTTAACTTTGGCTATAACTTTTGCATTTTTGAACCTGGGCCTTTTATACTTGGCATGTGTATTCCTCATGGCAAGACCTTTCCAACCATACAAAACTTTTTGACCCTGTGACCTTGATCTTGACATTTGACCTACTTTTGTAAAAATCTTTAAATGGCTATAACATTTGCACCAGTTGGTCTAGGGCTTTCATATTTTGTATGTATATTTGTTTTGTCAAGACCTTTCCAACCATACCAACATTTTCTACCATGTGACCTTGACCTGGACCTTTCACCTATTTAATCAAACTAACCAAAAACCTTAAAGACATTAGGGCTGCAACGGTTCAGGTACTTCACGGTTCGGTTCGGGTTCGAGTAGACCCCTTCGGTTTTCGGTTATTTCGGTTCGGGTATTAGGATAAGAACTTGATAAAATCAACCAGAAAAAAAATCTCATTTACTGGCACATGTCTACGCAGACAATAGATCTAAACACTTTTTCGAAAACGCTATCACTGTCATCTATAATTTCATCATATGTACGAGAAAGATGTGCATTTCTTTCTACCGTTTTAGGACAGATTGTAGCGAATTTAAGGCGTGGTTCGTCCTGACCTGTTTTTAGCTCACCTGAGCCAAAGGCTCAAGGTGAGCTATTGGGATGGCCCTGTGTCCGTCGTCGTCCGTCGTTTGTCGTCCGTCGTCGTTAACAATTGCTTCAAATGACATCTCCTCCTATACCGCTTGACAGATTTCAACCAAACTTTACAGGAATGTTCCTTGGGTCAAGCTCTTTCAAATTTGTTCAAAGAATTAAAAACAATGTAGAACTCTGGTTGCCATGGCAACCAAAGTGAAAAAATAAGGAAATCTTAAAAAGTCTTCTTGTCTGAAACTACAAGGGCCAGAGCTTAGATATTTGGCACATAGCATCATCTACAGGTCTTCTATCAAGTTTGTTCAAATTATGCCCCTGGGGTCAAAATTGGCCCCGCCCCGGGGGTCACAGTTTTACATAGAGTTATATAGTGAAATTTTCAAACGTCTTCTTCTCTGGAACTAATATGGCCAGAGCCTTGATATTTGGCATGGTGACACTTCTAGATGTCCTATACCAAAATTGTTCAAATGGTTCTGGTCGGTTGGATAACTAGGTCACAGGAGCCAAAAATAGATTTTTTGGATGAAAACTTAAAAAATCTTCTTCTCTGAAACCGCAAGGGTCAGAGCTTAGATATTTGGCACATAACATTGCCTACAGGTCCTTTATCAAGTTTGTTCAAATTATGCCCCTGGGGTCAAAATTGGCCCCGCCCCGGGGGTCACTGTTTTACATAGAGTTATATAGTGAAATTTTCAAATGTCTTTTTCTCTGAAACTAATATAGCCAGAGCTTTGATATTAGGCATGGTGACATTTCTAGATGTCCTATACAATTTTTTTTCAAATGGTTCTGGTCGGTTGCATAACTAGGTCACAGGAGCTAAAAATAGATTTTTTTCAATGAAACCTTAGAAATTCTTCTTCTCTGAAACTACAAGGGCTATAGCTTAGATATTTGACACATAGCATCACATACAGGTCCTCTATCAGGTTTGTTCAAATTATGCCCCTCGAGTCAAAACTGGTCCCGCCCCGGGGGTCACAGTTTTACATAGAGTTATATAGTGAAATTTTCAAACGTCTTCTCCTCTGAAACTAATATGGCCAGAGCTTTGATATTCAGCATGGTGACACTTCTAGATATCCTTTACCTATGTTGTTCAATTGGTTTCAGTCTGTTGCATAATTATGTAAGTCACAGGAGTTAAAAATAGAATTTTTTTCAATGGAAACTTACAAAAATCTTCTTGTCTAAAACCCTACTACCCTGATCTTAGATATTTGGCACATAGCATTATCTACAGGTCCTCTTACAAGATTGTTCAAATTATGCCCCTCGTGTAAAAAATGACCCCTTCCTGGACATAAATAATTATCTCCATTTTGTCAGTTATTCTCAGGTGAGCGAATTATGACCCATGGGGCTCTTGTTCATTGAAGTTTCGTAACTAAGCTTTGTCATTTTGGCTGGTCTTCCTTAAATGCCTCATCAGCCTTCTATTTATTAGCGCTAAAAGAACTACCTAGCTCCAATTATATTATTATTTTACTGAAAAAGTCATTAATATTTCAGTTTAATTATTTACATCGCCATTCGCAATTTGCGGTCGCTAAGTAATAGACTGGTTACCCTTTTTCTGATGCTGATTCGACTTTGGTACCTTTGAAGCCGGGCTATCAATCGTGCGCATGCGTTAAGTGCTGGATTTCCCGGAATTATAAATAGCCGATATGAAAAGAATGAGACGGACGAGAAGCGAGCTATTTAAATTACTGCAAGAAGAAAAGGTTAGAACTGTGATTTCACCTTACATTTTGGAACGTCTGACCATCAAAAATATACACGCAGACTGCACACTGATTGGTAAATTAGAGGTCTAGTGTAATTTACCATACATCGGCGCAGCGAACCGAAAATTTGCGGTGCTAACTCGAACCAAGACAAACGAACCTAAAATAACCGAAATTGGGTGAACCGTTGCAGTCCTAAAAGACATCTCCTGGTGACCTTTTCTTCATAACGCCTTGCCAGACAATTTCCTTGCAAAAATCATGGGTCTTGTGGACGTCTAGGTAGCAAAGAACCATTGGAGCTTCTCATGTGAGACCCGACCTTTATATTTGATAGTTTGGTTAGAAATAAACATTGAAAAAAACTAGAGCATGAGTTTAATCTGGGCTTCACCGGGTAAACTGGTTGTGATGCATGCTTTGACAGTTTAATTCTCACACTATCGAGACAATGTGGGGGGAGTCCCTCAATGGACTGAGGAAAAGTCTTTAACCTTGGCTATAACTTTTGCATTTTTGAACCTGGGCCTTTTATACTTGGCATGTGTATTCCTCTTGGCAAGACCTTTCCAACTATAAACTTATTGACCTTGACATTTGACCTTCTTTTGTAAAAATCTTTAAATGGTGATAACATTTGCACCAGGCAGTTGATCTAGGGCTTTCATATTTTGTATGTGTATTTGTTTTGTCAAGACCTTTCCAACCATACAAACTTCTTTGACCATGTGACCTTGACTTTTCACCTATTTAATCAAACGTTAACCAAAAACCTTAACCTTGGCTATAACTCTTGCATTGCTGCACCTGGGCCTTTTATACTTGGCATGTGTATTCCTCATGGCAAGACCTTTTCAACCATACAAAACTTTTTGACCTTGTGACCTTGACATTTGACCTACTTTTGTAAAAATCTTTAAATGGCTATAACATTTGCACCAGTAGGCCTACAGCTTTCATATTTTGTTATACGCCCGTCATCGACGGACGAATTATGGTATACCCAGCGCTGTACGTCCGTCCGTTAACTTTTCTTGTTAGTGCTCTCTCACCTTCATTTATTTACCAATTTTGATTAAACTTCCTACAAATATTCCATACCACAATAGTTCGGACGAGTTCGCGTTTCAGACTTTGGCGACTATTTTTAACAGAGTTGTGCCCCTTTATTGTCAAAAATGGGCATTTTTTAAAAAAACAAACCCAGAACTTAACTTTTTTTTTATTCAATTGATTTCAAATTTGATATGGTGATACAATGAATGAAGTTACTTAACATATATTACGGGTTTTTGGTTTGCCCCTTCACACAATTTTTTTAACAATATATTGTTTCCTGATAATAATTTTACTTACATTTTGTCTATTGTAACCAAATTTCATATTTATCTTTCTCATCATACAGGGAAAGGCACCTGTGAATTTTGGTTAAATTTCAGACGTTGGCGACTATTTTTAGCAGAGTTATGCCCCCTTTATTGTCGTGATAGTATTGCAATAGTTTCTTGACTATCGCAATACTATCGGGATAGTACTTGAGCTATCGCAATACTACAGCATAGTCGTTTTGAGATCGATAGTCGGGCCTACACTCCGGGCGACTTTTTCCAGTCGACCTCGGTCCGGACGACTTTGACACCCGCCGTCCATGACGGGCGTATTTTGCCGCACTGCGGTGCTCTTGTTTATATATTTCTTGTAACAAGACCTTTTCAACCATACCTACGCAGTGTTTTGCCAAGGCCGCGCCCTTGCGCCACTGGCGCATAAAAATCACAAACGGCGCATAAAAATTCCCGTAAATGGGCCCGAGGGCACGCTGAAAAAATCGCGAAAAAAAAAAAATTCCCGCTACGACGATCAATGTTTTAGTCGTTCCGTACTATTAGAGCATTTGAAACGACTAATTTCATTGGATACGTCGACCGGAAGTATCCGCTATAGTCCAATCGCTGATAATCTCTCATGCCTTCTCGTTTGTTATGTTGAAAGATGGCTGACCAAAAACGTAAGGCAGCTACACTGATAGACTTTTTTCAAAGTTCTCGATATACGCGGAGTAAAAATACGGAAATAGACGAAAATAATATTAAGTATTCCACAGAGAAAACGTGCATGACGCTGTCGCGGATCAGAATACAGCCGTAAGTAGTAAAAACGTTCAATTGATTCTCAAAAACAGTAACCCCTCTACAGCCGACGACCGAGTTTGATAAAGTTGACCGCTCTTCGAAACGCACGAATGGTGTATCCGCCGAGAAAAAGAAGGGTTGAACTTTTCAGCATAGGTGGTGAAAAGATCACACGTGGCTTGCTTACAATGGTGGGTCAGATTCTATGACTTGCAATCTGTGTCTAGACTAAATCACTTTAAGAAAAAGAGCACACAACTGGCGAATGCCGTAATTGGAAAACGAGTTATTTTTATTGTGTTTTCTATCATTTTTATGAGAAAAAAATGTGGGGCCCCAACTTTTAAAAAATGGCCCCCTTTTTTCATGTCCAGTGGGCCCTGGGGCCCATAGTTTGGGATTTCTTGGCAGAACACTGCCTACGTTTTTGCCCTTGTGACCTTGACCTTTGACCTTCTTTTGTATAAATCTTTATACGCCTATAACATTTGAACCACTAGGCCTAGAGCTTCCATACTTTGTATGTTTCTTGTGTTAAGACTTCTCCAACCATGCCAATGTCTCATTTACCCTACGAACATGACTTTTGACCTACTTTCGCAAATAAGCATTACATTACAGAACATGATGCTGGCTGGGGGCATTTGTGTTTCATAAACACATTGCTTTTCATCTGATCTTCACCAAACTTTCTGGAAATGTTTGTTGACATAAAATGGAGACCAGTTTGGATAACCAGCGGCGCCAATTTATGCTAGGCCCTTTGGAGTAATGGCCCTTGAATTCCTCAAAATGGTGCTCCACGACAGTTTCAGCTCTGTAACTCGTACATTTTACATTTGATAGTCTGGATTCCCCTCCCTGTATCATCGGGGGCATTCCTGTAACTGGGACACGGTCTTGTTTATTGCTGATTTAACTCTTACAATGCTGAATTTGGAAATGGACTTCCATTTTCTGATAAATGATCATTTCACTGACTATAGAGCTTTGTCAGAAACTTTTTGAAAGGTTGGCAAACAGTGAAGACTCTGATCTGAGGGCTCATTTAGGAGCCCTGAACTGAGTCGATGCTGTTTGCAAAAGATGCTTATCCTTGGCTGTATAAATTGGAAAGTTCTGTTATTCAATGGAGGAATAAATATTAAAAAGGCATAAAAGGGCATATTTCTTCAAGGGTAATGCCAACTAATACAAAGTTGACTGTATTTGGATTCCTCCCTTGATCTGGTGCTATGCTTATGGTTCTTGATTTCAGTTATGGATTTATAACATTTGAGAATCAAGAAGATGCTGACAGAATAATCAAGAAAGAGGTGAGTGTTGAAGTGAGTGTCAACTTTTTGTATTTTCTACTCTTATAGTTAAACAATAAATCCCAGTGCTCCAGATAAGGGGAGTTTTTCAAAAATTAAAATACTAATTTCTGTATTAAACCCTATGGTGTCACTACTCTGTAGAATCATCTCTTTGGGACGATACTAATGAGTACCAACACCATAGGGTTTGATGCTGAAATGAGTGAGAAAATGTTGGATTTGTTCCCTTTACTCCCTCTTATCTGGAGCCTTGAATCCTCATCCCTAAGCCAGTTGACCTATGAGCTTGCAGTGCTATTTAGAGTATATAAATTTCTCTTGTAGCATACTTTGCAAACTTTTGATAACTTCCTTCAATTGAAAGCTTAAGAGTTCAATTTACAAACTAGAGTTTTGTAGCAGATATGGAATAATAAGAGTTAAACCATTTTCCCATGGATGCACCTTTTTAAGTCTTGATTTATTTGTAAAAAAAAGTGTTCATTTTCAGGGGTGTGGAAATTTAGTTTGTAGAAAAGTTGTTCTTTCAGATGGATAAAGAAATGTTTGTTACGTGTAAAGAATATGTTAGCGATGTGATAAATCTGCCTCTTACCAATTCTCTTCCAGTCTGATAACCTCGTCTTCAGGGATCGAAAGTTAAATATAGGACCGGCTATAAGAAAACAGGTATGTTGTCTTTTATAATCCATGGCTGATCGCATTCCTTCAAATATTGTTTGAATTTTATTTAATCACAGGGCTCCAGATAAGTGGAGCTTTTCAAAAAAACTAAAATCCTTATTTCTGCAGAAAACCCTATGGTGTCACTACTCATTAGAATCGTCTCTTCGAGACGATTCTAATGAGTAGTAACACCATAGGATTTGGTGTGGAAATGAGGGAAAAAATGTTCAGATTTGTTGAGTTGACTCCCTCTTATCTGGAGACTTGAATAACACTCCTTTAGTGTTTTATATTTATGATAATGGTTGGTTTCCATGTGACATTTTACACCATTTGGATTAGAAATTGACTGGCCTGAATTGTTAATCAGTCCCAAACAAGTGAATTTGACTTGTTTAGTGCCACTGGAAGAATTGTTAGAAAAACTTATACCAGTTACCATGGCATTCATATTTTGTACTAATTTGTTCTTTAATATTTTAGTTTTTGATTGTATGACACCCATAAGAATCAAAGGACAATTTTACAAAATGACATTTAAATGGATTTTAAATCCACTTTGATTTAAAAAGTTTGGCAATACCAAGAGCAAGCTAGGCCGTCACTTGAAAGAAAATGTTTTTATTTAATGCAGAAGATTCAAACCAGATGGTTGCTTAATGCAGTACAATAGTAAATCAAAAAGTTCCCTTTAGAGCTTTCTGCTTTACTTCTGCATTAAGAATTTGGCTATTGAGAGACATGCTATTTTAGATAGTGTCTGCTTAGCATGAGTTGACGGCTTTATCATAAGAGAAATGATTGTTTTCAGGACAACTTTTCAAAAATTAAAAGAAAGTCTTTAAAAGTTGTTCTTTGATTATTGTTTACATTGTTTTAGCATGTGTTAAGATATTTCTTAAAAGGCTTCTTGAGGTGGGAAATTCTGAAGGCAGAATATCGTTTAGTATTAATCAAAGGGCATCAGCCTGTTTGTTTGGCCTTGTGGTCCCAGTCCTCCAGAAATATATTTATATATTATTATAGACATGTGTAGATACACTGAACAATTTTCTCTGTCTTTTTGATGACACTAAATGTTAGCTTGTATTTTAATATGGTGACTAGTCCTCCAATCAAACTGAATTCCAATTGTTCTTAGATTTCCAGCAGTCTTGTGCAGAACAAACGTTCAATTTGTAAGCATCTTGTTGAGATACAGGAATCGAACCAGATAATTACTGTCAGATATCCAACAATTCTGTTAACCCATTTATGCCTATCTTCACACTGGTAAGACGTAACGTCGCCGGCTGCGGTTAACGCAACGCTAAAACTGTGGAACAAAAATGGCTGCGCAGCCTGCGCCCTTAGTAATCAACGAGGTAATTTTGACCAAGTAAACGCATTCGTAGAATAGACCAGACCGATCCACATTTGCTAAATACATGCATAAAACCCTGTAAATTTCACATTTGCACTGGAAGCGCAGAATCAAAGCAGTCTAAAAGTATACGCTAAGTAGGTAAATGGATACTAGTGTTGTATAATCGGTCCGAAAACCATAATCAATTATAAACGATTATTGGTAACCATAATCGTTTTAACATAAACTATTATATATGTACTCTGAAAAGCTGAATATATGTGATACTCATGTTTGCATTTGTATGTTATATATCTACATAATTTTGCAAACAATGCACCCATATGAAGCAAAATAAAAATCAAAGCAGCAATTTGATAAAACAGTTAAATTTAAATGTCCTATTTTTATTTGCAAATTAATTGAGCTTGCTTTGTACTAATTGTATACCACTTCTTTTACTACCTGTAAATACTATTGCTTCGGCAGTTCATCTGGGTAAACATTGTTTGAATAATCTCTTGGTTGGGAATCAACTGTTTCATTTATATATTTGGTGCAAGTAAGTAAAACAATTTCAGATTAACATTACAGTCAAAGCTTACATAACCATACTTTGAGGATACATACATGTATAGTGAACACATGAAAGGCAGATTATTGTTTAATGTGGGTTGGAAGTAATACAGAACACTCCCATAGAAGCCTTCTGCATTACTTCCAACCTGCATTAACCCTTAGCCCGCCAAATAAATTGTCGTCTGCTATATTTCTCGTCGGCTTCAAGTTTCAAAGTGCTTCAAAGTTGCTCAAAATTGCTGAAAATGTTGTCAGAGTGTCAAACAGCTTGGATCCGGATGAGACGCCGAGTTACTCGGCGTCTCATCCGGATCGAAGCTGTTTGCATATGGAGCTATAGTCGTGAGTGGCAGGCTAAGGGTTAAGCTACAACCTGTCTTTTTTATGCACTATGCTTCTTCATAACTTTATCATAAATAATCGAACATAATCGATTACGGCAAATCATGATCGATTATGGTCATTTTCGATCGATGATCGATCATCACTACAACACTAATGGATACAAACTACTGAAAGTCTGTCATGTTACGTAAGAGAAACAGTTGCGTATACGTATAGTAGCTCGGTGTGTTTTTCACTCTGCAGCCTGAACGTTGTATCGTGTTCGGCATCGAGGAACGTTGTTTTTGAAATTTTACTTGTAATTTTTTTTTTATTCACTAAAGGGGATATTTTTATGTTAATTTATCGATATGGTCCATCAGGGAATGTTTTGGTTTGGATAACATTGCAGAATGTCCAACACACCAGCTTTACGAAGCATTTTCGGAGATCTTCATACATAAATGTTCAAGAAATCCGGTATAAGTTGCAACTTTATCGGGTTAAACGTCTTAACTAAGTGAGTATCCAACGAGAACACAACGCCGGAGTATGCACATATAACCGAGATGTTCCGTGCAACTACTCCTTTTTTAGCTCACCTGAGCACAAAGTGCTCAAGGTGAGCTATTGTGATCGGTTGCCGTACGTCGGTGTCCATGTCCGTGTCGTCTGTTCACAATTTGTTTCAAATAACTTCTTCTCTGAAACCAATGGCCCAATTTTAACCAAACTTGGTCAGATACATACTGTAGTTGTGAGCTTAAAAAATTGCTCCAAAAAAGTGGGTGGGGCAATCGGTCTTGTTGCCATGGCAACCATGCACGATATCTAAAAAAATCTTCTTCTAAAAAACTACTGGTCCGATTTCAAATTGGTTTTCACCAAAATGTTTCTCAATTAATATACTTTCAAAATTGTTCAAAGAATTTGGATCCGTCAAAAAACATGGCCGCCAGAGGGCATGGTCATTTTCCGTATTTACGTAATATTGACAACTAAAGTCAAAACTTTAAACATCTTCTTGTCAATAACTATAAGTCCTAGGACAACCAAATTTCACAAGTAGCATCATGTTGTGAACATTTGGCAAGATTGTTCAAATAATGACCCCCGGGGCTTATCAGTTTTTCATAGGAAAACCTTTAAAACTCTTCTTCTCTAAAACAGTATGGCCTAGACCTTTTATATTTGGCATGTAGCTTTGCCTTATGGACCTCTACTAAGAGTGTTCAAATCATGACCCCAGGGTCAAAAATGGCCCCGCCCCGGGTCTTATCAGTTTTACATACACTTATATAGGAATAAACCTTTAAAACTCTTCTTCTCTGAAACCCTTAGACCCAGACCTTTTATATTTGGCATCTAGCTTTGCCTTATGGTCCTCTACCAAGATTGTTCAAATCATGACCTCCGGGTCAAAAATGGCCCTGCCCCGGGGCTTATCAGTTTTACATAGACTTATATAGGAAAAAACCTTTCAAACTCTTCTTCTCTGAAACCGTAAGGCCCATATCTTGTATATTTGACATCTAGCTTTGCCTTACGGTCCTCTACCAAGATTGTTCAAATCATGACCCAAGGGTCAAAAAAGGACCCGCCCCGGGGCTTGTCAGTTTTACATAGACTTCTACAGGAAATCCTTATTCCGAGTTGTTTCAGTTTCATGCAACAGTCCACATACATGCAATGACAAACTTTATTATGCATCGAGTATAACACAATAGTTCCTCAGGTGAGCGATTTAGGGCCGCATGCGGCTCTTGTTGATATTTTTAAGAAAGACTCTCAAAATCAATATTTTCTTGTCCTTACCTCGTTGATTACTAAGGGCGCAGCCATTTTTGTTCCACAGTTTTAGCGTTGCGTTAACAGCAGCCGGTACGTAGAACAGCAGCCGGCGACGTTACGTCTTACCAGTGTGATCTTCCTATGAAATGGACATAGGCAAATGGTATAGACTCCGATCAGTCGTCACATTATGTGGCGTCTGATCAATCTACTCTAAACTGTTTGCTGATACTAATTTCAATATAAAACTAAACGAAAATGAAAATTTAGACCAGGCCCGAGGTTATAAAACTTAAAATGAACTCTGTGCTCAAAACTCAGAAATTTGCTCAGCTCATAACACTTCAGCAAACATTTTATATATAACTAGTAGGTTAGCTGCATGCCATAATTCTACTGTAAAAATATATCCAAATCAGGTTAGTTAAATAAGTTTAAGCATCTTTTGTAAAATCTAGAGCCTGTTATTGAAATTGAGTTTTGAGCACAGAGTTCGTTTAAAGTTTTATAACCTCAGGCCCAGACACCCCATACATCAAAATAGACTTTTCCAAAAAATAAGCATGGAAGAATCAACTGGGTGCAAATGGGTCACATGTTGTTCAATTTAGTCTATAGATTAGTGTACACATCTAGGCTATTGGGTTTATGTTGACCAGAGTGTTATCTCAATTGAGACTTAAGGGCTTCTTGTATTGAATTTAGGGCTTCTTGTATGATAAGAAAGTCGGGTAGTATCTTAAAATAGGAACATTATTAGACAGAAAGGTCCTTTAGGAGTTGCCTGTTTAACTTAGATCTTTCTTTAAGCAGCTTGCTGTGTTAAACCAACATTGGCAATAGTAACTTAAAAAAAAGGATTGTTTTGTTTATTCCGTGAATGACAATCACAAAAACAGTTGCGCAAACAGTGAATTGGTAGACGTCTGGGTGACCATCTGTTTGTCAAGAGTATTACTTTTTTCTATAGGTCACTATAGCTGCTACTACAGGTATTCCTTGCTACATCAAAAACTTGTAAAGAAGTGACCATTCAACAAATCTATGAACAGTCTATAAGTGGTTTCTTAACCCTTTACCCCATAGCTTGTTTCTAATTTTGAAAATAAGTGACTTTGTCACTACTTAAAACAAGTTGAAATTAAAGCAGAATGCGCCTTAAAAGGCGCATTCTGCTTTACTTTCAGCCTGCTTTAAGCTACCCCAGCTAGAATATTGCTTATGATACATATTCATGACTGTATAAATTGGAACTATTTTCTTCAGCGGAGGAATAAACTGAATGGGCTTGAAAGGTGCTTCTATGGGGGAAAGGTTTAATGCAGTTGAAAAAAGAAAAACTTTGCCGAGAGCTTTGTATATAATCTTTTGCCCGCAATAAGCAGTTATACGACTTTTCAAGATTTCTACGCTTAATCAGTGAATGGCCACTTAATACAAGGGGACTATACAACAAATTTGATTTACTTTTATAGAAAATTGGTACTTCTGTCTAACATAGTCATTTCAAACTAATGGCATAGTCAAACCAGTGTTGAGCAATCATTTGATGAAGAAACTTCCAGACCTCTGAAGTGATCATTCTACCGCCTCATTCTGAACAAAGTTGTTCTTAAAGCAGACAAAAAGTTAAACAGAAAACTCACGAAAGAGCATCTTGCTTTAATTTCAGCCTGCTTTAAGTATTCCCTTGTCGTGAAGCAGAAAAAGTTTCCCAGTGGAACATTTACAGAAGCATGCACAATTGCACATAAAAGACTTTTTCTCACATAACTACCCCTGTTTTCAGTAGCGAATAACCATCACAAATATCCTTGTCTCCAACATGTACGAGATAAATTCAATGATATCCCTCTAACGTCACTTTTTATAAAGGCAAGATTACGTTTAATACTAGGATTCCAAAAAAGACATTGCTTTAAAAGATAACTTAAAAATTGATGGTTATGTGAGAAAAAGAATCTGTCACTAGTCTATCTGTGAGACAAGCTGATCTCAACTTCTTCTAGAATAGAAAAGTTATTGAGCTCGCTCAATAACATTTCAATTCTAGACTGGATTGACATCAGCTTGACTCAAACATCAACTCCACAGATCCTAGGCTATATATATATTATGAATAGGTAAAGGTGTTGAAGGGGTTGATCAAGTCCGTTGCTAAGACTGTCCATACAGTTTCTGTTGAATGATTGCTTTACACAGGTTTGATTGTACAACACTTTAATCAATACTGGCTTCAGTCTTCTAACAAGTTTTGATTGGAGGATTTTCAGTCTAATAAGTTTGGTTTCAATACTGCAGCAGGGTTTTCTTTTGAAACGATTAGTGGATTAGATATTAGGAAATGATATTTATAAAAACATGGCTTCAGATATAAAGTGTGTGAACTGATCCTCCAACTTTTCTCCTTTATGTCACCAACAAACTTATATTGTGACTATTCATTAAAGTTGTCTCTTTAACCTATTACCCACTTGCCTGTTTCTTGTTTTGAACACAGTTGACCACTTAAAACAGATTGAAAGTAAAGCAGAATGCCTTGCTTTAAGCTACCATCTACTAGGGTTTAAAAATTATTTCTTTGGTATATGTTCATGACTTTATAAAGTGGAACTATCTTTTAGATGAGGAATAAATTAAAGGCATAATAAAAGCATGTTTATGGGTTAATGGGTTAAGATGATTCTAACGAGAAGTCGCAACACAGGGTTTAGTTTTAACATAAAGTTTTTACAATACTTATATTTTCTTTGAGCTCTCAAGACACTTTAGAGAAAACTAATATCTGAGTATTGGAACCAAGCAATTGTTGAGAGCATGAACTTTGAGATTTGAGAGTTGGCTAACACTTTTTTCCCATTTCATTTACAGCAAGTTTTGCCAAGAGCATTTGGTAAGCTGCTTCACTTCTATTTTAGTCTTCTATGTATTATCAGACTGCTTTAGTAATGGGCAATGAAGAAATCCACATATTTACATATAACTAGATATTTGGTGTATTATAACAGAAAAGTACAAGCAGCTTTTCCCCTGCTATGCAGCGTGAGTTTGCATGTTTATGCTTGGTGACCATCTCTTTAATTGCTTTGTGATATAACACACTAACTTATAGAATAGAAATATAAATATTTACAGCTTCATGCAATAATAAATTGTCAACTAGAGCAAGACTAAAACACAAACCAGTAGTACAGGTATTGTTCTTGAAGAATTTTCCTTGTATGCCTGCATGAGTGCAAGAAGTATTGTCAGCTGCATATTTTGTAAAACAATGAGTTCCTGGGACAAAACAGTCGAGTTTTTCAGATTAAAATATGAATAAAGACCAAAATGTATGAGTTTCTTGACAAATGAGTCCTTGGCAATTTAAATGAGTACAAGACTCAGGACTGAAGATGTTTAACTTTTGACCCTCACCAAGCCGTCGCCTATCTTTAGGCTTAATGTGTATGTCATTAAAGAGGTTCTGCTGTTTTAAACAATTTCTCAATAGAAGACCCAATGTGTAGTTTGTTGTACATGTGGTTGCTAATTGCAGGATTAAAGTAATGCAGAAAGCTCACCCCAACATTAAGCTGTCACTTGTCTTAAGAGGTTTCTTTGATACTTCAAAGTGTTCGCTGAACACATTACCCCATAGCCTGATTCTAGTATTGAAAATAGGTGACCACTTGAAGCAGGTTGAAAGTAAAGCAGAATGCGCATTAAGGCGCATTCTGCTTTATTTTCAGCCTGCTTTAAGTTACCATCTACTAGGATATGTAAAGTTTTTCTTATTGTGTATGACTAAATTGGAACTATTTCCTTCAATGGAGGAATAAATTAGAGGCGTATTTATGGGGAAAAGGGTTCATACAAGAGTGACTGTACATCAAACATTACAGTAGGCTCAAATGAAGATTTGTTTAAAAGTGTTTGGATGTATAATCTAACAATGCTTATATTAGTGTATCATTGGCATTCATTAATAGGTTTGAGTGCTGTTAACACCATTCATTAGTCAATATCATACTACTGCCTTTATCAAGAGTATTAACCATATCAAACTTGGTCTTGCTAGCCATCTAATCATCATCTAGCATTGATAAATTTGTGTGTTTCATTTTCCTGCTGTTCCACAACTGCAGCTTACTGTAGTACAGTATAACTTGTGTTTAGAAACCATCCAAAAACAGATAAAAAAGCAGGGCTTCAGATAAGAGGGAGTAAACTGAACCAATGCAACATTTTCTCACGCATTTCAGCGCTAAATCCAATGGTGTAGCTACTCGTTAGAATTGTTTTAAAGAGACAATTCTTATGAGTAGCAACACCTTATGATTTTATGCAGAAATACAGATCTTAATTTTTTAAATGCTCCCCGTATCTGGAGCCCTGAAAAAGTATTGATTTCATGGCTGGTGGTTACAAGTTTAATGCAGGACAGGAGTACAGTGTAGCTCCATTACTTCGCGGTCCGCTATTTCGCGAAAGCCAATATATCGCGGTCACGGCTTGGACCCCATTTTTTCCAATATGTATACTAAAAGTCAATAAAAGCCGAGTAGCGATCATTTCTGTTTCTTTAATAATTATATCTTCCTTTAACAGGTCGTTATAATTGCGTAATCAGTGTCAATTATCACCATCTGTGGACTGCGCGTGTGTCATCCCGCTGCGTTGATTGACAGGTGCACTAACAAACAAACAATAGGCCTACTGAGTGAACTCGCGCATGCGCGGTTTCCCTCATTATTTAACAATAATTAGCAAACTAACCTGATTGAGTTATAACTATCAAAGTCGACTAATCCGTATTAATAGCAGTGGAAAGATAACCACAGACATTAAAATCACAGTCATTCATATTTTGATACATCAATCAGACGCTTACAATCATAACTGGATTCGTACCAGATAACAACGTACTCGAACAATGTCGGCCAAGAAATAAATTATATTTAACCTGTGAACTGATAACTGGTTTCATTGTTCTTTCAATTTCATATACCGCGCTACGTTTTTTGACTAGTCAATCGAGAAAATCTCATTTTATCCGCGTTCTAATCGCGATATAGACATTAAGTGTGAGTTCCACGATTAACTGATACACACGCACATTTTATTCAAAATGGCGGCCGTTCTCAAAAACGAAACTAGGCATTTGGTATAATACACATGAAAACGCTGATGCTAGATATGACAGTGCATATAAAGACTTGTTTTGACAAGAAATAACAAGGTAATCAACCAAGAAACCGTGTTTATTGCATGACATTGATATAATAGCGTTTGGCAATGGAATATACAGCAGAATATAGTTCAGCTCAGAATTCGGCTATATCGCGATCCGACCACATCGCGGATTTCATTTCGTGGACCCCAACTTCCGCGATATAATGGAGCTACACTGTACATCCTTTCTGCCTTATTTTGGTCCTGCATTAACTCATTTACCCCATAGCCTCTGTCTAGTTTTGAATATGGGTGATCACTTGAAGCAGATTGAAAGTAAAGCAGAATGTGCCTGAAGGCACATTCTGTTTTACTTTCAGTCTGCTTTAAGCTACCATCTGCAAGGATATAGAAAATATTCTTGCGGGACATATTCACAACTGTATAAAGTGGAACTATTTCTTCAGTGAAGGAATACATGAAAGGCTTAAAAAGGCATTTTGGTTAAGACAAGTTTGACTGTACTTTTTGCTGTGATAGATGAATACCCAGTAGAAGTAAATGTCTTAAAAGTAGTCACCAATTTAACACCAAGACCCTTAGCCGTATTTATGGGTACTTATGCTGTACTGTTGCAGTTGTCACAATACTTACTGTCTAGAGGCTTACGGCAATAATCGTGGGTATCATTGGGCAGATTGTCAGAAACTGCACTTTGAAAGTCTTTCACCGATCCACAAGTGTTTTGTTTCATCATTCAACATTGGTACCCTTCGCCTGCTATAAGTGTGTACTGATGCTTGTAGAGAAAAGTGTAGACCCAGATCAGATTCTAAAGCTGTCTGATCAGGGTTTGCACTGTTTTCTTTCAAGAGTTGTCCGATACAAGTCTGCTGACTTCTCTGGGGGGGGGGGGTATTGTTTTTTGCTTTATGTTATTAGCCAATGTAATAGTTCAGTTGATAGATATTCTAAGTGGGTGGAGAACTTAATGTATTTATATGAATATTCTGCAGGAGAAGGAATAAGATGGAATATTTTATAAAACATGATTAAAACAGTACCTCCTGATCTATAGTAAAAAAAAAATTGTTGAAAAAGAAGACATTACCACAATAAGTGATACCATTCACAATGAGGAGCAAAGAGCAGACACACTGCACATGGGTAGAGCTGTTTCATACGTTTAATCTCATTGTAGACTAGACATATTTTACATTTGAATTTGTCCAGCCCTAAAACCTTAAACTGTGTTTAGGCTAGAATTGAAAAGTAGTTTATCAAAATGACCCATTACCATTAAAACATGAGGGTCAATAATACTCAATATAGGTTTCATTGGGTTGTGGAATTTAAACTTTGATGTTTACCAACTGCTTTAATGAAAAAATGACTAAAATTTGTCTGCAAGTTGCATGCTTTCGCGAAAAAATGGGTTGTACATTTAAATGTAGGTGAAAGAATAAAAATGGCTAATCAATGTGTCCTAAAGAATTTGACTGCTGAGAACCCTTGCAATATGTAAAGCAGTATTTCCCAAATGTGGCCTTTAGCATGCAATTTTTCCATCAGTATGAAATCACTATGAGCTGAGTATATCATCATTTTCATCCATAACTTTTGAAACGTCATTGCTTAATCAATTATTCCATGGCCTGTTTCAAATTTTGAAAAAAGATGACTACTTAAAGCAGGTTGTGAAAGTAAAGCAGAATGCGCCTAGAGCGCATTCTGCTTTAATTTCAGCTAACAATTGTTAAATATTTAGGACAGTATAAATTGCAACTTTTCTTCAATGGAGGAATAAATTAAAGGTGGAAAAAGGCATATTTATGGAGTAATGGGTTAAAACATAGGCAAACACGTTTTGTCAAACTTAACAGAGATGGCATTAATAGAAAAGCCAGTTTCATTTCCAAAGAATATCATATTACATGATTAAGTAAAGTCACAGTTAATTATTGAATATACATGTATTATGCCAGCTTTGTATAGATTATGTAGTCAAACTTAGATTCAGAGCTCATTCAATGCATAAGCAGTTCTTTATTTTAATGGGTAGTTGCTCAGGGTAGGATAAAAGGTTATGCAGAAAGTATCTGTAGAAGAGTTCTGCATTATTTTCTGTTTGCAGTGCTTTAGACGGTTGCCTTGGGTATGCTAAAAATTGAGCCGAAAACTGCAAGTTGAAAGTAAAGCAGAATGCTTAAGGAGCATTATGCATTACTTTCAGTTTGCTTTTAAACTACCATCCTCTAAGATATAGTAAACATTTGTTGTGGTGCATATTCTTGACTGTACGAGTGGAAACTATTTTTTTGAGTGGATGTGTAATTTGCAGTTTTAAGAAATCTTATCTATGGGTCAAGGCAATTGACAGTTACTGCAGGATGAAAATAATGCAGAAAGTTCCTATTGGAGATTTCTGCCTTATTTTCAGCTTGTATTAACTTAAGCAACCACTTGTATTTACTACTGCACACTGTCACAAATCTTCTATTGAATTGACCTGATACAAGTTTGACTATTATTATGAAGAAGAAATAGGGAGAACATGTTATGGGTGAGGTGTTATCTGTAGTAAGTTGAGAAGAGCCAGTTTGCTTTACAGATACTCCTGTTTCTCCTGGAACGGTTCTCTTCTCAAATGGCGTCCCTTACACATACCAGAATGGCATGGCTGTATTTGCCTCTCCAGATGGCAGCTATAGTACAGTACCACAAGCTCAGGTTAGTCTCCATAGACCAGGGTCCATGCTTATAAAGCGTTTCAGTTGAGTCTGTAATCGTTCTCAAGCATTTGATTGGTCAAATTTGAGCATAGGCTCAAATATGACCAATCAAATGCTTGAGAACGAACTTGGACTCAACTCGAATGCTTTATAAGTGCTTGTAGGCCAAGGTTCCAGATAAGAGGGATTAAATTGGAACAAATTCAACATTTTCTCACTCGTTTCAGCACCAAATTCTATGGTGTAACTTCTCATTAGTAGATTCTAATGAGTAGTAATAGATTTGATGCAGAAATAAGGATTTTACTTTTCGAAGTACTCGCCTAATCTGGAGCTCTGTTATGTTAAGACTTACATGAATGAGAGTGCATTTTATCAGGGCTCCAGATCAAAGGAAGTAAACTGAACAAATCCAACTTTTTCTCACTTTTAGCATCAATCCTCATTACAATTGTCTTCCAGACTTATTTGACACCATAGGGTTAAACTCATTACCCCATAGCCTGTTTCCAGTTTTGAATACCGAGGTTCACACTTAAAGCAGGTTGAAAGTAAAGAAGGCACATTCTGCTTTAAGTTTCATTTTGCTAGAATGAAGGAAATATTTGTTATGACACATTTTGTGACTGGATAATTTGGAAAACTTTCAGTGGAGGAATTAAAGGCGTATTTATTATGGTTAATGCAGAAATAAAAAAAATCAGTATTTTTGCCCTGGCATACAGTGATTTTCCGTGCGTACGAGGTTAACTAGATTTTACCGTTTCGCCTAGCATCAACAGATTCAACACCACTTACTATAATGCTTTGATACTTATACATGTGTTGCCTTATAGACCATTCCCAATCCTCCCATATCACCCAACCTCAATTTGAACTTGAATTTGACCTCTTTTGGACTTACTATTTTGAATGGGCAATATCAGGCTTCATTTCAACAGGTGAGCTATATCAAGGCCTTCAATGCCCTCTTGTTTTAATGCATATTCATTACTGTATAAATTGGATTTTTTTTCTTCAGTAGATGAAAAAGCTAGATGCGTAAAAAGGCATTTTAATGGGATAATGGGTTAATTTGATTTTACATGTATTTTCAGCCACAGCAAGCCATGATGCTTCCAGCGCAGACTCCGCCCATGTACATCCAACCTCAGTACGCTACATATCAGGTACCGCTGTCCTACGGCTCAGCTTCAGCTTCAGCTTACCAGGTACATCATACAAGTGCCTCGGCTTAGCTTTCTATGGGTTAACTTGGTTAAGTAAATATTATAACCTATGCCGACTGGCCATTTGTTGAAAGATTTCAACATGTTTTGATGCTTAAGATTTTTGCCTTTTACAGAATGTACCAAAAGGAATAGTGGTAAACATACTCTTTACCTTTACATTCAAGTCGTCTGAATATGGAAGTCAGTATTTTCACATTCCTGGGCTCGAGTCTTGTGACAGAAGCTGGAAGTCAAGCCAAATTGTTAGAATTCGGGCAAAAACTTGGAATGAAATTGAAAAGCTCGAGTCTTATTCTTGAGGCCTTCCAAATGAGTAATTTTTAAGGCCTGATGCATGTTGTTGATTGAATTTTGTGGTACACAGAATTGCTATTGAAATCTGGAAAAAAAACCACCAAAACAATTAACCAAGACAGGGCTTCAGATAAGAAGTAGTAAACTGAACAAATCCAACTTTTTTTCCCACATTGCAGCTCCAAGTCCTATGGTGTAAATACTCGTTTTCGAGAAGTCTATACCATACTATTTAATAAAGATCTTAGTTTCTGAAATACTCCCCTTATTTTGAGCTCTGGACAATGGTGAATGTAAATAAAGATGGTTAAAATAAAACATTTATAATTGCTAATCATAAAAACACAAGTAAGAACTTCTCTTTGTTTCAGACATCACCTCAATGGTCAACCACGGCAGCAACAGCAGCAGCGGTACAAAATGCTGGACAATGGAGATATGTAACACAGGTGGGACTATATATTTGTAGCCAACACGTCGACATACTTCTGAAAATATAAAGAAAAATATCAGGATCCATGAAAACCAGATGATTTATGTAGAAAGATATCAATTTAAACTGTGAACATGTTAACACATTCAACCCTAGCGAAGAGTATACTCATCATTTACTAACAGTGTGCCTGTGAGGATTACACTTGTTGGGCTCCAGCTCATGCAGGGGCCAGTTTCATAAAATTGTACATCAAAACCAATCGTAAGTCAAAACTTTAAAATACATTTAATTTCTGATTTCTCTTTCTAATCCTGTTTTGTGACGTCTCTTTGGTATTGTCTTTTCAAGACGATTCCAAAGAGATGTCGCAAGACATGATTAGATGAACAAATGAATAATTGTTGAGACTTTTATAATCTGACTTACGACATTTGTCCTACGAAGTTTTATGAAACAGACCCAAGTTGTGTGTTGCAATTGTTAAAATCCTTTTCTGCCAACACTGTTTATACAAATGGATTGAATCTTAAACTAATAATGCTTCAGAAGTGGCTAGTTAGATGTAAGTATTATAAACCACAAGCACCCTGTTTTACAATTTATTACAATTTACTGTTAATGGCAAGTTTTACTTGTTATCTGGAGTCTTACCCCTTAAATATAATTGAGTTTGTATCATTGAAGTAAAATTCCTCATTGCAGAGTCCAACGCAGGCTCTAACAGCAGCTAGTAATCCCTACATGGTGGCCATGCAGCCCGATATGATGTATGCTCAAATTCCACCCCAGGCCTATCAGCCAACAGACCTTACTGATGCTACAGTGTTGGATGCTACTGCTGGGGTTGAGGTAATTTCAAACCCATTTGGTCTGTGATATGTTGTTAATCTATCAAAATGTCTTACAATAGAGGGGGTGATGAAATGAAAGGTGAAACAAGAGCAGAAGACTGCAGTGTAACTTGTTTTGATAGGCCACTATAAAGAAGACAAACAAAATAAAAGTATTTTAACCCTTACTCTATAGCCTGTTTCTGGTTTTGTGGACAGGTCACCACTTAAAGTAGGTTGAAAGTAAAGCAGAATGCGTCTTCAGATGCATTCTGCTTTACTTTCAGCCTAGCTGCTTTAAGCTACCATATACTAGTACATGTATATAGCACATCTTTCTTTGGTACATATTCATGACTGTATCAAATGGAATTATTTTCTTCAGTGTAGAAATATTAAAGGCATATTAATGGAGTATTGGGTATAAAGAGATTTGTGCTCTTTAAAGAGTGTCAGCTTAATACAAGTTTCAACTGAAATGGTTATTACACACATTTAGGACATAGACTGACCTATGTTTTTGCAGTTTTGTTTTACTGCAACATGGCAGAATGTGTCTTTGTTGGTGCTCAAGTCATGGTCATATGACTTAAAGATTTAATAGGAATTGGTCTGAGTATTTACATGTGTAATAATTTTAACCCTCATCTTGCTGCAATATTACTGTTTGCTTCCAAAAAATTGTCTTAAAAAAATTCAGTTTGAAAGAACTTGAATATGCTTGTCCAACTGCTTAGATCCTGTTTAGACACTGAATTTATCTTTGTGCAGAGATAAGAAAAAACATATTTTCTGATTGAACCTTATTCTTAATAGAAAAGGGAATTTTCGTGCCTTTATGTTTTACTCATTCAAAGGTATTTTCATACTTGTACATGATTTTGGGTAAATAAGTGTCGGAAGACTATTGGCCGCTCATGAGAAGAATATGACGGGCCATAGTTGGTCTTAATTGCAAATTTTACTGTATAAACTGTAGAACAGTTGTTTTAACATGGTAGACTAGCTACATGGCTTTAGATACATAAGGGGAGTATATTCAATGTCTGCAAGAAACCATATATGATCACGCATTAGAATGGTCTCTTTGAGACTATTCTAACAAAATATTACATTCTAGGATTGATGCAGACATAAATTAAAAAATTGTAGAAATCAAATGTTTAGTTTTATTCCTGCTCTGGAATCCTAAAGAGTAAGCCCATATGGGCTTCTTTGTTAACTCGCCACTTTTTCCTGTAGAAAGTTTGTGGCACAAAAAATACAACAAAGTGCAATGATTACTTAGAATAGGGAATGCTTATTTAGTTATATTAAGATGATAGAAGAATGTACCATTCCAATTAAATATACATGCAGTGATGCAGTGTTGTTGATGCTATTTTTGTATTATTGTAATGTAATTATAATCACAGTTCAGAGCTCCAGATAAGATGATGGCTTTCATATACATATTACATGTACATTAAAACCTCTCTATAATGACCAATAAAGGAGCTTTCTGTTTTACAGTCAATTTGCTTATCTGTCACCTGACCTTTATGCAATCGATTACCCTTCTTTTTAGTGGTCTTTACCAATTACCCCATAGCCTGTTTCTAGTTTTGAATATATGTGACTACTTAAAGCAGGTTGAAAGTAAAGCAGAATGCGCCTTAAGGCGTATTCTGCTTTATTTTCAGCCTGCTTTAAGCTATAATCTGCTAGAATATAGAAAATATTTTTTATGAAACATATTCAGGACTGTTTAAAGTGGGACTATTTTCTGTAAGGAGGAGTAAATTAAAGGCGTAAAAGGCATATTTATGGGGTAATGGATTAATAGAGAGATTTTACTGCACTAACTTCCTCATGGTTGCATCAAACTCTTTATTGCGACTGTCTTGTTTGAGACCATGCTAATGAGTAGTTGTAACATAAAGTATGGAGGCATTCAGGAGAAAATGTTTAAGTTTATTGGCTCTTATCTGGATCACTGAATCAGTATGTTTTTGAAAGCAAGTGTTGTGGTCTTTTTATATTGTGAGCATTGTCTTTTTCTTTTGGAAAAAAATTCCTTACCCAAATCTGGGTTGTGAAACCACTTTCAGTTCTTGTCCAAGTGTTTATGTGGGGCGTTTTCAGGGCTGAAATTTGACCTCATTTCATCTGTGAAAAATATTGTTATTTTCCCCCATGTTAGGTTTTAATGCCCCTATCGAAGGCAAATCCCGCTACCTCGGCTCGTGGCCGTTTTCTATTTTGAAGACCAGTTACCACTAAAGCAGGTTAAGTTAGCAGAGTTTATGCACCAAAGGTGCATTCTACCGTTTACTTTACTTTCAGCCTGCTTTAAGCTACCATCTGATAGGATATAGAAAATATTTCTTGTGCATCTTCATGACTAAATTTTCTTCAGTGAAGAAATAAAAGTGTATTTATGGGGAAATAGGTTTATATTCAGGGCTTCAGTTAAAAGTGAGTGAATTTTCTGTTTTGCCTTCACAAAACACTGATGTAACTACTGTCAGATCTCCATGATTCTAATAAGTAGTCAAATCCTAAAAGTTTGAAGCTTGAGATCAGTATTTGAAATACTCACCTTACCTGTAGCCCTGGATATTGCATAAAGGTAAAGCATGCAAGCTGTTCAGTACGATGTACGAACGCATTTGTATATAGAAAATTTGTGGTTGTAATATAACTGTCCGAGTGGGTTGGTGTAATATTTAATGGGATTATTTATTATTAATTTATTTTTTCATTGTTATTACTACAATTGTATTGTTATTTGTGCAATCTTAGTAGTAAACTTTGTTCTTTTTGATACATATTGTTTATTTAAATCAATGTAATTATTTATTACCTACTTCTTATGAAATATAAACTAAAGTTAAATTAAAAACTTGCTCAGCCCAGTGAGGTATATCATTTAGATCATAAAGAGAGGTTGCTTTCAATGGCCATTAGAAAGAAGTTCCATGTGCACTGTGCAGTCCTTTCAGACTAGTGGCTGCTAAATAGTAAATAAGTACACAATAAATGCAGGTAGGGAGTGATGCAATATTATTAATCTTAATCAGAGTTTGGGTTAGTTGTTTTCTTTGTGGAGAAATTTCATTTAAGACTTTGATATTGAAATAAATGAAATCCCAGTTGTCACTTGATGGTTTAAATTGATTTTGTGATAGTAACATAGGTTCAGATAAATAAGGGCAGTATATTGTACACTAAATTACTGATAGCTCAGCCTCCATTCAACATACATGTCTACAAATGAGATTTACTTCTTAAGAGATCGTGCTAACAAATATTAAAACTATACATTCAGGGCTCCAGATAAGGGGAGTATTTTAAAAACTAAAATCTTTATTTCTGTATTAAACCCTGTGGTGTCACCACTCATTAGAATCGTCTCGAAGAGACGATTCTAATGAGTAGTAACACCATTGGATTTGATGCTGAAATGAGTGAGAAATGTTGGATTTGTTCAATTTACTCCCTCTTATCTGGAGCCCTGTACATTTTGGAGGAAATGTAAAGGAGAAATGAGTATATTCCAAGTTTAACCCTTTACTCTATAGCCTGTTTCTTCTGTTGAAGATAGGAGACTACTTAAAGCAGGTTGAAAGTAAAGCTACCATTTGCTAGAATATAGAAAAAAATTCTTATCATACATATTCATGACTGTGTGAGATGAAACTATTTTCTTCAGTGGTGGAATAAATTGAAGGCGTAAAAAGTGCATCTATGGAGTAAAAGGTTAATCTGATCTGGAGTATTGCAGTGATTTGTCATTTGTAACAGGCCACTTTACAAAGAAATACGAGTTTTAAATCCTCATAGTTGCATGCAACTGATAATGTTGTTTAAACCATGCATGCTTGCCTCAGATGATTCAAATGTCTGCAAATAAGTGAACAGACAATTCAGAATACTACCAGGGTATTCATCATATTTCATGGCACGATTATTGACCTCTAAACAATTCTAAGAAAGAATTTTTGAATTTTCAGTTTAGATCATTTAGCTTTAAGATTTGTTTCACCAGTATAAACACAATCTATCCATGAACAAAATCTAGAAAAATTAAATTACACCTTTTCAATCTCTTTCAAAATGAAGTATTGTTTCATTGCCCAAGGCAGATGACTGCTTACAGCAAGATGAAAGTGAATCAGGAATTTTGTTGTTCTTTCTTCTTTGAAACTTCTAACTGTGATTAACACGGGTCTCTTTTGTCGAGGTAAAAGCAAGTCTTTGTTGTATCTCAAAACATTTGTAGCAAGATTGACGAAACAGGCCTGGTATTTGCAGACACCTCAGGGTTCCAGATAAGGGGAGTATTTCAAAACATAAAATCTTTATTTCTGCATTTAACCCTATGGTGTTATTACTCATTAGAATCGTCTCTTAGAGACGATTCTAATGAGTAGTAACATCATAGGGTTTGGTGCTGAAATGAGTGAGAAAACTTTTGATTTGTTCAGTTTACTCTTTCTTACCTGGAGCCCTGACACTTTAAACCTCATCAATAACTTAGAAAGCATAAAGATGAAAGGCATGTTGTTGCTGTGAAGATAGAAGCAGCTCTTGATGCATTTTGCAGATTGTACTTGGATTTGTTTTCAGCTAGCTGTATATGGAGATGTGGATTATTTTACCTTGTAACACATGAAAATTGGATTCTTAACTAAGCATGAAAAGAATTCAGGCCTATTTGCTAATCTGATTTGCAGAAATGCCAATAACAGTCAGTCTAGTATAAGCAACCACCCAATAGAGGGCCCGTAGCCAGCCACTCATATAGGTTGATGCTTATTGTAGGATGAAAATACTTCAGAAAGCTCCCATAGGAGCTTTCTGCAGTATTTTCATCCTGCATTTAGCAGTCACCTGTCCCGATGGATATTAGTTTTACCTCAATCAGTAGTTGCTTAATACAAGACTGGCTGTTACAGTTATACATGTTGAATAATTGCCAAAATTTTGTTATGCTGATAAGCCTCTAAACCAATTTACAGGTCTCCAAATATTTTGTGACTTGAGTACTTTACCAGACTCTCCCTGAAGTGTGTTGCAAACCCAAACTGGTAGAGTTCCATTGATTTTCTTTCAGATTAATGTTTTTGCACTGGATTTGTATTTAATATTGTGTTCACCAATTCTTTGTAGCATTGTGGTAATACTGTTTTCATTTTGATCTTCTCACATTAACCTAGTTATCTCATTGATTTGTTTCTACAATTAATGTTCTTATATGATACTGCTTCAAGCATTTATAAAAGCCTTTTTTCTGGTTTTGGGTGTGTTATCCAAACAATTGGAAAAAATCTCAGTTTGTTTCGGGGTGGGGGAAACAAAAACTTTAAAATTTATATATTTTATATAATTATATATAATTCATCTTCGGGTAATACTATAGTGTCCATTTCTTGGTTTAGTTTTATAACCTGTGAGATCAACCTGGATGAGCGCTGTGGCCATTAAATTTACATAAGATGGTTATATTTAACCTATGCCTCAATAAATTTGATTTGACCGTTTTGGGCATTTTATCTCGGATGGACAAGTTCAATATTTAGCTAAAAGAAACTCTGCTGTCGAGGCTTTAGCTGAAAAATGAATATTTGCATATTTAGTATTTATTTACCTTTATTTTGGTATGAGAATAGAAAAGAGTACTCTCATTAAGATGACCATTTGCCATTCCATGTGATTTGGAAGGGCCCTAATATGAAGACATGACTATGGTGCACTGATTTTGAAAATGTCTGGTAAATAATGGGCAAAATGAGACAGTGTTCCTCTTTAAACTGTATAGAATAGAGAAAATGTCTCTAAATTTGTGTCAGTCTGTATTGTCTTGCTTGAACAAATTTCTTTCCAACCTCAGCATTCCTGTACAACCTGTTTGCCTGTAAACACTGATAGAATTCCGCTACAATTTGTTGGATTATCAGTGTATCAAGTCAGAGGACTTGCTGACTGAACCAAATTGAAATTTAAATGTTTAATTGACGTTGAATTTGCTCAGTTAATTGCTTTCTTTTTAATTTATATTGAGGAGAAAAAGGAACAGCCTTGAATATCACTAGTTTGTCCTTGCAATTTGTGTTTGCACACACTTGACTTTCTATGTTGATCTTTCAATGAAAGAATTGGTATGTGTCTTGGGCATATGTTGGTTTATATTGTGCAAGTTGCAACTAACAAAGTATTCCAAAGTTTTGCTTAAATGTTACCTGTTGTATTTGGACTGCCTACTTGTTATGCTTGCAAAAAGCATTTGTGTGTGTTTCAAACTCAAAATTTGAAATGTAGTATTTATATCGATGCCCATCATGATCATATCATCACTGATGCCCTTGTAGCTAGATATTTGTACATTTCATGATTATGAAGAGAGAAACAAATGATACATTTGAACCCAGCTATTGCATTTACCTTTAAGAATGTGCAAATTTTTAATGTTTTAAAGCATGTGTGCTCACAGCAAGATGAAAGTAAAGCAACAGGAGCTTTCTGCTTTGCTTTAAGCGGTCAGACATGTCTTATTAGCACTATGAGTGAGTCTTCATTTAAGTTATTTTATTAGGTTTTATCAAAGGTTTTCAAGGCTTATGGTGTAAGTAATCATTCTTTTGATAAAATGTTGGTGAATGAGAGTTTTGATTATCGTACATTCACAAAATTCTCATACTATCTATTCAATGGATGAAACAATTTATTGATGAGGTAAGTAGTTAAGCCTGAGCTGAGTCTGTTAGAGAGTATGATGTCAGTAATTTTATAAATTATTAATTTCCCATTAAGCCTATGCATTCAGTCACC
Source organism: Gari tellinella (assembly GCA_922989275.2). NCBI lineage: Eukaryota > Metazoa > Mollusca > Bivalvia > Cardiida > Psammobiidae > Gari > Gari tellinella. Next base: position 40,829,300 of record OV277869.1, on the reverse strand, counting down.
CATAGCAACTGAACAATACCCTGGCCCCTTTTTGAAAGTGGTAACTTTAGAATCTGATCAGAGCATCATTTTGCAATGAATAAGAACACCCCTAAATAGTCAAAAATGGAGTAGACTAAATGTCGAAAATTCCCATTTTAAATTTCTGGGGTGAATGTGTAACAGAAGCTTTTTGCTTTTTCATCTGGCTTAAAATTGAAGAGTTGGACATTGGAGATTTGCATGTCCTCAGAGCTTCAGATAAGACTTGTATTTCAAATACAACCATCCTTGTGTCTCCGCTAAACTCTATGAGTATGATGTCTTCAGAGACGATTCTGAGAACTGTCACACCATAGGGTTTGGTTTAGACCACAACGAGCACTTGAAAATGTTCAGTTTACACACTCTTATCTGGAGTTCACCCCCAAGGTTTTAAAGCTTTTGAGTTGAGTCAGATCTTTCTCAAGCATTTGATTGGTCAGATTTGAGCTTTTGCTCAACAAATGCTTGAGAAAGATCTCGAGACTTTACTCCAAAGCTTTATAACCTTGCATCCTGCTTGTACATGAATTTTCTTACTTGCATGTATTACTGATGCACGCTATGACACTGCATGTTGCGGACATTTCTAGGAATGGCCTTTGTTTCAGGGCAGCATCTTACCAGTGGAGCAAGGTGTTACTGAAGTGCCCAGTGTCCAGACCGCCGTGTCCGGCTCGTTGGGACTGACTCTGCAGACTGCCACACTAGTAGATACTGTCAACCCATGTAGTCCTGCTACCAACACAACAGCTGGCTGTACAACCTATAATGTCCAAAACACCAGTAAACTGCCCACTGCATCTTCCCTCCAAGTAGCTCCTTACAAAAAACCTTTAACCACTTTAGCACGAAGGGCCTACTCCAGCCCCACATTCCTGGTGCGGAACGGACACAAGGTTCAGTGTGTCATGATGCCACCAAAGGCCATTAACCCTAGTGCAGTTAACTTAGTTGGAAGGCCCGAGGACGGCTTAACGTCCATGCCGACAGGAATAAGACTGACTAATCCAGCATATGCATACGAGAACTGAGCTGATCACAGATGTGATTTAAAGTTGTTGGTTAAGAATCGCATTAAATCTAGAAAATGTTAGTTTATTTTGTTCTCTTTACTGTTAGTAATACAATTACTAGGAATGTTTTTGTAGAAATTAACTTTTGTCTAGACACACTATAGTGTGGGAAATGCATTTAGCAGCTCTGAATATACACTCAAACTAGTTTAAAGTGATAAAAAAAAAGTACTTTAGTATTTATCGGAACAGATGGCAACTTGAATGCAAAACAAAAGCAATACAGAAAGCTACTATTGGTTCTCTGCCTTCTGTTTGATCCTTTTCTTCATAGCTTCTTTGAGTGGCTAAGAAGAAGTAGTTGCTTAACCCTTTCCCTTATAGAAGCGCCTTTTAGCGCATTCAGTTTATTCCTCCGCTGTAGGAAATAATCCAATTTATACAGTCATGAATATGTATCATAAGAAATATTTTCTGTATTCTATTAGATTGTGGCTTAAAGGAGGTTGAAAGTAAAGCAGAATGTGCCCTAAGGCACATTCTGCTTTACTTTCAGCTTGCTTTAAGCTACCATATGCTATATAGAAAATCATTCTTGTGGTGCATATCACTGTTTAAAGTGGAACTATTTTTTTCAGTGGAGGTTTAAATAAAGGCGTATTTACGGGGTAATGGGTTAAATTTTAGGAATATTTTTCCATAGCCTTTCATAGTTTGTGAAAAATCTGTGAAAGAAGTTCATATGGAGGAAAGATCTTAATTCTGCGATTGCTTTACACAAGTTTGACTGTATGTTAGTTGGAAAGATTAAAAAAAATAGTTTGGATTTCATTTGCCTTTCTAGATCAGATGTGATCAACCCAGTTTGAGGTGTATTGCAAGGAAGGGCATTTATTTGTATATAGTTTTGCTATGTTTTGATGCTTAAGAGGACGATTTAAGCCTTTTCTGTCATGATAATGACATTTCTACCCAGCTACCTTTTACTTCATAGAGACTGCAGCCTTATAGGAAACATCATGCATTCTGTCTGGTGGTTTGCTTAAAGTAGACCCAAGTTTATCAGAAAACTCCCTGAAGAAGCTTTCTCTTTTTTTTTTCAGTTTGTTTTATGCATTCACCTGTCATTAAACTTCAAACGGTTATGGAGGGAAAGGTTACTATTACCCCATAGTCTGTTTCTGGTTTAGAATATAGATGACCACTTAAAGCTGGTTGCAATGCAAGTAAAGTAGAACGTGCCTTAATAGTCATTCTGCTTTACTCTCAGCCTGCTTTAAACTACCATCAGCTGCAATATGAAAACTATTTCTTGGGTACATGTTCATGACTGAAGTTATTTTTTTGGAGTTGAGGGATAAACTAAAGGCGTTTCTATGGAGTAAATGGTTAAGCAATATTGAAGTATTTTGGGTAAACTACTAGCACTGGTGTTTGGTATGACCTCATCATTCTGCAAAATTAGCAGTTTTCTGGTTTCTGATGGATATCTAGTCACTGGGACAAAATTTAGAAAAGTTTTTCCATATCTTGTCTGGCTGCTTAGAGCATTCATATCACCTGAATTTTCTTCGGACAAACGGGCCCAAAGGTTAAAAAGGTTTGAGTCGAGTTTGAGATTGTTTTCAAGCATTTGAATGGTCTTGGAGCAAAAGCTAAAATCTGACCAAATAAATGCTTGAGAAAGATCTCAGACTCAGTTCAAACACTTTGTAACCTTTGGGCCTGTTTTAAAAAAAAATAAGAAAGGAGTTGTCCAAAGCACAATGAAAGTAAAAGCTAATTTTGCAGATTGCCTCATTTGATCTCATACCTAGTTTAGTTATACCTCTATTTGACAATGTGATATGCTCTGGGTCATTACACTATGCAAGTGCTTGAAGTCTCAACAGTTTTGGCAGCAACTGCAATATGTCCTCAATTCCTTATGAGATGTGTAGTACAAGTATTCTGTTGAGCTTGACAGTTTCCCAGTCATTTTCCTTTCATTATCCTTTTAATTTATTTCGAATTCTTTCTTGAATTCATATTTTGCAACCAAACTAACTTTTATGTGCTGTTGTGAAAATGATTCTTATTTACCTGGTAAAGAATTCTTAAAGGATCAAATCAATTTAGTCATCAATTTAAAAAAAGGAATTAATTTAATTGATTTTGAAATAAAATACTTTAAGGAGAAAATGCAGCAAAGCTGTTGGAGGCTTTATAAAAGCATGTGTTGTGGATGAAAGGAATCTTGCTGGCATCGTGTTAACACGTGCATTGCTTCAGATAAGGGAAGTTTTTCAAATACAGTGGCGAAGACATTATTCTTTCTCAATAAACACATTAATGCTAATGCTAAAACAATCCATCTCCTTTGGAATCGGATCACACACCAGACCCAATGCTTATAAAGCGTTTAGAGTCGAGTCTGAGGTTGTTCTCGAGCATTTGATTGGTGGGCTCAAATCTGACCAATCAAATCTTGAGAATGAGCCCAGTGCTGATCACTCCTTCTTGCCACTTCGGTTAAAACTTCAGCATTTTCAAGTGTAGATTTCATTTTCTACATTTTAGTGTACTTAGCGTTTTATTTTGTTTGAACGACATAGAACAATGTCTTTCCAATTGTAATAAAATAATTGTCATCATTAAGTTCTATGTTGTGATTACTCAATAGAATCATCTTGAAGAAATAATTCTTATTATAAATGTCACAAAATAGGATTTGCCTAAATAGAGGCTAAAATGATACAATTAGATTATACTCTTGTCTGAAGCCCTGAACACATAGGTCATACCTGTTAATGTTTGTGATAAATGCTAATATGTGTATAACTGCATCAGCTTATAATGTGACAGTGCCTTAGGTTGACCCAGCTACATAAAACTCCAACCTCAAACTATATTAAGGCATGCTGTAAAAGCTTGGTGCATTACTACTTGTATTTTCTCCCATTATAACATCATAGCTCCAGGTAAGTGGAGTATTTCAAAATCTTAAATCTCTATTTCTGAATTAAACCCTATGATGTCACTACTCATTAGAGACGATTCTAATATAGTAACACCATAGGGTTTTGTGCTGAAATGAGTGAGAAAATATTGGAATTTGTTCTGTTTACTCCCTTTTATCTGAAGCCCTGAATATGTTAGACGGATATGTACATTAAGATTGACAGTAAAGACAAGAAGTGGAACAACACTATGTAGGTTTTAATATTGACAAGATACGTACATGCCATATGATGAGGGGAACAGACATTCAGATCTTGTATATCCATCATGGTGTTTTACTATGTATACACTTTTCAAATGTCTGAAAGCCTCTTTTCCTCACATGTCATTTATGGTAAGGGAGTTACTGACTAGCTTGTCATGTATAGTAAGGGAGTTACCGACTGGCTTGTCACGGGGTACTGTGGCGTGTCGTGTATAGTAGGGAGTTACTGACTGGCTTGTCACAGGGTACTGTGTTGCTGTGACGTGATGGTTTTGGAATTGCCACGGTTGCATGGTTTATGCAGAACTTGCATAAGGTTGTACAGAATGCTACATGTCATATATTTCTTTAATGTTTCAATCAATATTTTTTTACTTTGTGTGCTTGAGATGCTTGCAAGAATTTATTAAATCTTTATTAAGACAATCATTTCATGTACAAAGCTGGGATAATGTTTAATAACTAAATGGTAATTCTTTGTCCTGTCTAAAATAAGTGTTACTTATTTACCTTGACCAAATCTGAAGCAAACAAAAATAGACTTGCCTTATATTGTTCGTTTCTTGCATGGAAGGAGTAATTGATTTAATTCGATAGATCTTTAAATTTGTTCTGGAACATCTGCTTCACCGATTGAAGTATTAAAATGGTAACACTTGATCGACTATAGTAGAACCTGAAAATCACACTTCTCACTAAGCACAATACTATTGTCACTAGGTTTAGGGGTATTTGCATCCATTTCAGGACTCTTGATAGAGTGGTTAATGGAAACATTTAAAAAATGTTCTCCTTTATATAGAGCTCCAGATAAGGCGAGTATTTCAAAACCTAAAATCTTTATATAAGAGACGATTCTAATGAGTAGCCACAATGTGGTCACAACATAGGGTTTGTATTTTAAATACCAATCTTATCTGGAGTTACACAATTCTATGAGCTTGGAATTATCAATCTGGGCAATAGACTAATGCAGAAAGCCTGTATATGTTTTAGTGGTTAAGAACTCGTATAACTAAAGGTTTAAGAATTATCGTTTTGCTATTAAGAAAATTATACCTAGTCATATGTAAGTGATTTAAGATTAGCTTTCAAAATTATATTGAATTTTAAGCGAATCCTGATCTGGAATACTATATTAGGCATTTTATTAGTTTATACAATAAACATGAGTTTATCACAATTGCGGTCTAGAATCCACACACGTTTGTATCTTTGATATAATGTTTCTTATACACTATATAAATGTTTACACATGTACAGAGATCATTAAGATGTCTTTAGATAAAACTAATGTAAGAATCTGGATATAACAAACACTCAAAAATCAAGGCAATTAGTCAAAGGGATCCTTTTCTGTTTTACTTTAATGTGTCAATGGTTCGTATAACACCATTCATTCATTCTGTTTTACTTGAATCCCGATGTACACTACCACATGTCTTCAACTCATTGAGGCCTAGCGACGAGTATACTCATCCTTCACCAACTAAATATCTGCTAAGTATGCTTATGCCCTATGCAAACAGTGTAGATCCATATCAGAGGGCTCCAAAAAAAGGCCTCTGATCAGGGTCTGCACTGTTTGTCATTTTACAACAAAATGACAAACTCGACCCTCAGTTTTCAAAACTGCCAACGATTTTATTGTAAAATTGGAAATGTTCATTGGAAGTTTCAGGATTGAATGAGTTGACCGCTATAATAAAGCCGGTTATTTGAGTGATTGTTATTTCAAGGTATAAATATAGTTGCTACTGTTTCCTTTCGGATAGCCATATACATCCAGTTGTACTCATGTATACTTGTTAAGACATAGTTTTAATCATGTTTATTTTTGTCAACCATATTTAAAATCTTTGTGCTACAATAGTATTTGATTCAGTCTTTGAAATTAATAGTTCTCGTGTTGACACAAACAATTAAAATGTAACTTGGCAACTCTTTTTTAGCCAGGATGCTTGTTGTTAAATGGAGTCATATATTTTCTGGCGGTCAAGATGGTATTTTGATTGAGGTTTGTGTATAAAGCTCAACCAATTTTAGCAAAACTGTAGGCCTATTCTTCTTTATTGCAGTAGTTTGAAATGAATCATGAACCAAGCATTCCTTATGTGTTCCTTTCTGTTTGTATTATCGTATTTTGTGTTCCATAGATTGTAATGTGTGCAACAGTAGGTATCTAGTATTGTCTATAGATTTGTTTCCTCCTTGCCTGAATAAAGAAGTTTCAGTTTCAGGGGCCCATTTCACAGCAACTACTGAACCAATGAACCCTTTCCTCCTCGACTTTTGGTACGCATTGTCTTATAGAAGATGTTCACTGCTTTACCCTTTATTCCATAGATGCACTTTTTATGCCCCCGGCATCTATAGATGCAATGCAGTGGCATGTAGTGATCGCGCTAACATTTTGGGTACATGGGACTAGGTGACGTAACTTCGAACAAAAGAAAATGTCAGATCTGTTCATTCTGTTAGTCCATGTTGGGTTTATGTAGCTATTTTATGTGTCTTTTCACAACTTTTTAACAAAGGCGAAGTCACATAAACCTGAAATGTTAGAACGTCCGTCCGTAACAGGTTTTGTAGATTTTACCATTTCCTCTAGCATCAAGACCGCTTACTCAAATGCTTCGATACTTATACAGTTGTTGCCTTGGACAAATCCCTATCCACCAATATCACCAAACTTTGATTTTGACCTTGACCTAATTCTAATTTGGACTTGGAATATTTAAAATGGGCTTATTTCTTGGTTGACAAGATTCACTCTTTGAACCCTAGTCACACGCGTCATTTGTAAACCGTGTACCTTTGAGGGTTACACTTGTACCATGCAAACAGTGTAGATCCTGATCAGAGGGCTCCTTAAGGAGCCCTCTCTGTTCAGGGTCTACACCGTTTGTCATTTATATCAAAATGACAATCCTGAAAAGTCAAAAATGGACTAGACTAAATTTGAAAGTTATAATTTTCCATTTGAGGTTTCAGGGACGAAAGGGTTTAACTTCAATGCTTGTACAGTTATTGCCTTGGACCATTACTAATTGACCTCTTTTACCCAAACTCATTTTGACCTTGACCTAATTTGGACATTAGGGGGCATAATTATATGTTTATTGAACGCGCAGTCTGGATGTGTTTTTTTTAAACACATTTAATTTGTTCCTCCACTGAAGAAAATGGTTACAATTTATAAAGTCGTGAATATGTATCATAAAATATGTTTTCTAAAAACAAAATGAAAATTAAGATGAAGGCTCTAATAGGAGCTTTCTGCTTTCCTTTCATCTTGCTTTAAGGCATCTAATATGTGTAATTCAGTATTGTAAATTCATATTCAATATTGCGGCACTTGTGTCGATGAATAAATAGAGGTGCTCCTATTAAGGAAAGCTGTGAATGGGCTCCAGGATTTCATCATTTATGAAATTACATGTTACAGTTGTATTACCTCGGGAGTCAAATACAAGATTGCTCCAAAACTCAAATCATTGTCTGCATTAACCCTATGGTGTAAACAACTCATTCTAATGAGTAATCACACCATAGGATTTAGTTAGGACATACATGGGGGGAAAAAGGTTGAACAAACTAAAGTTCATGCCCAGTTCTTTAACTGGAACCCTGCCATGGTATATTTGTTTTTTCATGGAACCTCCGTCCCTATTCAGTATTGCCAGATTGTGCCTTCAAATTCTAGTCCTATATGTGTATGTATATTTTGTCTTAATCTTGCTTCATCAGTTTATATCAAATCGTATCCAAATTTTAGAAAGAATATGTGTCTTTTAAGTTTGAAATGTTTTATGGACTTGATTGTGTCATTGTTACTTTGCATACAGAGATTATTTCTTGTCTGAGCAAGACGTTTAGAGTGCTTTCTTTAACCCTTTACCCCATAGCCTGGTATTCATTTTGAATACTGATGACCACTTAAAGCAGATTGAAAATAAACTGCTTTACTTTCTGCCTGCTTTAAGTTAGTGTCTGTTAGAATTTAGAAACTATGTTTTATGTTGAACATTCATTTCTGTGTAAAATGGAAGTTTTCTTGAGTGAAGGAATGAATTGAATGTGTAAAAAGGTGTGTCTATGGAGAAAAGGGTTAAGTCATGATAGTCTATTCAAGTGCTATTTTCATGTATATTTGTCCCTAATTTAATTATTTTGTTCTTTCATTTGATTTCTTTAAAAAATTACATACAGTCTAACTTTGTTCAAGCAGCCATTCTTTAGAGAGCCATTATCTATTTTCCCCTCATAAAACCTTTGGATTCATTTGACTATGCCTGATAGATACCATTTTTCCTGCATCCTGATAATTTGCTGCCTTAATACTGGCAAAAAGTTAAGAAAGTTTGTTTATGAACTTTCTAGTTTACTTTCAGTCTGCTGTAGGCAGCACCTTGTATTAAACACTAAATAAGCTCAGGTTTAATGCAGGACAAAAGTAAATTAGAATTCTTCCGTTTCCCTGTTCTGCCGGATGTTGTCACCAATATTAACGACTTGTCTACTGATTGGCTGCTTAATCAAAAGTTTTGACAATAATGTGTAATATTGTAAAAAAGATTTGTTAAATGTAATTAATGTATATGTAATTATTTGTGCTTTATTGAAATTGTTAATTTATAGAAAATATAATTGACTTTTTGTTTCGAGTATGTATGGTTTAAACAATGTCTATGTTTATGTATCATTATATTGTTATTAGGCATTATTTTGCTCAATGTTGGAGATATCTAAACGAGATTAAGGGTTTTCTGCTGTTTCACCCTTACAATGCATGGAATTTGTACAGTAAAACCTCTATTATGACCACATAATTATATGTGCTAATTATATGGTGTTTACAACAGGTGACTGCTTAAAGCAAGGTGAAAGTAAAACAGAAATCTCCTAAAAGAGCTTTGTTTTACTGTCAACTTGCTTTAAGCGGTCACCTGTGTTCTATACAATCAATTAGCCTTTGTTATAGTGGTCGTAATAGAGAGGTTATACTGCGTATTACATACTTTGCAAACTGAAGACCCAATTCAGAGGGCTCCTTACAAAACAGTACAGACTGTGATCAGAGGGCTCCTTCAGGAGTACTTTGATCAGGGTCTGTACTGTTTTGCTTTACTTTTGAATATTTTACAGATAAACACCTCTTTAGTCTAGATAAGGGGTTCTTTATCAGAAAATTGGAAGAATCCAATTAAAGATTCAGCATTGTATTTATTATTAAGTTTTGACTGATTTTTGGGAGTATACATGATCAAGGCATGCAGAAAATTGTATTTGTAATTTTTTAAACTTGGATAATACTGGTATATACCTTTAAACCTCTCTATTGCGATCAATAACAGAACGCTATCTGATTGTATAAAAGACTGGTGACAGCTGAAAGCAAAACGAAAGTAAAACAGCTCCTAGAGATTTCTATTTTACTTCTGCTTTAAGCAGTCGCCTGTCTTAAACATCTAATAATTAATACACTGTATTGGTGGTAATGGAGAGGTTTTACTGTAATTGCAAGTTTTCGGCACAGTCTTTTTGGTGAGAAGATGATTTTCTAAATCTAGGGCATAGGGCAGGGAAATATGGTGATCAGGGTGGCCTGTCTTCTGGATCCCCCTATAGGTTGGGTCTAACAGAAAGGATGACCTTGTATGGTTGATATTGGGGCAGATGCAGGAGTTGCTGGATAGTGACGTGGTTCCAGATCTTGTCTTGGTTTTCTCCCAAGGCAGTTGAAAAGTTTACTGTAACCCTAGTAGTAGAAGGGGCTTTATTACCCCGAGCCAATGCCTCATTCAGTCTCCTAGAAAAAACTGAAGTCTTAAGCAGCAAATGCAGTATTTAGTATTTATGCTGGTATACAATCTTTAATTTTGTTACGGTCACATGATGGAGAAAAGTTGTTTCTTGTTGCAGGATGAATGTAAAGTAGAAAGCTATTATTTAAGCTTTCTACTTTATTTTGTCATGTATTATTAAAGCTGTGACCTTGCTTGGACACTGCTTGTCTATCACAAATTTGACTGTTCACATCAGACATAATAAATTTCAATTGAAACTACCACATTCAATAACTTTACATGTCTTTGCTTTTTGTGTGCTTGAATCAAAGGAACAAATCGAGGGCTTGGCGGAAAACTATCCTAACTCAAGTTTTTTTCAAAAATGACTTTTTGTCAATTTCCAAATCTGTTTTAAGGTTTGCATAATGTGTGAAAATATTTCTGTTATATTCTTATTAATAACAAAGATATTGCAAATTATTACATTATCCTATCTCACAAGCTGTTTTCTGTTACTAAAAGACTATCCTATCTCAAGTTGGGATAGTGTTACGCTGAAATTTTCCCTTACTCTATACATTTTGAAAAATATAACACTATCCTAACTTGAGATTGAATAGTGTTATAGATAAAAAATGAAGAGTTAACATAGTGTTTATACATCATATCTCAGTGGAAAACAAATACAACTTGAAATAAGGTCAAAACATTTCATTATTTTTACCTATTTTAGTTATTTTTCTTTTAAAAATAGTTTGACATTATTTAGTATTGCTTTGACAATATTTGTTATTGAGTACAAGATTAGTGCATCTTTTGTAAAGTGGTGTGCATAGATCTGTGTATCACCTTTATACATTATGCTGCTGACCAATGATTAAAGTACTATGTCTTCAAAGACTGTATATCAGCTATACTAAATTAAATCGCCACAGGTACAGACTCAAGATCCTGAGTACTCAGTGCTGCTACACCGTTTATCTGATAGTGACATACCATTCAACTGAAGCTCCGTTATAGCATATGTAAACCCCGTATGACAGGATTTGTTTGTAGGGGGAGCTAGACTCGCACCAAGTTCGCATATGTAAACCCCGTATGACAGGATTTGTTTGTAGGGGGGGCTAGACTCGCACCAATTTCATACATTAGGATTCATTATAGGCTCTCCGAGCCAAAAAGGGTTCTTTATTTTGAACTCCAGAAGATATCTAACAATCTTAGATCGAGATTTTACAAAAAGATCTGGTTTTAAGAAGCTACAACTCTTACAGTTAACCCTAAATTGTGAAACTGGGATTTCTTATATTACTGCATTTTATTGTTTTTGTTCACTAACCAAGTTAATACTCAGTCCTATACTTTACTGCCATTTTTCCTGAATTTCTCCTAGTTATACCCCTGATATTTCATTCTATTAAATGGACCCAGTCATATCTTAAATAAGTAGCAGGCTAGCAGCCCCTTACAGTCTGATTTCTAGCTTCACTAAAATCAGATGTTCTGATTATTTCTGTGGTCAGACAGGATTTTATAGTTTTGAATAAAAAAGGTTCTATTTTCTAAACCCATTAACCCATAAATACATCTTTTACACCATTAATCTATTCATCCACTTTAGAAAACAGTTCCACTTTATATAAAATCATGAAATTTGTACCATAAGAATTAATTAGTCTATATCCTAATAGTTGATAAAAAGCAGATTGAAAGTAAAGCAGAATGCACCTTAATCTATTACCCTATGGCCTGTTTCTAGTTTTGAAGACGGGTGACCACTTAAAGCAGGATGGTTGTAAAGCAGAACATGCCTTAATGCACATTCTGCTTTACTTTCAACATGCTTTAAGCTATTAACCTATTACACCATAGTCTGTTTCTTGTTTTAAAGACAGGTGACCACTTAAAGCAGGTTGAAAGAAAAGCAGAATGCACCTTATAGAATATAGAAAACATTTATTATTGTGCATATTTATGACTGTATCGGTAGAATAAACTGATGATGTGCTAAAAGGTGTTTCTATTGGGGAAAGGGTACATGTTAAGTGATGAAGTGACCGGCCGGGTATACAGTCCCAGTGTTGCACCTAAAAAAGTGCCCCTTCTCATAATCATAAGTATTAATGGAGAGAAGTAATAAATAGAAATAGAAGGGTTAACTGCTAAAATATAGAAATATTTCTTATGATACATATTTATGACTGTATAAATCGGAATTATTTTCATCAGTTACAATAAATGAGACCGTGACGATTTTCATCGTGTCAAGAATTGAAAAGCAGTAATATTAAGAATTTAATAATTATAAACTTAAGACCAGGTTGTTTAAAGCCTAAAGTAGACAACATGTATCAAACACTGATCTATAATATAAATTTAATTCTTATATTTTGATTAACAAGCAAATGAAAGTTTTCTTGTCTGAATTTTTTGGATAGGGGTGGCACTATGCCTTAACTCGTTGAGCCCTCAAGAAAGAGGGTGTGTGGCAGAATGTATATGTCTACCCACTGGCAGCCATGATTTTAGGCTAGGAAAAAATTACTTTCAGAAATCTGATAGAGGGTCACCCATGGATCATTTGTGTAAAATTATTGTCAATTGGTAGCAGTAGTTTTAACAAGAAAATCATTTCAACCACAATTCAATCAGATGACCTATATTTGAAATATTCTGCTAGACTAATAAGTCTACAAGGGAAAATCATATGAAGTTTTAATGAAATTGGCCCATTGGTTTCCAAAAATGTTCTTTGAAAATAAGTTGACACATCGTGTCATGGGTGACTAACGCCTGACACTGGACAATAGCTCACATCGGCACTTTGTGTCAGATGAGTTAAAAACAACCCTAAAATACTCAAAATGGACTATCCTTTATCGGAAACTTGATTTATCTTTCTGAAGTTTCAGAGAGAAAGAGTTATGGCCTGTGGAAAGATAGGGAGAGTTCATTGCAATATCTGGGCATAACAATTTGGTTGATAAATACATTACTGTATGTACATAACAAAATGCTGAAGTATTAGATCCATTTGTATTGAAATAGAAAGTAAATGCATAATGTCTGTTTGTCTGTATGTATTTCACCTCACTTCAACAAAGTGTGTGTTTGTGTGAGTGGGTTGGGGGGTGGGGGGCTTATGCTATATCCCATGGCATTATTCAATTAAAATATTAGTTACCATAAGGCTAGCAAGGTTCATTGGTCCTACTCTTCATTACAAATAAACACAATCAAAATGGTTGTCCTCATCTGACCTACTATACTCAACAAATAACATACTCAGATCATTACAAATTGCTGCAAAATAAGGAAAGTGAAAAATAGACTTTATTCAAAAATCAAACATTAATAACTTGCTTCAGAGATAAGGGTCACTTGCGGTTAAAATGCATGATAAATCAAATATATTTACTAGGTAATAATATATAGCTAAACCAAATTTGTACATAGCCTCATGGTATGCTTATACCAACTCTGATGAATGTCTGAATTTTTATGGCCCTGGCATCTATATGAGGGGGCATAATTTTAGTGATCATCATCTTCATTAATCGCATCACTCTGCATAGAGTATACTCGCGATATGGTATTGCAACATTATTTTTCCATGTCTATGACTATTAACCAGATTTTACCGTGTCTTCTAGCACTACATCACTGCTTACTCAAATATTTGGATAAACTTAAACAGTTGTTGCCATCAATTGCCATTCCCAATCCACTATTATACTAATATTACACAAATACCATCTGACATTGACTGTGATCTAATTTGGACATAGGTCTACACTATTTTGAATGGGTTATTTCCTTGGTCAACTAGATTTCTTACAAGTTACAATGCTTTGATACTTAAATACAGTTGTTCACTTTAGACCATTATCATTCCACCCGTATCACCCAAACATAATTTGACATTGAGACCTTGATCTAATTTGGACATGGACAATATTCAAAATGTATTGTCAAAGATGCCAATAAGGCCATAAGCATTTACTGAACGCAGTATTGTTCTTTTTTTTAATAAAAAGTTTTATTCCTTATTTCTTTGTCACACTGTGCCTTCTAAATAGCAGAATTATACAGTATGAATTTACTGATTTCAAGACCCATAATGTCAGGCCTTTATAATCTTTTTACCATTAGTCAATCACATGTTATAGTACATTACACTAAATAGAGACTCAGATTTAAATATTGTCTAACTTAAACTGTGTAGTGTAGAATGTGCAACCTTCAATCAAGTTATTTACATCGTTTTCATTAAAGGTATAAACAATAAATAGGGTGAAGGGTTAACATCGATAGATTCATTGACTCAAATTGATATTCACTTATTCCTTTTTTGAGCAAGACTATTTATAAGCAGTATTAAAAACACTTTCTGCCTAAGAAGTGGCTTTTAGTGCATTTGATTTATTCCTCGCTGAACACTTTATATCACTTTAAGTGGTCACCTGTTTTCAACACTAGAAATAGGATATGGGGTAATGGGTTAAGGGTGGCATCATTTTAAATGGCTATTTGGCTTACAACACATTGCGGTAACAATATCAGAGACAACTTAACACAGATAACACATGGTATATGATCAGTGTCTATACTGCTTGTCGCTCTTCATTTTTCTACTGCTGCACTCTGATCAGACTCAGTGTTATACTACAGATGATAAGATTGATATAAATCCACACTATTTGTAGCTTCTTCTGTACATCTTTTAACCCTTTCTTTGCCATTATGACGTAACAACCTCTACCGTATTATTTTTATATTTTTGAATTTGTATGTTTTTTCTAACTTAAAAAACATTGAGATGAGTGTCAAACAGTTCAGATCTAAATCAGATGCTGTGTTACACTGCGTTCAATCAGGATACAAACTGATTGGTTTGCAAAATTAATGTTGTCAGGCTTAGTAGTCAATTAACGGATTAACTCTAAAAATATAAAATTCCTGTTTCAAGGTCACTGTTAATTAAGTTTAATACCCAGTCTGATCTGGATTCAACTGTTTGATAATTCCATTCAGTTTGTGTATAACATTAAAAGTGTTACAGTTCTACAAGTATGTTTCATTCACTTTAAATTTTCATTTTAGATTAAGAAATGTGATACAGGTTATTCTGAGTCTAATTTGGAGACAAACTGTTTGTATATACAAGACTTTTAGTTAATAACAGTTAAATTGCATCATTTGAGTAAAGATTTGAATTGTACATGGTAAACTTGAATGCAGTAAACTCAAAGGGGTCAGAAGTCAAATTGCTTCAGCCGGGAATGTCAGTTTTCTAACCTGCTTCTTTATGACAGAGACATGGCCAGCATGAATCTCATACTCTTACATTGAGCAGTAAAATGTAAGACTGAATAGTGTAAAGTCTGACCTAAAATAATTAATCAGGTAAACAGAGTAAAGCCTAATGATGCAGCTCTTATAATAGGAACTGCCTGGGTCTATTATGTTTGCAAAGGCGTGAAAAGGCGTCATTTTCTTCGAGGGAAAGATTATTTCACATAATGTGTCTAGAACAGAAAATTTAATGATAACTATGTATTGTTATCAGAAGTGCAGTTCAAACATATAGTTAATACTTAATATTGTATATTCAATTTGTAAACTATATTAGCCCCTTAAATGGGCATTCAGAAAAAGCATCCGAGCAATAACGAAAAAAAAGGAATTTACTGTCTTTTAGTCCAGTGGCTTTTTCGTCCACATCGAAGAAATGTAGAAAGTTCCTCTTTTATAACAGTCATGTTCTGCATTATCTTTGTGCTGCATTAAATACTGACACTAAGCAACCAATATGTGACTTTATTAAGTGGTCATTATAGAGAGGGTTAATCATCATTCTGACCGTACTTCAAAATGTCTGATATTTATTATTCTCTCTTATTCTAGTCTGTAAGGCTGTAAATGATTTAAATATAGCAAAGACATACTTTATAGCACATTTAAAGGTTCATACCAAAGTTATCAAGATAATTGAGTGATTTTGTCATGGTGGAACACTATCCTATCTCAAGCAATATAATGGAATTTATAACGGAACACTATCCTAACTCAAGTTAGGATACTGTTCCACCAACGATTATCTTCTAACATGTAAGAATTTCAGTATAACACTATCCTAACTCAACTATATGCTATATTTGCCAAACCAAGGAGGATACCTTAAATGTAACAATTGCTCTTTGATTATACATCTTAAAGTGTTAAATAAATACAAGAAAACATTTAAAAAGACATAAAATAAAATGAAGAGAATGTTTTTTCCCTCTCCTGTAAAATTCTAAAAATATGAGTTAGGATAGTTTTCCGCCAAGCCCTCGAAATGTATGTGTATATGCTTTGAAAATATTGATAACAAACTGCAAGTAGTTCAGTGTACAGCAAATGTTACCTCTCTATTAAGACCATTAAATTTTGAAAATTTATAGGTGTTTAATGATAAGTGACTGCATATAGCAAAGGAGCTTTCTGTTTTACTGTCCCCTTTAAGCTGTCACCTGTCTTTTATACAATCGAATGGCCTTCGTTTTAGTGAGGGGACCTCCATGGCCTAGTGGTATAGTCACTGTGACTTACATCACTAAGCTCCTCACCGCTGTGAGTTCGAATCCCAGTAGGGTCGTTCGGATTTTTCATGTGGGGAAGCCTTCCAGCTGGCTTGCGGAAGGTCAGTGGTTCTACCCAGTTGCCGATTTGTGCCTGAAACAGTGCATAAAGGACTTCTGGGGTATTCCTCCACCAATAATTAGCTGGACGTCGCGATATGACTGAAATACTGTTGAAAGCGACGTAAAATCAAAACAAATCAAATCGTTTTAGTGATGGTAATTTAGAGGTTTCCTTGTATATGAGTAACTCGAGTTAACAATCAAATAAGAAACCAAGCAACTTTGCATATCTCCACACCTTAACTCTTACAGCAATAGAACTAAGTCATTTTAAGATATGCAGAACACATTTCAAACGAGTCTTGAAAAAAATCTGAAAATAGTCAGATTGTTGAGCATGAGAAAAGTTTTAAAAATACTAGGAGGTATGCACATAAGACAAGATGTCGGAGGATATTTTTGGGGGAAAGCTTGAATTTTAGAACATTGGGGTTTCTATGTATTTCTAAATATTGTATGTACTATTTTGCCAAATCAGTGTTTAGTGATTGTTCAATTCAGTATTATGGTTATTTCTCAAAGACAGGTGCCTGCTCAACTTATATGAAAATGAACACAGAGGGTAAATGCAACATCTCTACATAAATTTTGATCTTGATCATTTCCCACCTGTGTTTGAGGGCTGTCCATGTATACTGTTTTGAAAGATGACTGCTGTTTTTGGCCTAATTGTCAAACTTGTGTAAAGTGACTACTTATTGAAGTAGTGTCAAACTATCTTGATGCATGATAAAAGTAAAGCAGAAAGCTCCTATAGGAGCTTTCTGCTTTACTTTTGTCATGCATTAAGATGCTATCTGTATTAAAGGTGTGTGTTCATCTCGTATTAAAGGTGTGTATTCATCTCATTTTGAACTCGACACAACAAAAATTGAGTAGCCACTTCACACTAGTATGACCATTCAAATCTTAATGGCATAATATTTTTTAATCAACTGTATTATGTAAGTTAGTAACAGTCGAAACTCGATACTTTCAACTCACATTAGTTCTAACATACTCATATTTCAAAGTCAAAACGTGGCTCAGCCACTTTTTTACTTTGAACTACGGGTATGTTCGACTTGGGCGAGATAAATTTATCAAAATTAAACTTTTGAAAAACTGGTAAGGTCGATTTAAGTGAGTTCAAAGTATCGAGTTTCGACTAATTTGTAGGGAGAATCCTAATGGTGGGGGTACAGTGTATTTTCTGGAGATTGATTGGCTGGTTTTATAAATGCATCCACATTTTTTGAAAGCTCATCATGATTGTCATCTTACATTTTTGAATCAATAGTGTATATGTTTTAATAATTGTGTGAATGGTATGTAAAGTCTGCAGACTAATGAATAAATAAAATTACTGAAAATCTGATTGATTTTGTCCCTACACAAGCCTGTTGACTATTCATACATGTGGTCCTCATGGGACATGCCAGCTAGTTCAAGTGGCAGATAAGAATACAGTACAAGGCTGCCAAAAGATGTACCTTTTTGAGTGATTTGATTGATGGATAAATTTATCATAAATTGATGTATTTGTACATCAGTCCAAGAACGGAAAAGGATAAGATCCAGAATATTTGTAACTGGTATTCTGGTCGTTCAAATTTCTCCTAGCAGATGATAGCTTTTATCAGGCTGAAAGTAAAGCAGCATTCTGCTTTGCTCTCCACCTGCTTTAAGTGGTCATCTGTATTGACAACTAGAAAATGGGTTAATTAAGGGCTAGAGTAGGCTGAAAGTAAACCCCAAAAGTCTTGTAAGCTGAAAACGAGGTATGGGGGGGGAATGCCACGTAAATAAATCGGTGAAGCATCCCATGTAAGGCCATGACATAGTATTGCTTGTACTCCATTGTCCGGGTGAGACAAAACTATAAATAGTTAAGTCCAAACACGTACATGCATTTCATAAGTTGAATTTGGAAAACCCAATTTCACTTTTATAAGTCAAACATACATGTATTTGAATGTTAAAATGTGGTTAAGCCAGGTTTTCACTTTGAAATGCAGATAAGTTTGACAATTTAACTTTGAAATACAGATAAGTTTTACTGAGTGGGTTTGAATTATCGACTAGCAAAAAGCATAATTGTTATAGACTGTAAGGTTTTATGTTATTTGAACTGGATGGTTGGTTCTCACTGACATCTATTAGCAGGAGCACCAAAATTGTTGGTTAAAAAATGTCAGTCTATTTTGCCTTTGGTATTAATTTTATTCAATGAATCAATAAGATGGATTACAAACCCACATAAATGTATCATGTCAGTAGTAAACAACACAATTTGCACAAAAAATGCACTTACATGTACATATATCACAAAAATGCAATGCCACATATCACAGTTAATGAAGTCTAAATACCATTTCTCAAGATAAGGGAGGATATTTCAAATGTAACTTTTTTGCCATTAAACCTTTCCCCCAATAGAACTAAGAAGCCCCTTAACCCTTAGCCTGCCACTCACGACTATAGCTCCATATGCAAACAGCTTGGATCCGGATGAGACGCCGAGTAACTCGGCGTCTCATCCGGATCCAAGCTGTTTGACACTCGGACAACATTTTGAGCAACTTTGAAACTTGAAGCAGACGAGAAATATAGCAGACGACAATTTATTTGGCGGGCTAAGGGTTAAGTGCATTTGATTTATTCCTCTGAATAAAATAAGTTTCAATTTTCATGAACATGCACCTTAAGAAATATTTTCTATATTCAATCAGATGGTAGCTTAAAGCAGGTTGAAAGTAAAGCAGGATGCGGCACATTCTGCTTTACATTTAACTGCTTTAAGTGGTCACCATGGGGCAAAGGGTTAAACCCTGTACTGTTAGAATCATCTCCAAGAGACGATTCTAATGAGTGGGCACAACTGGGTTTGAGAGCGACTTGAAGGAAAACAAACGTTTGACATGTTTACTTGACCCTTATCTAGAGCCCTAAAAGTATAATACATATTACTCTTGATGAAAACTCACTAAATACAGTGCTGAAGATGTTGTTCTCTTTTACCGTTTAAACGCAAACCAGATGCATTCGCATCACAATAGAATGTAGAAAAGGACAATTTGACCATTCTGGCTATTTATTTTAATCTGAGTGGCAAATAGTTTGGAGCCTGATCAGATGCCGGGTTATCCGGCATCTGATCTGGCTCCAAACTGTTTGCAATGGAAATAATAATTTTGGCGTTAACAGGTATATTGGGAAAGAATTACGTCTTTTCCACTTTATGTAAAAAATAACACTGTGAAAATATACACAAAAAATTTAACTGCTAATATAAATACTTGATATGTACATAAAGTAGGTACCATATTTATTTTAATAAATCCCCTCTACTTTTCTTGGAAAACTGCACTCATAATAGATGCTTTATGCAGCGATTCTTCTATTCCTATTCATCACTTCTTATACTTGATCACCGGACCAAACAAATAATCACTGGACAAGCATAAAAAATATTCTTTTTAAGCCATCCTCAATTATTGAATGCATTATGAGCCTCCTGGGAAGTTTTTAGAATAAATATGGTATTTATATTTGCAGTAGCAAAAATAATATGGACAATGTCTTTGGCTAAAATACTGATTTCACAAGGACACATTAACATTTTGACTTCAGTGACATTTTGTAAACTATCTACAGAATGTAATATTGGAGATTGGTGGGTAGATCACATTTAGATTTGGACGGAATGTATAAAGTGCATCACATACAACTTCAAACTTATATAATTATATACGCACAAACAAAACAATGGTTTTGGCATAATATATTGAGTGTGTCGAGCTTACAGTCAATTATATGGTGTACGTGTCACCATTGACAAACACACAGGATGTAACGGCTTTAAAAGAGCCCTCTCATCAGGATCTACACTGTTTGTCATTTTGCAATATCTTATCAAAAACATAAAAAAGTGCATAATGGACAAAAGTTAATTTGAAACTGGAATTGCCCATGTCAAGTTTCAGGAGGGAATGAGTTTAGCTTCCATTTGTAAATCCTACATACTAAAGCCGTGCCATGACAAAACCAGCCTTTATTGCATTGCAACCTCTTGTACAAACCAAGCACCGTATTCATCCCATGCTCTGTCTGAATTTTGGTATACACTTATAAATACTGTATATAATACAGCTACATAAAATGCTTTAGATGCATGTGGGTGTCAAACAGTGTAGATCAAAGCCAGCCCCAGCGTCAAAGTTGTTGCGGCTGGCCTTGACCTGCACTGTTTGCAATGCAATAAAACAGCTTTTCTCATGGCTAAGCTCATTTCAATCTTTATTTTGAGAGATTGCTCTATTATGTAATTCTTTAGCAAAATTCTTTGCTTTTGTCTCTGAATGTTTGCAACACAAAAGCTGGACTGTACATTGAAAAAAACTGTTTATATTGGAACAAACGGTCTCTCACAACTCCCTAGATAAATAACAATCAGTTTATCACATGTGCAGTCTGTCATCTCAATTAATCTCTGTCATCTCACTAAGACAAAACACGACTGATCCCATTTTCCTGGAACTTTTTGCCTCGCCTCTCTTGCGCAAGATACCACTGCTATTCTAAATCGAAGTTCTTGCTTTCACTTAACTCTTTTCACACTAGTAACCATTGCAAATTAACAACAGTTACTGTAGGTACGGTAGTTGGTTGTTTAAAGCAGGATGAAAGTAAAGCAGAAAGCTCCTGAAGGAGCTTTCTGCTTTACTTTCATCCTACTTTAACTCAATGACCCTTGAAACCGCTTTGCAATATGGTTATTATTTCAAAATGATAAACAGAATCTTAATCTGAATGCTACTGTAAATGCCATTGGACCCGAGTCTAAAGGACAAATATACTCTTCACAGGTACTTTTTGTAAATGACACATACCATCACAAAGGGTAATGGGTTCATACAGATTGCTGCTTAAAACAGGATGGAAGTTAAACAGAAATCTTCTGTAGGAGCTTTCTGCTTTACTTTCATCCTGCTCTATAAGTAGCAACCCGACTCGGCAACGTGTAATGCTTGTAATTATGGTACTTTACTGAAGTAACATTTCCTGTTTTTAACTCTTTGCATGCTGGGTAATCTTTTCCTCTGCTATTGCTCTTAAAACAGAATTATTAAAACAGGGTCAGAGTGTCAAACAGTTTGGATCATGATGAGACGACACGTTACGCGGCGTCTCATCTGGATCCAAACTGTTTGCAAAGGTTATCACTGAAACATATCTGCTGCCAGAGGCAGATGAAAATTTGGCACCCTCCGTTGTTGACATTTAAGAAGCTCATCGAACCACACTTGTGCAGAAAACTCAAGCATGGTTCCTAATTTCTTTAGAGATCGTGTTTTTATGTATTGTTTTCACAGGGTGATGAGAAGTCATAAAATTAACAAGTAAAATGGATCGTGACGAAACCATTATTTTGACGTGTTTAAAATCTACTACAGGTAAATCAAATTTTAAAACACGGGAAGATGCTCTTATCACATTTAACCCTAGCAACGAGTATTCTTGTCTTTTACAAACAGTGCACCTATAAAGAGTACAGTTGCCCTATGCAAACAGTGCAGATCCAGGTCCTGATCAGGATCTACACTATTTGTAATTTTTCTAATATTTAGCAAAAAGCAATATAAACGATGAAGATAGACCAGCGTTAATTGGAAACTGGTCCATTTGAAGTTTCAGGGGTGAATGAGTTAACTCTTTCAACACTTAAGTAACTCTTGTGGGATATTAAGTTTCCTTGTGGAATGTTTGACTTACTAAGACATGAACCAGTCTACTTGGAATTCTGGGTAACTTGATAAATACTGCTCTAAATTAGCAAACAGTGCAGACCCTGATCAGAGGGTCCTGATCTGGGTCTACACTGTTTGCAAAATTAATGCAATGAGTATATTTTAAACAGGTGTAAAAAGAGCTAAACCAAAAATACATGGGTTGTAGTGTTTAACTCTTTGCATGCTGGCTATTTTTTTCGTCTGCCACAATATTGTCGTCTGCTACTGTTCTAAAATTAGAACTTTCAAAAATTTCTTTCCAAAACAGAGTCAGAGTGTCAAACAGCTTGAAGCATGATGAGATGCCGCATTATGCGGCGTCTCATCAGGATTCAAACTACATGTATTTGCAAAGATATTCACTGTGGGACATATCTGCCGCTAGCATGCAAAGAGTTAACATTTGAAACCATATAATATGGTAAGTTTTATATAAAGGCACTGTCACATTGTTACACTGAATGTAAATTGTATTTTGTAACCTAGGCATTGAGGAACCTAGTTGACTTAAACTTTTCAAACAGTTTAGATCCTAATCTGGTAAGGATCAAAACCACTTTTCATTCTGATTGTATATCTGCAAATAAAGTTGGTTTTAAAATAAAGTAGACTACATTTATAGCAGAAATCTTCAGCACTTTACGGGTATTTGCTAATTAATTACTCCTTTTGTAGATGCTGGGCACTTGTAGTTAGGAAAGCCCGTTGGTACTGCCATTTGACTGGTTCTGTCTCTGACGGCAACGAAAAATGCACCATGACATTACTGTCGCCATGTTGCTTAATGTCCTTGGAACAGAAGACTGGGCACCGATATAACTTGTAAAGTCGGGAACCAAGCTGAGGAGAACTAATGTCAATGGGCTTCACCCAGAATATGGGCATCTGTTGGCTGGCAGTACTGTCGGGCGTTCTCATCATCAGGACAGAGCGTGTGGCATCCCACAGGGCATTGTGAAGATGTAACCCGGAGATGAAGACGCCCTCTGGTGGAGGAATGGAGGGATTCAAACCGGCCGGCATTACCTGAAAGTAGAAAAATGTAACCTGTCTTGAACAACATACAGACAATCTTGTGTTAATCAACAGAAGACCCATAATTATGCAGTATTATACCCTTTACCCCATAGCCTGCTGCTAGTTTTGAAGACAGCTGACCACTTAAAGCAGGTTGAAAGTCAAGCAGAATGTGCCTTAAGGCGCATTCTACTTTACTTTCAGTCTACTTTAAGCTACCATCGGCTAGGGTTAAAAAAATATTTTTTAGGTACATGTTCATTACTGTATAAATGGGACCTATTTTTTGCAGTGGAGGAATAAGTTAAATGTGCGTAAAAGGCGCTTCTATGACAGAAAGGGTTAAGACATGTGGTTGCTTAATACAGGATAGAAATACAGTGCTCCCTCACTATAACTGTCCTCCCAACAATGATTCCCACCTTACAACAATGCTTGCTGCTGGGGACCCAAACAAGACAATCATACTGCAATAATCGATGTCTGCATAAAACTGTTGTCTTGTTTTTCTCTAAGTTATGTTCATGTATTGGACATTTTGACAGAAGAAATATAAAGATGAGTGACAAACAGTTTGGACACAGCTCAGATGCCGCGTTATGGATTTAAACTCTGCTCTGGGGTTTGCAAATGCAAGCCAAGTCATATTCAACCCTCTTAGGGTATTCTGATTTCCCTCCCTATAACAACTCCCTCCAAACAACACACAAAACCTGTGTCTCTCATTGGGTGTTGTTGTTGAGAAGGAGCACTGTAATGCAAAAAGGCTTCTATAATCATGAGGGATTCTTACCTAAAGGAGCTTTTTGAACTAAAAAGTAACCTGACAAAAGTAATGCAGAATTAAAGCTGTCCAGTAGGTATAAGGCTATGTCTTATTGTTAATAATTAAGCAGCTAACTGAATAGTATTCTTTCTCTGGTGGTTATGCTGGAAAGCGTTAACAAGGAATAACAAATACCACAGAAATAGTCTGAATCATGAGATATATTTGTATTCATGTGAAGTATACAGCACTTGAAATACTGTTTATTGGATCATAACAGGAGAGTGTTATTAGCTTGGCCAGTGACATCGAGTCTCAATGTAAGCATCACTGATTAAAACCACATGGTATAAACAATAACTGGACTTCTGTCTAAACCCCTCTCCCGCTGAGAGAATATGATATATTGATGCTTTTTTTGAAAAGAGTGTAAACCCAGATCAGACAACTCGATCCTTAACCCTTTACCCAATAGCCTGTTCCTCGTTTTAAGAGATATGTTACTATTTAAAGCAGGTTGAAAGTAAAGCAGAATGTGCCTTAAGGCACATTCTACTTTACTTTCAACCTGCTTTATTAAGCTACCATCTGTTACGATAAAGAAAATATTTCTTATGGAGCATGTTCATGGCTGTATGAATTGTAACTATTTCTTCAGTGGAGGAATAAATCAAATGCGCTAAAAGGTGCTTCTAT
This sequence comes from Gari tellinella, assembly GCA_922989275.2. Lineage (NCBI taxonomy): Eukaryota > Metazoa > Mollusca > Bivalvia > Cardiida > Psammobiidae > Gari > Gari tellinella. Next base: position 40,804,330 of record OV277869.1, on the reverse strand, counting down.
TAAATGTTTAAAGAGCTGTCTGATCAGGGTCTACACCGTTTTCTTATAGAATATGTCTAACTTGAGTCTAAACTCTTTCCTTTGAAAAACTCTCCTTATCTTATTAGCCAATGTAAAAGTTCATATGATACATGTTCAAAGAGGGCAGAGTTTAAGAAGGGTTAACTGCGGTCATTTCTCTGAATATAGATACCAGGGGCTGTTGTCCAGTGGTAACACACTTGACTGTGTGGTACGAGAGGTCGTGAGTTTGATACCTCGCCGGACAAGTTAGAAGAAAATGTTTTATTATAATAAAGTTATCTTGCATTAAGCTGCCAGCTGTATTTAGAGTTATGCTTATACTGTACCACCCTGATGAATGCCTTTGTAAGGCCAAAACGGTGGTGAATAAAAAGCAGTCAACACAATATTGCGTGAGTGTTTTGTTCTATAGTCAAACAACTAGGTCTGACGTGTCAAAGGTCAGCCGAGTCCACGTTTTAGGGATAACATCATTCCGCATGTTCTCGGACCGTTTTTAAAGAGTCGAGTTTAGTATATTAGATACAAATGAAGGCGGAATTGTTGTCAGCAGTTTATCGCAGTAGGTAACGTGTAGGTACCCAGAGTGATAATAGTATTTTTGTTCAGCGTGGGTTCGAATCCCGCGTCAACCTCTGACTTGTTTTTAATCTAGAATGAATAGTTAAGCATTCTCATATTTCATACTGTATTATACTGAGTATTTATGCACATGTTCTTCAATGTTGAGGAAGGGGTGCACTAGTTTGAGTTCGAGTCCTATATTAGCCATATTTTCAAAAACAAAGGGATGATAAAATACAAATATCAATACAAATTTTAGTTGTTTTCTTCAGGGGGCTTTCCGCATTACTTTAGTGCAATGTAATTATAGAATCCTTAATATTGTTTTAGCCAAAAAATATTTCGGGTTGATGCAAGATTCGAACCCGCGCTTGATAAAATGTTTCCCGATCATGCTTCCTTTTAGCCTTACGTCTTATCCACTACGCTATGTTTCCGATAACTAATTCGTTTATTGTTTGTACAAATAACTTAAACTTTTCTTTTAAAAATTGCCACGAGGATATCCGAAATGCTGATCTCCCTTATAAATAGACTCGGCGACTCCGTGACACGTCTAACCTAGTTGTTTTACTATAGTCAAACAACTAGGTCTGACGTGTCAAAGGTCAGCCGAGTCCATCTTTTAGGGAAAACAGCATTCCGCATGTTCTCGGACCATATTTTAAACAGCCGATATGAGATAAAAATGAAGGCGGGATTATTGTGAGCCGTTTAGCGCAGTAGATAAAGTCTAGGTATGCCGAAGGCAAATAGCAGTATTTTTTATTAAGCGTGGGTTCGAATCCCACGCCGACCTTACACTTTTTTTTTATATAAATCTTGCCTGAATAGAAAAGCATTATATTATATTTCATACTGTATAATATAAGCTGACCATTTATGCACATGTTCGTCAGTGTTGGAGAAGGTGTGTTGCTTCAGTTCGTATATATTCAGTCCTATATTATTTTAAAACATTAATCGATGATAAAATACATACATGTACATACATAGGTCCCTACATGTATATTGAAATGAAATGGATTACTGTTTACAGGGCTCCAGATAATGGGGAATAGACTCAAATGTTTCAACATGCACCAAACCTTATGGTGTGACTACTAATTAGAATTGTCTCATCGAGAAACTTTAGATTAGTAGTCACACCATAGGGTTTGATGGAGACATGAATATTTTAGTTTTTGAAATACTCTCCTTATCTGGAGCCCTGGTTACGATGAAACACCTAGAAATCGACCACCCATTCAGGACGAAAGTGGTCTTTTTAGACAGGCTGCTGCTGAATGCAGAACAAAAGTAATGGAGACTGCTTTATGCATTTTCCCCCTTAAATTATGCTGCAACCTGCCTCTTAAATGCCAACAATGACTTAAGTTTAGAGGTGTTTCATCGTGGATCTACATACATCTACATTACAATAAAAGTATATGATGGTTGAAATGAAAATGGAAACAAAGTAATTATAGAATCCTTAAAACGTTTTAGCAAAAATAAAAGAGTTTTAGGTTGATGCGAGATTCGAACCCACGCCAAATAAAATTTACGATCATATACTCGCTTATAGGCCTACGAGCTATCCATTACGCTATGTTTCTGATAACTAATTCGCTCATTGTTTATACCTATAACTCAACCTTTTCTTTAAAAGACTGAGACGAGGATATCCGAAATGCTGATCTCCCTTAAAAATGGACTCGGCGACCCCGTGACACGCCAGACCTAGTTGTTTGACTATACTCTTCAGTCTTCTGATGTTTTATTGTTTATATTGAAGAGCAAAGATCATAACACATCTACATTATGAAAACACTGTTTGCAATTAGGACAAGAGTACTCTAAGCAGTTACACTGCTTGTAAATGCCGTGAGAACTTGTTGTTAGGGTTGAATGCGTTAACCCATTTCTAACTTTCTTAACCCTTAGCCTGCCACTCACGACTATAGCTCCATATGCAAACAGCTTGGATCCGGATGAGACGCCGAGTAACTCGGCGTCTCATCCGGATCCAAGCTGTTTGACACCCGGACAACATTTTCAGCAATTTTGAGCAACTTTGAAGCACTTTGAAACTTGAAGCAGACGAGAAATATAGCAGACGACAATTTATTTGGCGGGCTAAGGGTTAAAGATAATGATATACAGCGCTCCCTCTCTAAAACAACACCCAACGGGAGATACAAATTGTGTGCGTTGTTCCGGGGGAGTAGTTATATGGAAGGCAATTTGCAAAAAGCTTAAATCCAGATCAGAGGCCGCATAGCGCGGCATCTGATCTGGATTCAAGTTTTTTGTCACTTGTCATTAAGTTTTTTTTTGTCAAAACGTCTATTATGTCACTTTGAGAAAACCAGCAGACGACAGTTTCAAGCAGACGACATTACAGCCGTGAATAGGTTGGATATAATTGTCCTATTTGGGGAACAGCGGCAAGGGTCGTTGTAAGGAGGGAGTAGATGTTGGAAGGGCCGATGTAAGGAGGAAGCACTGTATGTCTTAATGACAGGATTTCTGTAGATGCCGCCTCCCATCATAAACATGTTACAGAAATCTTGGCTAATTAGCACCAGAGTACAGCAAACACCCAATATTAAGACCGCTTAATTGTTATAGTTATAAGGTTATTACGACAGGTGACTGTTTAAAGCAAGGTGACAGTAAAACAGAAAGCTTCTTTAGAAGCTTTCTGTTATACTGTCACCTTGCTTTCAACTGCCACCTGTCTTTAAGACCATTAGTTAGCAATCTTTTCAGTAGTCATAATAAAGAAGTTTTACTGTATCTTCATTATTATGTTAGGTCTTTCTCTAAGACTTGGGGAAACAAGCTGCTACTATAATGGCGAAACATCAACCATAATGAAACCTTTGCAAACAGTTTAGATCCAGATGAGACTCCCAGTTACTGGGCATCTCATCAAGATTCAAACAGTTAGGCATGCTGACCCTTTTTTTCGAAATAACTTTTTTGAAAGTTTTATTTCGAAATTGCAGCAGACAACAATAATTGATGCAGATGTAAAAATGCCAAACCATTAAAAGAATAGGTTCCAATAGGGGCAGTTGAGAAATTATACAGTTCAGATCCAGACAAAACATGATAACCAGATATCTAGTTTAACTGTTTCCATGCTAGCAGCAGATATGTGCCACACTCAGCAGTGATTGTCATTGCAAACAGTTTGGATCCAGATGAGACACCAAGTGATGCGACGTCCCATCAGGATCCAAACTGTTTGATACTTTGACCCTGTTTTAATAAGAAAGTTTGAAAATTTATTTTTAAAACAGTAGCAGACAACAATTATTGCTGCAGACGAAATAATTACCCAGCATGCAAAGAGTTACTCTGCTCAACTTTTTGCACTCAAACAGCAAACCTTTGAATAACTTTGCAAACAGTTTTGGTCCAGATAAGACACTGTGTAACACCGTTACAGGAACAGCTTCTCATCAGGATCCAAACTGTTTCACACTCTGGAACACTTTTGAAATCAAGATATAGAAAAATTTTGTTATTTCAAAACAGTAGCAGACGACAATTTTACTCCATGTCCAAAGAGTTCAACTTCTGCTAGCTATATATTTAACCCATTACCTCTTAGCCTATTTCTAGCTTTGAAAACAGGTGACCACTTAAAGCAGGTTGAAAGTAAAGCAGAATGTGCCTTAAGGCACATTCTGCTTTACTTTCAGCCTGCTTTAAGCTACCATCTGCAAGGATATAGAAAATATTTCTTCTGATACATATTCTTGGCTGTATAAATTGGAATTATTTTCTTCAGTGGAGGAATAAATAGAGGCGTAAAAAGGCGTTTTTAAGGGGTAATGGGTTAACTCTTGAATAAAGAAACAGGTTAAAAGCAGATGTTCAGTTTTCAGAGCCTTTGTAGACAACATGCAGTACATGTATTTGGGTCACTTAAATTAGCTTACTAGCTGTGATATCCTCTGTTTTGAAACTTGTCTGCAGAAATTGTCAACTAAAAGCTTTATGCACTTTCTAAATTGAGGAAATCTAAAGATATTCCACAAGTGACAAACAGTCTGGATCCTGATCAGATGCCATGTTGCAAATACAGTAACCCTGCATCTGATCTGGATTCAAACTGTTTGCAAAAATGCATGCTAAGAAACATCTAGAAATTTAACTCTTTCAACACCATGAACTTGTTCAAAATATACTCATTACATTTGCAAACCGTGTAGACCCAGATCATAGGACTCCTATAGGAGCCCTCTGATCAGGGTCTACACTGTTTCCTTATTCAGACCAGCATTTATTTAACTACCCAGAATTCCAAGTAGACTGGTCCATGTTTTGTTAACTAAAAAGATCCACAAGGGAGCATAACATCCGACATCAGCTACTTTGTTTCGAAACAGTTAAGGGAGTAGGAAACACAAACCTGGTTGTTCTGAGAGCTATACATCATATTTCTACCATGACTGGTGTAATAATAATGATTAAGATTTATAACCTACTAATTTGTTTTTCTGTTTAAGCGAAAAATTCCTCTTAACCTTTAACCAGTAACTATTGCCTCCTAAAAAATTGTTGTTTTGCAAAAACATTTTTTTCTTTCAAATTATCTTTTTGCATTTTGACTGACAGAAACAATAATTTGAGTGTCTAACAGTTTGGATCCAGATCAGATACTGATTACTTGATATATGATCTGGATCCAAACTGTTTGCAATATTTATTAACGCAAGTCCAGTAGTTCTTGAAGAGCTAACGGTTAATTAACTCTTTGCACACTAGCAGCGGAATTGTGATAATCTGTCCAACCAGTATGGATCCAGATATGAAGCCGTGTAACTAGGGGTCTCATCAGGATCCAAACTGTTTGACACTCTGATTCTGTTTTGAAACGAAATTTTGAAAAATCTATTTTTTTAGCACAATTGCAGACGACAATTATTGTTGCAGACAAAAAATTTACCCAGCATGCAAAGAGTTAACAAGGTACAGAGGAAAATACAGTAAAACCTACTATAGGTAAAATATAGGAACACTTTAAAACAGGTGGCAACTTAATGCATGACAAATAAGCAATGCCAAATGACAAAACAGGAACTAGATCTACATAAATGTTCTTTAATAAGCGGGCTCCCTGCCATTATAAATCACATGGCTTTTTTACAGAATGTTGGCTAAATACAAAATTGTATTAAGTTTTTCTTTTCCTCAACTTTGTGAACACAATCATGCTACTAATGTTGTCTCCTGCAAGTAAGGGATATCGTTTAGTTACTGATATATCGGAGCCCAAGAGGCTCCGATATATAAGTAACTAAAAGATATCCCTGTTGTCACCATCCGACCCCTTAGAATCATAATCTAGTAACAAATTACATGCTCTAGCGAAAATCCGCTACAACTATAGATAAGTCAACCAGTGCCTTATATTAATGAGCATTGTCATTTCTTAGATAAGATGAAACAATGTGTTAAAATTTACACAATGAGTTAATAATCATGTAGTGGGGTGTATCAAGATCTATAACTCCTACATGTAGCATTTGTTCTGGTGTCAAACAGAACCTATATTGGTTCATTATTGATTGTGTTTGATTGTGATTGTTTCTTTTAGCTTGTAATATAAGGTAGCAGACTGCAATTTCAAGCAAAATATTCACACCATGTAACCCGATATGCTGTCTTTCTGTAGCTATCCAATGATGTAATAGCAACCAACCGAAAAATTAATTGTTTCTTTTCCGACTGTATGCTGTCAGTCTAATCTTTTTATAATTAGAAATTTATTAAGAGGTCAGATAAGCATGTGCTTGAGCAGTATGGAAATTTAGCAGTTCGCCACATTATCGCTCACTGTACTGAATATTGCATAAATGGTGACAACAATTGTTATCTATTTCCGTGTTAGAAATTTTCTTAAACTTATTTCCAAATTAGGGACAGATCATGATTCAAGACTGCTGGAATACAAGGTATTGGGTTTAACTGTCTCCCCCATAGAAGCGTCTTTAAGAGCATTAAAATTTTGATTTTTTTCCTCCATATGCTAGGATATAGAAAATATGTCTTTTGGTTGATGAGACTGCAGAATAGTCTCTAATACTTTGGTTTGGCTCCATTAGCTTCTGTCATTCCAAAGTATTAGAGATTATTATTGAGTTTCAAGCCTGCTAGGAGTTTGGAACCAAAACAAAGAATTACAGACTCAGTTCTCAAGATAAGCTTACAGAAGCTTACAGTTTCGAAAGAAATACTCCCAAAGAGAGGATCATACATGTTATATGACTAAACACATTCTGTTTTCTTAACCTTTTTACAACAATACCATTAATCAAATATAAGCAAACAATAAAGACCTAAATCAGATGACTCCTTGAGGGGCCATATGATCTAGGTCTACACTGTTTGCTTTATCAAGTAGTACTAGTATCCATAATGTTATGAATAGTTTGAATTAACCCATTACCTCTTAGCCTATTTCTTGCTTCGAAAACAGGTGACCACTTAAAGCAGGTTGAAAGTAAAGCAGAATGTGCCTTGAGGCACATTCTGCTTTACTTTCAGCCTGCTTTAAGCTACCATCTTCTAGGATATGGAAAATATTTCTTTTGGTACATATTCTTTGCTGTATAAACTGGAACTTTTTTCTTCAGTGGAGGAATAAGTAAGAGGCGTAAAAAGGCGTTTTTAAGGGGTAATGGGTTAACAAGAACCTCTTTGCTCCCGCCAGACCAAGTCCTTTGGATGAGACTATAAACTGAGGTCCAATGTATCCAAAAGAACCAGAGAAATCTGTTGATAATACGAGTTGCTGGGCATTGCCTCCAGGTTTTCTGTATCCGCTCCCTTCTCTCGTGGGCTTCCAAACCAACAAACAAACCAAACCAAGAACCTCTTTGAACATCTCAAACCTGACCAATTCTCTCAACAAAACTTCTGCAGTCTCATCAACCAGAATGTATTAATTAAGGCTTATAAGTAAGTGATTGACAGCTTCGATCATTAGCCAATCATTAACTATAGAATCACATGGGGTCAGGCTCAGTATGACCCTATGTAATCACCCTCATTTGAACTATAAACTAATTACCTCTTTAAACACTTAGAAACTATTTTCCTCTACTACAATCATCATCTACTGTTCTAAAATCACATATTTTATTATAATTTTCTTTACAAAACAGGGTCAGAATCTCAAACAGTTTAGATCCTGATGAGAAGCCGAGTTACTCGGCGTCTCATCTGGATCTAAACTGTTTGCAAAGGTTATCACAGTTTCGTACCTCACACCCGAAGAGCTAATTATAAAATAATAGCAACAATTAGTAGTCACAGAAGTGCACTGCTGCCACCGGACATGTGGTCCTTATCACCTAGAGGTGTAAAGGTTGGCCAGATCTTTCAGTAATAAAGCATACAACTCATCATAGTAATACTTACAAGACATCGGAGTAATGAGAACAGTCAGTCTTGCTTTAAGCAGCTACTCAATAAACAGACACACTGGTAGTCTTAAGATACAGGTGCTTGCTAATGCATGATGAAAATAATGCAGAAAAGCTCCTATAAGAGCTTTTCTGCATTATTTTTATCCTACATTAAGCTGTCACCTGTTGTTAGAAAACGCCATGCTACCTCCATAAGTGGTTGCTTAATACAAGATTGATTGTATGATACATCATACCTTTGTTAATCAACCATTGCTTGATAAAGTGTTCAGGTTTCTGAAGACCAGTGGCTGCTTTATGCAGAACAAAAGTAATGCAGAAAGCTCCTTATCAGGAGCTTTCTGCATTACTTTTGTAATGCATTATATAGCCATTAATCTTTAGTAAAAGATTATATATTATCATACATGGTCCGTTTAATGGTATCATGATGTAGGTTTTGAATGTACAATGTGAATGAAGGGTAGGTTGTTAGCAATGTCGTCACGTGTCACTAGCAATCATCATAGTCATTGCTTTATTGTATCATGTTGACAGTACCAGCTGATATATTGTAATATTACAAGTTTTGCCATGTGGAAAGTAACCGCCTGCAGATCTGGGTATTCCTATACAGCAAAATCCCTGATTATCCCTCAATAACGACCACTAAATGAAGTAAAATATTTGGTGCTTAAGTTAACTCATTACCCCATAAATACACCTTCTTATGCATCTAATTGATTCCTGCACTGAAAAAAATATATCCACTTTATACAGCCATGAATGTGTACTGTAAGAAATAGTTTCTATCTTCTAGCAGATGATAGCTTAAAGCAGGCTGAAAATAAAGCAGAATGCACTTTAATTCTGCTTTGCTTTCAACCTGCTTTAAGTTGTCACATACCTTCAATACTAAAATCTGGTTATGGAGTAAAGGGCTAATATAGACTAACTGTGTCAGGCATGTTACTGAAAATCAACAAATTACCAACTTTCACGTGTTGTTTTTCTTGACAAAAATTTTCTTTCGCAATTTTCTTAGCCAACTTTAATGGGCTAGCTTGAATGAAAATGTCATACGACAAGTACAGGAATACTGTATACAATTTTGATCCAAACCTATTTTGCGCAATGGACAAATTGCAAAATGAGACTATGCTAAAATCATCTCTATGCTTCCTCCCTCAATTAGAGCTCTGAATTTTCAGACTGTTCTCATGCTCACTATAAGTTATACCACTTTTCTTCCATTCTTTCTTTACTTTTAACACATTATCTCATTGTAACCTGTTTCTTAAGTATTGAAGATAAGTGGCCACTTAAAGCAGACTGAAAGTAAAGCAGAATGCGCCTGTTTTAAGCTCTCATCTACTAGAATATACAAGTATTTCTTATGATACATCCTCATGACTGCATTAAGTGGAGCTGTCCTCTACAGTGGAAGAATAAATTTATGGCGTATTTATGGGGTAATGGGTTAAAGTACAGGTTCATTACAAATATACAATGTACATCCAGATTTAGCGTAAGTGGTGCACACAGTTTGGATCAAGATGAGATGCTAACCTAGATTCTATTTCCTGATGTAGATAATTAAACTCTTTGAATCATTACAGACTGTTTTTCAGACTAAAATCAAATGACCTGCTAAAAGTAAAATTCAAGTTGTATAACTCTTTTGAGTGCTAGGATTTTTTTTCGTCTGCAACAACAGTTTCTGTCATCTGCTACTTTTTGAAAAACAGAATTTTCTAAATTTCTTCTCAAAACAGGATCAGAGCTGTTTGGATCATGATGAGACACTGTGTTACACAGTGTCTCATCAACATCCAAACTGTTTGCAAAGGTAATCATGGTTTCAACATTAGCATGTAAATCTGGCTCTGCTGTCACACCTGGGGCCTGTTTTTACTAAACAACTTACGCAAATTATTTGCGTAAGTCAAAATTTTAAATTTTAATTTATATTTTTATTATCACTTGCTACAAACAGCAAATAGCCAGATCAGAGGATGCGCTTTTAGCGCGTCCTCTGATCTGGGTATTTGCTGTTTGCAAATGTTTATGATCGAAAAATAAGAGTTAAATGATTTTGACTAACGCAAAATATTTGCGTAAGTAGTTTAGTAAAATGGGCCCCTGCTGTTCAAGATATGTTTCAGATGCAATGCACAATGTTACTCTTTTGAGCACTGAGTAAAATTGTCTTCTGCAACTATTAATTCGTCATCTGTAACTTTTCTGAAAATATAGCTTTTGAAAATTTCAAAAATAGGGTTAAAGTCAGTGTCAAAGAGTTAAGATCCTGATGAGATAACGATGTAATGCTGTATCTCATCTGGATTCAAAAATGGTTTGCAATAATTGTAATCACAATTTCACTGCTAGTATGCACAGATTTTAAAGAGCCTTCTGGTCAAGGTCTACACTATTTGTAAATTTGCAATATATTGAAAAAACATCCCTATGTAGTCATAAATGGACTAGACTTAATATGAAACTGGAATGGTCCATTTGAAGTTTTAGGGGAGAATGAGTTAAAGCTGCAGCTGCACCAGCAACATGCGCTCGTCAGAATGCACGGGGAGATTTAGAAGATCTCAGTCTTATCCTGGCATCAAGTACCTGAACCTAGCATGAAATATATCAAATATATCATTTCAAGGTACCTATTAAAAGATGGGGTCTGATTATTTATTGCTCAAGTTGTAAAATATGACAAAAGTAGTTACAGTGGAGAAGATGTTATTATATCCCGAGAAATGTGTTTATGCTAAAACTATTATTTCCATTTGCAAACAGTTTGAAGCCAGATCAGACACCGGGTAACCCGGCATCTGATCAGGCTCCAAACTGTTTGCCACTCAGATTAACATGAATAGTCTGAAAGTTGTCTTTTTTTAACGTTTTATTGTGATGTGTTTAACCCATTAACCCATAGCCTGTTTCTAGTATTTAAGATATGTGACCTATTAAAGCAGGCTGAAAGTAAAGCAGAATGTGCCCTAGGGCACATTCTGCTTTACTTTTAGCCTACTTTTATTTAATATCTGCTAGTATATAGACAATATTTCTTATAGTACATATTCATGACAGTATAAAATGGAACTATTTTCTTTGGCGGATGAATAAAATGAATGTGCTAAAAGTCGCTTCTATAAGGGAAAGGGTTAAACGGGAAAGAATAATGTCTTCTCCACTGTATTAGTGAAGAAGTAGTCTATACAATTAAACCATGCTTTTAACCAATCTTCTGCTGAATATTCATCTATATGTAATACTCTGCTCACTATGAACATCCTTGTCAATCATTTGAACTATTAAATTGGCTATTACAAATACAAGAAAGAATGCAGACTGAATTCAGACAGATCCCATCAGAAAACATTTGTAAACTCTGATGAGACAATTCTTTCAGGAGTTATCTGATCAGGGTCTATGTCTTTACGTTATGGCCTATTTCAAATTTTGAAGACAGGTAAGATGAGGTTACAACTATATAAAGCGGGTTGAAAGTAAAGCAGAATATGCCTGAAGGTGTATTCTGCTTTACTTTCAGCCTGCTTTAGCTAGCATCTACTAGGATATAAAAAAAATCATACAGTTCATATTAATGACTGCTTAAAGTGGATTTATTTGCTTCAGTGGCGGGAATAAATCAAAGGCGTAAAAAAGGCGTATTTATGGGGTAATGGGTTAATGCACTTCCCAGGAGAAAAGCTGGAACCCAGATTTGACCATTCTGTTCATAAATTTTCATTCAATTGTTTCCAAACACTCCTTAGGACTCACTATTAAGTATTAAGGATGGTAGTGAAATGCTGAAGGCAGTAAAACTCCCCTCATGCCACCGTCAGCAGATGAAGAATGCCAATGTACAAAAGCTCATTACCAACTTGTCCATCAGCGGTAATTGCTGCCGGCAGGTACAAGTAAGGCCTTCCAACACACAAGTCTACTACAACCACGAAGACAAGGTATGCCAAACAATAAAATACAAAGCCTCATACTGTCAAACCTCTCTATTACGACATCTAAATTATGTGAATTATTGGGTGTTTAAGACAGGTGACTGTTTAAAGCAAGGTGACATTCACCCAGAAAGTTCCTGTAATGTCACCTTGCTTTAAGCTGTCACCTGACTGTTATACAATCAATTAGCCTCCATTTGAGTGGTTGTAATAGAGAGGTTTTATATACAGTCAATTGCTACACTTTCCTACACAGTCATGTGTGCCAATCGCCTATGTCCAACTGTAACAAGAAATATCTTCAAAAAGATATTCCGTCGAAAGAAAGTTTATTTTGGGAGTTAACAGTATTCATTATATAAACTTAATACAGGAATTATACACAAGTTGGCCCAATGTATAATTCCGTGCTTACAATGTCTGTTCAAATTTGGTCAGCACAGCCTTGAACGATATTATAATGGCGGTCTATGGAAAATGTTTTGGTGGTCTCTGACCTCTAGGTCAATATCTGCCTATTGACCAATGAACGTGCTGCAGTTCAAGCAAGCGGTCATTGACCAAGATTTCTGGTCATTACTGATTGGTTCAATTGTTTCAGCCAGATGAGGTTACAAGCGATGACATTCCCGTCTTCGACGGGAAAAACCAGAATGGGTTATCAAAGATTATAAAGCTCACCTCCTGCAAAGAACAGACTTTAACGCAAAACCTTAACATGGACCCTAGAGGTCAAGGTTAAAGGTCTAGGTCACCAAACTGTGGTGCATCTTGGTCTACTCATTGAGGCACATCAGCATATGAAGTTTCGTAACCTTAGGTGCAGTCGTTTGCTCAGAACAGACTTTAGTGCAAAACCTAAACGTTGACCCTAGAGGTCAAGGTCAAAGGTCTAGGTCATCAAACTGTGGTGCATTGTGGTTTACTCATTAAGGCGCATCAGCATATTAAGTTTTGTGACCATAGTTACATTTGTTTACTCAGAACAGACTTTAATGCAAAAGCTTAATAATGACCCTAGAGGTCAAGGTCAAAGGTCTAGGTCACCAAACTGCAGTGCATTGCGGTCTACTCATAGACACGCATCAGCATAATGAAGTTTCATGTGCAGAAGTTAGACCTAGCCCTTATAGTTTATGATATTCAGTCCGGACGCCGAGGCTGGGGGTATTGGATAAGCCCCTCTCACTTCGTCTAGGTGAGCTAAAAAATCCTACACTTTTGACAAAAGATGGCAGTTTAGAAATAGATAAAAGTAATGAAAAAAGTTCCAAAACCAAATACTGTAGTGGTATATTTCTAAAATCTGTCGGACTGGTTTCATAAAACAGTTGAGTACATATGTTTGTCAGTATACCCATAAACTAACCCATCAGAGCCATTACTTCATTACAACACTGACTTCTACAGGTAGTTTCAAGCCTATGACAAAAATCTTCAGAATGTGTTTTAATAGCACTGGAAACAGTTAACAACAGCAAAAATACGATCATAAATCCACAAATTCTTCTGCCTTTGAAGATGCCAGGGAGCCAGGCAGCGGAGAAAAAATCCTGATACAGAACAGTTGTCAGCGAGTGGCCTGAATGTTTTACGGTATTCCGTTCTCATGGCTAAGATGCTTTACCCCTGTTATCATAGATGTACCACATACTGTCACTCTTTTCTTAACCCTTAACCCTTTCCTCCCTAAAACCTCAAATGGACAATTCTAGGTTTCAATTTAGTCTAATCCATTCTTGACTTTTTAGGGTAAATTTTTACAATATACGTCAAAATGACAAATAGTGTAGACCCTGATCAGAGGGCTCCTTAAGGAGCCCTCTGATCAGGGTTTACACTGTTTGTATAGGACAAATGTACTCCTAACAGGTAAGCTGTTTGAAAATGACGCATATATGCATGACTAGGGTTCAAAGAGTTAACCCATTACTCCTCAAGTATGCCTTTTTCCGCCTTTAATCTTTTCTTCCACTGAAGAAAATAATTCCAATTCTAAAGTAATGGATATGCACCAAAAGAAATACTCTTTATACTAGTACATATATATGGTAGCTTAACCCATTAACCCAAAGCGTGTTTCTAGTTTTGAAGATAGGTGACCACTTAAAGCAGGTTGAAAGAAAAGCAGAATGCGCCTTAAGGCACATTCTGCTTTACTTTCAGCCTGCTTTAAAGTACCATCTGCTAGATTATAGAAACTATTTCTTATCATACACATTTATAACTGTAAAAGTTGCAAATATTTTCTTCAGTGGAGAAATAAATTAAAGGCATAAAAAGGCATATTTATGGGGTAATGGATTCATTTATTCCTCCACTGAAGAAAATAGTTCCAATTCTAAAGTAATGGATATGCACCATAAGAAATATTTTCTTTATCCTAGTAGATAGGTACATGTAGCTTAAAGCAGACTGAAAGTAAAGCTGAATGCATCTTAACCCTTTGAACCCTAAGCAGGCAAAAATGGACTAGACTTAATTGGAAACTAGAAGTGTTCATTTGAAAATTCAGGGAGGAAGGGTTTAAAGGACATCAGCAAACAGTGTACAGAGCAACGTCTGGAAAACAACACTCAACTGAAGGGGAAAGGCAATTTTCAAAGAAACTTTTCTGTATTATTTTTATCCTGTTTTAGTTATACTTAATTATAGGCTTAGCTTACAAGTATATTTGAAAGAGTCCAATTTAAAACCTTGTATATTTGAAAGAGTCCAATTTAAAACCTATCTGTTATAACCAGAATATCTATGTTCCATCAGCAGCTGAGATAACATGTGTTAGTTTTTAAGTAAGAGGTGTGCAAAAATTTTCTGCTGCATTAGATAATTTATTTCAACATTTTCACAAAATAAGAAACAAACATCAACCTTTATTCTGCTAAATGGGACTTAATTGGCATTTTTTCAAGTCCTGTGGTAAAATGTCTCCAAGCGTCTGTCATTCTGGTAGAAGCTGGGCGCCAAACAATAGGGTTAAAGATTATAATTGAATCTATAGCTGACATGTTTACATGTGGGGGTTGGAGGTTATTCTTGAGTCAAGGCTTTATAAAGAATCCAAAATGTTTGATATTTGTGTTAAACTAAATTAATCAAAACTTGATAACCTGACTTTGCTTAAGTTTGAACATATTTGTATCCATATTTCAAAGTTAGAACTTGGCTTAGCCACTTTTAATCTTTGAAATATAGTATATTTGACTTAACTCTTTCCTCCCTGAAACTTTAAATGGACATTCCAGTGTCCATTTTTAGTCTAGTCCATTTCTGACTTTTAAGGGTTGTTTTTGTCAATGTTTGGCATTATGACAAACAGTGAAGACCCTGATCAGAGGGCTCCTTTCGGAGCCCTCTGATCTGGGCCTTCACTGTTTGTATAGGACAAGTGTACTATTCACATGTACACTGTTTGAAAAGCACGCCTATATGCGGGACTAGGGTGCAAAGAGTTAAGCGGGATCGATTTATCGAAATTAAACATATGAAATACTGGTTATTTCTATTTAGGCGAGTTCGAAGTTCAAGTTTCAACTGTACTTAAAAGGAGGCTTAACTCCTCTGAAAATTTTAATGGACAATTCCAATTTCAAAATAAATCTAGTTGATTTTGGACTATTTAGTGTTGGTTTTAACAATATATTTCAAATTAAAAAACAGTGTAGACTCTGATCAGGGTTTACATAGTTTGCATAGGACAAGTGTACTCCTCACAGGTACACTGTTTGTAAATGACGAGTATACACGTCGCTAGGGTTGAATGTGTTAACAAACTTTGAAGACAACAATTTGGCAGCACAGGGCAATTGATGATAAGCATCTAATTCTGTGAGTTTCGGGTTCATTTGCAACAGTGACTTTTTAGCTGGTCCACCTGTACTCCTATGCTTGAACGGCAGATGATTATTTTTATGTTTTCACACCATGAAGAGGTACAGTGGCAATCAAATCAAACACTTGCATTTCTTGTCTGTGTAATTATAAAGGCTTCAATAATATCACACTATCACGATCACTTGAAATAAGAACCATTGTCATATGTTGATAATGCAGGGCTCCAGATAAGGGGAGTATTTTATAAAACTAAAATCTTTATGTCTACATGAAACCCTATGTTGTCACTACTCATAAGAATCGTCTCTTTGAGACGATTCTAATGAGTAGTAACACCATAGGAATTGGTGCTGAAATGAGTGAAAAAATGTTGTAATTGTGCAGTTAACTCTGTCTTATCTGGAGCCCTGATAATGATATCGCTTTATCCATTGTAATTCATGCAAATCACCTAAACTCAACCGATATACTGAATATGAAGAGGGTCTTTGTTACAGACAGGTGGCTACTAAAAGCAATATGAAATTAAAGCAGAACGCTTTACACTACCATCTCTATTAAACAGTAGTGAATCCTCATTTAACCCTTTTCTCCATTCACCTGTATCTGTGTTTAAGATAAGTTTCTTCTTATAGCAAGATGGGGCCTCCGTGGCCTAGTGGTATAGTCACTGTGACTTACATCACTAAGCTCCTCACTGCTGTGAGTTCGAATCCCAGTAGGGTCGTTCGGATTTTTCATGTGGGGAAGCCTGGTGATCCAGCTGGCTTACGGAAGGTCGGTGGTTCTACCCAGTTGCCGATTTGTGCCTGAAACAGTGCATAAAGGACTTCTGGGGTCTTCCTCCACCTATAATTAGCTGGACGTCGCGATATGACTGAAATACTGTTGAAAGCGACGTAAAATCAAAAACAAAAAACAAAAAATTCTTAAAGCAAGATGAAAGTAAAGCAAAAAGCTCCTCTAGGAACTTTCTGCTTTACTTTTATCATACTATAAATGGCCATCTATGTTCAACAGCATCAATAAATATTGGCTTGTGGTGATTATGTAGAGGAAGAGATATTAACCCATTACCACATATATACACCTTTTTACTTCTTTAATTTAATTATTCCCCACTGAAGAAAATAGTTCCATTTTATACAGTCATGAATTATGAACCATAACAAATGTTTCCATATTCTAGCAGATATTACCTTAAAGCAGGCAGAAAGTAAAGCAGAATGTGTCTTAAGGTGCATTCTGCTTTACTTTCAACCTGCTTTAAGTGGTCACCTATCATCAAAACTAGAAACAAGCTATGGAGTAAAGGCTTAAGACATTTGTAACCAGTGTTGATAAAAGAACTCTCTGTCCAGTAATATCTATGAAGCTTTTTGAGGTGTAAGCCGAGCAACTTCTGCAAATTGTGGTTTTCCAACCACAAACAGATAAGTTCTTTTCCAATAGGTCCCCTGTTGTTTAAGCTCTTTGCATGTTAACTCTTTGCATGCTGGGTAATTTTTTTCGTCTGCAACCTTTGTCGTCTGCTGTTATTCTAAAAGTAGATTTTTCTAAATTCCTTTTCAAAACATGGTCAAAGTGTCAAACATTTTGGATCCTGATGAGACGCTGCGTAGCGGCGTCTCGTCTGGATCCAAACTGTTTGCAAAGGGAATCACTGTGGCAGATATATCCGCCGCTAGCATGGGAAGAGTTAAATGATCTTTTGGGCTTTAAAGCTTTTCGTTTGTAACTGTTCTAAAACTAGAAATTTTCACAAATTTCAGAACACAATAGGGTCTGAGCATTAAACAGTTTGGATCCTGATGAGATGTCATATTACCTGGGTATCAACTGGGTCATAAACTGTTTGTAAAGGTACGGTAATCATGGTTTGATGTCATTAGCATGCAAAGAGTTAAAACCACAAACAGATAATTTGTCTTGCAAGAGGTCTCCTGTTGTTTTAATTTAAGCATGTAAAATATAAGTAGTATTTAACTCTTACCATGATAGCAGCAGATATATTTTATATGCCATAGAGATAACCTTTGCAAACAGTTTGGATCCAGATGAGACGCCACATAATGTGATGTCTCATCAGGATCCAAAGTGTTTGAAAATCTGACCCTGTTTTGAAAAGAAATTTAGAAAATTCTATTTTTAGAACAATAGCAGAGAACAATAATTGTTGCAGACGAAAAATTACCCAGCATGCAAAGTGTTATCATATTCGCTGCCATACCCTTTGCTTATCCCTTCTATAAATCACTGCTTTTTCATAACACTGTAAACCAAGATCAGACAGTTCCTGAAAGAGGCTGCACATTTTGTATAAATATTCAGTAGGAGAAAGGTTAATTAGGATCTAGATTAATGTCAATTGAAAAATATGCAGAATTTTTAGCCTTAAACCTTAAGCTTGTTTCTAATTTTGAAGACAGGCGACCACTTAAAGCAGGTTGAAAGTAAAGCAGAATGCGCCTTAAGGCGCATTTTGCTTTACTTTCAGCCTGCTCTAAACTACCATCTGCTAGGATAAAGAAAATATTTATTGTGATACAGATTCATGACTATCACATCAATTGGAACTGTATTCTTCAGTGGAGGAATTCATTGAATGCACTGAAAGGCGCTTCTATGGGGTGGGTTTTGTGGGAAGGGTTAAAAGACTTCAGGATCAAAGTTTGTCTTCCATTTCGCATTGAATGCACATCTAACACTGTCGGTGAAATTCTCTAATACTCTTGTTACAAATGTTGGTTCTCCATGGTGGTCCGCCCTCTCCCTACCCAAACAAACACAGGCCAAATAAGGTGTCCCAACGGGACATAACAAGTACACCAAACAATCAGAATCTCATTTTTCCCTCATTTTTTTCTCGTTCTTGCCTCATCAATAAAGCAAACACATTATAACTGTAAACAAATATTCTGAATTTCACAACTTTTTTTTTCTCTCTTTCTAACCCAGTTGAAAAGATTCGTCAGTGGTTAACTCTCACCATGCTAGCAGCAAGTATGTGCCACAGTGATTACCTTTACAAACAGTCTGGATCCTGATGAGACGCCGCGTAATGCGGCGTCTCATCAGGATACAAAGTGTTTGACACTCTGACCCTATTTTGAAATAAAACTTAGAAAATTCTAATTTTAGAAAAGTTGCAGAAGACAATTTTTACAGATGGAAAAATTACCCAGCATGCAAAGAGTTAATCCTTTCAATACTGAGTATCTGTCCGTCTGCTAAAAAATGTCGTCTGCTGAAATTCTGAAATTAGCCCCGTCTTTCTATTATCAATGTCTATAAACAGGATACAAGTGACAACAGTAGGGATCCAGATCAGGCACTCGTTTAGTGGGGCCTGATCTGGATCCAGACTGTTTGCAAAGGTCTCCAGTAGAGACCTCCAATGATGGAAGGGGGCTTAATGAACATTTCAGAGTTAAGACTCATTAAGCTTACCGCAATATGGCCGACATGTGTTGTGTCATTCAGACCATAGATTTGATCACCTTAACAGCTTCCCCAATCATCTTTCTCCAAAAGAAAAATCTTTTTTTGATCTACCCTCCTCCTGCTATCAGTATCATATAATTATATTGATGCTTTTTTAAAACTGTGTAGACCGAGCTGTCTGCACTCATTTCTTATACTTAGATAGTCTCACATGAGTGAACATTATTTCCTTAGTTTATCAGCCAATATAATAGTAGTTCAGATGATAGATGGGTGGAGTATTAATCAGGGAAAGGCTGGGTTAACCTTCATTATGACAACTTTACCTATTCTTTAACCAATTACTCCATAGATACACATCTTTAAGCCTTTAATCTATTCCTCCACTAAAGAAATATACAGTCAAGCATATATATGCATCATAAGAAATTTCTATATTCTAGCAGATGATGCCTTAAAGCAGGCTGAAAGGAGCATTCTGCTTTACTTTCAACCTTTTATAGGTAGTTACCTGTCTTCAATACTAGAAACAGGCTATGGGGTAATTGGTTAACCCTTTACCTCATAGCCTTTTTCTAGTTTTGAAAATAGGTGCCTACTTACGGCAAGTTAAAAGTAGTGCATTCTGCTTTACTTTCAGCCTGTTTTAACCCTTAGCCCGCCAAATAAATTGTCGTCTGCTATATTTCTCGTCTGCTTCAAGTTTCAAAGTGCTTCAAAGTTGCTCAAAATTGCTGAAAATGTTGTCCGAGTGTCAAACAGCTTGGATCCGGATGAGACGCCGAGTTACTCGGCGTCTCATCTGGATCCAAGCTGTTTGCATATGGAGCTATAGTCGTGAGTGGCAGGCTAAGGGTTAAGATACCACCTGCTAGAATAAAGAAAATTTTCCTTATGATACAAGTCATATTCATGACTGTATAAATTGGAACTATTTTCTTTTGCGGAGGAATAACTGAATGCGCTAAACCGCGCTTCTATGGGGTAATGGGTTAACAGGCAAAGGGTTCAGTAAATTAAAGCAGAGACATAGAAAGATCTTCAGTGCTAAGGCAGACAGGTATCGGAGCTCGTCTGTGACCAACTGTGCTCATGTTTGAGTTTTTGCCACAGATCCAATCATATCCTGCACTGAAATCTGATGGGAAAAAATGCATATTTTCCATCAAAATGTTGATAGACCTAGGTGCGAAAACAAAAAATATCGAAAATCTCCGACAGACACTACGAAAGTGGGACAAATCCTCATATTCCATTGTATCGCATATACCCTTTTCCTCTACGTAAAAGTAACATTATAGGCATCAAAGGACTTTTTTAACCCCTCCTCCACATAAGTGTCAGGATATTAATAGGGTCTTCCTCCACCTGTAATTAGCTGGACGTCGCAATATGTCTTAAGGTGTCTTAAGAGCTTTAAAACTGCAAAAACTGTGTTTTTAACCTTTTTTCCGATTTTGATAGCCGACATTCTGTTTTACATTTTACCAAAATCTCCAAAACCAAACCAAACGCATTACACGGCTATCTGATCAATAAATCACACTTCATTAAGCACTCCGTTGTCAAGCCACGTGACCACCTAGAGGCGTTCTCCAGCTGCTGTTGCGTGATTTATGGGTTTCGCATGTTAAAATCATTATTGAATTATGATTGGTATATTTTATTAAGGGTGGAGCTAAGGAAAATCGCTTATGAAATATGTGTCTTCTTTTTGGTTGAAACAAAAAGGACATAGTTGAACCCCGGGGGTATTCGCACTGTGTCAGACAGTCAAAATGACACGCTTATCAGTTAATTGACGTTTTCGGCACCTCCTTATTTTCAAACACGCCTCATATTTGGACAACGATTGTGTTCGCGGTAGGGGTCCGATTTTCATGCGGTTTAAAGCAGATGAAAGGGTATTATCTTCTCTAGTGAACCGTGTCTCAGAATGTTGATGAGGTTCTCCAGCTGTTTACAGCAAAGCATTACGTAATAGAAATCGACTTTAAACGGTAAAATAATAGTTGGAAGGGGAATTTTAAAAATCTGAGACACAGATCCCTAGATATGTTACTGAAGTGTATTATGGGCAATTTTAAAGGCGTTACAAATTAAGACGGCTTTGAAATCGCTGTTTGAATTTTTTTTAAATTTGTCTTATAAAATCGTAAAAAAATAAAATATTTTTTTAAAAAAGACAGTTTGTGGTGACATGTGTACCACTTAAACCATTCAGCTATAAAATGGGGGAATAAATTATAAATCATGATGATAAATAAGAAAAATCCGCTTGCAGTATCGAAACTATCAAGCTACCTTAAATACTGTTAATTAAAAGTGACCTAAAGTCATATAAAATTGAATCAAATTAGGATATGAATATGGTGCCTCAAGTATTACCGTGATAAATGCAATCAAAAAGTGGTTCACAGATAGTGTTAAGAACAGGTAGTAGCTTAAACCAAGATTGAAGTAAAGCAGAAAGCTCTTGTAGGAGCTTTCTGCTTTACTTTCATCTTGCTTTAAGCAGTCATCAGACTTAAATACAGACATTTTTGTACTATTTTATGCTATATAAAATTAATTCAATTTGCAATAAAGACTGAAATTTGGGTTACCGTAAGCTGGAAATCTAAAACAATAGGTAAGATTTATTGAATGCAGAATCTAGTCATGAAGACACAGCTTAATTCCATAATCATACTCTGCATTAAGCAGCAACTATTTTATTGAGATCTTCACAGCAAGGTCTCTCAAAATTGGCTTATCAGCACTTAGATAGATCTAACATGAGAATCTGTCCCCCTATCTAATCATGCTGCAGTTGCCACCAAGACTATCATGCTGGCGGGAAAAGTAAGCCATGATTTTTTTTTAACAGAATAATACATCATTTTTTTTTTCAACGGAGCTGTCTGATTTCTCCTTGAGCCTCAAACCTTATATGGCCCAACCAATCGTGAATGACCAGAAATGAAAGCTTAAGGACACGTGCTTAAAATCGAATAGTCTGATTGGGTAGCGGTTAGACTTGACTACTGACTTTTACAAATTTGTAAAATAAGAGACACAGACTGTTATAGGCTGATTTGCTATGTAGCGGTACCAGTAGTAAACACGATTTTTCCGCTACTGCTAGTGAGTTATAACCGAGAAATTTTACGTGTCCCGACCGTTAGGTAGTGATTTGAATGACATAGTGTTTCTATTTTAAGATATGACATATTGTCTCAAGTTCGGCAATGATTTGATGCGTTCTGCAATTCAGAACGAAATTGTTCATAATAGAATTGATCATAATTTTAATCTAATACCAAGTATATGAACAAGGGCCACTATGGCCCTAAATCGCTCACCTGGTAACCATGTAACCATGTACACCGTGTGACCTAGTTTTTGACCGGGCATGACCCTCATTCTAACTTGACCTCGATTTCAATGAGACAAACATTTTGTTCAAGTTTCATGAAGATTCAATGAATATTGTAGTCTCTAGAGTGTTAACAAGGTTTTTCAAAGATTTGACCTAGTGACCTAGTTTTTGACCGGACATGACCCACATTCGAACTTGGCCTAGATTTTATTGAGGCAATCATATTGATGAAGTTTCATGAAGATCTAATGAAATTTATAGCCTCTAGAGTGTTAACAAGGTTTTTCGATAATTTGACCTAGTGACCTAGTTTTTGACCGGACATGACCAACATTCGAACTTGACCTAGATTTCATTAAGGCAAACATTTTGATGAAGTTTCATGAAGATCCAATGAAATTTGTAGTCTCTATGGTGTTAACAAGGTTTTTCGAAGATTTGACCTAGTGACCTAGTTTTTGACCGGACATGACCCACATTCGAACTTGGCCTAGATTTTATTGAGGCAATAATAATGATGAAGTTTCATGAAGATCCAATGAAATTTGTAGCCTCAAAATTGTTAACAAGGTTTTTCGATAATTTGACCTAGTGACCTAGTTTTTGACCGGACATGACCCACATTCGAACTTGGCCTAGATTTTATTGAGGCAATCATATTGATGAAGTTTCATGAAGATCCAATGAAATTTGTAGTCTCTATGGTGTTAACAAGGTTTTTCGAAGATTTGACCTAGTGACCTAGTTTTTGACCGGACATGACCCACATTCGAACTTGGCCTAGATTTTATTGAGGCAATAATAATGATGAAGTTTCATGAAGATCCAATGAAATTTGTAGCCTCTAGATTGTTAACAAGGTTTTTCGATAATTTGACCTAGTGACCTAGTTTTTGACCGGACATGACCCACATTCGAACTTGGCCTAGATTTTATTAAGGCAAACATTTTGATGAAGTTTCATGAAGATCCAATGAAATTTGTAGTCTCTAGAGTGTTAACAAGGTTTTTCGAAGATTTGACCTAGTGACCTAGTTTTTGACCGGACATGACCCACATTCGAACTTGGCCTAGAATTCATTGAGGCAACCATATTGATGAAGTTTCATGAAGATCCAATGAAATTTGTAGCCTCTAGAGTGTTAACAAGGTTTTACGATAATTTGACCTAGTGACCTAGTTTTTGACCGGACATGACCAACATTCGAACTTGACCTAGATTTCATTGAGGCAAACATTGTGACCAAGTTTCATCAAGATCCAATGAGATTTGAACCTGCTAGAGTGTTAACGAACAATTGTGGACGGACAGACAGACAGACAGACGACGGACGACGGACGACGGACATCCAGCGATCCTAAAAGCTCACCTTGGCACTACGTGCCAGGTGAGCTAAAAAGAAAGAATAACAGTAACAATTCAGTGAGATTACGAGAAAACTGGCGTTTGAATTTAACCTAGATATCGAAAAGATTTCGAGCATGATGGGTATTTTTGTGTTAACACCGTTTTCCTCCAGCGCATGCGCAACTCTGTGACCTCAAATGTAAACAAACCGTGATTTTTTAACGCGATCGCAATCTCTGGGTTAAATGCGAAAACCCAACAACACGTAGATACCTAAAACGTACATCGTTCACTTTGTAGATATTTTTATAATAAATCAGAACATAGAACTAACTCTACAAGACAAATTCCATACACGAATTCTTAAAGCGGACACTTGCTACCGGTGGCAACATGAATTTCTCATTTGAGGGGTCGTTTCAAACAATTCATATTCGGCCTATTTCGGGGGTGCTTTCCAAAAATCTCAAATCAAAGTTGATTGAGAATATTTAAACAATCAAACCATGTTTAAAGTATAAACAACTAACAAAAGAGCACACACATACGAATTTTAGTAATTTATGGTACCTACAAATTACAAAATAAAAATGATACACGTAGATCTAGACATGAAAGTATAATTCCGTGATCTAGATAGAAATTCTCATCACTTTCAGTCACATCCTAGGAAGAAGTAAGTGCAATTCAATTGGCTTATAAAGGTGGAAGTGGAAATTTGAACACACCCCCCCCCTTGTGAACCAAGTAGTAGATCCATGTGCAAACTGTACCTTCTGTCAAGAATTTTCAAGTAAATCTCTCTACAACCACCTCTAAAAAAGAACTTATTGATGGAGTAAAAACAGCTGACAAACAGCTGACAACTTGCAGCAAAATGTAGCCCGATCAAAAGCATAAACATGTGTAAATGCTCTCTGCTGTACTTTCACCTTCAGTCTTTGAGAGACCAACTGCCTTAACAAACTAATGATTAACCTCAGATCCAGTAGTTTAATGATTGCAAACACTCATTTTTGGTGACTCTCAAGACCTTCAGTCTTTGATTATATGTATGTGGTCGTAGATTACTGCGCGTATCTTATTAGATAAATATTAAGCTTAATACCCTGATTTACCATCCTATTTATTGCAACTTGGATAAAATCAATTCCATATACATCATTACCTTGAATACCTTCACCAACCATTCCGCCGAATATCTTTTTTAAAGATATTTCTTGTTAAAAACTGCATTCATCCAAGGTTGTAGGGTAGAGTAAGCAGATTATAATGATCTCAAGCTCTACGTAAAGGCTTAGAATTTTATTTCCAACGAAACGATACATTTATAAAACATGCAAAAATTAATCCCTGGATCTCCTTCAGCTTAAGTTATTAATGTCCACACACCATTGGCATCCATAAAACATAAACTAGAACATTTTATGTAAATGTTAAAATACGATTTGGAAGTACATTGTACTACTCCATCAATATGCCATTTTATGTCTCTAACTATTTCTACATAAACCCATTACATCATAACCTGTTTCTAGTTTTGAAGACATGTGACCACTTAAAGCAGGTTGAAAGTAAAGCAGAATGTGCCTTTTAAAGGTGCATTCTGCTTTACTGTCAACCTGCTTAAAGCTAAGATCTGCTAGGACAAAGAAAATATTTCTGATGGTACATACTCATGACTGGATAAAGAGGAACTAATTTTTTAAGTGGATGAATAAATGAAAGGCATAAAAAGGCGTATTTATGGGGTAATGGGTTAAACATAAAACACAAAAGACACTTTCAGTATCTTTCTGTATGGTTGCTTAAAGCAGGTTGGAAATCAAGCAGAAATTGCTCCTTGCTTCATTTTCAACCTGCTTTAAATGGTCACCTGTCTTCAAAACTAGAAACAGACCATGGGATAAAGAACAGTTATTTATGAAAAGATTGTTGACAACTTTTAAAACAGCTTTCAGGTTAATGCAGTATAAAAGCAATGCTGGAGCTTTCTGCATTACTTTTGTCCTGCATTAAGTAGCAACCTATCTTCCACATCATATAAAGATATTTCTGAAATATTTTTTTACTGCACTCTACGCATAATATTTGTAAAAAGTGATGGCAGTTGATCGTAATGAGACAAAAACTATAAGCATCATGATTTCTTTTCAGAAATAAGGATTTAGGAACTGGTAACAGCCCATAATATACAAAACAGATTCTATTTAGGAGGAAACACCTATTTCACAGACAAATATTGGCTTCATTTATACAGTAAAACTCACCCTAATACTATTATAACTCAAAAGACTTGGATTTGGTGTTTAACTCATTACTCCATAGCCTGTTTCTAGTATTGAGGATGAAAGTAAAGCAGAATGCGCTTGCTAGAAGATAGAAACTATTTCATATGATACATTATATTCATTACTGTATAAAATGGAATTATTTCCTTGAGTGGAGGAATGAATTCTTAAACTGCTTTAAATGTGTATCTATGGAGCAAATGATTAAGGCAGGTGACAACATAAAGCAGAATAAAAGTAAAGTTATAGGAGCTTTCTGTTTGAGCTTCATCTTGCTTTAAGCTTTCACCTTTGTTAACAAATTAGCACATAAATACGCAATTTTACACCTGTGATTTACTCTTCCACTTAAGGTACATTCTACTTTACCTTTAACCTGCTTTAAGAGGTCACCTGACTTAAAAACTAAAAGAAGGCTACATAGTAATACACTATACAGACAATACTGCAGCAGCGAAAGAGTTAACCCTTTCCACCATAGAAGCGCCTTTTAGCGCATTCATTATGTAACCTCCCTCCACTGAAGAAAATAGTTCCAATTTATACAGTCAAAAACATGTACCAAAAGAAATATTTTCTATTTTCTAGAAGATGGTAGCTGAAAGTTAAAGCAGGCTGAAAGTAAAGCAGAATGTGCCTAAAGGCACATTCTGCTTTACTTTCAAACTGCTTTAAGTACCCACCTGTCTTCAAAACTAGAAACAGGCTATGGGGTAATGGGTTTACACAAGTCAAGATTTTACAGGCTACCTGTCTTCTTTAGTCGTCAATCAATTCCATCACCTAGGTAACTAGTCAAAATATCGAAATTGACATACCCTTTAAACAACCCACAGATTACCAAATCAAATACACCAAAAAAACACACAACAATTCTTGAAAATAATTACAACTGATTTTTGCACAGATCAAGATCTAAAACATTTATTGCAAGCCAAGTCTATATATTCGGTAGCCACATCAAGACATCCCAAAGGTGGAAATATGTTAACCCTTGAAAGTGCTGAACAAAACTGTACATCCTTTTGCAAACAGTGTAAACCCTGATCAGAGGGCTCCTGAAGGAGCCCTCTGATCAGGGTCTACACTGTTTGCCATTCTTTTATACATTTTGGGGACAAAATCCCTCTCGAGTCAATGGAAATTGCTCATTTATTAGAAAACGGAAGATTCTATTTAAAAATGTGGGCATTTAACTCTTTACATGCTAGTGGCGGATATATCTGCCACAGTGATTACCTTTGCAAACAGTTTGGATCCAGATGAGATGCCGCGTAACGCGGCATCTCATCAGGATCCAAACTGTTTGACCCTAACCATGTTTAGAAAAGAAATTTAGACAATTCTATTTTTAGAACATCAGCAGACGACAAATTGTTGCAGACGAAAACATTATCCAGCATGCAAAGAGTTAAGGGATAATGAAGAGAATACAACCCATCAGCGGCAGATCAAAGTGATATGAAGAACAGACCTAATCTAACGGTAATCATCTTAAAGTGAAACTGCAGATGTCAGAAATGGAATGGCCTACAAAAACCTTTTAACACCTTCAACTTGCAGGAAACATGTCATCAATAAGAAAAATGATAAGCTAGAACTTTTTCTTACAATCTTGGTTGCTTCATATTAGTCTATCCTACGTAGTGATAGCTATTCTTTCAGATAGAAGATCTAGTTTACCAAAATTTAGAATCAGATGACAACACTGTGAAAACTCAGTTGAAGGTAACTTTTGAATAATGACAGGTGGATGAAATATAGAAAGCTTTCAGTATCATTTTTTGTAATGCATTAAAGCAGTCACCTGTCTTGCACACTGCATGTCAGCATCAAACTTTCTAACAATTGCTTTATAAAAATTTGATTGTACGCTAAAAGTACAGATAATTCTTTATCTTGTTCTTCACTGGTAAACTCCAATCTGTAACTTTTCCCACAGCGCTTTTGTTCAGATTAAAGTAGGCTGAAAGTAAAGCAAAACCCTCCTATACCTTACGTTTTAGTCAGACTTAATTAAGCAATAGTGTAAGAACGTATTGGGGACAACTCACTCTCAGAATTATTTATTGTCAACTAGGCCTTTTATTAGGAAACAGATTAATCCATTAGAAAATTTACCATGGTATTAAGGGCAAACATATAATACCCCTCCTCCCCCCCCCCCCCCCCCCCCCCCCCCCCCTTAGTATTGAATTTAGACAGATGGTTGCCCAACACATGCTGACAGAAAAGCAGAATGCTCCTTCAGGAGCATTCTGCTTTACTTTCATCCTGCTATAAGTTAACATATCTGCTAGGATGTAAGAAAAACTTTTTATGATGAATGTGCATGACAGTACAAAATGAAACCTCTTCTTCAGTTGAGGAATAATTTCAAGGCACAAACAGGTGCTGTATCTATTGGGTACCATAAGACAAAGGGTCTCCACATATTCCTTCCACAAGTGGGGCAATGAAAAAATTGGCAATGAAAGAATATTTAACTAATCTAGGTTTACATTGTTTTCCTATGAACTGATTCTTGGACTCTCAACATTACCAGCTTAAAGATACGAAATTGTCAGAAGAAAATAACAGCAAACGAATCCTTGAATATAATTACTATTCCAGGGGTCCACATACTCGAGGCATAGGTAGATTTGCTTAACTCTTTGCATGCTGGGTAATATTTTGGTCTGCAACAATTGTCGTCTACTTTTGTTCTAAAATGTGAATTTTTCAAAATTTCTTTTTAAATTCAGGGTCAGAATGGCAAACAGTTTGATCCTGATGAGACGCCGCGTTACGCGGCGTCTCATCTGGATCTAAACTGTTTGCAAAGGCAATCACTGTGGTGGATATATCTGCCACTAGCATGCAAAGAGTTAAACCATGAACTTGCCACACATTCCATGAAAGGTATTTGCTAACAGTTTAGCTCCAGATCAGATCCCAGCAATCCAGACTATTTGAAACTCATTTTCAATTTTGTCTTTTCAGATGAAATTTGGCACAAGCTAAATTTGAAATTATTTGTAGACCTTACTTTTGAAGCATACAACCTTTTGGCAGGGTACTGGCTAAAACATTGGCACATTTGCATTACATTCCATAACAAGTTGTTCTTTCTACAAAAAATGTTTGCCAAAGTAAGTTTGTTAACTAATAAAAAAGCTATTACAGAAAACCTGCTTAACCCTTTATCTCATGGTCTGTTTCTAGTTTTGAAGACAGGTGACTACTGAAAGCAAGTTGAAAGTAAAGCAGAATGCACCTTAAGACACATCAAGCTTAATTTTCAACCTGCTTGAAGCTTAGCTAAGACGCGGCAATATAGCCACATTTTGACTTTGAAATACAGATATTTTTTACTAAAACGATTTTGAAAACATTACAAAAAATCTGTAGAAATATGGGTACCTGTTTTTTAAGTTAAATTAATGTGAGTTTGAGATATAGAAGTCTGACTGTATCTACTTTTACTTATCCACAAAATAGCCACAGATGTGTTGTAAGATACAGGGGACAATAAAAAGAAGCTTTCTGCTTTTACCTTCTTCATTCTTTATAAGCACCCAGCAGATTTAAACCCAGTTGGACAAAGGTGATTGGCATTTTTCTCCACTGAAGAAAGTAGTTCCAATTTACACAGTAAAGAATATGCACCATTAGAAATATTTTCAGTATTCTAGCAGAAAATTTCTTAAAGCAGGCTGAAAATAAAGCAGAATGCACCTTTAGGTGCATTCTGTTTTACTTTCAACCTGCTTTAAGACAGGGGTCACCAGCATCTTCAAAACTAGAAACAGGCTTTTGGGTAATGGGCTTTATATAAGCCCTGGATCTTCTATTATATGTAGGCAGGGCTCCAGATA
This sequence comes from Gari tellinella, assembly GCA_922989275.2. NCBI lineage: Eukaryota > Metazoa > Mollusca > Bivalvia > Cardiida > Psammobiidae > Gari > Gari tellinella. The sequence goes on along the minus strand of OV277869.1, from coordinate 40,774,224 downwards.
AGAGGGAGTAAACTGAACAAATCCAGCATTTTCTCACTCATTTTAGCACCAAATCCTATGGTGTTACTATTCATTAGAATCGTCTCTTCGAGACCATTCTAATGAGTAGTGACACTATAGGGTTTAAAGCAGAAATGAAGATTTTAATTTTTGAAATACTCCCTTTATCTGGAGCCCTGTCTGTAACAGTTGCACTCTACTGTACTAATTAGGTGATGTGTAAGTGTTGCATCACTGCTTGCAAAATAAAAAGGAAGATACTAATCTTGATGATGCAGCTGGCAACTTGAATCTGCCAGAAAAATGGAACAAAAAAATTATTAACAGCAAAAACTTCCCCGGGGAAAATTCAGGTAGCTAGCAGTCTTTCTCCGAAAAATATGACTACTTGTATGCATGCTGAGTTAAATTTGTGTTAGCACTCCCTTTCCTGTGTATATTGCCAAAGGATCACATCTGCACCCTTTCCTCTGCAAAAGCCTCTATCTTGTCTCGATAAATGCTCTCAAAACAGTATCACTGGAAATGTGAACCTTGAATCAAGTTTGACCATGGTTAAACATGGCCAAAAATGGTTGTCTTTGTTGTTTGTTCATACTTTGACTATGGTCTATTTTGATATTGATTCAACCATGATTTTGATTTGATCTGACTGTGGTAAATGGTCCTGTTTTCCAGACCATGAAACAAGGTCGATTTTAAACAGTAAAACCAAAATTATTAATGAATATTGCATTGCACAAATAGTCTCTGTTGCTTACTTTAGATACAACGATTTAAGATTTCTAAACAGTTTAGCAGGAAATAGTGTACACTTTATGTATTGTCCATGACTGACTATGATTCACGAACAAGAGTCTTTATCTGATCATGATTTATGGTCAACAGTAATTACTTGACCCTGAATTATGAGCTCAAAGTAGTGATAATAATTTTAATAAGCTAATTTTCACATTGCTCATGCAATACCGAAATTTCTGTCGCTTTGTCATCCTGAGGAAAACATGCTTTTCCCCCAAAAACAATCAATGAAGAGAGAATTCTAATGAGTAGTGACACCATAGGGTATAACCCTTTACCCAATAGAAGCGCCTTTTAGCGCATTCAATTTATTCTTGCCCTGAAGAAAATAGTTCAAATTTGTACATAAATACAAAATATGTTATACAAAATATGTTCTATATTCTAGCAGATGATAGCTTAAAGCAGGCTGAAAGTAAAGCAGAATGCGCTTAAAGCGCATTCTGCTTTACTTTCAACCTGCTTTAAGTGGACACCTATATTCAATACTAGAGATATGCTATGTGGGAAAGGGTTAACCCTTAGCCTGCCACTCACGACTATAGCTCCATATGCAAACAGCTTGGATCCGGATGAGACGCCGAGTAACTCGGCGTCTCATCCGGATCCAAGCTGTTTGACACTCAGACAACATTTTCAGCAATTTTGAGCAACTTTGAAGCACTTTGAAACTTGAAGCAGACGAGAAATATAGCAGACGACAATTTATTTGGCGGGCTAAGGGTTAATGCAGAAATAAAGATTTTTGTTTTGAAAAACAGTGTTCCCTCCCTACACTGGCCCTCCAAACAAGAACTCCCTCCTTACAACGAACCTTGTCGCTGTTCCCTAAACAAGACAATTATATCTAAAGTTTTCATGGCTGCAATATCTTCTGCTTAAAATGGTCGTCTGCTGGTTTTCTCAAATTAACATATTGGACATTTTGATAGAAAAAACATAAAGACGAACGACAAACAGCTTGAATCCAGATCAGACGCCGCGTTACGTGGCGTCTGATTTGGATTCAAGCTGTTTGCAAATGTAAATCCATTTCCCTCCCTATAACGACTCCCTCTGAACAACACACATTTTTTATGTGTTCCACTGGGTGTCGTTGTAGAGAGGGAGAGCTGTATTCCCCTGATCTGGAGCTGTGTCATCTGGTTCTGCACTGTTAGCTTAAGTCAATTTTTTCAAGGTACCCCCAGTATAAATCCAGGCTAACTTTTTCCGTATGTCATAGACATGTTTTTATCATCAAAGCATGCAAACACCTGACATTGAAAAATCACCCGACTCCAACAACTGTTTCTACGACGATGCTGTACACCTGCTCCACGTATCATCTGCCTTAAAAAACATCGATAGATAAACGCCTGACAGCAGCTGTTCTTCTTTTACTTAGTTCTGTGAGGACTTATTGACAGAAAGTTTTCTAACTTCTGTAGATTAAGATTAATACAAACACTAAATTCATTTGTCAGATGAGAGTGTCATCTGCTTGCAAACTTTAACTTTTAAAAAAAAAAATTCTAGGGAAAGATGAAAGTGAAGGAGCCTTCAGCTTGCTTTCAGCTTCTACCTGTCCAGATACCGGAAAATAATTCTATGACCCTTTGACCCATTACTTCATAAATAAATAATTGCGCAATCGATGTTTTCTTCAACAGAAGGAAAATGATCCTCTTTATCAGTTATGAATATTCCCCATAAGATATATTTTCCATATCCTAGCAGTCTGAGACATATTCAAGACTTTTCATCTTGCTTTAAGCTGCAGCCTGTATATAACACTATCGGTGAATCATCATTTTTTTGCAATATGCAGAGAAAAGGGTTTAACCCTTAGCCTGCCACTCACAACTATAGCTCCATATGCAAACAGCTTGGATCGGGATGAGACACCGAGTAACTCGGCGTCTCATCCCGATCTAAGCTGTTTGACACTCGGACAACATTAGCAACTTTGAAGCAATTTGAAACTTGAAGCAGACTAGAAATATAGCAGACGACAATTTATTTGGCAGGCTAAGGGTTAAACGTAACAGGGCTGCCATTTCTCCGTATTTTTCCGAAATCTTTGGACTTTTCTAATTTCTCCAGTCCTACAGATTTTCCCTATTTTTTTTTGATTAATTGGTGGTTTTTTACTTAGGATATATTGAAATGGGTGCCAAACAGCATAGATCCAGATTTTAGTGTTATAAAACCTGGCAACCAAAGTGTTAAAGGTACGCTTCCCTATGCCTCACGCTTAAAACTTTCGAAATTTTAGGATTTTATTTCTCAACTTATGGGTAGCCCTGATGTAAGCAGGGTAAACATTTAACTCTTTGCATGCTGGGTAATTTTTTTCGTTTGCAACCTTTGTTGTCTGCTATTGTTCTAAAAATATATTTTTCTAAATTTATTTTCAAAACATGGTCAGAGTGTCAAACTGTTTGGATCCTGATGAGACGCCGCGTTACGCGGCGTCTCATCTGGATCCAAACTGTTTGCAAAGGCAATCACTGTGGCGGATATATCCGCCGCTACCATGCAGAGTTAACCTAGAATCATTCACCTGGCAAAAGAACAAATAAAACATTAGTTTTTTATGTCCCAGTAATAATTATGTGCTGACGGGTAAATCACTGGGCATTTTTCTGTAGATCTTTTCACATTTCCTAACAGAGTGACTTATTTTCTTTTCTTTTTTCTTCCAGAGGCAATCAATAGAGTTATGTGTTTGGTGTAATTACAGCGAAGAAGACTCTTACCCACAAAACTCGTGACTGTGTACTCAATAACTTATTTCCTTAGCTAAAAAAACCCCCAAAAACTTATTTCCTTAGCTAACAGTTTAGACCCAAATCAGGTTCAGAGGTTATAAAGCTTTTGAGTTGTGCCTGAAGTTGTTCTCAAGCATTTGATTGGTCAGATTTGAGCCTTAGGCTCAAATCTGACCAATCAAATGTTTGAAAAACATTTCAGACTAATTTCAAACTCTTTGTAACCTTGGACCCAGATGCTGGGTAATCAGATGTCTGAACAAGCTCCAAACTTTTTGCCTCTATGATAATGAAAAAAAATCGTCAAAAGGCGACCATTTTCAAAATTATATAGCAATGCGTTTAGATTCATTTAACCTTTTCCCCCATAGAAGCACCTGTTAGCAATTTAATTTATTTCACCACTGAAGAAAATAGTTCCAATTAATACAGTCAAGAATATGCACCATTAGAAATAGTTTCCAATACTAACAGCTTGTAGCTTAAAGCAGACTTAAAGTAAAGCAGAATGCATGTTAAGGAACATTCTGCTTTACTTTCAAACTGCTTTAAGTAGTCACCTTAGGTGATTTTCAATACTAGAAACTTGCTATTGGGTAATGGGCTAAGATTGACTGAATATAAAATATCATCTAATTCAACAAGTTCAAACAGACTGAGCTTAACTAGAAATATTCGGATCAGCTGGCATTTTAGCTATGGTAGAATCCTGTTGGGTGTTTTTACAAGATTTTCTAATTCGATATAAGCGCCATTAGTATGATTGATGAAACCCAAACAAACTCATGGTCAAAACAGATGGGCTGGCACATTAGGGTAAATTAATGGAAAGCTCCCCATAACCCTAGTAATTATATTGTTATTATTTAACCCCATAGAATATAGACTACAAACAGATTTGTGTTCAACCTACAGTCAAAACTAGATAAATCAAACCAGCATTAGTTAGAACATACCCATATTTCAAAGTTAAAAATGGCTTATAGCCACGTTTGAACTTTGAAATATGGGTATGTTTGACTTAAGCGAGATCGACTTATCAAAATTAAACTTATGAAATACGGTTAAGTTCGATTTAAGCGAGTTCGAAGGATCAAATTTTGTCTGTATCTATCATGGCCTGTTTTATACAGTAAAACCTCTCTATTACGACCACTAAATTATGTTAATTATTAGGGTGTTTACGATAGGTGACCGCTTAAAGCAAGGTGACAGTGAAACAGAAAGCTCCTACAGGAGCTTTCTGTTTCACTGTCACCTTGCTTTAAGCTTTCACCTGTCTATTAAACAATCAATTAGCCTTCGTTTTAGTGGTCGTAATAGCGAGGTTTTACTGTATGTAACTCCACCCATTACCTGCATCTATCATAATTATGAACTATTACAATGGCTAACAAAATGAACATTTCACACCAGGAAAGAGCCCAGAATCATTTGCAGCCAGATCCTATAAGAAAACAGTGCAGACTTAGATCTGAGTCTGTACTGTTTTCAAAAAGCACCAATTTATCCTCATAGCAAAAGAGTGGATAATCCTAAACAGGGCTTGTGCACTATTTTTCTTAAAGAATCTGTTTGTCATGACTCTGCATCCTTTTCTGGGGCTAACTTGCCTTAGTTTATAAGCCAATGTAATAGGATAATCTGATAGATGTTCATATTAAATGGGCAGAGTTTTATATATGAATATTCAGCAGGAGAAGGGTAAAAGGACACTTTATAAGGAGAGTTTCCAGGTACAGTAAAACCTCGCTATTACAACCACTAAAACGAAGGCTAATTGATTGTTTAATAGACAGGTGACAGCTTAAAGCAAGGTGGCAGTGAAATAGAAAGCTCCTATAGGAGCTTTCTGTTTCACTGTCACCTTGCTTTAAGCGGTCACCTATCGTAAACACCCTAATAATTAACATAATTTAGTGGTCGTAATAGAGAGGTTTTACTGTATATGTTAACACCTCATTATTTTATTACAGCTTGAAATGGCAAATTAGACTCTACATTACTGAATGAGATGAAACAGTTCTAAAGGGGCTTCAGTCAGATGATGAATTTCCATGACAAATCTGAACAGCTTTCAAAATCAACAATGGCAATGAAAAAAGGTCTCTTTAACGGAAACACCATTTATCAAAATTAATGATGATTTATAGCAATGGGGTGACAACAGAACACAGACAGACAGATACACTGAGAGACAAACACTCAAAGTCTGGTGTTGAGTTTTTTTTTTAACCCATTTAACCCTTTACCCCATAGCCTGTTTCTTGTTTTGAAGACAGGTGACCTCTTAAAACAGGTTGAAAGTAAAGCAGAATGCGCCTTAAGGCGCATTCTGCTTTACTTTCAGCCTGCTTTAACCCTTTGAACCCTAGTCCCGCATATAGGCGTCCTTTTCAAACAGTGTACATGTGAATAGTACACTTGTCCCATGCAAACAGTGAAGACCCAGATCAGAGGGCTCCGAAAGGAGCCCTCTGATCAGGGTCTTCACTGTTTGTCATAATGCCAAACATTGACAAAAACAACCCTTAAAAGTCAGAAATGTCCTAGACTAAAATGGAAACTAGAATTGTCCATTTAAAGTTTCAGGGAGGAAAGAGTTAAGCTATTAACAGCTAGAATAATGAAATTATTAAATATGACACATATTCATTACGGTTTATATTGGAACTATTTTCTTCAGCTGATGAATAAATTGCATGTGCTAAAAGTCGCTTCTATAAGGGAAAGAGTTAAGCCCTTAACCTAGTGTCTACTAATGTAGACATCAGCAAACAGTGATTACCATACCCAGATGAGATGCTGCACAATGCAATGTAATGTCTCATCCAGGTCTGCAATGTTTGCTATTTCATATGAAATGTTCTAATACATGTATTGACAAATACTGTAGTGCATGACACCCCTGTATATCTATAATGAGATCTCCCAACAAGCATACAGGACGAGTAGGCACTAAAGGGTTAATTTCATCTTTACTGAGAACTCAAAGAGTGAACCCTTTTCCCATTTTAATTAGCTTTTCAGTATTGAAGACAGATGGTTGCTTAAAGCAGACTGAAGGTAAAGCAGAATGCTCTTTAAAGAGCATTCTGCTTTACTTTCAGCCTGCTTTAAGCTACCTACTGCAAGAATATCGAGAATATTTCTTATGAAACATATCTATAAATTGTACCTTTTTTCTTCAGTGGAAAAATAAATTAAAGTCCTAAAAATTCATATCATTCTATGGAAGTAATGTTTGATGCATTGTCTTTGGTCTAAATTACATACAGTAGGTAGAAAGTGAGCAAACTTTGGCCCTCGGGGCAGGCACAGAGCCAATTGAAGGAACAAAAATGTTTGGAGTAATCTTACTTAATTATCAACAACTATTACTTGACAAAAGAATTTCTTCTTCACAAATTCCTAAATGCCAGCGTACATGTTTTACCAGAATTTCTGGCCTTGAACAGGGAATCTGTGAACAATGGGTATAACTAGGTATATTAACCCTTCCCTCCATTAAAGGTTACAAGTACAAATCATCTACATCAAGGGTCATGCTTAACTCTTTACCCTATAAATACGCCTTTTTACGTCTTTAATTTATTTCTCCCTTGAGGAAAATAGTTCCTTTTAAAATAGTCATGAATATGTTTCATAAGAAATATTTTCTTTATTCTAGCAGATGGTAGCTTAAAGCAGGCTGAAAGTAAAGCAGAATGTGCCTTAAGGCACATTCTGCTTTACATTCAACCTGCTTGAAGTGGTCACAAAACGAGAAACAGGCTATGGGTAAAGGGTTAACCAATTACCCCATAGCCCCTTTCCAGTTTTGAAGGCATGTGACTACATGTACTTGAAGCATGTTGAGAGTAAGGGGAATGTGCTGTTACTTTCGTCCTGCTTTAAACTACAATCTGCCTAAGGATTAAGAAAATATTTCATATGGTGTACATTCATGACTGTATAAATTGGAATTATTTTCTTGAGTGGAAGAATAATTCAAAGGTGTTAAAATGTGTTTTTATGGAGTGAAGGGTTAAAACAAGATAAAAGTAAAGCTCTTTACTTTAATCTTGCTTTGACTGTTACCTGTATTCAACAGCATCAATGAATTTTTATTTGTGTACTTTGTGGCCTGAAGGATGGCGTAAAGGTGTACTATGGGTTATTTGGAGAAACAATGGCACTATGGCTTATGCATGGTAAAACAAGACTGCATGTTCAATAAACGCTTATGCCCCCGGTGGCATCCTTGACAATATATTCTGAATTTTTTCTAAGTCCAAATTAGGTCAAGGTCAAACTGAGCTTGGGTATTATTGGTGAGTTGGTAATGGTCCAAGGCAATCACTGTATAAGTATCAAGGCATTGTAGTAAACAGTGTTGATGCTGGACGAAATAGTAAAATCTAGTTAACCAAGAAAGCAACCATTTAAAATATTCTAAGTTAAAATTAGGTCAAGGTCAAAATAAAAGTTTGATGATATTGGTGGATAGGGAATGGTCAAAGGCAACAACTGTATAAGTATCAAAGCATTGTAGTCAGATGTGTTGATGCTAGACAAAACGGTTAAATCTAGTTAACCAAGAAATAGCCTACTTAAAATATTCTAAGTCCAAATTAAGTCAAGGTCATGGTCAAAATCAAAGTTTAGTGATATTGGTGGATAGGGAATGGTCCAAGGCAACAACTGTATAAGTATCTAAGCATTTGGGTAAGCGGTGTTGATGCTAGAGGAAACGGTAAATTCTACTTAACCTTGTTACAGACGGACGGACGGGGCCCGTGCGTTCTCACGAATGATACATTGTGCAACTTTTTTTTCGCCCAGATATACACTGTGTGTCTTTTTTTCATTGTGCAACTAGTCACACAAAACATGTTGTCAAAGTATCTTCAAAATGTGTCTTGTCCAACATAACACCTATTGGTAGAAGTTGCACAACATTTTTGTCCAAAGTGATGTCCATGTCAAAATGTCCATCAATTTTTTCTTACGAATGGTATGTTGTACCATTTTTTTTTCGCCCAGATATACACTGTGTGTCTAAGAAAAAAAGAGAAAAGCCCCACAATACGATTTTTATATATATAGTCCCACAAAATATTAGACACACAATGTATCATTCGTAGGCGGACGGACGGACGGACAGGACGATTATACTATATGCCTCCGCATCTGTCGATGCCGGGGGCATAAAAAAGCTTTTACACATTATTAATTTATTCTGTAACTGAAGAAAATAGTTCCACTTATAATATACAGTCATGAATATGTACCATAAGAAATATTTTCTATATTCAAGCAGATGGTACCTCTGTGAAAGTGTTAAAGAATTTTAGAACATTCATAATTATTGTTAAATGGCCGCTTCTAGAATTGTTCTAGAGCTTCAAGAATGACTTTACACATTCTACAAAAGGAGTTCAAGAACTTTTGTAATTCTAGAAAAATGGTTCTGAAACCATCAAACTTCCTGAATTTTTGCAGAATATTCATGAACCTTAAATGACCGCTTCTCAGTGCTAGAATTGTTCATGAATAGTCAAGAGATTATTCTGGAATAGTTCTAGAATAATTAAATACCTTCCCACAGGGGTAGTTTAAAGCAGGCTGAAAGTACAGCAGAATGCACCTTAGGCACATTTTGCTTTATCTGCAACCTGCTTTATCCCATTACCCAATAAATATGCCTTTTTAGGCCTTTAATTTAATCATCCACTGAAGAAAATAGTTACACTTTATAGTCATAAATATGTACTGTTATGAAATAATTTCTATATTCTAGCAGATCATAGCTTAAAGCAGGCTGAAAGTATAGCAGAATGTGCCTTAAGGCACATTCTGCTTTACTTTCAGCCTGCTTTAAGTAGTCATCTATCTTCAAATCTAGAAATAGGCAATGGGGCAAAGGGTTATTTAAGCAGGCTTAAAGTACAGCAGAATGCAGCTTAGACACTTTTTGCTTTATCTGCAACCTGCTTTAAGTAATCATCTGTCTTCACTATCAAGTAATGGGTCACATGGTTTCTCAATCAAATATTGACAGTTTCTAGTACTGTATGGGCTGTGCACGTGCTGTATTATAAGGGGCTTTGGTGTGTGGACATATGGCATGTATTAGCCAGCATGCAGTTGGCCATTAACACATTGTTAGCAGAGGAAATGAAATATAAGTAGCACAACATGCTCCGTGCTGGCTTGATGAAGTTGTAAATAATGTCTGGTATTCGGACACATACCTATCAAACAGCTGACCACTGAATGCAAACAGACTGCTACTGCTCTCGGGACGCCACATGAAAGGGGGTAAATCTAAACATTTCCAACACTTACATCTATAGATCATAGTCTCTCAGAGCTCCCTTGCCTGGCGCTTGGCATTATAAGGGTAGTATTGTAACTGTAATGCCCTGGGGCCCATTTTGTACGACAAATTTTGTCCTAAGTCATATTATAAAGGTCTAAATTATTATTTATTTCTCCATCTATTCCTGTCTTGGGACATCTCTTTGGAATCTTCTTGAAAAGAAATTTGAAATTAAAAGTGTTTTAAAGTTTTGACTTACAACTGTTTTTGTCATACAAATTTTTATGAAACAGGCCGGCTCCAGATAAGGTGAGTATTTCAAAAACTATATAACTATTAACTCCACCAAACCCTATAATGTGACTTCTTATTAGAATCATTACTTTGCAATGTTTTAATTGGTACTATGCTCCATCTCTACAACATCACCCAATGGGTGTTGTTTAGAGGGAGTTGTTATAGGGAGGGAAATATTAAGACTTTGCTTACATTTAACGCCCCTAACTAATTATTATTCATACACTATAATGTCTACAGTTTGGAAGTCATGAAATCCAAAAAATTTCCAGATGAAAACTTAAAAAAGCAGGCTGAAAGGAGCATTCTGCCTCTGCTTTTAACTTTCAGCCTGCTTCAAGTGGTAACCTGACTAGAGACAGGCTATGGGGTAATGGGTTAACTCTTTCCTCCCTAAAATCTCAAATGGACAATTCTTGTTTTCAATTAATCTTTTCCATTTTTTACATTTTAGGGTTGATTTTTACAATATTTGTCAAAAGTACAAACAGTGTAGACCCTGATCAGAGGGCTCCTTAAGGAGCCCTCTGATCAGGGTTTACACTGTTTGCATAGGACAAGTGTACTCCTTACAGGTATGCTGTTTGCAAATGACGCATATATGCGTGACTTGGGTTCAAAGAGTTAAGCTGTCATCAGGTGTAAGAGAAATCAATGTTTCTTCGTTACAGAATGGCCGCCTAACACAAATTCCGCTGTATTGTTGCCACTGGGTGGAGTAGCATACCTCACATGACTATGCAGCATAGTTCCTCATTATATTTCTGTAACACTATAATGTTTACAAACCGTGCCATACTTGCCCTCTATGGAACGCAGAACAATAAGAGTTATTACATTTTTTGTTATACTTTTGCTGTAATCATACAATTTTTCACCTATATTTTCTCTTAGTCTTAACCTATATGCATCATAAAACTGTATTATGGGCTGGAGGCCTTCTATATCAATAAACTATGCGTTATGTTACTTCTAACTTTTGCATTTTATGTTACCTAAACCCTTTCCTCGCTTAAAAGCGCTTTTGAAATATCTTAAATGTTTACAGTCCTGAATATGTATCATAAGTAGTAAGAAATATTTTCTATACTCTAGCAGATGATAGCTTAAAGCACATTGAAAGTAAAGCAGAATGCGCCTTAAGACTCATTTTGATGAGTCCAAACAAGGAAGAAACTAGCCTATGATATATGTGACACCAAATATTCCAGCCGGGTTTTCTCTTGTCTGTATTCTATATTTTTGTTTTTGAAATATCTTCAATTTATACAGTCATGACTATGTATCATAAGAAATATTTTCTATACTCTAGCAGATTGTAGCTTAAAGCAGGTTGAAAGTAAAGCAGAATGTGCCTGAAGGCGCATTCTGCTTTACTTTCAACCTGCTTTACGTGGTCATCTGTCTTCAATACAAGAAACAGTCTATAGGTAATGATTTAAAACAAACATGACAGCTATAGTATACAGAAAAGCAAGTATATTTTTTCTTCGGCTCTTCTCTTTTCTTGCTCAGCTCTTAGCTCTTCTCTTTTCTTGCTCAGCGATAACTCAAATTCTTATCATATAATCAGGGAAGATATGGGTCATTTTCAGTTGTTTTCACCTGAGAAGTTCTGGGATTACAACGACTTGGAATCAGACTCCCCAGAAATGTCAGATTGCCAACTGATGATTACTATTAACCCATACTCCATAAATACATCTTTTTACGCTTATATGTTATTCCTCCACCTTAGAAAATAGATCCAGTTTATAGACATGAATATGCTTCATGAGGAATAGTTTCTATATTCTAGGAGATGGTAGCTCAAAGTAGCCTGAAAGTACAGCATAATGCGCCTTAAGGCACATTCTGCTTTACTTTCAACCTGCTTTAAGTGGTTACCTATTTTCAATATAAGAAACAGGCTATGGGGTAAAGGAAACTTTTCATAATTATTTACTATTCCTCTTTTGATTAAAGTTTAAATTTTATTTATTTTACATTGATTATGAAACAAGTTCTAACAACTCTAGAAAATCACTTTCGATGGTGCGGATGGTGGCGTATTTGTTCATTTCGGTGGGAGGAAACTTGAGTTCCCGGAGAAAACCCATGTGTACAGATGGGCAACCAATGTACCCTCTCACATACTGCCCCCACCCGGGATCAAACTTGAGCCCGCATTGGTGAGAAGCAGGTGCGCTATCCAAACACATCCTCTTTTGATTATATGACCAGTTTATCTCGCAATTTTACTTGCTATATATACGATATAGAAAAATATGTAGTTATAATTAGTTCATGTATACTATTTCTTCAGTAAAGGAATACATTGAATGCGCTAAAAGGTACTTCTATGGGAGGAAATGGTTATGGTGGGTTACTATATATATTGGGAGGGAGCTAATATCTCCCGTATTAACACCTTTAGCCATAGCCAGCATCCTATCTGGATAAAACATCTGTTCGTTTTGTTTGTTTCTTTAAGTCTTTGAAAATCCCATCTGAACTAATGGCCAGCCCAGGTGAGTGACATCCTATATAACAGAAGTCTTGCAGGTTCCATAGTTCTTCTCTAACCTCTCAAATTCCCATATGTCCAAAACCTTCCAGCAAGGGACTGCTTAACCCTTTACCGAATAGCTTGTTTCTAATTTCGTAGATAGGCGACCACTTAAAGCAGGTTGAAAGTAAAGCAGAATGCACATTTTAACTCTTTTAATTTATTTCTTCGCTGAAGAAAATAGTTCATTTCCTTACAGTCAAAAATATTATTATCATAATCTTGTAAATATGTATCGTAAGAAATATTTTCTATATTCTAGCAGATTGGTAGCTTAAAGCAAGCTGAAAGTAAAGCTTACTTTCAATATGATTTAACCCGTTTCCCCATAAATACACCTTTTCACGCCTCTATTTTGTTCCTCCACTGAAGAAAATAATTCTATATTAAACAGTAATGAATATGTAGCATAAGAAATATTTTCTATATTCTAAAACAGTAAAGCAGAATGTGCCTTAACTTGTTTTAAGTGGTCACATGTCTTCAAAACTTTAACTCTTTCCTCCCTGAAACTTTAAATGGACAATTCCAGTTTCCATTTGAGTCTAGTCCATTTCTGACTTTTAAGGGTTGTTTTTGTCAATGTTTGGCCTCATATGACAAACAGAGAAGACCCTGATCAGAGGGCTCCTTTCGGAGCCCTCTGATCTGGGTCTTCACTGTTTGCATAGGGCAAGTGTACTATTCACATGTACACTGTTTGAAAAGGACGCCTATATGCGGGACTAGGGTTCAAAGTGTTAAACAGTCTAAGGGGTAAAGGGTTAAAAGACAAAACAGCTATGAAGAATAGTAATGATATTATCTGCCCAATTGAAGAAAGAAATCCTCTCAACCAGCAGGCAAAGGTGAAAAAAGAGTTCCTGAACCTTGAACCATGGAAACAATTATAATTAAACATGATAGAAATCATTTTCTCCCCACCACCATCTTACTACACCTGAAAGTGATCTGGGTCTTTGCTGCTCTGACCTAGGTCACATGATCTTATCGGCATCTTACAGCAGGCAAAAACAGCTATCTGTGACACCCTATAGTCAGTTGTGTGCCAGACTGAAGTAGCTTCTTTCTATATCTATATAAAGTTATCCCAGTCTTACAGACACTTATGATATCTTTACAATGATATGTCAGGGGCGAAAAAGGTTGATCAAATGATAATAACCCTTCATTGCCTGTATAATACCATCTGCTTAAGTTTTTGCTTGATTCAACCCTTTACCCCAGCTTATTTTTAGTTTTGGGGACAGATGACCACTTAAAGCACAGGTGAGAGTAAAGCAGAATGTGCCTTAAGGCACATTTTGCTTTACTCTCAGTCTGCTTTAAGCTACCATCTGCCGAGATATAGAAATAGGCTGTAATTCTAATGCTGCTTATTCATGACTATGTAAATTGGAACTATTTTCTTCAGTGGAGGGATAAATTAGAGGCATAAAAAGGAGTATTTAAGGGGTAATGGGTTAAAACACTATGATTTTAGACATTTCCTCTGAAGATACATGAATACATGGTTTAAGCAATTACAGTAGAGCTACGATGTGTCGATGTTGAAGGGACCATCAGAAAAAAGTCGCGACATCGAAGCTCAACTAAGGCCTGATCTTAGATCTTAGAACTACATGTAGTCTTCAGAATTAGTGTTCACCAAATTGCTATTGGTTCAGGAAGCCAATATTCAATGTCCACAATATTGTTCTACAGTGCTCCCTCTCTACAACAACACCCAATGGGAGACAAACATTGTGTGTGTTGTTGGGAGGGAGTTGTTATAGGGAGGGAAATATGCTTAAATATGCAAACAGCTTAAATCAAGATCAAACGCCGCGTGATCCAAAATGGGTGTGAAATCATGCCAAAGCTTTAGTGCCAAACTGATTTAAGTTCTACACTGTTTGCAAACATCTTTATAACCAGTTTCCCAGAACGGTGAATGTCTCAGGGCTCCAATGTTTTGTCATACCATTCTCTATGTCAGCATCATGACTGATAAGCATTGCTCAATCATTTACCAGCCAAGGTAACAAAACAACTGTTACAACTGCGCACTAACAGTGACAAGTCTTCACACTTTTAACACTGAGTGAGTGCAAGGTTTCACCATTTTCAATTCAGGTCAAGGTGACTGTAAGTCTTGAAGAACATTATATTAGCTGGAGATGTTTCCAGAATGTTAAACAATAGAAACAAATCTGATTGAATCTTTGAGACCTGAATCTTTGCGACCTGAACTAGAGATGCACTTCCCCCCACCAAGGTACTTTCTCAACCCTGATACAGATCTACCTCTGAAAACCCATCTCTTCCAGACAGTGCAAAAAGTTGTTAAAGAGAGGATTCCTGATTGTAGACACTTAGCTACCCTTCTTTAACCCATTACCCCATACATACACCTTTTTACACCATTAATTTAATCCTTTACTGAAATAATAGTTCCAATTTATACAGTTATTAATATGTACGATAAAAATATTTTTTTTATATTTTAAAAGATGTTAGCTTAAAGCAGGCCAAAAGTAAAGCAGAATGTGCCTTAAGGGGCATTCTGCTTTACTTTCAACCTGCTTTAAGTGCATGGTCACCTATTTTCAAAACTAGAAACAGGCTATGGAGTAATGGGATAAAAGTGGAAATCGCTGTCTCTAAGGCAGATGACAGATTAGCAGACACTAGCCATGAATTTACTCATCATTTACAAACAGTGTACCTGTGAAGAGTTAACTTGTCCTATGTAAACAGTGTCAATGCGGGGCTCCAAAAGGCCAGTAGCTATTTGATTCACCATAAACAATATTTCTGTGGTTAAAGCAGGTGGTTGCTTAAAACAATATGAAAGTGGAGAAGAAAGCTCCTTCAGGAGCTTGTAAAACAAGATGAATGTAGAGAAGAAAGCTCCTTCAGGAGCTTGGAGCTTGTAAAACAAGATGAATGTAGAGAAGAAAGCTCCTTCAGGAGCTTGTAAAACAAGATGAATGTAGAGAAGAAAGCTCCTGAAGGAGCTTTCTTCTCTACTTTCATCTTGTTTTAAGCAACCACCTGTTATTAAAACTGTTTGTAAATCTTTATTTGTTCGCTTTCATCAGTGGGAACAACCCAACACACGAATAGGTAAAAGCATCATAAGATGCTCATACAGAGACTTGGGTCATTAGGAATAGGTACTTATGAAAAGGAAAAAGATTAATATTCAATCAAGAATGTATGACATCTGGTCGAGGACTTGGCACACAAAAGGGAGGCGACAGACAGGCTAAGGTCGCAGGTAACTAGAGGCATGCTTTCTTGGAATCCCGACATTCAGGTGCCAGCGCCAAGACATCACAAGCCACAAACGTTTTCATCCGAAAAATAGACAGAAATGATGAGAAATCCAGTTGTTGTGAGGAACCCAAAAAATAGGAATTGTTGCACATCCGATCATCTTTCTAGGTATTGCCATGGTTACGAAACACAAAAAATTTACAAATGAATATTTCAGAAGAAAGAAAAAAATCAGGTAATGTATTTGTAGGGAGATATAGAATGGGACAACAATAAAGATCCACATGTTAATGACACTTTTTGTCGTTGGTTTCGGATGTCTGCAGTGTTTTTTTTCTGTTCGCAGTCTGCCAGTGGCATAATCTTTACTCATTCACCGATCAAACCCGATAGTCAATATAAGTGTCTATGTTAACCAATTACCCCATAAATGTGCTTTTTTTTTTAACCCCTTGAATTTATTCATCCACTGAAGAAATTAGCAGAAGCCCTCTGATCTGGATCTACACTGTTTGCATATGACAAGCATACTCTTCACAGATGCACTGCTTGTAAATGATGCTTATATGCATCACTCTGACTTAATGGTTTAAAAGATGAGCCATTTCCTCAGTGAAAGGGATCTCTAGGACACTGAAAGCAGTAAGGACTAATATGTTTTTGGGCCTTACCTGGATCAAAACTGTTTGTATAGGTTTAATTAGTCCAGGGCTCCAGATAATGGGGAGTAATTTGAACAAATCCAGCATTTTCTCACTCATACAACACCAGATGCTATGGTGTTACTACTCATTAGAATTGTCTCGAAAAGACGACTCTAATGAGTAGTGACATCATAGGGTTTAAAGCAGAAATAAAGATATAAGTTTTTGAAATACTCCCCTTTATATGATCTAGAGCCCTGGGTTTACATTACTCCTTCACCCTTGGGGGAACCAGGGTAAAAAGGTTACAAGTTCATTACAGTAATTGTTCTGAGATAGGACAGTTTCTATAATTCTAGTTGACAAGGCAATGCCATAAAGAAATGCTTCTCTTTGCATGCCTTGAAGTTTGGAAGAGTTTGCTCCCTTTCTTATTTCTCATGTCACGGAACAGTGTCGTTTTATGCCTTTTTAACAAATTCTCTTTCTAGAAATATAAACCTAAACAAAGGCTCAGATCCTTTTCAAGGGAGAAAATTCAGTATATGTTTCAGAAAGGTGTTTAAATGTTTAAGACAGGTGACAAGCTGATAGTAAAGCAGAAAGCTGAAACAGAAAGGATAAAACAGGAGTTTTTCTATCAAAAAATCCTTTTTTTCTTTTCTTGAAGAAAAGATTTAAGTATTTTGGGAAACTTATAAAAACATGTTAATTCAGATATAAAAGAATGAGGTGAATTTTGACACTAAAAAAAGCCACACTAAAAAAATAATCTGGAGTCTGACATGAGTTTTCTCCCTTTCTTTCTTGCAGCATGATTCCATCTACCTGTTGGTTTTTTGTACGCTCAGTGCCAGTGGGAGCTGATCTATTGCTGATACCCCTATTCAGTTACAACGATTGTCATCTACTCCGCCTTTATCTTGTTCAGCACATTCTGACAAGGGTTTGAAAATATTTTGGATCCAGATCAGGCACTGACTATTGAGTATCTCAGTGTCCAATCTGGATCCAACCTGCTTGACAAAAACATGGTTCTTCCATGAAATAAGCATAAAAAAATCAATTTTTTGAGACAATAAATTTCAAGTATTTAATTTTATGGCAGGGCATGGGTCAATCTTATTTGAAACTGAAAATTTAAAGACCTTTGCAAATAGTTTGGATCCAAATCAGGGCCCACGTTAGTGGGGCCTGATCTGGATCCAAACTATTTGCCACTCATAACAATTGCTCTTTATTTCAAGATGAGAAAATTACAGAATATCAGCAGACTACTTTCTGCAGCAGACGACATTAACTAAACGCTGAAAGGGTTGATATTAAAACCAGCTGGAATTTTGAAATTTCCCCTCCCACTACTTACATTCTTCAAGGGATATTTTATCAATTGTCAATCTTTGAATACTGTAAAACAAGGTAATGTACATCTTTTAAGACAGCTTTGATCCAGATCAGGGCTACAGATTAGCGAGAGTAACCTGAACAAATCCAATATAATTATTCTCACTCATTTCAGAACCAAATCCTATGGTGTTACTACTCATTGGAATCCTCTCAAAGAAGTGGGAATACAAGTTTGAGTGAGTAACCGCGTACAAAAAGTACTTTTGTATGAGACATAACAAAACATGTTACAAAGTACTTAGATATGGCCACTTGTACATCACTATAAACAACCCCTTTGTAGCTGAGAACAGTTACTGCGGTTTCATTTATATAGCTCTAATTTAATATAAGTGAATGCATTTACAACCTGTTTGGATTCAGATTAGAATCTTGGAAACTCAGTGCCTGATCAGGATCAAAACTGTTTTGACATTTGGTACAGTGGAGAAGACGTTATTCTTTCCCGTTTAAATGCATACCAAATGCAAACGCACTAAAATACAGAAAAGTATACTTTTTTGAAATTTCTCACGATTTATTTCAATCTGAATCACAGGTACTTGACACATACTTTATTATCTATTAAACCCCCCCCCCCCTTTTTTAAAAAAAAAAAAAAAAAAATTTTTTTTTTTATTATAGATCTACTTCTATTATAGATACAAGGTAAACAGCGCAATTCAACACCTAGTCTTTACTATCGACTTAAGCTGATGCTAAATTAGACTCGATCGCCGATATTCTCTTGTGGTATCCTCGGGAAAGGATTAATTTATCAATATCTACTTTTTATTTCATCAAATTCCGTCAAATAACGCCACAGTATGTGAACTATAACGAAAATAAGCATAAAAAAGTTTTCTGTCGTTCTCTTGGTACATAGCAACGAATGTACATGTAGGGGTGATCTGTTATTTGTCCACAATAAACGGCCTATGCCACTGGAACTTTCACCAAATATTATAAATCATCTTTAAATGAAATATTATCAGTTTTATATAATTTACATAGAATGCAAAATTAAAAGAAACTTTACCTGTTTAATTTTGACCAATGAGATCGCTCCGTTCATTCAATTCATTCCGGTATTCAAAATGGCATTCACAATGAAATGAGTCTTTCACTTGTCAATTTCATGCCAAATTACATGTATATTTCATATAGCTGATAGTGAAGAGGGTCATGTTCTGACACAAACGTGTTTGCTCTAATGAAATTAGGTGAAAGTTCCAGCCGTAAAGGCCGTTAAATGTGCAAACCGACTAGATTACCCCTTATTTTGGGCAATAAATTCTGTACCAAGAGAACGACAGAAAACTTTTTGATGCTTATTTTCGTTATCATTCACGTACTGTGGCATTATTTGACGGAATTTGATGAAATAAAAAGTAGATATTGATAAATTAATCCTTGCCCGAGGATACCACAAGAGAATATCGGCGATCGAGTCTATTTTAGCATCAGTTTAAGTGGATAGTAAAGACTAGGTGTCGAATTGCGCTGTTTACCTTGTATCTATAATAGAAGTATAGTAAAAAAAAAAATTTTTTTTTTTTAAGGGGGGGGGGGGGGGGGGGGGGGGGGGGTTAATAGATAATAAAGTATGTGTCAAGTACCTGTGATCTGAATGGCAAACAGTTTGGAGCCTGATCAGACGTCAAACTGTTTGCATGGGAAATACTAGTTTAACTCTTTCCTCCCTGAAACTTTTAATGGACAATTCCAGTTTCGATTTTTGTCTTGTCCATTTCTGGCTTTTAAGAGTTGTTTTTGTCAATTTTGGCATTACTGACAAACAGTGAAGACCCTGATCAGAGGGCTCCTTTCGGAGCCCTCTGATCTGGGCCTTCACTGTTTGCACAGGACAAGTGTATTATTCACATGTACACTGTTTGAAATGACGCCTATATGCGGGACTAGGGTTCAAAGGGTTAAGCGTAAACATGTTTATTGGGGAAAAAAGCCTCTTCTCCACTGTATCAATGATTCTTTATTTACAAAGATATAAAGAGGACAAGTGTTTGCGACAATTGCTTAACCAATTCCCCCATAAATACGCATTTTTACGCCTTCCATTTATTCCTCCACAGAAGAAAACAATTCTGCTTCAGGGCTCCAGATAAGAGGTAGTTATTTCAACAAATCCAACATTTTCTCACTCCTTTTAGCACCAAATCCTATGGTGTTACTACTCATTAGAATCGTCTCGAAGAGACGATTCTAATGAGTAGTGACACCATAGGGTTTAATTCAGAAATAAAGATTTTAGTTTTTAAAAAACTACCCTTATCTGGTGCTCTGCTGCTGTTTATGGTCAGGAATATATACGACAATAAATATTTTCTATACTATAGCAGATAGTAGCTTAAAGCAGGCTGTAAGTAAAGCAGAATGCGCCTTAGGGCACATTCTGCTTTACTTTCAGCCTGCTTTAAGTGGTCACCTATCTTCAATACCAGAAACAGGCTCTGGGGTAATGGGTTAACTTTGTAGGATAGAAAGTAATGAGAACCTTCTGCATTATCATTATCCTGCATTAACCCTTTTACTCCGTAGCCTGTTTCTACTATTGATGACAGGTGACCACTTAAAGCAGGTTGAAAGTACAAGGAACATTTTGCTTTACTTTCAGTCTCCTTTAAGCTACCATCTGCTAAATAATATAGAAATTATTTCCTATGATACATATTCATGACTGTATAAAACGGAATTATTTTATTTAGGGTATGAACAAATTAACTGCATAAATACGTGTATTTGTGGTAAATGGTTAACACATTATCCCATAATTACGCCTTTTTACGCCTCTAATTTATTCTTCCAGTGAAGAAAATAGCTCTAATAGATAGTCATGAATATGTATCATAAGAAATATATTTTATTTTCTAGCAGATGATAACTTAAAGTTGGCTGAAAATAAAGTAGAATGCGCCTTGAGGCGCTTTCTGATTTACTTTCAACCTACTTTAAGTGGTCACATGATTTCATATCTAGAAGCAGGCTATGGGGTAAAGGGTTAAACAACCATGTCTTTCAAACTTTTAGTTTTTTCTTGAATGACTTCTTCTCCACACAAGAATGCCTGTATATTCGCATCGGAAATGCTAAAACAGCTGTGCAAAGTTTTATAGCACTATGATTGGTACCCTCTTGTGTTTAACACTTTCATCACTGAAAACCAAGTATTTGAAAACTTTGCAAACAGTTTGGATCCAGATCAGGCCCCACTAACGTGGGGCCTGATCTGGATCCAAACTGTTTGTCACTATGATCACATTTCTGTAAATATGAAGAAGGGTGAGCAATTTTTCAGAACTTTAGCAAACAAAATTAACAGCAGACAGCCGTAATTTGTATGGAAAGGGTTTACTCTGGTTTGCTCTTGACTCAAAAGACAATCAAGAGTGGAATTTATACCTAATTACCCATGAGCATGCTTCAATAAATCTCCTGAACATTTCCACACATCAAAAACCATCCATTTCATACCTGTTTTCACTTTTTGAGGGGTAAAAATGATACATTTTATATAAAACTTATATGAAACCTTTCCATATAATATGTTTCTTAATAAGGTCTTCAATGGTTATTAATTGTTTGTATATCATGAAATAAACTTACAGGTTGTAAACACCAGGGTGAGACAATTTGTTGTATATTCCACCCCCTTCACTGCCATAACATCATCATCTACTTTAAACAATTGTCGGCTAATTTTATTTCTCAAATTTAGATTTAATGTAATTTGACTTAAAGCATATCGAGGTGAGGGTCAAACAGTTTGGATCCTGATCAGACACCGCTTATGCGGCGTCTGATCAGGATCCAAACTGTTTGCAAATAATCATTATACTCAGAGAAAATAGTGAAGGGGTTGAACCTTACCCTTACAACGGTATCTACACTTTTATTTACAAACAGTTTGGATCTAGATCAGACACCGAGTAACTGTGCGTCTTATTAGGACCCAAATTGTTAGACACACTTATCAATATTTCTTCAGTAAAAATTGAATAAAATATCAATTATATAAATCTTACAGGCTACACTTTTCGAGGGATCGAGACACTAATATACCAGGTTTATAGCCTATACTCCTCATATAAAATGTTTTATACCAATTTTTGGGAATGCTTTGGAGAAATGAAAGCTTCCGCCCTATCATTAGGGCTGTCTTCATTTTCTTGTTTCATGTTATGGATGGGAAACTATTTTTAAGAGGAGACAAAGTACAAGATATTCATTGTGCACTTTATGTCATAGTCAACACAAAATCCCCCCTTTAACAGTAAATAATACAAGTTTTTATTACACAACATTTTTCATACTGAACTGCTTATTTAACTCTTTCACACCATGGACCTGTTTAAAATATACTCATTACTCATGTAGTTTTGTCAAGATATGCAACATAACTTTGAGAAAAAGCAGCAGACAACAATTTTAACCCTTTACTCCATAGCTAATTTCTAGTTTAGAAGACAGGCTCTTAAAGCAGGTTGAAATTAAAGCAGAATGTGCCTTATTGGACATTCTGCTTTAATTTCAGCCTGCTTCATGCTATTATTTTTTATGTCAATATTCATGACTGTGTAAATTGGAACAATTTTCTTCAGTGGAGGTATAAATGAAAGACGTAATAAGGCGTATTAATGGGGTAATGGGTTAACCCTTTGAACCCTAGTCCCGCATATTGGTGTCGTTTTCAAACAGTGTACATGTGAAAAGTACACTTGTCCTATGCAAACAGTGAAAACCCAGATCAGAGGGCTCCGAAAGGAGCTCTCTGATCAGGGTCTTCACTGTTTGTCATAATTCCAAACATTGACAAAA
Source organism: Gari tellinella (assembly GCA_922989275.2). Classification (NCBI taxonomy): domain Eukaryota; kingdom Metazoa; phylum Mollusca; class Bivalvia; order Cardiida; family Psammobiidae; genus Gari; species Gari tellinella. The sequence continues at coordinate 40,751,394 of OV277869.1, read as the reverse complement.
ACAACCCTTAAAAGTCAGAAATGGACCAGACTAAAATGGAAACTGGAATTTTCCATTTAAAGTTTCAGGGAGGAAAGAGTTAAGCAGACGATATCACAACAGACGTAAAAGGTTAGACATAATTGGGAAACAGCAGCAAGCTTTGTTGTAAGGAGGGAATCATTGTTTGGAGGGCCGTTGTAGGGAGGGAGCACTGGGAAACAGCAGCAAGCTTTGTTGTAAGGAGGGAATCGTTGTTTGGAGGGCTGTTGTAGGGAGGGAGCACTGTAGTGCTTTGCCACTGCCTACTTGACAGCTTATGAAGCAGTCATAACAACTTTGAAAGTGATTAATAGCATAATGCTACTAGAGCAACAAAGACAATGTTTTGAAGTTATGAAATAAGACAGACAGACAGTCATTCTTAAACATAGACCAACCAGAAAGACAATTGAAATGAATCTAATCAGGTAAACTCAAAATGATGATTTATGCTTATCCTATCCTAAACCCTTTCCCCATTAATACACCTTTTTACGCCTTTTATTCCTGCACAGAAGAAAATAGTTCCACAGTCATGAAAATGTACTATAAGAAGTATTTTCTATATCCTAGCAGATGACAGCTTTAAGCAGGCTGAAAGTAAAGCAGAATGTGACGTAAGGCACATTCTGCTTTACTTTCAACCTGCTTTTAGTGGTCTCTTGTCTTCAAAACTAGAAACAGGCTATGGGGTAAAGGATAAACCGGAGCTCTGCTCGCTACATTCTTTTATTATTAACCTTGATTGTGTTAATCATTCAATTTCCTCTTAAACATGGTCAGAGGTTAATTATTTCTCCCATTAATACATTAATCAAAGACAACTTTACCCTTCAAATCCTATAACAAATGCTGTCTAATTAAAATATCATCTGCTTCAATTCCACGATAATCAAACTCTTCTCCATACCTCCAAAAATATGATTCTAGCGGCAAATAGTTTGGATCCTGATCAGATGCCGAGTTACTCGGCATCTGATATGGATCCAAACTGTTTACGAATGGGAGTAAAAAAGTTATAATTAACACTTATAGTGTTAATAACTCTTTAAATTTCATGATAATGCTATTCCAGCAATAATCCTGGGCTCCTGTGGAGGAATGAAGTACAACAGGGAAAGGTTAAACCCCTTAACCCTTATCATGCTGAATTGTCGTCTGCTTAAAATATATCATCTGCTAAAAAAACTCATAATTGTTTTTGATATTTTTTAAAACTTGAGAAAGTCATTAATATGAGTTACAAACAGCTTGGATCCAGATCAGCCGCCGCGTTATGCGGCGTCTGATCTGGACCCAAGCTGTTTGCAAATATTAGCCAAGTCTCAATTAGCAAATGTCATCAGCTTAATCATTACTTTCACTTCCATTAATTTTGACCTACAACAAAAGATCTTTGATTCCTTCGGGGAAGAGTAAAAATGCAAGAGAAATTTTTCTCTTAATAAAGATAGATCAGGATCAAAACTGAGTGAAAGTTTTGTGATGGGTGTTGATTTGTTGGACAACGTAAGAAGTCAGGTATCAGCAGGCAAATCCATTAAGCTGTAGGGGAGGTGCCTGAGGAGGGGGATAGTAAATCATCCGCTCAGTGGAGCTTAACACTTTCACCGTCAGAGGCACATAAAGTCCATTTTGTAAACAGATTGAATCCTGAACAGATGCTGCGTAACGCGGCATCTGATCAGGATCCAAACAGTTTGACACTCTTTTTGATATTTATACAATCATACATCCTTAAATCTAACTTTGAAACGATCTTGCTGACAACAATATTGAAGCAGACGACAAAGTAACGGTGAAGGGGTAAAAAACCTTTTGGCAGATCGTGGATATGTGCCACAGTGATTACCTTTGCAAAAAGTTTGGATCCTTACGAGATGTGCGGATCCAAACTGTTTGAAACTCAGACCTTGTTTTTGAAAATGAAATTAGAAAATTATGTTTTTAGAACAAAAGCAGACGACAATTGTTGCAGACGAAAAAAATACCCAGCATGCAAAGAGTTAACCCCATAGAACTTGAAATAAATGCCATCTACTGTACTCTTACTGCTAGAACTGGGATATATATACCCTTTGCAATCAGTGTAGATCTAGATCAGAGGGCTAAAGGATTTAGCCCTCTGATCAGGATCTGCACTGTTTGTCCCACAAAAAATATTTTGTGGACAAATCTCCCAAAACAAGTATATTTGAAAATTAAGCATTTTGAGGGTTAACCACCATTTCCTCAATAGAATCAAGCACAAGTTTCCTATATCCATTCAGTTTTAACCCATTACCCCATAAATACACCTTTTAAAGCCTCTTATAATCCCTACACTAAGAAAAGAAGTCCTTATAGCAAGGAATTTCTGAAAATTAATCATGGGATGGTATTACAAGTATTTTCCCAGATAGAAGCTTTAACCCATTACCTCATAAATACGCCTTTTGACGCCTTTAATTTATTCCTCCACTAAAGAAAGTAGTTCCAATTAATACAGTTGTGAATATTTAAAATTAGAAATATTTCTATATTCTAGCAGCTGGTAGCTTAAAGCAGGCTGAAAGTAAAGCAGAATGCACCCTAAGGCGCATTCTGCTTTACTTTCAACCTGCTTTAAGTGGTCAGCTATTTTCAGAACAAGAAAATGGCTATGGGGTAATGGGTTAAGCATATTGAAAATAAAGCAGAATGCTTTCAATAAGAAAAGTAGTCAGTATAGCAAGGAATTACTGGAAATGAATCATTGATGACATTTCAAGTATTTTTCCAGATAGAAGCTTAAAGCATGTTGAAAGTAAAGCAGAATGCTCCTTCAGGAGCATTCTGCTTTACTTTCAACCTATTTTAAGTAATAACCTAATCCCTTTTCTCTGCATCAGCACGGAAAACTAATATTTGTTGATGTTGTTGAATACAGGTGTCAGCTAAAAGCAAGATGAAAGTAAAGAAAAAAGTTCCATCCCAAGCTTTTGCTTTACTTTTATCTTGCTATAAGCTGTCACCTATAATAAAGTAAACCCACCTTAGGCGTCCTATGGCCCTTATTAGGAGGAAAGGCTTATGTCTAGTTAACCCACTGCCCCATAAATACGCATTTTATGCCTTTAATTTATTCCTCCACAGAATTTAATAGTTCCAATCTATACAGTAAAGAATATGTACCATAAGAAATAGTTTCTATATACTAGCGGATGGTAGCTTAAAGTAGGCTGTAAGTAAAGCAGAATGTGCTTTACTTTCAACCTGCTTTAAGTGATCACCTGTCGTGAAAATGAGAAATAGGCCTATATTGAGTAAAGGGTTAAAGTGACATTTTCTTACAATGATAGTAAATTAAGCAACTGTTTCAAGTGTTAATACAAAGTCAAACTCTTTTGAGCGTTAGATGCCAAAAACTTCATTTATATGCTGCTGTAGTTTAGTGGTGTAAGGGACAAAACTCTCCATTTTACTATACAGTATCAGGAACAGATACAAGTAAGGGAGAGAACTCTTAATCTTAAGTAAGGGAGAGAACTCTTAACCTTTACTGGGAATACCAACATTTTCATTGATTAAGGCCTTTGGCTACCGGAAGTCGGTCTTGCGGGCGAGCGGCTATGCGTCTTGACGACACAGACTGTTTTCGTACGTGTTTATACTAGAAAATTTATATAAAGGAAATGTTGATACGAATTAGTATAATCCTTCATAGCGCAGTTAGTATAGTGGTGGACTAGCAATCAAAAGGTCATAGGTTCGGTGTCTGGTCTCAACGCCCCATCGCATCAACGCCCCACTACATCAACGTACCATTTGTGGATCCAACGTGCCATTTTTTAAAAATTATATATATCACTCGTATTTGACAATTATTAATTGATGCAAACGTGAAATAGTGATTTAAATGAGTAACTGGGATTAAATGAAATATTTTTTGCGTACATACGATGTTCCTATGTGAGTATTATCCTCTGTTAGTCGGGGTTGTTTTATCCACTTATAGCATCGCATTAATCTTCGTATTTCGTAGAAGATAAGTTTCCTTTCGCTAATGCCACACCCAAGTAGCTACCATTTTTCACTGTGTATATGTTTCATGTCTACGATTACACTCTTTGAAATGTCGGCATACATGAAAGGGAAAAGTTGCAGACGAGAGGCGTAACAAATACACGTGTCAAGTCTAATATGCCACTGACTGTGTATTCGGCACGCGCTGATAATCGCATAGCATATTTTTCGCGAGGGTGTGAACATCGGCACGCTTTGATAAATTGTTCAAATGTTTGTGGCTTTCTTAACTTTTCTTAACGTTTTTAAATGTCTGATTGATTCACACAGAAACCAACTTCCAACTTGTTTCATTTATTTAGCAAACGTTCAATTCCAATTCGAAATTGCCATTTTAAAAAAAGATATTGATATCATAATAGATCATAATTAGACAGCAAATTGTTGGTTTATATATGACAGTTGAATGAAATTAACGATTTACCTTATAATTATACTCCCATGAAAAGTGTTTTGTTTTCGCCAAGTTTATTTTTTATCTTCAGCATTTTTCGTAAAATTCCAGAAAATCATTCACAGATCACTGCGTGTAAACTCATTACATACATACGAACATCGTAACTCGAAGATTTAGAAACGTTATCCATTTGTTAATTTCACATCTGGACCCTAAAAGTTTCATGCTCCCAAAAGGTGTATTTCAATTGGATAATTATTAGTAAAATCCGCTGTCAATCACTTTTAGAAAACAACAAACTCTACTTGTGAGTTGAATATGTTGAGCGGGGAAGCGAAGTCGGCTAACTTTGAAGATTTGATCAAAGAGTTTTTAACGTGTTCATGCTGAATTGTCGTCTTTTTTAAACATATTGTCTGATAAGCTGAAAACTAGTTTTCATGCATTTGAAAAAGAAGAAAAGTTGAAATGAGTGACAAATAGTTTGGATCCAGATCTGGAAACAACCTGTTTGTAATTATTAGACAAGTCGCACTTTAAAACATGATGAGGGTTAAATATTTTACCCGTAAACCAACTTAAAGACAACAACCAGGACTCCAGATAAGAGGGGGTAAATTGAACAAATCCAGCACTTTCTTACTCATTTTACCACCAAATCCTATGGAGACGATTCTAATGAGTAGTGACACGATAGGGTTTAATTGAGAAATAAAGATTTTAGTTTTTGAAATACCCCCCTTATCTGGAGCCCTGAACAACTGTATAAGTATCTAGGGATTTGAGTAAGTGGTATTGATGCTGGAGGAAACGGTAAAGTCTACGGACACACGGACAGGACAACGCTATACGCATTCGCATTTATAGATACCGGGGGCATCAAATAGTGCAGATTCTGATCAAAGAACTCGTGAAGGATTCATCTGAGCAGTGTCTACACTGTTTACTTAACAAAATAGATAAGGCTAAATGGTCTGGGTACAGCGGTAGTTTAATAGGCCAGGTTTGCATGGGTGCATAACTATTACAATTTTTTTTAAATAACATTTAAACAGTGTGTTCTGATAATTTGACTGGTGATTCTTCTCATCAGGTGGTCCCTTTTTTAAAACAAAAAAAATCGCCCTCTGCGCGGCAACATCAAAGACTTTGAAGTGGAGCCGACTGCCGAAAATAAAGTCTGCAGAAACAGATGAAACAGTACATGTCATCAAAAAGCGGTTAACCTGTAAGAAGCTGTGTCGTTATAACTTCAAAAGACCTGGTCCTGTCAATCACCCGTCCCTTACGTGTTTGTGTGCATGAGTCGAATCAGTTTTGTTACAGATAATATTGACTGGACTATTGATTTGTTAGGTAATTATAGTGGAGAACATATTATTCTTTCCAAATAAACGCATTTTTGCTAAAACTTATTATTGAAATTGCAAACATTTTGGAGAGTAACCCGGCGTCTGATCAGGCTCCTTAATGTTTGCCACTCAGATTAAAATAAATATTCCGAATTGACCACTAGTTGTCATTTCCTACATTTTATTGCAATTGCATTTCGTTTGCGTTTAAACGTGAAAGAATAACGTCTTCTTCACTGTATGTGTAAGTTTTACTGATATTACGATTTCTTTGAAATTACATGTGTTTTCGAACCTGCGACTAATTTCAGTCAAGTTTCAAAAAGATGCCTTTGTGGACTGTTAAAATCGGTGTCAATATAAAAGTACCAAGTTAAATTTCATAAATGATATTTTTCGAATTTAACGGCAGATTGAGAATTCAGTTTTAAGTGTAGCCGCATTTAATCCAATAAAAGAATCATTTTGAATGGGATTTTTGTTTTAACACCAATTTGTAGGTCTTTTACCCCTTTCCCAAATGAGCCTTTTAACGCCTCTGCAAACAGAGCAGACAGGTCAGGGCCTACTATACCTGTCTATAGAGTTATCATAGATCAGAGTTGTCACAACTGTTTAGCAAAAACGATTGTTAATTATAACAGAGTGGAAATTTAGTTAATTATTCATAGTGGGTGGAGTCTGGAAAGAATATTCACAAGGGAACGAGCTCATATTATGTACATATTAAATGATGATTTCGGCTTTTGTTTTCGTATGTCCGGGATACTCGGCACTTTTATATGGTCGTCAATGTTCGACCATAGTTCATACTATAAATTTTAATTGATATAATAAGTTTCAAGACTATATCTTAAACCTATTTTAAATGTTGTATTCGGTATCGGAGTGTCGAAAAAAGTCCAAAAATAGAATTAATGCATAACCCCTATTTTAAATGGGGAACTCGGGGCGTTTTTCGTAGGTTTATACATTCAGCCCTAACGACGAGTATACTCGTCATTAACAAATAATGTACCTATGAAGAGTACACATGTCATACGAATACAGTGAGGAACCTGATCAGAGGGCTCCTCTGCCCAATGTCTGCTCGTATGTCAGTTTGCAATATATTGTCTTATTCAATCCTAAATAGTCATTAATGGACAAAACTTAGCTGGAAACTGGAATTGTCCATTCAGGGATGAATAGGTTAAGGAAGGTGGGTATTTTTAAATTATCGGCGATTCACGGTAAACCAAGAAAAGTCACCTTTTTTAACAGGGGTGTCGACACAGTTATTTAAACAATATATATATGCCTTTAAATACGATATTAGTACATCAAATTTATTTTAGTTGGTGTTTACGAAGGTTAGGTAGGATCGGCATTTTTCATATCGTCGCCGATGTTTGGACAATAAAAGTATCTTTTTGAGTGGGAATTCATATATGACTTATAAACTGGTGCACATATACCTTTAAATACGCTATTACAACATAAAACCCTTTTCCTGTGGTGTCCTCTGCATTTCGAGTCGCCCGTCGATGAAAACAAAGAAAATGAATTCTGCTAAATATGACGCCTGCTTAAATCAATATATCCTCTATATGTGACTTTATTAATATCCAATTTACAAACAGTTTGGAATATATGATGAGAATTGAGTTAGTCTCTAATCTGGATGAAACTGTTTGAAAAGGTTATCAGGAGATTAGCTTTAGCTGCCGTCACGGCCGTCGGAGTGTACTATTTGCAATTTTTTCTACGATCGGGTGTTCATTTTTGTAATAACAGATATCCTAAATCAATCAGATTATATATCGTGAATAATCTCAAAAACAATAAATTATACAAAAATAGTATAAATAAAACTGATTTTCTATAAGTTTTATAAAGTGGGACGTTCCATCCAGATAATAGGGACGTTCCGTCTGGTACGTTGCAGTATTGGGACGTTGAGACCATAAACCATAGGTTCGAGACCCATCCGATCCAAATATTTTTTTTAGTGTCCGATTTATTGACTTGTCAATCCATAACGCAGTAATCAAGAGACATGTTATGTTTAGTCTTCGTTGATTAGAACTAGTGATGTTTACGGCCCAAGTATATGTCCACTTACCTGTACGTTTTAGTTTAATGACTTACAAGTCAATTAAATCGGTATACATGTAAACCATTTGATCGAACTATAAAGCCACACATTGAAGCTTATCAATAGGCTAACCTTTTCAAGATCGATATTGCCCATTATAATTATGTTAAAACAATATAATAAACCTTGTATGCAAGTCCATGAATAAATAATAATGCATTTTAATGACAAAGTTTTAATTCTAAGGTAGGTAACTGTATCTAAACAACAAATATCCCACATTTTAATAAGAAAATATGTTATTACAAGAAATCCTGACTGTATATTTTCTAATTTTTTCAGACTGACTAGTTCATCAACCATATATTTGAATAAAATGAAAACAAATATACATTGAATGAGTCAGTTTTTTGTAATTCAATTTTTTAGCATTTTGCAAAATTTAAATAGCTGACAACATCTATCTGAACACCTTTATTCAAAATGTTTTTAGCTTTTCTTGTAATGAATGTTGTGGACTACTTATTGGGTGAGAATTATAGTCATTAGCTATATTCATTTTTAAGAAAAATAAAATCATCAAAATTCTAGGTTTTTGTCAGAAAAAAGACCTTAAAGACAAACCACACGATAAATTTTGCCTATATTTACACACATTGTTTCTTAGGCTATTATCATTCTTCATGAAAAGTTTCATAACAATCGTATGGAAACTACGCGCATATGCGAAGTACCTTAACCCATTCACTGCCATGGTCAGAATCCAAACTTCAAATAACCATTGTACTCCTGGTAAGGCAATGACTGGGTTAAACAGAGAAAATTCTGTGTATTTGTTTGGTTTTGTTATCCAATTTCAAGTTTCATCTGTAACCCATTTGAGCCATGCAATGACAAAACAAAATGCCATTTTGCATTGCAAAATTGTACAGACCAAGCACCGTTGTCATCCCAGGCTCTGTATCTGTGTTTGGTCTACAGTGCCAAAAACTCTATATTATACAGAATACATAAAATGCTTTAGATGCATGTGAGTGTCAAACAGTGGAGATCAAGGCCTGCCATCACATCTTTGATGCGGCGAATGGCCTTGATCTATACTGTTTGCAATGCAATAAGTCAGGATATCTCATGGCATGGCTCATTTCATGCCTTAGCAATAACCTTTTTTCAATCTACTGATGCATCATGCTTTTTTTGTGAATATTCACACTCACTTTCTTTTCCCTCTTTTTCTCTCTCATTCTCTATATGTCTCATTTTGTTCTTTCTTTCTTTTCAAACTTCAAAATGCTTATTGTTAAGTTTGAATTCAGTGTAAAATTGGTACAGTAAAACCTCACTATTACGACCACAAAATTGTGTTAATTATTAGTTGTGTACGACAGGTGACAGTGAACCAGAAAGCCGCTTAGGAGCCTTCTGTTTTACTATCACTTTGCTTTAAGCCGTCATCTGTCTTTAGTAGTATATCTACCTGCTGTTCTTTCAACCAACAATTGTATGGTCCCAGGCCTTTAACCTCATTACCCCAAAAATATGCCTTTTTACACCTATAACTTATTTCTCCTCGTAAGAAAAAAGTTCCATTTTGTAAAGACATGAATATGTTCTGTAAGTTATATTTTCTATATTCTAGGAGATGGAAGCTTAAAGCAGGCTGAGAGTTAAGCAGAATGCACCTTAGGGTGCCTTCTGCTTTACTTTCATCCTGCTTTAAGTGGTCACCTGTTTCCAAAACTAGAAACAGACTATGGGGTAATGGGTTAAAGCTAGCAGGTAGCTTAATGCAGAACAAAAAGCATGTCAGAAAGCTACTATAGGGGTTTTATGCATTATATTTCTCCTGCAATAAGCGTCCACTTGTGCCAAAGACACCCAATGTATTTTTTTGACCATGGTTGCTTAACAAGCTTGATTGTATATCCATTTCATGTATTCAATCGAAACCCATTTTTTTCCCCGTATATCCTCTCTTAATCAATGCTAAACACGTTTCATTGTTGGTATTTAAGACAGGTGCCAGCTTAATGCAGGACAATAGTAATGCTGAGAGCTCTTAAATGAGCATTCTGCAATGGTTTTGTCCTGCTTTTAGCAGCCACCTGCCTTTACAGATGTTTGTTCTTGTTTACTGGTAAACTGTTTTATTAACCCATTACCCCATAAATACGCCTTTTAATACCTTTCACTTATTCCTCCACCAAAAACAACAGTTTCATAATCTACAGTAATGAGTATGTACCATAAGAAATATTCTTTATATCCTAGCAAATAGTAGCATAAAGCAGGATGAAAATAAAGCAGAATGTGCCTTAAGGCACATTCTGCTTTACTCTCAACCTGCTTTAAGTGGTTATCTATCTCCAAAACTACGGCTATATGGGGTAATTGAGTTTAGGAGAGGTTGATCTGTATAATGCAGGACAATAGTAATGCAGAAAGCTCTTACAGGAACTTTCTGCATTACTGTATTATAACATTCTTGTACTTACCTCTACGTTAAACTCTATACAGTCAATGTCCTTGAACTGTCGTCTGGCATATGTCTGTTTCACCGACTCCAAGAACCTGTCAGGACGCAGGAATACAGACAAGTTATACGCTGCCGGCTTTTCATCTAGAATATATGACCTCAGCACATTCAACTTGATTGACAGCTCTGTCAGCCAATCAGAAACACTCCTGGCTGACTGGAATGATTGTTGTGTCCATGACAATGGCACTATGTTTCTATTTATAGAAAATATGACCTCATTTAGCTCCGGAGATGGCAGAATCTCTCCTCGGCTTTTACGCTGAAGAAGAATTAGGTCATGTGTGATTCTCTCGATAAGTTGGTTATAACCTTCAACTTCGTAGTGTAGGAATACATCAATTGGATACACTTGGTTTTTATTGGTTTCCGGGAGTGTTGGTAGGTTCTGTATGGTTTGCAGGAGCTGGGCAACGGCTGTGTCCCTAGCAACCACTGTATATGGTGTTGCCATGGTAACACGGTTGAATAGTTCTGGTGCACCGATAACTTGTACCATATCTTTGCCAAGTACGCTGAAACAAGCATGAAAGAAGATGATTTATTTTACAAATGGTAAGGTTTTTTCCTTCAGAATTTAGGACAATATCATTCTAGATAAATTATTTGGTCCATATTTCTTATCCAATGTATTTTTGAAGGATGCTGATATTAAATGGGTAGTGGACAGCAATAAAAGAACAAATCATCTATATAAATAAATCTGATAAAACATATAATGGTAATCTATATTTAATACCAGGGTTACTTAATGGAGTTTTCTGCTTTGCGTAAAGCAGGCTAAAAGTAGTCACCTGTCTTCAAAACTATAAACATGCATTTGGGTATTGGGTTAACACATACTTTCTAGCAATTTACAAATTTTATATAAACCATCCGAATCATTTCCCTTACCTGCTGACAGCAGCTGTCTTGTGTGTATCAGCCACCTCTGGTAAGGCAAACGTCCTGGCTGTCAGCTCCTCCAGGGAGTCCACGCCTCTCTTCAGGTTGAACTGGTCCCCATCACTGGTCATCAGCTGACGCAGAAGCTTCACTATCACTTCATCTGTCTCATTTGGAAGCTGTGAACAAATAGGATTATCAGTTTTAGAATAAATGCGCATAATAATAAAGAAATGGGTTATCTATAGACACTCATGATCAAAAGCTCAGTTGAACTCAAGCGGAGATGTTCCACCAGGGCAGAGAAGTAGGATCAATTCCATAGTCAGCACTGACTGAAGGAGGCCAACAACAACAACAGAAAAAATCTAGTTTTTGACCCAAAAAGATGATATGAGAATTAACTCGTACAGGAGGTGATGTTTATGCGCACGTGTGTCAAGTTTTGAGGCAATCGGATGAGAAAGTAAGTTTAAAGCGTGGCGAAATGAATAATTCAAATTCTATTTATAGTAACTGTGACTTGTTTTGGACTGCAGAAACTGTGAATACAAACTGACACAAAAGGTGATGGCTATGAGCACATGTATCAAGTTTGATGACAATCGGATCAGAAATGAAGCATATGTATCAAGTTTGATGACAATCGGATTAGAAATGAAGCATATGTATCAAGTTTGATGACGATCGGATCAGAAATGAAGTATATGTATCAAGTTTGATGACAATCGGATCAGAAATGAAGTATATGTATCAAGTTTTATGACAATCTGATTAGAAATGAAGCATATGTATCAAGTTTGATGACAATCGGATAAGAAATATTTTTTTAATGAAGCATATGTATCAAGTTTGATGACAATAGGATAAGAAATAAAGCCTGTAGAGCAGTGACACCGTTTTGGACATATCGGTATAAACAAACGATCAAACAAGCAAAAGTATGGGTAGATTCCTTAATACAAGAGAGAGTATAATAAACAATATCCAACATTTTGAAATTTTATTCCTTAACTCTTTACCCTATAGCCGGTTTCTCGTTTTAAATATAAGTGACCACTTAAAGCAGGTTGAAAGTAAAGCAGAGTTGGCCTTAAGGCACATCTGCTTTAATTTCATCCTGCTTTAACCTACAACCTGCTAGGATATAGAAAATATTTCTTGTGATTTATATTCATGACTGTATAAAGAGAAACTATTTTCTTCAGAGGAGGAATAAATTCAAGCCATAAAATAGTGTATTAATGGGGTAATAGGTTAATATGACAAGAGTGTTACCTGATCAGCCGGTACAGCAGAGTAGTGGGCGAGAGTCTTGATGAGAGCCTTGACCACTGTGTAGTCCGTGGAGTCTGTGCAGTGGTCAGTGTAGACCTGGGACACAAGCTCAGTTACCTTGTCGCTTACACCGCACTTCATCATCACCTGAATAACCAACAAACAAAATCAGCCTTACAGGCAACAAAACTTCCATCTAGAGCTCCAGATAAGGGGAGTATCTCAAAAAATAAAATCTTTTTTTCTGTATTAAACCCTATGGTGTCACTACTCATTAGAATTGTCTCTTTGAGACAATTCTGATGAGTAGTGACATCATAGGTTTTGGTGCTGAAATGAATGAGAAAATATTGTATTTGTTCAGTTTATTCCCTCTTATCTGGAGCCCTGCCTCTATATTGCATTTCTGTAAATCTTTTGTTAACTCTTTACTACACAGCCTTTTTCTAGTATTGAAGATAATTGGCCACTTAAAGCAGATTGAAAGTAAAGCAGAATGAGCCTTTAGGCCCATTCTGCTATACTTTCAGTCTGATTTATGCTAACATCTGCTAGAATATAGGCAAATATTTCTTATGGTACACATTCATGACTGTATAAATTGGATTGCTTTTCTTCAGGGCAAGAATAAATTAATTGCGCTAAAAGGCACTTCTATAGGGGAAAGGGATTAAGTAGCAAAATGATGAAACAGCACTTTTAACACATCCAACCCTAGCGACGAGTATACTCATCATTTACAAACAGTGTACCTGTGAGGATTACACTTGTCCCATGCAAACAGTGTAGACCCTGATCAGAGGGCTCTGTAAGGAGCCCTCTGATCAGGGTCTACACTGTTCATCATTTTGAAATGAATATATTGCTTAAAATGAACCCCAAATAGTCAAAAATGGACTAGACTTATTTTGAAATTGGAATTGTCAATTAAAAGTTTCAGGGGTGAACCAGTTAAATATGGTTTACAGCTTAATGCCAGACTAAAGGAAAGTATCCTTTTTAGTTGATCATGTCCCAATATATGGCTCCAAGTGGATGTAAATCCTACTAAGCAACAACTTTGGTTCTTCAATATATCAATGTTACCTTTTTGTAGACGTCCACTGCCATGGCAAGGTCAGTCAGTGACCAGTAGTGAGTTGACCTAAATACACCGTTACCATAGTAACACTGTTGTAGAAGCAGGGAATGCAGCAGAGCAAGGGGCATAACTCTGTGGGTCTTTTCATGGCTGCCCTGAAATACAATGAAAATTGTTTTAACAATTTTCTATTCCATCTTTCAAGGACAAACAAAAATTACAGTGGAGAAGGCGTTATTAATGACTATATAAAAAGGAACTATTTACTTAAGTGGAGGAATACTTTAAAGGCTTAAAAAGGCATATTTATTGGGTACCAGTTTAGTGTTTTACCTCTTCTTGTGACAGTTTGAAGTTGTTTAGGAGGAAGGCGACAGATCTGTAGGACTTCTGTAGGGTAGACTTGAAGTTCCCTGTACTCTCAACAGTCACCTTGATACCATGTTGTACCAGAACTCCTGAACATAACAAAAACATCTCATATAATACTTTTGCCAGCAGTTAACTTAGATAAATAGTAATTTGAAATCTAAAGTGGCTAAAACGAGTAGTAACACCATATGATTTGGTGAGACTGAGTGAGACTAGAGGGATTGCTTTGTCTGTAAGACAAATATGATGCCCCCGTCGGCAAAAATCTGACTAAGTTCAACTGAGTGTTATTTTGTAAAACATTTTAGCAGATCAAAATCCTGTTCACATTCACATCTATGGTATATGTGCAAACACTCTGCCAAGTTACTAGGTTGTAGTTTTAAAACTGTAGGAGGAGTTAGCCAAACAAAGTATGTACTGTATGTGGGATGGACAGACAGATGAATGGATGAATGGACAGACAGGGGTAAAACAGTAAGCCTCCCGACTGATTGCCGTGAGGGGCATAAAAATGTTGAATTAATTTGAGTTTACTCCCCCTTATCTGGAGCCCTGTACTTACCTGGTATTAGTCTGCCCATATCTGACTGTGTTGTTATCCACAATCTGAAGGTGTCTGTGATATCTAGAGGGGGCTGGGCTTTGTTGCTGCCCTTTGCTGTTGTCACAAGGGAGCTGCCCTCATCAGGGATAGCAGACTGTTCCCTGTCCGAATCCTTCACAGCCCATTTGGTGTACACAATGTCCTGGAATTTAAAATTCCATATAACATGCAGGAATGTAATGTGTGCATTTTATCTGCAACTTAAACCCATTACCCCATAGCCACTTTATAGTTTTGAAGACAGGTGACTACTTAAAGCAGGTTGAAAGTAAAGCAGAATGCTCCTTAAGGCGCATTCTGCTTTACTTTCAGCCTGCTTTAAGCCTCTATCTACAAGGATCTGGAAATATCTTTATGCTAAATAGTCATGACTATATAGAGTGGAATTATTTTCTTCAGTGAAGGAATAAGAGGCGTAAAAAGGCATATTTATGGGGTAATGGGTTAATCAGTAATCATGTTATATTGATCATAAAAATGTAGTTTAACAATTATTATCATGCCAATGGTAACCAGGATAACATTGTCAACCAGTTTGGATCAAGATCATCAGGTTGCTCACTGTGGGTTGAAGATAATGCAGAAAGATGGGTGTTGACTGTGTGTTGCAGGGTGTTGTGTTCAGCTCTCGACATTCTAGGCAGAAACAGCCTAGTAGATTTGTGCCAAGGCACTCGTCAAATCAGCGCTTGTCTGTTCTGCCAAGAACATCTAAAGCTGAATACATCACCCTACACAATATCACACCACCAACTGGTAATGTGTATATATCCTAACCATTCACCTACCTTGATAAGCTGGAAGAAGTTGAGCTCTGGTTCCTCAGCCAGGTGGTAGTTCTGTAGCAGTAGCCAGTGTCCAGATGTCAGGCAGTCCTCTACAGCATGTTTCACCTCCGTCACCTGACCTCTCACCCCAAAGTTCATGACCCTCACCTTGCCCTCCATACCCACCTCCTTGGCTAGTCTCTTCACCTCATGAGAGGGACTGACATAGGGTATACCTAGGCATTAGAAGAGAAACAAGATCTCATGTAATACATTTATAAATTTCAGGGCTCCAGAGATAACCAATTAACCATTGCCTGTTTCTAGTTTTGAAGACATGTGACCACTTAAAGCAGGTTGAAAGAAAAGCACAATGCGCCCTAAGGCGCATTCTGCTTTACTTTCAGCCTGCTTTAAGCTACCAGCTGCTAGAACATAGAAATTATTTCTAATATTGAATATTCACAACTGTATAAAGTTGTACTATTTTCTTCAGTGGAGGGATAAATTAGAGGCGTAAAAAGGCATATTTATGGGTTAACTGAACAAATCCAACATTTTTCTCACTCATTTCAGCACCAAATCCTATGGTGTTACTACCCATTAGAATCGTCTCTTTGAGACGATTCTAATGAGTAGTGACACCATAGGGTTTAATGTACAAATAAAGAATTTTGTTTTAGAAATATTCCCCAATTATGGAGCCTTGTTTCAGTAATGAGTCTTTCTGCAGTAATGCAACTTCCCCGATAATTATACCTACCCCCAGGTTGTAATCGGAGTACCTTGGACTTATTTGTTCAAAGTTTTCTTGAAATGTAACAGAAACTAAGTAAAAACACAAATTTAATTGTCTAAGTTGCTGAGTGAGTATATTCTGTGGTTATTACGTCTGAAATGCAACAAATGTCCAAGTGAGTGCAAATACCGATCACTCATAGCAGAAGCTTACTGAGTGATTACTAATTACGTGATTGATGAATAGCTCAATTTTATTCAACTGATTTTTTCTGCCATCTGACGATGGAACCACAGAATGACAGAAATTTCAGTAATTGATTCATCTTTTGATCACTATTTCTGAGAAACACTTAAGATCCCATATTCTCACCTTTAGTTCCATCGTTGGCATGCAGGTCAAGGCGATCAGTGGGCAGTACAAACACTACAGGCGTGGTGTTACTGGTATAGTTGTAGACTTCACGGATGTTGTAGTGGTCAGGTATGGTACGTATACTGCCTAGCTCAAACAGTATCAGGGCCTCCGCTACTTCGGACAGCTACACAAGACAACATACCAAAGCATTAAACTGAGTGATTGGTATAACTCTAAAAGTATTAGAGCCTCGACTACCTCTGACAGCTATACAAGACAATGTTTTGTTAATTGTTTTAAGGGTTAAACTTCACTTTTACCAGAGTTACTTATAAACGTTTTCTTACCATCAATAGTAGCTCAAACTATCATCAAAAGTATTGAAAGTTTGATTATGTAATTGATAGTTGACGATCATGAGTTCAGCTATTGCCACCCCTACAATACAGTAAAAACCCTCTAATATGACCAACTGAAGGTCAACTGCTTGCATAAAAAGACAGCTGGTAGCTTAAAGCAAGAGGAAAGTAAAACAGAAAGCTGTCTGTTTTGTTTTAAATTCCAAATAATAAGCTACGTAAAATCATAAACATTCCAAATACAATTTTAAGCAAATAATATTGCAGCCATGAAAAGTTTGGACAAAATTGTTCAGAGGGCCGTTGAAGGGAGGGAACACTGTATCTATAGCTAGGTCACATAAGCATATTAGTTACCTTGTCTGGCACGGCAAACTTCCACAGTATACATTTCTGGAAGATGGTGAGTTCCTGTAGAGTGATGCCTGGTACCGGGTTCATGAGGGCCACAGGGTGCTGTAATACATGGGACACAGGTTAACAGAGTTGTTGACAGACAGTGGGGAAGACATTAGTATTATATACCTATCGATGATTTATAGAGATTACTCAGTTAGATAAATTTCATATACGTCACAGTTGATATCACTAGTGATGATGTAACTTTTGCAGTGACAATGTCATTTTTGTGACGTCACGTTACAATATCTTTTGTGACATTGCATGTAAATTATTAATTTTATGTGTTTCTCTGTAAAAACATCATTAAAATGTACAATGTATATAATAAACAGAATAATCAATTCCTTTGGATGGATATGAAAAATATATCACTCGAATAGGATGTTATCTGGTTAAAAAGCTCGTCCTGTGCACTCGTTTTTTAACCAGATAACAACCTATTCTCATGATATAGTTTTCTTATCAATCCAAAGTAATTGATTATCCTCTGTGTCTTTCCCGTTATGCAAATGCAATGCAATAAAATGTAAAAAATTACATTCTTTTTAAATGTTAATGATTTGTTTTAATTTGAATAGCAAACAGCTTGGAGCCTGATCAGATGCAGTGTTACCCGGTGTCTGATCTGGCTCTGAGCTGTGTGCAATGGACATTAGGTATTTTAACAAAACTTATAGTATATAGGATTCCAATGATAAAACTGACATACTAAATTTGGTCATGCTCTCATACTATAGGGCTATGGAATACCTGTTCTTGCATACAAATTAAGTTATTGGAGTGCATTTATGTGAAGAAAAGCTTGCATTACATCAAAATGTACTCACGTATAATTATAACAGGTAGAGCAATGAAAAGGCATTTTCATGAATGGTGAATAGGAAAAGTGGTGAAAAGGTATTACTCTTTTTTTCGGGTGGATGGTGTCATGGCTAGTATCTCTAGACAGTAAAAAAGAACTAAAAGTTGATTTGAAACATAACATACATATGGTAAGTACTTTCTATTCTACTAATATATGTGGTTTTCCGTATTTATCATCAGCTGTACTTACCTGGAAGTATTCCTGCCAGGCGTCAGAGTTCTTGATGAGTGACTTCCTCAGACCATGGAAGGAGTGGTTGAGCTGTCCCAGTACCAGTAGATCTACCCACACCTGTAACAAAAGTCAAATTACAATAGTAGCTATATCCAGGGCTCCAGATAAGAGCGAGTTAATTGAACAAATCCAACATTTTCTCAATTATTTCAGCACCAAATCCTATAGTGTTACTACTCATTAGAATCGTGACACCATAGGGTTTAAAGCAGAAATAAAGATTTTAATTTTTGAAATACCCCCCTTATTTGGAGCCTTGGCGTACCTATATCAATTAAATCTTTCAAAACCAATTAACTATTGTGGGTTATTAATTTCCACTGTGGAATTTTTTAGTTTCTAAAACATGAACCAGTCTACTTGGAATTCTTGTTAGTTTAATAAATACTGGTCAAAATTAGGAAACAGTGCAGACCCGGATCAGAGGGTTCCTATAGGAGCCCTCTGATCTGGGTCTACACTGTTTTAAAATGTAATGAGTATATTTTAAACAGGTTCATGGTGTTGAAAGAGTTTGTGTAGGTTGTTGTGTAAGTGTTGTTGTCGATGTAGATGTGGTCTACTTTATGCATGAACATTATAGATGATTTTGTAATTATTCACCCCTAAAACATATAATGGACATTTATTGTCTCCTGTCCTTTTGTTACTATATAGGATTGTTTTTGCAATATGTATTGCAAAATGACAAACAGTGGAGACCCTGATCAGAGGACTCCAGAAGGAGCCCTCTGAACAAGGTCTGCACAGTTCACATAGGACAAGACTTAGTGTACACATCAGGGGAACACTAAATATCAATGATGAGTACTTACTAGAGTTGAATGTGTTAATCCTTTACTCAATAATCTGTTCCCAGTTTTGAAGACAGGTGACCACTTAAAGCAGGTTGAAAGTAAAGCAGAATGTGCCTTAAGGCACATTCTGCTTTAATTTCAGCCTGCTTTAAGCTTTCATCTTCTAGAATAAAGAAAATATTTCATATGATACATATTCATGACTGTGTATAAATTAGAACTTTTATCTTGAGTAGAGGAATAAAATCAAAATGTGTTAAAATGAGTATCTATGGAGTAAAGGGATAAAGGACTAAGGATTTGCAATTTGTATTATTATTTTATTTTTTTTTTGGTCAACGTCCGTTTCTGCCATCTATGGGCTAATTGGACTCCCCAGAGAGAGGGGAGCGGATACTATTATTATCATTATTATCTACCTGTCCTTCCATCCAGTGTGAGTATCTATGGAGTAAAGGGTTAAAGAACGAAGGATTTGCAATTTGTATTATCTACCTGTCCTTCCATCCAGTGTGGTTTATTTTCCATCAACGCTGTTTCGTCGAAGCCCTGTTTGTCAAAGCCGTTCAGGAAGATGCCAAGATCCTTGGTGCTGGCTTTCCGTGTCAATCTTAGTCTCTCTAAAGCTACAAGCAGCTGAAGCAACAGGAAGTGTTGCTCAAACATCATCATAGAGACATACTTGAAGATGTGCGTGTAGATAGCATCCGACAGCTCACGAGCTCTGGAGGCAGGGGCACCTGTACAAAACAATAGTTGATATGTCATTTTCTTACATAACTGCCCCTTTTTTCATTTTAATAGCAAACAACGATCACAAATATCCCTGTCTTCAACGAGTTGGAGATCAATTTGATGATGTCACTCTAACGTCAATATTGATAAAGGCGTGATTACATCACTGGGATTCCAAAAAAAAGGCCTATTGCTTTAAAAAAATAAATAGGTTAAAATATTTGTGAGAAAAAGAATCTTGTCTCTTGTCGATCTTTGAGACAAGTTGATCTCAACCTCGTCTAGAATAGAAAAGTTATTAAGCAAGCCAAGGCTAGCTTAATAACATTTCAATTCTAGACGAGGTTGAGATCAGCTTGTCTCAAATATCAACTCATGATAGATACTATATATCATATACAAGAAGTTCTGCTTTTTGAACCTCACATATATAGCACTTACCTCAGGTATGGTGTATTGAAATTTATTGATTTCTCATGTAACTTCCCTTATCTCTGGGTTAGAACAACCAGTCAAGATTCCCTTAATAGCAGTAACATGTGGTGTAAGTACACTTTGGAACATACATGACGTCATACAAACAGACACAGAACATATGCATTTATCATGACATCATACATAATTCGGTCAAGCTTAAGAAACCAATATAGGACAATATTTTCATGTTATTAAAATGGCAAAAACACACTATTTTGGTTTAAGACTAAATATTCTTGAACTCGCCAAGGAAATGTTATTAAGTTCACCAAAAGGCTGGCTTAAAAAAACTTTCTTAGGCTTGTTTAGGAACATTGATCTTGAGAGAAAACTTGTAACAGATCCTCTATATCTTATAAGTTATTCAATTTCACTTGTATCAATGACTACACATCTTTTTATCCGCCCTTTAGGCGCACTCTGCTTTACTTTCAGCCTGCTTTAAGCTACCATTTGCTAGGATATAGCCTGCTTTAAACCATTACCCTATAGCCTGTTTCTAGTTTTGAAGATAGGTGACCACTTGAAACAGGTTGAAAGTAAAGCAGAATGTGCCTTAAGGCGCATTCTGCTTTACTTTCAGCCTGCTTTAAGTTGCCATCTGCTAGGATATAAAAAATATTTCCAATGGTACTTATTAATGACTGTATAAAGAGGAACTTTATTCTTCTGTGGAGGATTAAGTTAAAGGCGTAAAAGAGCATATATATGATGGGGTAATGGTTAAGCTACCATTTGCTAGGATATAGAAACTACTTCTTATACCGGTAGTTCAGATTCATAACTGTATAAAGTGGAACTATTTCCTTAATTGGCGGAATAAATTAAAGGCATCAAAAGGCATATTTATGGGCTATTGGGTTAAATCCCCAACAATTCGGCTTATTGTGAGTGTGAAAGAAGAGAGATTTAACGGTACCTAGTGTTCCTTTTCCCCTGTCTCTAGACTTGACCACCTTGATGAAGATCTCCACAAACTTGTAGAATGGCATGTAGTAGTAGGAGTGTAGCACTGACATACGCTGTATCATGTTATACAGCATCGCCGCCTGCATGATCATGGGCACATAGTGTGAGAACTTCTCCTCTAGGTGATCCCCCATGTACCGAGTCTCCTCCAGAATCATACGATTTCTCTCCACTTCTTTCTGGCAGTTAATCAGAGAGTCCAGCATTGTCTGGTCTTCAAGGATTGGGCCGAAAAGGTTAAGGGTCTTTTCACGGATCATTTCCTGAAAGAGTACAACCAAATATTAAAGATTTATTTTTAGTTAGATTCAGAATTTAGTTTTCAACTGCTGCAGGTGTCCTATAGTTGCTGGGGGTAGGCAGCAGGTGGCTAGAGTGTCTAACACCCAATCTCCACTCCACTCTATTCAATGGATCAATGTCTCCAAGGTTGCATACATCTATGTCAACCCTCACACAACTCGACCATATCTGTTTCGGTCTCCCATGGTCTTTAATGCAAAATAACAATAATGCAGAGAG
Organism: Gari tellinella; assembly: GCA_922989275.2. NCBI lineage: Eukaryota > Metazoa > Mollusca > Bivalvia > Cardiida > Psammobiidae > Gari > Gari tellinella. Next base: position 40,729,521 of record OV277869.1, on the reverse strand, counting down.
CTCCCAAATGAGCTTTCTGCATTACTGTTGCCCTGCATAAAGCCCATCAGATTTTGGAGTCAAATCAGATGCATAGTAACGCTACATCCGATCAAGTTCAAAACTTTTTGCCCATTCAGATTTAACTTAATCGTCAACAGTTTCAAGGTTCTTTAATTTTCAGCTCACCTGAGCTAGCTCAGGGTGAGCTTTTGCAATCCTTGAATGTCCGTCGTCAACAATTTTAGTGTTTATTCTCTAAAGGCCACACTTTTAATCCAAACTTTCTGTAACTTGCTGAGATTGTATATTACCATAAGAGTTCGGATGAGTTCGATTATGGTTGAAATCTGACTAATAGGTCAAGAGTTATCTACCTTTGAATTGCTGGAAATGCTATATTTAACAATGTTTACACTCTAGAGGCCACAATTTTAATCCAAATTTCCTGTAACTTGCTCAGATTGTATATTACCATAAGAGTTCAGATGAGTTCGATTTTGGTTGAATTCTGATTAATAGGTCAAGAGTTATCCACCTTTGAATTGCTGAAAATGCTATATTTAACAATGTTTACACTCTAGAGGCCACGATTTTTATTCAATCTTTCTAAATCTTTCTCAGATTGTATATTACCATAAGAGTTCAAATGAGGTTGATTATGATTGAAATCCGACCAATAGGTCAAGAGTTATCTACCTTTGAATTGCTGAAAATGCCATATTTAACATTGTTTACCCTCTAGAAGCCACAATTTTTATCCAATCTATCTCAAATTCAATATGACTATTGGAGTTCAGATAAGATTGATTATGGTTGTAATCAGACTAATGGGTCGAGAGTTATTTACCTTTGAATTGCTGAAAATGCCTTATTTTAGCGTGTTTACACTCTAGAGGCCACAATTTTTATACAATCTTTCTCAAACTTGTTCAGATTGTATATGACCACAAGAGTTCTAATGAGTTCAATTATAGATATAATCAGAAGCATAGGTCAAGAGTTATTTACCTTTGAATTGCTGAAAATGCCATATTTAACGGTGTTTATACTCTAGCCACCACAATTTTTATCCAGTCTTTTTCAAACCTGCTCAGATTGTATATTACCATAAGAGTTGCAATAAGTGTGATTATGGTTGAAATCAAACTAATAGGTCAAGAGTTATCTGCCCTTGAATAGCCGAAAATGCCATATCTAACAGGGTTTACAACTACAGTTTTCAATGGATTTTGATTATACTTGCACACAAAGTATACAGCTATAAGTTCTCAAATTGAAATCTAATCATTGTGGCAATAGTTATCTGCCCTTGATATACTTTGAAATGCTAGTAAAGGCTTCGTTTCAGTATTGTTTAGGTTCTAGTTATCTGCCCTTGATATACTTTACTATACTAGAATTATGAGGTTGTATTCCAAAATTGTTTACATGCTATACTACAAATTTGAATGGATTTAGATTAAAACGAGTGAAACAGAAAGGTAAAGCTATCAGGCTTCAGTACAAGAGGTGAGCGATATCAGGGCCTTCAGGCCCTCTTGTTTAATTTTTTTTACATTTTATTACATTGTGTGTATGTTTTGTTTAACCCTTTTACCTCATAGCCTATTTCTACTTTTGAAGACCAGTGACTACTTAAAGCAGGTTGAAAGTAAAGCAGAATGCGCCGTAAGGCGCATTCTGTTTTACTTTCAGTCTGCTTTAATCTAATATCTGCTAGGGTATAGAAAATATTTATTGTTATGACTGTTGAAATTGGAACTATTTTCTTCAGTGTAGGGATACATTAGAGGTGAAAAATGTGTACTTATTGGTTAATGGGTTACAGGGGAAGTAACTGCTTCATCCTCACTGTTACTTACATGCTCAGCCGCCAGTTTTTGCCGGTGTCTGATAATGTCATTCTCATTTGACCTCTTCTGACCTTCAAACTCTTTTCTCTCCACTCTCATAGTCTCGTTAAGCAGATAGTTTATAATTGCCTCGTCACTCAGTGACATATTAATGATACACATCCTATGTATCGGCACACCGTGTAGACCATCCCCCTTCAGGAACAGTGGGACTGAAGTACTCAGGTACAGGCAGAAGTTTGGATGGTAGCGGAACTCCGAGTTGCCGACTCGTACGACCTTTTGACCTTCCTTGTCTACGTAGAAGTGTTTCAGTAGAAGACCTCGGAACAGCGGGTCAATAGGCTTACGCTCCAGGTGGGTGATCAGTACAGTCACTCCTGTAATATAGAAGGCTTGGCATTACACTGATATTAAAATCTTCATGCTTTAACACATAACCACATAGCCTGTTTATAGTATTTAACCTTTCCCCCATAGAAGCACCTTTTAGTGCATTGAATTTATTCCTCTGCTGAAGTTACTTGTTCCAATTCATTAGGTCATGAACATATACCATATGACATTTTTTTTTATATCCTAGCAGTGATAGCTTAAAGCAGGCTGAAAGTAAAGCAGAATGCGCCTTAAGGAGCATTCTGCTTTACTTTTAACCTGCTTTAAGTGGTCATCTCTCTTCAAAACTAGAAACAGCCTCTTGGGTAAAGGATTAAAATGGTCATGCTTAAACCTTTTACTCCATAGACTGTATCTGGTATTGAAGATATGTGACCACTTACAGCAGGCTGAAAGTAAAAACAGAATGTGCCTTAAAGTACATTCTGCTTTACTTTTTAACCTGCTTTAAGCTTCTATCTACTAGAATATAGAAAATATTTCTTATGGTTCATATTCATAACTGTATAAAATGGACGTATTTTCTTCTGTGGAGGAATAAACTAAAGGCGTAAAAAGGTATATTTGTGGGGGAATGGACTAACCCATAACCCTGTTACTGAATTAATAGAATCAAATCCAGTGGTCCGGAATCATATTCCGGAACTGTTCTACCAGCCTTGCCCATGGAGGTGTTATTAGCAGAATTGTGACATAATCATCATGGTGTCAAACACGATTTACAAACATTTCAACAGCGGAAATCGATGTAATCAATGTTAATCTGATATACATAATTGATCAAACTTTGAAATATTAACTGGGTGTTTTTTAACTGAATTAAAATCAAATAATATGAAGGGGGAAAAAAATTGTTTTTTTAAATTGAATCGCAATCAAGTGGTCTGGAATCGGTCATTGGCGTGTGTTAAATTCCGATTTTACTTTATTGGCAAATAATCATTCCATACAGCTCTAGAACTGTCCAATTGAATGCATCCTATATGTCTAACACCGCTTTGTGGTGGGGCATAAAAACTATTTTGATTTAGCCTACCATGTACAATGGCGTTGATAAGCCTGCTATCCAGTGTAGGATCATCGGCCTCTATGATCCACAGGTTGTGTTCTGGGTGTTCTATAGACTGGTCGGGGTGCAGACTGTACATCTCCCAGCTTGCTGTCACAGATGTCACCGGCCGTATCTGCTCACTCTCCCAAGACTGACGCGAGTGTCTACCTCCACTGAAAATGCACACTAATGTACACTAAACATTCTTCAGGGCTACCATAATCCTAAGATTTACAAACTTTTAATTTTCCAAATATATTCAAATTTAGAAATTGTATCTGTAAAAATGCACTATTTTTGTGTACTCCTTTATTCCAAGTCATCTTTTAAAAACAGCACAGTAAAACCTCTCTATTACATCCACTAAAACGAAAGCTAATTGAATGTACAAAAGACAGGTGACAGCTTAAAGCAAGGTGACATTAAAGCAGAAAGCTTCTAAAATGGGTTATACAAGCTCTTACCTCTTGGTGTAGTCAGTAGAGGTGAAGGTCTGTGATGTTGTGACTGTTCTTTGAGTGGTGGTCTCATCATCTGGGGGATACTCCACAGTGTAGTCAGAGAATGTGATGGCTGTGCCACGACTGGGGGGCAGTGGTGTCGAGCCCTCTTCCTTGTCCTCAGATGATGGGATGGGAGGTAAATCTGACAGAGATAACAACAAGGGAGGTAATTAACTACAGTCAAACTTGTATTAAGCGACCACCCAAGGGACGGCTCTAAAGTGGTCGCTGAATAAAATGGCCGCTGAAAACAACATGATTGATTTGGGTTGTTATCTTTTTCGTCCTTAATCTGAATTGAATAACTTGACATAGTCCATACATTTTACATTTTAATATCAATCGATTTTTTTTATCTGTAATTGCATAAAAACGCCGATATATGTACGAATTTATCAATAGCACAATAAAAACGCTGATATACGATTCGCTATTTCAATGTCAAATTAACAGATAGCATGTGCGTTAATTTGCCGAGAAATTGACATGATTCTTGAGGAATATGATCTTTGTTACTATTTATAGATTTCGGTTCCTACTATGTTAGCTGCAGGTATTCCGTGAAAAATTGAGAGACGGAGCATGCGCGAAAGAAAACAAACTTGGGCTTACTTCTATTTTTGTTCAGTTGTTGTTTCTGCTAAGGTTTATTGTCCCGCATAAGCTTTATCAGATGCGTCATCCCGTTGTCTCAGGATTGGGACAATTGTCAGCATCATGCCTATTGTTGAATGGACTTTTCTTTAAGTCTACAGTACCCGGTATTCCCAGTCGGTCACCCATCCAAGTACTAACCGGGCTCGACGTTGCTTAACTTAGGTGATCGGACGAGAACCGGTGTTTTCAACGTGATATGGCTCGTTATTATTCGGTATAGCCCGGACGTAAAAGGCGGGAATACGGTTTCTTTGTTTACAAGAGACCAACCAATGAAACACGGAATTTCCGACACACGTTCTCGAGAACTTCACATGTTTTGTACACATGACGTATGGGTGATTCTTCAAAAAAATAAAAATGGCTGTCGAACCGGCTTTGAAAGGAAGTAGCCATAAAAAACAGCAGAGAGTCTACGGAATCAAATTAATAGATGTCAAAACTTTAGATTCCTATTAGAATATTCATAGCGGCAATCGATTTCGAAACAATTTACTGAAGTTCCGTGCTTGACGGAGTTTGTCGAAGTTTCCCGTAAAAAATAACTTTCGATTTTGCGTACGTTTTCACACCTTTCATGAAATTGAGAAACACCGATCTTAATTGCGAATAAGTGTGAAAAGATGTCAAATGTTTGGACATAATTGATCAATTATGACCTTTTAACCCCGAGGCGGTCGTTTAATAAAACGAAAAGTGTTGTTTGGGACAAAAAAACACCGGTCGCTGGACGCGTTAGGCAAAAGTCGTTGAATACACTCAATTTATATAGTAAAAACGATCCGGCGGGATTCAAACCGGCCGCTTAACACACGTGGTCGCATCAGCAAGTTTGACTGTATAAGAATTCCTCAGATGATGGGATGGGTGGTAAATCTGACAAAATTAACAACAAGAAAGGTAATAACTATAAGAATTCCTCAGATGATGGGATGGGAGGTAAATCTGACAGAAAGTACAACAAGGGAGGTAATAACTATAAGAATTCCTCAGATGATGGGATGGGAGGTAAATCTGACAGAAAGTACAACAAGGGAGGTAATAACTATAAGAATTCCTCAGATGATGGGATGGGAGGTAAATCTGACAGAAACAAGACTGCGCGTTCAATAAACGCTTATGCCCCCGGTGGCATCCTTGACAATATATTCTGAATCTTTTCTAAGACCAAATTAGGTCAAGGTCAAGTTCAAACTGAGCTTGGGTATTATTGGTGAGTTGGTAAGGTCCATGGCAATAACTGTATAAGTATCAAAGCATTGTAGTAAACAGTGTTGATGCTAGACGAAACGGTAAAATCTAGTTAACCAAGAAAGAGCCCATTTAAAATATTCTAAGTTCAAATTAGGTCAAGGTCAAGGTCAAAATCAAGGTATGGTGATATTGATGGGTAGGGAATAGTCAAAGGCAACAACTGTATAAGTATCAAAGCATTGTTGTCAGTTTTGTTGATGCTAGACGAAATGGTAAAATCTAGTTAACCAAGAAATAGCCTATCTAAAATATTCTAAGTCCAAATTAGGTCAAGGTCAAGGTCAAAATCAAAGTTTGGTTATATTGGTGGACAGGGAATGGTCCAAGGCAACAACTGTATAAGTATTAAAGCATTTGGGTAAGCGGTGTTGATGCTAGACGAAACGGTAAAATCTACTTAACCTTGTTACGGACGCACACACGGACGGACAGGACGATCTGTCGATGCTGGGGGCATAAAAATTTAAACAAGGGAGGTGATAACTATAAGAATTCCTCAGATGATGTAATGGGAGGTAAATCTGACAGAAATAACAAGAGAGGTAATAACTATATGAATTCCCCCAGATGATGAGATGGGAGGTAAATCTGACAGAATTTACAACAAGGGAGGTAATAACTATAAGAATTCCTCAGATGAAGGGATGGGAGGTAAATCTGACAGAAATAACAACAAGAGAGGTAATAACTACAATGATTCGGAACATTTCTACAGTCAAACTTGTGTTGATTGATTACTCTTTAATCCCTCACTCTAAAGATACCCATTTTTATGCAATTAATTCATTCCTCTTCTGAAAAAAATAGTTCCAATTTATACAGTCTGCTTTACTTTCAACCTGCTTTAAGTAGTAATCTATCTTCAAAACTAAAAACAGGCTATGGAGTAAAGGGTTAAGTGATCATCTGTCTTCAATACTAGAAACAGGTCATGGTGCATTGGGTTAAACATCTGCCCCAGAAGGCAGAGGCACCTTATGCAGGGCTCCAGAGAGGGGAGTATTTCAAAAAATAAAATCCTTATGGCTGCACTAAAACCTATGATGTGACTACTCATTAGAATTGTTTCTTTTAGAAGATTCTAATTAGAAGTTACACTATAGGTTTTGGTGCTGACATGAAGGAGAAAATGATAGATTTATTCAATTTGCTTGACCCTCTTATCTGGAGCCCTGCCTATGGTACTTCTGAGGAGAGATAAGGAGAGAATTTCAAAATCTAAAATTTTTATTTCTGCATTAGATCCTATGGTATTATATGTACAACTCATCAGAATCATCTTTTCGAGAATATTCTAATGAGTAGTAACACCATAGGATTTGGTGCTAAAATGATTGAGAAAACGTTCAGTTAATACTTCTTATCTGGAGCCCTGGAGAAAATCTAAAATCTTTATTTCTGCATTAAACCCTACAGTGTTACTACTCATCAGAATCGTCTCTCCGAGACGATTCTAATGAGTTGTAACACCATAGGATTTGGTGCAGAAATATGTGAGAAAATGTTTGTTCAGTTTACTCCTTCTTATCTGGAGCCCTGGAGAAAATCTAAAAAAATTATTTCAGCATTAAACCCTACAGTGTTACTACTCATAAGAACCGTCTCTTCGAGACGATTCTAATGAGTAGTAACACAATAGGATTTGGTGCTGAAATTAGTGAGAAAATATTTGTTCAGTTTACTCTTTCTTATCTGGAGCCCTGGAGAACTGTGTTGTATTCTCACCTTCAGTATCATCCATATCACCGTCCCTGACATCTTTTTCACAGAAGATGTTAGAACTAGTCTGTACTGTCTTCACCCACGCCTCCGCCTGGTTATCTGGGTCAATCAGCAGAGGCCAGCAGTGCTTCCTGTTATAGCAGCTCACTCGCATCAACATCGCATTCTGTACCGAGTGTAGATCAGTCGGCAGACCATCCAGCCGCCATTTACTCAACTCATCAAAGTCACTCAAAATCTCCTGCAGGCAGAACCCATTCCGGGTCATCAACAAGCTTTGTTCATCTTCGTCATCAGAATCGTCAGCTTCATACGTGGTTGGCTTGAACTCCACGCTTCCTTGACGTTTTAGCTCTGACTGGTAATACTTACTGGTGTCAAACACTACAGGCTGGTACTTATACAGACGCACCTCCGGAACAAACGGCATACCATTCTCACTCTGGGTCTCGGTCTGTGAGCTTGAAACTTCGCTAGCCGAGTCCTTCTCTTTCTGTGTCTCAAATCCAAATAAACCATCGAGGCCACTAGATATCGGATAAACTTCCTGCCCGACAGTTTTAGACAATTTGAAGTTGCCTTGTTTACAACAATCCAGCCAGTCCTGTAGTAGTTCACCTCGAAGTTTGTCTCTGAGTGGGCCCTGGTAGCAGACACAAGCTGCTGTGATCAGGGCATCGCCCGGGGCTGTGAATATCTGGTGCTTGGCTTTACGCAGCTCTGATTTCCACATGTAGTGTTGCATGGACATGTTCTCCATCAGATTCACAGCTCTGGCTATCTTCCTCTCAATGTTCTGTAAACATTCAAATTATATGGTCCAAGGTTATAAAGCTTTTGAATTGAGTCTGAGATCATTCTCAATAATTTGATTGGTCAGATTTGAGCTTCTGCGCAAATCTGACCAATCAAATGCTTGAGAATGTCTAAGATTGTTCTCAAGCATTTGATTGGTCAGTTTGTTTGTTTGTTTTGTTTGTTAACGTCCGTTCTGCAATCTATGGGATAATTGGACGCCCCCAGAGAGAGGGGATCGGATACAGAGAACCCGGGCACAATGCCCTACTCATATTATTGAAAGAGTTCTCTGGTTCTATTAGATGCCCAGTGTAAAGCACTGATACATCGGACCTCAGTTTATAAAGTCTCATCTGAAGGACTTGGTTCGGCGGGGATCAAACTCACGATCCCTGACATTGTAATCGGTGCTTTAACCCTTGACTACATCCGCCAGTTTGATTGGTCAGATTTGAGCAAAAGCTCAAATCTGACCAGTCAAAAGCTTGAGAATGATCTCAGACTCAACTCAAAAGCTTTATAACCTTGAGACATGATTTCATTCGATATTGTAAATAAACATGCATAACTAATCACAAAATCGGTGGAAAACACGTTATTCTTCCCATTTAACTAATTCAACAGTATTCAAGTATTGTGTGTTATTAGGTTCCCTTTTGGATCCTTTTGGTTACAAAACATGAACATGTCCACTTGGAAATCAGAGGTAGTTTGATAAAATACTGAGCTCTCCAAATTCGCAAACAACCTTACCTGCATCTGTTTGAGCACTGTCTTGGCTCTCTTCACAGCTGTCCTGTGAGCTTGAATCTTCTTCTCTAGGCCACTCTTGATCCTGTTAGCATCCACACGTAGCTGACCAAGCTTGGCTTGAGCCTGTTGCACAAATTTGAACACATATAATGAGCCGTGCCAAGAGAAAACCTGACTTATTGCATCACAAACATTGTAGATCAAGGCCAGCCACCGCGTCAAAGACGCGGCGACTCGCCTTGATCTACACTGTTTGGCACCAATATGCATTCAAAACATTTTTTTTTGTGTATTATATTTGGTATTTGGCAGTGTAGACCAAACTCAGATACAGAGCCTAGAATGACAACAGTGCTTGGTCTGTACAATGTTACTATGCAATAAGGCAGGTTTTGTCATGACAGGGCACCGCAATATTGCAACATTCATTACATGGTATTACATACAAAACGTTTCTTACATCACATGACATATTGGCAATTTTTTTTGAACAGCTTTCCGTTAAAATTGTAAGATTCACTTTCGATGATGTGTTGACAAAAACTGCAGTTCAACCTACCACATTCTGTAACTTTGTATGACTATTTCTTTGTGTCTGTGAATTTTGTCCTTGTTAGAATTCTTTTTTAAATTTCCGATAAGGGGGCATAAAAACTAAAATCTTTAAGTCTGGATTAAACTTTATGTTATTACTACTCATTAGAATCTCTTCAAGATCATTCTAATGAGTAAGAATTCTAATTAGTAGGAACACCATAGGATTTGGTGCTCACATGAGTGAGGAAATGTAAGATTTGTTCAGTTTACTCTCTCTTATCTGGAGCCCTGTAACATCTTTCCAAGTGGGCCATACTGACAGTAAATATTGGGACAGACAGGCCTGAGCAAACAGTGTAGACCCTGATCAGACTGCTCCTGAAGGAGCAGTCTGATCAGGGTCTACACTGTTTGCCATTCAGTTTGCACATATTGGACAAATTATTGTCTGATAAAAAACAATTTTGTAGTTCAATTTTCAGGATTAATTAGAGCAGGTATACAGGCCGGCCCAATTTTAAAGATTTTTTTGATAAAACAAACCCTTGAAAATTTCTCCTCCCCAATTTCTGGGAATTTTACGGTACAGTGCTCAGTCTCTACAGCGACACCCAATGGGAGACACAGATGTGTGTTGTTCGGAGGAAGTCATTATAGGGAGGGACAATTAAGACTTGGCTTATATTTGCAAACAGCTAGAATCAAGATCAGACGCCGCTTAATGCGGCGTCTGATCTGGATTCAAGCTGTTTGTCACTCATCACTATATTTATTTTATAAAAAAATCAACTTATATGTAACTTTGAGAGAAACAGCAGACGACATTTTTAAGCAGACGATATTGCAGCAGTAAAAGCGTTAAACATAATCGTCTTGTCAAGGGAACTGCGGCAAAGGTCGTTGTAAGGAGTGAGTCGTTGTTGGGAGGGCCCTTGAAGGGAGGCAACAGTGTAATACAAACCCTTGTAAATTTCTCTTCCTGTTCTAACAAGTTCTTCAGTCTTGGCTGCATGGTTCTGTGGATCTCTGAGTATTTCTGTATCGAGAAGATCCAGCAGCAGATCCCTGCAGCAGCCGCACTGTGAGTTCTCACAAAGTCAGGCTGGAACAACGGATCCTTCACAAGTCTAGAGAGCTGGTTAAACTTCTCTTGAGGAATGTTGTCCTTGTCATAAAATATCAAGTCCTGAATGAAGTTTTCTCTTGTCATCAGTAGTTTGCCATTCTCCCAGCTGAAAACAAAGAATACAATTCACTACAGCTTGTTCTGTTCACAAGGCTGCCATAAGTTGATTTTTAAAAATCCTAAGATTTTCAATTTTCCTATTTTTCAAGTGTGATTACTTAAGGCGGGTTGAAAGTAAAGCAGAATGCACCTTAAAATTCAAAGGGCTATAACTTTTGACAAAAAGGTGGCAGCTCAAATTCCAAACCACATGAACATCTTCCTATATAAGTTGTTATTCTGTGAAAGTTCGGAGCAAATCCTTCTAGTAGTGTAGGAGTTAGCGGTACAATTTTTTTAACGGAAGAACCGACAGACAGATGGACAGACAGAAACTACATCAATATTTCTCCACCCCTATATAGGGGGAGACATAATTAAAGCAGATCAAAACCCTAACCCACATGCACATGTGTAGTATATGTAAAAATAAATCATACAACTGTAGCTTTAAAACTCTAGGAGTTAGACAAAGTAAGTACCTTTGCATGAAGGTTATATGCTAAAAAAGTTCCTTCAGTGGAGGATTAATCAGAACAGTAAAAGGGGTATTTATGGGATAATGGGTTTGACAGTAGTCATAGAGGCTCTTACATGAGTGCTCATTATTTCTCATTTTTAATAAACGAGTTGACTAAAATAATAAGACGCAAGCCTTGGTGAGTGTCATATCAATTTTAGTCAAATGATAAGTAAAGAGCATGAATGTGAGATTCTAATTATCACATAACAATTTTAAGCACCTAATAAATCAATGGAAGCCGTAGTTTGTAGTCTTTCTGCTATACAGATTTTCTGCTTAACTCTTTGAACCCTAGTCCCGCATATAGGCGTCCTTTTAAACACTGTACATGTGAAAAGTAGACATGTCCTATGCAAACAGTGAAGACCCAGATCAGAGGGCTCCGAGAGGAGCCCTCTGATCAGGGTCTTCACTGTTTGTCACAATGCCAAACATTGACAAAAACAACCCTTAAAAGTCAGAAATGGACTAGACTAAAATGGAAACTGGGATTGTCCATTTGAAGTTTCAGGGAGGAAAGAGTTAAACCTTAAGTTGTTTACAGTAACGTCATCGCAAGTGATGTCATGATGTCCCGCTACATGCAGCGCTTGTGGACAAAAAGGTTTGGCCGGAGCCCAATGAACGATATTTCGCTAGTGGATTACGATATCTATATAACGACTTTATTCTACTCCCAGTTTGCAAGTTATGTGATAAACTGAATTACTGTATGACTTACTCTTGAGGCTGGTCAAACAGTAGACAGAGGGCATTGACAACAAACTTCACCATGTTTGGGGGTTCTCTGTAACTCCTCAGTTCATCAAGGTCCTGTCTATGGAGGTTCTCTAGCGCCACCATGGCCGCCTTGTAGTTAGGGTTCAACTAAAACACAAACACACAATGTTGAAGTTATTCTATCCCCAAAAATGCTTTTACGCTAAAACTATTATTTCGATTGCAAACAGTTTGGAGCCAGATCAGACGCTGGGTAACCCAGCGTCTGATCAGGCTCCAAACTGTTTGCCACTAAGATTAACATAAATGATTGGAATTTTAGAAAAGTTGTCCTTTTCTACATTTTATTGCAATGTGTTTGCGTTTCCTTTGCTTTATATTTGATTTATATTACATTTTTTTCCTCTAAATTCTATAAATGTGAAAGTTTACTCCTATATCAATTGTCAATTTAAAAAAAAAAAAAAAATGTTCTTGGAGATTTTTTTTTACATTCTTTCCCCAATAAATATGTTAGAGACCCATGTACTATTAACCAAATACTCCTGGCAAAAATATTTTAGAGACCCATGTACTATTAACCAAATATTCCTGGCAAAAATATGTAAGCAACCCCTGTACTCTTAACCAAATATTCCTGGCAAAAATATGTAACCAACGCCTGTACTATTAACCAAATATTTATGGCATTTTTTTGCTTTTGTAAAAAGTATAAAAAAAATTACAACATGCAAATATATAAACGTGTGACAATGTTTGCCATAACCAAACAATGAAATGAAACATTGTGCACCATTTCAATACAAAACACACCGTCATGACCATGTGCCCCCATCACAAAACAATGAGAATAGTGAGACAATTTAAACAACACTCTTCTTGCGTAAACATCCAATACAGAAACACAACTATCATAACCAATCAAAAGAAGGATAAACTTAAGCCAGGATGACAGTAAAGCAGAATGGTCCTTAGGAATTTTACGCTTTACTTTTATCTTGATTTTAGAAACCATCTGTTTTAAGTTAAGTACTAAAATTAAAAACAGGTACTTTTGAAAAAAGACCCAAAGTAGCTTAAAAGCAGGATGAAGTAAAGCTTTCTGCTTTACTTTCAACCTGCTTTAAGCTACAGTCTGCTTTATACATAAAGAACCTTAGTTTTCAGTTGTTAAAATAGAAGTGTTTCAGTAGCCCTTATAAATGTTTTTTTGCATATAAGCAAATCCATGTAATTAAGTTTAAAACAAACAAGCATGTATGTTTTGATTTAGCAAATTTGAAAACCTGTGCATGTAAGCTTTTATGCAAAACATTTAGCAAGTCTGTATCATATTGCAATACTACTAAGTCCAATATCTGCATATTTTAAAATCTTTAATTTATCTCCAAGAAGTAAATTTTTTGTTAAATTTTAAGTAGTAAGATGCATCTGCAAAATTTAAAGAAATAAAATGTATGTTGAATTTCAGATTCTGTAAAAGTTTGGATAAAATTTTGTATCTGTAAGTTTCAAGTTGTATACTTTATCAACAGAAGTAGTGAAATAAATTTGCAGAATTTTAGTAATACAGTAATAAAAATACAATTGTAGTATTTTATGTACATATAGTATATTGCATCTTTCTGTAAACAGTTAAGTAGTAAAAATAATTAAATTTGTAACATCTGTAGAATTTCAAGGGCCCTAAAATTGAATCAGTAGAATTTCAATTTGTTAATGCATCATTCTGTAAATTTCAAAAACGTATCAGTAGCTTTGAATACAGTGCTATCTCCCTATAACGACCCTCAGACCAAAGATTCCCTTTTTACAACAAATGTTACCACTGTTCCCAAAACAAGACCATTATGTCTAACGTTTTCATTGCTGCAATATCGTCTGCTTAAAACTATTGTTTGCCTTTTTTCTCAAAGTTATGTATTGGACATATTGACAGAAAAAACATAAAGATGAGCCACAAACAGTTTAAACCCAGATCATACGCTGTATTATGCGGCTTCTGATCTGGGTTTAAAATGTTTGCAAATGATCTCTACGGTTATTACTTTTCCTTCCCTATAACAACATCCTCCGAACAACACACACAATCTTTGTCTCCCAATTGGGGGTGTTGAGAGGGGGCACTGTAGAGAGGGAGCACTGTAGTTACAATAACGGCACTATACAACATCGTGAAACATGACCTTTCTAACCTACCGCTCTGACCAACACGCTGAAAGTCATACCAAAAACTTTAACTTATCATAAAATACAAATCATAGAAATTATTCCAAAACTTCATACATTCCAATTGTCCAGCAATCAAGAAAACTTACTTCTTAGAACCCTAAGTATTTCTTTCTTCTCCAACAATTGACATCTGGGTTTTTTCTAAACTAAAATTTTCCAAAATCTTTTTTCAAAATAGGGTCAGAGTGTCAAACAGTTTGGATCCCAGATGAGAATTAATTTAGCATCTCATCAAGTTCTGAACCACTTGACAGATTGACTCTATTTCAAATCACTTTATTAGAACTCTTTCAACACTTAGTAACTCTTGTGGGTTATTACGTTCCCTTGTGGATCATTTTAATTACCAAAACATGAACCCATCTACTTGGAATTCTTGGTAGTTAAATAAATACTGTTCTAAATTAGCAAACAATGTAGACCCAGATCAGAGGGCTCTGATCAAGGTCTATGCTGTTTGCAATTGTAATGAGTATATTTTAAATGGGTCCATAGCGTTAAAAGAGTTATTTTAGAACAGAAGATAACAATTGTTGCAGATAAAAGTTACAACCGTATAAGCCCCCTCAAAGAGTTGAGCATGATAATGGACCAAGTTAGAAACATTTTCATGTTTTCTTTTCGTTCTTTCCCATGGAATATATTTATACTCTTTCATCTTGACATGCAATACTTATAGTCTGTTTTCAAAGAAAAGCTCCTTAAATGCATGCATAATCAATCTTGTGTTTACACTTTTCTTGCTGTAAAGGCTTCAGCAGCCATTTTTGAAGAAAAATAGAAATCATTACAGACAAGTGACCTGCAACTTTTGACCTGCAGTAACCTTCTGCTATATGAGAATTTGTCTCAACTGTTGCAAATAGTTTGGATCCAGATAAAACATCAAATATCTTAATGTATAAGCCAGATCAAAACTGTATGACACTCTGACGTGTATTAATGACTGATCATTCTTTCGAATGGCTACTCAGTGCAAGTTTGTCTGTATCCCAGAATAAGAACTACTTATACTTGTTCTTTTTTACCCTTTACTCCATAGCTTGTGTCTAATATTCAAGCTAGGTGACCACTTAAAGCAGGTTGAAAGTAAAGCAGAATGTGCCTGAGGGCACATTCTGCTTTACTTTCAGCCTGCTTTAAGCTACCATCTGCTAGAATATAGAAACTATTTTTTGTGATACATATTCATGACTGTATAAATTGAAATCATTTTCTTCAGAGGAGAAATAAATATAAAGACGTAAAAACGAATATCTATGGAGTAAAGGGTTAAGCAGCGGTTTTGCATTAAAAGTCTGAAAACAACACATTATAGAGTTTACTGATACATATTTCTTTCTCAAATTAGCACACATGGGGACATAGTTACCTTGTCTGTATTCTGGTGTCTAATTTAATTTAGGTGATTACCTTGATATGACTTGACCAAATGGGTGATAAACAATGTGTTTCTCTCTGTGGGGCTCCATGCGGGGCATGAAGCCGATAAAAATTAAGCTCTATATACATGTCAACTATGCAATGAGAAAATGGTTCTCAGTATAGACCAGATCAGTAATATCTGATGTGGAACTTTGCTCTATATGATTGCTTTTGACCAACTCTTACTTTACCCATTACCCCATAGCTTGTTCCTAGTTTTGAAGACCACTCAAAGCAGGTTAAAAATAAAACTGAATGTGCCTGAAGGTACATTCTGCTTTACTTTGAGTGTGCTTTAAGCTACCTTCTGCTAGAAAGTACTGGAGTTGAGGGATAAATTAAAAGCATGAAAATGTGTATTTATGGGCGTAATGGGTTAAAGTTTACTAAAGTGCAACCACAACCTTTCTCATTTGATATGCAAAACAACAAATTCCTGCAAAAGGTGAAGACCCTGATAAGCGGATGAAAGAGCCCTCTGATCAGGGTCTGCACTGTTTGCCACAGCAAACCCTCTATCTCCAAAAACCAACGATGTGTGAAAAATGGACTGAGCCATATGGAAAAGAAGAACAGTTGATTCTGGAAAATAAAGCTTCAAAAGCACCTATAACCCTGCTGTTCTGCTTGTGTTACAAAGCAAGTCACATTGAATGTTATGGACTGAACCATATGGATTAAAAGAAGAGTCCATTCTGGATAGCTAAGCTTCAAATGGGTGTCCAACCCTGCTGTGCAATAGGTTACCTTATACTGAGTGACCGTATAGTAATCTACAAATCCATGGTCCTCTTTGAACTTCTTAAACTAAACAGTAACAATATGTACATTATCATTGGGTTATACACATTTTTATTGGGACATGCACATAACCATTGGGTCATACACATTTTTATTGGGACATACACATAAATATTGGGTATTTAAACATTTTTATTGGGATATACATATTTTACTGGGACATACACATAACTATTGTGTCATATACATTTTTATTGGGAGATACACATAATTATTGTGACATACACATTTTAATAGGACATACACATAATTTCTGGGTCATACATGTTTTATTGAGTCATATACATTATTATTAGGATATAAACATAATTATTGGTACATACACATTTCATTGGAACATACACATTATTAACACACAAATACATAAGCATTTTTAACAATGAACAAAAAAAATTATAAAAGCTTGCTTCAGCAACATTCAAAATATGCCTGACTGTTGGTATTTAACCTCATTGAACATTTCAAGTTTGCTAATTAAGTTGTCCGTTTTTGCATATTAGAGTTCATTTTTATAATTTATTACAATATACAGTGGAAACTCGGTTTTCTAAATCGCTTAAATTGATCATACCAGTATTTTATAAGTTGAGTTTTGATAATTCGATCTCACTTAAGTCAAACAAACCCGTATTTTAAAGTTAAAACGTGGCTGAGCCACGTTTTAACTTTGAAATATGGGTATGTTCCAACTAATGCGAGTTCGAAGTTTCGATTGTATATCAAAATAACAAACAGTGCAGACCCTAATCAGAGGTTTCCTACAGGAGCCCACTGATAAGAGTCTACATTGGTTACATAGGCCAAGTGTAGTCTTCACAGGTACACTGCTTGTAAAGGAAATACAGACACATCATTTGGGTTCAATGGGTTAAATCAAGTTTGCCTGGACTCACTGGACACAATAGAGCAAACTTTGCATGATCATGTTAGTTGTTTAGTTCATAGCTTTTTAATTTTAAACGCAAAATTAATGTAGCATCTGATACCAATTTATCTTGCAAGTTGATTGCATCACGTATACAGTTGAACTTACGTTAAATGCCTCCTGTAAAAACAATTCCAAAAAAGACTTATTTTTATAAAATTTTATTCATTCCCCTCTGAATGTTCAATTTTCAATAAAGTTTAGGCCGTTTTTGACTATTTGAGGTGTGTTTTTATAACATATTGCAGATATTTTGACTGAAGTTAACCAATGTTATTGATTACTCAACTAAAGTTCCATATCAGCTACAAAATTGTTCAACATTTTTTTTTAACCCAGTATCCCATAAATATGCCTTTTTTGCCTTAATTTATTCTTATGCTGAATAAAATAGTTCCATTTTATTCATGCATGGATATGTACTGTTAGAAACACTTTTCACATCCTAGCAGATGTTAGCTTAAAGCAGGCTGAAAGTAAAGCAGAATGTGCCTTTAGGCACATTCTGCTTTACTTTCAACCTGCTTTAAGTGGTTTCCTGTCTTCAGAACTAGAAACAGGCTATGGGGTAATGGATTATGATACCTTTTTCTCTACATGAAAGCCTATGATTTAAGCACCATAGGATGCATCTACCCTGTCCCAATAAATGAACTCAATGATTTACTGATAGCAATAGACGGTGAAAAGGTAAAGCAAGATGAAAGAAAAGCAGAACGCTCCAAAAGGAGCGTTCTGCTTTACTTTCATCTTGATTTAAGCAGTCACCTGCCTTAAACACAGAAATCTTAAAAAAAGAAAGTTAGTATATATTATGCCATGACAAAACCTGCCTTATTGCATTGCAAACAGTGATGATCAAGGCCAGCCACTGGGTCAAAGATGCAGTGACTAGTCTTGATCTACTCTCCATGACATCTACAATTATCTAAAGTATTGTATTTTTCAGTATTATATACGGTATTAGGCAGTGTAGACCCAAACTCAGATACTGAGCCTGGGATGACAACGGCGCTTGGTCTGTACAATGCTGAAATACAATAAGGCAGGTTGTGTCATGGCACTGATATATCAATTGACTATACATGTTTACAACTTGGTCTAATGGCTATGGAGGAAAGGGAGATAACCAAGTTTGATGAAGTCCTACTGCTAACATACCTTGTCAAACTCTGACTGGGCGTCCTTGCGGAGTCTCTCCAGTGGACCCTGCAGCTCCTCTATCATCTGTTCCTGTTCCTTACACTTGTCTAAAGACTGCAATGACAATAACAGTTTAACCTTTTAAACTTTAATTTTTTGACATCGAAAAAGAAATAAGCCACATTAACTTAATATCCGAATAATGGTTAACAATTCTATAGAGAAAAATACTTTATTCTTGCTTTTCAGAAGTGCAAGATAATATTTTGTTACTATAAATAGCTCAAAACAGCAGTTTAGCAAACCTTATCTGGCATGTATTAATCCACGCTATTGGGGTAAAAAATAGATTCCCAGCAAGGGAGGTAACTCAGGAAAGAATGACATCTTCTCAACTATACACAAAATTATTTTACTTTCAACCTGCTTTTGAATTTAAGTAAGCAACCTTCTGTATCAATACTGATAACAAGTTATATGGAAAAGGGTCAAAATGCAATGGTTTTTGGTAGATGGGGAAATGGTATGCTCCAACCATCTGGTATTTGCATTCTTATCGGTAAAACACAAAAATTTACAATATACTGTAAATCCCGCCCCCTCCACCTGCAGGATATGCAAAATCTAATAAGAATGTCAGTCTTTAAAGTTGACTCTTTCAACACCATGGACCTGTTTAAACTAGAACGGCTATCACTTAAGGTGATAAATACCCCCACTATACAGCACTCTGTCACACTTTGCAGACGTTTTCAATAAGGTTTTACAATAAGGTCAAAGGTGTAAGCCAATGTCAAAATGACTTAGCAATGGTATATGACACTCTGCAACTCCTGAGTAACATTTATGCCAAGTATCAAATAAATCAGGTTGAAAGTGAAGGAGTTCAAAGTACAAGGTTTTGCCTGCCAATTTTAAGACCAATTTCAAGGACAAAGGTCAAGGTCACAGAGATTTTAAATTTGTGTCTTGCACATCTACTACTCCTGAGTAACATTTATGCCAAGTATCATGTGAATCAGGTTGAAAGTGAAGGAGGAGTTCAAAGTACTAGATTTTGCCTGCCAATTTCAAGACCAATTTCAAGGCTCAAGGTCAAGGTCACAGAGACGTGAAATTTGTGTCTTACACATCTACTACTCCTGAGTAACATTTATGCCAAGTATCAAGTGAATCAGGTTGAAAGTGAAGGAGGAGTTCAAAGTACAAGCTTTTACCTGCCAATTTCAAGACCAATTTCAAGGCCAAAGGTCAAGGTCAAAGTCACAGAGACCTGAAAGTTATGTCTTGCACATCTACTACACCTGAGAAACATTTATGCCAAGTATCAAATGAATCAGGTTGAAACTGAAGGAGGAGTTCAAAGTACAAGATTTTGCCTGCCAATTTTAAGGCCAAAGGTCAAGGTCAAAGAGATTTGAAATTTGTGTTTTGCACATCTACTACTCCTGAGTAAGATGTATGCCAAGTATCATGTGAATCAGGTTGAGAGTGAAGGAGGAGTTCAAAGTACAAGATTTTGCCTGCCAATTTCAAGACCAATTTCAAGGCCAAATGTCAAGGTCGAGGAGACCTGAAATTTGTGTCTTGCACATCTACTACTCCTGAGTAACAGTTATGCCAAGTATCAAGTGAATCAGGTTGAAAGTGAAGGAGGAGTTCAAAGTACAAGATTTTGCCTGCCAATATTCAAGACCAATTTCAAGGCCAAAGGTCAAGGTAGCACATCTACTACAACTGAGTAACTTTTATGCCAAGTATCAAATGAATCGGGTTAAAACTGAAGGAGAAGTTGAAAGTACAAGATTTTGCAGACAGACCGACCGACAGACGAACCGACAGGCTGATTCCAGTATACCCCCCTCAAACTCTGTTTGTGGGGGTATAAATATACTCATTACATTTACAAACAGTGTAGACTCTGATCAGAGGGCTCCTATGGGAGCCCTCTGATCTGGGTCTACACTGTTTGCGAATTTAGACCAATATTTATTAAATTAACCAGAATTCCAAGTACACTGGTTAGTTTTTTTGTAACTAAAATGGTCCACAAAAGGAACGCAATAACCCACAAGCGTTACTTAGTGTTGAAAGAGTTGAACAGTTAGTATAATAGGGTATGTACCACAATATATTCCTGTTTGTGAGTCTCCACCTGCTCCACGAGGTCCTTGATCTGGTCCGTGGCTCTCTTGTGTTCAGGACTCAGGTCGGACACCTCTCTCTTAAACTCGCTAATACTTCCAAATGCTTCATTCACTTTACTCAGGGCCTGCTCATGCTTGTGGATATTAGCCTGGAAAAAACACGTGTATTTTTAGGCCTGGAATTTTTTTTTTAAGTTAAATTCATCTTGCTTTAGCCCATTACCCCATACCGGTAAATACGCTTTTTACACCTTTACTTTTACATTCTGCTTTACCTTCAACCTGCTTTAAGTGGTCTCCTATCTTCAAAACTAGAAACATGCATTATGAGTCAGAAAAAATATTTTCTATATCCTAGCAGACTGTAGCTTAAAGCCGGCTGAAAGTAAGGCACATTCTGCTTTACTATCAACCTGCTTTAAGTGGTCACAGGCTATGGGGTAATGGGTTAAGCTGTCACCTGTCTTGAGTTACCTGCCTTGATTGACTGCACTAATGGCAAGGTTGTGGTGAAGTTATAATCCCATACAAGCAGCAGTTGCAGAGATATAAGCTTATTTGTAGGTTGCACAAAAAACCTTAACCAAAATATCTAAGTCCATCAAGGGCCATAACTCACACTAAATGCAAACTTGAGTTACCTGCCTTGATTGGCTGTACTAGTGACAAGGTTGTGGTGAAGTTATAATCCCATACAAGCAGCAGTTGCAGAGATATAAGCTTATTGTAAGTTGCACAAAAAACCTTAACCAAAATATCTAAGTCCATCAAGGGCCATAACTCACACAAAATGCAAACTACAGTTACCTGCCTTGATTAACTGCACTAGTGGCAAGGTTGAGGTGAAGTAATAATCCCATACAAGCAGCAGCTGCAGAGATATAAGCTTATTTCTAGGTTGCACAAAAAACCTTAACCAAAATGTCTAAGTCCATCAAGGGCCATAACTCACACAAAATCCAAACCAGAGTTACCAGCCATGATTTGCTGCAGTAGTGGGGAGGCTGTGTTGAAGTTATAATGCAATACAAGTATTGGTTGTAGAAATACAAGCTTATTTGTAGGTTGCACAAAAAAAACCTTAACCAGTGCAACGCCGACGGCGAAGCCGACGCCAGGGCGACTGTAATAGCCCTCCATATTCTTCGAATAGTCGAGCTAAAAACTAAAATTTTCTGCCTAAAATTCAAATAACACACATTAAATAAAAAGGTTTTTCAAACTCACCGTTTCTTTTTTAATAATGAAGGCTGCAATAATCCTGAAGATGTGTACAAACTCCATGAAGGTGAGTGGAGAGAAGAAGCGAAGTGGCGACCTCTGGTGGCAGTACTGGCGCTCTATGGCCACCTTAGCAGACATGTGTATATAAGCCATTGCCTTGGCTGTCATCTCTCTCTGTTCCAGTCTCCGTGTGTCGTGCCATGGGACGCTAACCTAATACATGTAGATAGAAAGTGTTTATTTAGAAATTGTGTTCAAGTCATGGTCTAAAAAACATGTGTGCAGCACTCTCTTTATTTAAAAACATGCGTTCAGAAGGAGAAAACATGTGTACCAGAACTGACCAGAACCTAAGGGAGAAGTTTTTTTCCAGCCATTTAATCCTAAAAATACAGGTAGGTACTATACATGGGTGAACATTGTATGTGGCAAAAGAAGGTAATTTATTCCTCCATTGAAGAAAATAATTTCAATTTATATAGTCATGAATATGAAACATGTGAAATTGTTTCTATATCTAAGCAGATGGTAGCTTAAAACAGGTTGAAAGTAAAGCAGAATGTGCCTTTAGGTGCTAATTCTGCTTTATTTTCAACCTGCTTTAAGTGGTCACCTGTCTTCAAAACTAGGAACATGCTATGGGGTAAAGCTATAATTCAATAGGGGGGACATAAGATATATTTTCTTAATAATGATTTGATTTTAGTCATATTGCGACGTCCAGCTAAGTAAAGCTGGAGGAAGACCCAAGAAGCCTTTTATGCGTTGTTCCAGGCACAAATCCACTCCTTGGTAGAACCACTGACATTTCGCAAGCCATCTGGAAGGCTTCCCCACATGAAAAATCCAGACTTAATTTTCTTAATAAAGCAGTAGTGTAAACTAACCCTTGACTTGTCATCCTGCAGCCAGACAGATGCCATTTTAACATAGGCCTCGTAAGGCCAGGGCATGTAGTGGTCCACACAGCACGAGTATTTCAGTAAGGCCGGGTAGCGAGATATCACACTGTGTAGACTCTTGAAGTTGGAGCTGAAACTGTTTCCTGTATAACAACAATAACAATAATATCTTTTACAAAGATATTGGGAGGAATGGGTTATGGAAGTAATGCTGTAGATGGCTGTGGATAACAAAGGGTACGAAATGGCCAAAAAATACCAAAAATATAGGGTACGTCAAGGCCTGGGTAGGAAATCATCAACAATATGTGATACAGTAATTTCTACAAATGAATTTTTTCCAAACCCCAAACTTATACTAACAAGATATTTTTGATAAAACAACATTTCCATTAACAGACAATATTTTGATTTGCTCCATCTCTTTCCATTTTAGAAATTGAGATTTTATTCTTATACACTCCATTTTCAGCGGAGGCGGGGCTTGTGGATATCTTTTGCAGAGGAGGTGGGGCTTATGCATCTTTTCTCTGCGAATAAATTTTCGAACTCGGACAGCAGACATTTAGCGGAATTTTTAAAAGTGCTTCTTAACTGATTTATGCCTTCCTATATAATTGTGATTATCGTCTAAAACTCTTACTATCAATGAGACAAATTTCACGATGATTTAAATACTCCATCAACAACATCTGTCTGCTTTTATTTTATGTGAAAAATAATCAATATATTTATCGTAGTTTAAAAATGACTTCATTTCAAAATGACGTCAAATCGACATTTTTCTGCCAAACCGTCAAATTGATGACGTTTAATGCTTACAATGGAACTTATTTTGTCGTGTTCAAATAGTAAACAGCTTCAGTAATGCGGCTATGGCTGTTCCTTTCAGGAAACATATTCGCGTTAACCTCTAATAATGATTAATCATACATGTATACTTATAAACTGTTCAATAACTTAAGAAATTACAGCACATATAATGTAAATATAAGAAATGAACTGATTCAGTTCATTTCTTAAGTATCTTTCTAATAAAGCAATTCTTTTACCTCTGTAGCTAAGCAGGACGACGACGTGTAGATGCTGTCGAATCCTCTTGACAAACCTCTCAAACGCCTGTTCTATCTTGTCTATCTTCTTTGTCTGTACCCCTCCAGGCATCATCTGACTTACAATACTCTGCATCTCATCATCGGTGTATAGACCAGGACTGGTGCCTGAAAAACAAAAAGTATATGGAGAATAATCAATTCCTTTGGATTGATATAAAAAATGTGTCACAATAATGGGTAGTTATCTGGTTAAAAAACGAGTCCGCAGGACGAGTTTTTTCATCAGATAACAACCCATTTGAGCGATATGTTTTACATATCCATCCAAAGGAATTGATTATGCTATTTATTATAAACATTTTAATGACGTTTTTACAGAGAAAACACACAACATAAATTTTTACGCGCGATGTCACGAACGATATTGTGATGTGACGTCACAAAAATGATATTGTCACTGCAAAATTGATATCATCACTAGTGATGATATCAACTGTGATGTATATGAAATTTATCTAACTGAGAAATCTCTATAAATCACTGATAGTTATATAATAAATTCAGTTATTAGACACTTTGAGTTAACTCATTACCCCATAAATACACCTTTTTATGCCTTTAATTTATCCCCCCACTGAGAAAATATTTCAAATATATTCAGTCTTGAATAAGTATGATCAGAAATATTTTCTACATCCTAGAAGATGGTAGCTTAAAACAGACTGAAAGTAAAGCTGAATGCGCCTCAAGGCGCATTCTGCTTTATTTTCAACCTGTTTAAGTGGTCATATGTCTTCAAAACAAGAAACAGGCTATTGGGTAATGGGTTAAACTTTTACCTAATCTTCTCGGTCAGTTTACCTTTAAAGCTTCATTTTAAATATGCAATGCACAATACATACATGTACAGTGGTGAAAAAACAATTATTTTCCATTTGAAAATTCAGTTGTTCGGAGGGAGTTGATATAGGGAGAGAAATTGGCTTACATTTGCAAACAGCTTGAATCCAGATCAGACGCCGGTAACCCGGCATCTGATCTGGATTAAAGCTATTTGTCACTCGTCACTAAGTTTTTTTCTGTCAAATGTCCATTATGTAACTTTGAGAAAACCAGCAGATGACAATTCTAAACAGACGACATTGCGGCCATGAATAGGTTGGAGATAAGTGTCTTGTTTAGGAGAAGAGCGTCGATCGTTTTTGTAAGGAGGAAATCGTTGTTCTGAGGGCTGTGATAGGGAGGAAGCACAGTAGTACCTTCTGCCATAAGAGCAGCTACGTCCTGTAGACACTCCATGCCTAGGTCTTCATGCACCATCAGTACTGTAGGTTTACCCAGAATACCAGTGTGGTTACAAGCCCGCTTTATGTGCTCTCTCACAATACGTAGGTTCTTGGACGTATCTGTCTGGGGCTTTGGCTCATACAGCTAAAAGTAACCAAAAGACAGTGTCTTTATTGCTTATCTCAAAGACTTTTTTGTAAATAAGATAGAGGCCATATATGGAAAAATAACAAACTGAATTATAATACATGTATCAACACCTTAAAAAACTTAAAGGTAATACAGTGAGTGATATTAGAATACCGGTAGGTTAAAAATAGCTATCTGTCTCTAGGGCATTTTGTGATGTATCTTATCGTCTACAGTGCCGACTTGAAGAGATTCGAGTCAAATAGCATGAAAATGTCATGTTCCTAGTGACCTAGTTATTTTTTACCTAAAATGACCAAAATTCATACTCATACTCGACCTAGATATTAATAAGGCAAACATTCCGGCTTAGTTTCATTAAAATCTTATGAGATTTGTAACATCTTGAGGGTTAACAATGTTTTTTCTATAATTTGACTGAGTTTTAATAACCTGACATGACCCACATTTGAATCTAATCTAGATATTAATAAGGCAAACATTTTGATTAAGTTCTATTACGATCAAATGAGATTTGTAGCCAATAGAGTGTTAACAAGGTTTTTCAATGATTTCACCTTAGTGACTTGAGTTTTTGACAAGACATGACACATTCTTACTTGACATAGATTTCTTCAAAACAAATAATGTCATCAAGTTTCATGGTGATCTAATGAGACTTGAAGCCTTTAGAGTGTTAGCGTTTTTCTATGATTTGACATAGTGACATAGTTTTTGCCCCGACATAACCCACATTGAACTTGATCTAGAGTTTCTTGTCTTCAAAATGAGAAACAGACTATGAGGTACATGTATAGTGTTAAACAGCCAATGGCTATTAAAACTAATTTCTTTTTATCCCCTTTGCTGTCAATCCCTACAACACTAACAATTGCACACAGTTTAGATCTTGATCGGACATAATATAATTTGTTTTAATAAATCCTATGAAAAAGCATGAACCATTGGTATCCAAGCCAGATACGGTATGTGATATATATACAGCTTCACACAAAGAAAAGGCATAATCACACTCACACTCAAAAATGATATACGATACATGTTAATGTAGCTTAACCCATTACCCCATCTAAACACCTTTTTACTTTTTACACCTTTAATTTATTCCTCTACTGAAGAAAATAGTTCCAATTTATCCTGTGAAGAATATGTATTATTAGATTTTTTTTATATTCCAGTAGATGATAGCTTACAACAGGCTGAAAATAAAGCAGAATGCGCCTTAAGGTGCATTCTGCTTTACTTTCAACCTGCTTCAAGTGGTCACCTTTATTCAATACTAGAAACAGGTTATGGGGTAATTGGGTTAAAAAATTTTTATAGCAATTTGCCAAAACCAGAGCAATAATCATAATACTTTTCAAATTGGTATAATGTACAGTTCAACTTCTCTTGAGCAACAAACCAGTGACACTAAGTAACTCTTGTGGGTTATCATGTTCCCTTATGGATCATTTAAGTTACCAAAAACATGATCCGGTCTACTTAAAATTTTGGGCAATTTAAAAAATGCTGGTCTAAATTAGCAGCGTTAAACCAGATCAAAGGGCTCCTTATAGGAGCCCTCTAAACTGGGTCTACACTATTTGTAAATGTCATGAGTATACTTAAACAGGTCCATGGCGTTGAAAGAGTTAACTCTTTCCTCCCTGAAACTTAAAATGGACAAATCCAGTTTCCATTTTAGTCTAGTCCATTTCTGACTTTTAAGGGTTGTTTTTGTCAATGTTTTGCATTATGACAAACAGTGAAGACCCAGATCAGAGGGCTCCATAAGGAGCCCTCTGATCAGGGTCTTCACTGTTTGCATAGGACAAGTGTACTATTCACATGTACACTGTTTGAAAAACACGCCTATATGCGGGACTAGGGTTCAAAGAGTTAAAGTAGGGAAGAAGTAATGCAGAGACTTTTCTGCAATACTGTATTGTCCTGCATGAAATTGTGAAAATATCTGGCATATTGCGAGTGTCACTTTAGAGAAGTTTTTACTGTTGATATTGCAGAACGGCAGTTTCAGCCACATCTAAGAAACAAAACACAGCCGGCTGTAAAAAAAAAGATAATTCGCATAAAACATAAAACGGAGCTGTTCAAAGGAGCATGTGTGTCACCTGCAACCAGCACTAATATTGACTTACAAACATGTTTACACTTTGATAAACAGAAGGAGTTCGCCTTACGAAACGTTGTACGACAAAAACAGTTGTAAGTCAAAATTTACAAAATACATCTAATTTCTAAATCTAATCTTGTCTTGTGATATCTTTTTTGGAATCGTCTTGAAAAGAGAAAGTTAACCGAACAAAACTACCATTTTCGCACTCAAGTCAGCACCAAATCCTGTTAGAGTTTCACTATTCATTAGAATTGTCTCGAAGAGAAGTTACACCATAGGGTTAAACGCAGAAATAAAGATTTTATTTCTTGAAATAGTACTCTTATCTGGAGTCCTGAATTATACATCCCAAAACTTTTAAAGCATGTATGACAGTTATATAGACTATTTTGCTGTATAACCCCTAAGTAGTCCCTATATAATTTATCTAGGGGACCAAGTTTCCCCTTTAGACTTAGATTAGTCATGTCCCTGGGTTTTTTCTACAGATGCCATTGAAGGCGACACCAAAATATAGATATATAAAATACATTGAAAATGTTATTTCAAGACAACAGCTAAAGTCATACTTGTTTGAAGCAACCAATAACTATAAAGAAGCACAACAACCTTTTAAGACAGATCAGTGAATATATGTAAAGAGCAGAAAGATCTTATAGAAGCTTTCTACATTACTTTTTCATACACAAATGGTAGGGAGGTTTAAGTTAGAACGAAACAATACAAAGTAGAAACCCTTTTAAAATCTTAATGCACTGTATGTGAAAGCAGGTGATTAATCCATCACCCCCATCGATAATCACCCCCATCGATATTCCTTTTTACACCTTTAATTCATTCCTCCTCTGAACAAAATAGTCCCACTTTATACAGTCATTAGTATACACCATAATAAATATTTTCTATATCCTAGTAGATGGTAGCTTACAGAAGGCTGAAAGTAAGCTTTAACCCTTTACCTGATAGTCTATTCCTAGAATGGAAGATAGGTGACTACTTAAAGCAGGTTGAAAGTAAAGCAGAATGCGCCCTAAGGCGCATTCTGCTTTACTTTCAGCCTGCTTTAAGCTATCATGTGCTACAATATAGAAAATATGCCCTATAATATATATTCATGACTGATTGAATTGGAACTATTTTCTTTAGCGGAGGAACAAATCATATACGCTAAAAGTCGCTTCTATGGGGGAAAGGGTTAAGTGGTCACCTATCTTCAATACTAAAACAAGCTATGGGGTAAAGGATTAATAAAGTACACTTGTGTAAGTAATACAAAGAGCCCTAAAAGGACCTTTTTGCATTACATTTGTTCCACTGTATGTGACAATTGACTTTCAATACAAACAACTATTTTAGCGGCTACAGTACTTGTGTATGATACTTCTTTCCAATGGTTGCTTAAAACAAGTTTAACCCTGTATCAATCAAAGCTACTTAACCAATTGTGAGATATATTTTACAAGGCTCAAAATACCATAGAAAAAATAATTCAAAACACCAAATTAAAACAACAAGATTACGCAGAATTGTATGTCTCCCTGCTTTGAAGAAGGGAATGAAAGTGAAACTAAGGTATTTAACCCATTACCCCATAAATATGCATTTTTACGCTTTTAATTTATTCATCCACTTAAAAAAATAGTTCTAAATTATAGTCATGAATATGTATCATAAGAAATACTTTCTATGTTTTAGAAGATGGTAGCTTTAAGCAGGTTGAACGTAAAGCAGAATCAGAATGTGCCTTAAGGCACATTCTGCTTTACTTTCAGCCTGCTTTAAGTGGTCACCTATCTTCAATACTAGAAACAGGCTATGGGATAATGGGTTAAAATCAAATGATCCCCGACTTTTCAAATAGAAAATCCCAATTTCTAATCAAGTCTAGCTATTTTTTTATAATTTAAGTATTTTTTATAATTATAATAAATAGCAAACAGTGTTGCAAAATGGCAAACAGTGCAGACCCTGATCAAAGGGCTCCTACAGGAGTCCTGTGATCAGGATCTACACTGTTTGCATTGGACAAGTGTACTCTTTACATGTACACTTGTTTGTAAAAGACGTAAATATATGGCATTAGGGTTCACTGACTTAATACTGTAAGAATGCATCATGACAAGACCATCACAATTGAATCACCTTAGTTTCATTTTCACTCTTTTCTCACAGAGAAACAAAATTGAGTATATATCGACGGCAAAAAACACTGATACACGCCCACACCATGAAATAGCAGATGTTTGTTTATGTTAATACAGTAAGCTATCACCCAGATATCGCCACCTACCACGTTCCTCTGTCTCCGTACACGACCCATCTGTAATAGTGTGCACCAATCAAATAGCAGGGCTCCAGATAAGGGGGAATAAATTGAACAAATCCAACATTGCCTCGCTCATTTTAGGACAAAATCCTATGGTGTTACAACTCATTAGAATCATCTCTTCGAGAGGATTCTAATGAGTAGTGACACCATAGGGTTTAATGCAGAAATAAAGATTTTAGTTTTTGAAATACTCCCTTTATCTAGAGCATTGAAACAGTGTGCATTATCCATATACGACCCATCTGCAATTGTTTGTGCCAATCAAATAACGTGCATAATCCACAAGCAACCATATGTCTTCTATACTGAAAACAAGCTAGGGGGTTGGGGGCTGGTAAGAAACAGGTAATAATATCATGGTTTCAAGGTATATCAATCAAACAATTTGATTGCTTTTGGTAGATCATTGCAAGTTTTTCCCTAGCCATAGTGTACACCAATCCCTGGTGTGTTTCATTCACATCATTAAATTTTGCATCTATACTTACTCCTCGGAAATCATCATCATCATAAAAGAAACCTGGGTATCTCTGGGTTATAATAATACCAGAAATCATCATAATAAAAGAAACCAGGTATCTCTGAGTTATAATAATACCGAAAATCATCATCATAAAAGAAACCTGGGTATATCTGGGTTATAATAATACCGTAACGGTCAAACATTTGTGGTAATAGGTTATTCTTAGATGTAACATGAATTTCTTTAAACCAAAATATTACTCCATAGATACACTTTTTTATGAATTTAATTATTCGTACACTGAAGAAAAAAGTTCCAATCTACATGTATACAGTCATGAATATGTATAAGAAATATTCTATATTCTAGCAAATCGTAGCTTAAAAGCAGGCTGAAAGTAAAGCAGAATGCACCTTAAAGCACATTCTGGTTTATTTTCAATCTGATTTAAGTGGTCACCTATTTTCAATACTACAAACAGGCTATGGGGTAATGGGTTAACAGAAAATGGAGCTAGAGTTAATGAGATACAATTGTATCTGGTTATATTTTCAAATTATGATAGTGATAAAAATATACAGTGCTTTGGGTGGGTGTTAGAAAAAACATGTCTCGTATCATAGAGACTTGAGATTATTATGAGGCTTAGACCTGACACTCACCTTACAATGGGCAATATAGGCTGCCAGGCGTACTATCGTGGCTCTGCCCGTGGAGAAAGATGTTCCCAGTAATACAGCATGGCCGCCTTGCAGTGCCTGCCAAGAAAATAAAGAATTAACAATTTCCTCCATAAATATGCCTTTTTATGCCTTTAATTTATTCCTCCACTGAAGAAAAAGGAAACTGCAGAAAACGATTTTTGAAAAAGTAGGCCATTTGTTTTAATCTCAGTGGCAAATAGTTTGGAGACTGATCAGATGCCGAGTTACTCGGCATCTGATCTGGCTCCAAACTGTTTGCAGTGGACATAAGGTTTTTAGTATTAAAACACCTTTATTGAGAAAAAATAATTACTTAGGTGGGACGTTAACTCTTTCCTCCCTGAAACTTAAAATGGACAATCCCTGTTTCCATTTGAGTCTAGTCCATTTCTGATTTTTAAGGGTTGTTTTTGTCAATGTTTTGCATTATGACAAACAGTAAATACCCAGATCAGAGGGCTCCTTACGGAGCCCTCTGATCTGGGTATTCACTGTTTGCATAGGACAAGTGCACTTTTCACATGTATACTGTTTGAAAAGGGACTAGGGTTCAAAGGGTTAAACCTTAGCAACAACAACAACAACAAATAATGTCTTCCCCAAAGTATGTGTGTATGAAAATGGACCATAACCCACTGTGTTAAAGCCTTTAACCCTTTCCCCCATAGAAGCGCATTTTTGCATATTTGATGTATTGCTCCACTGAAGAAAATAGTTCCAATTTATACAGTCATGAATATATATCATAATAATTTTCTTCTATTTTAAGTAGATGGTAGCTTAAAGCAGGCTTTAAGTAGTTGCCTGTTTTCAAAACTAGAAACAGGCTTTGGGGTAAAGGGTTATAAGATTCTATGCCATATTAGATAATGATACAGGCAAAATCAGAGCTTACCAGAACACGGCTGAGTCTTGCAGCATGTTGTATAGCCTGTCTGAAGAACACGAGCTCCAGCCTCTGGGATGTGCCAATGTTGTAGACATTTAAACAAGTCTGTAAGGCCTCAGCTAGCTGCTCCTCTGTCGTATCAATATAGCCTGTGTAGAATAGAATAATCTCATGAGTAGAGCAAGATATGCTGCATAGAAGAATTTTCACAGAATTTAGATGTGACAAAGAAGAGAAAAAGAGACAAAACTGTTGCATTAACTCTTTCCTCCCTAAAACTTTAAATGGACAATTCCATTTTACATTTAAGTCTAGTCCATTTCTGACTTTTAAGGGTTGTTTTTGTCACTGTTTGGCATTATGACAAACAGTGAAGACCCTGATCAGAGGGCTCCTTTCGGAGCCCTCTGATCAGGGTCTTCACTGTTTGCACAGGACAAGTGTACTATTCACATGTACACTGTTTGAAAAGGACGCCTATATGCGGGACTAGGGCTCAAAGGGTTAACTCAACCCTTCTCCTGCTGAAAATTCTCATATTAAACTCTGCAAACCATGAATACTTATCATCTGAATTATTCAGTGGCTATTAAAATAAGAAATGAGTGCCGACTAATGCCAGACATCATATCCGGGAGCTTTTTGCATTA
Source organism: Gari tellinella (assembly GCA_922989275.2). Taxonomy (NCBI): domain Eukaryota; kingdom Metazoa; phylum Mollusca; class Bivalvia; order Cardiida; family Psammobiidae; genus Gari; species Gari tellinella. Next base: position 40,697,102 of record OV277869.1, on the reverse strand, counting down.
CTTTGGTCCTGCATTGAGCTGTCACATGTTTTAACCATGAAATGATTAATTTTCATGTTGTTGAAGGGAGGTTTTGCTGCACCCTACATTGGAAATACGTCAAAACTCGATACTTCCAACACGCTTAAATCAACTACCTTACCAGTATTAGTTTAAAGTTTGATTTCAATAACACAATCTCGCTGAAGTCAAACATACCTATATTTCAAAGTTAAAACGTGGGTAAGCCACGTTTTAACTTTGAAATATGGGTATGTTAGAACTAAAGCGAGTTTGAAGTATCGAGTTTCCACTATACTAATTTGCTTGAAATACCCTACCTTTTTCTATGGAGACACCAAGGTTTTCTGTATATGTTGTCATGTAATATTTACTGAAGATGAAATTGGTCAGGGTCTCATGGCCACCTTTAATCTGAAACACAGAAGACATAATCACATTATTTCGTATGTATTGTAGGATAAAGAACATTCAGGTTATGTTAAATGCTGAAATAAAATGTACTGTAGTCTGTATATCATTGTATTGTACATAGGCGTAGCCAGACTTTTAAAAGTTATATGCACATTTCGGCACGGAGTGCGGAGTGGGGAGGGTGCGGGAGGGGGGTAACCCCCTCCTGCTGGTGGGGGTACGGGGGGCCACCCCCGGAAAATTTTGAAAATGAAGATGTGAAATGGTGGTTTCTGACATGTGTTAGGTACTTTTTCGTGTGCTGGATGTCCACTTTTTTTCTTAAAGAAATGGTATTGTTTTACATATATAAATAACCGAATTTGCAAGGTTAAAAAATCTTCTTTTTCAAAGGCCTCTAACTTTGCTAGACCATTATATATAGTTCTAGATTTAAATGTGTCAGACATAGGTAATCTGCCTTAGATGACTAGGCTCCCTATATCTAAGAAGGATAGTCCAAGAGAACCTTGACTTGCTCCAAGGGAAGTCTGATTTGCTTCAGGAACATTTGCAGATTCAGCAGAATGGTGATGAAGAGTTTAGCGCCCTAACTGGTCTGTATTACAGACTTACGCCTTAGTGGGGGTCCTTATGTCTGCAGGTTTTGTTAATAGTGCGCTCACATTTGCCCTACGGCGGCCGCAGAATCGGAAAATCGGTAGTTTCCTACGGCCGCCGTAGAAATCCTATGGCGGCCGTACGGCAGCCGCACGGCGTATACCCATATTTCACAGGCCGTAGAGGTCGCCGTAGAATTATAACGCGGAGTTATAACATTTTTTAATTCCTACGGCGGCCGTAGAAAACACTCGCCGCAGAGTGGTTCTACGGCTGCCGTACGGTGGCCGTACGGCCGCCGGAACTCAATTGTCACTTTTCTTATTGTGCATTTGTACGTTTGTTCATACATGTAAAACATGTGTATTATTAAAAATGGGTTTAGATGTTCTTAAGTGCTGTCCTAATGTGTCCATTGAGTTCACGGTGTAGTTGGACTGATATGAGTTGCGTGAACATGTAGCAAAACAAAGTTATGTAGCAGTAGCAGCATTTTGATTGCAGAAAATCTGGTGGAGCTTCCACGGCTGCCGTACGGTGGCCGTACGGCGACCGCACGGTGGCCGCAGGTTTTTTAACCTAAACAATTAGAAACTCGCCGTGCGGCAGCCGCAGCAAATGTGAGCGCAACACACGGCGGTCGTAGGAATTCTGCGGCGGCCGGGGAATTGCTACTCGCCGTAGAAACAACAAGCCGTGCGGCCATCGTACGGCAGCCGCAGCAAATGTGAGCGAGGCATAAGGGAGCTTCACATGTTGAAGGTCGGGCTAGTCGTCATCGTTGAAATCGGTGTTTGTACTCACTCCTGCGCCATCTGTTTTATCATTAGAATTAAGGGCCATCTTTTTTAGAGGAATTGCAACAGAGACACCTGTCTTGGTTATTCGGCGTATTTGTGGAAGGTCAATTTGTGTACACTCTTACTAGGTTGGTCCGGAGACATTCTACCCTGGTTTATTTTATTCCTGGATGGTTTCTGGTGCGTTCTGAATGCGTATCTCGCATTCCAAATAGGTATAATACAAACATAAATATATGCAAAAAAATGCATCTCAAAATGACATTTAATATTTTATCTACAACTTTTTTAACATACTTTTTGACAGATTGCCTTCCAATCATTCATCTCTAACCCCTACTCTACCACCGTACCCACTATGATTAGTGTATGCACTCTTACTAGAGGGGCGCGGGATCATGCTCTCACGGCCGGAAATTTTTATTCCTAGATGGCTTCTGGTGCGTTCTGAGGACGGTTCAAAACATGTATGTTTATTAGTGATATAAATATCTGTCAAAATTCGACTGAAAATAACATGAATTACCCTTTAATCTAGGATAATATCTTGTTCAACATGATGTTTTCCAGTTAAAAATTATAAAAACCTACCCATATCCTTACTTACTTATATTAGTGTGCGCATTCTTACTATACAGTAGTGGGAATCGGGGTATGCTCCAGCGGGATTTTTTTCTTAGAGGGTCTCTGGTGCGTTCTGAGGGCGTTTCTAACTTTCAAAACAGGTAAAATACTCACAGAAAGCTATGTAACGATCTAGGTCTTTTTACTAATATTGGCAAAATTATTAGGGGTGGGTCATGCCCCCTGTTCCTACGGACCTGTACGTGTAGCCAGTAGCCATGCTACAATTATTAGGTACACAGGTCTATGTTTTCACGCTTTTCCTGTTGCTATTTTGTGGACCCGGACTCACTGGGGGCCATCGAAGTATAACAACGACCCGTTTCGCACAGAAGCCTCCTATATAATTTCAATGACGACTTCAGTTGGAATCATATACATTTACAATGTACTTAATTTGATAAAGTATACATATTCTCTATACTCTGTATACGGGACTTCTGTGCGAACCCTCGTGATACTCCGTTGGCCCCCAGTGGGACTTGACACTTATCTAATTGATCTGAATAGATATAGATTCTAGTAGTAGATACATGTATACAATACGCACAATGATAATATATATATACAAAACAAATGTTTGAATGGTCGTTTACGATTTAGTTTCAGTAAAGAGAAGCATGGCGACTAGCGACTAGCATAGTGGTCAAGTTTTTTTTCTTGTTTTTTTTGTTGGGTTTTTTTGAGAATTTTTTTATACGCACGTGCGTATTGTGCGTAATGGGCGCTACGCCCTTGTTGTACTGTATTATATATGTAGTTATTGATGGATCATAAATCAGGTAACCTTTTCTTCGGCTGAATATTCATTTATAAAACTTATATCCATCATCTTAAATTCTTAACCTTTACATTTGCTGATAAAATGGATTTTGCCCATGATGTCATCTGCTTAAAAAAGTGTTGTCTGCCTTTATTCTAAAATTTAAATTTCAGGTAAATTAACTAAAGCAATACTGTAATGAAAGTCAATAGTTTCGATATTTGTCAGATGCCTCAATATGCAGCATCTGATCAGGATCCATACTGTTTGCAAACATCTGTTGTTCTCAGGGTCAGTAAATGGGTGGAATATAGGTAAACTTGACTTTACCCATTAACTCATTGCCTGTTCCTAGCTTTGAAGACAGGTGACCACTTAAAGCAGATTGAAAGTAAAGCAAAAAGTGCAATAGGGTGCCTTCTGCTTTACTTTCAGCCTGCTTTAAACAAACATCTGCAAGGGAGTAGAACATTTTTCTTTTGGTGCATATTTATGACTATAAATTGGAACTACTCTCTTCACTGGAGGAATACATTCATGGTGTAAAAAGGCATATCTATAGAGTAATTCATTAACTCTTTCCTCCCTAAAACTTTAAATGGACAATTCCAGTTTCCATTTAAGTCTAGTCCATTTCTGATTTTCAAGGGTTGTTTTTGTCAATGTTTGGCATTATGACAAACAGTGAAGACCCTGATCAGAGGGCTCCTTTCGGAGCCCTCTGATCTGGGTCTTCACTGTTTGCATAGGACAATTGTACTATTCACATGTACACTGTTTGAAAAGGACGCCTATATGCGGGACTAGGGTTCAAAGGGTTAAGCCAGTTTTAAGTTATCAGCTCTTTTTAATTTTCAGTCTGGAGGTACATGTACCAATCACATACCTCTTCAAGTTTCACCAGAGGGCCAAAATAGGCAATGTGTTCTCTATCTGTCATCAGACCAGGCTTGAAATGTACACGACGGGACGTCGACATACTGCCACGCTGTGACTGCTTCCTGGGCCGCGGGGCACTCTTCACATAATCTAAAAATAAATAACATGGAGAGTGAACTATAGAACAAAAAATAAATTACATAGAGAGTGAACTATAGAAATAAGTCAAAGTAAACTAACAATTATAGATTTATTAACAATAAACAATAAAGTAATTTTCAAAAAGTGGCTTTCAAAACCATCAAATAAGGTCAGATTAGATCTACCCATAGAATAAGTTATTCAGTAACAAAACTAGCAATATTTGCTTAACAAATGTCAATGATATGAATCCAAAACCTGGAAAAATCACATAATGGAAAATAAGATTTCTCTGCATGATATTTAAATACATTATAAATGAGAAAGTTACATATTCTGAAACAAGATATTCACCAAACATCCATTTATCTAAAAACAAAATTAATGTCCATATAAGGTAGAAAGTCAATGAGATCACGGTCCAAGGTTATATAGCGTCTGAATTGAGTATGATATTATTCTCAAGCATTTGATTGGTCAGATTTGAGTCTAGGCTGAAATCTGACCAATCAAATGCTTTAGAACTACTTCAGACTCATCTCAAAAGCTCTATAACCTTGGAGCCAGAGCAATATTGGTCAATATCAATGTGCTATGTAAAGTGATTGGCCATTCTTGTCAACCAAAGCATGGTTCAGATCAGAAAATAAGTTTACCAGAATGACTGATTCTTGTAGAGTAAAACTACAGACCAACATTTACCCTGATCACATAAGTGGTGTACTTCCTTAACCCTTCTCCTGTTAACTCTTTGCATGCTGGGTAATTTTTCTGTCTGCAACAATTGTCATCTGCTATTGTTCTAAAAAAGAATTTTCTAAATTTCTTTTCAAAACAGGGTCAGAGTGTCAAACAGTTTGGATCCTGATGAGACGCCGCATTACGTGGCATCTCATCTGCATCCACACTGTTTGAAAAATTAATCACTATGGTACATATATAGCATGGTAAGAGATTGGAATTTACATAACAGTCAATTGGAATTTACATAACAGTTAGGGTCAAGACAAGATGCCAAATCTTAACACTCAAATAAATAGATTTACCTTAATACCAACATAAATCCCTTATTAGTAAAACTACATGAGCAGTGTCACTTGAAAAAAAGTTCTGCAACAAATCGGAAATGCAGCCTCTAATAAGGGTCTATTCACAAACTGAGCAGATCCTGATCAAATGCTGATCAAAAGTATTATCATTTTGTTCTAGCTTATCTGGGTCTACACTGTTTGGCGTAGTCAGGAATGTTTTTTTAAAGTGACATATATCTCATATATACAGGAACACTGACATAATACAAATTCTCAAACAACATCCTGTAGTAAACTCCCTCTTATACAATCACTCATAGAATAATCAGTTATGATGTTAAGTAAAAGGGGACTGCTTAAGTGGAGTTTATTTTATACTATTTTAGGCTGTCTGTATGCAATATATTGCAAAATTGCAAATACTGTAGAAGCAGATCAGAGGGCTCCTGTAGGAACCCTCTGACCTGGGTCTACATTGTTTGCATAGGACAAGTATACATTCTAATGGTACATTATTTGCAAAAATGTGTATATACATGTAACTAAGGGTTAATGGCTTAAAGCAGAATCAAGATAAAGCAGAAAGCTTTCTGTTTTACTTTTATCCTGCTTTATGATGCCAAATGATTTCTTTTGAGGGTTTTAAAAGAGGGACGATATGGTTTACCGATATATGTATTTACATCAATACTGTGCATTGCTTTCCACAAAAAATGCCAAAATATCACAAAAATACTTCCCTGTCCTGTTACTTAGAAACCAATATACCTCTCTTTATGAGACATAGTAAAAATCTATCACCAATCTGTCTTGGGACCAGGGGCCCCTCTTACGAAACATCATACGACAAAAACCGTCATAAGTCAAAACTTTAAATTATATCTAATTTCTGCATCTAATCCTGTCTTGTGACGTCTCTTTGGAATCGTCTTTTCAAGACGATTCCAAAGAGATGTCACAAGACAGGATTAGATGCAGAAATAAATAAAATTGAGAATTCTAGAATCTGACTTTCGACAACATTCAACAACGTTTCATAAGACGGGCACCTGGATTCTTTCTAAACTAAGTCGACACTTTCAACATTGAATGAATGTTGTCTGAAGAAAACATACTTTGCTGAAATTCTAATAATTAGTTGGATGGTCTTTTTATTATTTACAGTGTTGAAAAGGGTTAAGCTAAGCTTCGATGCCTATTAATTATGTCTAGCCAAGAGAGGGGTGTATAAAAACCATTGTTGATGTCTAACCAAGAGAGGGGTGTATTAAAACCATTGTTGTTACAAACAACACAACCACACTACTATATGAACAGGAACAGGACACATTAAGGTTGATACTATCACAAAACTTAAATACCATATCCATGATTAACCCTTATCATGCTAAGAACCGTTTGTAATGTATTTAAACATAGTTGAATCCAGATCAGATGCCAAGTATCTAGGCATCAGGATAGTGTTAACAGTTTGATACTGCTATCTATATATTTCTTAAGTTCTTAGATTAATCAAGGTGAAATTAAGTAGAGAATCACAAGAAATATCTAACAGCAGGAAAAGTTTTATGCACGAAACAAAATGTACCTCAAGCAATATTTATGTTACAAGAGATTTCGAAACCTAAACGTAGGCCCTTAGTTAGGGTTAAACTTTTTGCCTGCATAGTGTGGTATTTTCCATATTCACATGCATTCACATTCCATATCAAATATTAAAAGCAATACCTCAAGAGAAGCCTTTTTCAAAACCCTAAACGCAAATTTGGAAACCTAAATGCAGGCCCTAAGATCAAGGTCAAGGTCACTGGAAAGGTTTTGTCCATTATACACATGCATATCAAATATGAAAGCAATACTTCAAGGGACATAGGAGTTATAAGTATTTTTTTTATACCTAGCTAAACACAGATTTTGAAACCTAAACGCAAGCCCTAAGTTCAAGGTTAAGGTCACTGGAGTCAAACCTTTTTATGTGCATAGAAAGGTATTGTCCATATACACATGAATATCAAATATGAAAGCAATACCTCAAGGGACACAGAAGTTATAAGCATTTTTCGAAACATAGATGCAGATTCCCAAACCTAAACGCAAGCTCTAAGTTCAAGGTCACTTGGATTAAAAAATTTGTGTGCATGGAAAGGTATTGTCCATATACACATTCATGCATACCAAATATTAAAGCAATACCTCAAGGGACATAGGAGTTATAAGTATTTTTTTGAAACTGCTATCGGGAATGCCTACGCCAATGACTGGATGACAACTTTAAAAGCTCTCCGGGACCTGAAAAATACTGCATGATAAGAGTTAATGAATGTTTATGATCCACACCAAGTCACCCTGGACAAAGTTAACTCATTACACCCTGACACTTCAAATGTATGTGTAATTCCAGTTTCTAAATAAGTACAATACAATATACTGGAAAATTAAAAACAGTGCAGACCCTGATCAGAGGGCCCTCTGACCGAAGTCTACACTTGCTGCAAAGGACAAGTGCACTACTCAAAGGTACACTGTTTGTACATATACACATCGTTAGGGGTTAATGAGTTAACACATTTACCACCAAAATAACACCAGTGCATGATATAGATTACCCTCCATGATGCGACTCCACTTATCCTTGCGACCTCTAACTGACCTGTCCGTCAGTTCTAAGTCACTACTGTCTGTACTATGAGAGGATACTGCTGATCCAAGGGAGAAAAAAATGTAAATGAAATGATAACAAAGGGAGGTAATTGCACTAGTCTCTCTTTTAAGGTTGCTGAAAAAAGATTTTTGATTCTTTGCTCTTTTTCATTTTTTATATGACTAAAACAAAATGCAGATAACAGAGCAAAACACTTAAATGATATGTAGAAATAATCTTTGATTGAAAATACAGAAGTTAACCCTTTACTCCATAACATATTTCTAGAAGACAGGTGACCACTTAAAGCAGGTTGAAAGTTAATCAGAATGCCCCTTTAAGGCACATTCTGCTTTACTTTCAGCCTGCTTTAAGCTACCATCTACTAGAATATAGAAAATATTTCTAATGATACATATTCACAATTGTACCAATTGGAACTATTTTCTAAGTGGAGGAATAAATTAAATGTGTGAAAATGTGTATCACTATCTATGGAGTAAAGGGTTAAAATAATCTATTGCAACCAATCTAAAGGAGCCTAATGTTGAAGGTGTTAAAGATTTACAACAGCTTAAAGCAAGATATCAGCAGAAAGCTTTCTAGGAATGCTTTGCTTTACTTTTTTCTTGTTTTAAGCAGTTACATACCTTAAATTCAAAAGTAATGCCTTTAATAGAGTGGTGTTGAAATATATTTTTTATTTCAAATGAGCAAAATAATAAAAAGCTTAAACAATGACACATAACAGCAATTATATATTCATTTCTATCTACAGTAAAACCTGTGTTTAACATTAAGTCAAAGATCTAGAGCATAACAGTACCTCACACACAAGGATTTAACAAAGCTTTGCACGCTTATTACCTAAATTGCATCCAGTATGGATCAAGATGAGATTAGGCCTAATGCAGTATCTCATCAGGATCAAAACTGTTTATCACTCTGACACTAATATGAAAAGAAATTAAGATGATAGCGTAAAGCAGGTTGAAAGTAAAGCAGAATGTGCCTGAAGGATCATTCTGCTTTACTTTCAACCTGCTTTAAGTGGTCAGCTATCTTCCATACTAGAAACAAGCTATAGGGTAATGGGTTAAAAACTTCTAAACTTGAAACCCTTCTAAACCGGAAATTTATGTTGTCCCCACACATGTCCATTTGAGAGGGATTTTACCGTATCAATACTTGTATATATATAAATATGTACCTATAGACAGACAAACACACAAGCTGGCAGACAAAGAGACAGACACTAAGAAAACAAAAGAGATTATATCATATTTTCTACAAGGTATCTTTAAAATATTGTTTTTGGACCTGGCTTCAATCCTAACATGTTTTCATTTTTTAACCAATTACCCCATAAATACACCTTTTTACGTCATGAATTTATTCTTCCACTGAAGAAAACAGTTCAAGTTTATACTGTCATATATATGTAGAGTTAGAAATATTTTCTATATCCTAGCAGAATAATCAGGCTTAAAGTAAAGCAGAATGCACCTTGAGGCAATTTATACAGTAAAAAAATATGCATCACAAGAAATATATTCTATATCCTAGCAGATGGTAGCTTAAATCAGGCTGAAAGAAAAGCAGAATGTGCCTTAAGGCACATTCTGCTTTACTTTCAACCTGCTTGAAGTGTTCACCTTTCTTCAAAACTAGAAACAGGCTATGGGGTAATGGGTTAAAAGACTAGCACTAAATGTATGTAGTAGACAAAGTGCTGTGAACTCTGTCTTTAACATTATGTAAAGGGCTAATCCTTCTCCTGCTGAATATTCATATATTAAACTCCGCCCACTATGACCATCTATCATCTAAACTATTGCAATAGAGAGTATAATAAGGAATATGTTCTTCAAGAAAGACTGCAGACTCTTGACACTAACAGATACTTTAACTCATTGAGCCCTAGTGACGCATATATGCGTCTTTTGCCAAAATTGTACCTGTGAAGAGTACACTTGTCTTATGCAAACAGTGAAGTCCCTGATCAGAGGGCTCCTGCAGGAGCCCTCAAATCAGGGTCTTCACTGTTTGTCGTTTTGTAAAATATTATTAGAAACAACCCTAAATAGTCTAAAATGGACCAGCCTTTATTGCAAACTTGAATTGTCCATTTGAAGTTCCAGGGGATAATGAGTTAAGAGAACAATGCAGACTGATACTTTAAAGAAACAGTGAAGACCTTGAACAGACAGCTCCTTCAGGAGCTGTCTGATCTTGGTCTACACTGTCTTTTTAAAAAGTGTTAATATATGTTATAAGCAGAAGAAGGGTTAACCTTGTAGACCCTGCTAAGATTCTATGTTTATGTAACATGCCTCTACAATGGGTACATCCATTCCATCGCTGAAAGAATACTGTAACTTTATAGCCATTGAAAACAGTAGAGAAGACATAATTCTTTCCCAATATACGCCTTTGTGCAAAACCAATTATCTCAACTGCAAACAGTTTGGAGCCAGATCAGACAGCTAAGGTTCAACTGCATGAGATCTGGCCTCGAGGTTATAAAACTTAAAACGAACTCTGTGCTCAAAACTCAGTTTCGGTAACAGGCTCTAGTTTCTACAAAACACGTTTTATTTGATTTTTGTAACCTCAATTGGATACATTATTACACTTTAATTATGTATGAAAATAATAGTTATGAAATAAAATGTCTGCTGAAGTTTTATGAGCTGAGAAAAAATCTGAGTTTTGAGCACAGAGTTCGTTTTAACTTTTATAACCTCGGGGCCAGGCTTCAAACTGTTTGCCACTCAGCTCAAAACAAATAGTATCTAAATTTTATCAAACAAGTTTGTTATTTTATTTCATTGTGTTTGGTTTCGTTTCACCCTTTGCTCCATAGATACACATTTTTACGCTTTTAATTTATTCCTCCACTGAAGAAAATAGATCAAATTTATACAGTCATAAATATCTTTTATAAAAAAAAAAATATTTTCCATATTCTAGCAGATGGTAGATTTAAGCAGGCTGAAAGAAAAGCAGAATGTGCCTTAAGGCACATTCTGCTTTACTTTTAACCTGCTTTAAGTGTTCACCTGTCTTCCAAACAAGAAACAGACTATAGGGTAATGGGTTAAACAGGAATGAATAACATCTTCTCCATTGAATATCAAGCAAGACATCTACATGATCTAATGAAGGAAGCTATAACTAATTGCTTCTGGCTTGAAGCCTTGTCACCCAGAATTAGAGCTCTACCACCATTATAACCCAGCCACGTCCCCTGCTGTGCACACATACTCACGTTTGTATGCACTACTTGTAGATTTTAAGGTTGTTGCCGTGCCAACTGTTGCTATGGGTGATGTAAGAAGTATACATTGCATTATAAGGTCAAGGTTATTTGGATAGAAGTTTAGGTCCAGATATAAAGTTAGTACATAACTATGTATTTAAAAACTAAAATCGATTCATCTCCAGCAAACCCTATGGTGTGACTTCTCATTTGCATCATTTCTTTGAGACAATTTTAACCCATTACTCCATATACTCATTTTTATGCATTTAATGTATTCTTCCACTGAAGAAAATACTTCCAATTTATGCAGTCATGAATATGTATCAAAGAATTTTTTTCTTTATTCTAGCAGATAATAGGTAAAAGCAGGTTGAAAGTAAAGCAGAATGTGCCTTAAGGCACATTCTGCTTTACTTTCAATCTGCTTTAAGTGGTCTCTTATTTTCAAAACTAGAACCAGGCTATGGGGTAATGGGTTAATGCATGATAAAAGTAAAACAGGAAGCTTTCAAAGGGAGCTTTCTGACTAATGTTTATCCTGCATTAAGCTGCCATCTGTTACCACTAGGCTTAGAGACCAACAATATTGCTGTGTAAGTGTCGGATTTAGAGGTTTTGCTGTACTAAAATCTTTACTACTGTACTCAAATGGAATCAGCTCTTTGAGACAATTCTAATGATATATGTACAGTAAAACCCTTCTACTATGTGTTATGTATCAGGTGTTTAAGGCAGGTGGCTGCTTAAATCAAGGTGACAATAAAACAGAAAGGCAAATTTAGGAGCTTTCGGTTTTACTTTCACCATGCTTTAAGCTGTTTTATACATGGCATAAACTAATTAGCCTTCTTCTAAGTGGTGGTAATAGAGGGGTTTTACTGTAGTCATATTATAAGGGAGTGGATGTTGAAATATATAAAATTACTAGCTTATATCTGGTGAGCTATAGTAGGGAGATCTTACTGATACAGGGCTGCCATTTCTCCGGATTTTTCCTAAATCTTAGGATTTTTTTTCTTGTACATGGTAGCTTAAAGCAGACTGGAAGTAAAGCAGAATGCGCCTTAAGGCACATTCTGCTTTACTTCCAGTCTGCTTTAAGTAGTAACGCGCCAACAAAATTAGAAACAGGCGTTTGGGTAAAGGTACGATTTGTAAAATTGCACTTGAAAAATGCAAATTTGGAAATCTTAGGATTTTTCATGTCAACTTATGGCAGCCCTGCTGATACAGGTAGTAACGTTGGGGTGGGGTAGTATTGAGTTGTTTAAACCTTCCTCATTATGTTATAAACAAATATATGTTAGAAATATATCTATAAAAAGTTATCTAAAATCGCTTTGAACATGGTAAGGGGTATGACAATTAAGGTTGGAGTACATAGAAAAATTGTTAATCTTGACCGCTTCATTGCCCTACAATGGTTATTTTCAAATATTTTGGATCCTGATCAAATGCTGCATTTGGTCAGGGTCAAACCCTGTTTGAAACTCATTTCAATATTACTTTTGTTTAACAGCCTTAAATCTGAGAAAAAGCAGGCAGCAATTGTTTAAAGCCAATGACATCATGAAGGGCTTACAGTGGAGAATCTGTAATTCTTTCCCGTTTAAACGCAAACGCAAAGCGCTAAAACGTAGAAAAGAACAACTTTTGGACAACTCTGATATTTCATGTTTATCTTGGTGGCAAACAGTTTGGAGCCTGATCAGACGCCGGGTTACCCGGCGTCTGATCTGGCTCCAAACTGTTTGCAATAGAAATAATAGTTTTAGCGTAAACGCGTTTATTGGGTAAGAATAACGTTTTCTCCACTGTAAGCAAGGGACCAAGTTTATTGTTTTTAAGGGGTGGGGTATACATTCTAGACAAAAAACAGAAATCGGACGATTAAAATTGCAGTCAAAAGTACAACTGGAATTATAAACAAACATGACTGTACAGCAGAATGGGATGAACAACAAAAAGACAGGTTCCAAGCAACTGTCTTACCATTGTATTTGACGACACCTAAGCAACACAATTAAGAACTTAAGGTATTGAGTAAAGATTCTAAATCACTCTACTCACTCTACATTTACATCTTAGAAAACCAAACAACCGTTCTGCAATATAAGCAGTACAAACTTCTCTCGTGACACTCTAAATAAGCCATATATGTATTTTATGGCAGGTTGCAATTTCATGCAGGACAATAGTTTCTGCATTGCTTCTCCCCTGCTTTAACTCTTTCAACTCGATGTACCTGTTTAAAGTATACTCATTACATTTGCAAACAGTATAGACCCAGATCAGAGGGCTCCTATAGGATCCCTCTGATCAGGGTCTGTACTGTTTGCTGATTATAAACAAACATGTACAGCACAGTAGGATGAACATCAAAAAGACAGGTTCCAAGCAACTGTCTTACGATTGTATTTGAGGACACCTAAGCAACACAAGTATATACTTAAGAACCACTGCAGGCATTCAGTTGAGATTCTATATATAAAATCACTCTAAATTTACATCTTGGAAAACCAAACCTTTCCAAATTAACCAAAAGGTTTGCAAAAATGAAGATAAAAATATTCCAAAATGGAAATTAAGATAGTAGTCATTAAGAGTTACTCAGTCGAGTTACTCAGCATCCGAACTATTTGCAATAGTTATCACAAATTCCCTCACAGCCTGCAAAAGGTTAGGACATAGATATCTTAAAAAAGACTAGATAGGCTATAGGCCAATCAGCAATGGTCATCGAGACGCCATCTTGAAAGATGTATGATACCGATGTACGTCATACATGTATTGTGGTTACATGTTGTTGGTAGGTAATCCAGTCTACATTGTGGGTGCATTATTGACTACAGAACTTATCCATAGATACCATGATACTGTGGTAATACTTCATATGTAAATTTTGGAAATAAAAAAAGACAACTCTGTTTTAACCAGACATTTTTTCTGGAAGTGAAGAAATGCCTTCTTGTGCCAAATTCTGATCAGTTTTCTTTCAATTCTTGTAGCATTTGAAGTATAGTTTCTACTGTTATATAGAAGTAATGTTTCTAGTAGTTGTTTTACCTGATGTTCTTGAAGTGCCTCGACTTGTACTAGAGTCATCCATTGTCTGTGTTCCACCAAAGTCTGTAAAAAGGAAGAAATATTTAACCATTACAAGAAGGGGTGGCACTATAGTAGATAGTATCAACTTATTGGAAAAGCCGAAGTCACAATAGTCAACCATCGAATGTTAAATCAAAATAACAATACTCAGAACTGTTGGCGATAGTCTGAGATACTATTGATAGTTGGACCTTTATCACTTTCAGCAAATGCTGTAAAAAGTGTTTACTCTTAAGGCGCATTCTGCTTTACTTTCAACCTGCTTTAAGCTACCATCTGCTAGGATATAGAACATATTCCTTATCATTCATATTCATGCCAGTATAATAGGTGATACACTATCGTGAACATTTTGCAATAGTGAACTCAACTATCGATAGTCTATTTCAATAACTGAATTTCATTTAACTCATTACCTACTGATAAATATGTCTTGTATGTGTTCAAGTCTCATTTAATCTTGTTGTGTATAGCTTGTTTCAATATTGCAAGTTGAAAGTAAAGCAGAATGTGCCTAAAGGTGCATGCTGCTTTACTTTCAGCCTGCTTTAAGCTGCAATCTGCTAGGATATAGAACATATTCCTTATGTTCATATTGATAATAGTATAATGTGTGATATACTATCGTGGTAGTATTGTAATAGTGAATCAAACTATCGAAAGTATATGATAGTGTTTTCAACTATTGTTAACTGTCATGATAGCTATTTAAGTTGCCATAGTCAGCCCTCTTACAAGGCTTAATTTTCAAATGGACTCTTCCATTTTCAGATAAATGTTTCTTTTACAATTTCTCCAAGTTTGACCTTAACTCTTTCAACACTAAGTAACTCTTGTTGGTAATTACGTTCCCTTTTTGATCTTTTAAATTACCAAAACATGAATCAATCTACTAGGAATTCTGAGTAGTTTAATGAATACTGTGGTCTAGATTACCTTCAGGTGCACTCTGCTTTACTTTCAACCTGCTTTAAGTGGTCAATTGTCTTAAAAACAAGAAACAGGCTATAAGGTTCTAGGTTAAGCCTTCTCCTTACCTCCAGGTGTTCCTGTGACAGTCTCGGTCTCTGTTTCAGTCTCTGTATCAGTCTCTGTATCTGTTTCAGTCTCGGGCTCTGTTTCATATTCTGTTTCTGACTGACCACCCAGGTCCTTATGATCATCAGCTCGAGATGTCACGGCACTCTCAACTAAAATAGTGGTGAACATTTTGAGTGTAATAAAACTGTGTTATACAGTCAAACCTTATTTATTTGAACTGGATATGGTCTCACTTAGTCCTATTTCTTTAGCTGAATTTCAATAACTCATGCTTGTAATCCCTGATCCAGGGCTCCAGATAAGAGGGAGTAAACTGAACAAATACAACATTTTCTCACTCATTTACGAACCAAATCCTATGGTGTTATACTACTCATTAGAATCGTCTCTTTGAGATGATTCTAATGAGTAGTAACACCATAGGGTTTTAAGCAGAAATAAAGATTTTAGTTTTTGACATACTTTCATATGGAGCCCTAATTTGAGTGTAATAAAATGGTGTTATACAGTCAAACTTCATTTACTCAAACTCGATAAGGTCGCACTAGCCCATATTTCTTTAGTTGAATGTAACTCCAACTTGTAGTACCTGGTCAGAAGGTTCCTACAGGAGTCCTCTGATCAGGATTGCAATTTCTGTCCTTTTGCAATATACTGCAAAAACAACCATAGATAGTCAAAGACGGACTTGACTTAAATGGAAACTGGGATTATCTACTTAAAGTTTCAGAGGTGAAAAATTAAGCTCAGAAAATTAAGAAGCTATGTTACCAGATAAGAACTTTGCCAAAACATTGGTGACTCTCTTTTGAATTTCATAATAATGACTAAAACATTACTGCAAAGAGAATTTGAATGACAGTTTACAGTACAACCTCTCTATTAGGACCACTAAAACGAAGGCTAATTGACTGTAAACTAAACCAAACGACAGCTTAAAGCAAGGTGACCGTTACCTGTCTTAATCCATTAGCCCATTGATACGCTTTTTTACAAATTTGATTAATTCCTGACTGAAGAAAATTGTTCCAACTTATACAGTCATGACTGTGCTCAAAAACAAATATTTTCTATATTCTAGCAGATTGTAGCTTAAAGCAGTCTGAAAGTAAAGCAGAATGTGCCTTAAGGCACATTCTGCTTTACTGTCAGCCTGCTTTAAGTGGTCCCAATGTCTTCAAAACTAGAAAACAGGTTATGGGTTAATGGATTAAACACCTAATAATTAAGACAACTTAGTGGTCGTAATAGAGAGGATTTACAGGATTTGTATCAATGTTCCTGATAACATACTTGGTTCTTCTGTTTGGCCACTCCCACTATCCTCCTGTGAGGTGCTTGACCGTTTCTTCCTGGATGATACCCTTGATGACCTGGAGGCATGAGAAGGAGCCCGAGAAGCCCGGGTGCTGGCAGAGCCCAGAGACTTAGAGCTCTCTGAGCTCGTCTGTTTATCAGGGTCTTCTAGGGTGTCACCCAAACCGTCATCCATTTGCTCAGGTTCCTCGTCCTCACTATCTGACATAGGGTGTGGAGGTTGTGGGGTTCCTGTAGGGGACTGGGGACCCTGAGAAGAAAATTGATAATACATTGTAGTTAAGTCTTTCAACACTAAGTTACTCTTGTGGGTTATTTAGTTGCCCTGTGGATATTTTTAATTACCAAAATGTGAACCAGTCTAAAGATAGGCACAAGAAAACATTTTTTCAAAGAGAACAACTTTCATCGAGTAAGCTAAATTATGCATTAACTCATTCACCCCTGAAACTTTTAATGGATAATTCCAATTTCAAAATAAGTCTAGTCCATTTCTTACTATTTAGGGTTGATTTTAACACTATATTTCAAAATGACAAACAGTGTTGACCCTGATCAGTGAGCTTCTGAAGGAGCCCTCTGATCAGAGTCTACACTGTTTGCATGGGACAAGGGTTATCCTCACAGGTACAATGTTTGTAAATGACGAGTATACTAAGTCTTGTCGCTAGGGTTGAATATGTTAGGAGTCATCAAAAGATGAAAACGCTTGCCTTTCTACAGACAAGCTACAAAAAAGTGAGGTTTAATATTCCTCTTGCTTTCCAAATATGTATAGTCTTATATATCGTGCAACACTTACACTCTGAGAGAAGGTCTCCTCTGAGATGGCAGCCATTTCCACCTTGGGGTCCTCTCTAGCATTACAGAACTGCTTGACAACAATCTCTTCCAACATCCGAGCATACCACTGGTGATCTGTAAATAAAACAATGCTTGTAGTAGAACCCATGGAAATGGGCCTGATTTAACGAAATTCGGATAAAACCAAAGAAATCTGGCGGTCCCTTGGACTTCCCTATAAGTGAGCTTCACTGTAGTTCCAATTCATACAGTCATGAATATGGTACCGTAAGAATTACTTTTTATATTCCAGCAGATTGTATCTTAAAACAGGCTGAAAATAAAGCAGAATGCATGTTAAGGCGCATTCTGCTTTACTTTCAAACTGCTCCACTTTCCCATGCCTTCAAAACTAGAAACAGGCTATGGATTAAAAGTTTTTAGAAATATTGGGGAGAAAAAAAAAGATTTACATATAAACTCTGGAGATTTTAAAAGAAAGAGCACCTGCTTAAATTAACCCATTACCCCATAAGTAGGCATTTTTACACCTTTTATTTATTCCTCCAAAAAAGAAAAAAGTTCAAATTTATACAGTCATGAATATGTACCATAAGAAATTATTTCTATATCCTAGCAGATTGTAGCTTCAAGCAGGCTGAAAGTAAAGCAGAATGGGCCTTAAGGCTCATTCTGCTTTACTTTCAACCTGCTTTAAGTAGTCCCCTGTCTTCAAAACTAGAAACAGGCTATGGGTACCGTAAAGGGTTACAAGTATGAGCATGTGCTGAAATTGATTGACAATTTTGTATACCTTCCTCTGTTACCAGTCTGTCAGCAAAGGTTCTTGTACACTCATGACACCATAGTTGGGCTATCACCTTCATCATGGGCGGGGAGGGACTCTCATTAGGGTTACTACCTATACTGGCCCGGCCCCGGGAGTCCAGAGATGTCTGACGTGATGTGGTTGTACTGCTCTGACTCTTCTCTGAAAAATAAATAAGTTTGATAAATGTGCTATTGTCCTGCCTGACTAATGCAAATTGATATCTAATTTTGGTCTGCATTGTTTGCTCAGCGTTCTTTTGTCATTCGTTTGTTTACACGTTTATTCTTTTGTCATTGCAGAAAAATGGTTAACTTATTTATCCATAAATATGCCTTTTAACACCTCTAATATATTCTTACACTTAGAAAATTAGTCCTTAACTAGGAAATTCTGTAAATGAATTATGGATGGCATTTCAAGTATTTTTCCAGATAGAAGCTTCAAGCGGGCTGAACAGGTAGAGTTTGCTTTGAGGCTTGACTTTGCTTTTCTTTCAACCTGCTTTCAGTGGTCACATGTCTTCAAAACTGAAAACAAGCCACCTTCACCTTGCTTTAACTCTTTCCTCCCTGAAACTTTAAATGGTCAATGCCAGTTTCCATTTTAGACAAGTCCATTTCTGACTTTTAAGGGTTGCTTTTGTCAATGTTTGGCATTGTGACAAACAGTGAAGACCCTGATCAGAGGGCTCCGAAAGGAGCCCTCTGATCTGGGTCTTCACTGTTTGCATAGGACATGTGTACTATTCACATGTACACTGTTTGAAAAGCACGCCTATATGCGTGACTAGGGTTCAAAGAGTTAAGCTGTCACCTGTCTTTCATACAATCAATTAGCCTTATTTTAGTGATTGTAATAGAGAGGTTTTTCTGTAGATTGAAAGGGTTTGGGCAAATTTCATAGACAAATACATACTGTCTTTCCTAATCTTCATCATCTTGCGTGTCCTTGACCTTGGTGACATGAGGAGTATTCCTTGGACCACCCTGGAGATGTCGTGTAGGGTGAACACGTAGTGGGCGTGTAGGGGTGTAGGCTTGAACTTTTCCTTGATACGATGATACAGCTCCATCAGGCCAATAGTCAGTGCCTAGAGAAAAGTAGAAATCACAAAAATCAATCAAGAAATTATGTAGCTTTATGTCTTACTTTGATCAGGGCATTCGGATAGCGCATCCCCTTCTCACCAATGCGGTCTCGAGTACGATCCTGGGTCGGGTCAGTATGTGCACATGAGAGGGTACATTGGTCATCCTTCCAAACACCTGGCTTTTCTCCGGTTTCCTCCCACAGAAATTACCAAATACCCCACCATTCGAGCCATTAAGAGTGATTTGTATAAGTTAATGTAGCTTGTTTCATAATTAGTGTAAAAGAAATAAAGTTTAAACTTTTACTTTTATCCGGTGCAACCTATAGCCACATGTTTAGATACAGAAAATATTGTTTTATTATAAGTGTCCAGTTTCACTGTACCTCACATTACCCAATAAATATTTCTTTATACGCCTTTAATTTATTCCTACAATACAGAAAACAGTTCCACTTTATAAGTCATGAATATGTAACATAAGAAATACTTTCTACAACCTTACTAATGAAAATTTAAAGCAGGTTGAAAGTAAAGCAGAATGCCCCTAAAGGCACATTCTGCTTCACTTTCAACCTGCTATTAGTGGTCACCTGTCATCAGAACTAGAAGCAGGCTATTGGGTAGATGGATATGCAAGTATAGCTCATCAATAAATTTCAATGAGGGGTTCTTCTTACCCGAGCAAACTCAAAGTGGTGTTCCACAGAGTAGGTTGGGAACTCCTCCAGCCAGTGTTGTATATTACGACCAAATGTTGACAGGATGCCATCAGCATTGGGGAAGAACATGTTGATGTTCACAAAGAGGCGTGTCAGCCGACTTGACATGACGTGGCATGACTCACCCATACCTACACCTGTAAATTAAAGACAAGAAGATTATACAGCAAAACCTCTCTATTACAAACACTGAATTGTGTTTATTATTAGGTTTTAGGGCAGGTGAATGCTTAAAGCAAGGTGACAGTAAAATAGAAAGCTCCTGAAGGAGCTTTCTGTTTTACTGTCACCTTGCTTTAAGCTGTCACCTGTCTATTATACAATCAGTTAGCCTTCATTGTATTGGTCTTAATAGAGAGGTTTTATTGTATAGTGGATCTGGCATGCATAGTCATTTGATATTAACTTGTATAAATCTATTACTCTATAAATATGACTTTTTACCCATTTCATTTTTTCACCCACTAACGAAAATAATTTCAATATATATGGTCATGAATATGCATTTTAAGAAATATTTTCTTTATCCTAGCAGATAGTAGCTGAAAATAAAGCAGAATGCACCTTCAGGTGTTTTCTGCTTTACTTTAAACCTGATTTACTTTCAACCTGCTTGAAGTGGTCACATGTTTTCAACAATAGAAAGATGCTATGGGGTAAGGGTGTTTTAACATGTTTAGTCTTAATTCTTTTTTACCTTTTCTCCTGTTTATCAAAACTTCAGCTGCAGTTAACTTTGCATGTAAACCCATGGGACTAAACAATCTAGATCCATGGGCCCGTCTTACGAAATGTTGTACAATAAATATTGTCTTAAGTCAGATTCTAAAATCCTAAACTATTTTTTATTTCTCATTCTAATCCTGTCTTTTGGACATCTCTTTGGAATCGTCTTTTCAAGACGATTCCAAAGAGATGTCACAAGACAGGATTAGATGGAGAAATCGGAGATTACATGTATTTTACTGTTTTGACTTACAACCCTTTTCGTCATACTTTTCATAAGACAGACCCCAGATGGGTAAGCATGCTTGAAAGGAATATGGTCCATAATTTCCCAGCTATATATACAAGTGTATGGTGTCATACCTGGAGAGGTTGGTAGTGTGGCGCTGGCCAGTATAAGAGCTTCATTCATCTCCTGGAACCTCTGTCTCTGTCTGTCATAGCAACCACCCTGGGACAAGATCTGGGTCAACAGCTCAAGGGGCGGCTGGTAACCTGTAGATGAACAGAAATTTGTCATATTGAACAGTTTGTTATTGGCTGGTACCCTGTAGATGACCAGAAATTTGTCATATTCAACAGTTTGTTATTGGCTGGTACCCTGTAGAAATTTGTCATATTGAACAGTTTGTTATTGGCTGGTACCCTGTAGATGACCAGAAATTTGTCATATTGAACAGTTTGTTATTGGCTGGTACCCGGTAGATGAACAGAAATTTGTCATATTGAACAGTTTGTTATTGGCTGGTACCCCGTAGAAATTTGTCATATTGAACAGTTGTTATTGGCTGGTACCCTGTAGAAATTTGTCATATTGAACAGTTGTTATTTGGCTGGTACCCTGTAGATGAACAGAAACTTGTCATATTGAACAGTTTGTTATTGGCTGGTACCCGATAGATTAAAAGAAATTTGTCACATTGAACAGTTTGTTATTGGCTGGTACCCAGTAGATTAACAGAAACTTGTCATATTGAACAGTTTGTTATTGGCTGGTACCCAGTAGATGAACAGAAATTTGTCATATTGAACAGTTTGCAGGCCTACCATTCCTCCGGATTTTTCCTAAATCTCCGGATTTTTCGTCATTTCTCCGGATCTCCGGATTTTTTCCGAAATCTCCGGATTTTTTCAAAAATCTACCAGAAAAAAATCCTAATCCCCGATTCATTGCGGCAGACAGCACCTTCTCGGACTTTTAAATAAGAGAAAAGCAATAAAAGTATTCCGAATGCTATTTTTATTGGTTCTTATCGGGTCATTGACTGGATTAGCAGCTTGTCCACAACCAATCAAACATGTAATTACCACCTGTGGTTCTGATTCGACTGAGGGCTGAGAAGTAGATACGGCATGCACATTATTTATGACACGTCTGGTTCTACATGTTGCATAGTGTAGTGTACACACTTCATTTTATGACACGACAGGTTCACGCATTACATAGCGATAAAGTGATTGCCGATATAGTAAAGAAGCTATACACGGGAGCAAAATTGCTATACCCAAGAGAAAAAATGCAGCCAAATGAAATCGGCTTTGAATTTTTTATTTTTTTAAATTACGGCAGGGTGTCATGGAATAAAGACAGGACGTGACGCCCTGCTAAAAGTGTCTAGCCATAAGTATATTTATATGAATATTATTAACTTACTGGTCATAATGTGCAAAATCAGATGTAAGACATTGATACTATAACTTTTCTAATCCTTATCACAGAACACAGTTGTCTGACCGGGATCTATAGGACCTACTGCTAAAAAGAGTAAATATTTGCAACTATGGAGAATACAGTTGAGTTGCCCCTAGCAGTATTTATGATGTTTCCTTATTTTTCTTTTATTATAGTTTTTATTTTACAATGTTTATTGCAATAAAGTTTATACTGTTATTCTTTGTGTGTATGTTTGTAATATATAGATAAAATAAATGTTTGCAATGGTGTGATTTATATTTGAAAAGATGGTTTTTAACTTTTAAATACAAAAGCGCAAAAATAAAGATTTTCGATTAAAAAGCGCGCTTTTGGGAATCGCGCCTGCAAAGGCGCGATTTTGAAAATCGCGCTTTAAAATCAAAATTTGGGAAAATCTTAGGATTTTTTTTTTGAAATTATGGTAGGCCTGAGTTTGTTATTGGCTGGTACCCCGTAGATTAACAGAAACTTGTCATATTGAACAGTTTGTTATTGGCTGGTACTCTGTAGATGAACAGAAATTTGTCATATTGAACAGTTTGTTAATCAACCAATCAGACATTGACCTACAGATGTTACCACTTAGTGAGGTTTAGTGACCATTCCAATGAAGTTGACTAGGTAGTTCATAAGACAAGTGGCAGATTAATGAATGTTGTCCTGCATTACCTCTAATACCCCATGGCTTGATGTCAATCAATTTTAAAGACAGGTGGTTGCTTAACCCATTACCCCATAGCCTGTTTCTAGTTTTGAAGATAGGTGACCATTTAAAGCAGGTTGAAAGTAAAGCAGAATGCGCACTGAGGCGCATTCTGCTTTAATTTCAGCCTGCTTTTAGCTAGTATCTGCTAGAATATAGAAAATATTTCTAATGAATCTTATTTGTAACAGTATAAATTTGAACTATTTTCTTCAGTAGAGGAATTAGTTAAAGCCGTAAAAAGGTGTATTTATGGGGGAATGGGTTAACGCACTGAACAGTATGTTGAAGTGTCCTTAAAGAACTTTCTGTTTTACTTTCAGCTTGTTTTCAGTTACCACCTTTTACGATGCCTTCTGTGTTTTATCTATGTACTATCAGATTGTAAAAACAAACATTGCAAGCCTACCATTTGTCTTGGTGGCAGTGTTGAGGTCGTCAATGTAGAAGAGATGTTTCTGTACAGTTTTACTTTGTGGGGTAGAGGGCTGGGGACCAGACGTGATCACATTGAAGGCTTTACTCTTCATCTCCGTGATGTGAGCCATCAGGGCTTCCTGGAAAATGGCTGATGTCATGCCCGGAGACATCATGATAGTAGACGATTGCTGCTTCGATACAATCATGTTCTGGAATATACAAATAGTTTTAATTGTTATGAAGTAAACTCATCATGTTAACCCTTCCCCCTCCCCCATAGCTTGTTTTCAGTATTGAAGACAGATGGATGATTAGGGCAGGCTTAAAGTAAAGCAGAATACTCCTTCAGGAGCATTCTGCTTTACTTTCAGCCAGCTTTATGCTTCAAACTGGTAGGATATCGAAAACACTTTTTTACTGTGCATATTCATGACTGTATATAGTGGAACAATTCTATTCATCATCATCAGATTTTTTATTAGCGTGCAGATTCAGAGACAAAAATATCCACATCAGTGGGCCCCTTCCAGGAAGCTGGCTTTCAATGCTGCAGGCGTGGCAGTTCTTACACCTGATCTCCAGGTGTCTCTCTCTTGAGGGTTGTTTGCAGCGAGGTCCCAATCTCTGCCATCCCACTCTGTCAAATGTTTCCATGTCATTTCAATAGAGGAATATAATATATGCGTAAAAAGGAGTATCTATCTAGTAATTGGTTAAATAATTACCTGCATGAGTGTGGTCTTGCCGACCCCTGGCTGACCAGTTAACAGCACCGGCTGGTGAGAGCCTATCAGAAGATCTATGAGGAATGTGTACTTCTCCACCTCTGGGGTGACCACATACCCACCAGCAAGACTCTTGGATCTCTCCTGGGCTTTGTGGGACCAGCGGACAAAGCCCCCTGTCCCCTCCTCCACGGTGTAGTCATACACGGATCCAGGGAGAGGGATACGGATAGGGTGACTGGCACGGTATAAAACATCATGGGCAAACTTTGAGAACTTCTCACGGTATCTGAATAAAAATGAAAACATTACAAATCCCATATAACGGGTGACTAAATTGTGATATTTTTTACTTTTTAACCCGTTACCCCATAGCCAGTTTCTAGTTTTGAAGACAGATGACCAATTAAAGCAGGTTGAAAGTAAATCAGAATGTGCCTCAGGCACATTCTTCTTTACTTTCAGCCTGTTTTAAGGTAGCGTTTTACGAAATGATTGGTAAAATAGTCGTTTTATACTTTTTTACAAATTCTGATAGATAAAGGTATTTTCTACAAGTTACCAAATTCTCTCTTGCTTAAACAAACGCTTTCTCGGTCATTTTACCGGTAGATCACGCGTCAGAATCCCAGTTGGGTGCCTCAATTGCGTAGATTACGTGACTGGATAGGTGGTTTATTCCTAAGCTGTCAGAGGTGATTTACGACTTTTACCTTATTAAAATCGTTATTTTTATATGATTGGCTTTGTTAATTTGGGGCGGAGTTTAATGAAATGATTGATCATAAGCTGGGTCATTTTATTTGTTGAAAAAGAAGGTCTTAGTTGAATACGGGGCGGTCACAAGAGCCTAATTGACACATCAGTCAGTTAATTGGAGTTTCCAGCATTACATAATTTGAAGCAAGAGGTATTTTTGAACACCCCTAACTTTTGCAGTTGGGGTTCGATTTTCGTGAGGTTTGAAGCAGATGAAAGGGTATTATCTCCCTGAGGGAACCATGTCTCAGAAATTGTATAAGTAGCTCCAGTGGTCCGTTATAAAGCGTTACATAATAGTGGTCGACTTTAAACCGTAAAAAAACTTTGATGTTACATAACAAAGGTTTGAAGCGGTATTTTAAAAATCTGAGACAATCGTCAATAGATATGTTTATAAAGAGTATTTTGGGCAATTTTAATTATGTTACAAATAAAGATGGCTTTGATATCGTTGTTTGAATATTTTTTTTAAATGTTCTTATAAAATCGTAAAAAATTAAAATATTTTTTGTAAATTGGCACATTCTGATGGGATGTGTACCATTTTCATCCGTCAGCTATAAAATTGGGGGGGAAATCATCATTCACGACAATTAATTAGAAAAATCCGCTTGCAGTATCGATCGTAAACAGCTACCTTAAGCTAACACCTGCTAGGATATAGAAAATATTTCTAATGGTACCCATTTTTGACCATGTAAAGTAAAACTATGTTCTTCAGTAGAAGAATAAATTTAAGGTGTAAAAAGGTGTATTTATGGGGTAATGGATTGAAGACATCATGTAAATTGCTGTGACTGACCTGTCATGTAGTGATCCACCAAATGCCCAGATATAGGCTATGGCAAACATACACTTCATCTGTTCTAGGTAATTGGGGATGTTGGTCTCTATCTGGGAACTACTGGTCATCCTGCTAGTGGTGCCCCCTACACTGCTGGGGGTTGTCGCCTTGGCAGCCTCTGAAACACAGAAAATAACAGAAGGTGAAGATAAGCTTTGTTCAGGGCTCCAGATAAGGGGAGGATTTAGAAAAAATAAAATCTTTATTTCTGCATAAAACCCTATGGTGTCACAACTCATTAGAATCGTCTCTTTGAGACAATTCTAATGAGTAGTAACACCATAGGATTCAGTGCTGAAATGAGTGAGAAAATGTAAGATTTGTTCAGTTTCATTATTTTTTTTATTTTTTTTTTCCTTCATACAGTGACCTTTTAGTCAAATGAATAATTTCCCAGTTGTATCAGTCATAATATTATAATTGTAGATTATGACTAACAGCCAGCGTTTAATAACAAATACCATATACACCAGTTTAAACGCTCCCCTTACTATTAATTTAATAATATTAATTAAAAAAATAAATAACATTTATTAGTATTAAATGCACCCCTTATCTGCCAAAAAATAATAAAAACACATTAAATTAACTAAAAGTCACTGCACTTTAATCGTTTCCCCATTAGCTCGTTTTCAGTATTAAAGGCAGATATAAAAGGTCTCAATGATACTTCTAACGTAAATACTTTTGAAAACAAATTTTTATCATTTGCTTTTGTTAAATTCTAAAGAACAAATAAAACTTTTAACTGCTAGCAAAGCTTTCTAAAAGAAAAGAATTATACAGCACATAAACAACACAAACACTCCAACAGCATCAAACATCAACCCAAGGTATAGAGACAATCTATAGAAGGGGTAGAAGATAAAACTTGCCATTGGACAGAAAAGTATTTTTTCACATACAGTAAAACCTCTCTATTACAACCACTAAATTGGGTCAATTATTAGGTGTTTACGACAGGTGACTGCTTAAAGCAAGGTGACAGTAAAACAGAAAGCTCCTTTAGGAGCTTTCTATTTTACTGTCCCCTTGTTTTAAGCTGTCATCTGTCTTTTATACCCCCCAATTAGCCCTTGTTTTAGTGGACATAATAGAGGGGTTTTACTGTAACTACCCCATTAGTGATAAACAATCATGAATATCATTGTCTCTACCAAGTTGGAGATCATGCACTTTGATGATGTCACTCTATTCCACTTTGATGACGTCACTAGATGCCAAGAAAGGTCTGTTGCTTAAAATTGTTGTTATATGAGAAAAAGACTCTGTTACTGGTCAATCTGTGAGACAAACTGATCTCAATCTCGTCTAGGATAGAACAGTTATTAAGCTCACCAAAGCTGGCTTTTGAAAATTTCAATTCTAGACTCAGTTGAGATCAGCTCGTCTTGGAGATCAACTCATGACAGATCCTATAATGTCTTTTTAGACCTATACCATATAAAAATGCTAACTGTACACAGTACAAGACCAAAGCCAAAATGTGCTTTTAAAAACTCCACAATATGCCTATAACCTGTGACTTTATAAACAATCAACCTTTTGGATGAATCAACTACAGGTACTTCCATGTATCTCAAGATACTAGTATGAATGATCCAATGAGATATCCAAAAACTATTCAAATAATTTTTGGATTGTCACTTTTGTAATTTGATTATACATGTACCTTAAATTGAAAACTTGCAAAAAGCAGCCATTTGGTTAGGAAGCTTTCTCTGTTTCTGATCAGGAGCAAAATCATTTGCAAAGAAAATCATAATTATAGTCGAAACTTGATAGTTCAAACTCGCTTAACCCTTTGAACCCTAATCCCGCCTATAGGCGTCCTTTTCAAACAATATACATGTGAAAAGTGCACTTGTCCTATGCAAACAGTGAAGACCCAGATCAGAGGGCTCCGAAAGGAGCCCTCTGATCAGGGTCTTCACTGTTTGTCATAATGCCAAACATTGACAAAAACAACCCTTAAAAGTCAGAAATGGACTAGACTAAAATGGAAACTGGAATTGTCCATTTAACGTTTCAGGGAGGAAAGAGTTAAATCGACCTTACCAGTATTTCATAAGTTGAATTTCGATAACCTGACTTGCTCAATTCGAACATACCCATATTTTAAAGTTAAAGTGTGGCTAAGTCACGTTTTAACTTTGAAATATGGGTATATTCTAACTAAAGCTAGTTTGAACTAGCTATCAAGTATTTCTCCTTACACAACCATTCTTGCAGAGAAAATGCTAAAATAAAGTATGGTGTTAGTATTGAGATTTCAAAGCATCTAGATAAATGTAGTAAAAGTTAGTTGTGTAACCAAACTACCTTCAAATCTATCTTATAATTGAGTGTTGATGTAACTTTTAGCAATTCTATGGGAAATTTGTGAACATCTAACATTTTTTATCAAGTTTGAGACGTTTCCAAAGATCAAGAACTGCTTATTGTGGAATCAAAATTACAAAGAAAACTCCTTAGAAGGTTTCAGTATTATTTTCATTCTGCATCAAGCTGTCACATATCTTATATACAGTAAAACCTCTCTATCAAGGCCACTAAAAAGAAGGTCAATTGAGTGTATAATTGGTAATAGCTTAAAGCAAGGTGACAGTAAAACAGAAAGCTCCTAAAGAAGCTTTCTATTTTACTCTCACCTTGCTTTAAGCAGGCACCTGTCATAAACACCTAATAATTAACACAATTTAGTGGTCATAATATAGAGAGGTTTTACTGTATATAGTTTGTCAGATGTGTAGTGAAATAAATGATCCCTTAACCCAGGTCTGCCTGTAAAAAATCAAAGTTAAAAGCCTAAATTGCTTCTACAAAATCACTGCCCCTAAAAAAACCATAATCTGCAAATGCGTGCAAAAATAACCTTTTGATGGCTTCTGCTTCACCTCGATGGCTTTTTCAGCTAAGTAGATAAAAGTAATAATAAAATATTACTTTGATCTTACAAAATAAAAACAACCAGAAAGTCTTTAACACAGCATAACAGTAATGCTAGGTTCACACCAACGGCGAATGCCGCACTTTAAATCGGCGAGCAAAGCGTCGTCATTTTTGTTTACTTTTTCAAAAATATCACGATCTCTTACGCTCTAATAAGCTCTGATACGCTCTGATACGAATTGGTTGCCGCTTTGGGACGAGTTATTTCCCGACTTGTTACGGTTCCTCACGCTTTGATCCCTCTTTGATCAGGCTTTGCTACGCTTGAAATCACGCTTTTATAAGCTTTATTACGCTTTGATGCGATTGTGACGCTTTAAATCAGGCTCTGATACGACTATCAAGCTTTGTTGTGCATTGTTACGCTCTGTTCAGTTCTGTTACGCATTGGAAAATGTCAAGATCGCCGATTTCATGCCGCTTTAGGTCCAGAGCCTAAAAAAAGATTCAGCAGATCCACAAGATCATTGCTTTTTGAGTCAAGAACACGATGTCAGAACAACAAGATCCAGAAGTTCCAGATGTACCAGAACCTAATCTATCTGAAACAATGCAATGAGTGGTACTCAAGTCGCAGCGCCATTTATAGGGATGGAGATAGAGCGTGAGTATCGTAGGAGAGCATGAAAGAGCGTGAGAGAGCGTGAGGAAGCTTGCCAAGCGTAACAAAGCCTAACAAAACGTGTCAATCCTTGATCAAAGCGTCTCAATTCTTGAGAAAGCGTGAGAGTCCTTCATGAAAACGTAACAAAGCGTATCAAAGCGTGTCAGATCTTGATGAAAGCGTCTGACCTCGTATCAGATCTTCATGCCAAATCGTAACACATCTTGAGACATCTTAACGAAGCGTGTCAAGTGGTGACAGACCGTGAAGCCTGGGGTCCCCGCTTTTAACCAAGCTCTGTTAAGCTTTCCTACGCTTTGAGTCAAGCTTTGCTGAGCTTTGTTACGCTTTTGTAAGCTTTGATACGCTATAGGCGCTTTAATCAATTCGTAACAGAGCGCCCAAATTTTTTAAACCGTTTGAAAAAATTTGGCGCTCTTGCCGAATGTCCCGCTTTACTTCAAGCTTTCCCACGATCTATTACGACCCTGACGCTTTAATCAAGCTTTGTTACGCTTTTGTGCCGCTTTGCACGCCGCTTTAAAGCGCCATCAAAGCGCCGTTGGTGTGAACCTAGCATAAACAGTATTTTTGAGACAAAAATTCTAGAAAATCAGTGGTAGATGTTGAACTCTTACCATGCTAACGGTAAAACCATGATTATCTTTGCAAACAGGTTAGAACCTGATGACACGCAGTGTAATGCGGCTTCTCATCAGGATCTAAACTGTTCGACACTCTGACCCTGCTGTGAAGAGAATTTTGAAATTTCTATTTTTAGAACATCAGATGACAATTGTTGCGGACAAAAAAATTACCCAGCATGTAAAGAGTTTAAAGAAGGTTAATCAGTGTTCCTATCGTATACCAATATATACAACTGAGTTGACACATGCAATTTAGTTGAATAAGTACATAAAACATAGGCATACAAACATCTATCAAAACCATCCCTGATATGTGCTTAGTATGATTACTTTTAATCCACACAATATAATATCAAAATTAACAATCTAACTCTCCTGCTGAATATTCATACATAAAAGAATGGTTACATAGGTTAATAATATAATGAATTGTTTTCACCAGAAAAGAGTGAATAATCATATTTAGACAAGACCTGTAGGAAAACCATGTAGAATCAGCTCACACAGCTCCTATAGGAGCTGTCTGATTTTTATTGCATGCAGCCTGAATTGCATTTACTTTTATCTACATGTATCGATGTCTTAGCATGCTAGAAGTGAAACCATGACAACCTTTGCAAACAGTTTGGATTCTGAAGAGATGCTACATGACATTGCATCTTTTCAGAATCCAAACAGTTTGACATTCTGATCGCTTTTTGAAAGTTTTATTTTTATAGAGCAGCAGCAGACAACAATTGTTGCAGATGCAATAAAGGTGTGCTTGTGAAACACAGTAATGCCTCCTGATGTGACCATAACCTCTAAATGACATTGACCTTTGTCAGACATGACCCAACTTTTACTAAGCTCAAGAGCTTCCTAAGTTGAGTACACATGCCGAATACGAAGTCTCTTTCACATGTCATTCTAGAGTTATGGCCAACATTAAATTAACCCTATTTGACCTCTAAATAACCTTGATCACTTTTGTACCACGGTCAAGAGCTTTTTTAGGTGAGTGCACATGTCAAATATGAAGTCTCTATCACATTCAGTTTCAAAGTTATGGCCAATGCTAAATATACCCTATTTTAACACTAAATTACCTCTAAATGACCTTGACCTTTGTTGAACATGGCTCAAATTGTACTGAGCTCAAGACTAAGTTGTGCGGGGGCATAAAAAATACCTAACATGCAAAGGGTTAAAGTGGAAATAATAGCATTGTCCCCACTATACAAAAGGTTTATTATGATTAAGATTATTTGTATATTCAACACTTTATTATGTAAAACACTGAAACTTAGAGACAACAAATGAGAGACTTAATGAAAGATCCCAACCACAAAAAAAACCCATTTCAAAATCCAAATTGTGCATGCAAAGACAAGTAAACCACTGCAGCTAGTTGTGTATCCTACTATCGATAAGAGACATTCTGAAAGATCAAGACTTTTATTTCACAAGCAAAATGAGAACATAACTGAGGTAACAGTTTATTTAACTTTTGTTTTCTCTCACTCATATTGTTACCAATCTCACTTAGTGCTACAGTTACCACAACCCAATTAACTCTTTCAACACCATGGACCTGTTTAAAATATACTCATTACATTTGCAAACAGTGTAGACCCAGATCAGAGGGCTCCTGTAGGAGCCCTCTGATCTGGGTTCACACTGTTTGCTAGTTTAGACCAGTATTTATTGAACTTCCAAGAATTCCAAGTAGACTGGATCATGTTTTGGTATTTTAAACGCTCCACAAGGGAACCTTATAACCCATAAGAGTTACTTCGTGTTGAAAGACTTAGTCCTTATTAAACAATTCATCCTAAGTTTAGAGTGTGTCACCACATCACAAACAAGATCAAATCTAAGCAGTCCTTCACCATATTTGGCATTATTGCTTATTAAATATTACAATCAATTCCCGCTTATAATTGTAAGCACTCAAGAGAAGACTACATCATGGTTGTAACTTAACCCATTACCCCATAAATACACCTTATTATGCCTTAAATTTATTCAGCCACTGAAGAAACTAGTTCTAATTTATACAGCCATGGATATGTTTCATAAGAAATATTTTCTATGTTCTAGCAGAGTGATAGCTTAAAGCAGGCTGAAAGTAAAACAGAATTTGTCTTAAAGCACATTCTGCTTTACTTTCAACCTGCTTTAAGTGGTCAATTGTCTTCAATGGGGTAATGGGATTGGGTTAAATAGTGACCTTAACAATCAAGAAACTCACTCATAGTTTTATTGATAGACGACAGCTAAATGTTGCCAAAATTCAAGCACAAGGTTCACATAGAAGATTTATGCTTAACTTTAAATTTGGTCCTGCTTTAAGCAAACAATTGCCTCAAATATAGAAATAAAGTCTAACTTTGAGTGCTTGCAATAACAGTATTTTATTTTATAATTGACAATCAAACAATTTTCACACTAACACAACCCCACACTGGTACAACCTTGACCAGGTACGACACTTTGTCTCCTTCCTTTCTGGTCCACGTTTCTCTCAGCTTAAAACATGATGGAAGAAATGTCATGCATCAAGAAAGTTGTGTATTAATTGTAACTCTTTTAACCCTTTACTCCACAGCTTGTTTCTAGTTTTGAAGACAGGATCATGACCAACAAAAGCAGG
This sequence comes from Gari tellinella, assembly GCA_922989275.2. NCBI lineage: Eukaryota > Metazoa > Mollusca > Bivalvia > Cardiida > Psammobiidae > Gari > Gari tellinella. Next base: position 40,664,337 of record OV277869.1, on the reverse strand, counting down.
TTGAAAGTAAAGCAGAATGTGCCTTAAGGCACATTCTACTTTACTTTGAGCCTGCTTTAAGCTACCATCTATTAGAATATAGAAAATATTCCTTACAATATATATTTATAACTGTATAAATTATAAACTTTTTTTTCGGCGAAGGAATACATGTAATGACATGCATTAAAATGTGTATCTATGGAGTAATTGGTTAAAATGTTATCTAGAATGATTGTCTTTTGTACTTACAGTAATTATGTTAAAAATAAAACTGTATTTTCAGATTTAATGCAAATCCCTTAGTAACCCCACTCTCATTCCAATCCCAATCCCCACAAAGCCTGATACAGGGGAGAAGACTTTATTCTTTCATGTTTAAATGCAAACAAAACACATAGCAATGAAATATAGAAAGGGACAACTTTTTGACAATTTGCAATGGAAATAATAGATTCAGTGTAACAAGTTTATTGGGATGGAATAACATCTTCTCCACTGTAACATGACCATGACTTAATTATGATGTTAATAACTCCTTAACCCTTTGAACCCTAGTCCCGTATATAGGCATCCTTTTAAAATAGTGTACATGTGAATAGTAATCTTGTCCTGTGCAAACAGTGAAGGCCCAGATCAGGGGGCTCCGAAAGGAGCCCTCTGATCAGGGTCTTCACTGTTTGTCAGTAATGCCAAAATTGACAAAAACAACTCTTAAAAGCCAGAAATGGACTAGACAAAAATCGAAACTGGAATTGTCCATTTAAAGTTTCAGGGAGGAAAGAGTTATTATGAAGTAAAACAAGAAAACTGCTTTACTTTATATTCAGTGTTTCCAACAGGTAGATGCATATAACATGGCTGAGAGTAGAACAGAGATCTCCTCTGTTCTTAGTAACATTCAGGCTGCTTTAGACTGCCATAAAACATGAGCAAGAAGCTTCTTTCAGCAAAACTTACAGTAAAAGTAAGATATAAATGTTAGTTTTTTTGATACTACAAGCTACAACAGGTATATGACAAGATTTGTGTCCAAGGTTATAAAGCTTTTGAATTTAGTCTGTAGTCGTTCTCAAGCATTTGATTGGTCAGATAGCAGCCTAGACTCAAATCTGACTAATCAAATGCTTGAGAACAAACTCAGACTCAACTGAAACTATGATCTCTAAATGACCTTGACCCTTGTCTGACATTAACCAACTTGTACTGAGTTCAAGAGCTTTTTGAGTTGAGTACACATGCCAAATATGATATTTCAGTCAATATAGTGCCAATGCCTATTTGACCTGTAAATGACCTTCATCTTTGTCAGACATGGCCTAAATATTGTACTGAGCTCAAGAGCTTCTTGAGTACCCATGCCAAATATTAATTCTCTATCACATATAGTTCCAAAGTCGTGATGTCCAAGGTTAAAGTTGTGTACAGACATAGCCAGACAGACAGGGCAAAAATAATATGACTTGACTAAGTTGCACAGGGCATATAAATAACTAGAACCAGAACAGTCCGTGATTTGAAGGGGGCGCTAGAGTGGAACATAGTTTCAATATTATCATTCCATGTAGCCTTGTGGGAGACCCTCCCCCCCCCCCCCCCCCCCCCCAAGCCAAAAATGACTAAAACATTATTAGAATGACTAGACCATGTTTTCAATCTCTAAACCAGTTTGAAACAGGTGGTAGCTTGATGCAGTATAAAAGGAAGGCAGAAAGCACCTGTGGGTGCTTTCTGTTGTACTTTTTATCCTGTATTAAGTAGTCACCTGTTCTTCATGGTCTACTTTTTTCCCAGAAGAGAGTAGGTTAAGAGAGATTCTAGTTTACTGTATGTTAATTAAGCAAGTAATATGTGTTAGTTACTCTGATTCTACAAGCCGTATCATCTATACAAACAAATTAGTGGCCATACACCTATGAAATTAAAAATGTTATACAGTGCTTCCTCTTCACAACGACAGCTAATGGGAGACAAAGATTGTGTGTGTTGTTCGGAGGGAGTTCTTTTAGGGAGAGAAATAATAATACCCTTAGAGTACATTTGCAAACAGTTTCGAACCCAGATCAAATGCCGATTAATACAGTGTCTGATATGGATTCAAACTGTTTTTCACTTGTCTTTATGTTTCTTCTGTCAAAATGCCCATTCGTAACTTTAAGAGAAAAAACCCAGAAGACAACAAGTTTAAGCACTAGATATTGCAGCAGTGCAAGCGTTAGACATAATTGTCTTGTTTCGGGAATAGTGGCAAGGGTCATTGTAAGGGGATGGTCATTGTTTGGAGGGTCCTTGCAGGGAGGGAGCACTGTATATGATTATATATTAACCCTTAGCCCTCCAAATAAATTGTCGTCTGCTATATTTCTCGTCTGCTTCAAGTTTCAAAGTGCTTCAAAGTTGCTCAAAATTGCTGAAAATGTTGTCCTAGTGTCAAACAGCTTGGATCCGGATGAGACGCCGAGTTACTCGGCGTCTCATCCGGATCCAAGCTGTTTGCATATGGAGCTACAGTCGTGAGTGGCAGGCTAAGGGTTAAGGCCCAGCTATTACAACAACCAAAAATAAGTCTCTTGATGCGTAACCCTATACTCCATTAATATGCATTTTTACAACTTAAATTTATTCCTACACCGAAGAAAATAGTTCCAATTGATACAGTCATGAATATGTATCATCAGATAATATTCTTTATTTTAACAGATGAAAGTTAAAAACAGGTTGAAAGTAAAGCAGAATGTACCTTAAGGCACATTCTGCTGCTTTACTTTCAACCTGTTTTAAGTTGGCATATGTCTTCAAAACTTGAAACAGACTATGGAGTAAAGGGTTAAAGCAGGACTAAGGTACTTAAAGCAGGATGAAAGTTGAACAGAGATATTCCTTGGGAGCATTCTGCTTTACTTTCATCTTGTTTTAAGTAGCCACCTGCATTGAGCCCCAAATACAAGCCGTGGTTGTAATGAGAAGTGATAAAGTTGAGAAATGTTATTCTTTCCCTTTTAACTCTTTTAACACCATGGACCTGTTAAAATATACTCATTACATTTGCAAACAATGTAGACCCAGACTCTGATCAGGGTCTACACTGTTTGCTAATTTAAAGTAGTATTTATCAAACTACCCAGAAATCCACGTAGACTGGTTCACATTTTGGTAATTAAAAAGATCCACAAGTAACTTAATAAACAAGTGTTAATCAAAGTGTTGAAAGCGTTAACAAAACTAGACACATTGCAATGAAATGTGGTTATTGAAAAACGTTTACAATCATTTTTAATCTGAGTGGCAAACAGTGTGGAACTTGATAAGACACCAGGTTACCTGGAAACTGATCTGTCTCTAAACTATTTGCAATTGGCAAAAGCTTTTCAGCACATTAAGCATGTTAATTGGGAGAGAATAACATCTACACTGTTCTACACGTATAGTGTGAAGGCTATCCGCTGATCATGTTGGTGTTGTGCGCTCTACTGGTAATAAAGATAAAATATTTGAAAATAAAATACTGATGTCTTTGAAGAACAAGAAAAAATATCATTTTTTACATACATTGTATTATTGAAAATGAAATTTGTAACCCTAAAAATAAAAACAAATTTTGCTGAACTCACAAGAAGGCCTGAATTTGTAGGTTCTCAATGCAGACATCTGTTTAACCCTTTACTCCACAGCCTGTTTCTAGTATTGAAGATAGATGGCCACTTTATTCTAGCAGATGGTAGCTTTAAGCAGGCTGAAAGTAAAGTAGAATACTCCTTACGGTGCATTCTGCTTTACTTTCCACATACTTCAAGTGGTCACCTGTTTTTAAAATTAGAAACAGGCTATCGGATAAAGGGTCACAGGGATAATGTGTCACTCGCTACCATGCAATACTAAACTTATGTACACCATACAGAGTTGACATACCATGCAAATGTTATTCAAATCTTTAAAAAAACAAACTCATTACAGATATTTAATTTCTTGCAATTACCATGGTTACCAATATCCAAAAAATGAAAACAATGAATTTCAGTTATTTTGTTAATAAAGCCTTTTTTCCCCTTTGAATGCTGAATAAGTATCTTTGATTTTTTGTAAAATAAATCATTACCATGGTTACCAAATTTAGAAAATTAAAATGTATTGAATTTCAGTTATTTTGTTAATATTAATAAAGCCATTTTGCCCTTTAAATGCTGAATAAATATCTGCCGAAAATGTCCTCTGCTTCAAATGTGAAATAATTGACTTTTCTCTATTCTATTTCCATTCTTTTGATATAAAGGACAAACAGTTTGGATCCTGATAAGATGCCAAGTTACATTACATCTGATCAGGATCATGACTGTTTGCCATGGTCTAAAACAATGATTTTTATAGCATTCAAATAACCTACTCTTTCAACACCATGGACCTGTTTAAAATATACTCATTACATTTTGCAAGCAGTGTAGACCCAGATCAGAGGGCTCCTATAGGATCCCTCTGATCTGGGTCTACACTGTTTGCTAATTTAGACCAGTATATATTAAACTACCCAGAATTCCAAGTAGTTTGGATCATGTTTTGGTAACTAAAATGATCCACAAGAGTTGTTAAAAGAGATAAACTATATTGTATATCTCAAAGACACCAGCCAATAGAGAGAGAGAAAGAAAGTTGAAGAGAGATGTGTGCAATTATTACCCAGGTTTCTGGAAATAATGATCAGCTTTGTCTCCTCTGTAAACAACATAATGTATAAACAACATTTAAGTCTGTAAACAACATAATGTACAAACAACATAATCATAATGTATAAACAACATAAGGCTTGAAACAAACACAACATAAGCCGTGTTAAAAACAACATTCACACAGATAATACATGTATATTTATAATGTGCCAACAACATTATACTATGCTGTAAATATTAAACAACTTGTAAGCTACATTGGGCACTATAGTATGAAAATAATATATGACATTTGTTTTAGTTTGTGAACAACATGATTTATAATACATTGTGTGAAAACAACAATTAAAATGTTTAGTTTAAACGAAAAACATTCCATTAGCAGCAGAAAGGATATAAAATCAGTAAACAACATGAAGAAAGAACAATTAATAGAGGGTAATCAATTTCTTTGGATTGATATGTAAAAAGTCTGCAGGACGAGTTTTTTAACCAGATAACAACCCATTAGAGTGATATGGGTTCATATCTATGCAAAAGAATTGATTATTCTACTTATTACATACATTTTAATGATGTTTTTAATCACACAAAATTAATTGTTTACGCATGATGTCACATAAGATGTTCTATATGATATCCTCACTGCAAAAGTGATATCATCACTAGTAATGGTAACAACTGTGACGCATATGAAATTTATCTAACTGAAAAATCTCTATAAATCATTGATAGGTATATAATAACAAACTTTATTACACTACCATATGCATGAATTTCACAGACGAGTCCTGTAAAACCACCAGAGACCTACCCTAATCCAACTGGAAATCTCTCCAGTGAATGGTCAAAACCAATAAGGTGTTATAGGTAACACAAACGTATGGATGGGACAACAGCACATCATAACAACAATAACTACAGTGCTCCCTCTCTACAACAACATCCAATGGGAGACAAATATTGTGTTTGTTGTTTGGAGTGAGTTGTTATAGGGAGGGAAATTGTCTTCCATTTGCAAACAGCTTGAATCCAGATCAGAAGCCGCATTATGTGGCGTCTGATCTGGATTCAAGCTGTTTGTCACTCGTCATTATGTTTTTTTTCAGTCTAATTAAATGTCCAGTATGTGACTGAGAAAATCAGCAGACGACAATCTGAAGCACACGATTTTGCAGCAGTCAAAAGATTGAACATAAATGTCTTGTTTGGGGAACAGGAGCAAGCGTTGTTGTAAGGAGGGAATCATTGTTTAGAGGGCTGTTGTGTGAGGGAGTACTGTAAGGGTAGGGCAACAGCACAACATATCAACAATAACTACTACAAAAATATTTAAAATCTGAGACATACCATCAGGTTCTCTCGATCGAATCTTCTTCTCAAACTCATCCCTGGAGAATCCACGGTCCAAATGTGCCGAATACATCATGATAAATGATGTCACTTCCTGTACACCTGGTATGACCCTGTTTGCCATGGCAACGGAGTGACCTACATCTGTGAGGAGGGCGGGTGTACACTCTGTTTGTAAGAACTTGATAGTGGGGCCGAACACATCATGGGCCAGGTCTATGATACACCTCATGCTGCAAGGTACGATGAGTTTTACAAAGAAAAAGTTCTGATGACATCTTAATAACTACATATCTTAACTCATTACCCTATAAATAAGCCTTTTTACACCTCTAATTTATTACTCCACTTTATATGGTCATGGGTATATACCATAAGAACAATTATTTTCTATATCCTAGCAGATGGCTGAAAGTAAAGCAGAATGCGCCCTAAGGTGCATTTTGCTTTACTTTCAACCTACTTTAAGTGGTCACCTAGCTGTCTTCAAAACTAGAAACAGGCTATAAAATAAAGAGTCAAGTTACCATTCTGAAGTGAAGATCCACTTGGACTTAGCTGTCTTTGCCCAACACTCAAAGATACTGCTCCATAAGACAATGTCCTCTCCGAAGTGTATGATGTTGGTATGGGAGATAATAGAAGGTGACACATTGGTCAGGTCTGTCGTCTCAAACAGTACGTGGGTACTGTCCACTGAAAATACATTCAAGATATGTAACTCTTGGTATTTCTTAGCAACCAAGATAATCTGAAAGATTGTTAACTCTTGACAAACAAGACCATCAAAATTCAAGCAAGCAATTAATTGGAAACTGAAAACAATTTTATTCACTAGTATATGGACCCAAATCAGACTTTTTTCTTCTTTTTTTGTTTTTAGGGTCAAAATTGTTAAACAGTAATTTTTGGCAGTCCGAATCCACGCAATTTCAAAATGAACATTGCTAAATTTAGCTAACTGACCTCTATATATAAGATCAACAGTAAAATTACATGTCGTTTCCAATTTAGTCTAGTCCATTTTTGCATGAATTTTTAGGACTTTTATCTACAAAATAATGCAAATTGACAAGAAATGCAGGCCCAGATCAGAGATCTTCTGTTCTTCTCCTTCTACAGGAGCCCCTTGATCAGGCTCTTCACTGTTTGTCAATTTACAATACAGTGCTCCCTCTCTACAACAACACCAAATGGCAGACGAAGATTGTGTGTGTTGTTTGGAGGGAGTTGTTATAGGGAGGGAAACTTAATATTATTATAGCAAATAGTTTGAACGCAGATCAGAAGCTGCGTGACGCAGCGTCTGATCTGGGTTAAATCTATTTGCCACTCGTCTTTATGTTTTTTATGTCAAAATATCCAGTACCGCGGTACCTTACTTTGAGAAAAACAGCAGACAACAGTTTTAAGCAGACGATTTTGCAGCAGTGAAAGAGTCAAACATGAAAACTTATCTTACTGTTAAGTGCGACTTTACTGCCATTGGCTGCAGACAGTTTTCTCTCACTGTCAAGCATGGTGTTTAATCCTTCAGTCCATGATGGGTGGAGAACCCCATCTAGGACAACCCACTGTAGGAGAACCGAGGGTAGCTCGGACTTCTGTTTCTGTTTAGACTGCTCCTGCATTCTGTAGTTGCGGATGTATGTCTTCACAGCATCAGACATGAAGCTGGCATTACGCATCACCTTGGCTAGTAGACCACCCTGCCAGATGCCATTATCAAAATGACCAAGCAACTGAAATAGGTAGAATATTTGTTATCAACCCTTTCCCAAGATAGCCACTACTTTAAAAACTTTAGGCAAGTGAATGTGTAAAGACAGATGAAAATAGACTAGAGAGCTCTTGTATCCAGTTCAGTTAATATATTGCAGTTTATTACATTTACCAGCCAGATATGTTTTAACCCTTTACCTCATAGCCTGTTTCTAGTTTTGAAAAACAGGTGACCACTTAAAGCAGGTTGAAAGTAAAGCAGAATATGCCTTAAGGCACATTCTGCTTTACTTTCAGCCTGCTTTAAGCTAAAATCTGCTAGGTTATAGAAAATATTTGTAATGGTTATTGTTCATGAGGGTATAAACTAGAACTATTTTCTTCAGCGGAGGAATAAATTAAATACGCTAAAAGTCGCTTCTATGAGGGAAAGGGTTAATATTAAAAAACTGCTATACAAAAACAATGTCGATTAAAATGTAAGAGGGTTTACACTACAATGAAACATTTCTATAATGACCACTAAGAAGAAGGCTAATTGATTGTTTAAAAGACAGGTGACAGCTTAAACCAAGATGACAGTAAAACAGAAAGCTCCTACAGGAGCTTTCTGTTTTACTGTCACCTTGCTTCAAGCTGCCATCTGTCATACACATTATAGTCATGACTCTCAACAGTAACATAAGTAACTGAATATTTACTCAGAATATGTATGATAAAATGGTAATAAAACAATTTATTCACCTCACGAATGTTCATAGCAGTTGGGTTCATCCGCACCAGATCTATTTTTGGATACATGGCATATTCTGGCGCTTTCTTGAACTCCAGTTCATGTATGGCCTCTTGTACCTTTGTCAGCATCGACGTCATGTGACGGAACTTCTTACCTCCCTTGGATGGTTCCTGTTTTGGGGCTCCGAGACGATTGATAAACTGTAAAATATTGAAACATTTGAATCATTAATAAGCTCTTTAAGTGTGTTTAGATTTATTTAGGTATGGCCTCTATATAAGTTTTGTCATAATGTCTGTAGTATAATGTAAAATGAAATTCAACTACTGTTTAAGAGTACTAATACAATCAGTTCCGTAATTACCCTAATTGTTGGGACCAGCAGGCCTGAGCAAACAGTGTAGACCCTGATCAGACTGCTCCCTAAGGAGCAGTCTGATCAGGTTCTACACTGTTTGCCATTCAAATTGTATCTTTTTGACAAATTACTGTGCGATAAAAGTAATAAGTACAAAATTTTAGGCTACTTGTAGCAGTTATACAGAGTGTCCCAATTTTTAGAATTTTTACGGTATGCAATAGATCAAATGATAAAATAATTATATGTATACCTTCTGTAAATTAACTAATTCAACTCTGGAATTACACTAGAAGTATACTTATTTGGCCACTCAAAAAACTATATCACTTTGTTAAAAGAAGGTGGCAGATTCAATTAGCGTGAAAGTGATGCAATAAGCTCCTTTGGGAGGTTTACGCTGCCACTGGTTGGTATACATCTTTAACTCTTTGCACGCTAGGGGCGGATATACCTGCAATAGTGGTTATCTCTGCAAACAGATTGGATCCAGATGAGACGCCGCATTATTGCGGCGTCTCATCAGGATCCAAACTGTTTGCTATTCTGTCATTGAATTTAAAAGAAATTTTGAAAATTCTAATTTTAGAACAATAGCAGACGACAAATTGTTGCAGACGTAAAAAAATACCCAGCATGCAAAGAGTTAATTAGCCAATGGACATTGACAGAAAATGTATAATGTATTTTAAAATATTACACAAATAAGATTTAAGCAAGAATAGACTGAGTGTCAAACAGTCTAGATCCAAATAAGGTACAGAACTGCTTGACATCTCATTTGGGTCCAGACTTTTTGCAAAAGTTATCAATATAATTATGCTATAAGTATAAGATAGATCAATAAAAAGCAAAACCAGAAATTCAAAATTATATAACAACTCTGTCACTACACACTATTAAGCTGTTTAGCTTAGCCAATCAAATGTTCTACATTCTGCAAAACGGATTGCAAACTGTATAAAGCCTTATAAGAACTTAACACACAATGCACGGTCTACATTTACATGGTGCGCAATAGTTCAAACTGTTGAAGCACAAACCCTGACAGCAAAAAAACTGCTAGCCATCAAAATACAAACAGATATTTAGTAAAACTATTAGGAAAAAAATAAGAATAAAATAGAAGTGTAAATAAACAAGCAGGTAAATGGGATCAGTCTATTTTGGCCAACATTCTAAGATGGTAAAGTTTTATCATTTTCATTGACTTTATCTCATACCTTATTCTGTTAGCATTAAATATACTGTCAAAATTTTGAAGAATTAAAATTTAATCCAAAATTGTAAGACCTTGCAAAACACAAATATTGTGTTTTAATCCATTAATCCCCAGTGACACATATATTCATCATTAACAAACAGTGTACCTATAAAGATTACATTTGTCCTATATGCAAAGAGTCTAGACGCAGATCAGAGGAATCCTGCAGAATCCCTCTGATCTGGGTCTACATTATCTGTCAGTTTGCAATATATTGCAATAGACAACCCTAAAGAGTCACAAATAGACTTAAGACTTAACTGGAAAATGGAATAGATTATTTATATTTTCAAGCGTCAATGAGTTAATCAAAGAATCACAATGAAGCCTTTAACCCTTTCCCACATAGCATATCTCTAGTATTGAATATAGGTGTTCACTTAAAGCAGGTTGAAAGTAAAGCAGAATGCGCTTGAAGCGCATTCTGCTTGACCTTCAGCCTGCTTTAAGCTATCATCTGCTAGAATATAGAAAATATTTTGTATTATACATATTTATGAATGTATAAATTGGAACTATTTTCTTCATGGCAAGAATAAACTGAATGCGCTAAAAGGCGCTTCTATGGGGGAAAGGATTAAGAAACACCACAGTCTCAATAGCGAATACCTTAACTGGTTTATTGTTCCTTAGCAAAATCACCTCCTTCTGAATAAATGATAATATTATATCATAGTACAGTGCTCCCTCTTCACAACAACACTATAGTGAGGGATTAATACCCTAAGAGTGCTGAAAAATGACTTTGCTTATATTTGCAAATAGTTTGAACCCAGATCAGCCGCCGCGTAATGCAGCATCTGATATGGGTTCAAACTGTTTGTCATTTGTCTTTATGTTTCTTCTGTCAAAATGGGAGAAAAAACAGCAGATGACAATTTTAAGCAGACTATGTTGCAGCAATGAAAGCGTTAGACAAAGTTCGTCTTGTAGGGGGAACAGCGGAAAGCATTGTTGTAAGCAGGGAAAGGTTGTTTGGAGGATCATTGTAGAGAAGACAGCACTGTACCAGAAAAGGGAAGTATTACGAAATACAAAAAAATCCATAGTTCAGGCATTGTCTCCACAGAACTCTAATTTGCAACTACAGTAAAACAGTATTACAACCATTAGATTGTGTGAATTATTAGGTATTTAGGACATATGACTGCTTAAAGCAAGGTGACAGTAAAACAGAAAGCTCCTTTTGGAGCTTTCTGTTTCATTTTCACCTTGCTTTATTAAGCTGCATGTCAGCTATCTTTTATACACTCAATTGGACTTCTTTTTAGTGGTCGTAATAGAAAGGTTTTACTGTATTATGAAAAACTTAAATTCTTATGTCAGTTATTGTCACCTCAAAACTAATTTGTAGAATAAGAAAAATGGAGTTTGGTGGAGAAATATAGTTATAAACTCTCAGTCAACAACATAGGACATTCTCGATCAACATTAGAAATTTTCAGTTAAAATATTAGAAATTGTAGGTCAAAATTAAAAATAAATTGTCAGTCAACATTAGAAATTGTAGGTCAAAATTAGAAATAAATTGTCAGTTAACATTAGATATTGTAGGGTAAAATTAGAAATATTTTTCAGTCAACATTAGAAATTGTATATCAAAATTAGAAATAAATTGTCAGTCAACATTAGTAATAAACTGTCAGTAAACATTAGAAATAAACTGTCAGTTAACATAAGAAATAAATTGTCAGTCATCATTAGAAATAAATTGTCAGTTAACATTAAAAATAAATCATCAGTCAACAATAGAAATAAATTTTCACTCAATAGTTCAGTAAACATTAGAAATTTACTACCAGCATTGGAGAAAAAAATCTCATTCATTTCCCGCTTAATTTGAATAATCAAGAAATCTGATAGTGATTAAGTTCTTAGAAATATATAATTCTGACTTCCCAATTAAAATTAAACATTAAATGTTCTCCTTTGGTATTACAGTAAATCCTCTCCATTACAACCACTAAAAAGAAGGCTAATTTATAGAACAAAACACAGGTGACAGCTTAAAGTAAGGTGGCAGTAAAACAGAAAGCTCCTACAGGAGCTTTCTGTTTTACTGTCACCTTGCTTTAAACAGTCACCTGTTTTATACCCCTAATAATTATCACAATTTACTGTACTTGAATGTGCATATATATATATGAACAATCATATGCTAAATATTTCATACTTGTGCATGTAAAATATCAATCAGGTAATTGGGAAATAACACTGATATGCGTACTGTGAGTGGTAAAGACACTATTCTTTCACAAGAAAAGTATTCATGCTAAGGCAATTACAAACAGTTTGAAGCCAGGTCAGAGGCCGAGTAATATGGCATCTGATCAAGCTCAAACTAACCTAAATTGTCAATTTTCAAGATTCATTTGAATTACGTTTTCATTTAGTTTTGTTCAAACCGGAAAGAATAGCATCTTCCCCACTGTATAAATGGTTAACAATGTCTAAGAGGCTAATCCAGTGACATGTACTGCCCCTATTATAACATTTCAAGGTTCCAAATAAGAGGGAGTAAACCTTACAAATCCAACATTTTCTCACTTATTTCAGAACCAAGCTCTACGGTGTAACTCTTCATATGAATCGTCTCAAAGAGGCATTTCTTATGAGTAGTGACACCATATGAGTTAATGCAGAAATAGAGATTTTAGTTTTGAAATACTCCCCTTATCTTGAGCTCTGTGAATACATATCTTATATAATGATAATAAAAATTCACTCATTCTATTTTATGATTACACTCATTTTATGATTATTATAATGATAAGTTTTGAACGAAAATCTTTACATTTTGAATGATAAACCCTTATCTTGCTTAATTACTATCTTTTTCAAAATGGATTTTATTATTTAATCATCTAATCATTATTTTATATAATTATTGAGCCGTGCCATGAGAAAACATTGCAAACAGTGTAGATCAAGGCCAGCCTCCATGTCAAAGACGCAGCGGTTGGTCTTCATCTATACTGTTTGACACCTGTGAAAGCATCTAAAGCACTTTATGTAGTTATATCATATACAGTATTGTGTAGTGTAGACCAAACTCAGATGCCAAGCCTGTGATGACAACAGTGCTTGGGTCTGTACAATGTTGCAAAGTAATAAGGCAGGTTTTCTCAAGTCATGGCTCATATCAATTACAGTGGTGAATACGCTATTCCTACCCACTTTACGCGTTTCTTAAGCGTTTCTTACGTGTTTATTATCCGTTTCGTTAAACGCGTTTCCTAGCCGTTTCTTTACGCGTTTAAAAGTGCCCCGATGAAAGGGTCATCACTTAGCCGATGGACGTCTTAGCTGAGACTGCATTGGTATAATCGATTATTAACGCGTTTAAATGCGTTAAAATCGTTAAGCGTTAACCGTTCGTTAACTGTTTCTTATGCATAGATTAATGCGTAAATGGGTAGGAATAGCGTATTTACCACTGTACGAGGCATGAGTCATACCATGAGAAAAGCAGACTTCTTGCATTGCAAGACAGTGTAGACCTTTTTTTCTGCCTAAAACACATCAGACTTGGCATCTGAACAAGCTCTACACAGTCTCTACACTGTCTGATATATTGTTTCTAGTTTTGAAGACAGGTGACAACTTAAAGCACATTGAAAGTAAAACAGAATGCACTCTCAGGCACATTCTGTTTCACTTTCAGTCTGCTGAAAGCTACCATCTGCTAGGATATAGAAAATATTTCTTATGGTACATATTCATGACTGTATCAATTTGGACTTATATTTTCTTCAATGGAGGAATCAGCTTAATGTGAGATAAGGCACTTGTATTTGGGAAAGGGTTAAGAAGTGATACAGTAAATGATTGCGAGTGACAGACAGCATAGAATCTGACCAGACACAGCCTCTATGATGTAACAGCTGGTCTAGATCTACACTGTTTGCAATCCAAAGTCTGGTTTTTCTCATGGTATGGTTCTTATATATTTTAACATTACATGACATTGGACAGAACAAAGAGTAAACAAGTTAATAATTATATAAAAAATATAAAATCAAAACCAAGACTAAATACATGTAGCAAAACTTCTACATAAGACACGGCAGTCTAATAAAGATACAGTTGAACCTCCTTGAACTTGCTTAAAGGTCAAACCTAGTAGATAAGAGGGAGTAAACTGAACAAATTCAATATTTTCTAGCTCATTTCAGCACCAAATCCTATGGTGTAACTATTCATTAGAATCGTATCAAAGAGACGATTCTAATGAATAGTAACACCATAGGGTTTAGTGAAGAAATAAAGATTTTAGTTTTTGAAATACTCTCCCTATTATTCTACTTATATTTCATCAGCTGAATTTCAATAACTTGAACACCCTGAAGTCAAACTTAGCTTTATTTTGAAGTTAAATCGTGGCATACTCACGTTTTAACTTCAGGATACAGGTAAATTGAGACACAAATGATTTCGATTTATTGAGGTACAACTATATTATAAATCTAATAATTCAAACATACAACAGGGAAAAAACAGGAGAATACTTTGAAAATAAATGACTGATGCATTACAAAATGACTAATTCAAGTTTGATTTTTTAATTTTTTTATGAATGTGTCCCAAACTTATCTCTTCGAAGGCTATGATTTTTTCATTATTTTTCATCTGTCATGATTTCTTCTATTTAGATTTACTACTCTAAAATTATAAATTGCTAAAATAAATAAATTTAAATATGGTCTGAAAGACAAATAGTTTTGATCCATGTGAGACCCCAATTTAGAAGTGGGGATGTGACCAATAGGCAGTGTCTATCTAGATTTGCAGTGAATGAAGACTGAATTTCTATACATTTTCCTGATTAGCTATATTTAAGCTTAAAATTTGATGACTGGCGAAACATGCTTTTGTCTTTAGGGTGAAAAGCACACTATCTATATAAGTTCACAACTGTGTTCAGGCTATTATTTAATGATGAAGTGTGGATGTCTATGAACCCTTTCCTCCTAACTCATTTTCAGAATTTGAGTTAGATAGTTGCTTAACCCTTTAACCCTTAGCCCGCCAAATAAAGTGTCGTCTGCTATATTTCTTTTCTGCTTCAAGTTTCAAAGTGCTTCAAAGTTGCTCAAAATTGCTGAAAATGTTGTCCGAGTGTCAAACAGCTTGGATCCAGATGAGACGCCGAGTTACTCGGCGTCTCATCCGGATCCAAGCTGTTTGTATATGGAGCTATAGTCGTGAGTGGCAGGCTAAGGGTTAATCCAAAACTACACATTTTTATGCCTTTAATTTATTCCTTCACTGAAGAAAATAGTTTCAATTGATAAAATCATGACATTGTATATGTATCATAAGAAATATTTTCTATATTATAGCAGATGACAGCTTAAAGCAGACTGAAAGTAAAACAGAATGTTCCTTAAGTTGCATTCTGCTTTACTTTCAACCTACCTTAAGTGGTCACCTGTCTTCAATACTAGAAACAGGCTATGGAGTAAAGGGTTACACCAGATTGAAAGTAAAGCAGAATGCACCTTTAGGTACATATTCTGCTTTACTTTCAGCTTGCTTTAAGCTAACATCTGCTAAGAATTTTGGGAAAAAAAGATACATATTAATGACTGTATAAAGTTGAACTATTTTCTTCAATGGAAGAATAAATTTAAGGCACAAAAAGACGTAATTGTTAGGTAATGTGCTGCTATGGCTTTCTAAATACACATCAGGATAAACTGATGATGGTGGTGGTAGATACTGGCAGTGGATTAAAGCATGATAAAGGTAAAGCAGAAAGCCAGCACCGTTTGTATTACTTTAATCTTGCTTTAAAAAATCAACTGCATGAAATAAAAGAAGTTGGAAAGTTCAAATATGGGTGATTTGTACTGATGACCATGGAGGAAAGGGGCAGGGCTCCAGATAAGGGGACTGGGAGTATTTAAAAAACTAAAATCTTTATTTCTGCATTAAAACCTATGGTGTGACTACTCATTAGAATTGTCTCTTCGAGAAGATTCTAATGAGCAGTTACACCATAGGGTTTAGCTCAGACATAAAGGAGAAAATGTTGGAAAACTTAAATTTACTCCCTGTTATCTGGAGTCCTGAAGGGGTATTCATGCATTCTGTCTATAAACTGCATGCATCAGCCATTTGTGTAAATAAATAAGCAGATAAATCAATAGACATTCATGTAAAAAAGAAATATTGCCACCAGGTGGCAGCACAGACTTTAGCCCACTAGGGGGCACCACTCTACTCACTTCCTCTTCCCCCTCTAGAAACTCATCCATGTCCATAGCCTATGTATAATACATGTAAATATGTTTAAGAAGAACAGTACACAGACTCTGATACCAACAAACCTGTATGTCCGGTTTTTTTGTGTGGAAAAACAAACTTGATAGCCAATCATAAAATGCCGCAAATCTTAGTGTATCATGTTTTTAATACAATTGGAAATAAGTGGTCATTGTTCTAAATTGTCTTTTAATCAGTTTAGCTGTGTTGATACTTTTGTATGCAACCTATGTGTCCAATATATATGTGTTAATATTTCTTGTGATACAAATAAATGAAACTACAGTGCTCCCTCTCTGCGATACCCAATGGGAGAAAAAGATTCTGTGTGTTGTTCAGTGGAAGTTGTTATAGGGAAGGAACATGAATACCCTTAGAGTGCTGACCATGACTTGGCTTACATTTGCAAACAGCTTAAATCCAGATCAGATGCCGCGTTATGCAGCGTCTGATCTGGATTCAAAATGTTTGCCACTTGTCATTATGTTTTTTATCTGTCAAAATAGCCATTATGTAAGAAAAACAGCAGACAACAATTTATGCAAAAGATATTGCAGCAGTGAAAACATTAGACCTAATTGTCTTGGGAACTGTGGCAAGGGTTGTTGTAAGGAGGGAGTCATTGTAGGGAGGAGGCACTGTACAAAAAATGACTCCAAAGGTTTTCGACAATCAGCCATGACATGTTTTAACTATATCTTAGATATGATAAAATAAACACTACATTTGGTTTATTTTCTAGTTTCACTAAAAGAAAGTCATGTCAACGATCTAATGAGTGATATGATGCAAATCACTGCATGAGTTTCAAATGTTTGAAAAGTTATGCTGCAAATGACTGACATAGTGAGACACAATGTTTAACCCATTGACCCTAGCAACAAGTATGCTCATCCTTTACAAACAGTACCTGTAAGGAGTTTACTTGTCCTATACAACAGCATAATACCAGATCAGGAGGATTCAGAGGAGCCTTCTGATCAGGGTCTACACTGTTTGTCATTTTGCAAGAATGTGTTAAACATCGTAACCCATTTATGCCTGGATATTGCAATAAACTCTTCCTGCATGCTTGCTGGAAGATTCCATTTTAGATATACAAGGGTGATTTGAAGACACGTCTGTATTTTCCATACAGAAGATCATCCAATATGAACTAGCAAACAGTGTAGACCCTGTGAGACACCACATTATGTGGCGTCTCATTAGGGTCTACACTGTTTGCCAATAAACAAGGCTGAAATGGGTTAAATAGTTAAAATGGATGAGACTTAATTGGAAACTGGAAATATTCATTTGAATGTTCATGGGTAAATGAGTTAATTCTTTCCCAACAAATTTGTGTGTGGTTAATCGTTGATGTACACTGCAAACATTTTTACTCAATCTTAGCTTAGTGGTGACTGCCACCCATAAAGCAGCAATTTTGTTCATTTCAAACAGCCTGGAGCCTGATCATACTCAGATGACAAGAAACTTGGACTGATCAGGCGCCAAGCTGTTTGCGACTCAGACTAATATAAATCTATTTCAAAATCCCTTCATTTTCTTAATTGTATTGCTTTTCATTAATATTAATAACCCTTTGCTCCATAGCCTGTTTCTAGTAATGACGAGAAGTGACCAGTTAAAGCAGGTTGAAAAGAAAGCAAATTGTGCCTTAAGCTGCATTCTGCTTTACTTTCAGCCTGCTTTAAGCTATCATCTGCTAGGATATTGAAACTATTTCTTTGATAGAATTCATGACAATAAATTGGAACTATTTTCCTCAGTTTAGGAATAAATTAAATGTGTTAAAATGCATATCTATGGAGTAAAGGTTTAGGGGAAAATTATTTCTCACATAATTACCACTGTTTTCAATAGCGTGTGTGAGATCACTTTGATGACGTCACTGTAACGTCACTATTTATGAAGGCGTTATTAAGTCACAGGGACTCTAAAAAAGGCCTATTGCTGTAAATACTCTAAATTGTTGGTTATGTGAGAAAAAGAATCTGTCACTCGTCGATTTATGAGACAAGCTGATCTCAATCTGGTCTAGAATAGAAAAGTTATTAAGCTCGCCAAGGCTTGCTTAATAACATTTCAATTGTAGACTCGGTTGAGATCAGCTTTTCTCATACATTGACTCATGACAGATCCTATATGTCTTTACAGTGTATGAGTGCAACTTTAAAACATAGAGCAGCAAGCAGCATTACTAACCTGTAGCTTGTGCTTGGCATGGTACATGAAGTCTCTGTCAGCCACTAGTTCATCCTTGGAGTGGTCAGGAGCAAACAGCAGGTAGTTGAGGCGGTTCAGGGCTCGTGCCAGAACCCCCAGGCAGGTGGTCTTTCCAGAACCAGCTGGCCCTGTTAGGATCACAGACTCTTTCTGCTGTATGGTGGCATACAGTTGGAGGATCTGCAGCAAAACAGAGAAAAACTTGTAACCCTTACAATGCCAATTTTCATTATGAAGATCAGATCAATATTCTGAAGGCAATTGTCCTAAAACAAGACTGCGCGTTCAATAAACGCTTATGCCCCCGGTGGCATCCTTGACAATATATTCAGAATCTTTTCTAAGTCCAAATTAGGTCAAGGTCAAGGTCAAACTGAGCTTGGGTATTACTGGTGGGTTGGTAATGGTCCAAGGCAATAACTGTACAATGTATAAGTATAGAAGCCTTGTAGTAAGTAGTGTTGATGCTAGACGAAACGGCAAAATCTAATTAACCAAGAAATAGCCCATTCAAAATATTCTAAGTCCAAATTAGGTCAAGGTCAAGGTCAAAATCAAGGTTGGGTGATATTGGTGGATAGGGAATGGTCCAAGGCAACAACTGTATAAGTATCCAAGCATTGGAGTAAGCGGTGTTGATGCCAGACGAAACGGTAAAATCTAGTTAACCAAGAAATAGCCCATTCAAAGTATTCTAAGTCCAAATTAGGTCAAGGTCAAGGTCAAAATCAAGGTTGGGTGATATTGGTGGATAGGGAATGGTTCAAGGCAACAACTGTATAAGTATCCAAGCATTGGAGTAAGCGGTGTTGATGCCAGACGAAACGGTAAAATCTAGTTAACCAAGAAATAGCCCATTCAAAGTATTCTAAGTCCAAATTAGGTCAAGGTCAAGGTCAAAATCAAGGTTGGGTATTATTGGTGGCTAGGGAATGGTCCAAGGCAACAACTGTATAAGTATCTAAGCATTTGAATAAGCGGTATTGATGCTAGACGTAACGGTAAAATCTACTTAACCTGGTTACGGACGGACGGACGGACGGACGGGACGATTACTATATGCTCCCGCATCTGTCGATGCCGGGGGCATAAAAAAAGCTCTTTCACTACTATAGGCGGGAAGAGTTGAGCCTGCAAAAGGTTTGGATCCAGATATGGGGCCCCATTTCATAAAACTTCGTATAACATAAACGGTCTTAAGTAAAAACTTTTAATACTTTTAAATGCATTTAATTTCTGAATCTAATCCTGTCTTGTTACATCTCTTTGGAATCCTCTTTTCAAGACTATTCCAAAGAGATGTCACAAGACAGGATTAGATGTAGAAATAAATAATAATTGAGACTTTTATAATCCGACTTATGACAACATTTGTTGTATGAAGTTTTATGAAACGGGCGCCAGATACCATGTTATGCAATGTCTGTTCAGGATCTAAACTGTTTGGCAGTCATATCAATATTTCTTCAATAAAGACTTCCAAAATTTCATTTTTACATAAGACAGCAGGGGACAAATTGTAGCAGATCACATTTGTCTGCAAAAAGTTTAAATCAGATGATTGATTTTGGCAGTGAAAAGGTAAAAAGTGTAACAGACTGTGCAGATAATCATGCATAAAAATGTCAGCATTCAAGTACAAAATGGTGTCAGCAAAATTACAGGGCTCCAGATCAGAGGGAGTAAACTAAACAAATCAAATATTTTCTCACTCATTTCTGCACTAAATCCTATGGTGTCACTACTCATTTTCTATTATTTGACCTAATGACCTAGTTTTTGACCCAACATGAACTTGACAAAGGTATCAATTAGGCAAACATTCTGACCAAGTTGAACTAAAATTCAATGAGATTTGTAGCCCCTAGAGTGTTAACAAGTTTTTTCTATGATTTGACCTAGTGACCTAGTTTTTGACCGGACATGACCCACGTTCAAACTTGACCTAGATATCAATGAGACAAACACTTTTGAACAAGTTTCATGAAGATCTAATGAGATTCTTAGCCTCTAGAGTGTTAACAAAGTTTTTCTATGATTTGACCTGGTGACCTTGTTTTTGACCAGACATGACCCACATTCGATCTTGACCGAAATTATCTAAGACAAACATTGTCATCAAGTTTCATGAAGATAGGACAAAATATTCAGCAGCTAGTGTTAACGAGCCAATTGTGAACGAATGGACGGACTTTCTAACAAATAGTACATTGTGTGACTTTTTCCTTTGATCTTTTCTTCAATTTTTTTTGAGGGACTAGTCCGACTGACGACGGACATCCAGCGATCCTAATAGCTCATCTTAGCACTACGTGAATGTCAGTATATGCTTATGGAAGAAGAGTTAATAGTTGACAAGTTCCAACATGTCTACATCAGGGTTCAAAGTTATAAAGCATTTGAGTTGAGTCTAATCTAAGTTCCTTCTCAAACATATGATTGGTAAGATTTGAGCCTAGGCTCAAATCTGACCAATGAAATGCTTGAGAATGACTTCAGACTCAACTCAAACTCTTTATAACCTTGAACCCAGTGCATGTTTTCAAAACTTAAATTCAACTCTTCATTCAATCAATCCATCATTTACCTTGTCCATGACTTCTTGTGTCTCTTTCATGTTGTCCTCGTTCAGCTGGTCTCGGACAGCATTCACCAATTTGGTGTCCTGGTACTGACCTGAGGAGGATTTGGATCTCATACTGATTGGGAAAACGTCTCGCAAGATCCCGAGGAAAGTGGCGACATCATCCGGTGTCTCCAGGGTGGGCTGCATCACCTCCATAATAGCCTGTACGATGCTCTGTTCCTCGATAGCACGGGGATCCATGGCAACCAGTGGAGGAGTGTCTATCTTCATACCTGTTTGTTTCTTTGCATCATCTAGGAAGAAAAAAAACGAATAAAAAGATTGATCAAGTGGCCTCTTCTCTTTCCTCTAGTCATGGCACCAAAATGCATCCTTTACAATGAAAGAATGTTGTTTTACTGCCCATCCACACAAGTGGTCATGTAGGACTGACATATAGGATCCGTCATGAGTCAATCTTTGAAACAAGCTGATCTCAACCGAGTCTAGAACTAAAATGTTATTAAGCAAGCCTTGGCAAGCTTAATAATGTTTCTATTCTAGATGAGGTTGAAATCAGCTTGTCTCAAACACAGTTACAGTCTATGGTGTAAAGGGTTACAGTGACAGGGGCCAACGAGCCAATGAGATCATGTGACTTACCCACTTCCATCTTCTCATGTTCTTGAGCCTCCTTCAGGTCAAACAACACCATGATACACAGCTGTACTATATACAGTCTATGGAGTAAAGGGTTACAGTGTCAGGAGCCAATGAGATCATGTGACTTACCCACTTCCATCTTCTCATGTTCTTGAGCCTCCTTCAGGTCAAACAACACCATGATACACAGCTGAACTATCATCTTCAAGTCTTTCATGCCAAACTTGTACTGACTCTTCCTTGGCAGCTAGATAATCACACAAATAAACAAAATATATGTGAGCACACTGCTTAGATAACAGGTATAATAGTTCATGTTATTTAACCCATTACCCCATAAATATGCTTTTTACGCCTTCAATTTGTTCCTTCACAGAAGAAAATAATTCCAATTTATAGTCAAGAATACATATCATAAAAATATATATTCTATATCCTAGCAAATCATAGTTTCAGGCGCATTCTGCTTTACTTTCAATCTGCTTTAAGTGGTCTCCTATCATCAAAACTAGAAACAGGCTATGGTGTAATGGGTTAAGAGATAATAAATTCATGTAGCCAGTGTATTATATCATGCAGTAGAACATGGGTAGGAGTTGAGATGTGTAGTAATTTAACAAGAGGCCGTAGGCCGTGTGATTAAAATTACCAGCATCTCAATAATTGCTAGTGTTCTATTGCAAGATATTACACTGGTATGGGTTTATTATTTCAAATCTTACACTTCAATTTAACCACAATTTGCACCACTGCAACGGAGCTACATTTTTTGGTGCATGACTTTGAAAACCATATTACAATGCAGTTAATTGTCTTGCACTTGAGACAAGTCAGTTAGGACAAAGACTGTATACTATCCTGACCTGGGATCGAAATCAAGACCCACAAGTTAGCTTACTTCAGAACAAACTGGATTCCCATCTTGTATGGTTAATATCACATTTTCAGTGTTAAGGTCAATCATGTCAAAGTTACAAGAACTGTTACCTGCATCTTGACAAGCTGTATGAACAGGGTCAACTTCTTGGCCCAGAGCATGTAGTCCTGGTACCCGTTACACAGCAACACCACCTGTAGGTACACCTGGAAGTCGGGAACCACCATAGCACATGGGCGCAGCAGCATCTGTTGATGAGTAAAGAAATAACAATAAACAAACCATTGTAAACTTGCTAAACAGTAAAGTAGACTGTCCACAACTCAAATTCTAAGACCAAAAAAGAATTTGGTTTAGAAGTTTCCAAATTAGTGAGATTTTGCTGTCATTTAAAATAATTTCAATGATCAGTCATTTAAGACAGGTGGTAACATTGCTTAACCATGATTGCCCAATAAATACACTAAAAAGAAATTGTTCCTCTTTATACAATCATGAATATGTACCATAATACATATTGTCTATATCCTAGCACATGGTATGCTAAAGCAGGCTGAAAGTAAAGTAGAATGGGCCTTAAGGCACATTCTGTTTTACTTTCAACCTACTTTAAGTGATCACCTATTTTCAAAACAAAAAAACCAGGCTATGGGGTAATGGGGTTATGGGTAAATGCATGATAATAGTACTTGTAATACAGAAATCTCCTTTAGAAGCACAAAAGACGAATTACCCTGAATGCCTCTGGTATGACAGCTGCTGTTGGGTTACTGGTGTTGATGGTCATGAAGCAGCCAAAGTTACAGTCGGCCTGGACCAGCTTGCCATTGAACATGAGGTTACCCAGGACCTGGTGCTTGTAGATGGCTTCCTGTAGTAGCTGGCTGTAGTCTGGTGAGGCTTTCTTCCCCTTGAACCTCGCATGCTCTATAGTAAACATAAAGTTTACACTTAATTTATATTACACTGACACGAATACGGTGCTCACTCCCTGCAACAACACCCAATGGGAAACAAAAATGTTTTTTGTTGTTTGGAGGAAGTTGTTGTAGGGAAGGAAATTTTGTCTTACATTATTTCGCAAACAGCATGAATCCAGATCAGACGCCACATCACGCTGCATCTGATCTGCATTCAAGCTTTTTATCAACCTTCATTATGTTTATGTCAGAATGTCCAATACAATACCATTCCTGTTTCCAATTAGTCCAGTCCATTAGAATGTATATCAAAATGACAAACAGTGCAGAAAGTTTTAACATAGCTTAGCACATAAGTATTCATGTCTTGATAAAGATAAATAGTGCATTTTTAATCATTATTATTCCAGTCTTACCTGTATCCTTTGACTACCAACCTCAATGCTATTAACTTATATTCTCATCAAAATAAATGCAAATTGATGTTTTTTTCTGAGTGGCCACTTCACACAAGTACTTACTGTATAATATGACTTAACTCTTTACTCCATGGATACACTTTTTACACATTTAATTAATTCCTCCTCAGAAGAAAAAAGTTCCATTTTATATACAATAATGAATGTGAAGCATAGGAAAAGTTTTCTTTATCCTAGCAGATAGCTTAAAGAAGGCTGAAAGTAAAGCAGAATGTGCCTTAAGGCACATTCTGCTTTAAGTGGTCAGCAATCTTCAGAACTTAGAAACAGGCTATGGAGTAAAGGGTTAATGTACCTTCACCTGTGAAACTGTATCTTAATATGTGCAACATATATTTTTATGACACATATTCATCTAGGGCAACCTAAAGTTGGTGAAAGAATACAACCTTATCCATTCAAAGAAATTTAAGGAATTCCAAGATCGCCTATTTCCGTGTTATCTTGGCATTTTCCATGTTTAACGGAATATACCGAACACTCCCATATAAAACCTGGACGATAATGTTAGAAATTATCCGAACGTAGTCTGAAATGTTGCAAATCTCGTCTTGTAAAATTGCCTGGCCTTCCCCTCACGGGTTCGAATCCCGACCGAGCTCAATATATTTTCTTTAAAATTTATATCTTTTTTAAACAAAACCTTTTCCTAAATCAATGATTAGATGTTTATAAATGCGCCTGACATTAACTTGCAAAACTATTTAATTATAAGCCAAATTTATTGTTCAGGTTTTATAAAGTATTCAAGGTCTCCAACACTTTTTCGAAGACAAAATTATTTTTTTCCTGTTAGGTGAGGCCAAATGTCTTCATGGTTTGGATTTAGATTGCGTAAGTATTGTATGAAAAAATAAGCAAGTGGTTTACTTTGCCCAAGTTATCATTTTTATACAAACATACAACCTTTTAAGTCATATAATGTAAAATCGTATGGAAAATATTGCATATTTTAAAGAGGACGGTTCAGATATTTGAATTTTTCACATCATATGATGCAAATATTGGGACAATAACTTTTATTTTGTGATATTCACGTCGTCTGGCATAGGCATGACATACAAAAATATCAGTACTTTAGGTTAGAATAGGTAAAAATCACCTTTCAGGAATATTTGTATTTTAATTTTCTCGCATATTTTCCTACCTGTAAGGCTATAAACAATATTTCAAATATTTTCGAGAAGAGATGGCGAAAATTCTTCATATTTTACACAAGACACAGGAATTACATGTAGTATCCATTCATAATATCATTTACACATAATAATTACCCTACCTTCAGTGTTGGAATACCTTAAGTTATGTATATGTCATGTTGTGAGAAAAAAAAGGACATATTCATACACCACAAGCTGCCTAGACTCCAACGTATTTACTTTTAAAGTAACGAGAGTAGCTCAGTAAGATTTCTTTTTTTAAACTATCCATTTTTCCAGAAAAAAAAGATGTGTTTGTGAAACACCATGCCTCCTCCTACTGATGTGACCATGGCCTCTAAATGACCTTGACCTTTGTCTGACATGACCCAACTTGATCTGAGCTCAAGAGCTTCTTGAGTTGAGTACAAATGCCAAATATGAAGTCTCTGTCACATGTAGTTCATGAGTTATGACCAATTTTAAATTAACCATATTTGACCTCTAAATGACCTTGACCTTTGTCGGACATGACTCAAGTTGTAATGAGCTCAATAACTTCTTGAGTTGAGTTCACATGCCAACTATAAAGTCTGCATCACATGTTCAATTCACCCTATTTGACCTCTAAATTACATGTACCTATATATGACCTTGACCTTTGCCGGACATGATCCAAGTTGTACTGAGCTCAAGAGTTTCTTCAGCTGAGTACACATACAAAATATACAGTCTCTATCTTTTGTAGTTCGAAAGTTACAGCAAAGGTTTAAGTTGTGGACAGACAGACAAACAAACAACCAAATGGACAAACAGACAGACCAAAAACAATATGTCCCCGAATAAGTCATGCTGGGGCATAAAAACACAACATACTTCTACAGCCCTGACCACTGAAGCTACCCTTTACCCAGTGCTCTATCTTACTTGCATCAGGGTCCATATAAAAGTCATAGATTACTGAAGATACTGGAGGTCCTGTAAAACAAACAGTGTAACTGACTACAGTACTATGTATGTGTTGGTTGACACATCTTGAATGTTGAATGATAAAACATACAGTGTAACTGACTACAGTACATGTACTTTAATTGTGATGGTCGACACACATCTTGAATGTTGAATATTTGCAAACAGTGTGAATGATGAACAGTATCATGCTGGTTATCACACACACTATCTTAAGATAAGTGGCATTTCTAACATTATACAGTAGAAAAACATTCTTCTTTTTCATACAAAATTTAATGCAATCTCCAGTAAACTCTTGAAAATTATTTTAACCCTTTACCACATAGCTTGTTTCCAGTTTTGAAGATATGTGCCCACTTAAAGCAGGTTGAAAGTAAAGCAGAATGTGCCTAAAGGCACATTCTGCTTTACTTTCAGCCTGCTTTAAGCTATAATCTGCTAGGACTTAGAACAAATTTCTTATGGTTCATTTTCAAGACTGTATAAATTGGAACTATTTTCTTCAGTGGAGGAATAAATCAAATGTGCTAAAAGGCGCTTCTATGAGGGAAAGGGTTAATCTGAGTGGCACACAGTTTGAAGCCTGGTCAGATGCTGGGTTACTGGGTCTGATCTAGATCCGAAATATTTGCAATGGAATTAATCACTTTAACAAAAACATGTTTAATGGGAAAGAATATTGTCTTCTTTACTGTTTCTGATTGCAATACATTAATTGTATTGCTTTTCAATCACAACATTTTCAATCACACACATAGATGTATAGTACAATGAATGTATATGTTGTTGCTCACAATATCTTTAAATTTTTAAAGGTATTTCAAAACAGAGTAAATTACATACAATATACAGTACAATGACTATACATGTATTACTTGTCAGACTCATTTACAAAAGTCTGATCTTTACATTTGTGTTAACTGTGCGTATTGACATTCCATTCTATGTCTGTATAGGTTGACACTCACAATATCTGGATTGTTTATATGTGGGAATACAGTTAAATAGGCATTTGCAACCGGCTTATTGATTTACAGTTGTACAAACACTTTGGTTGTCACTCATAATGGTTATTAACATATGGGCATAAAGATAGGTTGTTATTGTTAATAGAGTAATTGACATACAGTACCAAAAACATATTGGTTTTCACTCATAACTTGATCCTTTACATGGAGGGAAAAATGTTAGCTGGTAATTGTAAACATTATCCTTTATATACAGCACCATGCATGTATTGGTTCACACTCACAGTATCTTTGATTATTTACAGGTGGGTATAAAGTTAGCTGGAAATTGTAAATACACTGCTCCCTCTCTACAACAACATCCAATGGGAGACAAAGTGTGTGTGTGTTGTTCGGAGGGAGTTAATATAGGGAGGGAAATTGACTTACATTTGCAAACAGCTTGAATCCAGATCAGACGCCGCATAATGCAGGGTCTGATCTGGATTCAAGCTGTTTGTCACTCATTATTATGTTTCTTCTCTTAAAATGTCCAATATATGACTGAGAAAAACAGCAGACAATATAACAGGCGTGAAAAGGTTGGACATAATTGTCTTGTTTGGGGAAAGCGTTTTTGTACGGAGGGAATTGTTGTTCAAAGGGCCACTGTAGGGAGAGAGCGTTGTATAGTAATTGATATCCAGTACCATGCATGTATTGGTTTCCAAGCACAACATATTATTTTTTACATGTGGGAACAATGTTAGTTGGTAATTGAAATATGGGTAATTGATCAACAGTACCATGAACTTTCTGGCTTTCCCTCACAACACCTGAATTGTTTACATGTGGGAATAAAATTATATAATATTTGTAACAGTGTAATTAACTCATTGAGCCCTAGTGACGCATATATGCGTCCTTTACCAAATATGTAGCGGTCAAGAGTACACTTGTCCTATATGCAAACAGTGAATTCCCTGATCAGAGGGCTCCTGCAGGAGCCCTCTGAACCGGGACTTAACTGTTTGACATTTTGCAATTATTACAAAAAACAACCTTTAGTAGTCTAAAATGGACAAGCCTTTATTGTTAACTGGAATTGTCCATTGAAAGTTTCAGGGGATAATGAGTTAATGTACAGTATCATGAACATATGAATGATCTCTTTCACACCAAATGGGCAAAACGCAAGGTTTTGTAATTAGATAACTCATATGTATGCAGAAAACCACTCATATACAGGTTTTGCACAACATATATATTGATACATGTATATAGCTAAATTATCCAATGAAAAATATCATTTCAAACATTGTGAAGAGTAAAAAGATACATCAAGTAAATCCGTGAATTAAATAAAAAAATATGATTATAAAATTGTTATTCTTTTGCCACTGTTAAAGTCGTACTATAAGCATGAAGATATCAATTAACCCATTACCCCATAAATAATTAAATATTTATTTATGCTTTTCGGTGGATTACCACGAAATAGCAGTGGATGATCACTTGGTAATCCACTGCAGTGGATTATCACCAATCGCTTTTTATTATGAATTTTCCCCGTAAGGCTCCGCAAGAAACGTAGTCAATCGTGTCTTATCGTTAAATTCCGGCAGTCCGATTTGTCGCGAACTACTCACCGGAAGAGTACCAATCCAAACTCGGGAGCAACGAGTGACGTCATTATACCGCCAACTGTCACGCACATGTGTTCGACATAAAACGTGGGGCTCAACACGGGATAAATAATGTACGTTCGCTTTCAATTTTTAAACAATTTCGTTTAAAAAGTGGCTTAAAAGTATAAATAAATAGAATAACTGTGTTTTTTCAGTGTAAGATCGAATTTAATCCATTTCGTGAACATCAGACTGTTATATTTTCACTCGTGGCTTCGCCACTCGTGAAAATATAACGTCTGATGTTCACTCAATGGATTAAATTTCGATCTTACACTGAAAAAAACAGTTATCCTCTATGTCTTTTTATGCCTTAAATTTAGTCACCCACTGAAGAAAAAAGCTCCACTTTATTAAGTTATAAATATGTTCTATAACAAATAATTTCTGTATTCAAGCAGATGATAGCTTAAAACAGGCTGAAGTAAAGCAGAATGTGCCTTAATATTTTCTGTATTCAAGCAGATGGTAGCTCAAAGCAGGCTGAAAGCTAAGTGGAATGCGCCTTAAGGCACATTCTGCTTTACTTTCAACCTGCTTTAACTGGTCACCTGTCTTCAAAACTAGAAGCAGGGTATGGGGTAATGGGTTAAGGGAAACTTTCTCGTCTTCAAGATGCCAAGTATCTATCTATTAAAAGTCTTAAAATTTATTGACTGATTATTCTGTGGTTTTTTGTTAGTAAGAAAAATAAAAAGCAGAACTAAAAACCCAAAACCAATACTATAGACAGGAAATACCCCTATCTTCAGACAAAGACTGAATATTACCATCAATGTTTAAATGTTATTGCATACTCCAAGAAGCAATGAACTCTTTCAACACCACGGACCTGTTTAAAATCTACTAATTACATTTGCAAAAATAGTGTAGACAAAGATCAGAGAGCTCCTATAGGAACCCTCTGATCTTGGTCTACACTCTTTGCTTACTTAGACCAGTATTTATTAAACTACCCAGAATTCCAAGTAGACTCGTTCATGTTTTGGTAACTACAAAGATCCTCAAGGCATGCTAATAACCCACAAGATTTACTTAGTGTTGAAAGAGTTAACATAACATTACTGTTGGACATCACAGAGGTCCCTCCCAGTCCAAGCAAGTGTAAAGGGTGAGAATATTGATAGCTACAATATTCTCCTTTCTAGAATTCATCCATATATTATAACAAAAGGTCCACAAAATAAAATGTTTCTTTGCTGCTACAAAGGAGCAAAGAAATGATACTGTGTATAGCATTAATCCAAAGTCTTATAAAAAAAATATAAAAGTTTGACCACAAAGGTCTCTATTTCTGAAAAGAACAATACTTAAGCTCTTTTGCAAAAATACATGGAAAAGGTTGTTTAAATGGTAAAAATATAAGTTTTTTAAAAAATCTCACAAATTATTTCAATTCCATTTCTATTTTGTATACAGGAATTGGCTAACATTTGGGGGTTTAGTATCCATTGCATGCATAAGTCAGTGACCTGTGCTTACCACAGGGAACAGAAGGCAAAAGCTATATGAGCTGTGCCATGAGAATACCAGACTTAACCCTTAGCCCGCCAAATAAATTGTCGTCTGCTATATTTCTCGTCTGCTTCAAGTTTCAAAGTGCTTCAAAGTTGCTCAAAGTTGCTGAAAATGTTGTCCGAGTGTCAAACAGCTTGGATCCGGATGAGACGCCGAGTTACTCGGCGTCTCATCCGGATCCAAGCTGTTTGCATATGGAGCTATAGTCGTGAGTGGCAGGCTAAGGGTTAATGGACTGCAAACAGTATAGACCCAGACCAGTTGCAAAGTCTCTGACTCGACAGCTGGTCCGAGTCGACATGGTTTTGACACTTTCCAGCTTAACAATAAAGTATTTTGCTATCAAATTTGTTTGCAAGAGAAGAAAAAAATCAGATGCTGGACTTGAGATGACAGATATAACAAGTCTACAATATTGTGTTTCGAACTGCAACAAGTCTGGTTTTCTAATGGCATATATACTTGTTTAAAAATAAAATTCCAAGGAAAAAAAGTAATAAGTACTGTCCTTGCATTGATATGTCTATGAAACTGCCACAATGTGAGATTATAAGAATCTACCATGAGTGTTGATGTAGGATAAGAATTTTCTCACCCGACAGGGAGAAAAATCCTATCCTACATCAACAAAATGAATGGTGGATTTTTTCTCCCATTTAAATCATTAAAAGGTGATATAAATAACGAAATAATTGCATTTTCTGTGCACTTGTTCCACCAAAACACGACATTGTTTATAGTAACTTCATAAGAAATGACATCATGTAGTTACCCCCCTCATGCAGCGCTTGTGGTAAAGCTGGGCAAACAACAATATATGTCACATGGTATGAAGGATAGAGTGATTCCCCCATGGGAAATCTCTTTATCCCACATGGGCGAAAATGAGAGAAAAACTTTTCCTCCATAAAAGCCCCTGAGAGCATCGATCTCTACCTATTCCTAAACAAAGATCCCACAAAAGAATATTCATTAATGGTGTTGAAAACAGGTAGCAGCTTAAAGGAAGATGGAAGTAATGCTGAAAGCTCCCAAAGAAGCTTTCTGCTTTTCTTCAATCTTGCTTTAAGAAATATCCTGCTTTAATATAGTGGGATATAGGTGATTTGAAAATTTGGCTTTTGGGGGGAAAAGTAAAATGAAACTCAAGCTTTAAGAAATTAGTTAGTATAGCTGATATATATAAACATCACCATGTCAGTTCACAAAATAAAAACCGTACTATAACCACCGTGTTAAAAGACATATAATGATATGCGTCACAAGAAACACAACCTGAGCTCCTAATTTCATGATTGAGTAGTTGCTCAAGAGAGTACTTACTTAAACCAAACACGGTCAATTTTTACGAGAAACAAACAGTAAAGACCCCAACAAGTGTCTCGTAATTAGCTGATCTGGGGTCTATACTGTTTGGCATATCAAAGGTTGCAGTTATACTATCTGGACACATCTCAAGTGTTATTTGCCTATACATGCTTGTTGATATATATATACATGTGGATCAAAAAGATGTGGGACTTTACCTTTGGCAGCTGAAACAGTGGATCAGAAAGGCTTAGTATGACTACATATAAATTCTAACCTATATCAGGTACTAAGATTACTTTCAAATACGGTGTATCTTCTAACTAAAAAAATAACTCCTAATAACAGGACCAATTGGCCCTATGCTTATAAAGCATTTGAGTTGAGTCTCATGCAGAGATCATTCTCAAGCTTTTGATTTGTCAAATTTGAGCAAAGCTCAAAACTGACCAATCAAATGCTTGAGAAGGATCTCATATGCAACTCAAATGCTTTATAACCTTGGACCAAAGTAAGGTGCTCCCTCTCTTTCATGACACAAAATGGGAGACAAAAAATATGTACATTGTTTGGAGGGAGTCGTTGTAAGGAGGAAAATTGGCTTATATTTGCAAACAGCTTGAATCCAGATCAGACGCCAAGTAACACTGAGTCTGATCTGAATTAAAGCTGTTTGCCACTCCCCATTTTGAGTTTTTTTGGTCAAAATGTCTAATAAGTAAATTTGAGAAAAATGGACAGACGACAATTTTAAGTAGACTATATTGCAGCCGTGAAAAGGTTGGACATAATTATATTATTTTGGGAAAGCAGCAATGGTCGTTGTAAGGAGGGAACTGTTGTAAGGAGGGCTATTGTAGTAGGGAGGGAGCACTGTATAACAGTCTCAATAGTCTTGTTTATCACTCATTCCATGCTGGATAAGCAACGTACACCATGATCCAAAATGTTTGCAAAGAGATAAATTAATGTAAACTGAAAGTTGATAAATTATCTTTTCAAGAGCAAATAAATTCTTCAACGTGTCCTTACAAGGAGATGTAAATTCATACCAAGAATTCACTTTTAAAGCTGACCTTTAAAAGCATTTCTGCAAATGAACATAAAGAAGACACAGATTTTTTTTCTAAACATGTAATGTAACAGGCAAAATATAGGTCTAAACACACACACACACAGATCCAGATAAGCTAGGGAGAATATCAAATACTAAAACCCTTATGAATCTACCAAACCCTAATGTTGTGACTACTCATTAGAAAAGTCTCAAAGATATGATTCTAACCAGAAGTAACAACACAAAGTTTGGTAGGGACATAAAAGATAATTAGATTAACCCTTTACTCCATAGCTGGTTTCTAGTATTAAAAATAGGTGACCACTTAAGACAGATTGAAAGTAAAGCGGAATTGGCCTTCAGGCTCATTCTGCTTTACTTTCAGCCTGCTTTAAGCTACCATCTGATAGGATATAGATATTCATGGATGTATCAATTGGAACTATTTTCTTCAGTGGAGGAATAAATTAAAGGTGTAAAAGTGTGTATCTATGGAGAAATGGGTTAAATAGGTGGGAATTGTTTAGGCTACTCCCTCTTATCTAGCATCCAGAGACATAAAAGTTGTTTTTACCATAGAAAAGTGGTGGAGGTTTGTTTTTGCAGTACAGCTCCGACTCATTAATCAGGATCTCCCGTTCTATCGAGTGTCTTCTCTGTTCCTTTTCTGCAATCCAGGTCTCTTCAAAGTAGGTCACTAGGCCCTTTTCCTGTAGAGACAAAACATTGAAAACAATTAACCATTTTTGTCATCACAACCTGCACTGTATTTTATATACATCTCGCGCACACCACTATATAAACGATAATGAAAAATTCTCTGTAAAACATGCCAGCTTAACGTGACATAAAATGACTTCAAAAATTCTTGCACCAAGAGATGTAGCACCATTGTGACATTCCAAATTGTAGTTAAATTTGAAGTGTTAACATTAAAGTAATAATTAAATCAAAACTGGTGTATTGTTATGCAATAGAACCCAGGTAGTCCTTGAGATGTTGGAATAACTTTGTTTGTTATTGCACTCAACAAATGCTAAATACATCACTCCCTCCCTACAACGGCCTTCTGAACAATGATTCCCTCCTTACAACAACGCTTGTTGCTGTTCCCCGAACAAGACAAGTATTCTAACATTTTCACTGCTGCAATATTGTCTGCTTAAAACTGTCCTCTGCTGTTTTTCGCAAAGTTATGTAATAGACATTTTGACAAAGAAAACATAATAACAAGCGTCAAACAGATTGAATCCAGATCAGACGCCGGTAAGCCAAGTCTAAATTTGTTAACTTGTTAATTCGAATAAAACACATAATCTGTGTCTCCCATTGGGTGTCGTTGAAGGGAGGAAGCACTGTAGTGACAATTGATTTCAATCTGACTGTCAAACAGTTTGGACCCCAAGGTGCAGTTATTCAGCATAGCAGACGGATTCAACTGGCTCCAAACTGTTTGCAAGGGACACCAGTTTTTTGGGGAAGACCCCAAACCACTTTAAAGATTAATATTTAGTAGTAACTGTATATAGCTATCTTAAGTTTTGTACGAGTTGCTTCCCTTGAAATGAAAATCATTGCAGATCTAATTCTAATTTAACATTGTTTCATTATTTTAGCATTAATTAGCCATTTATTAGCTCTATGTGATTAGATATTAAGGAATTTATGTAGTTTGGGTTGTTTTTTAAGTGGTTTGGGGAGGTTTGGAGTCTTTAGACGGACCAGGAAAAAAGGTTTCATCTACTGTACAGGGTGTTAAGAAAGTTCGTTCCTATTTTTAATTACCTTAATTCCACCCAAAAACCTCTCCGATCGACGTAATTTTTTCACCGTGTGGTACTATCATTTTTTCACACTAAGTACTATCATGGTCAAATACTTGAAAAAGAACTTAAACCTGCACTTATGAGATCTGCTACTGATGGTAAAATAAGCAGTAGGAAACTTGTCCCAGATTCCAATCGAGCGATTTTTCAACAAGATGGTGCCCCGAACCACACACAGCCACCAGCACACATCAATGGTGTCGAGGCAATCTAGAGAACTCTATCGGCAAAGAAGAAAGGCCAGGGAACTCCTCAGATTTAAATGTTATAGACAATCTATGGAGAATTCTGGACACCGAGGCGTACAATAACCCACCCCTTAGACAATGAAAGCCCTACGACGTCGTCTACGTCATGCCTGGGACAGTTTGTCTCCAGATCACTTTACTTTATCAATCCATTATATGCCTAAGCGTCTTAAAAATGTGATTAAAAGCAAAGGAGGACCCTCTGGGTATTGAGTAAAAAGTTTCAGTCGCATCCATCTTGTAGTTTTCTTTTTAGACATGGGTGCAAAAATAGGAACAAACTTTCTTAACACCCTGTACAGTAAAAATTTGACAAGATAAAATCATGCTCAGAAAAGCCTACAATGCCCAACTACCAAATACTAAAAAAACCAAAGTAATGATAAATGTTTTAAAACAAAGGCGCATTCTGCTTTACTTTCAACTCCCTTAAAGTGGTCACTTGTCTTCAAAATTAGAAACAGGTCATGGGGGAATGGGTTAGAGGGTTATATAGCATATTTCATAAAAGTTTTGTTACATTGAATCCATGGGGCACAGTCTTCTGTCTCTCCATCTGTGGAGAGCTGCTGGAATTTGGAAGTGGGTGGAGAGTCGTCAGAGAGTTCCGTCTAATCACTGCATCACCAACACCAGTCTTCTACAAGTAAATAAAAACACCATCCCAAAGCTAAATATAGAAGTAAATAAAAAACCACTAAATCAATGCCCAGGTACTTTAACCCAATACACCATTAACAGAGCTCCAGATAAGGGGAGTATTTCAAAAATTAAAATCTTTATTTCTGCATTAATTCCTATGAAGTCACTACTCATTAGAATTGTCTCTTTGAGACAATTCTAATGAGTAGTAACACCATAGGATTTGGTGACGAAATGAGTGAAAAAATGTTGGACTTGTTCGGTTTACTCCCTCTTATCTGGAGCCCTGATAAATAAGCTTTTACATCTTTTATTTATACCTCTACTGAAGAAAATAGTTCCACTTAATTTAAACAGTCAAAATATGCACCACAAGAAATAGTGTTTATGTCCTAGCACATGATAGCTTCATACAGGCTTCAAGTAAAGCAGAATAAACTTTAAGGGGCATTCTGCTTTACTTTCAACCTGTTTTAAATTGTCACCTGCTATCAAAATTAGAATCTGGCTATGGAGTAATGGGTTAAAAATATTTAAAATTGTATGTTAATAGAAAAATAAAATACCCATAAAACTGGATTAGGAGAGTATCTCAGATTTTTTTTAAATCCTCTTGTCGCAATCCTTTAACTTCTATAAGTAAAAACAACCATGAATTCCACAGCTAAAGCTAAGCTTGGAGCTAAAGTAACCTACAAACGCCTGGATATCTTCATTAAGTGCTTAAAAATTATACAGTAAAACCTCTCTAATACGACCACTTAATTGTGTTAATTATTAAGTGTTTACGACAGGATTGGCTGCTTAAAGAAAGTTGACAGTAAAACAGAAAGCTCTCTGTTTACTATCACCATGCTTTAAGCAGTTACCTGTCTTTTGTACAATCAATTAGCCTTTGAATTAGTGGTCATTATAGAGAGGTTTTAATGTAATTTGTTAGAAGACTGCATTATCTTAGCTAAAATCTGAAAGGACAGTCAGAGATGTCAAAGTGTTAAGCATCTATTCAGACCTATAAATGTGTTAGCTGATCATGACCCTTGAAAACAGTTAAGATCTAGATTAGCAGAGCTTCTATAAGTTGCTCATAAAAGTTTGAAGATTTCCATATTTTCAAGTGAGATCCTTTAACCCTTTTGCTGCCAGGCTCTATAACACTATCATAATTATGCAAACAGTTTTGATCCAGATCAGACACCGTGTAACGCAGGGTCTGATCTGGATTTAAACTGTTTGACACCCATATCAATCTTCTCTGTGTAAAAAACGCATAAAATTCCAAATTTTAAAAGTAAAAGCAAAGATCCAAATATTTCGTTAAAAAATCTGTAGGTCCATTTCTGAAATATTTGCAGAAATAGCAGACCTGGTTGAGATTCCAAGTATCTGACTAGCATCTCACAAGAATCAAAACTATTTGTCACACATCT
The DNA here is from genome assembly GCA_922989275.2 of Gari tellinella. Lineage (NCBI taxonomy): Eukaryota > Metazoa > Mollusca > Bivalvia > Cardiida > Psammobiidae > Gari > Gari tellinella. The sequence continues at coordinate 40,627,488 of OV277869.1, read as the reverse complement.
TCAAATCCATAATAAAAAGATTTTTTATATAAGAATAAAGCAGAACACATCTTAAGCATACTCTATATTTTTTCAGCATTTAACTGATAAAGTTTCATAATCTTCTATGCTAATAGAATCAAGCACGGCTTCTGGTCAAGACGGACAAGTCTAGACCCGAGGTTTGTCTGTTCCCAGTCGGAATCGAGCTTTAGCGAGATTCCGACAGGAACAGACAAACCGAGGGTCTAGACTCGTCCGTCTTGACCAGAAGACGTGCTTGATTATTTTTCTCGCTTAAAATACCTCTTAAAACGAGTATATTAAAGGATTTGTAAAGACCTACTTTTTTCCCGTATCACACATTCCATATCCAATAGCAACAAACAGCTGTTTGAAAGTCGCGCTATTTCAGCTTGGCTTTGACATCTATTTGTACACACGTTTTAAGAAGAAAACGTGTCCAACTTTAGATCATAACTCAGAAATACAAACGGTTTTTATTGAATCCAAGCGGTTTGAATAGTTTAAGTTATCTAAACAATCATTTCTTCCTTTATATACCTTCTACTTCCAAGCCATAACAACAACCGACGTCAATGACGTCACATAAGAACGTGACGTTACGCGGATACTCAATCATTTGAAACAATCAACAAAAACAACATAAATCACTGTTTAAACACCGGATCATTGAATTGTCGAAAGCCACAGCCAGTGTAGAGTTTACTGTAAAATTGTCGATTACATTTCTCTCTGTGAACGTAGCTTGAGGTCAAATTTTAGTTTTAGGGTATTTCTGTAAGAGTTACCTCCCGTTCCCTTGCTTAAACCCATTCGGGCGGAAGAATACCGTACCAGACAAGGTTTGCCGCACTGCTATTTATAGTAACAAAATGTGGTCTAGCACCCCCAAAAAGCGAGAAAATATATTTCAGAATATGTTTTCATGAAACTATCATTGGCTAGAATGGGTGGGTGGGTGGGTGGGGTAAGATGCAATTTACCCTTTCCTCCATAAATAACCATGACTACAAATCACCTATATCTGATTGGTACAGCATGGAAGGTGGCTTTTAAAGCAGAATGAAAGCAAAGTAGAAAGCCCTGTTAGATCTTTCTACTTTACCTTAATCTTGCTTTCTGTTGCCATCTGAATTTAATCCAACCACTCAATATTTATTTGAGTGCACAGTCGGGACGACATTTCTACATTTCATTGCATTTGATTTCGCTTGAACACAAAAAAATAATGTATTGTCCACTGTATGTGGAATAATGTTTAAGTCTTCTTAACGAGCTTTGTGAAAGTATCCGGTTACACTTCCTATTCTGTGGAGGAAAAGGTTAATAACATAGCAAAGCAAGATAGTGCCAACCCTCTATAACTCAAGCTCAAATATTTCGACAGTGGTCTAACTTGAGTTTGCAGATGTCAAACATTCCAGTATTGAATGTGGCTAAGCGGAAAAGTTTGACAAAAGCTAGTTTGAGTAATTTAGGTTTGACTGTACCAGTGTATGAATATCATACTGAAAGTCATGACATATAGACTATGGATAAAACATTTGATAACAGGTAAAAAACTTCTACTATTATGGTTCATATATTTGTAAAAATACTTGTCTTAATTAAAAGACTATTTCATGCAATATGCTTTTAACTCTTTCAACACCATCGACCTGTTAAAAATAAACTCATTATACATGTATTTGCAAACATTGTAGACCCACATAAGACCCTCCTGTAGGAGCCCTCTGATCAGGATCTTCACTGTATGTTAACTTAGGGCAGTATTTATTGAACAACCCATAATTCCAAGTAGACTGGTTCATGTTTTGGTAACTAAAATGATCCACAATTGAACCTAATAACCCACAAGAGTTACTTAGTGTTGAAAGAGTTAATACTAGCACTATAACTAAAGTGGTTTTATAACACCGACCCTCCCTCTACCACATTTCACAATGGAAAAGTGATAGACATATTCCTTGGAATGAGAAAGGAATTTGCTCCATTTCTTGCTGAACTACCATGCACAAAGCGCTATTAAGCCATGTCATCAGAAACCAACAGAATCGCTTGAAGAAGAGGATTACTAAATATGTTTTTTTTTATTGTCTAATTGATTTCTGTAATCTGAGGAATGAACTGCAGAACAGCAGAAATTCAAACTACAGTAAAACCTCTCTCTATTAGGACCACTAAAACGAAGGCTAATCCAATGTTTAAAAGAATGGTGACAACTTAAAGCAAAGTGACAGTAAAACAGAAAGCTCCAAAAGGAGCTTTCTGTTTTACTGTCACCTTGCTTTAAGCAGTCACTTGTCATAAACACCTAATAATTGACACAATTAAATGGTTGTCATAGAGAGGTTTTACTGTATACAGAAAATAAACCAGCAATTCGATAAGTCTAGTCCATTTTAACTAACATCCCCCCATATGCAGTGTATTGCAAAATGACAAACAGCTAGTGCAGACCAAGATCAAAGGGCTCTTGTCACTTTGGAGCCGTCTGATCCGGGTCTACACTGATTGAATAGGACAAGTAAGATATTCACAGGTACAGGTTGTAGACGATGTATATACATGTCACTAGGGCTTAATGGTTAAAGACAGGTCACATCTGCTTTAAGCTACAAGCTGCCTCTAACAGTTACCGTATACCCTGCATAAATGCTCCTTGGGCTGATGCAAACATCCCAAAATTGAATCAATGTTTAAGTATTTAAAGTTAAACAGTTTTTATCTAAATTCAAAGTTTTTGGATTATTTTTTGTAGATATTGGGGAGGGTGGATGCATACATTTATTGAGGGGGAGCATTTACATGGAGGTACATGTATAAGGTACATACTTTTATCACATCTATTTTAAACAAGGGAGTCTATAAATATCAAAGGTACAGCACATGAAACTATTTGGTCCTCAACAATATGGAAAACAGTACACTGTATGTGTAATAAATAATAGGCTTGTATGCAAATCAGTTTCTACTATGTGCAAAATTGTAGATCCAGAAAGCATTTTGGTCTGATTTAAAGCAAAATGTGTATCTAGCAAAAGCTCAAAAAATAAAAAGTTATGAAAGCTAAGTTCTAGCAATAATACTACTCCAGATAAGAGGAAAAAAAACTCTCATTCACCCCATAAGGTTCAAATGGACAATTCCAGTTTTCTATACAGTCTAGTCCATATTTGATTATTAATGATTTGTTTATGCATTTTTTTGGAAATTAACAAACAGTGCAGGCCCTGATGGTGGTCTACACTGCTTGCATAGGAAAAGTGTCCTCTTCACAGGTAAACTGATTGGAAAGGATGCCTTTACTCATAGCTAGAGCTCAATGTGTTAACTCTTTCAACACCATAGACCTGTTTACAATATACTCATTTCAATTACAAACAGTGTAGACCCTGATCAGAGGGCTCCTTTAGGAGCCCTCTGATCAGGGTCTACACTGTTTGCTATTTTAGACCAGTATTTATCATACTACCTAGAATTCCAAGTAGACTGGTTCATGTTTTGATAACTAAAAAGATCCACAAGGGAACCTTAGAATAAATGACTACAAGAGTTACTTAGTGTTGAAAGACTTAACAAGCATTTCATGCATTTACTCTCTCATGTCTTCATCAAACCCAATGTTGTACAGTGGAGAAGACGTCATTCTTTCCCGTTTAAACGCGAACACATTTCAATAAAATGAAAAAAATGACAATTTTTTGACAATTCTGAATGTTCATTTTAATCTGAATAGCAAACAGTTTGGAGCCTAATCAGACACCAGGTTACCTGGCGTCTGATCTGGCTCCAAACTGTTTGCAGTGGAAATAATAGTTTTAGCATTATAATTGGGAAAGAATACTGGTAACGTCTTCTCCACTGTAACTACCATTTCAATTGTCTCAAAGACACAAGGTTTGTTGGACACTGGACAGATAAGGATTTTATTTTTCATTTAAGTTTTTCCTCTAATCTGGAGCTAAAAATAATATTGACAAGCTACTGGTATTTAAAAGTGTGTAAACCCACCACAGAGAAGACCTGGAAAAATGTTAAAACATAAAAGTTGTGATATTATATTAAACCGTGACTATAAATTACAATCTTAGCTCTAGATAAGGAGAGTATTGATAATATTAAAATCTTTATTTCTCACATAACTACCCCTGTTTTCAATGGAGAAAAATGGTCGCAAATATCCTTGTCTCCAACATATGTGAGATCAATTTGATGACATCACTATAATGTCAATATTCATAAATGCCTGATTACATCACAGGGAGTCCAAAGAGGCATATTGCTTTTAGAAAATAGCTTAAAATTGTTGGTTATGTGAGAAAAAGAATCTGTCACTTATCGATATTTGAAACAAGTTGATCTCAAACTCGTCTAGAATAGAAAAGTTATTAAGCTCGCCAAGGCTGGCTTAATAGCATTTCAATTCTAGACTTGGTTGAGATAAGCTTGTCTCAAATAATGACTCATAGGCTCATAGCAGATCCTATTGGTCATCAGCAAACCCTATGTTTCTCTTAAAGACAATTCTAATGAGCAGTAATAACATAGGATTTGGAGAAGACATACTCCTCTCTTATCTGGAGCTATGATACATACAATGGTGAAGACCATATCCTTTCCCATTTAAACACATTATTATTTCTTTTAATTTCTCAAGATATATATTAATCTGAGTGGCAAACAGTTTTCAGCCTGATCAGACACCGGGTCACCCGGTGTCTGATCTGGCTCTAAACTGTTTGCAGTGGACGTACATTTTTGTTTGCATAAACATATTTATTTAGAAAGAATAACATCTTCTCCACCTGCCATAGCCTGGTGTTTGTTAGAAGAAATGTTCTGTTATTGCTACATGTTAATTCAAACCTATGTTAAGTGCTTTCTCAAAATGAAGATGCATGAAAAGATTTTAAGGGACATTCTGCTTTACTTTCAACCTGCTTTAAGTTGTCATCTTCTTCAAAACGAAGAATCAGGTTATCGGTTAAGTGTTAATATATTAGCTCGTTAGTATTAATTCTATTATTATCATAATCATATTAATATTATTAAAATCATACTTAAATTATTTTTATTATTATTATTTTTGTTATTAACACATTCAACCCTAGCGAAAAGTATACTCATCATTTACAAACAGTGTACCCGTGAGGATTAAACTTGGTCCATGCAAACAGTGTAGACCCTGATCAGAGGGCTCCTTAAGGAGCCCTCTTATCAGGGTCTACATTGTTTGTCATTTTGAAATATATTGTTAAATTCAACCCTAAATAGTCATAAATGGACTAGACTTAATTGGACATTGGAATTGTCCACTAAAAGTTCCAGGGGTGAATGTGTTAAACCAGATGTCAATCATTGATAGAGTAGGAGATCAGTGTCAATGTGGTTACATACCTTGTCAGGACGGGGCTGGCCCCTTATCTTATACTGGCTCTCACTGGATATGTCCAGGGTCCGTAAGGCAGTACGGAGGTAATCCAAATGTTGGGCTGTCACTGACATCAGACCTTGAATATAAACAGCAAAATCAAACTAAAAGCACATGTAATATACAGTGCTCCCTCTCTACAATAACACCCAATGGGAGACAAAGATTGTGTGTGTTGTTTGAAGGGAGTTGTACATTTACATTTTCAAACCCCTTGAATCCAGATCAGACGACGTGAAATGCATCATCTGGTCTGGATTCAAGCTGTTTTCAAATGTAAGCAATTTTTTCCCCCTATAACAGCTCCCTACAAACAACATGCAAAGTCTGATCTGGATTAAAGCTGTTTGTCACTCGTCATTATGTTTTTTCTGTCAAAATGTCTAATGTGTGACTGAGAAAAACCGCAAAAAACAATTTTAAGCGATATTGCAGACGTAAAAAGGTTGGACATAATTGTCTTGTTTCAGTAACAGCAGCAAGCATTGTTGTAAGGAGGAAATCATTGTTTGGAGGGCCATTGTAGAGAGGGAGCACTGTAGAACGAACAAAACTATAAATAGATGAAAAAAAGTTTGAGTAAAAGTAAATAATTATGTACAGAAAGGGTAGTAAAAAGTTAGAGATCTCGAAGCCTGAACTGATGCATAGCACACAATTTGATAATTAAGCGCTCACTGACATAGATTGTGTGCAATACATAGTAGGCTCCCTAAGTTTCCTATCGGAAAAATCTAGGACCATTCTAATTTTAGTCCCATGTTATAATGTCCAATAGGACATTACTGACTGTCACCTTGCTTTAAGCAGTCACCTGTTGTAAACACCTAATGATTTAAAATAGTTAGAGGATGTAATAGAGAGGTTTTAAAGTATTGAGTACCTTTGGTGAGTCTGTCAGTGTCATCAAAGAGCACCCAGCAGCCCGACTGGACGAGGCCCATCATGTACTGGGTCATCATAGGCAGGGTGATCTCCTCATTACAGTTGATAGGGAAGATACAGCAGCCAAACATCTGTGTAAAGAAGTATGTATACATGTATTAGATATAACCAGAAAGGTATAGCTGGCAAACTGCAAACATTGCTACATAAAGTGTCCATCAGCAATAAAATGTAATCCTAGTACCAAGTGAGTGAGCGAGTTGAGTCTATTGTCCTGCTAACAATATTTCACTTATATGGAGATGGTGTTTGCTTGCGATAGATATAGTGCTGCCACACAGTGATAGCATGCCATAGACACAACAGGCACATGATACCATATCCAGTTACATTATAAATTGACACTAAGTCAACCAGCCATATTTTGTAGAACTTATCTTTTAATGCCAAGCATTATAAAAGAGTTACTATGATCAAATCTTAACAATTTTGGTGTATAGTGGCCAGGGATTGAACCTGTAACCTTCTGTACCCAAAGCAGACACTCTACCAACTGAGCTAACCAGGCCAGCTACAAAGATTCTGGCTACAGCAAGAGTTATTGGATAACAGCTTACAAGTATCTAGATATATCTAAGAATCGACTTGAAAAGACCATTTCTAGTACAATGAGTAGTGTCACCATAGCTTTTAATGCAGAAATGAAGGTTTTTGAAATACTTCCATTATCTAGAGCTCTGAGCTTAGCCAGCATTTTCAGCAAACATTTCTTCAGTATGTTGCTAATCCAAAAACAAATATTCTTAGTAACATTACAAAATATTAGCACCTACATCTAAACCTTACCAAATGCCTAACAGCGAACCAATGCAGACATCAGAACTGTGGTGATGGTGAAATATATATGAGCTTTCTGCTTTACTGTTGTCCTGCATTAAACTGCTACCTGTATTGGACTAATAACCATCCCCTTATAAGAGATTTCTTATCACAAACTTTACTGTTCTTCACTCAATAGATTATTTCCCCTACCTTTGCCAGGTCCTTCACTGTGTCAGACTTGCCAGTCCCCGGGGGCCCTATCAGTGTCCCACAGTGGAAGTTCTTGAGTGCCTGGGTGAGGGACAGGAAGGCGCGGTCAGTGAGAGGGGTGAGGACAAGCCTGTCCCTGGGTCCCAGGTACTCGTAGTCATAGCTGAAAGTGTTGCCCAGCTGCTGTAGACTGCATGGGCTGAACTGGAAGTCTGTTGATACACTGGTCTTGGTTCTGATTGGCGGTGCAGCTGGCTCATCTACATAATGACAAAATACAGTCAAACTTTGATATCTCGAACTTGCTTACCTCGGACTATCCGATATTTCGACACATGAATTGCATTATTTCATGCTGGTTCATGTTTCGGTAACATAGCCGTATTTCAAAGTTAGCCACGTTTTAATTTTGAAATACGGCTATGTTCAAACTTAATCGAGTTTGAGATATCGAAGATCGACTGTATATGACTTTAACCCTTTCAAACCCAGTCAGGCATATACACATCCTTTGCAAACAATGTACCAGTGAAGAGTACACTTGTCCTATGCAAACAGTGAAGACCAATATCTTGGTCTGCACTGTTTGATATTGTGCAGTACAATTGAAAAGTGATCATAAATAGTCAATAACTAATTTGGAAGGTGGAATTGTCTTTGAAGTTTCTGGACGGAGAGGGTTAACCCTTTCCTCTGCATAAGCAACATAAAATGTCACTACTTACTTCTTCACAAAGCATCACAAATGACTATGGAAAACAGGTGACTGCTTAAAGTAAGGTGGCAGTAAAGCAATAGCTCCTAAAGAATTTTCTGCTTTACCTTTATCTTACTATAAGCAGTCACCTGCCTTAAACACAGATAGATATTGGATGAATCTAACCTTTGTCTATGATGAAAAGGGTTAATAAGAATCCTGCGTATGAAGAACAGAACGTGAGACAAAGGTATTTCAGTGAGAAGAAAACTTAAAAGTAGGAGATAAATTCTGAAGTTTAAAGCCATCACAGCCTTCCTTGTTGTCGTTTTGTGTTCCCAACTTTTTATGGCTAGGCACAAATCAAATTTTAATTAAAATACAGCCATTTTAAGGATATTTTCAAGGCTAAACCTACATGTAGTTTAATCAATATATTCAATGACACAAGGAGAAAAAAATATAATGTTTGATGAAAATATTTGTGTTTATGACTAATTGATGTAAATAGAATTAAAGAAAATATATGTGAGAGCAGTGCTATGAGAAAACCAGATTTATTGTATTGCAAGCAGTGTAGATTCAGACCAGCTGTTAGCTCAGACCTTTTTTTTTTATCAAAGTCTACAATACAGTAAGGTATCAAAATAATGAAGATGCTATTGGGTGTCAAACAGTGTAGACTCTAGACTCTAGACTCTAGACTTCAAGTCAGGGTCCACATTGTTTGCAAAGCAATAAGTGCAGCTTTATCATGACACAGCTCATAAAGTAAAATGTCTATTAACCCATTACCCCATAGCCTGTTTCTAGTTTTAAAACAGGTGACCAGTTAAAGCAGGCTCAAAGTAAAGCAGAATGTGCCTTAAGGCACATTCTGCTTTACTTTCAACCTGCTTTAAGCAATCATCTACTAGGACTAAGATTTTTTTCTAATAGTACACAATCATAACTTAATAATTTGGAACTATTTTCTTCCATGGAGGAATAAATTAGAGGCATAAAAAGGTGTATTTATGGGGTAATGGGTTAAGCAATCTCTCACCTATGGCCTCCATCTTGGAGGACTTGGATGTAATCACAGACAATCTCCTTGAACGCACACTTTTCTTTGTGGTTGTTGAGGGTTCACTTGGGCCTGAGGGAGGCATGGGTTCCAGAGGTTCCTGTTTGGCCCTTAAAACATTCCGTATGTCCATGTGGTAGCGGATCATTCGGAGCCATGTGAAGGACTTCTCTCCAACGGCTGGCTCTGAGATCATCACTGAAAACAGGCAGACATTGGGATTAGACATTCTTGTAAAAAGTCCCATATTCTTAGGATGCAATTACGATGTGAAAATTCAAAATTCAAGTTAACTCTTTCAACACCATTGGCCTGTTTAAAATATGCTCATTACATTTGCAAACAGTGTAGACCCAGATCAGAGGGCTCCTATAGGAGCCCTCTGATAAGGGTCTACACTGTTTGCTAATTCTGAGCAGTATTTATTAAACTACCCAGAATTTTAACGTAGACTGGTTCATGTTTCGGTAATTAAAATGATCCACAAGGGAACATAATAACCCGAACAAAGTTTCTTAGCATTGAAAGAGTTAAAAGAGCAATTCACATGCTTACTGTAAAGAAGACATTTTTTTTCTCAATAAACGTGTCTATGGTAAAAACCTTTTTGTCTATTGCATACAGTTTGGAGCAAGATCAGACCCTGAGTAACCTGGAATGTGATCAGGCTTCAAATTGTCTGTTACTCGGATGAAAATAAATCGTCAAACTTTTCAAGAACCTGCCATTTTCTACATTTTACTGCAACAAGTTTGCAATTCATTTCGTTTACAAGGGAAAGAATAATGTCTTCACTGTAGATAGGATTGTTATGTGCTCTTACTTCTTCGCAAATCAGGGCCACATATATCAGAAAACAATAGCACAATGATCCTTACAGAATGTAAATCATTTAAAGCATTAATTTGTTGAACCTTACTTTATGAATTAACATCTACAGAAGTCCTGTGCTCTACAACATCATCCAAATGGGAGACAAAGATTGTGTGTTGTTGTTCGGAGAGAGTTGTTATAGGGTGAAGGAAAACTGGCTTACTTTTGCAAACAGCTTGAATTTAGATCAGACGCTGCGTAGAGCGGCATCTTAACTGGATTCAAGCTATTTTTCACTTGTCATTATGTTTGTGCCTGTCAAAATGTCCAATTTGTGATTTTGAGAAAAACAGCATATGACAATTTTAAACAGACAATATTGCAGCAGTGAAAGCGCTTGTTTGTGAGAACAATGACAAGCATCCTTGTAAAGAGGGAAAAGTTGTTTGGATGGCCATTGTAGGGAGGGAACACTGTAGATGATGGGCTTCTTTAGGATTATCAATCATAAACTTACAGTCTAGGGAGTCTTTCTGACTTATACACTGGTTCACAAGGATAGACAATAACACATGTAGTCTTGTCTTCACGTTCTCGGACAGCTTCAACATATGTAGCTCCTTCAGAATCTCTATATACTGGTCCAGCTTGTATACACCATTGGATTTCAGGTGTTTCAAATCTTCTACATCAAAGTCGGGTTTGTCCATGGCCCGCTGTACGGACCGGGCCCACAAGATAGATTCCGCCACATAGACACACTGTATGGGGAAGCGGAGTAGCCAGTGTTGGAAGATGTGTTTGAGTTCATCAACCATTTCATCACTTGACATGTCAACATTGGTTTTGTTTTTATCAAGTCTCTGAAGTTCTTCTAATAAATGTATTGGTTGATGTCTGCCTCCTGAAACAGGTATGTGAAAAGCTCCATTTAAATATCCATGACAATAATTAGTCTGTATTAAGAAAACAATCAATTCTTGTATTAAGCAACCACACAATGCAAGGTCAATACACAGAATTTTATATCTGTGGTTGCTTAACTCTTTCACTGCAAATGTCCCCTTTTTTCAAACAGTTTAGATCCTGATCAGACCCAAACTGTTTAACACTTGTATCGACATTTCTTCAGTTAAAGCAGCCCTAAATCTGACTAAAGAATGCAGATGACACTTCCAATGCAGACGATATTTTGGTGGTAAGAGGGTTGATTAAAGCAGACTATAAAATTTGGCAGCAAAAGAGTTAATGCAGAATAAAAATAATGCAGAAAATTCCTGTAGGAACTTTCTGCATTCTTTTTATCCTGTATTAACCCTTAGCCTGCCATTCACGACTATAGCTCCATATGCAAACAGCTTGGATCCGGATGAGACGCCGAGTAACTCGGCGTCTCATCCGGATCCAAGCTGTTTGACACTCGGACAACATTTTCAGCAATTTTGAGCAACTTTGAAGCACTTTGAAACTTGAAGCAGACGAGAAATATAGCAGACGACAATTTATTTGGTGGGCTAAGGGTTAAGAGTTGGGTCTCAAAATGTACATTTTGTCATAAGTTTATACCATCTTCCATCCTTGTCTGTACACAGGCCTGCAGTATGGTAGCCATGGTGTTTTTCATGATACCCTCTAGTAGACTCAACCACTTGGTAGACTTCTGCTGGGCCTCCAGATGGGCGAAGAACGGAACCTCCTCCCCAAGGTCACCCTGGATGGCGATCACTTGAAGTTTGTCAGCTGAAAAATAAATGTGTAAAATCCATTAGCTTTTCAGTTGAGTCTAAAGTCGTTCTTAATCATTTGATTGATCAGATTTGAGCCTAGGCTCAAATCTGACCAATCAAATGCTTGAGAACAAACACAGATTCAGCTCAAATGCTTTATAACCTTGGACCCTGTTCTCTGAATAAGAACCTTTGGACTCACCAACCGACTAGTCACAGTTAATACGGTATGAGTTCAATGAATTATCTTCTAGCGTTAACCTTTTTATGATCAAATTTGTAGAGAGTCTTTAGCCCTTCACCACCATAGTATTGTCTACTGCAATATTGTTGTCTGCAATATCGTTTCAAATTTAGATTCAAGGCAATATGTCTGAAGAAATTTCGAAATGGGTGTCAAACAGTTTGGGTCCTGATCAGACGCCGCGTAACGCGGCGTCTGATCAGGACCCAAACTGTTTGCAAGTGCACTTTATGGTGTCATTGAGAGTGAAAGGGTTAATGTTTGTTCCTAATAACCTACCATGCAGTGTAAAGTCCAGGTGTGAGTTGAGGCTTGCTGTGCCAGGGGGAAGGGCAAAGGCCAGAGAGCTAACCCCGGGGAAACACTTGCGGGCATACGGGGTGAGACTCTGGGGGTTACGGGAGATGCCCATCATCTCAGTCAATTCCTCGTCAGACAGGAAGTAGAGGCGTGAGAATTCCTGTCGATAGCCGTCCATCAAGGTGGCAAGGTGCTTCAATATCTCTTCCTAGAATAGTTAAATAAATAGTAATGTAGTACAAGTAACATTTATTCTACAAATAGAAACTTGACCAGTAATTGCAAACAGTTTGGATCCAGATCAATAAATCTGCATCTGATCATCCTTGAGGATAGGATATCATGTAATACAGGTTGAAAGTAAAGCAGAATGCTCTTAAAATGCTCTTAAAAGAGCATTCTGCTTTACTTTCAGACTGCTTTAAGCTATTAAATACTTGAAATGCTAGCCAGTTCATTTTCAGAACATTGTAGCTAACAACTACTTTTCTTAGTGTAGAAAACATTACAGGCATTAAAAGGTGTATATCATTGAGTAATGGGAAAAGAACAGGATAGGAAAGGATAAGGGTCAAATTCAACATGAAAAAGCCCACAAATGCAAATGTTAAAGATGCCACCAATACTGCCATTGTAGACTTGTTTATGCTCCTGCGCTGTGTCAAGACAAAAAGCCATAGCCCCATCCATATTTAGTGTCCTTACTTGTTCCTGTATGAGCTTCAGAAAGAGGGACCTGAGATTGTCCCCTTGTAACAGTCTGTAGCCCTTTTCTCCCCGTCTGTGGTTTATAACTGTCAGAACCTTGGAGTCATTAGAAACAACCCTCATCCAATCCTGAAATTAACAAAACCACATCATTTTGTATAAAGTCAATGAAAGATTGCAGCAGATCATATAACTCTATAATTCCTATTAATAATATAATTCCTATATTCCTACTATTTCTGTAGAACTTCTTCACCATCCCACATACAAAGACCACTGCCCACCAAAACTCATTCTTCTCATGTATCATCAGGGATTGGAACCTGCTACCTCAAGACATTCAGTCAGTTGGTTCAGTTAATGCCTTCAATGTTCAGGTAATCATCCACTTCTAACTCTAATCCATTGTCTCTTATCATTTACTGTACATTCTTTCACCTTTTTAATCTTTTTACTTTCGTTGATTGTGGCCAGTAGTAGAAGACAATGATATATGCAAGTTTCAAAGTAAACTTTATTGTTTTCTACCAGTTATTTACCTTGAATTTTGTGTGGACCCCTTCAAATTTGGTTGCCAGTCCTTTGAACCTCTTATACAGAGCTGGCCACTCAAACACCTTCAGTAGGTACAACCACTGTAAACAGATCAATGAAACAATGATGTTTAATTTGAAAATACAAATAAGCCGTGTCATGAGAAAACCTGTCTTATTGCATTTCAAACAGTGTAGATCAAGGCCAGCTGCCGCGTCAAAGATGCGGCGGCTGGCCTTGATCTACACTGTTTGACACCCGCATGCATGTAAAGCATTATATGTAGCTGTATTATACACAATATCATATATATAGTGTAGACAAAATTCAAATACAGAGCCTGTGATGTCAACGGTGCTTAGTCTATACAATGTTGCAATGCAATAAGGCAGGTTTTCTAATGGAACGGCTCAAGTATATATGAAATGACTAAACCAAGAAATGAAAAGTTCTTAATCATCTTTCAAAGCAGCCTATGTTTGTCTAATACAATAAAACCTTTGCTAAGTAATACCTGTATAAATACACAGTTCCTGAGTTGGCAGTGCGATACAGGTTGATGTATTCAGCTGGAGACGTTCTTGACTGAAACAGCCGATCTTACAACTACTGTTTCCTCTTGGCCTTTCTCAAAATAGCTATTTTCATAATTCCCATTGAAAAACATAATACTTATCATTATCATTTAACCCAATTACCCCATAAATACACCTTTTTATGCTCTTAATTTATTCATCCACTGAAGAACATATCTCCAATTCATACTGGCATTTATATGCCCAATAAGAAATATGTTTTACATTCTAGTAGATGGTAGCTTAAAGCAGGCTGAAAGTAAAGCAGAATGTGCCTTAAGGCACATTCTGCTTTACTTTCAACCTGCTTTAAGTGGTCACCTGTCTTCAGTACTAGAAACAAGCTATGGGGTAATGGGTTAATTAAGAGTGTGTCTATGCATTTTGTTCTATGTTATGGCTATCAATGGCTAGAGTACCTTTTTCTGACAGGTATACCAGAGGTCTGTGATCTCCTCTAGTTGTTCCAGGGCACTACACCAAGACTCCACCTCTGTACTCATATCACCTAGGTATGGTGACTGCATCATACCACAAATACTGATCTGACTGTCCTGGAAACGAGAAGAACAAAGTGTTGTACTGTATACATATCATAATATGGCAGGGCTCCAGATAAGTGGGAGTAAACCAAACAAATGTAACATTTTCTCACTCATTTTAGCACCAAATCCTATGAAGTCTAGTCTAATAGTAGTGACAAAATAGGGATTAATGCAAAAAAAAATATGTCAATTTTTTCAGCGGAGCTGCCTATTATCTATTTAGACCTACATTTTTATTTAGACAACCATTTCAACCAATCATATTTGATCAGAAATTTAGAATTAAGAGCACCTGTTGAAACTGAATTGTCTGATTGGATAGTAGCCAGGGTTCCAGATAAGAGAATAATTTCAAAACTTAAAAACTTTATTTGTGGATTAAACCCTATGGTGTCCTACTCATTTGAATTGTCTCTTCGAGACGATAAAAATGAGTGGTAACACCATAGGTTTTGGTGCTGAATTGAGTGAGAAAATGTTAGATTTGTTCTGTTTACTCCCCTCTTGTCTGGAGCCCTGTAACTAGCCTGGCTGGTTTAATTATGCTCTGAGGCAGTGTGTAGTACTGAGCTATGACAGCATGCTTCTATTTTAAGATATGATAGAAGATGTCTATTTATAGATACACAGTGGCAGCTAGGTGTTTTGTTAAATGATGGTTTTACTACCAATTTATTTTAATTGTTAACTACTTGTTCAAATTTACCATACATTGATATCAATATAATAAATGACCTCAAGTGAGTTAAACACAATTGTGTTGTTTCATCATTTATTTACAAGAGTGAGGTGTTATAGAACTGTTGTTCTGTAAGGGCATGCACAGTTTATTTAGTTTGTTTCAAGAAACTCCCCATGAATGAAGTTTGATATATAGAACAGTACATGTAGTTTAATCTGAGGATCTCCTACCAGTAGCTAGGATACCGGTTATATTATTGTTTTGCATTTCTGTACATTTATAGTTTTTTAGTCAGAGTTATAGTTATCCTTGAATGTGTATTTTTTGCTTATTACAATTCTTTGAAAAACCCCAATTTCATACAATTTTGCACACCCATCTACAGCATGAATTCCACCACCCATTCCGCTGAATATCTTTTTTAAAGATATTTCTTGTTTAATCTACATCTACATGGTTAGGTAAAGCTGTCAGGATTGACACTTTTATTACGGTGCATTTAAACATTTTAAACACTACCCTTGAGCAAATTAATCAGATCAGGTTAAAATTGTCAACAAGTTAAAAAATATTTTAATTTTCTACATTTTCTTGAAGCCGTCTTTGCATTTCATTTTTTAATGGGAAGTTGAAGTTTTTCACCACTATACCTCTAGTTGGAACTTGAGTTCCTCCACCTCTATGAGTATGTAGTAGTCATCATCTGCCACATTGAGACCTCTTGGTGTACCAGCATTGGCTGCTGCAGCCCTCTCCTGCCGATACTTCTCTAGCTTGGTACGTCGACGCGCAGATGAGGCTCGCTTTGGCTCTGTAATAAAAGCTCTTTGTATACATGTGCATATCTAAGACACTTGATTTTTATAAAAAAAAAAATGGCTGACAAATAACAGAACATGCATTGGGTGTAGATTTTAAGTACTTTGAACAAACTGATTTTGATCTTAACTGTTTGTAAAAGTATTCAATACTTGTCTCCAGCATTCAAATGGTTAATTAACCCTTTACCCCAAAAGTAAACTTTTTAGGCATTTAATCTATTCTTCCACTAATTAAAATAGCGCCACTTTATACAGTCATGATTATGTTTGGTAAGAAAATGGTCATATGGCACCAAATTGGTGAAACAGAGGGGACTGAGGAATATAAATTCTGTTTACATTCAATCATCCATCTAAGTTACTAGGAATATGATCTGTCTCAAAACTGTTTGCAGTGAAAGTAATCCTTTTAGCACAAACATGTCTAATGTGACACACAAACATACACACATATAAGATATACATATACAGACAGACAGATAATGTGTGCTTGCCAACATCAGTAAATCAGTATCAACTGAAAGCAAATTTGGATTAAATGATAAACAGTGAGTGTTAGCATAAGCTGTGGGAAAAAAACATTAAATTGGTGTATTAACAGTTTATAGTTTACAACTCCATGTTTAGATCTGCAATGGGAAGGACTCAGCGCTCCAGATAAGGGGGAGTAAACTGAACAAATCAAATATTTTCTCTCTCATTTTAGAATCAAATCCTATAGTGTTACTACTCATTAAAATCATCTCGAAGAGATGATTCTAATGAGTAGTGACATCATAGGGTTTAATGCAATAATAAAGATTTAAGTTTTTGAAATACTCCCCTTATCTGGAGCCCTGGAAGGTTAGAGGGAGATTCTTAACGGACATGTGATGCCTATTATAATCCATTTAACTCATTCACCCTGAAACTTCAAATGAATGATTCCACTTTCAAATAGTTATGTCTTTAGGGTTGATTTTCAACAATGTATTTCAAAATGACAATCAGTGCAAACCCTGATTAGAGGGCTCCTGTAGGAGCCCTCTTAACAGGGTCTACACTGTTGACATATAGGGTGAACTTGGTGTACAAACCAAAAAGGGACTACAGTCGAGACTGTCTTCAGCGACCTTCCGAGGGAGAATGGAAAAAAGGTCACTGTAGACAAACGGTCGCTATACACAAATTCCAAGTTTTCCACTTGTAGTTATTGATTCAAAATGGAAAGAGGGGCTTACAGTGAATTACTATACAGGTAGTCATTGCAAGTATGAATATGTGTTAAAAAAGAAGAACGTGAATAAATCGTGATAAACTGCATTTGATTTGTGTTCATTGCCATAAACAGACATCAGAATTTAATTTTTACGTTTGCTTTCTTCATCATGATTGTTTCCGCAGAACAATTACCGCTGGCCATCCATACTACACACCCCACTTATCGCTACTTACTAAGCTTTGTGTGTTGACTCGTAATCACCGATAACGGATTATAATAATTGCCAGTACACACTTGTTTATATGCCTTTGAAGTTTGATTGCATATAAAAAATCGCGCCTCGATCGGCAATTAACAACTCCATCATTCAAACTTTTTTCTTCGTCGGAAGGCTTCAAGCTAAATGTGTAAACCGTTAACGCTAGCTATTATCTCAGTAAAGAATGTCCGCAACATAACTCACGCAAAGAAAGCAGCAAAATTTCATAACTAATGCGTATAATCGCGTAATCAAGAAAACATATGTCATACATGTAGAAGCAGTCTCACTGTGTAAACACTCAGTCTCATGTAATTAGGTCAGACGATAGGCGACTTTTTCAGTAGCAGCTTCTAGATTTTCTAGTGTTTGAGTAAATGAAGGCGGAGCTTAGTGTGATTGACAGCTAATCATTGCCAGTAGATTGACTATTCTACCAGCGTAGTACCTACCCATATATGTTTAAGTGGCAGTTTACACGACGTAGCGTTACGAAACATAATGAGTTTTTTTATGGCGGCCATTATGAAAGTTGCGAAAGTCGCTGTAGAAGTCTAAAACATCGTTTCGGGAGTTGAAAATCATTGTCGTTGTACGGATTTCGCAGGGAGTCGTTGTAAACAGAGCCTTTTCAGTGTAAAACGTATTTGGGGGATCTAATAGGGTCGTTAAAGACAAACCGTGGCTGAACACAAGGGGTCGCTAAGACAGTCTCGACTGTACTTGTAAATGAAGAGTATACTCGTTGCTTATGATGAATGTGTTAAAGTCTAGAAAAAGTTATTCTGTACTATTTACACTTTATAACTAAATGCATATGCAAATTTCTTAAAATAAAATAGACAAAAACGTTAGTTCTTTAAATGTTGATGACATTTTTTTTCTTTCATCTGGCTTTCAGTCCAGAGCATAGTCACTTGGGCATCTGATGTTTGCAAATGCAATTTTGTACTGAGTTGATAGAGATGTTAATACTGATAAAAGAAACTATAAACAATTTGATATGAAACAAACTCATAATGCAGGTAGCTGTTTGATGCAAGACGAAAGAAATGCAGAAAGTTCTTTATGAGCTTTCTGCATTAATTTGTTCTGCATTAATCCTTTTCTTCAACAGTCTTCAAATGTACAATTTCAGTTTCCAATTTAGTCTTGTCCACTGTGACTACTTATAATAGTTTTTTATCAGTGTACATGTATTGCAATATGACAAACAGTGCAGACCCTGATCAAAGGGCTCCTAAAGCAGTCCTCTGATCAGGGTCTTCACTGTTTGTGAAGGACAAATGTATTCTTCACAGGTACACTGTTTCCAAATGATGCATATATGTGTGACTAGGGTTCAAAGGGCTTAACTGTGTACTGTACAAACTATAGATATGCATTGAGCCGATTTAACTAGTGCTATGATATGAGCCGTGCCATGAGAAAACCTGACTTATTGCATTGCAAACAGTGTAGTTCAAGGCCAGCCGCCGCATCTTTGATGCGGCGGCTAGCCTTGATCTACACTGTTTGACACCCACATGCATCTAAAGCATTTATGTAGCTGTATTATATATACGGTATTTGGCAGTGTAGACCAAACTCAAATGCAGAGCCTAGGATGACAACAGTGACTAGTCTGTACACTGTTGCAATGCAATAAGGCAGGTTTTGTCATGGCATGGCTCATATGCTTGTAGCAATGCATTGTGCTGATTTTACTGGTGCTATACTCTTTAACTTATATCTGCAATACACTGTGACTTAGACTGGTTGTATGGTGGTGAAATGTATAGGATAAAAACAGGGGCAATAACTCTCTTTACCATTGTCATCGGATTCGTCATCTGAATCTAATAATTAATCATAAACAAGATACCATCAATCACCTCTTATAACTAACACTATAAGTCTTTGTTTTCCATTTTGTATGAAAATAATATTTCTTTCCACACATAAGTAGAGTATTACAGCATAGCCGCATCATGAGAGAAAAAAAATTGCCTAAGACTTCTGTACACAGTGTAGACCCAGATTAGACTCTAGGTTTTCAATAATGCAATATGCTTTTAAATCTTTCAACACTAATTAACTCTTTTAGGTTATTAGGTTCCCTTTGGTATCTTTTTAGTAACTAAAACATGAACCAACCTACTTGGAATTCGTCGTAATTTAATAAATACTTGTCTAAATTAGCAAACAGTGTAGACCCTGATCAGAATGTTCCTATAGGAGCCCTCTGATCTGGGTCTGCACTGTTTGCAAATGTAATGAGTTTATTTTAAACAGGTCCATGGTGTTGAAAGAGTTAATTGCAGATGATTAGAGACTGTTTGCAGAAGAAGGAAACAATATGCTGATCACTCTAAAAAGTTACAAACAGCTAATATGACCCTGATAAACGATTGCAGAGAACTTGCCATGGCTCCAGATAGGGGGAGTATTTCAAAAATTAAAATCACTGTGACTGTACTAAACCCTATGGTGTGACTACTCATGAGAATCATCTCAAAGAGATGATTCTAATGAGTAGTGACACCATAGGATTTAGTGCAGACATGAAGGAGAAAATGTTAAAAGGTGTAGTTTACTGCTTCTTATCTGGAGACCTTAACCCATTACTTTTTAATGCCTCTAATGTATTCCTCCACTGCAGAAAATAGTTCCTCTTTATACAGTCCTTAATGTGTATCATAAGAAATAATTCCTGTATTCTAGGAAATGGTAGCGAATGAATATTTCTTCATTAGTGTAGTTCTGCATTAAGAATGTTTCCTGTCTTGAAGACTATTTAACCCATTACCCCATAGATATGCCTTTTTACGCCTTTGATTTATTCCTAAAATTAAGAAATTAGTTTCAATTCATACAGTCATGAATATGCAGCATAAGAAATATCTATTGTATTCTAGCAGATGATAGTTTAAGCAGGCCTTAGGGCGCATTCTGCTTTACTTTCAACCTGCTCTAAGTGGCCATATGTCTTCAAAACTAGAAACAGGCTATGGAATAATGGGTTTATTGTTGTATTCTAAATGGCCTCTTACACATATTTGGCTATACATCTATTTAACCATAGACCTAACTCTATACTATAAATATGAAACCCATACACCATACAGTAAAACCTCTCTATTACAACAACTAAATTGTGTCAGTTATCAGGTGTTTAACCATTTCCCCGATGAAAGTGCCTTTTAGCACATTTAATTCATTCCTGGAAAATAGTTCCAATATATACAGTCATGACTATGTTTTATAAGAAATATTTTCTATATTCTAGCAGATGGTAGCTTAAAGCAGGATGAAAGTAAAGCAGAATGCCGTAAAGCGCATTCTGCTTTATTTTCAAACTGCTTTAAGTGGTCACCTATCTTCAATTCTAGAAACAGGCTATTGGTATATAGGGTTAGGCAGGTGACTGCTTAAAGCAAAGTGTACATAAAACAGACAGCTCCTTTAGGAGCTGTCTGTTTTATGTACACTTTGCCTTAAGCTGTCACCTGATTCTCATGCAGTCAATTAGCCTTCTTTTTAGTGGTCATAATAGACAGGTTTTACTGTAAATACAAGAAAGAAAGAAATTCATCAGGGCTCCAGATAAGGGTAGTATTTAAAAAACAAAATTTAAAATCTGTGTTTCTGAATTAAACCCTATGGTGTCACTTTCGAGACGATTCTAATGAGTAGTCACACCATAGGATTTTGTGCTGAACTGAGTGAGAAAATGTTGGATTTGTTCAGTTTACTCCCCCTTATCTGGAGCCCTGATTCATTGAAACAAGACCCTAGAAATCTTTTGATTGTAGCAGACTAAAAACAATCAACACAAGAATGAAAGAAATTCAATCTATTGAGGAAAAAAAATCCCAACCTTTTGACTGCAGCAGACTATCAGGAATGTGCTTAGCCAACTTGAACTCCCGTTCTACCCAGAACTTCGCCATGTGACGAATCTTCAGCTCCAGGTCGTACTCTGCCACGGCACCGAGGTAGATCTGGTGTACCAGCTGGGCGTGTTCCTCAATGTCATAGGTCAATAGGTCAGCCACGGTGAATTGACGCTTGCTGTCGTAGGATTCATTCATACCCACAAATATGGCCTTCCAGTGTCTTTCCTGTAATGCAAATAGGGTATGTTTATAATTTGAGACTAGTTTTAACCTATTACTCCATAAATACAACTTTTTATGTGTTAAAGTCTACCAGAGTATGTTGTAAACTATAATATAAAGACAAGACTGCGTTCAATAAACGCTTATGCCCCCGGTGGCATCCTTGACAATATACAGTTAAACCTCGATGTATCGAACTTCAAGGGACTGTGAAAAAAACTTCGAAACATCGGGGCTTCGAATCATAAATGGGTTGTGATTAGAGTATTAAATTTCAATGCATATAAGATCTATAAGAACTATCGTTCCCGGAGTGTAATGTTTTCACGTCTATGTGTACTTTTTGGCATATTGAAATAAAACATAAATCCGACGTGTTCTTTATCATTTATAAAAACAACGGCATAAATAACAAAATACAATACATGTGTACAAAGGTAGGAGAATTCATAGTAATACGCATTAAAACATGGAAAAAAACCTACGTGTATCTTACTTTCAATTTAGATGCTGTCAATTACACCAAGATGCGAAACTACGGCGGAAATGCCGAAAATCGTACTATGTACAGTGAAACTGTCAATCAATTTAGCTTCTAGATTGAAATAAACATTTGATTAAATAATAATGATTTTAAAGATTAATTTTCGACTTCGAGGTTGTCAAGATTGCAGGTGCATAAATACGAACATACAGTAATATCGTTATCGATATCTTAACAGAGTTGTCGTTCGTTGTGAGATGGGTCTGCCCAGCTATCCCCACGGATTGGTTACCGGGTCTTTCACCGGACAGGCCATGATCGGAGCGCATCTGCCATGTTGTGGCTCTAATAATAGAATGCCGACCACTGGTTTATCAGCATAATTAAACTTCTCACAAAGTTTGGCTTGTTTCGTTAATTGTCGGTCCAAAACAGTCCTTGCGGTTTATTTGAACTCATTTGGATAAACCTTTAAATATGGCGGCGTTGTCAATATCATTAACGAAAATTGTGAAACAATTAAATGACAAACTTACCCAATTATTACTGATAACACAGATTGTGCATGCAGAATTAAAAGAGCACCCAAGCGTGTTTTCACGCGAAGGTGTGAAAAATTAGCGTCAGTCTAGCGAGTCATGTAATCCGTTGATCCATGTTAGTTGACAGCTCGGAGCAGACATTTCTCCATGTTGACAGGTAATCGATGTTCGATACATTTGTGGTATTTTATGTTGGATTTATATGAAAAGGACTGGAAAAAAACTTCGATACAACGGGGAATTCGATACACATAACTTCGATTCATGGATGTGTTTTTACAAGGAATATATAGTGGAAAAGATCGGGACTTCAAAAAAACTTCGACTCAACGGGGTATTCAATTTATCGAAGTTCGATACATAGAAGTTTAACTGTATTCTGAATCTTTTCTAAGTCCAAATTAGGTCAAGGTCGAGGTCAAATTGAGCTTGGGTATTACTGGTGGGTTGGTAATGGTCCAAGGCAATAACTGTATAAGTATAGAAGCATTGTAGTAAGTAGTGTTGATGCTAGACGAAACGGTAAAATCTAGTTAACCAAGAAATAGCCCATTCAAAATATTCTAAGTCCAAATTAGGTCAAGGTCAAGGTCAAAATCAAGGTTGGGTGATATTGGTGGATAGGGAATGGTCCAAGGCAACAACTGTATAAGTATCAAAGCATTTGAGTAAGCGGTGTTGATGCTAGACGAAACGGTAAAATCTACTTAACCTGTTACGGACGGACGGAAGGACGGACGGACGTGCCACCGAAATGGGTTAGAGGGCCTTTTCTTTTGTTATTTTCTTTTGTTTGAATAACGGGCCACGGCCCCTTATTCTATTGTTACGGAATGAACTCAATTGTCTTCTTTTGTTATGTTTACCGTTATCTGGCCAGAAAAGGCCCTCTAACCCATTTCGGATGTGCGGAGGGACGCACGGATGGACAGGACGATTACTATATGCTCCCGCATCTGTCGATGCCGGGGGCATAAAAAATAAGTTCAAAGACAATTTAAACAAGCACTGGAGTATTAGGCACTACAGTACACGCAGGTACTACAGGCATAGCCTTTCAACCCAAACAATAGGTATCCAGGTCTTAAGGTATTTTAATTTGTTCATCCACTGTAGAAAATAGGTTCATTTTATACAGTAATCAATGTGTACCATAAGTAATATTAGGCAGAATGCGTCTTATATTAGGACACATTCTGTTTGACATTCAACCTGCTTTAAATGGTCATCTAAGTTCAAAACTAATGACCAAGGACAGTGTTGCAGTATTTACTATGACTAAAATATTAAAAATCTGACCGAAAGTTGTAAAATCTGTTCAAAACAGACCCAACTCTGAAAACAACATACTTACTTTGAGAGCATCATTGGCCAGTTTGTGTAGAATGGGTAGGTACTTCTTGAAGTCTTGGAGTGATCGGAACCACTGGGTGAGGACCAAGTCTCCAGGGGGCAGGTAGGGCTTGAGCTGGCCGGCTGCAGCTTGCCACTCTATCACTTTATCTAAGGCTTTACGGATGTTCATCTGAAACATCATGAAAATGAGCAATAATTCGAACTCTACCATTTTACTCTTTCAACACTATGTAACTCTTGTGGGTTATTATGTTCCATTTTGGATCATTTTAGTTACCAAAACATGTACCAGTCTACTTGGAATTCTGGGTAGTTTAATAAATACTGGTCTAAATTAGCAAACAGTGTAGACCTAGATCAGAGAGCTCCTATAGGAGCCCTCTGATCTGGGTCTACACTGTTTGCAAATGTAATGAGTATATTTTAAACAGGGTCATAGTGTTGAAAGAGTTATGTCAAATTTTCCTATATTTCTTAGGTTGATAATGAGGTACATTCTGCTTTACTTTTAGCATGCTTTAAGTGGCCACCTTTCTTAAACTATTAACAGGCTATTGGGTAATGTGTTAAATCAAGATTTAATGTACACATTCTAAATGCAAGTCACTCTAGATCAATACAGCCAAACTTCAATCATTCAAACTCGCTTAAGTTGAACTAAAATGTGGCTAAACCAGGGTTTAGTTGTGGACTATGGATACAACTGGCTTAAGCTAACTTGGGTTATCAAATTTCAACCTAAGAAATACAGGCAGAAGAAATTGTCATTCTCTTATTTATTGCATTTCGTGTGCATTTAGTTTCGATA
Organism: Gari tellinella; assembly: GCA_922989275.2. Classification (NCBI taxonomy): domain Eukaryota; kingdom Metazoa; phylum Mollusca; class Bivalvia; order Cardiida; family Psammobiidae; genus Gari; species Gari tellinella. The sequence continues at coordinate 40,602,672 of OV277869.1, read as the reverse complement.
AAACTGGAAAGAATAATGTTATCTCCACAATTAATCCTACACAATTGACCCATTCCCCATAAATACGCCTTTTTATACCTATATCAGCTATAATTTATTCCTCCACTGAAGAAAATAGTTGAACTTTATACAGTCATAAATATGCACCATGAGAAATATATTCTATATCTTAGAAGGTAATAGCTTGAAGCAGGCTGAAAGTAAAGCAGAATGCGCCTTAAGGCCTTCTTTCAACCTGCTTTAAGTGGTAACCTGCCTTTAAAAATAGAAATGGGGTAATGGGTTAATGGCTCATAGTCTCTGGTCTCATACAGCTGGAATGCTATACCTTTTTGAACAACATAGACTTCCAGTCTTTGATAGCGTGAGTTGAAACTTCCACGTATTTCCACAACTCCTGGCGAACATCCAGTTTCACGGTCATATCATTGAGGAAGGTGAGATCATACGGCTCCCCACATATACTCTCTCTCCACTTGCTAGCTTCATGTAATTGACGCTGGATGTCGTAAAAACTGTCACGAATCTGAAAATAGAACATGTAACATAGCAAATGATACAAATTTCTCATGTTGAACAAGTGCAGCTCTATAGTTTAATTAAACTGAAAATATATATTACAATAATTTCGTGAAATCAAATAAGGTATCTTGCCTGTTGCCACTCTATCCAAAGTCACATTTAGAGTACATCGAAGCTCGCTTATAACGAAATTGGATATAAAGAAATATCAAAATAAATCTTATTACCCATCTGTAATTAGCATTAAGGAAATTGTACCTGTTATAGCGAAATTTGGATATAAGGAAATAAATCAGAAAGCCCCAACGACTTGGTTATAAGTGAACTTCACTGTAGATACATCTGAAATCCAAGTTTGGTTGGTCTAGCTCTTTTATTTATTTGCGCACCAGAGTACATGTTAGAAATTAATTTTGAACCTTCAAACGCAGATATTTGATGACAAGGTCATCACCGTCAGAAAGAGCAATAGTTTGGCCTCCCTTTAACCCTTCCCTTTAGAGTACTGAGCACAACTTGGCTTACGTTTGCAAACAGCTTGAAACCTGATCAGACGCCGCCTATCGCACCGTCTGATCTTGATTCAAGCTGTTTGCCAATCATCATTATTGTTTTTTTTCTGTCAAAATGTCCATTATGTGACTCTGGGAAAAACAGCAGACAACATTTTTAAGCAGAAAAAATTGCAGCCATGAAAAGGTTAAACATAGTTGTCTTGTTTGGGGAACAGCAGCAAGCATTGTTGTAAGAATCATTGTTCAGAACTTCAGAGGGCCTTGTGAGGAGGGAGCCATGTTTGAAAATTCAGTATTGTAAGAGTTCAACCTGTCATTTATAAACAGTATACCTGTGAGGATTACCCTTGTCCTATGCAAACAGTGTAGATCCTGATCAGAGGGTTCCTTAAGGAGCCCTCTGATCAGGGTCTACACTGCTTGTCATTTTGAAATATATTGTTAAAATCATCCCTAAATAGTCAAATACAGTCTAGACGTATTTGGAAATTGGAATCTTCCATTAAAATTTCAGGGGTGAATAAGTGAAACCAATGTGAAATCCAACTCCCAAACCAATGTCTACGCCACTGCCTGTGTGACTTAATTACTAGGTAAGATATAAGCAGAGTTACTCCCCCTTACCTGTTTCAACTGTGTCAGTATGTGGGTGGGGTTCTGTTCTGGATCCAGGAACTTGCCTGTGGTTGCCTGTTCCTCCAGCTCAAACGCTTCATTCTCCAGTTTCTGTAACAGTTTTGGTGAATAATTATTTCATATTGCACCACTTGAAGAGTCTTTAATTCACATAAAATACAGTTACACCTCTCTATTACGACCACTAAATTGTTTTAATCATTAGATGTTCACGACAGGTGAACTAAATTGACCACTAAATTGTTTTAATTATCAGCTGTTTATGACAGGCGACTGCTCAAAGCAAGGTGACAGTAAACCAGAAAGCTCCTTTAGGAGCTATCTGTTTTACTGTCACCTTGCTTTAAGCTGTCACCTGTCTTATACAATGTCAATTAGCCTTTGTTAAAGTGGTCGTAATAGAGTGGTTTTACTGTATATATTTTACCACAGACTGAACCAACTTTGTTACAACAATGCCACAGAATTAGAGTTTTGACATTGAAAGTAAAGGATATAAAGGAAGTAAAACTATGGCCATTAGAGTTTTGACATTGAAAGTAAAGGATATAAAGGAAGTAAAACTATGGCCATTAGAGTTTTGACATTGAAAGTAAAGGATATAAAGAAATTAAAGCTATGGCCTAATTCATTTTTGTTTAAATTTTAAAAATATAAACTTTGATCTGAAAGTTAGTGACAGCCAAGAAAGAAACTATACTAGCTGAGGTACATCAACTTAAATAGATTTGGCCCATGCATGCTTTAGAAAATCAATGTGAAAGGAATCCTTTTTTTGCAGGTTATTATTACAAGATGTGTTTGTGAAACACTTTGCCCTCTGATGTGACCATGGCCTCTAAATGACCTTGATCTTTGTCTGACAAACTCAACTTTTACTGAGCTTAAAGGCTTCTTGAAATGAGTACACATGCACAATATAAAGTCTCTATCACATGTAGTTCCAAAGCTATGGCCAAGGTTAAATGCAGTCTATTTGATCTCTAAATGACCTTGCCCTTTGTCAGAATTGACCTAAGTTGTACTGAGCTCTGGAAATTATTGAGTTGAGTACAGATGCCAAATATGAAGTCTCTATCACATGTAGTTCCAACGTAATGGCTAAGGTTAAAGCCATGGACAGACAGACAAACACACAAGAACAGTATGCCCACAACTAAGTCATGAGAAAGTATTTATAATAACAACAGTTTCAAGACTATAGAATTGATATGGTGGATGAATAATTTACATAACAATCTGTGTGAACTGCAAATTGAAATAAATGTAGTGTGAAAAATGTGATCAGAATATAGTTTAAACAGAGCTCTAGATAAGGGGAGTATTTAAAAAACTAAAATCTTTATTTCTGCTTTGAGACGATTCTATTGAGTAGTAACAACATAGGATTTGGTACTGAAATTAGTAAATTTGTTCAGTTTACTCCCTCTTAACTGGAGTCCTGTTATAAGTTCATGACAATCAAACAAGTTTGTGATCTCACAGGATTATTGTCTGCAAAACAAAGAGTATTTCAGAGAAAACTACTGACTATGGTCTGTAAAATGAAGAGCCTTTCAGAGAAAGCTACTGCAAAGACAGTCGAAAATCAAAACTTATTTCTACAACACTTGGATTAGAAAGCAGCAATAAACCAAACAAATCAAATGCACTGACAACCCAGCTATTACACTCAACATAAAAGTATATTGTTTTCTTGGTTTTTAAGGAAGGTGGAAGTTAAAAACAGGATGAAAGCAAGACAGAAAACAATTCAATAAGCCTTCTGCTTTACTTTCATCTTGATCTAAGCTGTCATATGCTTTTTTAAAATTTTAAACAATCTTCTAAAGAATGGTCTTATTATCAGTACTTTTACAAAACATATCACTTTTAAATGTACAAAACATTAAGCACTTTCCCGTTATTTACACAATAATTCAAATGTTTTTAAAACATATAACACGGTTTGCAACCACTGACAAGTTGACAAAGTTGATATTTTTAAACAAATCAAAGAGCAAAACTACCAATTTTACTTAGTATTTAAACTTATTTCACACAGATCAGATTTTTTATGCAACCTTTTACTGTATATTTTTCTTATCTAAAACATTGAAAGAATAATGTATCATGTTTATTGTGAATGTAGTTATTTGTCTTTTCTCGCTTTGTAGGTACAAATTTCATGTGAAGCGCATTTGAATTTCATGTGAATTTTTTTTTAATACAAAACTCCTGTATGAAAAGAGTGCTATATAAATCTGGTATAACAATAATAATAATGATAATAATCTTTTATTGGTCTTTTGATACTAAGTTCTCTTCGAAAAATAATAATAAAAAAATAGACAAAAAAGCAACAATTGATACTTGTAGCAAAACTTATCTGAACTGAAAATTGTACAATAAAATTCCACCATTACAAGATCTCAAAAGATAGATTTGTTTTGGTGTTTAACCCTTACCCCCAATAGAAGCTTTTCAAACTTGAAAGGGCATTTTATTTATTCCCCCCAAACTGAAGAAAATAGTTTTAATTTATACAGTCATACAAATGGTCTATCAGAAATATCTTCTACATCTTTACAGATGGTAGCTTAAAGCAGGTTGAAAGTAAAGCAGAATGTGCCACAAGGCACATTCTACTTTACTTTCAACCTGCTTGAAGCGATCACCTGTCTTCAAAATTGGAAACAGGCTATGGGGTAAAGGGTTAAGCCAAGTGGCCATTTTGTTTTTACTTTCACTCTGCAATAAGCAGGTACCACTCTTTAAAACCATTTACAGTCGAATACCGTTACCTCGAAGTTCAACGGACCGTGAAAAAATATCGACGTATCCGAAGTTCGAGCTAATGAGAGTTTTCTCAGTTGAGATCTGTATCGTCATATTGAAGATGCGTTGTACTCGATCCTAGTGTTTATCGACAGTTAAATGATTGGTAATTGAAAATAAATGCGTAGGCAAGTAGAATCTGACATAATCTTTAATTCTCTGACATAGTTTTTATATATATAACTTGTTGAAGGTGGTCAGTATTTTTAAAAGTTGAGAATCTACGCGTCAATTAGATTTATGATATGCGGCAGCGAGTAAACAATTTTCGTAAATCGAAACACAAACAGCGACACAAAATAATAGAAGAGATGACAGAGACAATACACGGCAAATATTTAGAAAATATTTGGTAGATCTACCTGATTTCATCAACATTAACATCCAGCGCATGGGTGCTAACACATTTTTATAACATAAAATTAGGTCTACACATTTCATCGCACAAACACAGTGAACTGTTTACACTTCCGGTGACGCTAAACCTTAGGAAGCGTAAGTTGTTAACATGTTTAATTTTCAAAAGGGTGTGTCCGATTTCGAAACGCCGGCGAATTATTTCGGCGTTTCAAACAGAAGCGGCGTCTTTGAACTGACTTAGATAAAAATAAATCAGAAATGAAATGTAACTTTTGTTTGATCTCACTACACTTATTCGCCGTACGGCACTTTCAGTCTGCACTACAAATAATTATGTAGTCTGATTTAAACAGCGCGGCCATAATTGACTCAGGTTTGACAGGATCGTCATCGAAAATATGTACGCAAACTTCGTAACCAAAGTTATTCGGGAAATCAATTAATAATATTGATACAGTGCAATTAAGATGGGATTATCTTTCGTGCAGATTGGTGCAATTTCGGACATATTCACACATTTGGTGCTACAATCAGTCACGGTGGCCGAGAGCCATTTTCGCACCTCCATTCAATGTTTGCCGAATGTGCGATATGCGGTCACGGTGAAGCAGATATCGACGTAAGGGTGAGAAAAAATGCTATGGTTCTGAAAAATTACATCGACGTAACCGATAATATCGACGAAACAATATCGAGCAAATGAGGGATTTACTATATAGATAAAGAAGGAATTCGCCGGGACCGGCGAAAAATATCGACGTAAGCGGAGTATCGAGGTATCCAATATCGAGGTAACGGTATTCGACTGTAGTTCTCTTTTGGGTGGTTGTAATAGAAGAAGAATGTGAGAAGGTAAACAAAAAAAAGAAAAAGCATCAACACACAGATATACAATTCAAAACTCACTTTTCCCAAACATAATACAGTTTAGAGTATGCACAAAGATAGTGTTACTACATAGAGCACATGTTTCTATATATAGAATATGCTTGTTACTATATATAGCATGGTTCGTTACTATATATAGAACAAGTTACTATATATAAAACCTGTTACCTTAAATAAACTTTCTTCTTCCAACTCCGACATCTCCGACTCCTCGGAGAAAGTTGAACGAGATTTTGCGCTACCAACTCTCTTTAATTACAACATTAATTGCTTTTAAAATATCTATAAATAACTTTGTGTGGTACATAAATACATGTATTATTGTGTATCAACACATTTGATAACACTTTCTCAGAAGCTGTTCAACAAGAATACAATAAAACCTGTGTAATCTAGCCAATCAAGAGCTTTTTGCTGATTTGTAAATATTCTTTATCCAGATCAAACACCAAGACAATTAGTAAATGTACTGAATCAAACCTGTTTGAAATTTGCATCTATCATTTCAAATTAAACTTGTATGTGCTACTTGTTTTTAAAAGGATAACATGACAGAATAAGAGCTAAAACCTAATGCAGGGCTCAAGATAAGCAGAAGTTATCTGAACAAATCCAACATTTTCTCACTCACTTCAGCACCAAATCCTATGGTGTAACTTCTCTTTAGAATTGTCCCAAAGAGACGATTCCTAAATGAATAGTTACATCACAGGGTTTAATGCAGGAATAAAGTTTTAAGTTTTTGAAATAGTACACAGTAGAGAAAACGTTATTCTTTTTCCATTTCAAAGCAAACGAAATGCAACTGTGCTGCTATAAAATATAGAAAATTACAATTTTTTTAAAAATCTGACTATTCATTTTTATCCGAGTGGCAAACAGTTTGGAGCCTGATCAGACGCCATTTAACCCAGTCTGATCAGGTTCCAGACTATTTGAAATGGAAATATAATTTGATCGTAAACGCATTTATTGGGAAATAATAACATCTTCTTCACTGTACTCCCCTTTATCTTGAGCTCTACCAATGGGAAAATGTCATGAAACGGTAATCACAAGGAAAGAAATATGTTTTTCTATCCAGAGCACCAGATAAGGGTAGTTTTTCAAATACTAAAATCTTTATTTCTGAATTAAACCCTATGGTGTCACTACTCATTAGAATCGTCTCGAAGAGACGATTCTAATGAGTAGTAACACCATAGGATTTAGTTCTAAAAAGAGTGAGAAAATGTTGGATTTGTTGAAATAACTACCTCTTATCTGGAGCCCTGTCTATCTCTATGTTCTTCACTTTACTAAGTATGCTAAGGGAAAATACTTCTAGAAATCTAATGTATCATGCTGGGTGATTATGTTTCAGAAGGTAAACACTTACAATAGTCTACTAACCATTAATAAATGTATAATTATTTGCAAATACAGTGCTCCCTGGCTACAACAACACATAAAGGGAGAAACATGAGTGAGTGTGTTGTTCGTAGTGAGATGTTATAGGGAGGGAATATTTATATCCTCAAAGTGTTGAGCACGACTTGGCTTACATTTAAAAACAGCTTGAATCCAAATCAGACCCCGCATAATGCGGCGTCTGATCTTGATTCAACCTGTTTGTCACCTGCTATTTTGTTTTTCTGTCAAAATTGACAATATGTTACTTTGAGAAAAAACAGCAGACAACAATTTTAAGCAGACGATATTCACTGCATGCAGCAGTGAAAGGGTTAGACATAGTTGTTTTGTTTGGGGAACAGCGAATCTGTTGTAGGGTCAGAGAGCACTGTAACCATTAATAAATTTAGATTTGCAAATTGTATAAACCTAGATCAGGAAACTGAGTAACTGGGTTCCTGATCAGGATCAAATATTTTTGTCAGTCTATTTCTTTTTAAAATAAATGATAAAAAGGCAAAACTTTAAAAATTGAATATTAAAAAAATGTAAAATTTTGAGAATGTATGAGCATATGACAATTTTAGTAAATTTAACTTTCAGAGCACACAGATGAGTGGAGTAGTTCTAAATTCCTGATTTCACCACCCATACCTATGTTGTCCCTACTCATTGCAATTCTGTAATATTCTAATTTGTAGTCACAACATAGGGTATGTTGAAGACATCAAGAACTGACTTTTCGTTTACTCTCTCCAGGGATCCAGATAAGAGGAGTATTTCAAAAACTTAAAATCTTTATTTCTGCATTTAACCGTATGGTGTCACTACTCATTAAAATCGTCTTGAAGAGACGATTCTAATGAGTAGTAACACCATAGGGTTTGGTGCAGTTTGAATGAGAAAATTTTGGATTTGTTTAAATTACTCCCCCTTATCTCCAGGAACCCTGACTCTCTCTATCTGGATGCCTGAACTAGTGCAGCTTTAAAAGTTGTCCATATGATTGTTACAGAAGTATACCGTACCAGGTATGAGTCTTCCAGACGCTGGGTCATGAGTGGTGTCTGGGTGTTGACAAACTCCGAGGCATCCTGCATCTGTAGTAGGAAGGCCTCCCAAGCCGCCCATACATTCTCCTCATATTTCTCCTCATCAGCAGTCAGCTGACGGTAACTCATCCTGATCACCTGTAACATAGATAATACATATGTTAAGAATTGGCTTTGGTTTAAACAGTATTTATTTCAAAGTTTTAACACACATTGTGTCATATTTACAGAATATAATGTCAAGAAACATTTACATATTTGGCTTTGTTTCTTGATATAGTGCCTTAGCTAGTTCCACCATAGAAAAATGTGCAAATCATCTATTTCCAAATGTGTTTGACCCATGACCCCGTAGCCTGTTTCTAGTTTTGAAGACGAATGACCACTTAAAGCCGGTTGAAAGTAAAGCAGAATGCGCCTCAAGGCACATTCTGCTTTACTTTCAACCTGCCTTAAGCTACCATCTGCTAGGGTACAGAAATATTTCTTATGGTGCTTTATAATGACTGAATAAAGTGAGGCTATTCTCTTCAGTGTATGGATAAATTCAAGGACTAAAAAGGCGTCTTAATGGGGTAATGGGTTAAGACAACTAACTGATTAAAGTAAGATGAAAGTTAAGTAAAACGTTCCTTCATGGGAAACTTCATGATCCACTGGCAATGCGCAGATTTGAAATAGCTCATTACATTACCTCTTTACCCCATAGTCTGTTTCTAGTTTTGAACACAGGTGACTACTAAAAGCAGGCTGAAAGTAAAGCAGAATGTGGTTTAATACACATTCTGTTTTACATTCAGCCTGCTTAATCTTATGATACACATCCATTACTGTATTAAATGGAACTGTTTTCTTCAGCGGAGGAATCATTTAAATGTGTAAAAAGAGGTATACATTCTATGGCCTATAGGGATTAAATATATTTCTGTTTTCTATTTTATTAAGCATTGTCCGAGCTTCATCATCCTGATGATACAGCCCACACTGTGCAGAAGTGTAAGTCATCATGCATATGTAAATCTTACCTCATACAGCGACTTGATATATTCAACTTTCTGTTGGTAGGAGGTCGTGTTCTTCTTGTAGATACCATAGTTCTTGGCAAATGTGGCAAAGGCATCCACTGAGCTCTGTTTGTCCTTCATATTCTAGAATTCATTAAAGCAATAATTCATAAACCCGTCTGTGTATACAAGGAAATTATTGACAACACAATACTGCAGTTTACTTAAAATCTAGAGACGAGGCTGTGTCTGTAAAAAAATCTGATTAAGCTCAACTGCCTGTAATCCCACAAATAGTTTACAGTGCATATCTGCGATATATGTGGCAACATACTGTAAAATTATCAGGTTGTATCTTCCTGTAGGTTGTAAGTCTTTCTGGAAATGAGGTCAGGACTTTCTAACAGAGGACTACTTTTCTTAGTGTACAAATAATTAGACGCCCTAAAAGGTGTATTCATGGGGTAAAGTGTTAAGCATTTAAAGTATGCGGGGGAAAAAATTGACCCTTTACTCCATAGATTTTAATACATTTAATTTATACCTCCACTGAAGAAAATGGTTCCAATTTATACTGTCATAAACATGCAGCGTAAGAAAAATTTGTTATATCCTAGCAGATGGTAGTTTAAAGTAGGCTGAAAATAAAGCAACATGAGCCTTAAGGCGATTCTACTTTACTTTCAAACTGCTATAAGAGGTTATCTGTCTTCGAAAGTAGAAACAGACTAAGGAGTAAAGGGTTAACCCAATACCCAATAGCCTAAAAAAAGTTGCTACTTAAAGCAGGTTGAAAGTAAAGCAGAATGCCCCTAAATGCGCATTCTGCTTTACTTTCAACCTGCTTTAAGCAAAAATCTGATTGAATGCAGAAAATATTTCTTATGATACATATTCATGACTATATGAAGTGGAACTATTTTCCTCAATGGATGAATAAATTAAAGGCTTAAAAAGGTGTATTTATGGGGTAATGGGTTTAAACAAGTTTAACAGCTATTAACTTACGGCAATGATGACCTTCATGTCTGTACAGAATGTGTTGGCTAGGGACTTGGCCTCCTCTGCTACAAATGTGACAAGCTCGGAGTAAATGTCATTGAGTCTGGGCAACAGTATGTCGTGGATGTGAGAACAGTCAACAAAGAAGAGGCCATTGGTAGTCATGAAGCAACGATCAAAGTTCCGCACCTTCTCAGACCACTGTCGAAGTTCTGTCAGTTTTTGCTGGAAAGATTAAATAGAATTTAACATATATGTACAGATACTGAAACTATTGTCGAAGCTCTGTCAGTTTTTGCTGGAAAGATTAAACAGAATTGAATAAATATGGACAAATACTGAAACTATAGCTTAGAAGAATTTAACCCTTTACCCAATAAATGCACCTTTTTACACTTCTAATTCATTCCTCCACTGAAGAAAATAATTCCAATTTATACAGTCATGAATACGCGCTATTAGAAATAGTTTCTATATCTAAGCAGATGGTAGCTTAAAGCAGGCTGAAAGTAAAACAGAATGTGCCTTACGGCACATTCTGCTTTACTTTCATCCCTACTTAAAGTGATCACATGTCATCAAAATAAGAAGCAGTTTATGGAGTAATAGATTTATACAATCAAAACCTTAAACTAGTACAGCTGAATTTACACAAGTCTTATTTCTATAGGCACTTATCTACTGTTCAGAAGCTGAAGAGAGAGATCTTTTACAAATTGAATTACAGCAAAACCTCTATATTACGACCACTAAACAGAAGGCAAATTGATTGTATAAAAGACAGGTGACATTTTAAAGCAAGGCAAAAGTTATATAGGAAGCTCTTAAAGGAGCTTTCTGTGTTGACTGTCGCCTATTAGTAACAACAATTTGGTGGTCTTAACCCATTACCCCATAAATACGCCTTTTTATGCCTTTCAGTTATTCTTCCACTGCAGAAAATAGTTCCAATTTATACAGTCATCAATATGCAGTGTAAGAAATGTTCTGTATTCTACAAGATGGAAACTTAAAGCTAGTTAAAAGTAAAGCAGAATGTGCCTTAAGGCACATTCTGCTTTACTTTCAGCCTGCTTAAAGTGGTCACCTATTTTCAAAACTAGAAACAGGCTATGGAATAATGGTTTAATAGAGAGGTTTTACTGTACTCTGAATGTCACAAAATAGTATCACATAATGTAATGTCATAAACCCTCTTCATAATTCTATGAATTCCAGCAAAGGGTGATAACAAAATGTCAGGAGCTTAAAAACCAATCAAACAATTTAAACAATTCCAATTAATTAACAAAACCATGCAAGAAATACTCTTTTTTACCAAAACAGAAAACATTGAAATAAGGAAAACAACAATTTAATGTAAAGGCAAAAGCCAACTAACATTTGTGGGACAAAATTTGTAAACTCATCACTTTGCAGAAACATCATAGATAAGAAAGAATCAGAAGTAAAGAACAATTATAATTCTGCAACATTTAACAACTTTCTTATTTTTCTTTATTACAAGAGTGTTACAGATAATTGCTATTTCAGCTAAAAACTTTACAGCATTTGGAAAAGAGCTAACGACAGTCTACATGGGTGTTCTATTAGTAACATCTATTCAATAACTCTGAAAAAACAAAAACTAACAGAATTGGCAACACTGAACTGTAGGAAAGATATGGAGTACACTCACATGTTGTTCAAGTACGACTGTCTGAGTACAAATAGGTCAAACTAATATAGTGGAGAAGACATAATTCTTTCCAATTTAACGTGTTTATGCTTAAACTTTTATAGTCCATTACAAACTGTTTGGAGCCAGATCAGACCCCGGGTAACCCAGCATCTGATCAGGTTCCAAACTATTTGCTATTCAGATAAAAAAAAATCATTAATGTTTTCTGAAATTTATCATTTTCTCCATTTTATTGCACTGTGTTTGTGTTAAGCTTCATTTAAAGGGGGAAAGAACAACATCTCCACTGTACATCAAGTAAATAATAGAATTTGCCTTCACAGTCACAATTTTTTTTTTCCTGTAAAATAACAGCAATAAAAACAATGTTTGTAAAATATAAAGTCCTTGGCTGCGTGCAGCATTTGCTTAAATATGAAAGAAGTACTAAAAATAGAAGCAAACATCAGATTCTTAACTCTTACAACACAAAGTTACTATTGTGGGTTATTATGTTTCCTTGTGGACCATTTTAGGTACCAAAACATGAACCAGTCTACTCTAAGTGCTTTATAACAGCAGTTGGTCATCAAATTTAACTTCTGTTTTCTCAAACAACCAGACAACTGCTTATTTTGCAGACTGGTCCCAAGGTTATATAGCTTTTGAGTTTAGTCTGAAACTGTTCCCAAGCATTTGATTGTCAGATTTGAGTTTTTGCTGAGCAAAAACTCAAATCAGATCAATCAAATGCTTAAGAATGATTTCACACTCAACTCAAAAGCTTTATAACCTTAGACCCTGGACTAGAACTTACCTCTATAGTAAAGGCCTGTTCCCCTTTGAACTCTCTCGCTGATTTCTCTGTCCAGCGCTTACAGAACAGGTTGATTTCGTTGAGCCACTTGTTGAAGTCACAGTACGAGTCAACTTCCTCCAAAGACTCGTGCAGCATCTGTGTTGTGATTTTCAAATTCTCTTGGAACTCATCACTGGCAAAAAATAAACAAACAATGTAAGAAACCATGATGGTTGACCCATTACCCCATAGCCTGTTTCTTGTTTTGAAGAGAGGTGAATAGTTGAAGCAGGTTGAAAGTAAAGCAGAATGTGCCCAATGGCACATTCTGCTTTACCTTCAACCTACTTTAAGCTACAATCTGCTATTAGGAACTATTTCCAATGATATATGTTCATGAACTATTTTATTCAATGGAGGAATAACTTAAATAAAAATTGCTTCTATGGGGGAAAAGGGTTAAATCTTGACCATTCTAAATACTTTTGATCATTATTTAGAGATCCTGTATTGTTTTGGGGAATAAGAGCATCTCAAAGCAACTTAACAGACTAAAATGGAGCTTCTGTAAAAGCATTTTATCTTACATTTAACTCTTAGCCTCAAAGGCTGTTTCTAGTTTTGAAGACAGGTGACCACATAAAGCAGGTTAAAAGTAAAGCAGATGATCCCAGTCTGCTTCAATTCAGCCAGCTTTCAGATACCATCCATTTAGGTATAGCATCTTTTTTTTATGGTGCATATTCATGACAATATAAAGTGGAACTATTCTCTTCAGTGGATAAACAAATTAAAGACGTTAAAAGGCTTATCTATTGAGTCATGGGATAATACAAATGTGACTTGGGGCTCGAGAGAAGAGGAGTATTTTAAAAACTAAAATCGATATTTCTGTATTAAACCCTATGGTGTCACTACTCATTAGAATCGTCTTGAGACAATTCTAATGAGTAGTAACGTCATGGTACTGGTAGAAAGGAGAAAATGTTGGATTTGTTCAATTTAGTTCCTCTTATCTGGAGCCCTGTGGCTATTTATCAGTGTATGTTTAACAGTATAAGTCCATACTCTTTATCCAGTTTGTCCTCGAGATTTGCTCTGTTCAAGGGGATATATTGGCCCATAAACCCTTCTCCCTCAACGACCAGGTTCTGACCCTCGTCCTTGATGACCAAGTCAGGTGTGGCTATCCCTATCTCATCTTCTGTTTTTGTCTTTGTATCTGAAGAAAGAAGAATGTGAATTATGTATCTGTAGAAAGAAGAATGCAAAATTATGTCAATTTGAAGCTTATTGGAAATTGAGCATGTTTCTGTTTTGAATTGGTTGGATTTGTTGTTTTATTTTTGTTATACAGTGACAGAGATGTTATTTTTTCCCAATGAACAGTTTTGTCAGGGTTCCAGATAAGAGGTAGTAAAGTGAAAAATTCCAACATTTTCACACTCATGTCAGTACCAAATCCTATAGTGATACTACTCATTAGATACTGACACTTTTTGAAAACAGTGTAGACCCATATCAGACAGCTCCTAAAGGAACTGTCTGATATGGGTATGTACTGTTTTTTTTACGATGTTGCACTCTTTCCCAGCGAAATATTTCCCTATTTTATTTGCCAACGAAATATATCACGTAAAAGACGTTAAAAGTGATGTTTTACATATCAATAATAAACTGGAGAATGCTTAAGCAAATGATGAATTGCAGCAGTGGTTAACATTGGGATACTGACCTTCAGTTGGCATCTCCGGTACCATAATGACACCATCCTCATCTGCCATTGATCTTGTCTTGGTGGTTGTTTTCTCTGTCTGAGCTACCGACACCACAGTCATTGTATCTCCCATCAGAGACACTGCCTCCGACATCTGTGTCCGACTGTCTTTGATAGAGCTTGTGGCTGCAGTACTCTTTCTCCTCTCTCCAGGGAATGGACGACTGAAGTTACAGATATAAAATGGTTGGATCTTTAAGCCCTTCTCCCACTGAGTATTCATCTATAAAACTCCCCCTACCCCAAACTACCCCAAACTATGAACATCTATCATCTGAACTGACAGTTTATATAGATAACTAAAAGGAAATTTTTTCTTAAAGAAAGCGCAGATGGTTAGCAGTACTTAAACCCTTTGCACACAGAATATTTGTATATAAAAATCCTCCCGGCCCACTAAGAGCATCTATCATCTACCCCAGAGCAATGGTTATTTGCAAACAGTTTGGACACTGATCAGATGCCACATAATGCGTAATCTGATCAGGATCCAAGCTGTTTTACATAGGTAAATAAAATATGAAAACATGTCACTAGGACAGAGTGAAGACTCATGTCAGATAGGTCCTATAAGGAAACAGTGTAGACCCTGATCAGAGAGCTCCTACAGGAGCTGTCTGATCAGGGTCTGCACTGTTTTCTAAAAGTGTCAATATAAATATGCTAAAAGCAGGAGAAGGGTTCATAGAGTAAATTAAAATATTTTCTTGCATGAAACTACATGTATGTTCTTTGTGTGAGTTTTATTGATGAAGAAATACTTGTTTTTAGCTTGTTTTCATTATGCTCTAATTAGTTCAAGGTCAAATTCAGGATGGGTGATATTGGTTGATCTGGAATGGTTTAAAGTAACAACTGTATAAGTATCTAAGCATTCTAGTAGACAGTGTTGATGCTAGACAAATTGATAAAACCTGATTAACCTAGTATGCATGGACAGACGTACAGACATGTCAATCACTACATGCATTCCACATCAGTAGATGTGGGGGACATTACAACAGAAGAAATGTAAAAACCAATTTTACCATATGTCTGTAGAAGACTTGGCCTGGTCTGACTTTGGTAAGGCATCAGCATCCTCTGGGTTAGTCTCAGTGTCTGCATTGGGATCAATAATAGAACCATCCATGGGCACTGCCTTGGAACAGAGCACCCCCGGAATACCCTTCAGGGTACCAGTCAAAACCTTGATAAACTTCTCCTTGGATGGGTGAATGCCCAGTACATCTGAAAGGAAGAAATGTCACAATGAAATGGTACAGAGCAGAGGTTTTGGAGAATGGTAATCAGGGTTCCAGATAAGGTTTGGATCTAAATTCAACAGTTTCTCACTCATTTCAGCACAAAATCATATGATGTAACTACTCATTAGAATCGTCTCGAAGAGACGATTCTAATGAGTAGTGACATCATAGGGTTTAAAGCAGAAATAAAGATTTTAGTTTTTGAAATACTCCCCTTATCTGGAGCTCTGCACATATTGCAAACTTTTCTTTAATAAGAGTCTACTGATAGAAAATATGTGTCTCTGTATCTGTACTGCCACATGTAGTTTTCAGCTGAAGATTTTAGCCAAAAAATTAAGTACAAAATAGGTCAAAACATTGAAAAAAAATCATTATGTGGCTTTACAACACTACATCCACATTAAACATGTACATGTACAAATCGTCATGCAACATATCAGGTTTCTAGTACAGTAAAACCTCTCTATTATGACCACTAAATTGTGTTAAATATTTAATGTTTAAGGAGCTTTCTGTTTTACTGCCACCTTGCTTTAAGCTATTACCTGTCTTTTTTACAATCAGTTAGCCTTTGTTTTAGTGTTCGTAATGGAAAGATTTAACTGTACTAATATTTTGAGAAATATTAGTGAATTTCAATCTCAAGTAACTTTGATGCCAATGTTTGGTTTCCAATATAAATGCCTGTATCCTTCAAATAGTTGAGCTTGCAACACTCTTGGAAATATCAGATTGTAAGTTCGTCCAGAACAAAGTTTCAAGAAATCAATTTTCCTTACCATGTTTGGTAAAGACAAGATTGGCCTTGAAGAAGCCGTCTCTGATGGGGTCAGGTTCTGAGCCATCAGGCTCTGAGGGTGTGGGCTCTGTGGGAAGCACTGTGGTGACAAACAACGTCACCTGGGACTTGGTCAGCTGGAACATGTGCTCAACAATCATCTGGTCTACCAGCTTCACAAAGTTGCCAAGTCGACTGAAACAGACAACATTAAAGGTAATGCAAAAATGTCTAAAAGTGGAACTATTCAGGTATTTATATTCAGCAGAATTTGCTGCTACAAAGAACCAAAAGAGATACTACAGTATGGAGATTCAAAGTCCAAGAGAGTGTGTGAGACCGAGAAAATCATGGTCAGTTTGTGTTAAGGCTGACATTAATGCATGAAACCTAAATGTAAACCGACTCAACAGAGCTGCTTGGAGATCAAGTAATAGACTTACTAGCCCCCTGCTGCCTACCCCAGATGCTGTTAATAAAATCAGGATTAAGTAAGTGTAATAGATGAGATTAAAAAGAAAATGTACTGTTAAAGCTTATTCTAAAATCTGATCTATTTGTAAATGCCACAGAGCTCAGGCTTGACAGAAAATGGGTTAAAGAGATGGTAATTAGTTTAGATAGTGTCCTGGCATGACAGGAACATTTTGAATACTTACCCAGTTTCACTGCGGGCTCGTCTCAAGTTTTCTTCTCTCTGCTCCTTTTTGTATTTTTGCATGTGCAAGGAATCTTTTGAGCTGAAATAAAGAATAATGAAATTAAATTCTTCTTCACAACTCAAGAGTCCAAATCTGAACTACCGGTATGTGAGAAAAGATTCGAGCATTGTGACCCTGAACTTTTACGCAATAATAACTCTTGGGGTCAAAGCATCAACAAATCAATACTTAAATATTTCTGGAAAAAAGATGTTCATATTAAATGATGCAGATTTTCAGTACAGCATTATTTCTATTCCAGAGTTTAACATTTAACTCCATAGCCTGTTTAAGTTTTGAAGACAAGTGACCACTTAAAGCAGGTTGAAAGTAAAGCAGAATGCGCTTTGAAGCGCATTCTGCTTTATTTTCAGCCTGCTTTAAGGTATCATCCACTAGGATTTAGAAAATATTTCTCATAGCACTATTTCATGACTGTATAAATTTGACAACGTTCTTCAGTGAAAGAAAATTTGAATATGCTAAAAGGTGCTTCTATGTAGGAAAGGGTTAACTAAGAAGAATAGATAAGTTTGACTTAAGAATTAAACAAAATTGTGGGTTCAATACATACTGAAAAGTCTATTCAAAGACCAAAATGGTAATATTTGCAACTTTCAGCATTTGCTGCGATTTTTCCAGCTTTTATGGTTAATAAGTCTACCCGTTAAGGTTTTAAAGTTGAACTGTATCTTTTTTTGTTTTATTGTAGCTATCTGGTATGTTAGGCACATGTATACTTACAAGTAAGTCTTTTTCCTGACTTGATCCTCACAGTATCTCAGCTTGCCAAACGACTCCTCAGAAGTCTTGTCAACCACCATCTTACAATAGCTGCAAGATGTAAATAATATCAAGTCTTAATTAGTATACCAAAAGTATTTAAACAACAAGAGTCAACATGTCTTGTCATCAAGAAAGCTTAATCACCACAGTTTACACCTGTTTTGACAAATGAACAAAGGACTGTAAATAAGTAAATTACAAACCGATATTTGTGTTTATAAACCCTTTACCCCAAAGCCTGTTTCTAGTTTTGAAGACAAGTGCCCACTTAAAGCAGGCTGAAAGTAAAGCAGAATGCACCTTAGGGCGCATTCTGCTTTACTTTCAGCCTGCTTTAAGCTACCATTTGATAGGACATAGAACATATTTCTTAAGGTGCATTTTCATGACTGTATCAATTGGAACTATTTTCTTCCTAGGATGAATAAACTGAATGCACTAAAAGTGGCTTCTATTCGGGAAAGGGTTAAACAAGTCAGATCTATTGTGGTAATAAAATCTATTGAAAACTTTTTGAGATATTGAGCGAACACCATTTTTTCAAACACTGTAACAAACATGCATTATGAACTGATAATTGTGGTTTTTAAACTTGTCCAAGCTTTTGTGGTATTGAACATTCCATTGAAGTTTGAAGTAAATACGTTGAGAACAACTTGAGATATAAAGTGAATATTGTTTATGCAGACCATGTGATATCATAATATAATCTGTCTTTCGTTTGGTATACATTATCATACATGTATAAGAATACTTTTAGGAAGCGATGCTATTCTAAAATTAATGCAGACAGTTCCTAGAGCTTTAACTCTAAAATCCAAGTCTTGCTTTATTTTCAAATATTACAAAAGGAAGATGTACATTGTTAAACCAGTCAATAAGTGCACAAGAAGAGCAACTCAATCTTACGTGAAGAATTTGTCGAGTATTTTCTCAGCTTGTATGTTCTTGTAGTTGACATTGTTCTCAAACTCTGACAGCTGGTACATTTTACTGAAAATAAATCAGGCAAGCAATCTATGGCTATATAATCAGGGGTGGCGAAATCTAAAAAAAAATGTACTTGTCCACGGACAAGAGGTTTAAAATAATCACTTGTCCATACCCAATCTCTACTTGTCCGTACAAATTGAGTTTACCCAATAGTTCTTCATGCTCATTTATGTATGTAATGATGCAACTGGTAAGATTTGTTCTATTTTTATGGGAGATCTTAATATAAGTTTCCTTGTTACAGTAGTGCCAGTATAAAATGCACTCTTTTGTTAAGTTATTGAAGGAAACTCATAGCAAATTTAGCATGTTAGGTTACAGGTAATGTTGACTCTAAGGTACGTAAATTGGTTTTGAGTATTTGAACATTATAAATTTTCACTTGTCCATGGACAACCAAGACAGGAAAATTCACTTGACCTTATCTAAAAATGTCCACCTCGGACAACACGGACAATTGATTTTGCCACCCCTGATACTATAAGCAAGTCAAGCAAGCACTGGTTTAACTCTTTGCATGCTGGGTAATTCTTTTCGTCTGCAATAATTGTCGTCTGATATTGTTCTAAAAAATTAATTTTCTAAATTTCTATCCAAAACAGGGTCAGAGTGTCAAGCAGTTTGAATCCTAATGAGACACCGCGTTATGCGGAGTCTCATCTGGATTCAAACTGTTTGCAAAGGTAATCACTGTAGGACATATCTGCTGCTAGTATGCAAAGAGTTAAATGAAAACAGAGGACCATTAACATGGCTCCAGATAATAATGAGTAAAAAAAATACCTTTAATTTAAATGGTGATTCTAATAAACAGTCACAATGTAGGGCTATTGTTGAGATATGCACATAATATATATTTTTCCGAAATTTATTTCTAGCATCCAGTTCTTTCTTCATTTCTATATCTGTTTACCGATGCTTGTGGCGTTATATGCACAATGGCCACTCGATTTGGTAACTAAGAAGCCATCTTGGGGACACTAACAACGGCGTTGCGTATATGGCGTCATTAATGTCATGAAGAATCGGCTGGCCGCTGTGGTGTAGTGGTTAGCATGCTGGACCGGCAATCCAGAGACCCGTGGTTCGATTCCCGGCCGTGGCGGCGGCTGATTTTTCATTACGTCTTTTTCCGATATATATATTATTGCGCCTGACGATATGGTGAAACGCGTCGCGCATTGTTTGAAGAAATAAAATTGTTTTTTAAAAGCCTAATACATCATCTATTATTTTAAATCATATATATATATATATATGTAAGACTCAAATCGAGGGCCGCTCCTAAATCGAGGGCCGATTTGAAAATCGTGGGCCGCTCCCAGATCGTGGGCCGTTTTCTCCCAAATCGAGGGCCGATTTGTAACCCATAACAAACTCCACAACCTAGGCTTAAAATTAATACACAGATCACAAAATTTATTAAAATGCTAATTTAAAAACTGCTTAAAGATTTTAGAATAAAAATAACCATATAAACTGGTGTAATGAACGGAATAAAATGTCCAAAAATGGTGGCGCGAAATGATAAGACGTCAAACAAACGTTTTGTGTAAGTGACGTCATTTTCAACCGTTACGAAACAATAGACTCGTTTGTAGACTTCGGATTGCAACTAGTTGAGAAACAAAAGTAGAAAGTCTTTGCCTAAAGATCCAAACCCCATGGTTCTGGAAGAGAGATGCAAACGTGTTTGTTATACAGAAGAAGTCAGTGGGAGAAAGTCATGATAAAGGGTGTCTCGCCAAAAAGGAGATCATTCTCCAGGTTGCTCGTGGACTCTCTCTATAAATAAAGGAGGAATCCTTCTTTCCTATCGTTCGAGTACCGCTTGCCAGTCTATTGAAGACTCAGGTAAGAACTCATGCCTAATTGTTTTAACTTTGAACCAGAAAATCTTTCATTCATAGCGCGTCAAGAGTAGGGCTATAGTTGGTATTAGTTGCCTTACATGTACATAAGCATTCAAATTACCCAGGTCACAAGTCTAACAGTGAAACAGACTATACTTTGTCGTATTTATGACGTATCATAATGACGTTCCTGTTTACATGTGGAATGTACTGTTAAACCCGTGTCAAGCGACATCACATCTTAAACATTTCGCAGTTTGTAGCAGTAGTTCCGAAAGAAAAACAAACATGTAATGAACATATCAAACATGCAAAGTCTTTGTGAACCAGACGCAACACAAAATCATGATACTCCCTCAGTGTTCTGTCATTATGAAATGAATCGTTTATTATCAATTAGATCTAGATTCTAGCTGGGCGATTTTTGTTTCGATAAAATATATTTTGAACATTTTTTTTCGGAATTAGATCTATATCTGGATCTACACTGTACATGAGACTTACTGTCTGAACAGGAGCAATACTGTTCTGCTGCAGGTAGTAAACACACTTTTTTCTGGCTTGCGTGTGTCCTTTTTTAAATCAGTACAATACCTTTAAAGATTGAAATCTGTTTTAACAAGTACAACATTATTAGCTCTCCATTATTATGTTTCAGTGGCTGTTACTGTTGAAGAATGGTGCACACCAGAGGACACAGTGTCGCAGGAAAAATCAGTAAGGGAGGACACTTTATATTCAGCCATGGAAAGATTACTCGTTGGTAAGGTTCGATTACATCAAATTGACCGTAAACACGTTGGGTTTTTTCCAATCAGAAAAGGTTCAAAGTTTGGGTTCTACTGGGCATATACAGTAAAACCTCTCTATTATGACCACTACATTATGTTAACTAGTACTGGTATGTGTTCCGAGCAAGTGGCTGCTTAAAGCAAGATGAAAGTAAAACAAAGCTCTTTGAAGAGCTTTCTGTTTTACTTCCACCTTCCTTGAAGCTGTCATTTGTCTTTTTTACCATTAATTAACCGTTTAAGTCGTCGTTATACAGAATTCAACTGTTGCTTCATTTTGCATGATTCTTTTAAGTTTATCATCACTACGTATTGTCAAACTTAAACGGACAGAAGGGTTGCCGCGTGTTTAGAGCCACCGACCTACAACCCACACGTTATACTCACTGAATGGGTATCAAATCTTAACCTGGACAATAACTTCAAATTACTGTAAGTCTTGGGGCTGACTTACATCGCAGTTGCAGTACTGCGTTTTGTTTTAAGCCGATTGTCTACAAAATGTAACACAAGCTATTGACCGATACTGGTGCCATGTTGTTTTTCTTTAATATTAAATAAAAAACCTATGGAAAATGCATTATATTCAGATACCTCCCCACTGAATGATGAGCAGATGTGGCCACCTATGTCAATGCCGACTCCGTAGCCTGCAGTTGTTAATTCCTCCCTGTTGAAAAACAGATTGGCCCATCATGAACCCAGGTGAGATTTTGAACATAAGTAAAGGAAACAATTTACATTTGAAAGAAAAAGAAGACAGGTCACCACTTAAATCAGGGTAAAAGTAAAGCAGATTCGAACTCGTACTGAGAAAGGAAATCAAGACAGGTCACCACTTAAAGCAGACTTTATTTTTTAGTCTAATCCATTAGACAATTCTTATCTGATGGTCTGTTTTACCCTATTTAAATTGTATTTAGTAATGTTTAAAACCAAGATCTACTCTATCGTAGAATGTTAGTATAAGAAGTGATAGGTACATCCTATACATATAGGAGTCATTGATTATTCTTGAGTATTTTTATACGGATCATTATGCCACAAACTTGCCGTTTTTTACAGAGAATTAAAACATAAATGTGGTCCTTATTCATTATATACGGGTGTGCGCGAGGTGTGTTAGAATGTGATTTAACGGGCGAATGGAACGTTTTTTATAGAATCCCCTCAAGTTCGAGTCCGGTTTTTAAGAGTGCATGTATAAAGCATAGTGTTTGTGTACCAGATCCACCGTTCATTTAAAACAGAATCAGATTTTATCGTTTCGTCTAACTTCATCTTTCCTAAAATGATTGTATACATTTAACGGGCGAGTGGAACGTTAAAGTTCGAGTCCGGATATTTAGAGTACATGTTAAGCATAGTGTTTTCATTTGTATCAGTTTCATCGTACAACACAACTAGAATATACCTTTGTCTTATAAAATATAAGTCCTGTGTTAATTTTAGCATCGCAAAGAAAGCAGCCAGATTGATTCAGCACGAATATCTCCACAAGGACATGTATACATTGGAGCAGTTTGCTACAGATTACAGGACGAAGTTCTCTTCTACTCGAATGGTTGGGATCTATAGGCCGTCTGTTACAGACTGATTCCTGCGCTGGTTAAAGGAATGGCATTTTCACAGACTGCTTATTTTAAGACAAGGCGTTTACAAGTTTGGATATCATTAAAGTACCGTTCGGTACCACATACAGTATCAAAGACAGCAGTTTACTCGTACGCGTTTATGCTATAACAACTAATACATTAATTTTTATTGACTCAATATTACCATAAAAGCGTGTTCAAAAATCGTTCAACCATAGAGACGACTATACTATAGTCGTTTACAAAGTTTGTACAGTGCGGAAAACGTTATCATTTCGAATAAACGAATTTTATGCTGAAACTGTTTGCATTGCCAACAGTGTGGAAACAGATCAGTCGCCGGGATTCCTGGTGTCTGATCAGACTCCGAATTGCTTGCCTTTCCGATTGAAATAAATAGAGTTTTCAAAATGTTGTCCTTTTTTTCTTCATTTTTATGCAATGCGTTTGCGTAGCGCTTGAATTAAAAACGAGAAATAATAACGCCTTCTCCATTGTACTTGTGAAGAGTGCATACCGTGTATACCTAGTTCCTTTAGAGGCTACATATTTATCTAAATACGTCGTAATAAAATGTGTTTCTCGTGTATATTGTCGTCATTCTTTTTATCCTTGAATTATATAAGGTGTGTCCTCTCCGAAATCGACTTCAGATCGGCCCAAGATTTTCAATGTTGCAGCCTTATTTGTTATAAATGCACTTTCGGAAATCGGGATCACGATTTCAAATCGGCCCATTATATCAGAACGGCCAACAGTTTTCAAATCGGTCAATGATCTTGTCATGCAATTGTTTAAGGTATGCGTGTTCCGAAATCGGAGCTCCAATCGGAAATAACGTTGCCATTTTGGCTCAACATTAATTTTTAATGCACTTTCGAAAATTGGAACTACAGATTTCAGATCGATCCACGATTTAAGATCACCGCTCAAGATTTCAAGATCAGCCCACGATTTGGGATCGGCCCACGGTTTTCGGCCCACGATTTGGAATCAGCCCACGATTTTCGAATCAGCCCTCGATTTGGGACCGACCCACGATTTGAGTCTTACATATATATATATATATATATATATATAATGCTCTTTTAATAAATGGTTAAAACCATTCCAAGCTATATAGATTCCTAATAAACAATTCCTTCACAAGTCGCTATCAAAACACAGACAGGTATTGATGAAAACAAAGATGCATAAATTATCAAAATCACATTAATTCAACACATCACAGTACTTACTCTGTTTCAAATGGCAGGAAATTGACAGTTATCAGCTCCTTCAGCAACCTGTAAACACACAGAAAGACATACAGTTACCATAGAGATAAACTTGTCCAATAAATAAATGTATTTTAGTGATGTTTTTGTGGGTATTTAATTTGTTAAGAATAAAATGAAAATGTCTTTTACACATGAAATAGTACAAGTGATTGCTTAATGCAGGATAAAGATATTGCAGTAAACGTTTATCCTGCATTAAGCAGTCACCTATCTTCAGAGATTACCATTCTACTTCAATAAGTGTTCCCTTAATACAATAAATACAAGCTTGCATCATAAAAACTTATTTCCATTTACAGTAGAAACTTGATTATTCCAACTTGCTTTAGTTTGAACATACCCATTTTTTAAAGTTAAAACGTGGCATAGCCACGTTTTAAGTTTGAGATATGGGTATCTCAGATTAATATGAAATCTATTTTGAAATAAACCATTTGAAATACCATTGAGGTTGATTTAAGCGAGTTCGAAGTATCCAGCTTTGACTTTAATTTACCTCATGATCTGTAGAAGAGCTGCCCCAAACACTGGCACTGATGGTAGAAGTGTTGAAGCCACCAGCTCCTGTTTCCTCAGGAAGTCCAGGTACAGCTTGTTGGCCCTCCATCTGAACAATAGAAACAATGAAAATCTATAGATGTCTTAACCAGAAAAGTGTTTGTAAAACATGGATGCCCTGTGTTATCCTTGACCTGAATGCACTTTTTAAGTCCGTAACTGACCACTTTACGCTGCATCTGATTTGGATCTAAACTGTTTGACACCCATATCACTGTTTCCTATGTACAAAAAATCGTAAAATTCTAAATTTTAAAAGTAATAGCAGAAATCCGAAGATTTCAGAAAATCCATAGGTCTGGAGAAATTTAGAAAAATCTGAAGATTCCTGAAAAATTCGGAGAAATGAGGCTCTGTAGCTTGCATCAGATGACAGTCGCTTACCTATCATACATTTTCCTGATGAGGTAGTTCTTAAAGAAGGGTATGTTTGACACTGCTGTCCACAGCACAGCCTCTCTATGCCACTCTGACAACATCATATTCTCTGAGGGATCATCTGGCAGCACATGTAGAACCCCGAACGTGGAGAAGACAAAATGATCAGGGTCAACCTGGAAATAGGTAAAAATAAAAAAGTTTAGTCACAATAATTATTTGTGAATGAATATGTACATGTATCTTAAGAAACATTTTTTTTATATTTTAGCAGATGGTAGCTTAAAGCAGGCTGAAAGTAACGCAGAATGCACCTTAAGGCACATTCTACTTTACTTTCAACCTGCCCAATATGTCATCTATCTTCAATAAAACAACCCGTGCCACCGTTTCCTAAACAGGTTTCTCAAAATAAAATAGTGAACATTTTGACAGAAAAAACTCATAATGACGAGTGACAAACAGTTTGAAACCAGATTAGACGCCACTTTACGCGGCGTCTGATCTGGGTTCAAACTGTTTACAAATGTAACCCAAGTCATGCTCAGCACTCTAAGGGTATTTTCCCCTTCCTATAACAACTTCCTCCGTACAACACACACAATATTTGTCTACCATTGGGTGTTGTTGTAGAGAGGAAGGACTGTACAATCTGATTTTTAAGCACTTACCTTATTTTTGTGGACACACATAAGATCATATGGGCGGAAGTGTCTGTTTGGAGTGTAGTTGAAGAACAGAGACTTGATCTGGCCCATGTGATGACATTTAACAAAGTAGGCCACAGCCTCTCGTCCGGTCATCTGTGGTAGCTCTTCCTCCTGCAAATAAAAACACGGCACTGGATATGTCATACAATTTATACAGTCGAAAATCGATAATTCCGACTAACTTAAGTTCGAACATACCCATATTTCAAAGTTAAAACGTGGCTAAGCCATGTTTTAACTTTGAAATACGGGTATATTCGAATGAAGCGAGAGTGAGTTACCGAATTTTGATTATGAAATTCTGGTAAGGTAGATTTAAACAAGTTCAAAGTATCTAGTTTCGACTGTAGTTCAAATTCCATCATAGGGATGTGGGCATATGATGAGATGCTGTGTCTCTCATTCTAATTCATTCAACACCATGTACCTGTTTATAATATACTCATTAAATTTGCAAACAGTGTAGACCCAGATCAGAGGGCTCCTATAGGAGCCCTCTGAACAGGGTCTACACTGTTTGCTATTTGTTAAACTACACAGAATATCAAGTAGACTGTTTCATATTTTGGTTATTTAAAGATCAACAAGGGAACCTAATAACCCAAAAGAGTTACTTAATGTTGAAAGAGATTAACAGCAAAATAAGTTATGAGGGAAATAAATAGGCCTTTTTACACCTTTTATTTATTCCATCCCTGAAGAAAATAGTTCCACTTTATGTATTCATGAATATGCACCATAAGAAAAAATTTCTATATGCTAGCAGGTGGTAGCTTAAACAGGCTGAAAGATCCTGCCATACATTCAACCTGCTTTAAGTGTTCACATATCTTCCATACTAAAAACGGGCTATGGGTAAATTGATGAATTTCCTAGCAAGATGAATATATTTATAATAGGAAGCTTCTTAAATGGAGTTAATTGTAGTCACCAGTCTTCCAGTTTGATAAATATCTCATTAATCAGTCATTTTATTTAACAGACAACACTTTACCCATTACCCCATAAATACACCTTTTTATACATGTAATTTAATCCTCCACAAAAGAAAACAGTTCAAATTGATAGTCATGAATATGTACCGTAAAAAATATTTTCTATTTCCTAGCAAATTGTAGCTTAAAGCAGGCTGAAGATAAGGAAGCAGAATGTGCCTTAAGGCACATTCTGCTTTACTTTCAACCTGCTTTAAGTGGTCACCTATCTTAAATGCGAGAAATAAGCTATGGGATAATAGGTTAAATGGGAAAATGTTATTTCTAGTTATTGTTTCCATTGCAAAAAAAAGAAAGATTCTCCTGCTAAAATTTATTAAAATTTTTTTTAGATATTTTTACCTCAATTCTTGGTGTCTTCTTGAATTTCCTCTCTGCAGCTGTGAAGCTGGCGACTTTAGTTCTTGGTGTCAGTTTGTATGTTCCAACTTCCTTTTCTGGTGGAGATTTTTCTTTCTGCAATGGAATGTAGAGGATCTAGCTGTCACATAAAAGTTGTCATTTGAGATAAAAGTAATTATCAACCCTTTACCCCCAAAGAAACACATTTTGACGTCTTTCATAAAAATGTGTACTTTGTTCTTTCAAATTAAAATGAAACTAGACACAAATGAAATATAGTAAAATGTAGGAGCACCTAATTCAATCTGGGAGCCAAATCAGATGCTGAGTTACTTGGCATCTGATCAGGCTCCAAACTGTCCAGTACAAATGCATTTGTTGAGAAAGAATACTATTTTGCCAAATACATTTCTTCTGAAATTTAACATGACATACAGTGGTGAAGGCGTTATTGTTTCCCAATAAACGTGTTTACAATAAAACTATTATTTCCATTGCAAACAGTTTGGAGCCAGATCTGGCTCAGGCTCCAAACTGTTTGCCACTCAGTTTAAAATAAGTTGTCATTTTAGCCATTTTATTGTATTGCTATTTCGTTTGTCTTGAATGGGAATGAATAACGTCTTCTTCACTGTAACAGTCTCATCTGCAACATATGATTTTCCTGCAGGACATGTGCATGAAAAAGGGGAAGTAACTCTATCTTACCTGTGAGGTATCGGGTATGTCTGTTACCAATGCCTGGGCAACAGTCCCATAGGAATGACTCCAAATAGACTCTCCTGCAAGTGAAATACAAGATTTACCTCCCTTGGCTTGACTGACATTTGTAAAAATTTTGGATCCAGATCAGACACAACTCAAGAGTATATTAACCCATTTGTGCCTGGATATTGCAGTGACCCTCCCCGTATTCTTGCTACTAGATTTCATTGTAGATATACAAGAGAGATCTAAAGACAGTGCAATGTTTGTCCATTCAGCAAAATACTACAGTGCAGACTATTTCATATGATATGGCAAACAGTGCAGACCCTGATTGGATGCCACATAACATGGACACTTTAATAGGAAAACAGTTTACTTCAATCAATGTCAGAAAATTTAAATGAATCGGAATGCACCCAATATGATTTTAGAACAACTTTACAACAGAGGTGATAAACAGTCACATCTCGTTGTACTTATACAAGTCTTTCAGTGAATATTTAGGGTGGGTTTTAGGTGTTTATGCATTAACAACTTACTTGCTGCTGTATCCACTGCTACTTTTGCAAGGGAATGTCTCAGGTCACCAAAGGTCATGGGTTTCACCATTCTAATCTGTTCCTCTGACTGTATAATAAAAAATATAAACATTTTAATTGTATGACTTAAAACAAAATGTTCAGTCTGTAAAAAGCTTAGTAGCTAATCTCTTGATAAGTTAATGTAATGCAGACATCTCAGATACTCCCAAAGGATTTCTTGCACTACTCCAGCCCTGTATTCAGCAATCATCTGTCTTTTTAATTCGAAATGCTTCTTTTCAATGGATGCTTGACATAAATTTGACAGAGTCATAAATATGACTATTCAATTATGTATATCTAAAAAGGATTTTTTTCTTAGAATTTTAAGCTGTTATGCAAAATACTAGTTTTTACTAGTTTTTAGCATTTGAAAATCTATATTGAAGATCTTTGCAAACAGATTGGGTTACTTGAATTCCATTTCTTTAAATTTATATCAGTATGACAGCACTAATTTCAGAATTTTAGCAGACCACAATTTCATCAGAGAACAGTTACACAGTTTTGAAAAGCATAGTTAAGTGGTAGTTAACCCTTTACTCCACAGCCTATTTCTTGTATTGAAAATAGGTGACCACTTAAAGCAGGTTGAAAGTGAAGCAGAATGCACCTTAAGGCACACTCTGCTTCACTTTCAGCCTGCTTTGAGCTACCCTCTGCTAGGATATAGAAAATATTCATGTTGCACCTTTATTACTCTACAAAATGGAACTACTTTCTTCAGTGGAGGAATTAATTAATTGCGTAAAAATGTGAATCTATGGTGTAATGGGTTAATTTGAGACACAGTTTACCAGGGCTCCAGATAAGAGGGAGTTAACTGCACAAATCATCTCTCTTCGAGAGGATTCTAATGAGTAGTGACACCATAGGGTTTAAAGCGTTTCATAAAACTTCGTACAACAAATATTGTCGTAAGTCAGATTGTAAAAGCCTCAATTTTTATTTATTTCTCCATCTGATCCTATCTTGTGACATCCTTTTGGAATCGTCTTTTCAAGACGATTCCAAAGAGATGTCACAAGACAGGATAAGATAGAGAAATCAGAAATTAAATGTATTTTAAAGTATTGGCTTACGACCATTTTTGTCGTACAAAGTTTTATGTAAAAGGCCCCTGGAACTTTACTTACTGCAATAAACATGGAATAGGGATTGGAGCCGTCTGGTAGACTGAGCAGGTTTGGCTGGGTCGGTACAAGCTTCTTCAGTCTAGGACTTGGTGTGCCCCCTGACATCTTGATGTTTGGAATGGTTACACAGTAGTTCTTTATGTTCCTTGTGTCTGCCTCTCGTAGCTGGTTGATTTCCTGTTAAAGTGGGACAAATATATTTCAATTTCTGAGCATCAAAAAAATTAATGTAGGTATTAATCATGATTAGTTTTTTGTGCAGACGCAGTCAGACTATGTGTTAACCTTATCTTGCTAAGTGTTACTTGGACAAGGATCCAAACTGGTAGACAATTGTTTTGTGTTTTCTTCATTTGAAAATCATATTTGCATATATTTTGAAATATTTTGATCAAAATATTTTTCAATTCTATTGAAGGTTCTTTTTGAATTCAGCAATGATAAGCGTTCTTTTGAAGAACTTAAATATTATGTTCAATTTTAAAGTCATGAGTATGCCCCTTAAGAAATATTTCCTATATCCTACCAAATAGCAGCTTAAAACAGGCTGAAAGTAAGCAGAATGCTAGGAGCATTCTGCTCTCCTAATAGTCTGCTTTAAGCAACCATCTGTTTTCAATACTGAAAACAAGATATAATGGGCAAAGGGTTAGGCCCACACCTTTGACTGTAAAACAAATTTAACCCTTTCACTGCGTTTGGCGAAGTGCACTTGCAATTGCAAACAGCTTTAACCCTAAACAGATCCTGTGTAATTCAGCAAATAATTAGAATACCAACTGTTTGACATTCATATTGATTTTTCTTTAATTAAAATGCCTAACATCTAAACTTGAGAAAATAAACAAGACATTTTTAAGCATCTGAAATTGTGTCCATGATAGGGTGAAAATAGAGTCAAAACGTCTTTGAAAATAAAACTCTGTAGTACCTTTGGGAAGACTTTGTGTAGAGCATCAGTAACCTGAAGATCAAACAATCTCTCCTTGTTCATTTTGACATGCTGGACGAGTCTCTCAAGGTAGTGAAAAACCTGCAGAACAAAAATTGAAAACATTCTCTATGATCGACAGACAGATGGAAGGACAGACAAATGGACAGCACAAGTGGAGAAACATAATGAGGTGGTGAGATTTTTGATAAATCAGGGACAATAACTCTTCACAGCCTGGTCCGACTTGGCCCATTATTGATTTAAGATCTAAATCATCTAATACTGGTTCACATTCCTTCATAATATGCCTAGGATTGGTGAACAAAGATCATTTGGAAATTCAAAATGTAAACATAATTGGATATGGAGATTTGGATAATTCAAGGGCAGATAACTCTGGACATAATGATCAGATTCTACCCAAAAACTATAGGTGTCTTTTTCATATGATACCAAGTATATGCCCCTCATATGAAACCAATATGTGAAGAACTCTTTTGAATTATCGCGGTACATCAAGTGTTGACAGACGGACAGAAAAGGTGATTCCTTTAGGGCTCCTGCATTGGTAATGCACGGTCCTAATTAATTATTTTCTTATCATACAGCTAACACAGGATTTTATATTTTTGCCTGATCAGCTAATCAATTAAGATGGGATTTCAAATATTTCTGCTTTACTTTCAGTCTGCTTTAAACAGTTACCTGTCTTAAACACTGATGACAAGCTAATACTGAATTCAATGATTGCTAGATAAAGTTAATGTGTGTTAGATACCTCAGCCTTGAAGTTGTACATATCCAGGTACTCCTGAAAAGGTTCCATCAGACACAACACCTCGCAAAGATACTTCCATCCTGCCCGACTGAAAAACAAAGAAACTCAAATTCCTAAATCTGTTTTCACCAATCCATCATCAGGCTGTCAGTCTCTTTAGACAGATGACGCTTTAAAAAAAAAAAAAGTTGAATTTAAAGCAGAATACTCTTTACAGAACATCCTGCTTCACTTTCAACCTGTTCTAAGCTACCATTTGGATAGAATACTGGAAATGCTTTATTGTGTTTTATGTTAAGGTTTCCTCGGTGGGGACGTAACTATCCTTAGTGTAGAAATATTTAAAGGCATAAAAAGGCATATTTATTAAGTAAAGATGGGTTAAACTTTCAAGCATTACTTTGTTATTCAATTTCCTTTTGATCATTGAACATTATGAAAAGGACGGATATCATGACAGGTGCAAAATAAATCTGTAAATTTTAAGCTTGACTTGGATTATAATTATGTTTACAAAAAGTCTATGAGTGTCAAACAATTTGGATCTGAAGACCATGTTACACAGTATCTGATCAGAATTAAAACTGCTTGCAATGTAGACTTTAGTTGCCTATGGTTGTGAAACGGTGTCAGAGTTGCAATCTGTTTGGGGTTTTGCTTACCTGTCGTGCTGTAGACATGTGATAAATATAGGAACCAGTTCCTCTTTCAAAGCCTTGATTGCCTCTTCTGGTATATCTATTTCACTATCAATGTAGTGCTTGATCCTGAAAGGTTTTTAAAACAACAATTGAATCTGAATCAACACATTCAACCCTAGGGATGAGTATATTTATCATTTACAAACGATACACTTGTTCTATGCAAACAGTGTAGACCTTGATCCCATCCTAAAATAACTTCCTTGTTTAAACTCTTTACCCTATGTGCCATTTCTAGTATTGATGACAAGTCACCACTTAAAGCAGGTTTAAAGTAAAACCAGAATGTGCCTGCCCTTAAGGCACATTATGCTTTACTTTCAGCTACACTACGACAGCTTCAAGCTTCTAGCTGCTAGGATATAGAAAATGTTTTTCATGATACTTAATCATGACTGTATAAAATGGAACTTTTTTCTTTTAATGAGGAATAAATTAAATGCATTTAAATGTGTATCTATGGAGTTAAAGGTCAAAAGAAACTTTACATCAAATATCCGTCCATCTGTCCACAGGCTTTGTCTATGAGAAAGATAGTTTAACTTCTATAAAACATAATACAACGGCTCTCTCTGTACTGCAAACACTTCCTTTCAACGGCACTTGAAATGAATTACCCCAAACGGTCTTGATAGCTCAGTTGGAAGAGCGTCCGCTTTCGAGGCGGGAGGTCATGGGTTCGATCCCCGGCTGGGTCATACAAACGACCATTATCAAAATAGGAAGGTAACTGTAATGCCCAGGTTAGCAGGGTTTGACACTAACGGGAGTCCAGGAGCCAGAGACTCCTTATTATCGTGCCCGACTCCCGTGATTTGCATGTTGGCAGTCCGATGGACTCCTTAAATCTGGAGAAAAAACTAGAGCAAAAAATCATGTTTTGCCGATTTTCTGTAGCAATATCAACCACAACTCTACTTATAGAAAGTTAGAAATCAAACATAAGTCGGCGTTAGTTAAAGAGTCCATGTTTTTGTTTATTTCGTAACATGCCAAACTCTAGCAAACCTTGAATACACACGTGTCATGATTTCTGTTTTGGCACAGCATGAAACTGGTAAAATCCGTCTGGCTACACAAGTGTCACTGTGTGTTCTGATAATTTCTCTGGTGATATACCACAGGGGGCCACGGACAAATTTAAAATGTATCCACTGTTACTATAATATAGTCTATTATTATAGTAGTCTGCTGTTTCCCTATTTTTGTGATTCAGGCCCTTGTTGCCGATATTCTGAACAGGTCGCCGCTTTTGCGGACAACATCAAAGGGAATAAAAATTTAGTGACCGTCTTCAACCCTAGTGACGAGTATAGTTCAAAGGGTAAAGAATTTGGTGACCGTGTTCAACTTTATGTCGATTACAGTGTCAAACTGCAGCTGCAGATTTTGTCCAGTGTCAGATATATATCTAGATAAATATATATAAGTGAACCTAGTGCTATGTCATTCAATCAAAATGGGCGGGCTCCTCAAATCTGCTTTGATGTTTTAACACCTTGTGTGTAAATCGTGTCTGAGTAACTCAGTATGAAAAAAGTATCATGTATAGAGGGGATAATTTTGGATGCTTTTAGAGGCGAACATTCAAGGTGATTATCTGATATTATTCATTTTAGACTTTTTACTGTCAACTTATACAAACTTTCAGCGGTATATGGGAAAGCATCAGTCATTTAGAGATGCCGAAGTTTCATTTTGACGTTCCGCCATATTGGCATAAGTTTTACTTGTAATGGTACGTTTCAACATTGATCTAGATGTTGGACCAAACATTTTTTTTTTTTTTGGAAATCTAATTCTTAGGCCACTAAAAAAAAAAAAATTTTTGCTGGCCCTTGACTTGGATGAAATACGGTACTTGGTGTCCGAAAACATGGAAAATACTTTTGGTCTTGGTGTCCGAAATTAGAGAAGTTGGGTGAGAGAGAGATAGAGAGCAAAGTTTGAGTTGGATTGTTAAAAATATGAACCTGATTTTTGACTAATGGTCAACCACACTTAGCCCACCTAGGCTGGTGCTAGACTTGATAGGCCATTCCAATAGTATTAACCTAATTTATCGGGGAAGAGGGGGTGGGGGAATCATGTGATACTGAGTCTTTGACTGAGCCAGAGGGATTAAAGACATGAACAAATACACATGTTTTTTTTATATTTTTATGTGGACTCCGGGGTTTTCATTCGGACTCCTAAACTTTTAAAGTAAGGAGTCCGGTGGACTCCTTGCTATGAAAAGTTAGTGTCTAACCCTGGTTAGTATTTCTGTTGATGGATACCTTGTTTGTCGCAATTAAAGCTCTAAAGAGCTTATTTTCAATGTTTATCATATGCAACCTTACATAAAGGTTACAATCTCATTACTCCGAACAATTCCAAATGTCTGGTTTTAAGGCAGGTGGCTGTTTGATGCAGGATAAAAGTAATGCAGAAAGCTCCCTTCGGGAGATTTCTGCATTACTTTTGTCCTGCATCAAGCAGCCACTTGTATTTAAAAATCCAAAGTACTCCCTAGTCCTTACTGGGTGATATCTAGAGAGAACTTGAATGCCATAAATTTAACCTCCGAAGAGTAACAACCTCTCCATAGTTGCAATATACTATATAACCATGTTTCCCAAAGAGGTTATTCTGTAAACTCACCTGTTTCTAACATCTACGGCCCATTCTGATGCCTGTTCCCTGGGAGTTGGTGGTGAATTGGGAAGATTGTCTTTGCACACCAGACTGCTTTGACCTTCTCTGAGGACAGGCAGCTTTGGCGAGGTCCTAGTCTCCACCTGAACATCAGCATGTGATGCCATGTCTTCAGCTTTCCTAACTGGGTAAGGTCCTTACATAATCTGGCAAGTTTGGGAAAAAAAACAGTGAACCCATCACACCATATCCTCTGCTTTCGTATAACGAGAACCCTTAGCGAAAATAATCAATAAATGTAACTGGGAGCTACCTTGAATCAATACGGAGAAAAAAATTGTTTTCTAACAGAAAAAAACGCTTAAAGAGCAACCAAACAGTTCAATTTCTGAACCAAATACCAGTTATTTAAATTAACCTTTGGCAGCACCGTGAATTCTCATTTAACCAGAACCATGACGTCATCATCCGGGTAACACTAACAAACACGCTTGTACACAATAGGGTCAAATTTATATGTGGCAAGTGTAAGGTCAATTTCCAGATACTCGCTAGGCGTAATAAACATTTATAGTTTAATTGAAAAATGTGTTATTCGAAATAGACAAAATTTAAAAAAATAAGGAATGTGATCAATTTTGGTATTCGTTTTTTTAATATATATTTTTTTCTAAGTTTCACTGTAATTCCCAGTTTTTCCCGCATTTTTCGGCTATGTTACTGCCAACATCTAATAGCAAACTAGAACGGCTGTTGGTGATGGCGTAAGCAGATGGCACATGCGATATCATATCAAGCGTTTTTGTGAGGCTTCTGGAAATATGGGAAGGTTCTGATGTATGAGAATCAATGATAAATATGCGCTTTTAAATATCTATTTATTCCTACATAAATAACTTGTTTACACCGGTCTGCAATGAAGGGTCACTGATCATACAGGGACAAAATACTGTTTGAAGAATACAAAACACACTTTTGTATCATGGAGGTACCAGTTTCAGTGCACTTAACGTTCAAACTGATCATGGTGATAACAAATCATAAAAGTCTATGGAACAATTATTCCTAGATGTGTAATCAATTGTCTAGGTTAATTCCCTGTAAAAATATTTCCAAAATATTCTATATTTAGCGCAATCGCCACCGTTTCAATGACGTAGTCATTTTGTGCTGAGAACATTTTGTTGTACCTATTTCAGTGAGGGTTGGTTTTATCGAAGTACAGACTGTATCAAAAGTATTTGATCAATAAAAATGTTGTAAGAATCATTCCTGTAATGTTTCCCACCTATATAAATATTAAAAATTAGGATTTTCTCCCTTTTGAATATATAATTGGTTCCTTGTCTATACTGCCTCTCTCCCATTTGAATAAGAAAAACAACAACAGTACATTTTCAGTCATTCCTTTATGAATTATGTTGGTCTCTGTTCCAATTCAGTTTGGCAAGGAGTGGTCACATAATTTTGACAAGTATACCCTGTATGCTATTTTCGTCATTTTTATTTCTTCAAAAGAGTCGATTAAATAATGTAAATCAAATCACAATATCAAGCCATTCAAAAAATAATTTACCGAAAAACGGTTTCTGTATATAAGGAGAGCATACTTTTGTAAGTGTACTGTACATGAAACAAAATAGACGGGCCCACTTATTTCATGTGATTTGGGTGTAGAAGATAACAAAAAATGCATACCACTACAAAATTATGAAAATCAATTGTAAAAAGTGTTATTTTGGAACATGTGTTTTCGGAGTGAAAACGGACATAAGGAAATTGGTTCAAATTGCTATGCTTTATTTTTTATAGTCAATAAATTATCCGTTTGCATCAAATTTTGGATTTTTTGGGACAAAGATGACAGGAAAAGTTTACTTTGCTGATAGCAAAAAGTGATAACGTAATTGAGCTCTTCAGAAAGAAGATAGAGTTGTCGCAGTTAAGTGCACCGAAATAGGTACCTCACTGAAACAGGTACACTGACGATAAATTCCTCAATCCCTTCAGATTTTAAAGTGGTTATTTCCTGTCTGTGTTTAGGTTTCGAGTCTGAGAAAAAACGTCACACCTCTCAAGTTTGGAACAGCACTACAGGTTGAGCACATTGTGCCATTTAAGTGTCGAGGATATTCAACATTACCAGGGGAGTAAACTGTACAAATTCAACATTTTCTCACTCATAAAGCACCAAATCCTATGGTGTCACTACTCTGCGAGACAATTCTAATGAGTAGTGAGTAGTGACACCATAGGGTTTAAATCGGAAATATATAGATTTTAGTTTTTGAAATACCCCCCTTATCTGGAGCCCTAGGGCTGATAACAAAATCCATCAGCTAGATAGAAAATGAAACTCCTAAAACTTGTTCATGTTTTCAATTTTCGTAACAAGCACCTGTCTCATATAAACCTCAGTTTTTAGGCAAAACAAGGACGACATTTCTAAAATCTTTGTCGAAACGATACACTCTATGTGTTCTGATAGATACCTTCATGCAGCTTGCTAATAATCCAAATCAATACTGAAAAAAATTAACAATGTTTCTCCGATAGCGTCTGTTGCCAGGTCGCCATCTTTGGTTCGACATTAGGACCGCGGTGTATGAAATAAAAAAATAAGATAATTTCAAACATTTTAAATTTTGCTTGAAATCAAACTTCACAATTTTAAATTATAAGCTTAGAAAATCAATAAACTTTCAAATGTAATTTTAAAAAGTTTACAAGCGATTGAATTTATCCAATGAATGGATACGTTTTACAGCTTCCGGTTAACCTCGCGCCTGTGATTTACTTTGTTGTGACTTGCGACGGGTTGACCTTATTCTCCGACGGGCACTCGTTGTTTTTATGACATATCCCATTCGTAGGTGGTAAATCGGTATCGGCTACATGGAATAAAGTAGTTCTAAAAAAGACACTGTTTTTACAGATTTAGCACTGAAATATTATTAAAATGGTATAAGTTCTGAAAAATTTACGCAATCTTGATTGTATTCATAATAAATGTAAAACTCTATTAAATCGTTTAATTCCATTTTTAACTAGTAATCCGTAACAAGTAACATCGTACCATAACCGATTCGGACCGAACTATTATCCGCAATAAAACACGGATAAACAGTCAGAGTTACCGAAGTTTAAAGATGCAAATACTAATAAAATCCCATTATAGTAGAACTACGTTTAATGTATTTCATACGTCTTCTACCTAATCGCTTGCTGCGTGGCTTAGTGGTAGAGCGTCCGCTTGCAGTGTGGGAGGTTGCGGGTTCAATCCCCGGCCGGGCCAAACCAAAGACTTGAAAATTGGTAGTAATGGCTTCCCTCCTTGGCGCTCAGGATTTCGGGTTAGCATTACAACTGGTTCGTCGGTATCAGGATAAAGTGACCGGCCGGGTACAGTCCCATTGGTGCACCTAAAAAGTGCCCCTTCTCATAATCATCAGAATTGATGGCGTAGAAGTAATAAATAGAACCTAGAGATAGAATAAATAGACATACGTTGTCAGAGAATACCTACGTTTGCCGTATGTCATAAGTTTGAGCCCCAAAGCTGTCAGAGGAGACATACGTTTACTGGATGTCATATTTATTTCTAATAAAACAGGTGTTGGGAGCTGGTTATAAGAGCCATACGTTGTCTGTATGTCATTCCTCATAATCTGCACCTATTGGTTAAGTTCAATCAGAGATTACCTACGTGTGCCGTATGTCATAAGTTTGAGCCCCAATGGCCCTGTCAGAGGAGACATACGTTTACTGGATGTCATATTTATTTCTACTAAAACAGGTGTTGGGAGGTGATAAAAAGAGCCTAACAATCACTGTATACCATTATTTATAATTTGCACCTACTGGTTAAGTTCAATCAGAGAATACCTACGTTTTCCGTATGTCATAAGTTTGAGACCCAATGGCCCTGTCAGAGGAGACATACGTTTACTGGATGTCATATTTATTTCTACTAAAACAGGTGTTGGGAGGTGATAAAAAGAGCCTAACAATCACTGTATACCATTATTTATAATTTGCACCTACTGGTTAAGTTCAATCAGAGAATACCTACGTTTGCCGTATGTCATAAGTTTGAGACCCAAAGCTGTCAGAGGAGAAATACGTTTACTGGATGTCATATTTATGTCTACTAAAACAGGTGTTGGGAGCTGGTTATAAGAGCCATACGTTGTCTTTATGTCATTCCTCATAATCTGCACCTATTGGTTAAGTTCAATCAGAGAATACCTACGTTTGCCGTATGTCATAAGTTTGAGCCCCAATGCCCTGTCAGAGGAGAATTACGTTTACTGGATGTCATATTTATTTCTACTACAACAGGTGTTGGGAGGTGATAAAAAGAGCCTAACAATCTCTGTATACCATTATTTATAATTTACATCTATTGGTAAAGTTCAATCAGAGAATACCTACGTTTGCCGTATGTCATAAGTTTGAGCCCCAACGCACTGTCAGAGGAGACATACGTTTACAGGATGTCATATTTATTTCTACTACTACAAGTGTTGGGAGCTGGTTATAAGAGCCAAACAATGTCTGTATGTCATTCCTCATAATCTGCACCTATTGGTTAAGTTCAATCAGAGATTACCTACGTTTGCCGTAGGTGTCATAAGTTTGAGCCCCAATGCCCTGTCAGAGGAGACATACGTTTACTGGATGTCATATTTATTTCTACTAAAACAGGTGTTGGGAGGTGATGAAAAGAGCCTAACAATCTCTGTTTACCATTATTTATAATTTGCACCTATTGGTTAAGTTCAATCAGAGAATACCTACGTTTGCCGTATGTCATAAGTTTGAGCCCCAAAACTGTCAGAGGAGAAATACGTTTACTGGATGTCATATTTATTTCTACTAAAACAGGTGTTTGGAGGTGATAAAAAGAGCCTAACAATCTCTGTATACCATTATTTATAATTTGCACCTATTGGTTAAGTTCAATCAGAGAATACCTACGCTTAACGTATGTCATAAGTTTGAGCCCCAATGTCCTGTCAGAGGAGACATACGTTTACTTGATGTCATATTTATTTCTACTAAAACAGGTGTTGGGAGGTGATAAAAAGAGCCTAACAATCTCTGTATACCATTATTTATAATTTGCATCTATTGGTTAAGTTCAATCAGAGAATACCTACGTTTGCCGTATGTCATAAGTTTGAGCCCCAAAGCTGTCAGAGGAGAAATACGTTTACTGGATGTCATATTCATTTCTACTAAAACAGGTGTTTGGAGCTGGTTTTAAGAGCCATACGTTGTCTGTATGTCATTCCTCATAATCTGCACCTATTGGTTAAGTTCAATCAGAGATTACCTATGTTTGCCGTATGTCATAAGTTTGAGCCACAATGCCCTGTCAGAGGAGACATACGTTTACTGGATGTCATATTTATTTCTACTAAAACAGGTGTTGGGAGGTGATAAAAAGAGCCTAACAATCTCTGTTTACCATTATTTATAATTTGCACCTATTGGTTAAGTTCAATCAGAGAATACCTACGTTTGCCGTATGTCAGAAGTTTGAGCCCCAAAACTGTCAGAGGAGAAATACGTTTACTGGATGTCATATTTATTTCTACTAAAACAGGTGTTGGGAGGTGATAAAAAGAGCCATACGTTGTCTGTATACTATTATTTATAATTTGCACATTGGTTAAGTTCAATCAGAGAATACCTACGCTTAACGTATGTCATAAGTTTGAGCCCCAACGCACTGTCAGAGGAGAAATACGTTTACCGGATGTCATATTTATTTCTACTAAAACAGGTGTTGAGAGCTGGTTATAAGAGCCATACGTTGTCTGTATGTCATTCCTCCTAATCTGCACCTATTGGTTAAGTTCAATCAGATATTACCTACGTTTGCCGTATGTCATAAGTTTGAGCCCCAAAGCCCTGTCAGAGGAGACATATGTTTACTGGATGTCATATTTATTTCTACTAAAACAGGTGTTGGGAGCTTGTTATGAGAGCCATACGTTGTCTGTATGTCATTCCTCATAATCTGCACCTATTGGTTAAGTTCAATCAGAGATTACCTACGTTTGCCGTATGTCATAAGTTTGAGCCCCAATGCCCTGTCAGAGGAGACATACGTTTACTGGATGTCATATTTTTCTACTAAAACAGGTGTTGGGAGGTGATAAAAAGAGCCTAACAATCTCTGTATACCATTATTTATAATTTGCACCTATTGGTTAAGTTCAATCAGAGAATACCTACGTTTGCCGTATGTCATAGGTTTGAGCCCCAAAGCTGTCAGAGGAGAAATACGTTTACTGGATGTCATATTTATTTCTACTAAAACAGGTGTTGAGAGCTGGTTATAAGAGCCATACGTTGTCTGTATGTCATTCCTCCTAATCTGCACCTATTGGTTAAGTTCAATCAGATATTACCTACGTTTGCCGTATGTCATAAGTTTGAGCCCCAATGCCCTGTCAGAGGAGACATACGTTTACTGGATGTCATATTTATTTCTACTAAAACAGGTGTTGGGAGGTGATAAAAAGAGCCTAACAATCTCTGTATACCATTATTTATAATTTGCACCTATTGGTTAACTTCAATCAGAGAATACCTACGCTTGCCGTATGTCATAAGTTTGAGCCCCAAAGCTGTCAGAGGAGAAATACATTTACTGGATGTCATATTTATTTCTACTAAAACAGGTGTTGGGAGGTGATAAAAACAGCCTAACAATCTCTGTATACCATTATTTATAATTTGCACATTGGTTAAGTTCAATCAGAGAATACCTACGCTTAACGTATGTCATAAGTTTGAGCCCCAACGCACTGTCAGAGGAGAAATACCTTTACTGGATGTCATATTTATTTCTACTAAAACAGGTGTTGAGAGCTGGTTATAAGAGCCATACGTTGTCTGTATGTCATTCCTCCTAATCTGCACCTATTGGTTAAGTTCAATCAGATATTACCTACGTTTGCCGTATGTCATAAGTTTGAGCCCCAATGCCCTGTCAGAGGAGACATACGTTTACTGGATGTCATATTTATTTCTACTAAAACAGGTGTTGGGAGGTGATAAAAAGAGCCTAACAATCTCTGTATACCATTATTTATAATTTGTACCTATTGGTTAAGTTCAATCAGAGAATACCTACGCTTGCCGTATGACATAAGTTTGAGCCCCAAAGCTGTCAGAGGAGAAATACATTTACTGGATGTCATATTTTTTTCTACTAAAACAGGTGTTGGGAGCTGGTTTTAAGAGCCATGCGTTGTATGTATGTCATTCCTCATAATCTGCACCTATTGGTTAAGTTCAATCAGAGATTACCTACGTGTGCCGTATGTCATAAGTTTGAGCCCCGATGCCCTGTCAGAGGAGACATACGTTTACTTGATGTCATATTTATTTCTACTAAAACAGGTGTTGGGAGGTGATAAAAAGAGCCTAACAATCTCTGTATACCATTATTTATAATTTGCACCTATTGGTTAAGTTCAATCAGAGAATACCTACGTTTGTCGTATGTCATAAGTTTGAGCCCCAAAGCTGTCAGAGGAGAAATACGTTTACTGGATGTCATATTTTTTTCAACTAAAACAGGTGTTTGGAGCTGGTTTTAAGAGCCATACGTTGTCTGTATGTCATTCCTCATAATCTGCACCTATTGGTTAAGTTCAATCAGAGATTACCTACGTTTGCCGTATGTCATAAGTTTGATCCCCAAAGCTGTCAGAGAAGAAATACGTTTACTGGGTGTCATATTTATTTCTTACTAAAACTGGTGTTTGGAGGTGATAAAAAGAGCCTAACAATCTCTGTATACCATTATTTATAATTTGCACCTATTGGTCA
This sequence comes from Gari tellinella, assembly GCA_922989275.2. Lineage (NCBI taxonomy): Eukaryota > Metazoa > Mollusca > Bivalvia > Cardiida > Psammobiidae > Gari > Gari tellinella. Next base: position 40,559,912 of record OV277869.1, on the reverse strand, counting down.
AGTTCAATCAGAGAATACCTACGTTTGCCGTATGTCATAAGTTTGAGCCCCAAAGCTGTCAGAGGAGAAATACGTTTACTGGATGTCATATTTATTTCTACTAAAACAGGTGTTTGGAGCTGGTTTTAAGAGCCATACGTTGTATGTATGTCATTCCTCATAATCTGCACCTATTGGTTAAGTTCAATCAGAGATTACCTACGTGTGCCGTATGTCATAAGTTTGAGCCCCAATGCCCTGTCAGAGGAGACATACGTTTACTTGATGTCATATTTATTTCTACTAAAACAGGTGTTGGGAGGTGATAAAAAAGAGCCTAACAATCTCTGTATACCATTATTTATAATTTGCACCTATTGGTTAAGTTCAATCAGAGAATACCTACGTTTGTCGTATGTCATAAGTTTGAGCCCCAAAGCTGTCAGAGGAGAAATACGTTTACTGGATGTCATATTTATTTCTACTAAAACAGGTGTTTGGAGCTGGTTTTAAGAGCCATACGTTGTCTGTATGTCATTCCTCATAATCTGCACCTATTGGTTAAGTTCAATCAGAGATTACCTACGTTTGCCGTATGTCATAAGTTTGATCCCCAAAGCTGTCAGAGGAGAAATACGTTTACTGGGTGTCATATTTATTTCTACTAAAACAGGTGTTTGGAGGTGATAAAAAGAGCCTAACAATCTCTGTATACCATTATTTATAATTTGCACCTATTGGTTAAGTTCAATCAGAGAATACCTACGTTTGCCGTATGTCATAGGTTTGAGCCCCAAAGCTGTCAGAGGAGAAATACGTTTACTGGATGTCATATTTATTTCTACTAAAACAGAAGTTGGGAGCTGGTTATAAGAGCCATACGTTGTCTTTATGTCATTCCTCATAATCTGCACCTATTGGTTAAGTTCAATCAGATATTACCTACGTTTGCCGTATGTCATACGTTTGAGCCCCAAAGCCCTGTCAGAGGAGACATACGTTTACTGGATGTCATATTTATTTCTACTAAAACAGGTGTTGGGAGGTGATAAAAACAGCCTAACAATCTCTGTATACCATTATTTATAATTTGTACCTATTGGTTAAGTTCAATCAGAGATTACCTACGCTTGCCGTATGTCATAAGTTTGAGCCCGAAAGCTGTCAGAGGAGAAATACGTTTACTGGGTGTCATATTTATTTCTACTAAAACAGGTGTTTGGAGGTGATAAAAAGAGCCTAATAATCTCTGTATACCATTATTTATAATTTGCACCTATTGGTTAAGTTCAATCAGAGAATACCTACGTTTGTCGTATGTCATAAGTTTGAGCCCCAAAGCTGTCAGAGGAGAAATACGTTTACTGGATGTCATATTTATTTCTACTAAAACAGGTGTTGGGAGCTGGTTTTAAGAGCCATACGTTGTCTGTATGTCATTCCTCATAATCTGCACCTATTGGTTAACTTCAATCAGAGATTACCTACGTGTGCCGTATGTCATAAGTTTGAGCCCCAATGCCCTGTCAGAGGAGACATACGTTTACTGGATGTCAAATTTATTTCTACTAAAACAGGTGTTGGGAGGTGATAAAAACAGCCTAACAATCTCTGTATACCATTATTTATAATTTGTAACTATTGGTTAAGTTCAATCAGAGAATACCTACGCTTGCCGTATGTCATAAGTTTGAGCCCCAAAGCTGTCAGAGGAGAAATACGTTTACTGGATGTCATATTTATTTCTACTAAAACAGAAGCTGGGAGCTGGTTATAAGAGCCATACGTTGTCTTTATGTCATTCCTCATAATCTGCACCTATTGGTTAAGTTCAATCAGCGATTACCTACGTTTGCCGTATGTCATAAGTTTGGGCCCCAATGCCATGTCAGAGGAGACATACGTTTACTGGATGTCATATTTATTTGTACTAAAACAGGTGTTGGGAGGTGATAAAAAGAGCCTAACAATCTCTGTATACCATTATTTATAATTTGCACCTATTGGTTAAGTTCAATCAGAGAATACCTACGTTTGCCGTATGTCATAAGTTTGAGCCCCAAAGCTGTCAGAGGAGAAATACGTTTACTGGATGTCATATTTATTTCTACTAAAACAGGTGTTGGGAGCTGGTTTTAAGAGCCATACGTTGTCTGTATGTCATTCCTCATAATCTGCACCTATTGGTTAAGTTCAATCAGAGATTACCTACGTTTGCCGTATGTCATACGTTTGAGCCCCAAAGCTGTCAGAGGAGAAATACGTTTAGTGGATGTCATATTTATTTCTACTAAAACAGGTGTTGGGAGGTGATAAAAAGAGCCTAACAATATCTGTATACCATTATTTATAATTTGCACCTATTGGTTAAGTTCAATCAGAGAATACCTACGTTTGTCGTATGTCATAAGTTTGAGCCCCAAAGCTGTCAGAGGAGAAATACGTTTACTGGATGTCATATTTTTTTCTACTAAAACAGGTGTTGGGAGCTGGTTATAAGAGTGTAGCACCGATAAATACGAAATGTCTCGTTTGCAGTGTTGCTCCAACGCTTTTGTTTAAAGTCTATAATTCTGGCCATCAGCTGTTCGCTAAGCCAAGTTTGTTGTTATTACTGTGACAGCATGTTTAATCACCGCAATCATGGTTTGACATGTGCATTACGTTCTTATCATCAGTAATAAGGAAATCACAGTTGGAAGTAGTTATAGTGTCTTCATATGTATCGCCCAGTCAACATGGGATTAACATATGGCACTTCCTACCAAAGCTGTCACCTTTGTTAGTCTCACTATATGAGAGCAGTGTCCATACCGCTGGGGGCACGTGATGCGAACCATGCGTGATTTAGCCGGTGTAGACACTACGGAGTTTAGATTCAGATTTCGGCGAGTAAAGATGTAAAATTATTAACGCGGGTGGCATCCGCCACCCGGCGTCGGTCGGAAATTTCCCGACGAAACTAAAGTAATATTTCAGACATTACACTTGTGATTTCCTTAACAAATTGCTACTATTGAACAGTTCGTGTTTAATATACTTATGTTGGATTACCACGTATGATTATAACGGTACACTGGATTTCCAGGATTAAAATAAAGCTATCAGAAAACTACATCAACACAGTTTTCATTTTCAACCCTAACCATAAAAGTCACTAAGGGATATACCCAGAAACACCCTTAGTACAGTTGGTTGTAGAATCCATGGCACATTCATATATTTTGTTTGTGTTCGAACCTGGACCTTTTATCGACAAGCGAGTGAACTCTACCATGTGAACTAATTTTCCCCAAAATTCCGAAACGCATTGGATTTACCTCACGGACTACTTCGGAATACAATCAGAATGAATGGAGTACCATAAGACAGTTTTGTGCCGTTTTATCTGGATGTCGGACTTTCCTTTTCCTTATTTCCCCAGTTCAGCGAGTGACTCTAAAACCGTTTTGACTAGTGAATCCACCATTTCCCAGTGAAGCGAGTGATTAAAACCAACATGGAGTAGAATGACAAACTTTCCGGAAGTCTCCACGTGATTTACAGACATTCGGACATTATCAGCTAAAAAGCCGAAAAGGAACTGTACACCTTGACGTTTTTACATTCATTTGATTGAATAATTCTTGAAAACGTTAATCAATACTATTTCAAATTCGTTTATAATTAATCATTAAAGTAAATATCATTTTACTGCTATGGGCAGACATTCTAAATGTCAAATGATAGCAATTTCATTTTTAGTTATAAATGTATGTCACGGCATTCAGGGTGTACTTAGCTATACTGTTTATGTACATTTTCACTTGTAATCATTTCCATAATTTAAAGGTTTTGACTCGACATTTCCTTACTACCAGTATGTATCTACTATATGTAGTTATCACTGCAAGTGCAAACTTCACATTTTTATACTTACCTACATGTAGTAGGTTATTATCATAGCTTAAACGTAGGTAATTTACAATAGGCACAGCCAGTCTATTCTTTTCTGTTTATACCCCTGTATTGTATATTATTTTATATTCTGCATTACCTGTGAAGGAAAAATATTCTGTCTTCACAATATTGTACATTATTAGTAAATAGTAGGCTTACACAATTATCAGTTCAGCCACTAGACACTCGAACATACTTATTTGAGTGGTTTACTACATGTACATACATTTTCAAATGTGTACTTGCTACACGGGTTACTTATAACCATTATATATACCCTACTTATCAAGTAGTCAGGTAGTCCATATACCCTACTGAGTAGTCAGGTAGTCTATAATTCCTACTTATCAAGTAGTCAGGTAGTCCATATACCCTACTGAGTAGTCAGGTAGTCTATAATTCCTACTTATCAAGTAGTCAGGTAGTCCATATACCCTACTGAGTAGTCAGGTAGTCTATATTTCCTACTTATCAAGTAGTCAGGTAGTCCATATACCCTACTGAGTAGTCAGATATTCTATAATTCCTACTTATCAAGTAGTCAGGTAGTCTATATACCCTACTGAGTAGTCAGGTAGTCTATAATTCCTACTTATCAAGTAGTCAGGTATCATATTGTATTCCATACAATATCATTACTTCTCACTCCATGTTAACTACTTTACAAGTAGTTAATGCAATTTACTTGTAATGGCGCCGCCTTACAATCTTCTAGGTAATTGCATATTTTCATTCATACATTGATTAGTGCATTAATTCATGTGTCCTTATATTGGTGTGTGGGTGAAGCTCATTTCCCTTTAAAATGCTATGGTCATTATAGCTTTAAAATACTTATTAGCTATACATACAGAGCAAGTTTTCTAAATATCACTGATAATTATAGAAATAGTTATTGTCTTATAGTACTAGAGTAGGAGGTCGGCCAACTTCCTATTCAAATTCTTTAGGGAACTTATTCTTTATGATAAATCAAATTCATGAGTGAGTGTGAGTGTGAATGAGTGAGTGTGAGTTAATGCAGCATTTCTTCTTAGCATTAGACCCATCTATTATCACCATAGCTGTTTTCATGGGACTGATCTGGTTGATCACCAGTTAGAGCTCTGCACCTATACTTATCTAAGGATGAAATTTATATTGCACTATATCATTGTATTACTAGTTCTAGAACCACATACGGTTCATCCAAACAGAACAATTCATTAACATGTAGCAAAACCATACATGTGTATGACTGTCAAAATGTATAGCCCTGCACTTTACTGTTCACTAAGACAAATCATCTGTAGTTATATATTTCAATTCATTGAATACTATACGTATTTGTAATTCCATAATTACTTGTCCGAGACAATGCTCTCATACTCAATCTGTAACGGTCAAGGAACATACACTATTCCCGTTATATAATTACTATCACGACCCGATCTGCAGGTCAGTAATTTACGTATTTGGAATATGCTATACGGGTTAATTACGAATGGAATATGTAGCTAATTGCTCATATTGTATATACTTGCCTTGTATCTTCATTAACAAGTAGTATGTTTATTAGAATATCGACTACGATTCATTTTCGATTATCATAAGTCAATATTTGTATTTGTAATTTACAATGCATGTATACTGTTGCGTGAACGTAATCGTATTTAGTTGTGTATTTCACTTCAATTAATAACTATGCGTACAGCAAATCCATTTGATTTTCGGGACATTGCTCCCTAACTCCCTTTACGGAACATTGCTTCCTGGGATTAATTATTATACGGCCCGTTGCAGGTCATTTCTTATCATCCTCCTGGATTATGCAGTACGGGTTTTAGAACGAAATACATAGCTAATACATTGCCTTCATCCAGCGTTAATTTTCGTAATATGTTTTCTTTAAATAGCATTTCTTAAACACTAGAAATGTACTTTTCATATTTATCGGTCTACATGATTATCATTATTAGTATTTGCATAAGTCAGATATGTCTTAGATGCGGGGACGCATTCTTTTCTAGGTTGGGGGGATTTGTAGCACCGATAAATACGAAATGTCTCGTTTGCAGTGTTGCTCCAACGCTTTTGTTTAAAGTCTATAATTCTGGCCATCAGCTGTTCGCTAAGCCAAGTTTGTTGTTATTACTGTGACAGCATGTTTAATCACCGCAATCATGGTTTGACATGTGCATTACGTTCTTATCATCAGTAATAAGGAAATCACAGTTGGAAGTAGTTATAGTGTCTTCATATGTATCGCCCAGTCAACATGGGATTAACATATGGCACTTCCTACCAAAGCTGTCACCTTTGTTAGTCTCACTATATGAGAGCAGTGTCCATACCGCTGGGGGCACGTGATGCGAACCATGCGTGATTTAGCCGGTGTAGACACTACGGAGTTTAGATTCAGATTTCGGCGAGTAAAGATGTAAAATTATTAACGCGGGTGGCATCCGCCACCCGGCGTCGGTCGGAAATTTCCCGACGAAACTAAAGTAATATTTCAGACATTACACTTGTGATTTCCTTAACAAATTGCTACTATTGAACAGTTCGTGTTTAATATACTTATGTTGGATTACCACGTATGATTATAACGGTACACTGGATTTCCAGGATTAAAATAAAGCTATCAGAAAACTACATCAACACAGTTTTCATTTTCAACCCTAACCATAAAAGTCACTAAGGGATATACCCAGAAACACCCTTAGTACAAGAGCCATACGTTTTCCGTATGTCATTCCTCATAATCTGCACCTATTGGTTAAGTTCAATCAGAGAATACCTACGTTTGCCGTATGTCATAAGTTTGAGCCCCAATGCCCTGTCAGAGGAGACATACGTTTACTGGATGTCATATTTATTTCTACTAAAACAGGTGTTGGGAGGTGATAAAAATAGCCTAACAATCTCTGTATACCATTATTTATAATTTGCATCTATTGGTAAAGTTCAATCAGAGAATACCTACGTTTGCCGTATGCCATAAGTTTGAGCCCCAAAGCTGTCAGAGGAGAAATACGTTTACTGGATGTCATATTTATTTCTACTAAAACAGGTGTTGGGAGATGGTTATAAGAGCCATACGTTGTCTGTGTGTCATTCCTCATAATCTGCACCTATTGGTTAAGTTCAATCAGAGATTACCTACGTTTGCCGTATGTCATAAGTTTGAGCCCCAATGCCCTGTCAGAGGAGACATACGTTTACTGGATGTCATATTTATTTCTACTAAAACAGGTGTTGGGAGGTGATAAAAAGAGCCTAACAATCTCTGTATACCATTATTTATAATTTGCACCTATTGGTTAACTTCAATCAGAGAATACCTACGTTTGCCGTATGTCATAGGTTTGAGCCCCAAAGCTGTCAGAGGAGAAATACGTTTACTGGATGTCACATTTATTTCTACTAAAAGAGGTGTTGGGAGCTGATAATAAGAGCCATACAATCTCTGTATACCATTATTTATAATTTGCATCTATTGGTAAAGTTCAATCAGAGAATACCTACGTTTGCCGTATGTCATAAGTTTGAGCCCCAACGCACTGTCAGAGGAGAAATACGTTTACTGGATGTCATATTTATTTCTACTAAAACAGGTGTTGGGAGCTGGTTATAAGAGCCATACGTTGTCTGTATGTCATTCCTCATAATCTGCACCTATTGGTTAAGTTCAATCAGAGATTACCTACGTTTGCCGTATGTCATAAGCTTGAGCCCCAATGCCCTGTCAGAGGAGACATACGTTTACTGGATGTCATATTTATTTCTACTAAAACAGGTGTTGGGAGGTGATAAAAAGAGCCTAACAATCTCTGTATACCATTATTTATAATTTGCACCTATTGGTTCAGTTCAATCAGAGAATACCTACGTTTGCCGTATGTCATAGGTTTGAGCCCCAAAGCTGTCAGAGGAGAAATACGTTTACTGGATGTCATATTTATTTCTACTAAAAGAGGTGTTGGGAGCTGATAATAAGAGCCATACAATCTCTGTATACCATTATTTATCATTTGCATCTATTGGTAAAGTTCAATCAGAGAATACCTACGTTTGCCGTATGTCATAAGTTTGAGCCCCAACGCACTGTCAGAGGAGAAATACGTTTACTGGATGTCATATTTATTTCTACTAAAAGAGGTGTTGGGAGCTGGTTATAAGAGCCATACGTTGTCTGTATGTCATTCCTCATAATCTGCACCTATTGGTTAAGTTCAATCAGAGATTACCTACGTTTGCCGTATGTCATAAGTTTGAGCCCCAATGCCCTGTCAGAGGAGACATACGTTTACTGGATGTCATATTTATTTCTACTAAAACAGGTGTTGGGAGGTGATAAAAAGAGCCTAACAATCTCTGTATACCATTATTTATAATTTGCACCTATTGGTTAAGTTCAATCAGAGAATACCTACGTTTGCCGTATGTCATAGGTTTGAGCCCCAAAGCTGTCAGAGGAGAAATACGTTTACTGGATGTCATATTTATTTCTACTAAAAGAGGTGTTGGGAGGTGATAAAAAGAGCCTAACAATCTTTGTATACCATTATTTATAATTTGCACATTGGTTAAGTTCAATCAGAGAATGCCGTATGTCACACGTTTGAGCCCCAACGCACTGTCAGAGGAGAAATATGTTTACTGGATGTCATATTTATTTCTACTAAAACAGGTGTTTAGAGCTGGTTATGAGAGCCATACGTTGTCTGTATGTCATTCCTCATAATCTGAACTTATTGGTTAAGTTCAATCAGATATTACCTACGTTTGCCGTATGTCATAAGTACTTACTAGCTCCACTTTTCATTTTGCCTAAAGGCTCTTTGACCTCGTATGAACTCACCTATGCCAGCTGGAATTATCTCACTAATGGTGCCGCTGTGTGTAAGTGATTAGCCTGTACACGCTGTTTAAGATAAACAGAGATTCCCGGCAGACAGAAAATTCAATGATGACCAACCATTGATGGTATAGCCAATCTATATGTTTTTGAGTATGTTCGGACCAACAGAGTACCGCTATATTGTTTGAATGGGTCATCATAGCAACCAAACATATTAATCTCTAAACGATTCTATTAATTTACTTGTTAATTCAGACAATTCAATATTTAAAAAATATCTTTTTTGTTATTATACATGATCTTACTTTGGTAATACACTTTAAGTATTAAAGAAAGAATAATAACAGTATCTGACGTAATAATGTCACAGTGAACCTCGAAATGTTGCCAAATATCGCTCTATTCACGGCAAAAAAGCCCCAAATTGCACCGTTTCGGGCTCGTACACACGGACAAACAGGTGCACACCCTATATATTTGGTATCAAACTAAAGCTAACATACATAGCTACCTATCTAAGAAAGAAAACAATGTAGAACGTGCTTAAAAACGTCAGTATATGCATTTAATAGAGTCAGGGGGTCTAATTTCATATCAGAAATTAAGTGTTTTTTTAATTTTCTCGGGCTCGTACGCACAGACGGACAATTCAAAATATACATAATTTGCATTGTTAGAAGGCTTAGAGTATGAAGTTTACCGATATGGTGTTCATTTGTGTCAGTTATGATTATTTTGGCAGATATTGTTCATCAAAGGTGAGTAGGGGTACTCGAATTTCACCTAAATTTAACAAATATCTCATCCGTACAGACGCACGAACAGTCGCTCTTACATTATGTAGACTTATTAATGTAGATGTACATATATTTAATATATATGTGAAGTTTCATAGCTTAATCTCTTAAAATGAATAAGATACAGCCACTTATATGAGCCAAAGTAGAGCTTTTTCACGATTTTCGAATACTCACAACGCATTATAGAGCCACCACAGACAGACGGACAATCGTACACGCCAGAATTTTATAAGTACCTGCAGTGTGTATATATAGGTAAAGCGTGATGGTAAGTAATAGTTCATATCTATGTAAATTAAAAAATATAACATGAAAACATGTCCAAAATAGGGTGAAATTGAGCCCCTGTGGTAGGCTATTTCACCGAACCATAACCTTATTAAATTTAATAGCTGAAATATAAATTTACTGTATAATTTCTGTACTAGGACTATATTTAATATATTTACTAACTATTTAGGGCACAATTGACTATTTCTGGTATACGGGTGCCGGGTCCGAGTTAAATTTGAGAAATTTCGATATTTTTTTTTAAATTTCAAGCTTTCTTTGACGCCCTACACAGACGTACATACGCACACACAGACATAACATTATACGTGTACTTAATAAGTATAACATTCACTTTATAGCAAAGAAACATTTATGACGATATCTTACGTAACAAGGTCACAGCGAACCTTGAAAGTTTGCAAAATATCGATGTAAACAAAGGAAATTTCGCGCGCAAAAAGGTTTTCGGGCTCGTACGGACGGGCGAAAGCATGGATCAACTATATATTTTGACATTATAAAACCTTTGTGGTACCTAATAAGTATTCAAAGTATCAGGAAAAAATAATAACTTATCTTTGAGAAATTGACAAACAAAATGTTAAATTGCTAAATTTTATGTTGATTTGTGTACTGATTGGCTCCAACTCGTTAGCCCTTAAATTTTTCGAGTTCACCTTACTCAATACTTGATATCGCTGACAAAACACTTCGTCTACATGGACCCGAAATAATATTATAGAAATATACAATACTTTTTGTGTAATGAGTGAATAACCGAATGTTACCAAATTAAGCAGACGTCAGAATTTTCAACTTTTTACCCATATTTTGCTAATTTCTCAACAACCCCTGATTAGATTTTTTTTGCAACTACTTTTAATCGATAGATAAGTACTAGAGCTGTCGTATATTACCAAATCCAATCAAATCGGTTCTGAGAAATAGTATTTAGATCGATTTTAAATAGGGGGCCACAAAATATTTCAAAATTTACCCTAAAAAATTGCAATAACTTCCTTATATGGTAACGGATCCGAAAACGAATTTCACCACCATGTAGACCTCGTCCATGCACAACTTTTGACACCTCATTTGCTAGGGTGCAATAAACTTGAAAAACGTAATCAACGCTATACCAGTTTAGCCGACTTAGGTGTGGTTAAATATATACACCTGACATGCACCCGAAATGTGAAAATTTTAAAGTGGACCCAGATCTCCGAAAGTTGTGGGGGATATCTGTTATAGTTAGGCAATCATTAATTGGCAAAAAGTAATGACCTTTGGTGTTACGTAACAGGCTGAGGGTCAATTAGATATGATCTCAGTGTCCCTTAAAAGGTATTCAGCCTTACTTCCTTATTTTTTTCCCGATTTTAATAGTTTAAACATATTTGAACCCGAATTATCGATGTCTACCTTGTGCGCTATTCTTTTTCAAAAGATTGCTAATCATAAAAAAAATTGAGGTCTAGGGACTTGGGGAAATAAAAAGAATTTAACATGAAAACATGTCCAAAACAGGGTGAAATTGAGCCCCTGTGGTAGGCTATTTCACCGAACCATAACCATATTAAATTTAATAGCTGAAATATAAATGTACTGTATAATTGCTGTACTAGGACTCTATTTAATAGATTTACTAACTAGAGTGTTTCTGTTATAACGGGTGCCGGGTCCGAGTTGGTGAAATTTGAAAAATTTCGATTTTTTTTCTATTTCTGCCTTTCTTTGACGTCCAACACAGACGTACATACGCACACACAGACATAACATTATACGTGTACTTAATAAGTATAACATTCACTTTATAGCAAAGAAACATTTATGACGATATCTTACGTAACAAGGTCACAGCGAACCTTGAAAGTTTGCAAAATATCGATGTAAACAAAGGAAATTTCGCGCGCAAAAAGGTTTTCGGGCTCGTACGGACGGGCGAAAGCATGGATCAACTATATATTTTGACATTATAAAACCTTTGTGGTACCTAATAAGTATTCAAAGTATCAGGAAAAAATAATAACTTATCTTTGAGAAATTGACAAACAAAATGTTAAATTGCTAAATTTTATGTTGATTTGTGTACTGATTGGCTCCAACTCGTTAGCCCTTAAATTTTTCGAGTTCGCCTTACTCAATACTTGATATCGCTGACAAAACACTTCGTCGACAAGGATCCGAAATAATATTATAGAAATATACAATACTTTTTGTGTAATGAGTGAATAACCGAATGTTACCAAATTAAGCAGACGTCAGAATTTTCAACTTTTTTACCCATATTTTGCTTATTTCTCAACAACCCCTGATTAGATTTTTTTGCAACTACTTTTAATCGATAGATAAGTACTAGAGCTGTCTTAAATTACCAAATCCAATCAAATCGGTTCTGAGAAATAGTATTTAGATCGATATTAAATAGAAGGACTTGGGGACCACACAGTATTTCAAAATATATCCTAAAACATGCAATAACTTCCTTATATCGGTAACGGATCCGAAAAAAGAATTTCAACACTATGTAGACCTCGTGCATGCACAGCTTTTGACACCTCATTTGCTAGGGTTCAATAAACTTGAAAAACGTAATCAACGCTATACCAGTTTAGCCAACTTAGGTGTGGTTAAATATATACACCTGACATGCACCCGAAATGTGAACATTTTAAAGTGGACCCAGATCTCCGAAAGTTGTGGGGGATATCTGTTATAGTTAGGCAATCATTAATTGGCAAAAAATAATGACATTTGGTGTTACGTAACAGGCTGAGGGTCAATAAGTTATGGTCTCAGTGTCCCTTAAAAGGTATTCAGCCTTACTTCCTTATTTTTTTCCCGATTTAAATAGTTTAAACATTTTTGAACCCGAATAATCGATGTCTACCTTGTACGCTATTTTGTTTTAAAAGGTTGCTAATCATAAAAAAAATATGAGGTCTAGGGACTTGGTAAAAATTACCACTGAGTCCTGTGATGCTCAGCCCAGCGAATATTAGATTATATCGGGTGCTAAACCTGCAGCCAGTATACACAGCATCAAGTGGCCAGGCTGCATTACTGATAAGCCACTGGGCAATTATCGCTGCAGTCGCTATGGTAACGGGGCTGACCTCAGCGAGCCTGTGTATAGAGCAGAAATCGACATAGTGGAAATTAGACCCAGTATTTCTGGCCATGTTTGAGCCCCAACACTGTCAGAGGAGACATACGTTTACTGGATGTCATATTTATTTCTACTAAAAGAGGTGTTGGGAGCTGATAATAAGAGCCATACCATCTCTGTATGACATTACTTATAATCTGCACCTATTGGTTAAGTTCAATCAGAGAATACCTACGTTTGCCGTATGTCATAAGTTTGAGCCCAACGCTGTCAGAGGAGACATACTTTTACTGGATGTCATACTTATTTCTACTAAAACAGGTGTTGGGAGCTGATAATAAGAGCCATATCATCTCTGTATGTCATTACTTATAATCTGCACCTATTGGTTAAGTTCAATCAGAGAATACCTACGTTTGCCGGATATCATAAGTTTGAGGCCAGATGCCCTGTCAGAGGAGACATACGTTTACTGGATGTCATACTAATTTCTACTAAAACAGGTGTTGGGGGCTGATAATAAGAGCTATTCGTTGTCTGTATGCCATTACCTTAAATCTGCACCTATTGGATAAGTTCAATCAGAGAATACCTACGTTTGCCGTATGTCATAAGTTTGAGCCTGAAAACTGTCAGAGGAGACATACGTTTACTGGATGTCATACTTTTTTTCTACTAAAAAAGGTGTTAGTAGGTGATAATAAGAGCCATACCATCTCTGTATGTCATTACTTATAATCTGCACCTATTGGTTAAGTTCAATCAGAGAATACCTACGTTTGCCGTATGTCAAAAGTTTGAACCCCAACACTGTCAGATGCGAGATACGTTTACTGGACGTCATACTCTTTTCTACTAAAACAGGTGTTGGGAGCTGACAATAAGAGCCATATCATCTCTGTATGTCATTACTTATAATCTGCACCTATTGGTTCAGTTCAATCAGAGAATACCTACGTTTGCCGTATGTCATAAGTTTGAGCCCCAATGCCTTGTCAGAGGAGACATACGTTTACTGGATGTCATCCTTATTTCTACTAAAACAGCTGTTAGGAGATGATTATAATAGCCATACAATCTCTGTATGTCATTACTTATAATCTGCACCTATGGGTTAAGTTAAATCAGAGAATACCTACGTTTGTCGTATGTCATAAGTTTGAGCCCCAAAGCTGTCAGATGAGACATACGTTTACTGGATGGCATACTTTTCCCGCGTAAACAGCTGTTGGGAGATAAAAAGAATAGCCATACCTTGTCCGTATGTCATTACTTATAATATGCGTCTATTAGTGAAGTCCAGTCAGAGAATACCCACGTTTGCTGTATGTCATAAGTTTGAGCCCCAAAGTTGTCAGATGACACATACGTTTACTGGATGTCATACTTTTCTCTACTAAAACAGGTGTTGGGGGCTGGTAATAAGAGTCTTACGTTGTCTGTATGTCATTACTTATAATCTGCACCTATTGGTTAAGTTCAATCAGAGAATACCTACGTTTGCCGTATGTCATAAGTTTGAGCCCCAACGCTGTCAGAGGAGACATACGTTTACTGGCTGCCATACTTATTTATACTAAAACAGGTGTTAGGAAGTGATTATAAGAGCCATACAATCTCTGTATGTCATTACTTATAATCTGCACCTATGGGTTAAGTTAAATCAGAGAATACCTACGTTTGACGTATGTCATAAGTTTGAGCCCAAACACTGTCAGATGAGACATACGTTTACTGGATGGCATACTTTTCCCGCGTAAACAGCTGTTGGGAGGTGAAAATAATAGCCATACCTTGTCCGTATGTCATTACTTATAATATGCGTCTATTAGTGAAGTCCAGTCAGAGAATACCCACGTTTGCTGTATGTCATAAGTTTGAGCCCCAAAGTTGTCAGATGACACATACGTTTACTGGATGTCATACTTTTCTCTACTAAAACAGGTGTTGGGAGCTGGTAATAAGAGTCTTACGTTGTCTGTATGTCATTACTTATAATCTGCACCTATTGGTTAAGTTAAATCAGAGAATACCTACGTTTGCCGTATGTCATAAGTTTGAGCCCCAACTCCCCTGTACAGAGGTGACATACGCGCCGTAAGCATTTTATTCAATGAAAATGACGACCAGAAACTACAACTACACTTGTGACGTCATAACAAGAGTGTTGATAAAAGTATGTGTTCAATTAGGACAATGACCTACAGAGATTTTGAATACGATTCGGAAAACTAATATGAAATCAACTTGTTGTCTGGTACTTGTTTTGAAATGACATGCACGGTTTAGAAAAGGATCAACATCAATTAAAGAAAATGAACAAAGCGGGCGTTTTTTAACTATAAGGCATAATTCATTAAATTTGACAAAGTGAACGAATTAGTGAACAGATCAACGAATATTGAATGTGTGTTAACATACCATATACATGGGTATACATATACATAGGACAAGTGGGTAAAACTAAAAGTATAACATACAGTAAACGCATGTTTCATCTGTCAAAGCTTTGGGGCTCAAACTTATGACATACGGCAAACGTAGGTATTGTCTGATTGAACTTAACAAGTAGGTGCAGAATATAAGTAATGACATACAGACAACGCATGGCTCTTATTATCAGCACCTGCTTAAGTAGAAAAGAGTATGACATCCTGTAAACGTATGTCTCCTCTGACGGCGTTGGGGGCTCAAACTTATGATTGACATACGGCAAACGTAGGTATTCTCTGACTGAACTTAACCAAAAGGTGCAGTTTATAAGTAATGATATATAGAGATGACATAGCCCTTATTATCACCTCTCAACACCTGTTTTAGTAGAAATAAGTATGACATCCAGTAAACGTAGGTCTCCTCTGGCAGGGCGTTGGGGCTCAAACTTATGGCATACAGCAAACGTAGGTATTCTTTAATTCGACTTAACCAATAGGTGCATATTATAAGTAATGACATACAGACAGCGTATGGCTCGTATTTTCAGCTCCAAACACCTGTTTTAGTAGAAAAATGATTGACTTCCAGTAAACGTATGTCTGCTCTGACACGGCTTTGGGGCTCAAACTTATGACATACGGCAAACGTAGTTTTTCTCTGATTGAACTTAACCGATAGGTGTAGATTTTAGGTAATTGACATACCGACAACGTATGGCTACCGGTATTATTATCAGCCCCAAACACCTGTTTCATAGGAAAAAAGTATGACATCCAGTAAACGTATGTCCTCTCTGACAGGGCGTTGGGGGCTCAAACCTATGACATACGGCAAACGTAGGTATTCTCTGATTGAACTTAATCAATAGGTGTAGATTTTAGGTAATAACATACCGACAACGTACAATGTATGGCTATTATGATCAGCCCCCAACACCTGTTTCAGAGGAAAAAAGTATGACATCCAGTAAACGTATATCCTCTCTGACAGGGCGTTGGGGCTCAACCTTATGACATACGGCAAACGTAGCTATTCTCTGATTGAACTTAACCAATAGGTGCAGATTATAAGTAATGACATACAGAGATGGTAAGGCTCTTATTATCAACTCCCAACACCTGTTTAAGTAGAAAAGAGTATGACATCCAGTAAACGTATGTCTCATCTGACACGGCTTTTGGGCTAAAACTTATGACATACGGCAAACGTAGGTATTCTCTGATTGGACTAACCAATAGATGCAGATTATAAATAAAGACATACAGAGAATGTAAGACTCATATTACCAGCCCCAAGCACCTGTTTTAGTAGAAAAAAGTATGACATCCTGTAAACGTATGTCTGCTCTGACGGCGTTGGGGCTCAAACTTATGACATACGGCAAACGTAGGTGATCTCTGATTGAAATTAAGTTAACCAATAGGTGCAGATTATGAGGAATGACATACAGACAATGTATGGCTCTTATTATCACCTACTAACACCTGTTTCAGTAGAAAAAAAGTGACATCCAGTAAACGTATGTCTCCTCTGACAGGGCTTTCGGGGCTCAAACTTATGACATACGGCAAACGTAGATATTCTCTGATTGGACTTAACCAATAGGTGCAGATTTTAAGTAATGACATACAGACAGCGTATGTCTCTTATTACCAGCTCCTAACAGCTGTTTTAGTAGAAAAAAGTATGACATACAGTAAACGTATGTCTCATCTGACAGGGCATTGAGGCTCAAACTGCGTGTCCTTTCCTATAATCTACATCTATTTGTTAAGAGCCACATGTTGTCAGTATGTCATTAATTTTTAGCAACACATGTACATGTACTTGTTTGGTTCATTTAGAGGAGACATACGTTTACTGTTTGTCATATGTTTATCTACTAGAACCGCTTTTGAGGTGATAATAAGAGCCATACGTTGAAGTTAACAAATTATTTAGGAGCCTTCTGGTTTACTTGTATTAATATGCTTTCTGCCTTTTCTATTTATTTTAGTCGTCACAATGTAAGTTAATAGTTAATACCTCTATTACTGTGAATGGCACTTACAAACAAGGAACAGTCAAATCGGGACTATCTTTTATTTCATAGTCGTATCATAACTTAATTCATATATTCTAGTTGCAAAACACAATATTTTATGCAAGATTTTCTTCTGTTCCAAATATAAATACATGTACATGTACTTAAATCATGCTAAATGAAATGTTTGCTTTACTTATAGAAACGGCCCCATTGGCTTTTTAGGACATAGATTAGAAGACATGAGCATTCTCTTTATTTTCAACTGTCATCCATCTTCAAAACAGAAAACGGCTATTGGGTAAAGGGTTCAGTTAACAACAAGGGCCACTATGGCCCTATATCGCTAACCTTGTACACCATCTAAAACCTGACCTAAAACAAGATGCGTGTCCCGGATACACGAATGCCTCCAGTTACAGGGAGGGCAACTCTGACTATCCTATGACTAGAAATGTGTTCCTCGGAACACATGTGTCACCTGCTAGCAAGCACATGTGGAACAAGAGTTCAGTGTGACCCAAAAAGCATGACAGATGGACGGACAGACAGACGCCGGAAAAGTGATCCCTAAGTGTCACCTTTGCCTACAGCAGGTGACACAAAATGTGTGAGTTAAAAAGCTGAAACTGTCATGGAGTACCATTTAGACCAGGCTTTTGGTGAAATTCTGTGTCGTTGGCCAATCAGTCGGTTATTCAGTTCTTCCTTTTTTGTGAAGACTGGATGATTATTCTCGCAAAAATGAAACTCTTGTGAGGAAATTTGATGGCCAGATTATCGTTGCTGGCAGCTTAAAACAGCTGAGTGAGGTGCGTGTATAGATTAGTAACCACACATTGCACATCACATAGTGACGTAGCTTTGGAAACAAAATTCCTTGTTTAGGTTTATGGATGGACTAAATCGTTTACACTGCAAAGGACAAGTCTTCGTGAAATAGACGGGCTCCGCTAAGGCTCCGTCCCGTCTATTTCACGAAGACTTGTCATAATGCAGTCTAACCTATATTTTGAGGAACTCAAGGGCCATATTGGTGCCGCTGGTTATAGATATCGGTCTTCAATTTATTGACAAAAACATTTCCAGAAAGTTTGGTGAAGATCAGATGAAAAGCGCTGTGTTTGTGAAACACAAATGCCCCCCAGCAAGCATCATTCCCAATTTGTAAAACAAAAATTCCAATTCTGTGTAAAAAAAATTTTTTTTACAAGTTGTTCCTAATATTAAAGTAAAAAATACATAAACAAGAGGGCCATGGCCCAAAATTCGCTCACCTGAGGACATTGAAGTCTGTACCTAAGTTGACTGGGCAAGACAACATTTTAATATACATGTAGCTATAAATGGAGTTATCTTCCGGACAAGAAAACATGACAAAAGTGAATTTTGTTGCCAAGCTTATGACCCTTATCCATGACACATCCTCTTATCAAGCTATTTCCATTTCCGGTAAATGATAATTATTTCACTAGCGTTAGCAGAACTGGAGTTATTTTCCTGACAATAAAATATGACAAAGGGGAAAAACAAAATATTGCTGCCCTTGTGCATGGCATTTTCTCTCATCAGTTTCTTTCCATACATAAAATTTCATTACAATAGCATCAGTAGAACTGGAGTTGTCTTCTTGACAAGAAAATATCACAAAGGGAAATAACTCAAAAAACAATGATGTCAGAGTTATGGCCTTTGCAAATAGCACTTCCTCTCATTAGGCTCTTTCCAAATAGGCAATTTCATTTTACCCATTACCCCATAGCCTGTTTCTAGTTTTGAAAATAGGTGGCCACCTATGGCAGGTTGAAAGTAAAGCAGAATGGGTCTTAATGCACACTTTGCTTTACTTTCAAACTGCTTTAAGCTACCATCTACTAGGATATAGAAACTTATTTCGCATCTTACATTTTCATGACTGTTTAAAGGGGAATTATTTTCTTAAGTGGAGGAATAAATCAAAGGCCTAAAAATGCACATTTATGGGGTAATGGGTTAACAAAGGTCAGTATTTATTGGGGGAAAGGGTTGAATCCTGGACAACAAAAAATGACAAGACATACAGATAACTGTGACAAAACCAATATTAAACATATGTATAAATATGGCATAAGACATAATTACATAACTGTCAGTGGATCACTTCCAGATCCTGTTTCTCTAAGTATGAAGCAGACTGAACCATTTCTAAACTTTAGCAGACAACATGTTCAGTTCTGTTGGCCTGATCACTGAGGTCAAGTATTATGCAAGAGTACCGTAGCATTTGCAGCTGCTGGGGGCTTACCCTTACCAGACTGAAATGATGTCTGCTAAATACCTACTGTATGTGAAAAATGTACAATTTTTTTTTTAGAAAATGTTAAGTTGGTAAATGAGTGGCAAATAGTTTGGATCCAGATTAGATGCAGCATTATGTTGCATCTGATCTGGATCCAAACTGTTTGCAAATATTGGCTATTTGCCCATAGTATATTAAGGGTAACTCAGGTAAATACAGTTCTGCTTAAATCAAAAATACTGTGAAACCTGCCTAGAGCAGCACTTAAACTGTGCAGGGTGGTGTCAAATGTGACCCTAGGGATTTCATTTTAACAAACTATAGAGGGATCCACCAGGAGATTCTACTGTACAAATATCAAAGCTTAGGGCCTAGTAGTTTTGGGCAAGAAGATTTTTTAAAGTTTTTTGCTTTTTTGCTTTTTCAAGCAGAGTTTGTGCTTTTTTTCCTTTCATTTGAACAACTTCTGTAGAGAAGCATCCAAGGAACATCATGAGCAGTTTGAACTCTCCCTACAATCAAGCGGGTTCAGAGGAGCTGTCGTTTGAAGTAAATGTGAACGGACAGACGGACAGATGGACAGACGTACTACGGACGGTGAGCGGTCACAATAGCTCACCTTGAGCCTTTGGCTCAGGTGAGCTAAAAATAATAAAACAAATGTGGAAAACTAGCTAACAGGTCTTTTCTGATATTTTAGCACAAATAAGTGAAATCAATTCCAAAAACTCTTCCCAAATTATTTGATTTAAAAATCTCGAATCAGACATTGCATTTTTCAAATAATGGTCAGAAAAGGCCTGCATATAAAATGTATAAACACAGTATCATAAAAATAATGTCCAGGTTGTAGTTGCTGCTCAAGTTTTATGTCCCAAATAAGTATCTGAGGCATGTCATTTCAGGTTACGACATCAGGCCCTATGCTTAAAAAACTTTTTGTTATATTGTTCTCAAGCTTTTGATTGGTAGATTTGAGCATTCTGCTCAAATATATCCAATCAGGGGCTTGAGAACAATCAAACACTTCACTCAAAAGCTTTAGAAGCATAGACACATGTTTTAAATGTTTCTTTACCCCCTAAACTACACTCACGGAATTTAAAAACTGTGCATGGTTAAAACTTATTTCAAATGAACACGTTTTCAATAAGCTCACGTAAAAACGGTTTATACAGCTGATTAAAGTGTGTAGAAGCTATTGCTTACCCATTTCGTGAAATTTAGGTAAATTTTGCGCGTCAAAAAACGTTTGTCTATTTTGGCATAAATTGGTCAGAACATGCAACACTTTTTCAACGTATACTGATTGTTTTGGCAGTAAAGCATCGGAAAAACAAGTAAGATTTGTTTTATCAACCATGACGGTTATGCAACGGCTGTCTGAAAATGCGCGTTTACGTTCAGTCAGCATATTAGAGGTTGGAATTGAAGGAAAAATGATGTTGCCGGCCGATTTGGCCTTAATCGTAACATCATGTTGCCATTATGGAGATGTATCGACAAATTGGCAAAGCTCGCGAGAACCTGCGACCAAGGATATCGCTATTAACGTAACGTCGACAAGATACGTATTTGGCCGTAACACATGTGCTTGATCGTTTTCAGTCTTCAAACTTCACGGCTAGAAACCTTCTAGGAGTTCGTCTAATCAGCGGGAGGACAGAGCTGAAAAGATTACGCTAATTTTAAATCCGTTCTTGACGTCCTACCGTTCTGACGTCAAACCCGCCATATTGTCTTAAAGGCATGGAATCGCTCTCCAACACGTTGACTGGCCTGAAGTCTCATTGATCTCACACTAACTGAGTACGTTTTGGGTGAGATTGAATATCATTTGCGACGTCTACCGAACCAGCCATTGACTTTGGAACAACATTTTTTTTGTGGATTTTTAGCCATGGTACGAAATGATATTACTTATCAGTTTTTCGCAGCGTTGGCGAGGTCTATTCGACGATGATGGCATGATTGCTTTGATGCAAACGGAGGACACATGCGTTATTAATTGTGTGGCATGGGTTTTGACCCTTAATGACAACAAGAGCTGTATGCTTCCCTAAATCGCTCACCTGTAGCCATTGATGTAAATGTAACATATCTTGGAAAGCTGAGAAATGATAACAATATGATTGTGCCAATTGCTGATTGGATGATGCTGAGTGCAAAATAGGTAAGCTTAGGGTACTGTAGTTTAAGAGAAGATTTTTTAAGATTTTTTTTAAAAAAATCTATTTTTAGCTCCTGTGACCTAAATATGCAACAGACCGGAACCATTTGAACAATATTGGTAAAGTATACCTCTAGGAGTTACACCATGCCAAATATCAAAGCTCTAGCTATATTAGTTTCAGAGAAGTAGAGGTTTGAAGATTTCACTATTTAACTTTATGTAAATTTGTGACCCCCGGGCCACGGTCATATTTGACCCCAGGGACATTATTTGAACAATCTTGATAGAGGAACTGAAGATGATGCTTTGTGCAAAAATATCTAAGCTCAGGGTACTGTTGTTTCAGAGAATAAGATTTTTTAAGTTTTTATTGAAAAAACTCTATTTTTAGCTCCTGTGACCTAGATATGCAACGGCCCGGAACCATTTGAGCAATATTCGTAAAGTACCTAGAGAAGTTACACTATGCTAATTATTAAAGCTCTAGCCATATCAGTTTCAGAGAAGAAGAGGTTTGAAGATTTCACTATATAACTCTTTGTAAATTTGTGACCCCGGGCGGGGCCAATTTTGACCCCAGGGGCATAATTTGACCAATCTTGATAGAGGACTTGAAGATGATGCTTTGTGAAAAATATCTAAGGTCAGGGTACTATGGTTTCAGAGAAGAAGATTTTTTAAAGTTTTTATTGAAATAATCTATTTTTAGCTCCTGTGACCTAGATATGCAATGGACCGGAACTATTTGAACAATATTGGTAAAGTACCTCTAGAAGTTACACTATGCCAAATATCAAAGCTCTAGCTATATTAATTTCAAAGAAGAAGAGGTTTAAAGTTTTCACTATATAACTTTATGTAAATTTGTGACCCCCGGAGCGGGGCCATTTTAGACCCGAGGGACATAATTTGAACAATCTTGATAGAGGACCTGTAGATGATGCTATGTGCCAAATATCTAAGCTCAGGGTATTGTGGTTCCAGAGAAGATTTTTTTAAAGTTTTTATTGAAACGATCTATTTTTAGCTCCTGTGACCTATATATGCGACGGATCGGAAATATTTGAACAACTTTCAAAGAGGTCTATATAAGGATCAATCCTGCCAGGTTTGGTTAAAATCCATCCAGTAGTTTAGGAGGAGATGTCGTTTAAAGAAATTGTTGACGACGGACGGACGGACGACGACAGACACAGCACGATCAAAATAGCTCACCTTGGCACTTTGTGCCAGGTGAGCTAAAAAGGCATAGCAATACAATCATGATTGACATCACACATTAATGACTCTTATGAATCGTTAGATTGATGTTTAAACTAACACTTTAAAGGGACTCGCAACCGGATGGTGTACTTGTCAAAATAAAATAAAATACTCAAATAAAAGCAAATTTGTGGCATTATTTGGCTTCTGACATTAAAAAAATATGATCAGTCCAAAAAAAGTTTCAAGAATCGTCACCGAATCTTAGATTTTTAGATATTTTCCATCGTTTTTCTATACCGACTAGTAGACGGTATAGTTGTTGTTGTTGCTTCTCTACACGGGCTCAGACATAAACACGAGCCGAATTACGAAGTTGTATGCACTTTCGATCGCTACACATTGAAATACGTTAAATCGTTCCGAGATAAACGGATAGTTCCGTGGTCCATTGGTCTAAGCGGTTTCCCCTATTTTGCCTTCTGTCCGCCAATGCCGGGCCCCGGGTTCGAATCCCACCAGAGACCAGTATTTTTTTTTATTGAAATACATTTTTTTTAAACAGAATTTCTTATCCTAAACTAATTCTTTACCATTTATATAAGCGTTTGACACATATTTACAAATTACTATTTTTAATGCACCATCTGGTTGCGAGTCGCTTTAACACAGTCAATTTATATCTGGTTTGTTATTCCTATTATTTATACATGTAATGCTATTCCTAATGCACACTTTTTAAATGCCGTGAGTATATATACAAAACAAACCAAAAATGAATAGCCCTCTTCAGTTTTACGTAAGTATGAAATATCCCTCTTGGCAGTCAATGAAATAAGCTTTGGACAAAGTTAGGACTTGCTTATACAGCTTCCAATGCAAAATGTAACATATTAAACAAATAAATACATTATAATTATCTTGAAACATTTTAAAGACACTGGTTTTTACTTTATATTTCACCTCACAGTCTTGTGCTTCTAGATAAGCAGAACAGGTGCTATACATGTTTCTATGTACACACATGTCACTTTCTATATGAAAGTCTTTCCATAAATGGGAAAGGGGAATAACTCTTGAAGTATTGCTGTAAGAATCTTGTCCATGATACTTCCACACGTCCTGCTCTTTCCATAACTGAAATAATAAAAGACAAACATGTAATATAATGACATAAAATTTATGTATAAAACTAGAAGATGGCTTTGTCTATAAATCAAATATGATGCCTCTGCTGCTATATGCAAAAATAGTTCAAATAGGTGTGATTGGTGTTGAAACCACAAACTGTTACATGTACAAAGTTTCCATGTCCAAGGGGCATAACTCTGCCAAACATTATGCAACCAAATTCAAATGTGACCTGCATGTTGGCATGATGTGCTTATAAGTTATATTTCAAATTTGCAAAATGTCAAAACATGACACAGATAATGAAAACAAATTATTTGAAATTGTCTATTTCTAAGTGACTTAACAATTGCCAATAATTATTTAATAAGAACCAAATTTGAATTTGACCTGAATATTCTCATGATAAACCTATATTCAAACTTTGAATTCAATATGGGAAAGGGGTAACTATGCCGGGCCATTTCATGGAGGGGCCATAAAAAGCTAAATATGAAATTTGGTAAAAATTATCATCCATAAACCATTTTGAGTTGTTTGGCATGCATGGATGGACACCCGTCGCAGGGTTTCACATAATAGGTTCTGCCACGACAGGCCTATAAAACTTGATTCAAATTAATTGGACACCGTTATTGTCAAAGATGAATAAGAAAATAGTAACAATTACAGCAACAAACTTTTTCTACCATGTGACTATGACAATATGCCCCTCCTCTACTCAAATGATCAGCTCATCAGTGGAAGGTATTCAATAGCGTATGCCACAGCCCTTGGAGATCAGGAACATTGCTCAAGAGTAATCCTCGACTACACACTCCTGTGTCCAATCTCGCTTCAATGACTTTTGCTTGAATTGCTCATCCTGTAAACAGGAAAGTAAAATGTGTAGTTAAGCCATGTTCAGTGGCCTGTCAGCAAAACAGACATAGATGTCTCAAGACAGATAACTGCTAAAGCAATAGTAATGAAGGAACCTCCAAAATATGGCAAAGTATGATGAAGTATAGCAGTAAGCTCCTACAAATAGCTTTATCTTTACTTTCAGCCTGCTTTCAGTAGCCACTAGTCTGAAACAGTTTTAAAATCAAAGCAGAAAAGTAGAGATGAGATATATAGTATCGTATATGCAGTATCATTTGAGTACCGAGTATGAAGGAAACTGTTAACTTGTTCACCCCTGAAAGGAACTCAAGCTTTAATTTCACCCAGGTTTAAGCAGTAAGCTGTATTAACCCTTACTGTGAGGGTAATATTACATCATTTGCAAACAGTGCACATCAAAATCAGAGAGCTGCAAAAGGAGATCCTATGATTAGGGTCTATAGATACAGTTGTCATAATCGAAATAATTTTGGAAAGCTGAAAAAGGTGTCCATAGGACACAGATGCCCATACCTTCAATCAGCAATTAATATTGGATATTTTTATAAAATCAAAGGCTTATAACTCTGTAAATGTTAATCAATGTTGGCATAAAATACCCAGGTACACATGTGCATGTCCATGAATTTTCGGTTACATGTACAAATACTCAAGAGTTATGCACACCACAAACTTTCTAGATAAAGACGATCTATATGCTACACAGCCCCCAACTTTTGGTGGAAACATTTCCAATTTATACAACGAGAGCACCCAAATAGGTGCTAGACGCTTGACTTTCTCATACTTGAGATGGCTACATTTTCCAAACTTAAAGAATGTGTATGGGTGTTTAATACTTTCTTGACCATAGAAGTTTGTAAGCAACAATATCTCAAACATGCTTGCATCTACATGTGTTTACTACATGTATACTGGTAGCCATATTATATGGCTACCAGTATACATGTAGTAAACACATGTAGATGCAAGCATTTTATGATATTAGAGGAAATAATAATACCTGCCTTGTTTTTAACAAGTTTCCCTTTTGATACTAACAAGTATTCAAAGTTTCAAACGAGTAACTTTCTACATATTGCGAAATTTCATTTTCAAATTTTGAGTCAAGCAAGAGCAATACTTCTGGAGTGACTTATCCCAGGGTTATCTGTCTTGTTGTAAGGCAGTGCCCTTTTGATACTGAACAAGTATTCAAATTTGAAGTTAATACCTACTGTAAATGTTGAGAAACTATAATTACAAATTTCAAGTAAATAAAACAAGGAAAATCACTATTATATATGGAATCATTGGAATGACACTGCCCAGGATAACCTGTCTTGTTGTAATGAGTTGCCCTTTTGATATCAAATAAGAATTCAAACTTTTAAGTTGATACCTTTGAAAGTTACTGATGAATTTCAATTTTAAAGTTTTGAGTCAAGGGCAATAACTCTGGAATAACAAATTCCAGAGTTGCCTGCCTTGTTATAATGAGTTGCCCTTTAGATACTGAACAACTATTCGTAGTTTCAAATGGATACCTATGACAGTCATTTAGAAATGTTGTCTTACAAAATATTTTACATAAAAACTTGGCCAAAGCAGACTATGGGGTGACAACGATAGCTTGACTTTTTCAACAAGGGTCACTTATTATGGCTCTTAATTGCTCACCTGGTATACCATGTAAACTTTACCTATAGTGACCTAGATTATGACTGGACAAGACCCACAATAAACCTTAAGAGTGTTAACAAGATTTTTTATGATTTGACCTAGTGACCTATTTTATGACCAGACACAATCCACATTTGATATTGATCTAGATTTGATGTAGGACATCATTCTGACAATATTTCAATCAGGTCTAAATAGATTTGTAATCTCCTGAAAGTTAACACTGTTTTTCGTTGATTTGAATTAGTTTTTGACCCTACATAATCCATATTTGAACTTGACACAAACATCCAAAGAGATTTGTAGCCTCTAGAGTGTTATCAAGGTTTTTGGTGATTTGACCTAGTGACCTAGTTTTTGAACTGACATGACCCACATTCATACTTGACTTAGATATCAATGGGGCAAATATTTTGACAAAGTTTCATTAAGGTCTAATGAGATTTGTAGCCTCTAAAGTGTTAACAAAGTTTTTCCATGAGTTGACCTAGTGACCTAGTTTTTGACCGGACATGACCCACATTCAAACTTGACCTAGATTTCATCAAGACAAACATTGTCATGAAGTTCATGAAGACCGGATGAAATTTGTAGGTGAAAGAGTGTTAACAAACCAATTGTGGACGGACAGACAGACCGACGAACATCCAGTGATCCTAAAAACTCACCTTGGCAATTCGTGCCAGGTGAGCTAAAAAGTCGAGCTAAAAAATAATATGCACCATCAGGAATATTTTGTATACCCTAACAGATTATAGTAGCTTAAAGCAGGCTGAAAGTAAAGCAAAATGCTCCTAAAGGAGCTATGTGCTTGATTTTCAACATGTTTTGAGAAACCATAGATATGTCCGTCTTCAATACTGATATAAGAAGCAATGGCTTAAAGGGTTAAGACAACGGTACAGTCCATTGGAAGTCAACATTGTAAATTATGTTAAATATAGTTGGATATAGATCTAGGTGATCTGTTTTGGCAAGGGAGAAAAAGGTTAATAAACTATGTACAAACCTGGATAAAAAGTGCACCACTACTATGGCCATTCCAAGTACAGTAATCATGTCCATAGGACCCAAAGTACGACCAGGTAGACCAATATGTACGGTCAACAAGCTGTCCCTTTAAACAAATACAACATGTAGTCAGAAAATAACTTATGGCAAGTGACTACCTCAGAATCAACTCAATTATTCCTGATACTTAGGTTTGAAATTAAATCTACTCCATGGTAGGTTTTTAAATATTTTCTTAAAATAACAGACAGTGAAGACCCTGATTAGAAGATCTACTCTGTATATGACAAGGTTACTCTTCATGAATAGGTACAACACTTTTGGTTCAGTGTGTTAATAAATCTACCACAAAACCAACAAGAGCCCCGTGGGCCATATTTCACTCACCTGAGAATAGCTGAAAAAATGGAGATAATGATTTATGTCCAGGACTGACCTAGATATGTAACAGACCGGAACAATTTGAAAAAAATAGGTAAAGAATATTTAAAAGTGTCACCATACCGAATATAAAAGGGCCATATTAGTGTTAGAGAATAAGAAGTTTGAAATTTTCTCTATATAACTCTATGTAAAACTGTGGTGACCCCCCCCCCCCCCCCCCCCCCCCCCCCCCCCCCCCCCCCCCCCCAGCGGGCCAATTTTGACCCCAGGGGCAGAATTTGCTCAAAATTGATAGAGGCCTGTAGGCGATGCTATGTGCCAAATATCTAAGCTCTGGCCCTTGTAGTTTCAGACAAGAAGATTTTTAAAGTTTTCATTGAAAAAAAATTCTAATTTTAGCTCCTGTGACCTAGTTATGCAACCGACCTGAACCATTTGAACAATTATGGTATAGGACATCAAGAAGTGTCCCCATTCCAAATATCAAACCTTGGCCATATTAGTTTCAGAGAAGAAGACGTTTGAAAATTTCACTATATAAGTCTATGTAAAACTGTGACCCCCAGGACGGGGCCAATTTTGACCCCAGGGGCATAATTTGAACAAACTTGATAGAGGACCTGTAGGCGATGCTATGTACCAAATATCTAAGCTCTGGTCCTTGCAGTTTTTGACAAGAAGATTTTTTCAGATTTCCTTATTTTTTCACTTTGGTTGCCATCGTTTTTAATTCTTTGAACCAATTTGAAAGAGCTTGAACTAAGGAACATTTCTGTAAAGTTTGGTTGAATTCTGTCACGCAGTATAGGAGGAGATGTAATTTGAAGAAATTGTTAACGACGCCGGACACGGGGCCATCCCAATAGCTCACCTTGAGCCTTTGGCTCTATGGATCTAAACTGTTTCCAATTGTTAGACAAGCGGTACTCACAGTGGAAAAACGTTATTCTTTCCCAATAAACGCGTTTGACGCTTAAACTATATTTTCCATTGCAAACATTTTGGAACCAGATCAGACGCCGGGAGTCTGATCAGGATCCAAATTGTGTGCCACTCAGATGAAAAAAGATGATGAAAAATGTAAAAAAAAAAGTTATTATTTTCTACATTTTGTGTTTTGCGTTTGCGTTTCGTTTAAACGGGAAATAATTACGTTTTCTCCACTGTAGCATAACAAGGGTTACCTCGTCAATTCCCGGGCAGTGCGAGAGCTAAACCGGTGACCGCATGCTCACCATGTGCACCACGCCCGTAAAAAGAATCCGGTTACAGAAAGTAAAACAATCCGGTAACAGAAAAAAGTGTCCGGAATCAGATGTAAGAGGACACTTTTTGAATAGCTTTGCGGGGGGTATCTGCGTATAAGTTTTGCTGGAACATAAAAATGTAGCAGACATCACCAGTTCTGTTATGTATCTCTGTGACCTGAGGTCAGAGCTATGGTTCAGTTATATAATAGCACCTGTTCTCTAGGGTAAATTGCTATTATCATGCTGAACTGTTGTCTGCTCCAAATGTTTGTATGTGAAATATGTAAAAAATCATAAATTATGATAACTTATATTTTATAAATAGAAGAAACTATGTAAATGAGTAGCAAATAGTTTGGATCCAGATTAGATGCAGTGTAATGTGGCATCTGACCTGGATCCAAACTGTTTGCAAAATTGTTGCCTTTAGTATAAGGGTAGCTTCTTAGCCGGGAAGGTACAGTTTTTCTGTATAAACGGATCATTAGAGTTTAGACTGTCAGACTTGCATCAAGTGGCACTGGATATGGCTAGGGTTGAGTCAAATTTGACCTTAGGGTTTTGATTTTTACAATTTTATAAGTGATCTAGCAGAAGATACTATACACCAAATATCTAAGGTGTGGGAATAGTGAATGGTTTTTACAAGAAACTTGTTTAAAGTTAATAAATTTCATTAAGTAGTCCACATTTTAATTTCATTTTAACGATTTCTGTAGAGAAGCATCCAAGGAACACCCTGAGCAAGTTAATATTTCCCTCAAATTTTTCGGTTTCAGAGGAGATGTCGTTTGAAGTAAATTTGGACAGACGGATGGACAGACGGGCGAATCGCCGATCACAACATCTCATCTTGAGCCTTTGGCTTAGGTGAGCTTAAAATAACCCTAAATAGTCAAAAAATGACTGGACTTAATTGAACAATGGAATTGTCCATTGAAAGTTCCAGGGGTGAACCACACACATGTAGTTCAAACTAGTTTATGTAGTGTTCTATGCATTTTTTTCTTTTTGGGTTCAGACTTCTATTGTGACGGTCCCCTGTGGGGTTAACGGGTTGAAGACATTACCCCCAGGGCTGTCATTTCTCCAGATTTTTCATAAGTATTCGGATATGTATCCTAGCAGATTGTAGCTTAAAACAGGCTGAAAGTAAAGCAGAATGCCCCTTAAGCAGTCATGTGTCTTCAAACAGACTATGGGGTAAAGGTACGATTAGTAAAATTGAGCCAGGAAAATTTAAATCTTAGGATTTTTATGATCAACTTATGGCAGCCCTGTACCCCAGCCCATTCATTTACACCCCTCCCCCCCCCCCCCCCCCCCCCCCCCCCCCCCCCCCCCCCCCCCCCCCCCCCCCTCACCACAACTGTTGGTTCAATGGGTTAAAAGA
This sequence comes from Gari tellinella, assembly GCA_922989275.2. Lineage (NCBI taxonomy): Eukaryota > Metazoa > Mollusca > Bivalvia > Cardiida > Psammobiidae > Gari > Gari tellinella. The sequence goes on along the minus strand of OV277869.1, from coordinate 40,529,140 downwards.
TCTAGTGATAATGTTAATGTTAACTGTTAATTCAGTAAGGTTGTCAGTAAGGTTGTTAGGCACGCAGTGAAGGTTTAATTGTAGTCAAGAAGTGTATGATGGCCTTACACATTAAACCGAAGCACTTGATGAGTATAGTTGTCAATGCCATGGGCAAACAGTGTACATGTAAGCAGTACACTTGTCCTATGAAAACAGTGAAGACCCTCCAAGAGATGAGTATAGTTGTCATGAGCAAACAGTGAACATGTTAGCAGTACACTTGTCCTATGAAAACAGTGAAGACCCTCCAATAGATGAGTATAGTTGTCATGAGCAAACAGTGACATGTAAGCAGTACACTTGTCCTATGAAAACAGTGAAGACCCTCCAAGTGATGAGTATAGTTGTCATGAGCAAACAGTGTACATGTAAGCAGTGCACTTGTCCTATGAAAACAGTGAAGACCCTCCAAGTGATGAGTATAGTTGTCATGAGCAAACAGTGAACATGTTAGCAGTACACTTGTCCTATGAAAACAGTGAAGACCCTCCAAATGATGAGTATAGTTGTCATGAGCATACAGTGAACATGTAAGCAGTACACTTGTCCTATGAAAACAGTGAAGACCCTCCAAGTGATGAGTATAGTTGTCATGAGCAAACAGTGAACATGTTAGCAGTACACTTGTCCTATGAAAACAGTGAAGACCCTCCAAGAGATGAGTATAGTTGTCATGAGCAAACAGTGAACATGTTAGCAGTACACTTGTCCTATGAAAACAGTGAATACCCTCCAAGAGATGAGTATAGTTGTCATGAGCAAACAGTGAACATGTTAGCAGTACACTTGTCCTATGAAAACAGTGAATACCCTCCAAGAGATGAGTATAGTTGTCATGAGCAAACAGTGAAAATGTTAGCAGTACACTTGTCCTATGAAAACAGTGAAGACCCTCCAAGTGATGAGTATAGTTGGCATGAGCAAACAGTGTACATGTAAGCAGTACACTTGTCCTATGAAAACAGTGAAGACCCTCCAAGAGATGAGTATAGTTGTCATGAGCAAACAGTGTACATGTAAGCAGTACACTTGTCCTATGAAAACAGTGAAGACCCTCCAAGTGATGAGTATAGTTGTCATGAGCAAACAGTGAACATGTTAGCAGTACACTTGTCCTATGAAAACAGTGAAGACCCTCCAAGTGATGAGTATAGTTGTCATGAGCAAACAGTGTACATGTAAGCAGTACACTTGTCCTATGAAAACAGTGAAGACCCTCCAAGAGATGAGTATAGTTGTCATGAGCAAGCAGTGTACATGTAAGCAGTACACTTGTCCTATGAAAACAGTGAAGACCCTCCAAGTGATATAGTTGTCATGAGCAACCCCCCCCCCCCATTGAATCTATTGATATTTCCTCTGAGATCTAAGTTATAGTTTAGTTTTATTTCAATATCAGAGAAATGGGGTATGGACACAACTTCAGAACTTGGCACAAGCACGAATGAATTCGTGGCACAAGTATTTTCAATAAAATCAAATATTTATCTACCATAGTCTATTTGACCGTGAATTCTAAATCCACAAAGTGCAACGTATATGTCTGAATTTAATTGCTGCTTTATACTGTTCTTCTGTATTCTCGCCGTACTTAATGTTTAAATAATGTAAATAAACAAATTGCTTACGATACAATTTGGATCCTGGACGTCCGCCATTACAGTAGGCCTCATAAATAGGTCAGGTAGCGTATGAATACACATACGAATGCCGTATGCCATTCACCATACAGGTGCCTGTCGGAAACTAACCAATCCCCTTGCGACGACTGTCAAAAAATGAAAAATTAAGGTTGTTTTGTAATTCTGGCAACAATTATAGGGAATAATTATGGACAGAAGAAGCAGGTATATATTTTTTATTTGAAATCATGCATGTCATAATGACAGGAATCTGACCTTTGAGAGAAATCATGATAAATTTCAACAATTCAAATCAGTTTTCTCAGATCCAGACCACAGGGACCCAGAACGTAGGGGGTATTTGTGGCCTTAACCCTTTACCTTATAGAAGCGCCTTTTAGCGCATTCCGTTTAATCCTCCGCGGAAGAAAATAATTCCAATCTATACAGTCATGAATATGTATCAGAAAAAATATTTTCTTAATTCTAGCAGATGGTGACTTAAAGCAGGCTGAAAGTAAAGCAGAATGCGCCTTAGGGCGCATTCTGCTTTACTTTCAACCTGCTTTAAGTAGTCACCAATTTTCAAAACTAGAAACAGTCTATGGGGTAAAGGGTTAAATGACCCCCAAAAAAAAAATAAAAAATTTATGAGTATATATATCATAGACAAGGGGTCGAACTGTCAACAGGGCCATTTCACTACCTCCCATGATAAACACGTCATATTTTCTACACGTTTTGATCAATTCAACTAGACTCAACAGTTTCAAGTACCTAAATAGTCACACTAATGATAACCATTTACTTTTATCCTGCAATTGTACTTGGTCTCGAAAAAAAAAGCAAAATCCGAGCGGAACGATTCCCAATTTGCGAGGTCGGCAGAACTGGTGCAATCCTCATTTTCAAGACTGAACAGCAACGTAACGCCATGCAGGGGAGAGACGGGCGCATGCAATAAATGAACATATTACATGCAACTTACCCGCATAAACCGTCGCCCTCGAGTCCACCAATTTCGCTCACTTTCTGTTTCAACAGTCAAATGTCAACAGCTGACCTCCATATTCAATAACATTATTCGTTTTGTAAGCTGTCATTTCATTGGGTCAGTCGATACCAAGAGCCAATGAAATGACGTGGTCGCATCTGCGGTCATGTGATTTTATATGGTGGTCAGCTCTAGATATTTGAGTGTTCAAACAGAAAGTGAGTGAAATCGGTGGATTCGAGAGCGGTTCACGGACGGTTTATGCGGGTAAGTTGCATGTAATATGTTCGTTTATTGATTGCATGTGCCCGTTTCTCTCCTGCATGGCGTTATGTTGCAGTTCAGTCTTGAAAATGAGGATTGCACCAGTTCTGCCGACCTCCCAAATTGGGCATCGTTCCGCTCGGATTTTGCTTTTTTTTTCGAGACCAAGTACAATTGCAGGATAAAAGTAAATGGTTATCATTAGTGTGACAATTTAGGTACTTGAAACTGTTGAGTCTAGTAGAATTGATCAAAACGTGTAGAAAATATGATGTGTTTATCATGGGAGGTAGTGAAATGGCCCTGTTGACAGTTCGACCCCTTGTCTATGATATATATACTCATATAAAAATTTTATATCTTTTTTGGGTCATTTAAGCAGGGCTCCAGATAAGGGGAGTATTTCAAAAATTAAAATCTTTATTTCTGCTTTAAACCCTATGGTGTCACTACTCATTTAGAGTCATTAGAATCGTCTCAAAGAGACGATTCTAATGAGTAGTAACACCATAGGATTTTGTGTTGAAATAAGTGAGAAAATGTTTGATTTGTGCAGTTAACTCCCCCTTATCTGGAGCCCTGTTTAAGGCCACAAATACCCCCTACGTTCTGGCTCCCTGTGATCCAGACAATATAACCTCACAAACATTCAAAAATGAAAAATATATGTCTGAAGATGACATCTTTCCTGAGGCAGATGAAATAATTATAACCGAATATGAACATTTACCCTCACAAAGCAGGGGGCCCCGACAAAATAAAGCCGCTAGTACTCAAAGAATTAGCAAAGGAAATCTCCCCAATTTTAACGAAGATTTTCCAAAAATCTCTTCTGTCAGGCGAGGTCCCATCAAATTGGAAAAAGGCATGTATCACGCCAGCCTTCAAAAAAGGACAGAAATACCAAGCTGAGAATTAACGACCCATTTCGCTAACCTGTGTATGTAGCAAATTAATGGAACATATCATCACCAGCCACATATAAATGAAACACGCAGAAGCAAATAATATTCTATACCCACTACAGCATGGATTTCGCAGCAAAAGGTCCTGCGAAACCCAGCTTGTAGAGTGTATAGATGACCTCTCTAAAAATCTTGAAGATGGAAAACGAACTGATCTTTTAATACTTGATTTCTCAAAAGCTTTTGACAAAGTCTCCTATTCTCTCCTTCTCCACAAATTAAGCCACTATGGCATTAAAGGCACAACCCTATCGTGGATTAGGGCATTTCTAACAGGTAGGAGTAGGACTCAGGTCGTTGCGGTTGAAGGCGAGGAATCGGACACGGAGACTGTTGACTCCGGTGTACCACAAGGCTCGGTACTCGGACCGAGTCTGTTCCTCTTCTACATAAATGACCTGCCGCAGGGCCTCCACTCTACTGTGCGGCTTTTTGCCGACGACACGATATCATATCTAACTGAAAGACCTGGACAGGTTAGCGGAATGGGAAGACAAATGGAAAATGGAGTTCCATCCCAATAAATGCTCGGTATTGTCCGTATCAAAGAAGAGAAAGACCATTAACCATAACTATAACCTGCATGGAATCTCGCTTTGTCGTGAAAAGGCCACGAAATACCTTGGTTGCACTATCACAGACGACTTGGACTTGGGGGGAACATATCAACAACATCGCAAATAAAGCGAATAGGACACTTGGCTACCTACATAGAAATTTACACATCTGCTCACAAAATATTAAAGAAAACGCATATCTTACTTTAGTCCGACCGCAATTAGAATATGCCAGCAATGTTTGGGACCCTTATAAGAAAAAACATAATTATAGATAAATTAGATAAGATACAAAGACGCGGTGCAAGATATGTCATGGGAAAACATAGAAATAGATCTAGTGTGGGGGAGATGCTAAACAAACTTCAGTGGAAAGACTTAAAAATTAGGCGAAAAGAAGCCAGACTGTCCTTGTATTATAAAATTGTAAATAACCTTGAAGAAATAAACCTGGAGCAAAATATTTAAATAAACCTACAAGAAACACTAGATATGCACAACCCCACAGCTATGCAGTGCACATAGCTAGAACAGATTCCAGGAAATGGTCATTCTTTAACCAAACAACTAAAGAATGGAACAAACTTCCACCTATTATTGCAGAGGCCCAGTCCCTTGAGATATTCAAATCTCAAGTGACCAAGCAAATCTGACACAAACCCTTCAAAAAATTTCGATGTGAGGGGGGGTTATCATGCGTACAAACTGGCAGAGTATTCGACAAGTCGAAGGCGGCCAGTATATGGAAGAAGAAGAAGAAGAAGAAATTTACCATAGGATCTGGCATGGATTTTCCACTGGCACCTGAACAATGAGATAAGATGAATGCCCCCTCTCAAAGTTACTATATATAGAGACATGGTGATCAAGTGCTGGGCCGAATCAGGGGACGAAAATTTCCGATAAAACGCGAGAGTCGACGCCTACGGTACTCAGCGGTCAGAAAGAACAAACATTATCCTTCATAGAAGCATTAAAATCATCGTCGTAAATGTACCTTAGTCTTATATAATTAAAGGTTTTTGAGCTGTGTTCTGGCTGTTCTATTTCTGCATCTGAGTTCTCATCAAATCAACTTCCGGCGACCTCGTTACTCAATCCGGAATTGTTGCGCGCCTTTTGATTGGCTGATATTGACCCCTGTGAAAAACTGTCTGCAAGCCGCTTAAATATTTTGCCGCACAAATACTTTCTGAATACCAGCTAGATGCTCAAGTCATGAATGAGAAAATGTCGAAAAGTACCAAAGAGGCTGGAATTATTCAATGGTAAATGTGTTTTCAATGCATGATCGATATAAATTAATTCAGAAAGTATCGATATGTTCTATTCTGTTCTATTCACGTAAATATATGCGGCGCATGTTTTGGATTTGACAGATCGCGGGAACTTTGTAGACACTTGATCGTTCAATGAAATCGCCTGTTTCAACTGACACTGGTCAAAACGGAAGTTGACAAGAGGAGAAGACGAAGTAAACCGAGTCTGAATAATTGCTCAAAAGATCTTCAAATATATTTGACGTAGGTTCATTTATTGACAAGAACTTGTTATATTTGTTAATTTTAAGATGTATTTTAACTGACGAATGTGTAACATTAACGTTTGCCAGACGGTTTATCGGTATTTTCGCAGTCGAAAATGTGTACCCAGATTCGGCCCAGCACTTGATCACCATGTCTCTATATAGTAACTATGAGTGGTGGCATTCAACTTATCTCATTGTTCAGGCGCCAGTGGGATTTTCAGGGGTTCATTGCAATACCTTCCTAAATTATTGTATGCTGGGAAGTGAGTAAACCTCACTTATGTTAACTCACTTCCCAGCATACAATAATTTAGGAAGACTCATTTGCATATACCAACTTACCACATTTGTTACATTACATAACTCTCCCCTCCGAGGAGTCTTGCCTCCAGACCTGGACCCTGGGAGAACTGTTGGCAAGGCAACCCCAGTCAGGCAGTTGTCTTTAACCCACCGCTGCCACCAAATGTAACGTGCAAACTGAGTAACATAGCAACCACAAACCCTGTTGGTGCAAAGCTTAAGCTCACATCAAGAGATGTTTGTTCCACTATTTTTGTAATGGAAATAACTGTTTTAGCCTAAACACGTTTATTGGGAAAGAATAATGTCTTCTCCACTGTATCTGGAGCACTGTTTACCTGTTTTAATTTTTAGGTACAGTGACAAAATGACAAGCCTCAGACCTCGGCCTGTCACAGCCACAGTCACTAAACCCAGCTGGATGAGACCAGAGGCTATTGTGGGGCCACGATCCCGCTCTGTAGAGTCACGAGGATCTACAGCCTCCCTAACATCTGTCCTAGAACATGACAGCTGTGAAAGTCTCAGGTAAAATATGACTATAATTTCCAGAGATTTTTTTCTTTTTAACACATTCAACCCTGAGCAACAAGAATACTCATCATTAACAAATAGTGTATCTGTGAAGAATATTTGTCTTATGCAACAGTGAAGACCCTGATCAGAGGGCCCTCTGATCAGGTTCTACACTGTTTGTCATTTTGTAATTTATTGTAAAAATCAACCCTAAGTAACCAAAATGGACTAGACTTCATTGAAAAATTGGAATTGTCCATTTAAAGTTTCAGTGTTGTAACTTGTTTATAGATGCTTATCATAAAATTAGTATATATATAAGATATGCAGTTGAACTTCAATATCTCGAACTCGGTTAAGTCGAACATACACGTATTTCAAAGTTAAAACATGGCTTAGCCTCGTTTTAACGTTGAAATACGGGTATGTTCGACATAACTGAGCATGAAATAATGAAGTTCATGTGTCCACATGTTGGATATTTGGAGTTAAGCGAGTTCAAGATATCGAAGTTCGACTGTTCAGTGAATTTGTCCTAAAATACCACTTTTTGAAGATTGAAGATGATTTCTATAAAGTTTCTTAATATGATGGGCATTCACCCTTTACCCTATAGAATATATAGCCTTTTAGAGCATTCAATTTATTCCTCCACTGAAGAAAATAGTTCTGATTTATGCAGTAAATGAGTAATGGATATGTACCATAAGATATATTTTCTCTATTCTAGTAGATGATAGCTAGCTTAAAGCGGGCTGAAAGTAAAGCAGAAAGCGCCCAGTGGTCACTTGTTAAAAGTTTTCATAACTAGAAACAAGCTTATGGGGTAAATTGCGCAAAAAGCTGTAATTGTATCTGATGATTGGTATTTAAATTAAATGTTAAAGATCACTTAACCTGTAACTTAATTTGTAGCTTTTGATTGACCTGTTTTCAGTGAGGATGAGTTCCCTGACGATCACTTCCAGTCCCCTACCCCAGCCAGAGTCCATGTAGAGGACAAAGAGAATATGGAGAATATACGCAATGGCCAAAAACAGCGAGAGCTCCAGTATAACACAAACAGCAGGAAAGAAAAGAAAGTGGTCAAGAAAAAAATTATCAGGTAACTATTCACAGGACCCCAGATAATAGAAAGTAAACTGAAAGAATCCAACATTTTCTTACTCATTTAAGCGCCAAGTCTTATGGTGTTACAAATGTGCTATTCATCAGAATTGCCTCGAAGAGATGATTCTAATAAGTAGTGACACCATAGGGTTTAATGCAGACCATAAAGATTTTAGGTTTTTGAAAGACTCCCCTTATCTGGAGCCTTGCTTGTAGGGCTATTTTCTGCCCTATATTACAAACTGACAAACAGTACAGACCCAGATCAGAGGGTTTCTTCAAGAGCCCTTTGATCTAGTTCTACACTGTTTGCATAGGACAAGTGTACTTTTTACAGGTACTCTTATTGTATATGACAAGTATACTTTCCGCAAGGGCGCAATGTGGTCATTAACTTCTGTGCATACAGATTAACTCATTCACTCCTGAAAGTTTAATTGGAAAATTCAAGTTTAGACCAGTCCAATAGTATATGCCCATCTTCAGACAGAACGGTTTATGGTATAATAGTGATGTCCCTCCGTCTTGGTTTTCAGCATTGTTCTCATATATTCTTTGACATATGAAGCTGAAATTTAGTATATATGATATTAAAGCTGAAATTTAGTATATATGACATTGAACCTGAAATTTAGTATATATGACATTGTTTTGATGAACTGCACATTAAGTTTGCATGTATTATAGGAATAAACAACATATTTTTGATGTTCATGACGGTATGACTACATTAGCTTCGCAGGGGGTAAATTACGTAAACGCCCGAGGGGCGTTTTCGTTAAATTTACCCCCGAAGCTAATGTAGTCATACCGTCATGAGCGGCAAAGAGATGTTGTTTATTCCTTATATTTATATTTATAGTTTCTGTCTTGTCAATTTAATGTGTTTATTTGCCAGATTTGTGTTTCTGTATAAGAATTTATCATATACCGGTCAAAGAGGTTTGATAGATGTAATGTCGATGTAATAGCCATTCCAGTTTCTAAATATGGTGAGAAAGTAGTCCCAACTACATGTACTGTAACTGTATTAAAAATTTAGGATTTTTTCCAGTAAACTTTCTCTCTGTGAATAGAAAAGACTTACAAGGCAAACAAATAACAGTGCAACTTGAATATCTATTGCCAAAGCACATTCTAAAAATACAGGTCGCGGTTGTTTTCTTAACCCATTTACACACATAGCAACGTGATGGCAACGACCTATGGGTCTGTATCACTCCGCTAGTGTCATATGACCGTCGACCAATGGGAGCTTAGTGTTAAGTGCCCGATGTAGTGTATTTGAAGAAGTCCACGAATATCACGGGCGAAATCCGAACTGGCTAAAACCAGATTCGAAGTGTAGGTTCATCGAGGGATGACCTGCAAATTTTTAATAGGATTACATAACGACTTTACAGAGTGAATGTAAATATTCAAAATTCTTTAATTTTTTATAAGGTATACCACTTCTTGGTCTTAAGATATAAGAAATTGGTGGTTTTCAGCACTTTTTCGCCATATGCTTTCACTTATTTATCTGGAATTTTGTATATGAGGTTATTTTATTATACTCCACATAAAGTATGTGTGTCATAAAAATATGTCAAGTTTTCCATGAGTTATTCCCCTTTTTGAATTGAAAACATTAGAAATATCTTGTTTTACACTCTTTTTTCACCACAAGCTTTCACATGTTGAGCTGAAATGTTGTTTTGATGAACTGCACATCTAGTGTTTCATCAAAATTTGTCAAGTTGGTCAAGAGTTATGCCCCATGAAGGGAGTATTATGTACTGTTTGCAGTTCTGGTTGACTATTTAGGCTTCTTTTGTGCTATGCATTGCTATTTATAATAACTATTTTCTATATTCCAGCAGATGATAGCTTAAAGTAGGCTGACAGTAAAGCAGAATGCACATGTAGGCGCATTCTGCTTTACTTTTAACCATCTTTAATTGGTTTCCTATTTTCAAAACTAGAATCAGGCTATGGGATAGTGGGTTAACTTTGAAATATAAGTAAGTTTGTCTTAAAAGCTAATTCTTGATATGGAGGTTTGACCGTATTTTATTTATCTTACAGAAAATTTGTTGACTCATCACAAACAGATGAGAATGAGACAGAGAATGAACCAGGCATGTCACCTTGGGAGCAGTGGCTTATAGAAAAAGTTAAAGAGGATAGAGAGAAAAGAAGAGATGAGAGACAGAAGAAGAAAGAAGAGAAAGTAAAAAAAGAACAAGAACAGATTGTTAAAGAAAAAAAGCTACAAAAGGCTGATGAGAATAGAAAGGACTGGGTGGAAAGGAAAACCTTTGAGGAGAAATTGAAAAAGAAGTTAGATAAACAGAGAGAGAAGACCGAAACAATGATAAAAGAGGAGCAGAAAAAGATGACAGAAGTGAAAGCGGATAGGAAGTTCCAGGAATGGATAGACCAGAAGAAGCAAGAGCAAAGACAGAAGAAGAGAGAGGATAAGATGAAGGAGGAAGAAGAGCAGAGATTGCAGAAAGACCAGAAGGTCAAGGCTCAGAAACGGTTTGAAGAGTGGTGTCGGAGAGCAGACCAGAAACCCAGACCACTGCCAAACAGCTTCGGATACACGTCTGGAAAACTGACAGGTAAGGAATGTTTGTGTAGGAATTAGTTTAGTCATTGCCTTTATCTATATCGTACCATATTTTGCGTAATGGCTTGATTAATTGTATTGTACCATGAGTGGAGAAAGCATTTTTCTCTTTTTTTGCTGTTTAAGTAACTCTTTGCATGCTGAATAATTTTTTCCTCTGCAACAATTGTCGTTTACTACAGTTTAAAAATAGAATTTTCAAAATTTCTTTCCAAAACAGGCTGGTCAGAGTGTGAAACAGTTTGGATCCTGTTGAGACGCCGCGTTATGCGGCGTCTCATCTGGATCCAAACTGTTTGCAATGGTAATCACTGTAGGATAATCCGCCACAAGCATGATAAGAGTAATACAGTATAGTCAGAAGTGTAGTTAATGCCAAGCATCTGAAAAACAAACAATTAGTTTTAATTTGAATAGCAAACAGTTTGGAGCCAGATCAGCTGCCATGTAATCTGGCTTCTGATCTGGCTCCAAACTGTTTTGGATCGATCTATAGATTCTAGTATAAACTCATTTATTGGGGAAAATAATGTTTTCTTTACGACGGCAGTCATATTTCCTTAAACCTTTCCATCATATTAATCAGTGTTGAGACATGTGAATGCTTATTTCAAGCTATATTTTTACTTTATTGTCAGTCTATGATTTACTCTCTTTAACCCATTACCCCATGGATAGCCTGTTATTAGTATTGATGACAGGTGACCACGTAAAGCAGGTTGAAAGTAAGGCCTTAAGGCACATTCTGCTTTACTTTCAACCTGCTTTAAGCAGTCACCTATTTGCAAAACTAGAAACAAGCTATGGGGTAATGGGTTTGAAAATGAAGTGATAGATGCTCATATTTGGGCAGATGGTTAGACATTAACACATTTTGGAACCAAACATTACAGCTCACTGTAGAATTTGCAGAGCTGTATCATAGCTGCCTTTTGAGAAGAGGTTATTCTCACACATGTTACCCATTACCCCATAAATACGCCTTTTTTACAATTTTAATTTCCTCCATTGAAGAAAATAGTTCCAGGTTATACAGTCGTGAAGATGCACTATAAAGACAATTTTCTATATCTTAACACATTGTAACTTGAAGCAGGCTGAAAGTAAAGCAGAATGTGGTCACCTATCTTCAATACTAGAAACAAGCTATGGGGTAATCGGTTACATGAAATGCAAACACAATCCAATAAAATTTGCATTGCAAACAATTTTGAACTTAATCAAACACCAATTTAACTTGTGTCTGATTTGGCTCCAAACTGTTTGCAATCAACAAAGGTTTTAGTATAAATGGGTTAATTAGGAAAGAATTACATGTTAACTGTAGGACCAAGCTTTAGGAATGCAATTCAACCTGCCGGGGATCTCTTAACCCATTACCCCATAAATACGCCTTTTTACGCCTCAAATTTATTTCCTACACTGAAGAAAATAGTTTCACTTTATACAGTCATGAATATTCATCATAAGAAATATTTTAGAGATCCTAGCAGATGCCTAAAGCAGGCTAAAAGTAAAGCAGAATGCGTCTTGAGGCGCATTCTGCTTTCCTTTCAGTCTGCTTTAAGTGAGCACCTATGTTCAATATTAGAAACAGGTTATGGGGTAATGGGTTAACTCATTATCCCCTGAAATTTCCAATGGACAATTCCTGTTTACAATAAAGCCTGATCCATTTTGGACTATTTAGGGTTGTTTTTTTTATAATATTTTACAAAATGACAAACAGTGTGATGACCCTGATCAGAGGGCTCCTGCAGGAGCCCTCTGATCAGGTACTTGACTGTTTGCATAAGACAACTGTACTCTTCCAATTTACACCTTTGGTAAACTAAAGGATGCGTCACTAGAGCTCAATGAGTTAAGAGAGAAAACAGTTGAGTGCAAAATAAAAGTAATGGGAGCAGCCTGAATTAATTAACAAAGCTGGCATAGATCTGTCTTTCACCTCAGCTCAAACGCATGTGAATAGTAAGTATTGAATGGTTTGCTCTTGTTGTTTTCCTGTTATTGGTTTCTGGTTTCATATTATCACTGGTTTCTGGTTTCAAATTTTCATAGTTTGTTTTCCTGTTTAGAAACATTCTGCTTTACTGTTAACCTGCTGTAAGCAACCAACCATCTTGAACAATACTGAAAACAAGCTGTTTGGGAGGAAGAAAAGGTTTACTCCTCCCTAAAAGAAAATAGTTACATTTTATACAGTCATGAATATGCACCATAAGAAATATTTCCTATATGTCCAAGCAGATGGTAGCTTAAAGCAGGCTAAAAGTAAACCAGAATGCTCCTTCAGGAGGATTCTGCTTTACTTTAATCCTGCTGTAAAGAACCATCTGTCTTAAATACTGAAAATAAGCTATGGGGTAAGGGTTGAATAGAAATAGTGATAGGACCTTCTAGTGTTACTTTCAACTTCAAGTGTTAGTCAAGGGGTCCAAAAAGGTACCTCCACAGAACACCTAGAAGAACAGGATTGTATGAACAGTTAATAACACTGTGTATACAAAATCTGTAGAAACTTTATTTGTAAAAATTTCAAACATGTTACGTAACTATATATAGTAAAAAAGATGAGCTGTAGAAATGCATCAAGATTATAAATGCGTAGTTATTTCACAATAAATATCGGAAACACAACAATGCAGTATAAATTGTATGTATATAAATGTAGGTAGAAAAGTTAAAACTACTGTACAACTTCAAATGAATAAAGTTTTACAGGACATTAGGTCATGAAGAAGATAATACAGTGGAGAAGACATTGTTCTTTCCTGCTTAACTCTTTCCTCCCTGAAACTTTAAATGGAAAATTCCAGTTTCCATTTTAGTCTAGTCCATTTCTGACTTTTAAGGGTTGTTTTTGTCAATGTTTAGCATTATGACAAACAGTGAAGACCCTGATCAGAGGGCTCCTTTCGGAGCCCTCTGATCTGGGTCTTCACTGTTTGCACAGGACAAGTGTACTATTCACATGTACACTGTTTGAAAAGGACGCCTATAAGCGGGACTAGGGTTCAAAGAGTTAAACAAAACAAAATCAAACACAATACCCTTAAATGTAGAAAATGGCAACTTTTTGAAAAAATATTATATTTAGAATTAGTCTTGATCTGAATTTCAAAAAGTTTGAAACTGATCAGACACTGGGTTATTGAAACCTGATCAGACACTGGGATAAGATGTTACTGATCAGACACTGTGTTAATTCGTTTCTAATCGGACACCGGGTTGAGGTGTTACTAATCGGACACTGGGATGAGATGTTGACGTGTGATCAGACACTGGGTTATGGTGTTAATGTGATTGTTGGTAAAGAATTACGTCTTCACCACTGTCTAAACATTTTAGTTGTGCCAAGAAAACAAGACTTTATGTATTGTAAAACAGTGCTGTAGATCCTGTTGAGTTGTCAAATAGTATAGATTATGACCAGACACTGTATCTCTGATGCAGCAGCTTGTGTTTGTCTACACTGTTTGCAACGCAAAAAAGTCTTGTTTTCTCATGCCTCAACTTTTAATTTTAATATCACAGAGGCAAATATATGTAGATAAAGAGAGATGAAACTCCAAAAAATCAGAAATATCTGTTTGGCCACTAAATATCACATACAGCTTATTTCAACAGTTGATAAGGTCCAATCTAGATAAATCAAACTCACATATTTGAGTTGGTTGAAAAAGGAAAGTAAGGATTTATTTTGTCTTGTTTGCAAATAGAGTATTATGGTCATTTTGTCATGGATTTTATTGTAGAATAGTCAAAATTGTTCTTTATTGTACAATTAAACAATTTCAATATGCACATATATCTGTAGATTTTATCATATCATTTCAAATCATACATATTCACACAGTAGGGCCAATTAAAGAGAGTATTTAGAATACTAAAACTTAATATCTCTATCAAATTCTATGTTGTGACTACTCATTGAAATCACCTCTCTAAGAGACAATTCCAATGAGTAGTCACAACATAAGGTTCAGTGTAGATACAAATTTTTTACTTTCTCCTAAATGGAACCCTGTATAATTCAACACTGTAGAAATGCATCTGTCATGGTCATCGCTCAATTAAATTAAAAGTTCAGTTTCTAAATATCATACTATTACTCAAAGCCTTGTTCCTCTACACTACTTCCTGTTGACCGGTTTCCTGCTGTTCTGAGTTTACTTCCTGTTGACCAGTTTCCTGCTGTTCTGAGTTGACTTCTTGTTGACCGGTTTCCTGCTGTTCTGAGTTGACTTCCTGTTGACCGGTTTCCTGTTCTGCCTGTTCTTGTGTGCCAGTATAGAAGGATTTTAATGAACCAGTCATTGATTTAATATCATCGGGGTTTTCTTTGTAAAAGGATGGTTTTCTTTGTAGCTGCAAAGAAGAGGCAAAGATATGTATCAAATTTTTTAACTCTTTCAACAACAAGTACATGTAAATCTTGTGGGTTATTTGGTTCCATTGTGGATCTTTTTAGTTACCAAAACATTTAATCAGTCTACTTTGGAATTCTGACAATTGTCAATTTGAAGTTTTCAAAGTTCCTTTAGGAGCTGTCTGCATTGGATTTTTTTGCCTGTATTTAACCATTACCTGTTTTAATTGGTATTTTATTTAATTTTTGACTATAGAAAGATTTGTAAAACAGACGTTTATGGTTTTAACTCACCACATCAACTGCTAGAGTATCCGCCCCATGTTTCTCCAGAAGTTCCGCCATGTTCTCAGATAAAGCATTGGCATAGTGGAGGGGTGTTCTTTCCAGCTGCGTAATAAAAAACAAAATTTGTTTCAATTATAGCAAAATGTATGGATTGTGTTAAAACTTAGAATTTCACATTCAAAAGATTTAACAATAAAGTTTAAACCTTTATTCCATAGCCTATTTCTAGTATTGAAGATAGCTAGTGATGGCTTAAAGCAGGCTGAAAGTAAAGCAGAATGTGCCGTAAGGCACATTCTGCTTTATACGGCACATTCTGCTTTACTTTCAGCCTGCGTTAAGCTGCCATCTAGACAGGAACTTGAATAGTTCATGTCCATGACTTCCTTGCAGGAGACTATACTCTTCTCAGGGTATGAATAATTAAAAGCTTAAAAGGCATATTTATGGGGTAAAGGGCCTATAACCTCAAATCAACTTTTTCTTAAGTGGTTGTACTATTGTATATACCATAGTGTAGGCAAAGAATTGTTCTTTTAAATGATATTCTGGTATCACACAATGCATTTTACACAAATTAAATCGAAGTTATTGATCAAGTAACATTTCTTTTTGAAGCTCCCTCGTACTGTGTTAAGTAAATACATTCAGATGAACTTACATTATCTTTACTTCTCATGGATATTGGGAAGTTCTTGGCTAAATGTTCCGCAGCCTCTTTATGCCCCACAAGTACTGCCATATGTAAGGGTGATCTTCCTTGAGCATCCTTGGCCTCCGCGAGTTTTTGTGTTTCTAGAGCCTTGGTCAGATCGCCCAGGTCTTCGGTCTGGACGGCTTGGAAAATGGCTGACATACCCGACTGTAAAGGAAGTTATTTTACATTACCTTTTGTTTTTGTTACTTTGTTGATTGTGTGAAACATTACATCTGATTTAAAGATCCAAGTTATTGGCAACTTTGATGACATATAGTGGGAAAGACATTATTGCTTTTGTGCTAAAACAATCAGAGCTCCAGATAAGGGGAGTATTTCGAAAATTAAAATATTTATTACTGCATTAAACCCTATGGTGGGACTACTCATTAGAATCATCTCGAAGGCGTATTTATCAGGCAAAGGGTTAAGGCAAAAAAAATCTAGAATTATGGTAATGTTTTACAGTATCAAACATTTGAATTTATCAGCAAGAGCTCAAAAGTGAATTAACTTTTTCTTCCATAGAAGCGCCTTTTAGCACATTCAGTTTACTCCTCCACTAACAAAAATACTTCCAATTTAAACATCCATGAACATACACCATAAGAAATATTTTCTATATCCTAGCAGATGGTAGATTAAAGCAGGCTGAAAGTAAAGCAGAATGTACCTTAAGGCACATTCTGCTTTACTTTAAACCTGCTTTAAGGAGTCACTTGTGTTCAAAACTGGAAACAGGCTATTGGGTAATTATAGGGTAATTTGAGTGATACAGATTAAATTAGGTTGCTGACCTGTAGTGTTGGTAGGTCATCTAGGAATTGTTTGGTTTCTTCGGGTAGGGAGTGTGTTTGTTCTTTGAGTTTATCAACAGCAGCATCAAATTTATCATAGCCAGCCAGTAACAATTGCTGAACTTTCTCGTACTCTCCCATCTCCATTAGCTTGAGCATGTAGTTGTCTGTAAACAGAGAAATAAGATATAGTAAAACCTCTCTACTGTGACCACTGAATCGTGTTAATTATAAGGTGTTTACGACAGGTGACTGCTTGACCCTTTGAACCTTAGTCATGCATACATGCATCCTTTGCAAACAGTGTACCGGTGAAGAGTAAACTTGTCATATGCAAACAGTATAGACCCAGATCAGAGGGTTCCTAAAGGAGACCTCTGCTCAGGGTCTTCACTGTTTGTAAATTTGCAATACATTATATCAAACAGCCCTAAATGGTCAAAAATGGACTAGACTAAATAAGAAACTGGTACTGTCCAGGGAGGAAAGAGTAAAAGCAAGGTGACAGTAAAACAGAAAGTTCCTTATTTTAATTTAATGTAACCTTGCTTTAAGTTTTCACCTGTAACATTTTGACAGAAGAAACATAATGATGAGTGAACAAAAGTTCAAATTATTTGCAAATATACTCTAAGGGTATTAATGTTCCCTCCCTTTAACAACTCCCTCCGAACAACACACAAAATATTTTGTCTCCTATTGGGAGTTGTTGTAGGGAGGGAGCACTGTATAATGTGACCTGGATCATACATACCTATCGCTTCCACATTTTCTCTAATCTTGCACTCCTCTGCTATATCCCTAGCTGTTTTGTTATTGATATCTCTGTCTGCTGGACTATAGCCCATGTTGAGTAGGGTGGTGAGGTCGGCTGCTGTCTGGGCGGCCAGTCGGTGTAGCTCTGTCTGTCCGGTCTCGTCTTTGTGAGATTTCTCCTTGGGTGCCTCCTCCTCATCCTCCATGACTGTCTCGAGTCCAGGCTGCTGGGACAGAGCAGCTTCCTTGGCTCTGAAAAATACCGGAGTAATTGTAGTGTAATGTGAAGTGACAATGACTACAATTAACTCTTTCAACGCCATCTTTCAACTCCATGGACCTGTTTAAAATATACTCAGTACATTTGCAAACAGTGTAGACCCAAATCAGAGGGCTCCTGTAGGAGCCCTCTGATCAGGGTCTACATGGTTTGCTAATTTAGAGCAGTATTTATGAAGCTGCCCACAATTCCAAGTAGGCTGGTTCATGTTTTGGTAACTTAAAAGATCCACAATGGAACCTAATAACCCACAATAGTTACTTATTGTTGAAAGAGTTAAATCAATGGAGAGAATCTTATTAACCCTTTCCTTTTCAGAAATGTTTTAGAACACATTGACCTACTTCTCAACATAAGTGCCACAAAATAATATTCATATTGGTGTTGAATTCAGATTGCAGCTTGAGGCAAGATGAAAGTAAGGAAGAATTTATTTTAAATTGAAGATCAGTAACGACTTAACCCATTCACTCATAAGCGATAAAAAATTATCAAATCTTATCTCAATACAAACTAGTGGATTAAAGTGTGTCAAAATGAGTCAGTATGAGACTATTGTGCAATGCATCAAAATGAGTCGGTATGGCTGAATGGGTTAAAGCAGGTCAAAAGTAGAGCAGAATGCACCTTATCTTGCTTAAGGAGCAGTCTGTTTAACTTTCAGCCTGCTTTAAGCTACCATCTGCTAGAAAAGAGATGATACATATTCATGACTTTATAAATTGGTACTATTTTCTTCAACGGAGGAATGAAATAGAGGTGTAAAAAGGGCATATATTTCTGGGGTAATGGGTTAATCATGATATGATGTGACCTACTTTCTCTGCAGCTCCTCTTGTTCTTTCCTCTTTCTCTCCTCTTCCTCTGCCTGCTGCTTCTTTCTCTCTTCCTCCTGCAGTCTTTGGTACTCTCTTTTCCTCTTCTCTCTAATCTCCCTCTCTAACTCCTTGGCTTTCTCCTCCTCTCGGATCTGGGCAAGTATGTCCTTTTGCTAAAAAAGGTAGATTTTATTTAATAACCCAACATTACCTATATTTAAACATTTACTTCATAGCATGTTGCTAGTATTGAAGACACTAGGTGACCACTTAAAGCAGGCTGAAAGTAAAACAGAATGTTCTTTATTTTGGCCAGCTTTAAGCTAAAGTCTGCTAGAATATATGAAATAATTCATGTGTTACACATTCATTAATGTATAAATTGGAAGTATTTTATTCAATGGAGGAAAAAATTAAAAGCGTAAATATGTGTATCTATGGAGTAAAGGGTTAATCAACATAGATTGTCAACAGAATTGTAAAATTTGATTGGTTGTCTGCTATTATCAGTAATCCAAACAAGACTAGTCCAAGCTCCAGATAAGGGGAGCACATGAACATATACATGTATTTCAAAACTAAATTTTTTAGAAGTTACAACACCAAACGATTTGTTGCTGAAAATGTTGGGTTTGTTCAGTTTACTCCCTCTTATCTGGAGCCCTGACTAGTTGTACAGGGGTACATACCCTCTTGTTATGTTCCATATTATCATGGTATTTGTACAGCCACTGGCCCAGGAACTCTATAGGGTCCCAGGGTCTCTTCTCTGCTATCTCAGCAAGGGCTTCTGTTAGGGCCAGCCCCAGATGATCTGCCACATATTTACCATCAATGGTGGTGGGTGGAGGGTTCGGGCGAACATCTGGGCTGATGTACATCTGAACTGGTTTGGGCTTCTCCTCTACCTTGGGTGTTTGGGGCTTTGGTGTTGGGGGCTTCTCTGTTGGGGTTTCTGGTTTAGCTTCTGTAATAATAATGATGTGAAACTAATGGAAAAGGACTAATAAACTGTAAAATCTTGCCAGTGCATAATGTGGCTGCTTTATCCATGGACCCTTAACCCTTTCCCCCATAGAAGCGACTTTTAGCGTATTTAATTTATTCCTCCGCTGAAGAAAATAGTTCCAGTTTATACCCTCATGAACAATTACCATAACAAATATTTTATGTAGCCTCGCAGATTTTAGCTTAAAGCAGGCTGAAAGTAAAGCAGAATGTGCCTGAAGGCACATTCTGCTTTACTTTCAACCTGCTTTAAGTGGTCATTTGTCTTCAAAACTAGAAATAGGCTATGAGGTAAAGGGTTAATAACATGTGCAGGCATCCTTTACAAACAGTGTACCTGTGTAGAGCAGAGCACATTTGTCCTATGCAAATAGTGTAGACCGAGATCTGAGGACTTCTAAAGGGTCTGCTCTGTTTGTAATTTAGAAATGTTAAAACAACCCTAAATAAACAAGAATGGACTTGAGTTAAATAGATAATTGAATTGTCCATATGACATTTCAGGAAGGAATGGGTTAACCCTTTACCCCATAGCCTTTTTCTAGTATTGAAGGTAGGTGACCACTTAAAGCAGGTTGAAAGTAAAGCAGAATGCGCCTTCAGGCAAATTCAGATTTACTTCCAGCCTGCTTTAAGCTATCATCTGCTAGAATATAGAAAATATTTCTTAAGGTACATGTTCATAACTGTATAAATTGGAACTATTTCCTTCAGCAGAGGAATGATTGAAAGTCATAAAAAGGCATATTTATGGGGTTAATAGGTTATTAATATCATAATGCAGTACACCTACCAGTACCTTCTTCTGCATTGTCTGTTGGTTGTTCAGCCTGGACCTGCTTCTTGCGTTTGCTGGACAGTTGAGGCTTGGCCAGTATTGCCTTCAGTTTCTCCGATGTTTTCTCGTTAGGCAAAATGTCAGGGTCATCATAGATCTCTTTGGGAGTTTTACCATTCTGTGTAAAAAAAAAGCAATAGAATTTTTTTCGTTACTCTGCCAGCCTTGACTATTGAGCTAAACTATAAAAGCATTGTAGTTTCGTATTCATTATGAGAGCTTAAATATAATATGTCAGAAACAGGGTTTAATTAAGATAAGGGGAGTATTTCAAAAATGGAAATCTTTATTTCTGCATTTAACCCTATGGTGTCACTACTCATCAGAATCGTCTCTTCAAGATTCTGATGAGTATTGACACCATAGGATTTTGTGCTGAAATGAGAAATATTTTACGCCTCTTATTATTTTACACTTAAAGGAAAGTAGACCTCAACAGTCCAGAACATAAAACACAGACAGCATTTCCTGTAGGACTAAAGATTAAAGCATGTTAACCCTTTACCTGATAGCCTATTTCTAGTACCTAAGATAGGTGACTACTTAAAGCAGGCTGAAAGTAAAGCAGAATGCGCCCTTACTTTCAGCCTGCTTTAAGCTATCATGCGCTATAATATAGAAAATATTCCCCATGATACATATTCATAACTGATTAAATTGGAACTATTTTCTTCAGCAGATGAATAAATTCATATCCGCTAAAAGGCGCTTCTATTGGGGAAAGGGTTAAAGTAAAACAGAATGTTCTGTTAGGAGCCTTCTGATTTACTTTCAACATGATTTAAGTGGTCACCTGTCTTCACAGCTAGAAATGGGTTATGGGGTAAAGCCTAGCTGTCTTAAAAATAACAACAACCCATCCATAGTATTCCGAGTCAAACAGTGGCAGTCTTACCAAGTCTCGGGTGTCGTCCTGTGCCCCAGCCTCTGTGAGGATTTGATACATGTTTCCACCGTCCCGGCAACCAGCTGCGTGGTGAAGGGCTGTTCTACCCATCTGTCAAGACAACAAGAAAAAACTTTTTAAAGAGACAGAAAACAAAAATGGTGTTTTTACAAAAAAGAAGAAAATACTAAAAAAAAGAAGAAAATGTGTGGCATTATCATGCATCTGGCATTAAAAAGAAATATGATCAGTCCAAAAACATCCTCAAGAAAACCAAATCTCAGTTTTTTTAGATATTTTCCATTGCTTTATCTACTCCGTTTACTAGATGCAGTAAATTCATTTTGCATCATTTGCGCATACGCAGGCATGAACAGAAAAGAATATCATCTCTAAAGTAGGTTAAATAGATTGTCGATAAATGAATGACTTGTTAGCCCTGTATATACAGGTAGGTCCGAATTTCCATTTTCCCTTTTAATTGTGGTATTGATATATACTCACATTGTCCTTATGGGTCAGAGCCTCGATAAACTCCTTGGCAATATTCTCTACCATACTGGTCTCCCCAAGGATAACTGCTTTGTGCAGGGGAGGTAACCCCGACCTGTCTGGCATACTGAGGAGTGTCTTGTCCTCGAGCAGATCTTTCACTACATCCCAGTTGCTCTCTACCACAGCACTGTGAATGGTCTTCACTTTTTCCTGTAGAAAAATACAATTTTCACTGTATGGTCAATTTTGAAACCAATTGAACCCTTCGTGACATTTAACCCTTAGCCGGCCAAATAAATTGTTGTCTGCTATATTTCTCGTCTGCTTCAAGTTTCAAAGTGCTTCAAAGTTGCTCAAAATTGCTGAAAATGTTGTCTGAGTGTCAAATAGCTTGGATCCGGATGAGACGCCGAGTTACTCGGCGTCTCATCCGGATCCAAGCTGTTTGCATATGGAGCTATAGTCTTGAGTGGCAGGCTAAGGGTTAAGTGTGTGTCATTTGAGTCTTTCAACACCTGCACAAACCTGTTTAAAATATACTTATTACATTTGCAAACAGTGTAGACCCAGAATAGAGGGCTCCTATAGTTACTTAGTGTTGAAAGAGTTATCCCTGAATTATGAAGCATTAAGCTGTCACCTGTCCTAAAGACTACAAAATGTATCTTCCTTTCAAAGTGTTGTATTATAACCCTTAATTTCCCAATAGACTGTTTATAGTTTTGAAGACTGGTGAAAGTAAAGAAGAATGCTTTTTGAGGGCATTCTGCTTTACTTTCAGTCTGCTGTAAGCTAAGTTCCCATCTAACTAAGATAAAGAACATATTATTTGTTATGGTGCATATTCATTACTGTATAAATTGGAACTATTTTAACGCAACGGAGGAATAAATTAGAGGCATAAACATGTGTATTTATGGAGTAATGGGTTAGCTCTTTAATCCCTAGTCATGCATATTTGTGTCATTTGAAAACAGTTTACCTGTGAGGAGTACACTTATCCTATGCAAACAGTGTAGACCCTGATCAGAGGGCTCCTTAAGGAGCCCTCTGATCAGGGTCTTCACTGTTTCTCATAATGCCAAACATTGACTAAAACAACCCATAAAAGTCAGAAATATACTAGACTAAAATGGAAACTGGAATTGTTCGTTTAACTCTTTCCTCCCTGAAACTTTAAATGGACGATTCCAGTTTCGATTTTAGTCTAGTCCAATACTGACTTTTAAGGGTTGTTTTTGTCCATTTTTGCATTATGACAAACAGTGAAGACCATAATCAGAGGGCTCCTTTCGGAGCCCTCTGATCTGGGTCTTCACTGTTTGCACATAAGTGTACTATTCACATGTACATTGTTTGAAAAGGACGCCTATATTTGGGACTAGGGTTGAAAGGGTTAAAGTTTCAGGGAGGAAAGAGTTAATACAGGTTAGACTGTATACAGAAATCAATAGAAGAGTAAACCAGAGAATATTAAAAGCTTTTCCATCAACTGATATCAGAATTGATATGCAATATAATGGCCTGTTTGTTCTGATAATCAGAGACGGGTTTAATCCTTTCAGTTCTGATGTTATAATGAACTCTGCTATTTATTGTTAACCCATTACTCCATAGCCTGCTTCTAGCTTTGAAGATAGGTGACCACTTAAAGCAAGTTGAAAGTAAAGCAGAATGTGCCTTAAAGGGACTCACAACCGGATGGTGTACTTGTCAAAATAAAATAAAATACTCAAATAAAAGCAAATTTGTGGCATTATTTGGCTTCCGACATTAAAAAAATATGATCAGTCCAAAAAAAGTCTCAAGAATCGTCACCGAATCTTAGATTTTTAGATATTTTCCATCGTTTTTCTATACCGACTAGTAGACGGTATAGTTGTTGTTGTTGCTTCTCTACACGGGCTCAGACATAAACACGAGCCAACTTACGAAGTTATATGCACTTTCGATCGCTACACATTGAAATACGTTAAATCGATCCGAGATAAACGGATAGTTCCGTGGTCCATTGGTCTAAGCGGTTTCCCCTATTTTGCCTTCTGTCCGCCAATACCGGGCCCCGGGTTCGAATCTCACCAGAGACCAATATTTTTTTTTATTGAAATACATTTTTTTTAAACAGAATTTCTTATCCTAAACTAATTCTTTACCATTTATATAAGCGTTTGACACATATTTACAAATTACTATTTTTAATGCACCATCTGGTTGCGAGTCGCTTTAAGGCACATTTTACTTTACTTTCAGCCTGCCTTAAGCTACTTTCTGCTAGTTTATAGAAAATATTTCCTATGGTGCATATTCATGACTGTGTAAAGTGGATTTATTTTCTTCAGCAGAGGAATAAATTAAAGGTGTAAAAAGGCGTATTTATGGGGTAATGGGTTAAGTGACCAGTTTACGTTAACTTTTAGGGATTTATAAATATCCCTAGATTATGTTTGAAAATAGTGCAAATAGTGTAGACCCTGATCAGAGGGTTCCTGAAGGAGCCCTCTGATCAGGGTCTACACTGTTTGGAAGGGATTCCAATACTTAGTGACAGGCATTCAGGGTAACAGTCAACTCTTACCATGTAAGGCAGTTATACATGTAATTCATTGTGACAGTCTCCACAATGTATCTTTCTTCTTCAGAAATTGTTAAAGTTGATTTATCTGTTCTTTTTTATGAACTATTGTAAAAGGGCTAGACAGTTTGAATTCAGATGAAATATAGATCAAAACTGCTTGCAACAGATTTGCTCTAGGGTATTAAATTTGTGTGCTAATTGTTAAATCTGTAGACTCATATAATTTTCAGAATGAAAATGAGAATTTGCATGTCATCGGTAAACTTAAATTCCTGTTTTCATTTCAACTGCATCAGCTGAGGAAAACACAATCATTAACCCATAAGTCCATAGATACACAATTAACCCTTAGCCTGCCACTCACGACTATAGCTCCATATGCAAACAGCTTGGATCCGAATGAGACGCCGAGTAACTCGGCGTCTCATCCGGATCCAAGCTGTTTGACACTCGGACAACATTTTCAGCAATTTTGAGCAACTTTGAAGCACTTTGAAACTTGAAGCAGACGAGAAATATAGCAGACGACAATTTATTTGGCGGGCTAAGGGTTAACATTTAAATTTATTCCTCCTCTAAAGAAAACAGTTCCAATTTATACAGTCATGAGTAATAAATTACACCATAAGAAGTTTTTTCTATATCTAAATAGCAGAACACACTCAGGACTTTGGCCAATTTCATAATTATATTTTTTAAGAAAATACAGTTAAATTCTCTATTACGACCACCACTAAAACTAAGGCTAATTGCTTGTATAGAAGACAGGTGAGAGCTTAAAGCAAAGTGACAGTATAACAGAAAGCTCCTAAAGGAGCTTTCTGTTTTACTGTCACTTTGCTTTAATCAGTCACCTTTCATACCCACATATCTGGTAACAATTAACACAATTTAGTGGCCGCAATAGGGAGATTTGACTGTACAGTAAAAACGGCTATTATAAATAAGGCTTGCTTTTATCTGTTTTCTGACAGCAAGATGAAAGTAAGAAGCTGCTTTCTTATAACAAATTTCTGAGAGTAGACTTAGTCACAATAGTGGATAGAGGCCATGTAAGGTTCATTTAGTGAAATACACTCCTATTCAGGCATCAGTATAGGTCTTGTTATCCAATCTTACCACTTTTGCTGGAAGTGCTTTCATCACTTCTTTAACATCTTCCTTATCATCTCCTAGCTCCTCATCTTCGTCATCTGGTGTCAGATCGAGCCAGTTTAACCAACCAGTCGCTGTCATCCACTCCAGATCCTCCTTCGACCCAGCTTTTACCTTCTCCTTCATATAACCCCTTATGAAGTCTTCGGCATCATCTGGGAAGTCTTCGTCCTCTAGGACAAGGTCTATGGCGGAGTTTCCATCTTCATCTCGCACAGTCACGTCTACTTTCTTTGCAAGCTCTTTGAAGACGTTGACAGATTTTATTTTCAGGACAGCGAGATGGAGAAGGGTGTGGCCGTTAGCGTCTCTCAGCTTGAGGTCTTCATCATTTTCTGGGTCAGCTAATAGACTCAGTGTGTCTTCCTCTTTGCCTTGGGCTATTGCTTGGAACAGCTTGGAGTTCTCCATGGTTTTATAGCTGAAAATTGACAAGAAATAGTGTTCAATCACTTTCATGAAGCCTAACTTTGTGTTCATAAACAATTTGGTATAAACTCTATTGCTATAT
This sequence comes from Gari tellinella, assembly GCA_922989275.2. Lineage (NCBI taxonomy): Eukaryota > Metazoa > Mollusca > Bivalvia > Cardiida > Psammobiidae > Gari > Gari tellinella. Next base: position 40,503,149 of record OV277869.1, on the reverse strand, counting down.
ATGGTTTTACCAACAGAAGGGGGAACTTTAACTTTACTAATTCGATGGTCACTCAAGGTACAGTTAAGAAGACATTGTTTCTTGTTTAATTTTTGTTTGTTCCCTTTTGATCTTTTTAATTACAAAACATGAAGCAGTCTACTTGGAATTCTAGGTAGTTTAGTAATTACTAGTCTAAATAAACAAACAGTGCAGAGCCTGCTGGTCTGGTACTGCACTGTATGCATATGTTAAGATAATATTTTAAACAGGTCCATGTGGTGTTGAAAGAGTTAAAATATATTTTAAAAAAAACACCAAAAAACTTATTTGAGTTTTTTGGCAGACAATAATTATATTTGAAGCAGTTGACAATTCAGCATTATAAGGGTTATAAGACAGTAGGTTGCAGTATAACAGCGATGAAGCCATATCCTGCATGGGTCTTAACCCTTTGAACCCTAGTCCCGCATATAGGCGTCCTTTTCAAACAGTGTACATGTGAATAGTACACATGTCCTATGCAAACAGTGAAGACCCAGATCAGAGGGCTCCGAAAGGAGCCCTCTGATCAGGGTCTTCACTGTTTGTCATAATTCCAAAAATTGACAAAAACAACCCTTAAAGGTCAGAAATGGACTAGACTAAAATCGAAACTGGATTTGTCCATTTAAAGTTTCAGGGAGGAAAGAGTTAAGATAAAACATCAAGTTGGAACAATGACAGAATTCAATTCCCCACCCACCCCTTTCAATAATTAAGCCACTATGCTTTAAAAACTCTATATTAATCTAAGCTAAAATAATCTAGATACAGAACTATTAAATCCTGCCTATTGTTCTTAACATTTAAAAACTATGCTTTTAAATCTTTCTATTGTTTTTTACAAAGCTATAATTAACAGACCAAAACAAGCTGTGATCAACTTTTAAGATTTTAATCTCTCCATGGATTAACTCAGCTATAGTTTAATCCATTAATCACCCACACAGCTAGACTACCACTGTAGCTTATCTAGATCTAGTTATATAAATCACACTACCTTTTGTTTTAATCCACTCTGGTGTTAAAGTCTTTTCAATATCAAATTCCAACCGAGAAACTAAACACCCAAAAACTCAAACTGCCATAAACGTCCACCAAACTTACACTTTCAGTGTTGCTATGGGCCTATTTATCGTAGCTACCAATGGGGCTACTGGTTTACTCTATACTGTAATACCTTTCTACAACGACACTCAAATTCAGCCTTATTGTGGTTGTTCAAGACAGGCTAAAGACTGGTGACAGCGTAATGCAAAACAAAAGTAATGCAGAAAGCTCCTGAAGGAGCTTTCTGCATTACTTATGTCCTACATTAAACAGTCACCTGCTTTTAAAAATATCTATTCATATAAACTATTAAGTCGCTCAAAAGAGAGATTACAGTTATAGTTCAACCGTGAAAACTAAACCACCCGCTTTATCTTGAATAGAAGGCCTTCGATTTTATAGGTTTTTATCTGTGATCTCCTATTGATGTGTCCTGGGTGTGCAGGCGTGTTTGATCTTGTGATCAGAAGCGTAATTAAAACATAGACTGTAATTACACTGTCTGCAGTGAAGTTGTTGTCTGCTATAAAATTGTTAGGTGCTAAAAATTCAACAGATTTTTTTTTGACTGAAGGAACTGCAAGCAGTCAGTCTTGCACTAAGCCTTTCCGTCATGAATATGCCTTTTAACACCTTTAATTTCCTCTTCTTGTAAAGGAAATACTTTATATACAGTCATGAACATGCAGTCCTTAGAACTATAATATCCTAGCAGATGGTAGCTTAAAGTAGGCTGAAGTAAAGCAAAAGTTACCTAATAAGACACATTCTGCTTTGTTCTCCTACAAGCAGTTTTAATGCAGATAACACTCTAGTCTTTTTAGGAAAGCATTAAGAAATTACATATTTTTATGGTTTCAACTTTTGACGATAAACCAGTTGGCCTTTTATTTACCTTTTATTAGAGCCCAGAGCCCATTGGACGGGCTTCAGCATGCCCAGCTAATTACTGTCAATCTTGTGTTGATTGTCCTTTGGAACAGACTTAAAGGAAGACAAATCTTTAAGACATGGTGTAGCTTAATGCAGAACAAATGTAATTCAAATGTAATTTCTGCATTACATTAATTTGATGTGCATTAACTCTTTCCTCCCTGAAACTTTAAATAGACAATTCCAGTTTCCATTTTAGTCTAGTCCATTTCTGACTTTTAACGGTTGATTTTGTCAATGTTTGGTATATTATGCCAAACAGTGAAGACCCTGATCAGAGGGCTCCTTTCGGAGCCCTCTGATCTGGGTCTTCACTGTTTGCATAGGACACGTGTACTATCCACATGTGCACAGTTTGAAAAGGACGCCTATATGCGGGACTAGGGTTCAAAGAGTTAAGCAGACAGCAATGATTAACCTTTCTACTGCTCTTAAAAGTATTGCCTGCTAAGTTATATAAAACCAATATTTATGAATTTTAAATTTGAAGCAATTATCCAAAGAAAACATTTGGACCCAGATCAGACAGTGAGTTACTCAACATCTGATCTGGATCTTAACTGTTTGCAAATACCAGTAAAGTTGCAATTGGCGGGCAAATACACCTGTTTACAACTCTTTTTTATTCCTCCACTGAAGCAAATAGTTTCACTTTACACACTATAGATAGTAGTTTCTATATCCTAATAGACAGCTAAGCTTAAAGCAGGCTTAAGGTGCATTCTGCTTTACTTTCAACCTGCTTTAAGTGGTCACCTGTCTTCAAAAATAGAAACAGGCTATGGGGTAATGGGTTAAAGATATCTATGCTTCAATCACTATTGAATGGTAGCTTGACGCGAGTTTGATTGTATTGAAATTGAATGCGTATTGTCAAGTTTATTTGTTCAAGGCTTGACATATAACAACATTGCCGGGGAAGCTCTGGGTTACCTAGGCTTAAACCCTGGCGATGCCCTAATATTTAGATAAGACTTTTCCATTTATTCAAAATAGACTAGTTCATGTTGCATTTGAGGGGTGTGATCTATAAAGTTATTGAAGTTTGACAAAACAGTGTAGATCCAGATCAGAGGGCTCCTGAATGAGCCGTCTGATCTGGGTCTACACTGTTTTCAAAGTTTGTAGATACTAGGTGCCAACATTGTAAGGGATTACTCTTATCTAATGTATGGTAATGGTGACTTAAAGCTTTCTTTCATTGCAAAATCATCTATATTCATAATAAATGAATAAAATAAATAAGTAATTCTGTGTTGAAAAGCAGATGGCTGCTTACAGCAAGATGAAAGTAAAGCAAAAAGCTCATGAACAGTAAACCCTCTCTATTACAGTCACTAAAATGAAGGCAAATTGATTGTATGAAAGCCTGGTGACAGCTTAAAGCAAGGTGACATTAAAACAGAAAGCTCCTTAATAAGTCACCTGTCATAAACACCTAATAATTGATACAGGAATAAAAAACTCCTTAAAATTGGCATTAGATATAAGTCAAAACACAGCTAAAACCATGGATAATTGTAAAGCTTTTTCTATCTAACTGCATAATAGTCATATAGCATATTTCTACAAGAATAAAAAAAAATCTATATACTTTTTATGCCCCCAGAATCTACGATTCGGGGGCATATAGTTTTTGTCATGTCTGTTGGTTTGTCCGTCCGTCCGTCCGTCCGTCCGTCCGAGCGCACGAAAGGTCCTTTGTTGGGTAGGGAGAACAATAGATTCCATTCATTCCGTGATTGCCCTATTGTTATTGTTGGGTATTTTTGTGTACTGTTGGGTACTTTTAAACAAAAAAAGTACCCAACAAATGTCCAACTGTGAGAACGTCCGTCCGTCCGTCTGTCTGTGCCAAAAACCTTAACCTTGGCTATAACTCTTGCATTTTTGTACCTGGACCTTTTATACTTGGCATGTGTCTTCCCTGTATCAAGACCTTTCCATCCATACAAACCTTTTTGACCTTGTGACCTTGACATTTGACCTACTTTTGTAAAAATCTTTAAATGGCTATAACATTTGCACCAGTAGGCCCAGGGCTTTAATATTTTGTATGTATATTTCTTTTGTGAAGGCCTTTCCAACCATACCAACATCTTTGACCATGTGACCTTGACCTTGACCTTTGACCTATTTAATCAAACTTTAACCAAAAACCTTAACCTTGGCTATAACTTTTGCATTTTTAAAACCTGGGCCTTTTATACTTTGCATGTGTATTCCTCATGGCAATACCTTTCCAACCATATAAAAAAATTTGACCTTGTGACCTTGACCTTGAAATTTGACCTACTTTTGTAAAAATCTTTAAATGGCTATAACATTTGAACCAGTAGGCCCAGGGCTTTCATATTTTGTATGTATATTTCTTGTGTCAAGACCTTTCCAACCATACCAACATCTTTGACCATGCGACCTTGACCTTTGACCTATTTAATCAAACTTTAGCCAAAAACCTTAACCTTGGCTATAACTTTTGCATTTTTAAACCTGGACCTTTTATACTTTGCATGTGTATTCCTCATGGCAAGACCTTTCTAACCATATAAAACTTTTTGACCTTGTGACCTTGACCTTGAAATTTGACCTACTTTTGTAAAAATCTTTAAATGGCTATAACATTTGAACCAGTAGGCCCAGGGCTTTCATATTTTGTATGTATATTTCTTTAGTCAAGACCTATCCAACCATACCAACATCTTTGACCATGCGACCTTGACCTTGACCTTTGACCTATTTAATCAAACTTTAACCAAAAACCTTAACCTTGGCTATAACTTTTGCATTTTTAAAACCTGGGCCTTTTATACTTTGCATGTGTATTCCTCATGGCAATACCTTTCCAACCACATAAATTTTTTTGACCTTGTGACCTTGACCTTGAAATTTGACCTACTTTTGTAAAAATCTTTAAATGGCTATAACATTTGAACCAGTAGGCCCAGGGCTTTCATATTTTGTATGTATATTTCTTGTGTCAAGACCTTTCCAACCATACCAACATTTTTGACCATGCGACCTTGACCTTGACCTTTGACCTATTTAATCAAACTTTAACCAAAAACCTTAACCTTGGCTATAACTTTTGCATTTTTAAACCTGGGCCTTTTATACTTTGCATGTGTATTCCTCATGGCAATACCTTTCCAACCACATAAAAAAATTTGACCTTGTGACCTTGACCTTGAAATTTGACCTACTTTTGTAAAAATCTTTAAATGGCTATAACATTTGAACCAGTAGGCCCAGGGCTTTCATATTTTGTATGTATATTTCTTGTGTCAAGACCTTTCCAACCATACCAACATCTTTGACCTTGCGACCTTGACCTTTGACCTATTTAATCAAACTTTAGCCAAAAACCTTAACCTTGGCTATAACTTTTGCATTTTTAAACCTGGGCCTTTTATACTTTGCATGTGTATTCCTTATGGCAAGACCTTTCTAACCATATAAAACTTTTTGACCTTGTGACCTTGACCTTGAAATTTGACCTACTTTTGTAAAAATCTTTAAATGGCTATAACAGGGTGCCCACGGACTCTGGAAAACAGGGAAAATGGTTGAAAAAATTTCCCTGCAGGGAAAAATCAGGGAATTTGAAAAATTGCTGAAAATCAGGGAATTATCAGGGAATTTTACCAAAGTTGGACAGGGAAAATCTTGGCTACTGGTAGTCTCTCTTCCTGACTTTATTTAAAAGCTGTATTTTTTCATACTGTGAGCAACATGTATTAATTGAGCAAATTACAATGTATCTTTATGCTTGATGTTTATCCATATATGATGGGTAAATCTTTTCCAATTAATAACATTCATCAGTACTCATTCTGTTTACTAGATGAAATAATATGGATCTTAACTAAAGAGAAGCAAAAATGGAAGTAAATAACCATTGTGTTATAGCTCAAACACATGGAAGCTACTTGAAGCATAGATATTTTGAAAAGAAAAACAAATGTGTCAAGCAGTCATGCAGAGATTGTTATCCAGCTGAAAAGTAAAATTAATTATATGTGTCCTTTTCATTCCCAAAACAAAATCAGACAATGATCACTATCAGCAATAGTAGTATTAGCATGTTTCAATGAAACCTTACATACTTGGGAAATGGTTAACGCTTTAGCCACACCTACGTTTGTAATCTCCATTAGGGCAGTAGCAAACATTTTGCCAAACTTTCAAATTAGAGGGTTAGTGTATATCTTGAATTTAACTACTATTAAAGGCAAAACACTTCCCACAGCTGACCATTGTTATCCATATTCAGTGTTGTTCACCCATGGTTTAACAATACAGCACCAATACCTGTGTGTTCTGTTTCTATCCTGGTCAAAGTATACATGTTTTATTTTGCCCCCTGCTAAGACTACTGAGTGTGAAAATTCAAACTTCAGTTTTTTCTTGCCTATTCAAAGATTATGTTAGCTTATGTAGTCACCCCAGCATTGGCGTTAATTAAGGTTTTGATGCAAGTGTTGCGATTCACTAATACCGGTACATGTGCTACATGAAGTATGTGCAGTAGGAAGCTGGTCTTTGGAAAGGAGGTTTCACATTGATGTAGTACAGTAATAACAGAAAAAATATTTTGAATTTGTATCAAAATTTGACCTGATTTTTGACTTAGCTGTTTTGGCTGAAATCTCTAGATTCAGGTTTTGATGCTGAATTGGCTGAGTGTTGAAATGCAATAATACAGGACACTCATAATAGTTATGAGAGATGCAAGGGGAGTCAAAACATGTAATGGTTGAACTTTGAGACATGAACATTATTGCTGATGAAGTACTGTACTTCTATAAATGTGACATGTTACAGTAGAAAAATATATATTTATACAAACATGTAAAACACAAAAAGGTATGAGTAAAGAATAAGTGTGACTTATATATGATGTTGAAGGTTACGGCTATAAGGGGAGGTTGGAAGTCATCTTACACAGTTGAATCGCCGCAAAAAATTATCAGGGAAAACCACCTTTCAGTCAGGGAAAAATCAGGGAATTATCAGGGAATTTCAATTTTGAATATCTGTGGGCACCCTGTATAACATTTGAACCAGTAGGCCCAGGGCTTTCATATTTTGTATGTATATTTCTTGTGTCAAGACCTTTCCAACCATACCAACATCTTTGACCATGCGACCTTGACCTTTGACCTATTTAATCAAACTTTAACCAAAAACCTTAACCTTGGCTATAACTTCTGCATTTTTGCACCTGGGCATTTTATACTTGGCATGTGTATTCCTCATGGCAAGACCTTTCCAACCATACAAAACTTTTTGACCTTGACCTTGACATTTGACCTTCTTTTGTAAAAATCTTTAAATTGCTATAACATTTGCACCAGTTAGCATAGGGCTTTAATATTTTGTATGTATATGTTTTGTGTCAAGACCTTTCCTACCATACCAATATCTTTGACCATGTGACCTTGACCTTCACTGTTGACCTATTTAATCAAACTTTAACCAAAAACATTAACATTGGCTATATCTTTTGCATTTTTGAACCTGGGCCTTTTATACTTGGCATGTGTATTCTTCATGGCAAGACCTTTCCAACCATACAAAACTTTTTGACCTTGTGACCTTGACATTTGACCTACTTTTGTAAAAATCTTTAAATGGCTATAACATTTGCACCAGTTGGCCCAGGGCTTTAATATTTTGTATGTATATTTCTTGTGTCAAGACCTTTCAAACCATACCAACATCTTTGAACATGTGACCATGACCTCGATCTTTGACCTATTTAATCAAACTTTAACCAAAAACCTTAACCTTGGATAGAACTTTTGCATTTTTGCACCTTGGCCTTTTATACTTGACATGTGTTTTCCCTTTCTAACCATACAAAACTTTTTGACCTTGTGACCTTGACATTTGACCTACTTTTGTTGAAATCTTTAAATGGCTATAACATTTGCACCAGTAGGCCTACGGCTTTCATATTTTGTTTATATATTTCTTGTGTCAAGACCTTTCCAACCATACCTACGTTTTTGCCCTTGTGACCTTGACCTTTGACCTTTATTTGTATAAATCTTTATACGCCTATAACATTTGAACCAGTAGGCCTAGAGCTTCCATACTTTATAGGTTTCTTGTGTTAAGACTTCTCCAACCATGCCAATGTTTCATTTACCCTACGACCATGACTTTTGACCTACTTTTGCAAATAAGCATTACATTACAGAACATGATGCTGGCTGGGGGCATTTGTGTTTCACAAACACATTGCTTTTCATCTGATCATCACCAAACTTTCTGAAAATGTTTGTTGACATAAAATGGAGACCAATTTGGATAACCAGCGGCACCAATTTATGCTAGGCCTTTTGGAGTAATGGCCCTTGAAGTCCTCAAAATGGCGCTCCACTACAGTTTCAGCTCTCTAACTTTTAAGTTTGATAGTCTGGATTCCCCTCCCTGTATCATCGGGGGCATCCGTGTAACTGGGACACGCTCTTGTTCTCTTCCTTTTTCTTTTTTTTTATCTTATTTCTCTTTTTTTCTTCAAAAAATGATAACAACTCTTGAATATTGCAATATTTAAAAGTGTTCACTCTTTTGTTAGATGGAATATATTGTCGTTGATTCTTTGAATGCTGAAGACAGTGTGTATGAAATTTCTATGCATATCCACCAGCGCTTTAGATTTGGAAAATACCAGTTTCTTGAATATATCAAACACAAACATTGATCAGCATTCAAAGTTTCAACGAAAAAATATATATATACATGTATATTGATATGAATGTACATACATACTGTACACATGAGGATGTGACATTATTGAATTACAGTATATATTTATATTGTGTGTATGAAATTGATCTGAAGATGAGTGTATATACATATGTTATTGTAATATTCTTGAATAAAAAATAAAAAATAAAAAAATAATAATAATTATTGATACAATTTGTAGTCGTAATGGAGAAATGTTACTGTATTTAACTCTGTGCATGCTAGTGGTGGATACCTGTGCCACAGGGATTACCTTTGCAAACAGTTTGGATCCTGATGAGACGCCTCTTAATGCAGCGTCTCATCAGGATTCAAACCGTTTGACACTCTGACCCTGTTTTGAAAAGAAATTTTGAAAACTTTATTTTTAGAACAGTAGCAGACAACAGTTGTTTCAGACAAAAAAATTACCCAGCATGCATAGAGTTAAATACCACCAGCCATTTTTTATAAGGACATTATTTTTGGGACACTTAGGCAAACAAAAAGGACATAAAGGCATCCTTAGACATTTCAGACTTATCCCTTTTCACCATATATATTACACCTTTTTACATCTCTAATTATTCATAGTACCACTTAGAAAAGTATAGTCCTCAGCTAGAAAATTTTGAAGATGAAATATAAATGGTAGATCTATTTCCAATACTTTTTCAGATAGGAGCTTAACTCATCACCCCATAAATACTTCTTTTGACGCCTCTAATTTATTCCTCCCCGAACAAAAAAGTTCCAATTTACAGTCTTTAATATGTAGAGCAATGGCACCTAAATTCGACAGGCCCCTTAATTCGACACCTTCTTACAACCATATCCATTTCTCCTGATTAAATGTTTAAATCAATATTATGATTGATAATTTAATGACGTCAAATTTAAATGTTGACGTCACGAAAAAAATCTATTCACACAGGCGTATGTTTGATGACATAGGTCTGTCGAAAAAAAATTCGAAAATTTTCAAAGACCGAAAAAGTGTGTCTTACGGAAACTGTTAAGGGGCATCATACCAGAACCTAAATGTGGTGCTTTAGTTTTTGTAAAATTTAGCCATTACGGACTACAGAAACTCATTTTTTATTGTTGTTTATCATGTAGACTGATCCTTGCTTGTCTGTTAGGCGATTTGACCTTCAGATTAGGGGTGTCGGAAATAAGGTGCCAAAATAATTGATTGCTCCTTAATTAGACACCCCTAATTTTAGATTCACATTGCACTATAAACATATATTTATATACATGCTAAATAACGTTGGCGGTAATGGTCGCGTGTACAAAGACAGGGGCACTTAACGCCTTCGATAATTGGTGATTAGTGGTTCAAATCACAGCAGACACAGATTTTTTATGTTTTTCTTTTTTGGGGGGGGTGGGGGGGGGGGGTGTTGTGGGGTGTGGGGGCAGCCCGTGAGGTGGATTTCCGTTTGGGTCAAGGTTTCAAAAAGGAAAAGAAACTTGAAGAGTAGGGAAAATAAAAAGAGTCCAAAGAGGTGAAGCTCAAAGGAAAATATCAATCAAATTAAAGCAGAATAGGTGTCACTAAGATATTGTAGATTTAATGAAAACAAATCACAATCTTGAAGACTGTCTGAGGGTGCGCAACAGTTGATAGACATTGATGACAAAGTCCTACAGCTAATGTGCACCGGCTATCAATCTGATGAAGACAGCCCTAAAGAGTGGATCCGCTTCATGTCGTACGTTTGGATGACATATCAAGTGCATTATAGAGATGAAATATTGCTTGAAATATCATCTGTAAAGATTGCCATTGATTCGTTTCCTTGTGTCTTTGGTGTTGTGTGGATTATTATCATAGCCTTTGAGGACGCCACTGGCTGCATGCTTACTTTGTATACATGTGAACGCCATAGGCCTACTATTACATGCTATGCAAAGTTATGTAGTCTACATCAGTTCTCGACTTGTATTACATTTTCATTTAAAAAATCATCAGGTAGGCAAACAAAGTTTGGATCCAAATCAGACAGCGAGATACGCGAAAATGTTTGCACCAGTATCATGAATTCACCGGTAGCATGCAGAAGGTTAAACAAAGCGTACAGTTATATAGGACTATTCCAAAGCTCATGGTGGTTTAATTAGCGTATCAGGTATCCTACGATCCTTAATTGCAGCCAATTAAAACAAACAGATTTGACAAAATCATTGGAATAGTCTTGTTTTAAATTTTAACAGTTGAATGCTGTTAAATTTGAACTTTTATGCCAGTAACACAAAACAGATATGACAAAAATGTGCTTTTAAATGATTAATCATTTAGATAATGTTAAATCTGAAAGGAGTGTATGTTTTTATGTCTTTTTTAAAAAACTATGTTTGGGTGTCGAATTTGGGGTTCCCCTGTCGAAATAAGGAACCCAAAGCAGCTCAAGTTAGTAACATATTGCACTGCATTCTCAAGGACTTTCATAAGCAATAGTAATTAGAAAACGTGGGTAAATGTATTGTTTTGTTTGTTGCTATGTCGAAGTTAGGATAACTACAAACTCTCATCGTTACAATGAAAATGTGTCTTAAGGTGTCGAAATTAGGGTACTTTACTCTATCATAAGAAATATTTTCTTTATTTTAGCAGATAGTAGCTGAAAGCAGGGTGAAAGTAAAGCAGAATGCACCCTTAGACCATTCTGCTTTACTGTTAACCTGCTTTAAGTGGTCACCTATCTTAATCCTAGAAACAGGCTATGGGGTAATCGGTTAAAACAGGCTGCAATAAAATAGAATTGCATTCTGCTTTACTTGAAGCCTGCCTAAAGTGGTTATCTGTTTCAAAATTTAGAAACAGAAGAGTACAGACCCACTTACAAAAGAAAGATGAATTTGCAGTCTTAACCCTTTACCTCATAGCCTGTTTCCAGTTTTAAAGACAGGTGACCACTTAAAGCAGGTTGAAAGTAAAGCAGAATGTGCCTTAAGGCACATTCTGCTTTACTTTCAGCCTGCTTTAAGCTATAATCTGCAAGGAAACTGAAAATAATTCTTATAAATTATATTCATGACTGTATAAATTGGAACTATTTCCTTCAGCGGTGGAATAAATAAAATGTGCTAAAAGTCGCTTCTATTTGGGAAAGGGTTAAAATTATGAAACTTAAATCTTTCAACACTTAGTAGTTCCTTTGTGGATCATTTAAGTTACCAAAACATGAACCAGTCTTATAACTTGGAATTCTGGGTAGTTTTATAAATACTGCTCTAAATTAGCAAACAATGTAGACCCTGATCAGAGGGCTCCTATAGGAGCCCTCTGATCTGGGTATACACTGTTTGCAAATGTAATGAGTGTATTTTAAACAGGTCCATGGTGTTGAGAGAGTTAATGTATGCCATTCAGGAACTTTCTGCTTTACTTTCATCCTGCTTTATGCAGCCACATGCCATTTTAACTAGAAAACAAACTTTTTAACTTATCCATTATAGTTTTATATACATTTATGTTAAAGTTTTAATTGTGAAATTCAAATGGAATACAGTAAAACCTCTCTGTTACGACCACTAAAAAGAAGGCATTATGATTTTATGAAAGACAGTTGACAGCTTATATAAAGCAAGGTGACTGTAAAACAGAAAAGGAGCTTTCTGTTTTACTGTCATCTTGCTTTAAGCTGTCACCTGTCTTAAACATCTAATAATTTACACAATTTAGTGGATGTTATAGAAATTTATTTTATGTTGAAATTCTCATTATTACCATTTCAGGTTACCATGACACCAGTGCTTATCCAGTTCCCACCTTCTACAACCCGATGCCATGGCAACCAATCCACATACCACGCCCTGCCTCGGAGAAAAAGTCCAAGCGAAAGCAAAAGCAAAAGCCCAAACCAAAGTATGTTTGGAATCCTGAAAAATACCGATAGAGCTACTCCTGTTGCCATGGAAACATACACATCTCATAATTAAGTCATAAACTTGTGATATTTTATAATTGTGCATTTTTTTCGCTCTTTTTTTGTTTTATTTATATTGATTTTTAGTGTATGCCACAGAAAGCGTTTATCAATCTCAAAGGGATAAATGCATGACATTTGAAAATGAAATGTAGATTAACTTCTAGCAAGCTAGTGGTGAAAACATGATAAACTTTGCAAACAGTTTGGATCCTGATGAGATGCCGCGTAACGCGGCATCTCATCAGGATACAAACTGTTCGACATCCTGACTCTATTTTAAAAAAGAAATTTAGAAATTTCTTTTTAAAGAACAGCAGTAGACGACTATTGTTGCAGATGAAAATATTATCCAGCATGCAAGGAGTTAAAAGGATATATACCGCTTTACCCGGTGGACATATTACATGGTGAAATATCAGCTTCATGTCGTTGTGGAATGAATGTTCACCCTGATACTGCTATAAGTATATATTAACTCTTTTTTAACCAATTACCCCATAGCCTGATTCTATTTTTGAAAACAGGTGACCACTTAAAGCAAGTTGAAAGTAAAGCAGAATGTGCCTTCAACCTGCTTTAAGCTTCAATCTGCTAGAATATAGAAAATATTTCTTATAATATATATTCATGACTGCATAAATTGGGAGTATTTTTTTGAGTGAAGGAATAACTTAAAGGTGTAAAAAGTGTTTTTACGGGATAATGGGTTAACCCATTCCCCCATAAATACGACTTTTTACACTTTTAATTCATTCATCCATTGAAGAAATTAGTTCAGATTAAAACAGTCATGAATATACCATAAGGAATATTTTCTTCATCCTAGTAAATAATAGCTTAAAGCAGGCTGAAAGTAAAGCAGAATGCGCCTTAAGGCGCATTCTGCTTTACTTTCAACCTGCTTTAAGTGGTTACCTATTTTCAAAACTAGAAATTGGCTATGGGGAAAAGGGTTAAAAAGTGAAGACACAGAGGAGACAGCTAAAAAGGAGCTGTCTGATCAGGGTCTGCACAGTTTTCTGATGAAATATGTCTGACACCAGTCTGTACTGTTTTGTGATAAATTGTTTCATTATTTTAGTAGCTAATGTAATAATTCATATGATAAATGTTCATGGTAGGTAGAGTTTTGTTGAATTTCTACCCATAAGTTAAAGCAGTCTTTATTTTAGCATTTGTGTCAAGACTTTGTTGTTTGTGATATATGAAAGTGTTTTAGAGCTTTTAGAATCTCAAAAGTGTTATGAATATCAATATGCCGAGCCATTTAACCCATTACCCCATAGCCTGTTTCTTGTTTTGAAGATAGGTGTCAACTTAAAGCAGGTTAAAAGTAAAGCAGAATGTGCCTTAAGGCACATTCTGCTTTACTTTCAGCCTGCTTTAAGCTACCATGTACTAGGACATAGAAATTATTTCTTATGGCACACATTCATGACTATTGATGAACTATTTTCTCCTGTGAAGGCATTAATTCAACGCGTAAAAAGGTGTATTTATGAGTTAAACAGTTTATGCTTTCCTGTGATATCAGGCTTTTAACCCATTACCCTATAACTAAGCCTTTTTACGCCTTGAATTTAACCTTCCACTGAACAAAAATACAGTAATGAACACTTATTATAGAAAATGTTTTCTATATTCTAACAGGTGGTACATTAAAGCAGGCTGAAAATAAAGCAGAATGCGCCTTTAGGCGCATTTAGCTTTGTTTTCAACCTGCCTCAAGTAATCACCTGTCTTCAAAACTAGAAACAGGTTATTGGATAATGGGTTAAACTTGTATTTGTACATTATGATACCAGGCTCAAACTCATTGTATCACATCATTTGTTTTCATCTGACCATGTTTCCGATAAGCATGACGTCATCACATTTACATGACATTGTGAAAGTTATTCTTTGTGACATTAATTCTTTTGTTCTGCTTAAAATATCAAATGTTTCTTTTTAGCTCACCTGAGCTAGCTCACCTGAGCTAGCTCAGGGTGAGCTTTTTCAATCCTTGAATGTCCGTCGTTCGTCGTCCGTCGTTCGTCGTCCGTTGTCAACAATTTTGGTGTTTACACTCTAGAGGCCACAATTTTTATCAAATCTTTCTGTAACTTACTCAGATTGTATATTACCATAAGAGTTCGGATGAGTTGGATTATGGTTGATATTGGACATATAGGTCAAGAGTTTTCCACCTTTGAATTGCTGAAAATGCAATATTTAACAGTGTTTACACTCTAGAGGCCACAATTTTAATTCAATCTTTTCCAATCTTGCTCAGATTGTATATAACTGCAAGAGTTCGGATAAGTTTAATTATGGTTAGAATTGGATTGATAGGTCAAGAGTTATCTTTAAATTGCTGAAAATGCCATATTTAATGTTGTTTACACTCTAGAGGCCACAATTTCAATCCAATCTTTCTCAAACTTCATCAGATGGTATATGACTATAAGAATTCAGATGAGTTTGATTAGGGTTGCAATCGGACCTGTAGGTCAAGAGTTATTTACCTTTGAATTGCTGAAAATGCCATATTTAATGGTGTTTACACTCTAGAGGCCACAATTTTAATCCAATCTTTCTTAAACTTGCTCAGATTGTATATAACCATAAGAATTCCGATGAGTTAGGTTATGGTTGGATTCAGATTTATAGGTCAAGAGTTGTCTACCTTTGAATTGCTGAAAATGCCATATTAACAGTGTTTGCACTCTAGAGGCCACAATTTTCAATGGATTTTAATTATAATTGCACACAATGTATAAAGCTATAAGTTCTCGAGGGAGTGCAATTATTGTTGAAATCCGATCATTGTGGCAAGAGTTATCTGCCCTTGATTTACTTTGAAATGCTAGAAAAGGCTTCATTTCAGTATTATTTAGGCTCTAGTTATCTGCCTTTGATGTACTCTACTATACATACTAGAATGGGTCATATTGCAATGTTGTGTACATGCTATACTACACATTTGAATGGATTTAGAATAAAACAGGTGAAATTCAAAGGTAAAGCTATCAGGCTTCATTATAAAAGGTGAGCGATATCAGGGCCTTCAGGCCCTCTTGTTATCTAATCTATCTCAAACCTGCTTAGATTGTAAATGACTATAAGAGTTCAGATGAGTTTGATTATGGTTGAAATCAGACTTATAGGTCGAGAGTTATCTACCTTTGAATTGCTTAAAATGCCATATTTAACAGTGTTTACACACTAGAGGTCACAAATTTTATCCAATCTTTCTCAAACTTACTCAGATTGTATATTACCATAAGACTTTGGATGAGTTCAATTATGGTTGTAATCGGTTAAATAGGTCAAAAGTTATCTACCTTTGAATTGCTGAAAATGATATATTTAACAGTGTTTACGCTCTAGAGGCCACAATATTTATGCAAGCTCTCTCAAACTTGCCCAGATTGTATATGACTATAAGAGTTAGAAACAGGGTGATTATGGTTGGAATCGGACAAATAGATCAAGAGATATCTACCTTTGAATTGCTGAAAATGCCATATTTTACAGCGTTTACACTCTTGCAACTACAGTTTTCAATGGATTTTGATTATACTTGTACACAAAGGCTGTAGTTACAGGTTCTGGAAGGAGTGCAATTATTGTTGAAATGTAATCATTGTGGCAATAGTTACCTGCCCTTGATATACTTTGAAATGCTAGAAAAAGGCTTCATTTCAGTATTGTTTAGGCTTTAGTTATCTGCCTTTGATGTACTCTACTATATACTACAGTAGGTCGACAAACTTGAATGGATTTAGAATAAAACGGGTGAAATTCAAAGGTAAAGCTATCAGGCTTCATTACAAATGGTGAGCGATATCAGGGCCTTCAGGCCCTCTTGTATTTAGTTGTTGGTGGGTGTGCAGTTAAACCTCTCTATTACAACCAATGAAAAATGTCAATTAAATGAATAAAAGACAGATGTCAACTTAAAGCAAGGTGACAGTAAGTGAAGGAGCTTTCTGTTTTACTGTCACCTTACTTTAAGCAGTCACCTGCCGTAATACGGTAACCTAATAGTTAGCAAAATTAAGTGGTCGTATTAGAGAGGTTTTACTGTATATTGAAGGCATATAATAAACACTTCACCAGTTGCCGGTTTGCTACAGGATGTTGTATTCAACTCTCAACTTTCTTGAGAGAATAAGCTGATCACACTCCCACTGAATGCACTCCTAAGACTTGCTATTCGTATTGAAGAACATCTTAAGCTGAATACATGACCCTGCTTTGCACCTTGTCTATAGCATAACTCCTTGACTATGCCATCTAGGAATACCAAACCTGGTGTGTGTATACATATTGGGATTGCCAAGTGTCACATACCACTTTTTGATCAATTTGGTCTTGACCATGACCTGTGACCTTGATAAATGAATCCTTGTCAAGAGAATAACTCCCCATATCATCTAGGTGTGCATACATCTTGAGATGGAGGAGTGTAGCGTATCACTTTCAGATCACTTTGACCTTGATTATTGAAAAATCGTCCAGAGAATATCTTCTATTTTATACAATCTAGGATTACCAAACCTAGTGTGTGGATACATCTTAGGATTGCTAAGTGTCAGATACCACTTTCATGTCACCTTGACCTCTGACCTTGATGATTGAAAAACCTTGTCCAGAACATTATGACAGGGAACTGTAGTGGGGGTATGAATCATCTTTAGTAATAATTCTAGTTTTTCATTTTTAAGCCAACAAAGCTATATGAGCTGTGCCATGAGAAAACCTGCCTTATTGCATTTCAAATAGTATAGATCAAGGCCAGCCGCTGCGTCAAAGACGTGGCAGCTGGGGCCCGTTTCATAAAACTTCTTACGACAAATGTTGTCGTAAGTCAAAACTTTAAAATACATTTGATTTGTGATTTCTCTATCTAATCATGTCTTGTGACATCTTTTTGGAATCGTCTTGAAAAGACGATTCCAAAAAGATGTCACAAGACAGGATTAGATGGATAAATAAATAATAATTGATACTTTTATAATCTGACTTACGACAACATTTGTCGTAAGATGTTTTATGAAACGGGCCCCTGGTCTTTATCTACACAGTTTGACAACATCATGCATCTAAAGCAGTTTATGTAGCTGTATTACATACGATAAATTGGCAGTGTAGACCAAACTCAAATACAGGGCCTTGGATGACAACCTTACTTGGTCTGTACAATGATGCAATGCAATAAGGCAGGTTTTGTCATGGCACGGCTCATATGTTTTCTTTTACTATCATATTAAGATTTTTGTTGTAGACTGTGTTTTGTTTTGTCTTCATTTTTATCTATTTTTAGTAGTATTGCAGTATAAAGTATTGATAAACATCTGTCTAAGAAATCAAAAGGGTTTCTAAAACAGTAAACATGATAATTGAACCCTAGATGAGTGTACTATACTCCTCATAAAGAAACAATGCACCTGTGAAGAGTACACTAAGTCTTGTCCTGTGCAAACAGTGTAGCCCAAGGTCAGAGGGCTCCTCTGAACAGGGTCTGCACTGTTGGACATTTTACAATGTACATGTATTCTTAAAATTAACCCTAATTAGTCAAAGCAGTAGCTAGACTTTGAGTTGTCCACTAAATGATTCAGGGGTAAACTATATGAGTTATAGAAAACTGGTTTCTTAACCCATTACCCTATAGCCTGTTTCTAGTTTTGAAGATAGGTTACTACTTAAAGCATGTTGAAAGTAAAGCAGAATGTGCCTGCTTTAAGCTACCATCAGCTAGGATGTAGAAAACAATTTCATTGTACATATTCCTGTCTGAATAAATTGGATTTTTTTCTTCAGTGGAGAAATAAATTAAAGGCATAAACAGGCATATTTATGGGGTAATGGGTTAAGCAGTAAACATGCTAACCCTTATCTTCCTCATAAGCATACATATTTTCATGCTTTTACCAATGCCTTGTTTGTTACTGCATTGTGATTGATGGATGCTCAAAGCATTGAAAGTAAAGCAGAAAGCATTTTTAGCCTGCTTTAAAAGCATCTAGCTGTCTTAACCTTAAGCCCATAGCCAGTTTCTAGTTTTGAAGACAAATGACCACCTAAAGCAGTTTGAATATAAAGCAGAATGCACCTCAACCCATTCTGCTTTATTTTCAGGCTGCTTTAAGCTACCTTCTGCTAGAACAGAACATATATTTCATAAGTAACAGTCTAGAATATAGAAAAAATATTGTAACAGAAAATAGAAAAATATTGTAACAGTACATATAAATGACTATATAAAGTGGAACTGTTTTATTTAGTCGGGGGAACATTTAAAGGTGTTAAAATGTGTATTTATAATAGGTTAACACACATGTTTTATTGTTTATGTACATGTAGTTAGAAACAAATAAAAGTCTTTACTAGTCACAGGTTTAGGATTTACAGTAAAACATATATCAATACGACCACTAAAACGAAGGCTAATTGATTGTTATAAGACAGGTGACAGCTTAAAGCAAGGTGGCAGTAAAACAGAAAGCTCCTAAAGGAGCTTTCTGTTTTACAGTAACCTTGCTTTAAGCAATCACATGTCGTAAACACCTAATAATTATCACAATTTAGTGGTCAGTAATAATTTATAGAGATGGTTTGAAGTAGTATTAGAGCTTAAACTGTGATACTAACATTTCATATGGAGCTATAATATAGAGATATGGAAAATATAGAAAAGGAAATACCCTTATAGTGTTTCACTTATCATTTAACCCCTTTTGTACAGTGGGAAAGACATTACAGTGCTCCCTCCCTACAACACCCCTCCCAACAGTGACAGGGCTGCCATTTCTCCGGATTTTTCTGAAATCTTCAGATTTTTATCTAAGCAGATGGTAGCTTAAAGCAGGCTGAAAGTAAAGCAGAATGCGATTTAAGGCGCATTCTGCTTTACTTCATACCTGCTTTTAGTAGTCACATGTCTTTAAAACTACAAACAGACTATGGGGTAAAGGATTTAAGATACGATGCCTAAAATCGATCTTGTAAAAATAGAAATTTTAGAAATCTTAGGGTTTTTCATATCAGCTTGTGGCAGCCCTGCAGTGATTCACTTTTTTCAAAATGCTTCCCCAAATAAGAAAAATATGTCTAACACTTTCACTGGTGTAATATGGTCTGCTTAATTTTTTCCCTCAAATTTACATATAAGTGGACATTTTGACAGAAGATATCCTAATGAGGAGTGACAAACAGCTTAAATCCAGATCAGACGCCGCATTACTGCAAATTTTGTAAGCCAAGTTTTAATTTTCCCTCCCTATAACAACTCCTTTTGTAAGCCAACTTTTAATTTTCCCTCCCTATGAAAACTCCTTGGGAACAACACACACAATATTTGTCAACTGTTTGCAATGAACATATTCATTTGGGGAAAAAATAACATGTTTCCTACTGAATTGATCACCATTAACAGTTTAGTCGTCTTTTGGATTCTTTAGATAATGATTAGAATGATTCAAATTCAGCAGACCCCACCACCCCTTATATTAAGCTCACCAGAGCACACAGTGCTCAAGGTGAGCATTTGTGATACCCCTCTATCCGGCATCCATCCATCCATCTGTCCGTCAACAATTGCAAACAATTTCTCTGAAACCAATAGCCTCGTGTAATCAAACTTGTAGATGCATTTTGGTCTGAGTTTCAAAAGTTGTTCAAAGGAAGTTGGTTGGGCTAATGGACTTTTAAAGTCAATACTGATGTTTTATGCCCCTGCGACGATCAGTCGGGGGCATGCTGACTTACCCCTGTCCGTCTGTTCGTTCGGGTATAATAATAAGCCAGTATTATATAGGCCCTCGATCATATCGTGCCAATACCTCTTAGCAAAATGCACAACAGCTCCGGTTAATAACCTCTGCATAAAGTGTACATGTTGACATATAATATATAGACTTGACGGAGCAAATGATGAACTTTACTGAACATATCACGTCTACTAAGTCTCAGAATCTGGGAACCGTTTCATAAAACTTCGTACGACAAAGGTTGTCATAAGTCAGATTATAAAAGTCTTAAATACTATTTATTTCCCCTTCTAATCCTGTCTTGTGACATCTCTTTGGAATCGTCTTGAAAAGACGATTCAAATAGATGTCACAAGACAGGATTAGACAGAGATTTAAGAAATTATATGTATTTTAAAGTTTTGACTTACGACCGTTTTTGTCGTACGAAGTTTTATGAAACGGGCCCCAGACACAGGTACTTGACACATACTTTATTATCTATGAACCCCCTCCCCGCTTAAAAAAAAATTATAGGTAGATTTTTTTTTTTTTTTTTTAAGGGGGGAGGGGGTTCATAGATAATAAAGTATGTGTCAAGTACCTGTGGCCCCAGATCACTCCTGTTTCAATAAATATCTCACTAATGGCAGACGACATTTGCGAGCAGACGACAGTTTCATCTAACATCGTCTATCACAGCCTCCCATCAGTGAAAACGCGCGAATATTAGTACACTAATGGGATAATTGCCCATGGCATCTAATTATTCCAAAACTAGTAAATGTCTACAATTGCCATTTATCCCTAAAATGCTAAAATATCGTCTGCTTTAAAACGCTTCGCGCGCCATTATATAATATATAATTGATATTTATTATAACGTGGATTAAACCCATTGCGGGAAACGATATAGACTCAAAGCAGATGCAGAGCACGCATGCCTGGTTTGGGTCCACACTGTTTGAATTAATTGGCATTGTGCGCAATTGTCCCATGGGAGGGGGCGTTTGTTTCACGTCAGTAGACATGTTCTAGTTCTCATGATCAAGCGACATGGAACCAAGAGGAACTTTCGAGCATTCCGCGCTATTATTAAAATACTGAGCTTGTAAGGATGCAACTTATAGTGACTTCTATTTACAAAAACGTACGCAGTTCAATTTGAAATACATTCTAACTTCGATAACTAGAATTCGCTTAAGTCGATATAAGCTTTACCTCGATAATTATAGTGCTTACTGAAATTGAACATACCCGTATTTCAAATTTAAAACGTGGCTTAGCCACGTTTTAAATTTGAAATACGGGTATGTTCGACTTTAGCGAACTACCGTTATCGTGATTCGATTGTATACAAACTGGACACGTCATCGTATTGTGAAGCGATTTAGCTTTACGGTCTGTCACCTATAGATATCTAAACGCCTAATAGAGATATTTTAGAATTGATTTCGAGCTAGCGTGCTCTTGTGCACATGGATACAGGATTGGTTGGGGTGTGGCTTGTTTATAAGTACCATTAGGTGTTCCGCAGACTCACACAGGTGTGGAACATTGACGGATAAACATTTGAGGATAAACACTGAAGGATAAACATAGGAGGATAAACATTGGTAGAGGATAAACATAGGATATTGCTATGACGAGGTAGGTAATAAACGCTATGGTCCATCCATTCCATCCGTATTTTTTCTTCAAAATAGTACACAGTCGAATGTGAATATCTCGAACTCGCTTGAGGCAAAACTATCCGTATTTCTTCAAATTACGGTAATATCATCAAATCAAGCTCGCTGAAGTCACGTTTAAATTTTGATACACTGGTTCGATATATTGAGTTTATTTGCTAAACATTACATTGGGTTTGCTTTGAGTTTCGTTAAAACGTGAAAAAATAATGATTTCCTCACTCTAAGGTGCAATCATAAGGAAAACGGTCTTTTTCTAACCCTTTACAGTGGAGAAGACGTTATTCTTATTAAACGCGTTTCTGCTAAATATTATTAGATTCTATTTCTATTACAAACAGTTTGGAGTCAGATCAGACGCCGGTGATCCGGCGTCTGATCAGGCTCTAAACTGTTTGCCACTCAGAAAGAAACACTTTTTTCGAATTTTCTATAAAGGTACATGTAAATGGCAAGTATACTCGTCGCTAGGGTTGAATATTTAAAACAGGTACAGTGAAGCTCACTAATACATGTAATAGAGTCCACAGGACCGTCTGTTTTCTTTCGTTATATCCAAATTATGTTATATCAGTTCCAGTTTACTTTACAGCAAATAGAGAAACTGTTATATCCGATCGTTCGTTATATCCGATTGTGTTATAAGTGAGCTTCACTATTTTAAACACTACCATGCTGGTCGAATTACTTAATGCTACTATATTAATGAAAAATGCATGCGCGTTCACTTTCATTCTTTATTTATACTTCCTGCATTATAATCACAAAAAATGTCGTTGATTTAAAGTAAACAGTACAATTTTTATATGTATTTGAAAAAGATACTTATAGCTTTAACCTTTCGCCGAAACAGGCCACTACAGTCGAGTTTGCAATCACTTTGGATCCTGATCAGACGACACATCATGCAGCGTTTGATCAAGATCCAAACAGTTTGACACTCATTTCAATCGGTATTCATTCTTTCATTTTTATGCTTAAATATAGCTTTGACACAAATGTACGTACTAAAATACATGTATTAAAACAAACAATATTATGGCGTTAAAGGGTTTATGGGGTTGACAAAATTAGACAGTGAAATGTATAGAGCTCAAGATAAGGGGAGTATCTCAAAAACTCTAAAATCTATATCTCTGCATTAGAACCCTATGGTTTCACTACTCACTAGAATCGTATCGAAGAGACGATTCTAATGAGTAGCCACACCATGTTGCTGAAATTAGTGAGAAAAAGTTGGATTTGATCAAGCTCCCTCTGATCTGGAGCCCTGTTAAATGGTTGCGTTAACCATTATTAGGTGCACAACGACATGAATTCGGACAAAGTAAGAATTTTGATCAGACGTCACAGGTGGCTCGGCGTCTGATCAGTATCCGGACAGTTTGTCTCTCGGCTTTAGGTTTGCTCAATTTAAAAAAAAAGTGGTAAATTGTACAGGTGATAAGCTAAAGGCATTATACTGTTACAGTGGAGACGTTATTCTTTCCCAATAAACTCGTTTACGCTAACACTATTATTTCCAATGCAAACAGTGTGGAGGCTGATCAGACGCCGGGTAGCCCGGCGTCTGATCAGGCTCCAAACTGTTTGCCTCTCAGATTAAAATAAATAGTTAAACATTTCAAAAGGTTGTCCTTATTTACATTTTATTACAATTCGTATGCGTTTCGTTTGCGTTTCAACGGGAACAAATAACGTCTTCTCCACTGTAAGATATAATGGTTACTCAACTCATACATCCCTATAGTGACACACATACGCGCCATTTACAAACAGTGTACATGTGAAGAGCACATTTGTCTTATACAAACAGTGAAGATCCCGATCAGAGGCTTCCTAGAATACATCTCTGATAAGGATCTGTACTGGTTGTCATTTTAAAATATCCTGCTAAAACAACCCAAAATAGAAATAGTCAAAAATAGACCGTTGTTGAAGACTTAATGGGAATACGGAATTGTCCATTTGAAGCTAGTACTAAAGTAGTGAGAAAATTAACTCTTTCAACACAAAGTAACTCTTGTGGATTTTTACGTTCCCTTGTGGATCTTTTTAGTAACGAAAATATGTACTAGTCTACTTGGAATTATTGGTAGTTTAATAAGTGTTGCTCTAATTTAGCATACAATGTAAACCCTGATCAGAGGGCTCCTATAGGAGCCCTCTGATCTGAGTCTACACTGTTTGCAAATGCAATGAGTATATTTTAAAAAGGTCCGTGGTGTTGAAACAGTTAATGACTCCTTATAGAGACACACCCACTAATACCATATGCTGGTGCCAGCATTGTCTTCATTCCGGGCACGTGCTCTTTGCTATAGACGTCGATACATTCAACGTCTGAGATGGCGCGATCTTCCGCGGCTGAACTCTCGCCTCCAATTACATAAAGCCGCGTTCCGATAGCCGCCGTCACGGCGTCATGACGTGGAACTTGAAGAGTCTGGTAAACCTCCCAACAGTCCACTTCATCCCGGTATTTGAACACGGAGTTTATACTTACAGGGGCGTTTTGGCGAATGACGTAACCGCCAACACAAAAGACGTCTCCGTGAAGCTCTGCCATGGATGCTCCGCAAATGTACATAGGAAAGCGTGATTTGAATACCCATTTACCCTCTCTCGGGTCGAACATTTCCACTGTATCTAACAGAAGCTTTGTGTTTATGTCCATCATTCCGCCAACCACCATCAGTTTGGATCTGTGGGCAACAGCCGCGAGACCTACGCGCGACTCTTGCATTGGTTCGACGAACTCCCACGTGTTATCAGCGCTGTTGTACCTCTCCACTGATTGGTTGCTCATTTCTCTGCTGTCCTCGCCACCGACAACATATACTTGGTTCCTGACTGTTACAGACGCATGTCGTGTACGTGCACAGTTTAGACTCCCAATTTTCCGCCACGCGTCTTCCTTCATTTTATAAACGTAGCACTTCCGGCTTGGAGCAGTGTCACGTGTCAAAGAATTCTGTCCACCAGTAACAAAGAGTTTATCGTTTAGAACTGTGACTGCACAATCATGAAGGGCAACTGGGAGGAAACGTTTGTTGCTCCACCTGTTTGCCGCTGGATCAAACTGCTGCAGCATGCGACTGATGCTCGAGTAATCCGCATCTTTTGCGAACGGGTTGATTCCGCCGACAATGTAAACCACGTTCGGTCTTAGAGGTTGAGGAATGTGATCTCCAAACAGACCGTTATTATTCACTTGGAGAGAAGATGTCGATTTTAACTTTGAACTGCTAACATTTTGTATCGATGAAGCCTGTTTATTGTCTGTTACGTCGACATCAGACCCTTTGAAATCGGAATACGTAGCAAGATCCTCTCGGAGTATTTTACTATTTGAGTCAGCCAGCCTGGATAGCTTTTGAACAATTCTCGAAACAGACTTGCCGTATTTTTTGCTGGGAATCTCGTCTTTATTATCATGATTTGAAGACGAAACTTTGTTGTTTGCTGAGCTCGAGTGTCCTGTAAATGATTTCATGTTATCCGTCGGCTTGTCACCTTGTAAACCGCCACTGATCTGTCTTTCTTGGTCATGAGCATGGTAAGAGGTTATAGAACTCCTTAGATTTTGTACTGACTGTTGGCCCGAAGTATTGGCAAAACACTCACTTTTTTCCCCAGTAGAAATACCTGAACGACCAACGTCAGGATGATGAGTTGTTATAGAAGTCCCTAGTTTTTGTACTGACCGTTGGCTCGCAGTATCGACAATACGCTCATTTATATGCCCAGACGAGAGGTTCGCACGATCAGTTTCTATTTCCAGACGTAGAGCCGACCGAGCAATCTCAGATTTGGTTCTGTCCGTCTCCGGACCGACAGTAACATTGTGTACAGCATTATCTCGTGCGTGATCTGTCAAATGGCTGATTGACTGGTTATTGGACTGTAAATTGCCAACACTGTGTCCACTATAACGCGTGTTTGAATGAACTGGAACCACACATGAGGAGGTTGCATCAATGCTATTATTACGAATATCACTCGACTTGTCACTTTCTAAAGTGCCACTGCTATTTCTTACTGTCTGACCTTGGGCGTGATACGAGGTTATAAAACTTCTTGGTTGTTCTACAGACCGTTGGCTCGTAGTATTGGCAAAACGCTCACTTGTATTTCCAGGGAGGCCTGAACGATTAATTTCTATTTCCCGACGAAAAGTCGACCGAGCAATCTCAGATTTTGTTCTGTCTGTCTCTTGATCACCGACAACATTGTGTACAGAAGTATCTCGTGCGTGATCTGTCAAATCGCTGATTGGCCGGTGATTCGAGTGTAGATTTCCAACACTATATCGCGTGTTTGAAAGTTCTGGAACTACAACGTCCCTGCTGCCGTTATCTGCGGAAGGCGATAAATGTATAGCGATGTTTCTACCACTCTCGTGTTTAGAATCAGAGACGGCAACAATGCTTTGGCGACTATCTCGTATGTTTGACGGGTTTAAAACAACATGCCTACTGCTGCCACGATCGGAGTGTTGATATCCGTCTGTGCTTCTATAATTGTGAGATACAGTGTTAGATGGCGCACCTATGTTTTTTATATTGCCACTTATGTTCGACGAAATGTAGTTTTGGCTTGTGTAGCTGTCAGGTATGCCTGTTGGAACTTCACCGATGCTTCTAATACTGTCGCATACTCCCGACATGGCCGGTCGCGCATTTGAAAGACATTCCGTTACTGTCGATGTATTGCTTTCATGTGGTCGACTGTGAACGGGCATTCCGACAACACTCTGTCGGTTGCTGAACGAACCGCCATCCTGTTTGAAATTACCAACTGCATAATCAACATTTTGTTGGCTATAATTGTTCATGACACTATCGCGTAACCCTTCGCCTAAAACTCGAGCGTTTGAGCGTAGCATACTTTCGTTTTCGTTAGGATATGTATTTGCAGCTGTTTGAGATTCGGATGATGTTTGGTTTACATGCAATGACGAGTCTGGAACTTCAATAGGGCAATCCTCTGGGCGGCAGATCAGGAGCTGTCGCCACAACTTGCTGTTGTCTTGAGACGGAGTTCTATCCGATAGGTCCATATCTTGGGATGTTCTTTCTAGAACTTCGTTACTTGGTCTTTGTTGGAAATAAAATGACTCGTGATTTCCGTGCAACTGCTTAGAAGTTCCCTGTGTTGGTTCAGTCGCATTCCGCATTAATATAGAACTAGATTTTAATTTGTTCGACTCTGAATGGATTGTTTGTTGTGACAGTTTACTAGGCTGGACTTCACTGAAAGCAGAATACTGAGAAGGTTGAAATGTCTGTTGCGAAATTGCGTTGGCCTCTGTGCCATTAAATCCAGAAGCACTTGATCCAGTATATCTTCCTTGTGACAGCTTTAATGTTTGCGAAATGCCGCTCGGCATGATTGGCGCCTGTTCGACGTGGGAACTGAATGATTGTGCTGATATGGCGTCGTTTGATGGCTTAGATGCCTTGAATTTTGCAATAGAAACGTGCAGCTGATCTTCAGCCATAGAGTGTCGGCTCCGTGCAGCCAAGAGCTTAGATCTGAAACTTTCACACTGTCCTTTGGATAGATTACTTGACGATGCTTTTCTCATTTGCTCCGAGTGACTTAACCTGCGGCCATTAACGGCTCTGTAACTGCGGTCTTTTTCTGGAGACTTTTCTCTGATAGAACTGTGTGTCATTGATACAACATTCGCTCCACTCTTCCTTCGCTTTGTCTGCTCTGGTGCATGGAGACTTTTCGCCGATTTACTTTTTGTCATAGACTTTGTTTCAGATATCCACTTCTTCTTGAGCTCGTCCATAGACACCGACGAGCTGCTCTTTCGTAATGACAACAGAGACCTTGATTTGGATGAAGAACTCGGAGAGTGGCTAAATGTATAACAATGCAACTCGTCGTTTTTAGACACGCCTGCTTTTATCGGTGAAGTTTTGGGTGATTTTCCGAAATGTGGACTTTTGTGTTTAGATTTATGATTTGAGTATTGTCTTTCCTTTTTTGCGGAGCTGGTGGCGATAGTGTACTGTAGCGCATGGTGCCGGAAAGCTTGATAGAGCATGTCTTTGCACTCTGGTATTTCAAAAATAAAAGAAATAGTTTCCACATTTGTGACAATGTCTTTCGCAGGAATGTTCACGAACCGAACTAGACTCATCAGAGGAACTGCGTATTTCATTCTTTTCTGTCGGTTGTAATCAAGCCATGACGCGCATGCAGAGAAAATCTTTAGCTCGTTGGGCGTGACGAGAATATCAGCGGAAATTATATTGTAAACTGAGTGGAAATCACTTTTTAAAAACGATGATGATGAGAATAGCGATTCAGTATTACTGTGTACGTAATTGTCAATTACTGAAGCAACTTCTTCTATCCCAAACTTCTCAGCAATTTCTCTGTTTTTAAACGCATTTTTCATCGAAACTTTTTGTAAGAACTGGGCACACATGTCGTACACTTTAGTTATATCTAATTGCTGACTGATAGACAACAAGTCTTCTACATTAGAACTGTCAATATATAGTTTCGACGTGTACACAAATGTTAAAATATCCTCCACGGCTTTTGCACTGACATTGTCGAGATCAAATTCAGATATTTTACCTTTTTCGTCTTCGTCAAACTCGGAAAAGAGGCTGCTTACAGTTGCCAAAACCAGCCTATGGGCGTAAAACTTCTCCCCGTTTACATGAAATATAACATCACAAAGCTGTCTGTTTTTCCAAAACTTGAAAATATTGCGTGAAAGTATATTTACATTCGACCAGGATCCATCCGAGGAGAGTGACCTTCCTACTGCAGATTGTTTATTATTGAACGAAACATTGCTTGGCATTAGTTCATTTGTTAAGCTTTTCGTGTTACTATTACATGTATTTGTTCTGATATCGTTTACCAATAATCCATCTGCTGCCACAGTATGTCGTCTGTTGTGATTTCGAGAATGTCTTATTGAATCCACACTCCGTGTCCTGGGGGAGAAACTTCTGCGTACAGATCTCAATGTTTTGTTCCCAAACTTTCGACGTTCAACATTCATACACTCTTCAACTCTTAGACAACGTTCGCCTGAATCTCTAGTAGGAATCATATCCATGAAGTCTTCAGTCAGCATCTCTCGTTTACAACGAATCTTATTTGGAGTACGTGGCGTTCTAGAGGGTGTGTCCGCCATTATTACAACTCTTGTATAAATCTTTGCTAAGCAACTCTTGATTTTAGTATGTTTAGCGCGCCATAACGTCGTTTACGGAAATGACGTTACATTCTGGTCCGACACTGTGCGCTTTTACAGTATATTTGTACGCGCGCTTTTTTGCGAAACGTCGTTAAATCTAAATGTTTGGTACAGTAAAACTTGTGTTGAGCGACAATTCCTTATCCCATTTTCTGCCATAACCTCGTTTTACCCAAGAAACATCAAACGGACAATCCCAATTTCCAAATAAGTCTAGTCCATTTTTGTTTTTACTGTTTAGTATTGTTTTAACAGTTTTTTGCATAATGACAAACACTGCAAACTCTGATCATAGGGCGCCTGCAGGACAGATCTGATTAGTGTCTACACTGTTTGCATAGGGCATCAGTACTTTTCACAGTGGAGAAGACGTTATTTTTTCCCGTTTAAACGCAATCGAAACGCAAACGCATCACAATAAAACGTAGAAAATGACAATGTTCGCCAATTCTGACTAGGTTCTGACTGGACCATTCATATTAAGCTGTGTGGCAAACAGGTTGTAGTATAAGACGCCGGGTTACCCGGCATCTGATCAGGCTCCATCCAAACTGTTTGCAATTGAAGTAATATTTTAAGGGTAAACGCGTTTATTGGGAAATTCCTTCAAGAGCATTCTGCCTGACTGTTAAGCTCATTTAAGGTACATGTACAGTGGAGAAGACATTATTCTTTTCCAATAAACGCGTTTACACTGAATTTATCAGTTCAAAATACAAACAGTTTGGAGCGAGATCAGACACCGCATAACCCGGCGTCTGACTAGGCTTCAAATTGTTTGCCGCTCATGTCATAATAAATCGTGAGATATAAAAAAAAAACCTCTTCTGCATTTTAACTTACATTGCGTTTGCGTTTCGATTTTGTTTAAAAGGGAAATAATTACGTCTTCTCCAATGTCTGCTAAGATATAAGAAATAAAGCGCTCCTTCTCTGCAACAACATCCGATGGGAGACACAAATTATGTGCATTGTTCGGAGGGAGTGGTTATAGGGAGGGAAGATTGGCCTACATTTGCAAACAGCTTAAATCCCGATCAGACGCCGCGTATCGCGGCGTTTGAACTGGATTCAAGCTGTTTGTCACTCCACTTTCTGTCAAAATGTCAATTATGTAAATTTTAGAAAAACAGCGGACGACAATTTTAAGCAGACGGTATTGCAGCAGTAAGAACGTTAGACATAATTGTCCTGTAAAGGGGAACTGCGGCAAGGGACGTTGTAAGGAGGGAATCGTTGTTGGGAGGGCCGTTGTAGGGAGGGAACACTGTATCTCCTACTTTACACTATTTATGATTGTATATTGTTAGACTATTTCCTTCAGAGGAGGAATAAAGGGTAGGAGTTAAAAGGTGTACATACAGTGCTCCCTCTCTACAACGACACCCAATCGGAGACAAATATTGTGTGTGTTGTTCGGAGGGAGTTGTTATAGGAAGAGACATTGGCATATATTTGTAAACAGCTTGAATCCAGATCAGACGCCGCGTGACGCGGCGTCTGATCTTAATTCAACCTGTTTGTCACTCATCAATTATGTAATTTTATGTCAAATTGTTTCAATATGTGACTTTGAGGAAAAAACAGACGACAATTTTAAGCAGACGATATTGCACTCCTCAAAATTTGGACAAATTGTATTGTTGAGAGAACAACAGCAAGCGTTGTTGTACGGAGGATATCGTTGCGCAGAGGGTCGTTGTGGGGAGGGAGGACAGTATTATGTAATAGTAAAAGACCTGTTTTCTGCATCCAGCAGTGACGAGGGTAACACTTTCCTTTTTTATAGATGAATCAGAGAGATGACAGCTATAAAGCATTACTCCACAAATTGTATACGCCTTTTACTTCACTATTCATTTCTGTACTAAAGAAGAGTTAGTGCCCACCTTGGGAATCCTGAACATAAAACACAGAAAGCATTCCAGAATATTTCCAGATATTTTTCTCAAAGCATGTTGAAAGTAAAGTAAAATGTTCCTTCAGGAAAATTCTGCTTTACTTTAGGTATGCGTTGACTCATTACGCCATAGACTGTTTCTAGTTTTGAAGACAAGTGATCACAAAAAGCAGGTTAAAAGTAAAGCAGAAGGCGCATTCTGCTTTTCTTTCAACCTGCTTTAAACTATTATCTGCTAGGATATAGGAACTATTTATTATGGTAAATGTTCATGACTGTATGTACATTGGAATTATTTTCTTCAGTGGAGGAATAAATCAAATACGCTAAAAGGCGTTTCTATGGGGGACAGGGTTCGGAAGTCACCTACGTGTCTTCAACAGTAGAACCACGATACAGGGTAAAGGCTTTCCTCTCTGAAACCTCAAATTGGCAATTCTAGTTTTCAATTTTTCCGGTTGAATATTTGCAATATTAAGGAGCCCTCTGATCAGGATCTACACTGTTTGCTTATGACAAGTGTACTGTCCACATGTACATTGTTTGCAAATGGCACAGGCTGTATGCGTGACTAGGGTTCAAAGCGTTAAGCAGACTCAGATTGTGTCTGAATTACTGTTTTTGTAAGAGGAACATTGGGCCATGTCCTTCGAAATGAGGTTCAACATGAAAGAGCAACTCGATCGTGTGTATATTTTCATCCAAAACTTCCGGTTCAAAATCCTCATCTGTAACAATACAGTGGAGAATCTGTTATTCTTTCCCAATAAACGCGTTTACGCTAAAACTATTATTTGCAGTGCAAACAGTTTGGAGCCAGATCAGACGCCGGGTAACCCGGCGTCTGATCAGGCTCTTAACTGTTTGCCACCAATTTAAACAAGAATTATCAGAATTGTCCAAAAATTGTTCTTTTCTACGTTTTAGTGCTTTGCGTTTGCGTACGTTTGCGTTTATTGGGAAAGAATAACACATTCTCCACTGTACATCATAGCTACAGTAGAGAAGACATAATTCTTTCCAGTGTAAACGTAAACGAAACGCAAACGCATGGCAATAAAACGTAGAAATTACACATTTTAACAATTCCGAGTAGATCTAGATCTAGGTTATTTTAGATTTGAGTGGCAAACAGTTTTGGATCCTGATCAGACGCCGGGTTACCCAGAGTTTGATCTGGCTCCGAAATGTTTGCAATGGAAATAATAGTTTAAGCGTAAACGCGTTTATTTGGAAAAAATAAAAACTTCTTCTCCACCGAGTCTGTACAATCTGCTAAGATACATAATTAAGAAATATTACTTTACATATTCATAATTGTATAAAGTGGGACTATTTGCTTCAGAGGACGAATAAAGTAGGTCTACAGGAATTATAAAAGGTGTACCTATTAAGTAATGGGTAAAACATATTTTCTGCACCCAGCTGTGACGATTGTAAACATTCTTTTTTATGGATAATAAATCAATCCTGATAGATCTACTGAGATATGAGAGCTTAACATTTGAGATCTATAACTCATTTCTCCATAGGCTAGTCTTTTTAGACCACCAATATCAAACAAATTCCTTCACAAACATAACATACGCCTTGCGATTTAAATATGTCTGATTAGTTATGCATAAAAAGTCATCAAAAACATTCCTGTGAATTTTCATAAAATATGAGTTAAAAGTTTGTAAAAATATGAAGACAATTATTTTGTTCTAATGTCACACATAACCCACCGTAGTGACGAAATATGAGGAAAATCATGACGTCATACTGCTGACGTAGCAAAACAAATGGCGGCGTGTCTTTGGAAAGGAGATTGTATCCCAAAGTGATACATATTACATAATTTCTGATGGCTAAAATGAAAGGTAAGCATTTCCACATATTTTGGAAGTTTCATCTTATTATTTCCTGAGATTTTATTGAAATAAAAAAATTTCAAAGCTTATCGTAGATCTGAAGTATTTCTGCATAGTTTAATACTATTCTAGACTAAGTCAACATACCATAGATGTTCAGCGTAGAGCTGGGTGTTCATGAGCACGTCCGTACAACCAGAGGATATCGTCAGAACTGACTCTGGACTGCTCTAAGCTCCCGAATGACACGTGGCCTTGACCTTGGGACTTTACTGGCTATCGGCACAGTCGATCGGGTACTAGCTGACCCGGTGTTCACTACACTCTTCCCCACCTTATTCAAAGGTCTTGATCATCTGGTTATGCTTTCAGACATGCTTTCGGTTATGCTTTCAAATATGACTTTACTTTCGAGTAGCAATATCCAGGTCTTTGAATATAACTTTACTAAACTGGTCTACAGCAGCTCTTGCTGTCTATTCTGCCATTTGTGTTGGACCTGGAACACATTCCACCCATCATCAGAATGGTGACCAGCGGGCGGCATATGGTGATTAGCTGCCATAGCTGCTTCCCTAGGAACTTACTGATTATCTCCTGTATCGGGGTCTGACCGATACAGAACATTGTCAATCAAGATAAACAACTCTCTGTTTAGCCAATTTGACTTAGTTGCCCGACTTGACCTGAATAGAGACTGCAGATCAGGGTAGCCATCATCCATAATCCAGTTTATAATTACCTTTAGGTCACTATCAATTGAGCTTTTTCTAGCTCATCTAAAGAGAAACCCAACTTGCACGCATTTCTATACCTGTGGAATCTGACTGTCCTACAACACCTATTGGATTATTGGATCCAGTCTCCTCCAACTTACACTGCACCTGTGTAATCTGACTGTCCTACACCACCTATTGGATTATTGGATCCAGTCTCCACATAACCCTGAATTCCTACTCTAGGATTGATAGTACATGCACCTGTTTTTGTGGAAACCATATTGACACTTACCACTTCCGGGCTAACATTGAACCCGTCAGCTTCCCATGGAATATTTTCCACCACATTCTGAAAAGCTTCCTGCTCATCAGAGTGTTCTTGCAGATCCACTAAACTTGGGTTTTCAACTTTAGTGAATATTTCTTTGCAACTCCCACGCAGATCCACTAAACTTGGGTTTTCAACTTTAGTGAATATTTCTTTGCAACTCCCACTAGACCATATTTGTCCAAGAACCGGCTTGCCATTGTCGCCAATTTGACCTACATATTCGATATATTCCCCGTGGATGACCTGACTACCCTTAGACACCATAGAAACAGTTAGACCCTTCATATTAGCCAAGGGTACTCCATCATCCACTAATTCTGCAAAACCAGCCCAATTTTCATGTGCTTTTCCACAATAACTACATCCCCCACACGGCAATTTTCCCAGACGTTCTCCAGCACAATAAGCATCGCACTGCTCCGAATTGGTTGCAATACGGGACAATGGATCAGCGTTATTGTGCATACGCCTACACGATGCTTGACCACCATGTCAACTGCGTCAGATGCTCGAGCCATCTCGCAGGCTGCCCCTGTGTGTACCGGAATCTCATAAGCCATCTTAAGCTTGAATGGTCAGTTCTTACCACAAATGGTTTGCCTAACAGATAATAACAGTACGGTCTTGTAAATGTTACTACTGCTAGCAATTCTTTTAGAGTTGTACAATACCTACCATAAGCTATTACCTTTTCCTCCCCACTTTATATTTGAAGGAGTTCGGCGCCGATTGCTTAGTCGCTCGTGTCTGGATAGAGAATGAAATTATCCTCCATATTTAGCGATTTGGTGTCGTCAAGGCATCCTTAAGTTTCTCAAAAGCTCTTTTCTGAGCTCCCCCAAAGCTCTTTTCTGAGCTTCATCCCAAAAGACTAATGACCTGTTACAGCGTACAAGGGTTCTGATATTTTAGAAAAATCTTTAACAAACGAATTTATGTTAATTTGATAAACCTAAATCTTTCTACGTCCTTTGCTTTAGATGGTACATTTGTACATGCCAAATTTTCACTATTTCACTGTCATGATCAGAAATTTACAAATTGGCCAAAAGGTTTGGTGGCAAAAACATTTAACAATTCAATTAAAAGAGATGCCAGTTGACTGCTCCTTGTCTAACCCATTGTAACAACAATCGATCCTCAAACATTTTTGCTAGATGCTCAGGGATCTCTTGTAACGTTTAGCCTTTCCCGAATTATTACACCGCTTTTGTGTGTTTTAATTCATGTTGTGGACTCTTTTTAGAGTCGTATCCGATCGGTGTATCAGACTCTTCACGTAACACCTCGGCCACTGCGCAATGCTCGACCGATCTCTGCGCCTAGGATTTATAAACCAAATGATAGGATCCGAATTAGATTCTTACCTAAATCTAATATGGATTTACCTGTGCCCTACAGAATATCAAATCCAAGCAACATGCCTTGCTCGATTGGTGCTACATAAATATTCTCAGCATACCAGTTATCCCCAATTTTGAGTTTAAATGATTCGGTAATAAAACCAGACATTCACACATCTCTCCCAGCAGTTAGAAGTTTGACGCCTTTCTGTTTGCGAAGTGGCTTCTTTAATGAATTATATATCCAATTGGATATAAATGTTACCCGAGCCACTGTATCTACACTGCCTTTACTGGAACATTACCTATCTGGACTGTTACAGAATACTGAGAAACAGACATAACCTGACAAACCTTAACCTCTTCTACCATAGCCCTAGTCCGGTCTATTGCAGTTAAGGTTGAGGATTGGTCGGCTTCCGTGACCAATTTGCGTCTAATGTCTTTGGACATTCACCTCTGAATTATGTCCAGTTTCCCCATACGCAAATTAAGCCCTAGACCTCCGCCCACCCCTAACTTTGATCTAGCTCCTAAAGACTTTATAAGTCTTTCCACTAATCATGCATGGAATCTACAGATGACTTTTGATCTGATCCGACCTGACTTACCTGGTAACCACCAGTCCTTTTTCATAATCTCGTTTCCTTGTCAGCCTATGCCTTACCATGCATAGCTGAATGTACCTGTTAATTCTTACTCGTTGAATAGCAACCTGAGCACTCTCTTTGAGGCTCCAACACAGGCATTTCAACCATTCCTCCTCAGTCCATTCATATGGCTTTGCACACCAAATGAACTTTCCAATTCCCCTTTCCCTCATATGAAAGGTGGTTTGGGACCGTAGGCATACTATCCCATTTACGAGATTTCCTTGGCTCTGTGATCTGAACTTTGGGGTTTTCCAAGTTTGAGTACGAGATTTCCTTGGCTCTGTGATCTGAACTTTGGGGTTTTCCAAGTTCGGATGAGGCCATTATCTAGCTGTTCTTTACCGTCAGGTATGGGTGACTTTTGACCCTGACTGCATGACCCTCATACTCTGCCTCTCTTTCGGAGGACGCACCGGACGTAACTCAGCATCCCAACTATACTCTCAAAACATCTGTGTCCGAAATTTGCGAACTCATTGACTCAGAAATAGTAAAACAAAAAACCACGCTCCTTATTACTAATAAACCGCTATATTAGAAAAGCAGGCCTTTCAGAATAAAGCTCCAATTAGAAAACAGAGCGCGTAATTTGAAATACGAAAATAAACAAACAGCACCGGTCACGTGCGAATAGTTCTTGACAAAGTTAATTTGACAAAATAAACACAAATAACCAGTGCAATAACATGAACAGTATCACAAAATTACTCGTCAGCAACTTGCAAATACACGTTCATCAATAAAACAAACACGAGATATCGAATTTGGCACTTTTGTCCGAACACGACTCTCTCTAAGGTAGCGTGTTTCAGATTTGGCGAAATTGGGTGTCGAATTGACGCTGCCACCAATGAAGTATTTCTGCATAGTTTAATACTATTCTAGACTAAGTCAACATACCATAGATGTTCAGCGTAGAGCTGGGTGTTCATGAGCATGTCCGTACAACCAGAGGATATCGTCAGAACTGACTCTGGACTGCTCTAAGCTCCCGAATGACACGTGGCCTTGACCTTGGGACTTTACTGGCTATCGGCACAGTCGATCGGGTACTAGCTGACCCGGTGTTCACTACACTCTTCCCCACCTTATTCACCTTCTACACCTTATCCCCACCTCCCACCGCTGCCACCAATATAGTAATTCTATGCAATGTTATTACTACTAGGGATAATTATAAAGTCAACTCACCAACCGATGTTCAGCGTAGAGCTGGATGTTCGTAGATATGTCTTGAGTGTGCGTCTTCACAGCAAGAGGTAACCTTCAAAAGTGACTCTCGGCTGCTCAAAGCTCCCGGATGATGTCAGGTGTCCGTGACGTAGGCAGTTCGCTGGCTCTCGGCACACTCGATCGGGTACCAGCGGACCGGTGCTCACTACAGATCTAGGTTAAGCGCGAGTCAAATAGACAGTTCCATAGGCGTTCGGTTCGTAAGCTTTGCCACTAACAGTCTAACACCCAGCTGATGACCCCCCACCCTGTTTTTCACCTGCCGCCCCAAACGTGCATAAAATACCTTAAAATCCATCCATACATTCAACAAACATCATAAAAGAACATTTCCAGAAGTTTCATGAACTTTTAAGTAACATCTGTAGTAGACTTCATACGAACAAAAATCAATTTTTTTTAAACTTCTTGAAACATTTGTTAAGGATGTTTGTTGAACATATGGATGCATTTTGACTCATTTTAAAAGTTTTATGTGTTGGGGGTGGGGGGGGGGGGGGGGGTGTTTGAGTGTAGGCCTAGTGACATAGCCTACGCGCCGAAACTCGGTGGTTTTAAACAATTTAAAAAAGTGGATTTAAAAAAGACATGATTTGCTATTAGTTTTTAAAAGTATGGAAGGTTATTCGTGCCATAAATCTATATATAGAACATTAGTTTCCTACTTGTACGATTTCTCATGTGTGCTGAGTGTGGACTGAAAAACAACAACCCACTATCAATTGTCTGAGAAATAGGTTGTCACAGCATCAGGCTGGGATGTAAAGAAATAGATCTAGATGAGATACATATAAACCACGGGGGGGGGGGGGGGGGGGGGGGGGGCAACTACGTATTACCATCAAACTGTATAGCTACGACAACCTATATGGGTATTATAAGAGATTTGTATAGCTACGAAGTCAGTGTATATATAGTGAGAAATGTTTGTCTACGACAACAAAATTGCCTTCGTAGCAATACAAATTTGTTATAATACCCATATAGGTTGTCGTAGAGAAACATTTCATCGTAATACCTAGTTGGACCCCCGTGTAGTACACTGCACATTTAATACATTCAACTATATCCTGGCTCATTGGAGATAAGATATATTTGTATAGAGCACAACGCACGATGGTAATTTATTAAGTATGTGTATGGTTTGAGAAATCCTTGAAATTCAGCTAATTAAGCCTAATTTTATCAGGTTTATCGTATTTGATACTGATAGTCAAGCTATTGTGTAAGGATAAATTAAAACATCTAAAAGCCATCTATATTTCAGTAGTTATCGTTTGAAATGACTAAAACAGTATAAATGAGTTAAAATGACATTACTGCCATTGAAGTCAATCACATTTGTGTATTTACTTACAGAGCAAGATGTTGAAATGCTTCCTGGGCACAGTGAGTGTACACCGAGAATGCAGAAGAACATTGTGAGGATTTTAAACTTTGTGCCACCCTAAGCAGAGATGAACAAAAACAACCAAACAAGCCACAGCCTCAAACCCGAGAACACGAATTTCAAGTAATTTTGACTATAAGGCAATTGTCTATTCTGTGGAACAAATGCCTTGTACAACCGGGAACCAAGAAAAGAGCTCATGATGTACACCCCGTATTGGCATTTTCAAAAATCAATCGATGTCAGTAGAGGATAATATAAAACAAATCTTGGAAGTCTTCTTATTTTGCTCAGACAAGTGACATACATTACAACTTACAAGGACTCTGAAACACCAGCAGTATCCTTAGGTCAGGCGTTGTTCAAGCTGAAATGCCAAGAAAAGTCAAAGGTCCACTTCAACTTGGTCTAGGTTTTCAGTTAGATATTCATCCTCATTGACGTTCTAAATGCAATGGGATTTAGTTCACCTTACCAAGAAGTGCAAAGGTTTGAAACAAGGGCATCTACGAAAATAAAGTCACTGGTGGAAAAAATCAGGCGGACAATTTGCGCAGTTCATTAGAGACAATGTTGATCATAACACTGAACACTAGTCCCGTATATAGGCGTCCTTTTCAAACAGTGATCATGCGAATAGTACACTTGTCCTATGTAAACAGTGGATACCCAGATCAGAGGGCTCCGGAAGGAGCCCTCTGATCAGGGTCTTCACTGTTTGTCAAGATGCCAAACATTGACAAAAACAACCCTTAAAAGTCAGAAATGGACTAGACTTAAATGGAAACAGGAATTGTCCTTTTAAAGTTTCAGGGAGGAAAGAGTTAATTCAGCTACTGTTGATGGTCATAAAACATTTCACGGCATGGGAATTATGGCCGCTATAATGTCAGAATAAAGGGAAACTACATTATCTCAAGGGTTCACTCAATACGTGAGGATCTAGTGCATGTTGGCAAAAATAACAAGGCCTAAAATAAAAATATGTGTGTTTCTGGTTTCACCCTCTCAAAATTTTAGGGTAGGTCGGTAGGAAAAAGTTTTTATTTTTTAAAAAGTTTTTATATAGGGTATATATGCAGATTTTTTTTTACAATCAAAGGATGGGTTTTTATGACAAATAATGACATTGCTCTTGTTGTATTCAACATTGAAAGTCTCTGAAATGATTTATCTTGATTTGCAAGTTTAAATTGTAAGGTATTTCATAATATAATTATGTGAAATAGTTCTTGTTTCAATCTGAAAACCATTGCATCAAATAAATATTATATTTGAAAAAAATGTGTGTGCGATTGCTTTTAACAGGGCTTTTTTCCTTCTATAACGGGCGCCGAATAACGGCCCCTTCCCCTCCCGTATCTATTTCCCCTCACCAAAAAGATTTCACCCCTTTTTTTTTTCTTTAAAAACTTTAGGGTCGGGGGTAAAATATAGGGTCGGTCGGGAAACCGGAAACACATCTTTTTTTAGGCCTAATCCAATTTTAACGACAAAGTGAAAATACAGAGAATACAATGGATTACATGTTATTTGGCAACTTTGATAGCAGCAAAGACACGAAAGCAACAAATCCTGACCTTGAATGTTTGATAAAGGGTTTTCACGCATTGAGACCAATTGTACCAGGATAGTCTGGAGTTATGCAGTTATGATGTTATTATTATTCTTTATGATTAGATTAATTGTTTATATTTTGATTTACTGAAATATGAATAAGTTGAACGTCACCTTAAAACTCAACTGAACACCACAAGTTCCAACTGCCCACTAAAAAAATCAGTCAACTAGTTACTACTCAATATTTCAATCGACTAGTATTGACCACTTAGTGTCAGTTTTGGAGTATATTCCGTCATCAAATTATCAACCATAAGGATATACTCATAATCAATCAACAACAAAATACTTCAACTCAATCAATTGTTTGAACTTAAAACTCAGCTTACAGGGTTGCTATCTGCAAAACTCCAGAGTCAATATTCATTACTAGTCATTCGCCTGTATGGAATGGATTATTTTCTCGAAGAAATTCAAGGAAGGCTGACATGTCGTTGATGTCCCTTACGATTCTCGCATTCATGCTATGTTTGTGCTGATCACTTGTCTGGATTGTCTTGGATGTGAACTATATCATGGCAGATTTTTTCTGCACATGCAGGCATAGATAGAATCCACTGAGCACGCTGTACTTCTGACAATCATCTACCCCTTGTCATTCCTCCAAAATATTTAAGGATTCTCATGACATAAGGGTTTGTACAATTGTAAGGTCGGTTGAAAGTCCTCCCCAGAATCTGTCTCAACGTCTGATGGTGTGATTTCTAGATAGAAAAGCATTGTACACATATGGATGGGTGTTAAGAAGACAATGCATTTGTTGAAGGTACACATAACTTGATTTCAAGTATAAATTGTGCCCAGCTGCTGCAAAGTATGGGAGCATAGCATCATGAGCCTTGAGATGTGCTGGCCAGCTTATTGATTTTTCTTTTCAATATGCTGACCATATCCATGCACTGAACCAATAACTTCCTGAACAGCCTTTATTGTCTCTTCATATGCCTGTTCATATAAAGGAGTTGTGTACTGTTTTTAAGTTCCTTTGGGTAATAGGTTAAACTCATCACTTCATCCATCAGAGCTTTCATGGGATGACTACATTCGGTACCCGGCCCAGCGCTTATATATAGCGTCTGAGTTGAGTCTGACCTCGTTCTCAAGCTCGGCTCAAATCTGACCAATCAAAAGCTTGAGAACGATTTCAGACTCAACTCAAACGCTTTATAGACATGGACCCTGTATGGTTACCATCCGCGACCTCGGCAGTTTCGTGCTCCAAATTCACATTTCTGATTTGGTTATCCTCAGAACATTCTTTGTTCTCGAATATTTCTGGAAATGTATTTTCTACAATAATATGATAAAGAGCATCATTCAACAGAAAATGTCCACGGACAGCTCTTCCGTCAAAGTCTTCCGATTTAACATAATATTATGCACAACTGTGTCCGTCGCGTATACAGTTTTGACAAACCAGAGTTTTGCATTAAATGCCCAAAACAGGCGAGGAAGCTCATTTCTGTATGAAATGACCCAAGTCTCTCAACTGCTCGTTTTCTATAACTTGTACATGGTTCATAACTATTATCTCCGCCTGTCAAGGTTTGGCGGTCGAAACCCGGGCCAGTTTTAACCGACTGTTTAACTGGTTAAAACAATCCGGTCAATACTCCCAATGCGCTCAATACTGGTCAATACCGGTCAATTAAAATATTGAGTTTTTTCTTAGTGGTCAGTTGGCAATAATATTAGTCAGTTAAAATTGAAGTGGACAGTTCAGAGGCTGATTGATTATGTGTATGACCATTTGGTTGATGATTTGGTGGAATATACTTTCACAGTGGTCAATATTGATTGATTGAAATATTGAATGGTCAAATGATTTTTATTAGTCGTCATTTGGAAACTAATAAAATTAATGAGATCAATTGAGATTTAAGTGGACAGTTGAATGATTAGAACTATTTAGTGGTTGACTGATTATGGGTGGTGAGAATCTGGTGGGTTTTCTCTCAAAGTGGTCAACACTGGTAAATTGAAATATTGAGTGATCGGATTTGACCAATCGATTGCTTGAGAACAGCTAGTAAGATTTTTTCATAAACCTTATCATGCTAAGCTATTTTGCTTACTTTTGCAAATACGAGGGGCGTTCATTTAATCTTGTCACCGGGATCATTAAAGGCGCAATATGAGATTCGTGCAAACTTCGTTCGGTCCAACCCTTAGAAACATTTCTCTTTGACAGAAATATATCATTTTAGTATTAAAATTTGAATGTAAAAAGTGGGAAAATAGCCCTTTTTAGGTGTACCCCGCAAACACTGTAAATCGGCACGGTCCGGCTTACATTGAGAGATGCCTCGGCATAAAAAGTTATATTTCTTCGATAAAAGGAACGAA
Organism: Gari tellinella; assembly: GCA_922989275.2. Classification (NCBI taxonomy): domain Eukaryota; kingdom Metazoa; phylum Mollusca; class Bivalvia; order Cardiida; family Psammobiidae; genus Gari; species Gari tellinella. Next base: position 40,460,414 of record OV277869.1, on the reverse strand, counting down.
AATCAAATATAAAAACCATATTGCTGTGAATAATACAGACGGGGTAGCTGGGTTATCATTTAATTTTACAGAAAATCATTTACCATTGTATATGTGGGGAAAATCTACAATTTGATTTATGAGGCATAGCTTTAAATTTGGATTGCAGGTTTGTGTTTTGCATAATAATTCTTCTTTTTTTCCCAGTATATTGACTGTATAAACCCTCCTCAGAACTTTTCAGTAGACTGGTTTCTAAATTTAAGTAAAGCGTGATCGGATTTCGAATGTAATTGCATTTAAAACTTTTTCCCGCGCATTTTAGTATTTCGCAATAACCAATCTAAATCTTTCTTTACGCATCATCTGGCGATAACATTATTTATTTGTGTTGCTTATAGTTATAAAACACTTTTAAGCAGCACAGAAAGGTGCAATTTGTATATATTTCTGCTTTTCGACAAGGATTTTACAACGTATTTCATGAGTATGTAGTATTATTCTAATAACAAGAGCCCCATGGGGCATATTTCGCTCACCTGAGAAAATAGCTGAAAAAATGGTGATAATAATTTAGGTCCAGGACTGACCTAGATATGCAACAGACCAGAACAATTTGAACAAATTATGTAAAGTATATTTAAAAGTGTCACCATACCGAATATACAAGCTCTGGCCATATTAGTGTCAGAGAAGAAGATGTTTGAAATTTCTCTATATAACTCTATGTAAAACTGTGACCCCAGGGGCGGGGCCAATTTTGACCCCAGGTGCATAATTTGAACAAACTTGATAGAGGACCTGTAGACGATGCTATGTGCCAAATATCTAAGCTCTGGCCCTTGTAGTTTCAGAAAAGAAGATTTTTTAAGTTTTCATTGGAAAGAATCTATTTTTAGCTCCTGTGACCTAGTTATGCAACCGACCAGAACCATTTGAACAATTTTCGTATAGGACATCTAGAAGTGTCACCATACCAACTATCAAAGCTCTGGCCATATTAGTTTCAGAGAAGAAGACGTTTGAAAATTTCACTATATAACTCTATGTAAAACTGTGACCCCCGGGGCGGAACCAATTTCGACCCCAGGGGCATAATTTGAACAAACTAGATAGAGAACCTGTAGGCGATGGTATGTGCCAAATATCTAAGACCTGGCCCTTGTAGTTTCAGACAAGAAGATTTTTTAAGTTTTCAATGAAAAAAATCTATTTTTAGCTCCTGTGACCTAGTTATGCAACCGACCAGAACCATTTGAACAATTTTCGTATAGGACATCTAGATATGTCACCATGCTAAATATCAATGCTCTGGCCACATTAGTTTCAGAGAAGAAGACGTTTGAAAATTTCACTATATAACTCTATGTAAATCTGTGACCCCCGGGGCATAATTTGAACAAACTTGATAGAGGACCTGTAGATGATGCTATGTGCCAAATATGTAAGCTCTGGCCCTTCCAGTTTTTGACAAGAAGATGTTTTAAGATTTCCTTATTTTTTCACTTTGGTTGCCATGGCAACCATAGTTCTGCATTGTTTTTAATTCTTTGAACAAATTTGAAAGAGGTTGACCCAAGGAACATTTCTGTAAAGTTTGGTTGAATTCTGTCAAGCGGTATAGGAGGAGATGTCATTTGAAGCAATTGTTAACGACGACGCACATACGCACGACGCACATACGCACATACGCACGACGCACGACGACGGACGCCGGACACAGGGCCATCCCAATAGCTCACCTTGAGCCTTTGGCTCAGGTGAGCTAAAAAGATAAAGGGTCCACCACACAAAACAACTTCTAACTTTACACTCGCGTATCAAAAACATATGATCTGAACCCGATATTTTACCAATACGGTCAGTTATATATTCAAATGCTTGTCTTGCGTGCTGTTTTAGTAGATTTACCACAACAGCAGCTTAACCTTTGACACCCGCCAAATTGGATAGTGGCCGTTCATAAGTAAAACTAGTAATCTTTAAATTGTTTCATTTGATTAGAAAATGGCATTTATGACACTGAAAATCTTCAATTTATTAAATAAATGTTAAGTTATATAAATGAAATCGACATTTTAAAAATTATTCGACCTTTACCATAAGCCCGTATTTCAACGTACGCCATTACATACACTACAATAGCCAGTGTCTATGAATGGACCAACTTAAATCTTAAATAATATCTAAACTGCTTGACGGATTCAATCGAAATTTTCAGTCAATATGTACACTCACTTCATTGTGAAGCAGACACAATTTCAATGCGCTATTATTTGTTGGAGGGCAGAAAACCGCAAGAGTGACACAATTAAATGAACTCCATCGTAGTTTTGATCCAGAGCAAATGCCGTCTGTTCTGGATCCAAACTGATTTACATTCATATTCAAATTTTGTTTAGTTTGAAAAGTATAAACACTAAATTTGATTGAATTCACAGACGACATATTTAAAGCAGACAGTTTAGCATGATAAGCCTTTTAAAGGGTCAACAAATTAACTTATACTTTGTGTATCAAGTGTTGACACTTGATAAGAGCGAGTAACTGAAACAATCCAGCATTTTCTCACTCATGTCGTCACAAACTAATATGGTGCTTCTACTTACTCCTTAGAGTCATCTCTAAGAGACGATTCTAATGAGTAATCACACCATACAGTTTAATGAAGACAATAAGATTTTAAGTTTTGAAATACTCCCCTTATCTAGAGCCTATTTCATAGAGTTGAATTTGAAACACAAAAAACCCCGGTAGTTTTGAATGTTGTTTTAACATTTTTGCAATGTTCTGCTATGTGGGTGGGGTAATTAAGTAATGTGCAAATAGTTTGTTATGCTTATTTTATCATGTCAAATGATATATTTACAAATACTTAGAGTTTAGAATCTACCTAGTTCAAACATATTTTATTGCCATATATTTGTACAACCATAAAGCACAAGTTCATAATCTAATTTACAAAATACAAATATAAGACCAAAATGGTTGGGCCACAAGTTCTACCAACATTAGTTACGACCCTTCCCTTAGGGGGTTGTTTACCAAACACATTCTGCAGTTATTGTAGCAAAAGAAGTACATTTAGGCTCTATGGTATGTATGTTCGTGCGTCCGCCCACATATAGTAATACTTTGTGCAGCTAACTCCTCCTACACTTTTCAAGCTACAATCATATAATTTGGCAGAGTGTTTGCACATATACCATAGATGTGCTTTTGAACAGGACAATTTCATCTGCGTTAATTTTTCACAAAATAACATCCAGTTGAACTAAGTCAATTCTTTGCCGACGGAGGTGTCATAATTGTCTTACAATCAAAGCCATCCCTCTGGTTTATTCTGAATTGACTGGTCTATGAATACGCTTTTTACTTCTCTGTCAATTTTGTACTTAAGATAATTAGAACCCACCTCCCTGTTCCTACGGGCCTGAGTCGTCACGTGTCTCCAAAAGGTAGAAACATGATACAGGGTAACGGCTTAGGCAGATCCAGATTGTGTCTGATTTTCTTTTTTTGTAACAGTAGTTTTAACTTATGTGAGAGATCATGTATATGTTTACAATTTACATAAAGTATAAATATATATTCAAACAAATAGAGACAAATAACAGCATAAAATAAACAAAGATAGATAGAAAATAGTAAAAACTATGCCATTGCCTATATCCTTTTCTTCAGCCACCGAAATGGAGTCGTCAGTTTTTTCTCACTTCTCCTCTCTTTTTCTTCTTTTCCTTGTTTTCTTCTTTGAATGCTGATTCATCAACACAAGCATTGTCTCGCTTTTGAAACGCACCAACGTCACCATTGTCGTCATCAATGAACATTTCGTCATCACTGTCTGAGCGTCTGTATGGTTCCACGTTTTGCCTTTTCTCTTCACATCATCCTGGTACATCAAACCAGTTTTTTTCTAGTTGCTCTTGCCTGATCTTCTGGTCGAGTTTGTCGTGTTGTCTCTCCCAGAAAAAAGTCAGGCATTTGATGTCGTTGGCTAGTCTGGGTTCCATACCGGGATTTTGCTTACCCATTGCCAGTTTCTTTGAATTTGCAACCACATATCCGTTCCTATCAGAGCCGCACCATATTTTCATCAGGTTGATATAGCAATTTTCGTAGAACCCGTCAAATCTCAAAACATATAAACATGACTAGTAGAGATTTAGAAAGCGGGTTGCCTTGCGTGCTTCTACTTTGGTCCTTTCAGCAGATGTTATATCAAGCTGAAGCGAGCGATGTTGCTCTTATTCGGTATTCTTGTTCATTAGGAAAAACCTACCTAAACCGGAACCTCTGAAAACCGAACTTTTTCCTCAGTCCAGAGAGGTTCGGTATTCGGAGGTTTCACTGAAGTTTGCTTTATTTTGCCCCTACATTGCAGCTGTATCACTTAGAGCATTGGAGGATGGTGTGGTGGCTGTTAAGATATGGTTGGTACTGAGATCAAACCGTGAACGGTTTGAATACTTTAAGCTTTATTGACCATGTGTCAAAAATATCATAGAGTCAGCCCATTGGATTCTTCTGCTTGTTTTCGGACCGTTCAAGTCCCAAAATGTATTCCACTTCACCTGGAAATATGAAAATAAATTCATTAGGAACGGAACATAATACATGTAGATCTATAGGAGTTTCAGTACTATTTTGTAAATGACGAGTGTACTCTTCGTTAGGTTTCTTTCATTTAATAAATATTTTGGAACATGTACATGTACCCGAGATTGTTGAAATGAGTGGTCAAAAACAGTGGAGAAGTTATTCTTTCTCGTTTAAACGCATACTCTATGTATTCTTGTATATAGCTCAGGCTAAGTTTAAGCTGATAACACCCACATGTTCTGTTACGCTGGTGCTCCTCACTCAGGGATGACAATTCTAATAAGTCAGTATCTGTAATTTTCTTCCATGGCGACGTTTTCCATGAAAGGTCATTTTTCTCCAGGCAGCGCTTAAGTGAATTCACTTGTCTTGACAAAAAGGGCAACTTTACGGCCATTTCCTGATCAGCAGAAGTCAGATTCTTTGCATGCCAAAAAGTACTGCATGCTTCGCCACTCAGTATTTCTTTTGACTTTTTGACATCTCGTTTCAGCAACATCTTGTATACAATTGTCACAGTAACATGTAGCGTTTCTTGTTAAAATCTTATTGTCACCACAGCCCACAACGTAATGAATCTTTAATGTTCCCTTTACAGCAGATGCTGATCCATGAGATATCTGTTTATTGTAATGTAGACAGAATTAGGAATACTGTTAACACAATTTGGTTTTTAGTCTTTTTAAACAATAACTCACCAACTGTATACTGCTTCTCTCGCTGCTGGTCCATGAGATATCTAGTCATTGTAATGTACACAGAATAAGAAGTACTGTCTACAACTTTACACAGTTTGGTTTTCAGTCTATTTAAACAATTACTCACCGACTGTATACTGCTTCTCTCGTTGCTGATCCATGAGATATCTGTTCATTGTAATGTAGACAGAATTAGGAATACTGTTTACACAATTTGGTTTTCAGTCTCTTTAAGCAATAACTCACCGACTGTATACTGCTTCTCTTGTTGCTGATCTCTGAGATATCTAGTCATTGTAATGTACGATTCTTTCTTGAGATGGATTGGCCTAGGCCTGTACCATGGTGGGTCTTTCTACACTTCAAAAGCATATGAAAAATAGATATGTACACGTATGCCTAAATTCTTATCCCCTGTAAAAGTCGAAAAAGAGGAAAATATATACCGCCAAAGTTGTGTTTAACTATCACAAAGTAAAGAGTAATTGCAATTGAAGTGTATTCTTCATGCATAACAAAACTAAACCTTTTGGGATCTACTAACATCCGAACGTGATCAATACAAACTCCGTGACATTCTAAAACACGGTCGCTACCTAAATCCCGTGACGACCGAAAGTGTCAGCCGATGAATGTTCCATGACAGCGCCCAAAGTGCTCAACTATTGGGCAATGTCTTTTGAACAGCTTTTTTGCGGCATCAATGATCCGGTCATTGACACATTATATGGCTGAGTAGAGAATTTGCTTCTCATATTTGAGGGTTATTGTGCCAGTTTTAAGCCACTCAGGCCCACTCGTTGATGTGTCGGACACTCTCTCGCAAAGTACAGTGTCCTTGATGGTTTCATTTTCATCCTCTCCTTCGTCAATTGTAATTGAAATGTCAGGAGATTTCGTCACGGAGTTATCTTGCTCCGTCACATTTTTTTCTTGTTCCGTCACGAGTTTTTCTTTTTTTATCAAGAGGTTCTTCGACTTGGTAATTGAAGTTACCAAGTCGTAAGCGTTTCCGCCCTAGCTTCTTTTTTGCATTAAGAATGTTAGGTTTGTTGGCTTTTTAATCTTATCTCCATTATCAGTGATTTCTTTACGGCCAGGATATGGTAGCAGTCTTTTGACTGACATGAACATGTTTTCGAAAAGTTTAATTACGTATGGTTTGTTGTCTGCTCCGTTGATCGTGAAGGTGCCTAGTTTTCCTGAAATGCTATCTTGTCATTTTGTATAAACTCATCGGCCCATGATAGATTTGTGTGTTGTGTTTACTCTTGGTTCAGTTGCAGGTCGAAATGTCCCACATCTTTTCAGTGGTTATTTGTATATGGCACAATGTGTTCAGAAAATAAGGCGTAAGTAAACACTGTAATACTTTTTCACTTATCAATGACTCTTGAATGGATTTCGTTGAATCACAAGTTGTAAAATTAGCAAACGCTCTTAACTTACGAAGTCACTTTGTGGGCTATCAAACTTATTAAGGTCGATTATGCTTTGCAATGCATCGTTGGCATGTAAAATTCAACGAGCTCATAACTTGTCCCATAATGCCTACACATTCTGGATGGAAGTCTGTATCGCACTGAACACATAAAACATACAGTTTCTGTATCCGGCACCTGACATGTGCAGAATAGTTCAATACATGAATCTATAACCTTCTTCACAACCAGTCTATGTGTATTGCTCCTTTTGTTATTGGGAACAATTCCGTGCTTTTATTTTCAAGGCACAGTATCAAATGCTCGCGTGATAGTCTAGGTAAATAGTCTTGGGTTGATGGGTCTTTCCCAAATGCCAGTGCCGTGACATTTGCAATGGCATATATGCCACAATCGTTACCATAAGTCTGCATGGCGACTTTGGGGAATTTGACTTTGAGTAAGTCACTGTTTTCAGTGACTTTTACCAGACTTGCTAGCACAAGCCGCTCAGATCACCGAACGACGAATCGTAGACACCGACTTGATTATCACAGTCAACCAGTGTGATCCTTTAGCGCCAGGAGTTCTTTATAATTCAAATGAACAGCTTCTCCATCGGACACGAATACAAATATAATGTGAATTTGTATTTAATAAAACGTTACATGTGACAGATTCATGCACTACATGTTTAAGCAAATATAGTTATACTTACTAGTGACCGTCTGCCTTCCAGCAATCTTTTTTACGTGTGTTTTGCTATTTAAACACGAGCAGCTCTCATCCCGCCGGTCTAAATGGTATTTCTTCTAATTCTTTCTTCAATTTGTCCTGTGTCATTATCCATTCTGCATGCAAACATAGTTTGAGGTAACCTAGCAAAGACGTCGTAAAGTTGTGACGTTGCAACAAAAGAAAGTGACGTTAGTTTGACGTACATAAACGTAGGGTGTTCTGGGGGATTCGTGAGCTTAGGACTGTTCCGTTGTAATGACCTAGCTGTTCCGTTTTAATATTCCGCCTGTTCCGCTTTTTTACATTTGACTCTATCCGACTATTCCGTTTTATACATTCTGTTCCGACTGTTCCGTCTTTTAGCATTGGGCTCGGTTGCTATATAAGAAGTATTCTTCTCCAACTGGGGGTTCTTCCTTGGTAGACTGACAATTCCTTGATTCTCATCTTTTCTCTCCAATTTTAAGCCCTTAAACAATCTGATTTGTACTTAAAACAACGTTTATGCTGGGCTAGGGTTCAAAGGGTTCAGCTATTTTCTGTTTGAAAATAAGGGATCACTTCAAGAAGGTTAAAGGTAAAGCAGAATGTGACTTAAGGTGGTGTAACTGTTAAACTGTCTATTCTTCAGGGGATACAGTAACACTGAATAATTGTCCTAATATTTGATTGGTATTATTCACAGATTGCAGAATTTTCTCAAGAAGAACATTTTGATTTTTTAATAAATCTTTGATTTCTGTTCTTTCCTCAGCATCTGAAAAAGACAAAACAAAAACAGAACACATAATAATATTTACTTATATGTAGTGGAATTTTGATCTTCAATACAGGTTATTGTTTTTATGCAAGGTAAATGCTCTGTAGCATTGTCCCGCATAAATCCGTCACCTTTCTTAAAAACATTTCCTCAGTCATTTGATAGACACCCACCTCCCAATCGTTTGCGATATGCGTAAACACGCAGCTTAAGCTATACCAATCTCAGTTGCCTAGTGAGGCCAATACATACTCATTCTCAACAGGTTTGTCAATGGTTATTTCTAACCAAACTATCAAATATAACAGTCCTCAATACTTCTACCTGGGTTTCTAACACCAAACTACTGCTTCCCTGATAAACGCACTACACACAGATACCACAGCAGAGCAACAACATGTGAACAAACACCAACAACTCTTGCTCCTGAACGACGTAAACAGTACCATATTACAATATTTTAATATTAGCGCATCCAAACAATATATTTTCTTGAAGATGTGGGTCTGCTCTGAATTTTAATTCGCAGTAATGTCGGGGCATCCTTGTGAAAATAAAAATCACTATCATTATCTATGTGTTCCTGTACATAGCTCAGGCTAAGTTTTAACTGGTAACACCCACATGTTCTGTTACGCTGATGCTCCTCACTCAGGGATGGAAACTCTAACAAGTCATAATCTCTTATTTTCTTCCATGGCGACGTTTTCCATAAAAGGTCATTTGTCTCCAGGCAGCGTTTAAGTGTATTCACTTGACTTGACAAGAACAGCATCTTTACAGCCATTTCCTCATCAGCAAAAGTCAGAATCTTTGCATGCCAAAAAGTCCTGCATGCTTCGCCACTCAGTATTTCCTTTGACTTTTTGACTCGTTTCAGCAACATCTTGTATACAATTGTCATAGTAACATGTAGCGTTTTTTTGTTAAAATCTGATTGTCAACACCACCCAAAACGTAATGAATCTTGAATGTTCCTTTTATAGCAGATGCTGATCCATGAGATATCTGTTTATAGTAATGTACACAGAAAAAGGAATACTGTTTACACAATTTAGTTGTCAGTCTCTTTAAGCAATATTTCACCAACTGTATACTGCTTCTCTCGATGCTGATCCATGAGATATCTGTTCATTGTAATGTAGACAGAATTAGGAATACTGTTTACACAATTTGGTTTTCAGTCCCTTAAGCAATATTTCACCAACTGTATACTGCTTCTCTCGCTGCTGATCCATGAGATATCTGTTCATTGTAATGTAGACATAATTAGGAATACTGTTTACACAATTGGTTTTCAGTCCCTTTAAGCAATATTTCACCAACTGTATGCTGCTTCTCTCGCGGCTGATCCATGAGATATCTGTTCATTGTATTGTAGACATAATTAGGAATACTGTTTACACAATTTGGTTTTCAGTCCCTTTAAGCAATATTTCACCAACTGTATACTGCTTCTCTCGCTGCTGATCCATGAGATATCTGTTCATTGTAATGTAGACATAATTAGGAATACTGTTTACACAATTGGTTTTCAGTCCCTTTAAGCAATATTTCACCAACTGTATGCTGCTTCTCTCGCGGCTGATCCATGAGATATCTGTTCATTGTAATGTAGACATAATTAGGAATACTGTTTACACAATTTAGTTTTCAGTCCCTTTAAGCAATATTTCACCAACTGTATACTGCTTCTCTCGCGGCTGATCCTTGAGATATCTGTTCATTGTAATGTAGACATAATTATAAATACTGTTTACACAATTTGGTTTACCTTCTCTTTAAGCAATATTTAACCAACTATATACTGCTTCTCTCGCGGCTGCTCCATGAGATATCTGTTCATTGTGATGTAGACATAATTAGGAATACTGTTTACACAATTTGGTTTTCAGTCCCTTTAAGCAATATTTCACCAACTGTATACTGCTTCTCTCGCTGCTGATCCATGAGATATCTGTTCATTGTAATGTAGACAGAATTAGGAATACTGTTTACACAATTTGGTTTACCTGCTCTTTAAGCAATATTTAACCAACTATATACTGCTTCTCTCGCTGCTGATCCATGAGATATCTGTTCATTGTAATGTAGACATAATTAGGAATACTGTTTACACAATTTGGTTTTCAGTCCCTTTAAGCAATATTTCACCAACCGTATGCTGCTTCTCTCGCGGCTGATCCATGAGATATCTGTTCATTGTAATGTAGACATAATTAGGAATAATGTTTACACAATTTGGTTTTCAGTCTCTTTAAGCAATATATCACCAAATGTATACTGCTTCTCTCGCTGCTGATCCATGAGATATCTGTTCATTGTAATGTAGACATAATTAGGAATACCCTTTACACAATTTGGTTTTCAGTCCCTTTAAGCAATATTTCACCAACTGTATACTGCTTCTCTCGCTGCTGATCCATGAGATATCTGTTCATTGTAATGTAAACAGAATTAGAAATACTGTTTACACAATTTGGTTTTCAGTCCCTTTAAGCAATATTTCACCAACTGTATACTGCTTCTCTCGCTGTTGATCCATGATATATCTGTTCCTTGTCATGTAGACAGAATAAGGAGTACTGTTTACACAATTTGGTTTACCTTCTCTTTAAGAAATATTTAACCACCTGTATACTGCTTCTCTCGATGCTGATCCATGAGATATCTGTTCATTGTAATGTAGACATAATTAGGAATACTATTTACACAATTTGGTTTTCAGTCTCTTTAAGCAATTACTCACAAGTTTTATACTGCTTCTCTCGCTGCTGATCAATGAGATATCTCATCATTCTAATGTAGACAGAATTAGGAATACTGTTTACGCAATTTGGTTTTCAGTCCCTTTAAACAATAACTCACCAAATGTATACTGCTTCTGTCGCTGCTGATCCATGAGATATCTGTTCACTGTAATGTTCGATTCTTTCTTAAGATGGATTGGCCTAGGCCTGTACCATGATAGGTATGTACATGTACATGTATGTCTTAAGTCTTATCCCCTGTAGACGTCGCAAAAGAGGAAAATCTATAGCGCCAAAGTTGTGTTTAACTATCACAAAGTAAAGAACAAGTGCAATAAAATAAGTGAATTACAAAACTAATCTTTTTGGGATCTACTTAAGGATTTAGATGGGTAATGCTCTCCGAAACGAATCCGCAAAAGCTATACATCATTCGGTATTCAATACTACATCATTTTCCAGAGTTAAAAGATTTTTCACCATCTATAACTGAAATTATGAGTATTTTTGTCTTGCTACCCTACATTTAAAAAAACGTCCTAAAATGACTACCCCTCCTTTTTCTTTCCGAGGATAAAAATTACAAATATTAATAAAAAAGATCAAAATTTATTAAGGCATTCATGCCTAAGACATTCTCTTATACTAATACAAGCAGAAAAATTAAATATTTTGCATAATACATTAAAATAAAATCTTATATTTCGGAAAAAATAATTTATGAGTCCATTTTTTCTCAAAAATCATTTTTTACATTTTAGTAAAATTGAGATTTTTACAAAAATTTGGCAGGGGCATTCATAGTTACCACACTTAAAATTATCTACCATGTCTCTAGAACAAAACACAAAAAAAGTAGGAAGGTTGACCTCATGTAACTTGAGAAAAATGAAATTGTGTTTGAGAGGGGTCAAACTTTGTGGGAAAGTAAAATCAAGGAAAATTGAAGTTTGTTGGTGTAACATGCACTGTCATTTGCAAATATTTGTGGAATTCACAAACATTGTCAATTTAATAGCTATTGTCTGTTTTACAAATTATTTTCTGCAAGATAAACAATATTCTCCAGCAAGAAATGTGAAAAATACAGTCAATCTTGTATAAAGCAATCACCTTGCGAATCAGAGTGCATACCTCTTCATTATGACACTAGACTAATTAACTCAGGGTAGAAATAGTGAAGAAAACTCCTACTGAAGCATACTAAATTAGTTTTATCCTGCACATAACAGACAGCTCCATACCAGACAAAATATGGGTATTCACTAGAGTAATCGCTTAATACAAGATTGACTGTAAAAGTTGACAATGGTTACCAAGTTTCATAATAAACGGCTGGTATGTTGCAACCCAATAATTGCAATAGATATTTAACCCTTTACTCCATAGCTTATTCTAAGTATTGAAGAGAGATGGTTGCATAAAGCAGGCTGAAATTAAAGCAGGATTCATTTTACTTACATACAGTCTGCTTAAACTATGTACAGTCTGCTTAGATAAAAGAATTTTGTTGTGCACATTCATGATTGTATAAAATATATATATATTTACTTGAGTGAAGGAATAAATTAAATGTGTTGACATGAGTATCAATGGAGTAAAGGGTTGATTTAGGAAAACATGTTTAACATGTACCACAGTTTTGATTTTCAGTCAGACCTGTATTTAATAGGCAGTATGTTCCTCTACCTTTGTTGTGGTTGTCTGGGGCTTATTTGTCATAGGGAATGTTTTCTGTTTATTAGACCGAGATGATCCCCTCTGCTACAGTGGAGCAAACGTTATTCTTTCCTGTTTACACGCATACGTAAAACACTAAAATGTGGAAAAGGACAGTCAATTATTTGACAATTCAGACTTTTCATTGTTATCTGAGTGGCAAACAGTTTGGAGCCTGATCAGACGCCGGGTTTACCCAGCGTCTGATCAGGCTCCAAACTGTTTGCACTGGAAATAGTACTTTTAGCGTAAAAGCGTTTACTGGGAAAGAAACGCGTTTTCTCAACTGTAAGAGCTAAAAGAAAGGCGGATTGGTGGTTTTAATCCAAACAGGCTGCTTTGGAACAAATGAGATTAGCCGAAATAATCTTCCTGTAATCATCATCATGTCATCTCATCATGCATCCCTCATCATTTATGGGCGCTTGTCTCGCAGATCCTGGCAAATCTAGCTCTTCATTGGCAGACTCAACAATTTTACCGCCCGCACAATAGTTATGATCCACTAAAACATTGTTTTTCTTTTATTTCCGCATCGGCCACTCGTCGATTTGCAAACTTTTCCACTCAGGGCTCGATTTCTCACAGGGCCCCGACACGATTGCTTTTTGAGAGAAAAAGCAATCGTGACGGGGCCCCTGTGCGCAGTCAAGCATTACCCATCTAAGACCTTAATTCCGTGACGAATACAAAATCCGTGACGTCCCGTGACGGTTTAAAACACGGTCACTACCTAAAACCCGTGACGACCAATAGTGTGAGCCAATGAATGTTCCATGACAGCACTCAAAGCTCATGTTTGAGGCTTTCAAACAGGAATACAAACTCAAAGTACGGGACATTGTCTTTTCAACAGCTGTTGTGTGGCATCAATAATCCGGCCATTGACCCATTCTGTCGCTGAGTAGAGTATTTGCCTCTCCTCTTTTAGGGTTATTGTGCCAATTTTCAGCCAGTCCGGCCCACTTGTTGATATGTCGGACACTCTCTCGCCAGGTACAGTGTCCTTGATGATTTCTTCTTCTTTTTCCTCTCCTTCATTAATTGTGATCGAAATGTCCGGCGATTTCGTCACGGAATCTTTTTGCTCCGTCACGGGTTTTTCTTTTTTATCAAGAAGGTTTTCGAATTGGTAATTGAAGTAACTAAGACGTGGGCGTTTCCGTCCTGACTTCTCTTTTTTGCATTAAGAGTTGTTATGTTTGGCAGATTTGTTTATTCTTATCTCCATTCCTACATCATGTAGGAATATGTAGTGATTTCTTCACGGCAGGATATGGTAACAGTCTTTTGACTGACATGAACATGTTTCCGGAACAGTTTAATTACGTATGGTTTGTTCAAAACGTTGTTGTCTGCTCCGTTCATCGTTAAGGTGCCTAGTTTTCCTGAAAATGCTATCTTGTCATTTTGTATAAGCTCATCGGCCCACGATAGAGTTGTATGTTGTTTTTTAACTCTTGGTTGTGGTGCAGGTCGAAAGGCCCAACATCTTTTTAGTGGTTATTTGTATATGGCACAATGTGTTCAGAAAATAAGGCGTAAGTAAACACTGTAATACTTTTTCACTAATCAATGACACTTGAATGGATTTCGTTGAATCACAATCTGTAAAATTAGCAAACGCTCTTAACTTACGAAGTCACTTTGTGAGCTATCTCGGCCCAAGCTTCGGCTTTCCTCCTGCCAATTGGTTTTCCACTTGTCGGGGCTTTCAGATCACCGAACAGTAACTCTTCGTTTGCTAAAACTTCTTCGATGAGGAGCAACTCTTAGGAGGCGATCCACGGGTTTTTCATTGCTTTATTTTTAATTTGCTCTTCACTTGTTTTTTGTGTAACAGTGTCGGCTGGTGGACACGCCTCCATTTTGTTATCGTAAACGAAGCTCTCGTGTTACTTTTTATAACGCTCGATAAAAACATCGCGTCACTATTTTTAGAAATATCGACGACCGCTCACATCCACGAATTTAATAAAAACAAGTGTGCTTAGCTGAGTCCGTGCTCAGCGGAGGTTTATTAGCATCGTTTTAGTTTGAATCTCAGAGGAGCACAACTCAAGCAGTTGAGTACGATTTCAAGCTGAGTATGAGATCGTACTCAGGAAATGTTTATAAGCACTGGGCCAGGAATCAAAAGTATTTCCATAAAAGTGTGACGTCATGTCGTATCTATCAACAAAAGACAACTTTCAACTGTAATAATTAACATAAAAAAGTAACTGCACAAACCTGAAATTCTCAGATTTCGTGTTACACCCGTTTGCTCTTAGAACACGCCGAATTCGGGTTGGAAGTATCAAGTACAGGGATTTAAGATACTCGGGAGTCACATGGGTCCAAATATCAAGGATGTTACTGATTAGGTCCTGCATGGAAACAATGTTGTGAACTCTTCGCTGTAGTTGAAATTTTTTAACTTATGCCAAACATTTTCGATAATATTGATGTCAGGACTCTGTGCGGGCCACATAATAGTGGGAAAAATGTTGTTCTGTTTCCACCACATGGTGTGTCTAGAGGTATGGGGTGGGTCGTTGTCATCTTGAAAGATTCAGGGTAAATTTGGGAAAAGTCTAGCAACTACAGGCCAGTGTTGGTTGTCTAGTATTTCTACATACTTTTCTGAGTTGATATTTCCTTCCACTGGTACAAGAGATCCTACACCATCAAACGTTAGACATCCCCTGAACATGCCACTAGCCTTAGGCGTTAATCGCGAGCCGTCGATTTTCGAGACCTGGCATTTCTCGGTTTATTTTCCGTAGTAGATCTACCTCATTGTTTATATATTGCGATGGTGAAACGATTTATTCCTAAGATCTTTGCAAATTTTGGACCACTTATTTTGTCACTTGACAATGGTTTTTATACTCAGCACTCAACTCATTCGCATTGTTCACCATTTTGATTTCAGACGAACATGTGTAAACAAAGGGGAACTACTCTATTGAAAGTTCGATATATGCCGAGGGCCATAAATCCACCTACTTTTATGACCAAAACCGATATCCACACAAAAATAAAGTCGCGCAACCTCCGCTTTGGTCGTGATGCAAACGACTTTGTGGAAATACTTTTGATCATTGAGTGTAGTTGCCAAGACCTGCGCACCCCCGAGAAATGTCCTTGATGTAGTACTGGTGCAGGCGAAGGAACGGCAGCAGAATTACATCACATGGAAGCTCAATCCATTTGTTGAGGCTCTTAAAGAGCTTGTTCATGCTTTCACTTTGGTTCTGCGTGATTCCACTATATGGGTCGTAATTTGTAAGGTTTTATAACGATCAGGTACAACACTTTGTCAGATTGGGTAAGATTTAGTTGTCAAAGTATTTGCAGAAGCTTGCGTGTCCTGTTAGAATATAAAGCTCATGTGATCTTTGTAACATTTAATTTCCTCACGTGAACAGTCGTGGTCGGTGAGGAACTGTTTGACATCTTTAAGCACATGGTTTCAACATCTCACATCGACTAGTGTGGTCACTGTGCCCAACGCATTTATAATGCCTACCACACCACCAGTCACGCACGCCAAGTGTTTTTGGCAGCTTTACTTTTTTCCTTTAAAAAGTTAAACAATGTTTCATGGTGTCTTTGGACGTGTTCGTTCGTGAATGAGAAATAAAGCAGGCATGCACCGGATTTATGTGAATAAGATGTGTCTAAATATCAAGGTCGAAGCGTAAAAATTGCCAAGTTGAATAGTGGTGTCTTAACTGAGGCAATAATCGGCTGTATAAAAATGCAGTACATTTTTCAGTTCTTCAAACATCAATGTATTGCCACACATTACCATCAGGTCTGGGTAAGTGTAGATTGCATGCACAAATTGGTTTCCACAGTCCCTGGCTATCGCATGGATGTTACAAAGCGCATCGCGCGAAATTCGGACCTCATTGCTTGCTTTGTAATGTAGATTTTGAACCTGTTTCGGATTTCTAGGCATTTCCTCTTCTTGAATTTTTTTTGGTTATACAGCACTGTCGTCCTCTACTTTGGTTTGGTTCAGCCGTTTGTCCAACGCGCTTGGTTTCGACCTGGAAAAGTCTTGTCATTTTTTGCATTCCCATGTGGGGATGACGTTGACTTACTTTCGTCCCCTACAAATGATCGGAGTTGTCTCCATCGAAGTAGTTTCCCCTTATGACTTCCGTTCCCGATGCGTATGTTGTTCCAAAATCGTCCGTCGTGTCCTTAGTTAGGATTTCGATGCTCTCGACGCTTTAATGAGGTAATACTCATATACAGGATCGTCGGCTAATACAGCTATGATGGCGTCCTTGGTAACCAGATCGGAGATGTGTTCATCATTGACACCTGTCTGTCTGTGAATCCTCTGATAAAATTTGTACAGGCCTATTAGTGAATGTAAATAAACGTGGATTATTAAAGGGAGTTAAACGCGTCATACATGAGTGATGACGTTTGCATATAAGATGTTAGTTAATGATCACATGACTTTGAAAGAGAACGCAACAATTTTTGTTTACGTCACAACCAAACAATGTAAACACATAAAAAAATCTATACATTCGTATTTTTTCACTTCTTTCTTGTGATCTTTAACAACATGAAAATATCCATTAGTTGTTTGCACCAGTATGAAAAATTGTCGCGTAAGGTAAATGATGTACATATTACAAGATTATTATAATTATTATTATAATATTATACCCACAATTAAATCGTCAATGGTGTACACTTATTAAATGATTAGGCGATCAATTGTAGAAACTACGAGCCTTGAGGAATAGATATACATGTAGATATAATTTATATTGTCAAATAGCCAAAGAATAAGTTAAACGATATATGTACCTGAATTCACCTGTTTGGTCGGTATTTTGACCTTCGTCATATTTACTACCCATGCATTTTCGCACGTGTAATATGATAGCTGACGCACGTGCAGTAAGCCAGTAGATGCGGTGGTTTGTATCTGATGGATCGTTCTATTATTTGGAATTGGCTTGAATGTTATTATGATGTCTCGTGGAATGTTGTCACAACAAAAGACTTCTGAAAGTTCTTCAGCTTTTTTTCTGTTGAACAATTGCATGTGAGTTTTCCCTGGTGTAACGGCTAGGTCAGCTTGTTGTTTAATCAAACCCCCAGCTGCCTCCTGGGGACCTTTGGCGTGCGATGTTTCATAGTAATTCCTTATTGAATGTTCGAAACCAACATTTATTCTTGCAGAACAGACGTCATCCATACAATGCCGTGATTTATATTGCAACTGACAGCCGTCTGAGAATTCATGCAGTGTTGTTGTTTCTAGGTTATACCCTATAGACTGTAGGTAGATTTAATAAAAAGTGTTACATCTTACCTGCATAAAAATGGTATTTTTTTCACGTTTTTATTGCAATATAATGGTACAATTGTTATTTTTCATAAATGTTTCTATACCACTGGAAAGACAATTATTCCATCTTTGTAGCAATGTATACCAATATAATATTAACCTTAATGGTGAAGCAAAAATGTGTTTTTAAGAAAGTGACCCCTCGATTAGTTCGAACATCGTGTGCGACGTCTGAACCCTGATTAGAAAAAAGTACTAAGATACGGAACAGTGCATGGAAACTACTATAAGAAGGAAAACTAGTCTAAATTTGTTATAATTTGGTTTATTAAACATAAAGTTATTAAAGTCGATTATGCTTGCCAATGCATCGTTGAAATGTAAAATTCAACGAGCTCTTAACTTGTCCCTCAATGCCTACACATTCTGGATGGAACTCTTTATCGCACTGAACACATAACACATACAGAGTTTCTGTGTCCGGCATCTGACATGTGCAGAATAGTTCAATATCAATAATCTTCACAACACTTCTTCGTGAATTGCTCCCTTTTGTTACTGGGAACAAGTCCATGCTTTTATTTTCAAGGCATCGCATCAAATGCTCTCGTTTTAGCCTAGGTATATAGACCTGGCCGTGGCATTTGCAATGACATATATGTCACAATCGTTACCATAAGTCTGCATGGCGACTTTGGGGAATTTGACTTTGCGTATGTCACTGTTTTCATTGACTTTTACCAGACTTGCTACCACAAGCCGCTCAGATCACCGAACGACGAGTCGTAGACACCGACTTGATTATCGAGGCAATTGGTGTTGCTCACAGTCAACCAGTGTGATCCTCTAGCGCCAGGAGTTCTTTATATTTCAAAATGAACAGCTTCTCCATCGGACAAGAATACAAATATAATGTGATTTTGCATTTAATAAAACGTTACATGTGACAGATGCATGCAATACATGTTTAAGCAAATAGAGTTATACTTACAAGTGACCGTCTGCCTTCCAGTAATCTTTTTTACATGTGTTTTTCTATTTCAACACGAACAGCTCTCCTCCCGTCGGTGTAATTAACAAAATAATATAGAGAATGGTTTCTTTTAAAGCTAGAATCATTTTGTTCTAAGATTCTCACTAAAGAACTTGAAATGTTACTCTAGGAAGCGCGCTATTATATATATGACGTCAGTGGCATCACATCCTAGTAAATCTATGACACACTGTAGCCTAGCACTAAGCTTGCCTACCCATACATCACGCCTTGTACTAAATATTTTATTAACAGTGTTATGAAAATCAAACGTGCAAAAGCAAGTTAAGCGGTTTTGAAAAAAAACAAAACAATTACTTTTAAAGTCAAACATACGACTACCAGATCTCATTTATTTCTTCAGTTGCAACATTTTCTGGCCTTTCAATTTGAGTTCTTTGCCGTGTAAAGTATTTTTTACATTGACCATGAACAGTCATACCGGGCTCAACTACAATTCTGTCATATTGGGCTTTAATTGTGGTGTTAGTTGAGCTGCATCCCTTTTCCCGGAGACTCATTGTCGGCTCAGCATCAGTTAAAGGTTGGTGACAAATGTGACATTCACTTTCCATTTTGATCTGAAATGAAAGAAAAACAATACTCTGTTACCTGTAAAGTTGTCTACCAAATGTGTTTTTATCATGTGTTATTCCATTTGGGGCTTGGATTTCTGAACAGTCGCATGTTTTTTTCTTTTCTGGAAAAGTTTTACACCGACGTATTTGTCTTTTGAACAACAACCGCCTGAAATATGACGTCATTTACCCACAACGACGTTTGTTTTGACGCGGTTTTGTTACTGAGCGCTGTACATGACAAATGCCGAAACGATTACAATAACTCATTTGAACGGTGAAAACTTTGCAGTATAATAAATTCGTTATACAGTTTCTTTCCAGGGTACATGAGGATTTATTCCTTGCTGGTGAAATCATGTAACCTTGTGGTTGATTGTCGAATAGACCTTGTGGCTAATTGTCGCATGGACATTGTGGCTAATTGTCGCATGGACCTTGTGGCTGGTTGTTGTCACATGAACCTTGTGGCTGGTTGTTGTCGCATGGACATTGTAGCTGGTTGTCACATGGACATTGTGGCTGATTTTCCCATGGACCTTGTGGCTGGTTGTTGTCACATGGACATTGTGGCTTGTTGTCACATGGACATTGTGGCTGATTGTCCCATGGACCTTGTGGCTGGTTGTTGTCATATTGACCTTGTGGCTGGTTGTTGTCGCTTTGACCTTGTGGCTGGTTGTTGTCGCTTTGACCTTGTGGCTGGTTGTTGTCACATGGCCCATGTAGCTGGTTGTCACATGGACCGTGTGGCTGATTGTTGTCACATGGACCTTTTGGCTGATTGTCACATGGACCTTGTGGCTGGTTGTTGTCATATTGACATTGTGGCTGGGTGTCACATGGAACTTGTGGCTGGGTGTCACATGGACCTTGTATCTGGTTGTCATATTGACCTTGTGGCTGGTTGGTGTAACATGGACCTTGTATCTGGTTGTCATATTGACCTTGTGGCTGGGTGTCACATGGACCTTGTATCTGGTTGTCATATTGACCTTGTGACTTGATGTCACATGGACCTTGTATCTGGTTGTCATATTGACCTTGTGGCTGGTTGTCACGTGGACCTTGTGGCTGGGTGTCATATTGACCTTGTGGCTTGGTGTCACATGGACCTTGTATCTGGTTGTCATATTGACCTTGTGACTGGTTGTCATAATGACCTTGTGGCTGGGTGTCACATGGACCTTGTATCTGGTTGTCATATTGACCTTGTGGCTGGGTGTCACATGGACCTTGTATCTGGTTGTCATATTGACCTTGTGGCTAGGTGTCACATGGACCTTGTATCTGGTTGTCATATTGACCTTGTATCTGGTTGTCATATTGACCTTGTGGCTGGGTGTCACATGGACCTTGTATCTGGTTGTCATATTGACCTTGTGGCTAGGTGTCACATGGACCTTGTATCTGGTTGTCATATTGACCTTGTGGCTGATTGTCATATTGACCTTGTGGCTGGGTGTCACATGGACCTTGTATCTGGTTGTCATATTGACCTTGTGGCTGGTTGTCACATGGACCTTGTATCTGGTTGTCATATTGACCTTGTGGCTGGCTGTCCTATGGACCTTGTATATGGTTGTCATATTGACATTGTGGCTGATTTTCACATGGACCTTGTTGCTGGTTGTTGTCACATGGACCTTGTGGCTTGGTGTCGCATGGATCTTGTGGCTGGGTGTCATATTGACCTTGTGGCTTGGTGCCACATGGACCTTGTATCTGGTTGTCATATTGACCTTGTGGCTGGTTGTCATATTGACCTTGTGGCTAGGTGTCACATGGACCTTGTATCTGGTTGTCATATTGACCTTGTGGCTGGGTATCACATGGATCTTGCTTCTGGTTGTCATATTGACCATGTGGCTGGTTGTCATATTGACCTTGTGGCTGGTTGGTGTCACAT
This sequence comes from Gari tellinella, assembly GCA_922989275.2. Lineage (NCBI taxonomy): Eukaryota > Metazoa > Mollusca > Bivalvia > Cardiida > Psammobiidae > Gari > Gari tellinella. The sequence goes on along the minus strand of OV277869.1, from coordinate 40,438,916 downwards.
GGACCTTGTATCTGGTTGTCATATTGACCTTGTGGCTGGTTGTCATATTGACCTTGTGGCTGGGTGTCACATGGACCTTGTATCTGGTTGTCATATTGACCTTGTGGCTGGTTGTCATATTGACCTTGTGGCTAGGTGTCACATGGACCTTGTATCTGGTTGTCATATTGTAACACGAGCGATACTTCTGGCCTGTGTTGTTGTTGTTTTACTTTACTTCCCCTAGTTACGCATCATAACGACGGATCCAGGACATAGAGTACGGGGACGGGTGGGGTTGGCAAACCGATCAGGACAACACTTGCTGAACAAGTTTAACTTTTAATAAAGGGTTAAATAACTTATGCAGATCTATCTCAAAAGTAATAAGTGCTAGAGACGCTTTGTAATATATATACAGACTTCACTATAGAGTCTTAACAGTCAGGTTAAATGTCCGAGTTGCGTCTATAGAGTCCTTGACAAACGCCAGAGTTAATCTCGTTATAAATGTTAATAAGGGCGTCTATTTATTATATTGTTACTGTTTATGGGTTTCTTCTTTGTAAAGTTTATAATTACATTTCTGCGGGGCGGCTAATGGTAGTCATCTTAATATTCCTGTTTGGATATTATTAGAGTTCTTGGTAAGTAAGTTTACTAGTACTGTTTACAGTAACGATAGTTGGTAGCTGACATTATGAGGTTTGCCGCGCTCTTATATAGACTGTTGCGTCATGATATTTGTTGGTTGCATCACAGCGGTAATTCGCCTCACCATCCAATGAGAATGCGGTATTAGCCCATTCCGTCATCCTCATCCAATCGGCTGCAGTGCGACGAAATCCGTACGGAATACCCATCCGCCGCATCAGATATAGCTCTCCGATTATCTCTAGTTAAAATGGACTAACACTGTCCGAAGTCAATATTAAACACATACTAAGAATTCCTTATACAAGAGCAATGTAGTTTAGACCGCTACAGTGTAATAAACATACAAAATCCTGAGTAAGGAAGGCGCCAATAGTTGAACGTGAATTATCGGTGCCCCGCTTACCAACAGGAAATGGCGGTTTCTGAGTGTAAACAAGCTGCAGATTCTCGGAGTTATTATGGTAATTCAATACATACTAAGGTAAGACCGAGATACGCATTGAAGTACCTAATATATCCAAATCATATAAATATCTACAAGTGTCTTAAATACTCGTAAAACGAGCAATGGTCAGTAGTTTTGGTTCAGGGTAGAAGTGTCAACGCGAGGTTCTCGTATGTTAACACACCCTTCAAATGATCAACTCTTATGCGTGTACGCCGATATTCTGCAACGGAATACCCCTGTACACATACACACAAGTGTTTATCTTTATTCAACTTCACAATGGTGTGGCATAAGGGTACCTTTCATTACACTTCCCCCTCCCTTATTACATAATCCTCCTGGATTATATACATAATTAAAGCCAGTGCATGTTCAAAATTTGTAATTTCAAATGCTCTATGAGCTCACATAAAAAGATAAAAATGAAAGATATCATGGCTTTGTTGTTTTGCCTTCCTCAAATAGTATGTACTATTAAACCCTAAGTTTGACATTGGCGTTGTCCAGAAGTTCTGTCAGTTTGTCAGTGTCTCTCCATCTTTCAGCGCGCTCCATTGAGCCTATAACTCCCTGCGACATCCTGGAGTCCTTGATTGATCCCTTAGCTACATCTCTAGCAAATTGAAAGTTATAATAGCGAATCTTCGAATCGATCTTATGCCTGCTGCTCTCAGGCTTTGGCCTGGCAGCGCCTTCCAGGGCCATGAAATTGTACTTGTCCAGCAGGGCCCTCCTGCTCAGCTCCACAGGAAAATCCTTGGACTTGGATTGTTCTAGGAACAGGGCCGCATACTCGTGTGCCATCAATTTTTGATCTGGCGACATATTCCTCCAGTTCTTTGGGGGCCATACCATGCTCCCATTGCCCCCCTCAATCTTGACTTCAGCTATTAACGACCAATCCCGCTGGGCAGGAGGACAAATGGGCATGGCACCCCTCATCAAAATCCGTGTGGCACGTACCCTCAACTGGTCTTGCAGTATTGATCCTGAGGCAGATGATATCTGGCTATCTACCTCAGACTCACTGTCGGAAGAATCAGTTTCAGATTCTTCCAAGACAATGTCGTCCTTGTAGGCTCTAAACTCCTCCTCATCACTGTCTTTCTCTTCCACTCTTTGCTTCTTCTTTAGGCTGCTTTCATCTTCCTTCACAATGCCTAGTTGCCTCTTCTTCACCTCCACCCCTCCGTTTACACTCCCACTGTCTTTCTGCGTTACCTTAACTCTGTTTACATTATCCCCCTTCCCATCAATCCTGTCCATGCTTTGCCCTACTGGACTACTCCTCTCCACCACTGTCCTCCTATCTTCACTCCTCTCCACTGACCTGCTCTTACTCTTCTCTGTCCTACTCCTCTCTCTTGACTTACTCTCTTCCTCCACTGTCATCTTGTCTCCACTCCTCTCCACTGATTTGCTCTTACTTTTCTCTGTCCTATTCCTCTCTCTTGACTTACTCTTCTCCTCCACTGATCTGCTCTTACTCTTCTCCTCCTTCTTCCTTCTGCCCACCTTCTCCTGACTCCTACTCCTTCCCGTGTCCTCTACCTTCCACCCCTTGTTTAGTCTGTCTAACCATGCCTTACTATCCTCCTGCTTCTCCGCCCACTTCCTCATCAAACTCCTCGCCTCTGTTGCGTCCTGGTCTCCATATCCCGCCACATAGTCGACCAGTCTCACGTAGTCTGCTGGGTGCCTGGCGAAATAGAACCCGACACCTCGGCTGAAGTGCCGGTCCTGCACCCCTTCCAGCTGGTGGATGTTAAACGCATGGGTCTTCATATCTGCTACCCTGGTGAAGGTCTTCTCCACCCCCGTGCACCAAGGACAGATTACAGTCATCCGGGTATGGGCTGGCCCAACCAAATGCTTCTTCAATGCTGCCCAGGAAGTGAACATTGCATCACACAACCAGCATTTTTCCCTGAAAACACACACACAAAAGGTGCTTTTGAGCCAAAGAGAAAAGGATCCCAACTTAGCAAATAGAGAGTCCTTAAATGATCGGTTTGCCCAGCATCTTTACAGATACAACGTTTATCTGGTCAGGTCACAAAGGTAAGGGTGAGGAGTTATGGGATGGCATAACTGGCACAGCGTACAATATGTTAAAACGGCTTGTTAAACGCGCGCAATCTCGAACTTACGCGTGATCAATTTATTTGATTCAGCAACGATTTCGCACAATTTTTTTTCAAAGTATTTTATTTTACAGTTTGTAATTTATATAGTTCATTTATACTACTTTAATTTACAATCCTTAAGTTATTGGTCTACACACAAATATTTATATACATATGTTATATACACACAATGTTATTTGATAGAATACACAGGTAAATTGTTTTTGTCAACAAAACAAGTGGAATCGTGGATTCGTAGGCGTGCACTAATTATCCTGCGATTCTCTTCTCATGCGCTCTAATTCTCTTTTAATCCATAAAGGAATTCTATTTCCTTGATATGGGTATAGTCTGTCAACATGGTATGCCTTCGGTGAACCTGAACATGTTCTCTTTACCATGCTTATGACATCATCGATAGCTCTAGTGATGATAAATGGACCTTTCCATTTGTTTACTAGTTTAGAGCTGACACCAACTTTCCTGGCTGGATCATGCAACCATACAAGTTGCCCTGTCTTAAATGTCTTCTTCTTTGAATTAGAATCATAATGTTTCTTTTGGTAATTTGCTGCATGCTTAAGGTTTTCTCTAGCTATTTCATGACACTCCTTAAGCTTATCTTGAAGGTTGTATATAAAGCTTTCTTGCTCTTCTTCTTGGTGTTCCTCTTTAGGACGACAAATGACTGCCTGCATGGGAAGCACAATCTCACGCCCAAATACCATTTTGTTAGGCGTTATTTTTGTGCTGCTTTGAGGAGAAGACCTATAAGCCATCAACACTTGCTGGAGATACACGTCCCATTCATTCTGATCAGACTTGCAGAAACACTTCAGCATAGAGATCAGGGTGCGATTGAATCTCTCAATTAGACCATTTGCCTGAGGTCTCATAGATGTGGCATGTGTTTTCTCTATTCTTAGCAGCTCACATAGCTGCTCCATTAGTTTGGACTCAAAGCAACTTCCCTGGTCAGTATAGATCTGAAGAGGTGTACCAAATCTAGTTATAAAGTTGTCTATAAGTGCTTGTGCTACTGTTTTTGATTGCAAATCAGGAATTGCAACACATTCGGTCCATTTGGTGAACCAGTCAGCAATGACTAAGATGTACTTATTTCCTCTACAGGTAACCGGAAGCGGGCCCAAGATGTCCATCATGACCCTCTCCATTGGTTCCCCCACTAAATACTGTCCTAATGGTGCTTTGTTTGAAGCACGAGAGAGCTTCTGTGCCTCACAATCATCACACCGAGCGCAATATTTACGGACTGAGTCTACCATTCCAGGCCAGTAGAATGTTTGCCGAATTCTACTCAATGTTTTATCAACACCAAGATGTCCAGAGCTGGGAAGGTCGTGGTGATACTTCATAATGTCATTCTGGCGACTCTTTGGTGCAACTAACTGATGATACATCTCTCTGTTATCATCAAACTTTCTATACAACATACCAGCTCTTACTTCCAAACGGTCCCACTGACGCCAGAGTGTTTTGAGCTCAGAGACCCCTGGTGAGACATCTGACCAAGTGGGTCTAGGTTTATTCTCTTGGACGGCCATTTTAATTGGCCCAATATAGTGATCAGCATCCTGGTCACATGCAAGCTCGACTGGATCCCAGCCATTAAGTAATGTTTGATTCTCAGTGAGTTCAGAAGCCTGTCCCCTTTTGGCTTCACTTCTAGTGACTACTCTAACTTCCTCAAGAATTTCTGACTGTTCCATCTTTTCACTTTCAGTTTCTTCCTCCAATTTCTCCTGAAGTTCTTGTTGGCGTTTGCATGCTTTACATGGCATTCTTGATAGAGCATCTGCGTTACCGTGGCTTCGGCCACCACGATGTATAACAGTCATGTTATACGTATTCAACTCCTGTAACCACCTAGCAACTTGGCCTGAAGGAACCCGAAGTGTTCTTATCCAGCTCACAGCTGAATTATCTGTCCTAACCAATATTTCTTGGCCGTAAAGATAGTTATGAAAATGTTTCAGAGCTGTTATAACAGCTAGTAGTTCCTTCCTGGTTATGCAATATGACCTTTCGTGAGCATTCATGGATTTGCTCATATATGCTATAACTTTCTCATCTCCATCTTGCACCTGCGAAAGGACTGCTCCTACCCCTTCGTTTGAAGCATCAGTATCCAGTATGAATGCCGACCCTATTACAGGGTACGCCAAGATTGGTGTAGTTGTAAGAGCTTCTTTTAACTTGTCAAATGCATCCTGGCATTCTGTGGTCCAGTTGAACTTCTTGTTCTTTTCGCATAGCTTGTGCAAAGGCCGTGCAATGTCGGAAAAGCCTTTTACGAACCTCCGGTAATACGACGCTAGTCCTAGAAAGCTTCGGACTTCTTTTACTTTAGAAGGTTTTGGCCAGTCCTTTACGACTCTGACTTTTTCTGGGTCAGTCTTCACACCATTTTCAGTGACTATATGGCCTAAGCACTTGGCTGATTTCTGAAAGAAGATACATTTGGACGGCTTCAGTTTCAGGCGTGCTGCCCTTAACCTTTGGAACACATGCTCTATGCGTTCGAGGCATTCGTCTACAGCCTTTGCGGGTGTTATAATGTCGTCCATGTACAATAATGATTCTTTCCACTGCAACCCTCTCAATACGTCTTCCATTAACCTCTGGAAGGTCGACGGAGCGTTGACAAGGCCAAATGGCATGACCTTGAAGTGGTACAGCCCCTGACTGGTTGAGAACGCTGTCTTAGCTTTATCGGTTTCATCCATCTCTATTTGCCAGAAACCCGAACAGAGGTCAATGCAATTAAACCACTTTGATCCTGAAAGGGCATCAAAGCAGTCGTCTACCCTTGGGATAGGGTATGCATCCTTGACAGTGACGTCATTGAGGCGTCTGTAGTCAACGCAGAACCTGGTTGACCCGTCGCTCTTGGCAACAAGCACCGCAGGGGAAGACCATGGACTGTTTGAGGGTTCTATTACTCCCTTCTCCAACATCTTTTTCACTTCTTGAGTCTCCGTGTCTCTTTTTCCATATGGTTGTCTCCTAGGAGGTTGGCGTATTGGATTTGCATTACCCGTATTTATTGTGTGCTTCACCCTATCCGTACACCCAAGGTCATCTGAAGATTTTGCAAAAACATCTTGATACTTTAACAGTAATGTTGTAAATTTATCTCTGTCTGTCTTACTTAGGTGGCCAACTGACTTGTCGAACATTTCCTTTAAGTAATCTGGAACATCAGCTTCTTGGCCTATTTTAGTTACATTAACAGAATTAACTGCACACCGTTCATATTCGGTTTCCTGTTCCTTGTCTTCTTCTATTTCATAACAAAGTCCTAGTTCTAGGCCCTCAGATATGGTAGTGACTTGGTCTGAGTGATTCATAACTCCTATAAACAAATTGTCCTCACACAGTTTGATAATGCCTGGCATTATCTTAAATTCTCCATATTCTTGTGTTTCCTTTCCTCTACTATTGATAAATGCTATTTTTGGAAGGGTTGTTGACTTGGGTACTTCAACTGGTACCAACATGCAGCTGTGCGAAGGTATTTCTATCATTTCTTTGGCTATTACTCTGCAGATCCCCTCTGAGTTGCACCCTGAACTACAGCGTATACTACTTCCATCTTTAGTATAAAGATCCAAAGATTCCAAATCCCAGTATTTGATATTTTTCCTAATGAAATCCTGTCCCAAAATTCCTTCAATCGAGACATCGCACACAGCAAATGTCATTTCTGTCTCAAAATCGCCTAGATTTAAAGGAATATCTGCATAGCCATGCACCTTAATAGTCGTGTCACCAACACCCTTGATAGAAACGTCTCTCTGGTAGAGTGGAACATTGCTTTTCCCCCAACATCTGTCATAAGTAGCTTTTGACAGAATCGTAATAGTGGCTCCACTGTCCACTAAGAAATTTATTTCATGGTTTCCAATAAACCCTCTTGTATAAAACCCATTATCTTGACTACCTATCTTACTATCCATGGGTCCAAATCTCGGTTTTGTGATTGGTAGTTTTGAAAATTTAGTCTGGCTAGGTCGATTTGAATCAGAATTCACCACATCACGACCTACTGATGTGATGGACTCCCGTTTCCCTGGCTCCTAAAGGACCTCCACCCGTTTGGCTTTTTCTTGGGACAGTCCCTAAAAAAATGGTCGCCGGATCCACATTGATAACATGTTCTAGAAGAATTCAAATTCCTTGACTGACCCTTAGTCTCTAATTTCTGTAGACGTTGCTCTATATCTCTAAGGCTACTTTTTATCCCCTCCATTTCACCCTCTGGCTTCCCACATTCACTCTGATCACTGTGGCTATTTTTGCCTGATGAAAACTCCGAGCTAGATATACTTCGAACTTGAGACCTAGCATTCACATCCGTCTTCCCCATCACCTCTTCATAACGCTCAACAATCTCTACTGCCTCCCTGATGTTCCTACAGTCTCTATCCACGAGTCTGCATCTCATCTCAGGCGAGACATTCTTATAAAACTGTTGCAACGCCAGCATCTCTTGTGCCTCCCTGTCTAAGGTCACATATGCCTTTTGTGAATACAGACGGATCTCGTCCCCGAATGCTCCTATCGTCTCGTTTCTCCCCCTAGCTCTATTCTGTAGCTTAGAAATCCAACGGCTCTGTTGCCGCCCACTCCCAAAGCGCTGTCCTAAATTAGCTATCAAAGACCTATATGAATTCTTCTCCCCACGAGGCAGGGAACTATAGTGTACCCTAGCCTGCTGCTTCAAAGAGGTTGCCAAATACAACAACTTTTCCCTTTCGGACCATTGGCACAATTCAGCACATTCTTCAAAGTACGAGATATATTGGTCCCAGTCCTCTTCTCCCGTGTATGGATCTGGTTTTATGTGCGGAGCCGCCTTGCGTCTTAGGTTACCGTTTCCCCTATCCCTTCTGGCATATTCATGATCACCAGGATCCTCCATGTCACCCCTATCATTCTCTTGATCAGGATCCGTTCGCTGATTGTTGTTAAAATTGAAAATGATTTCAGAGTCGGAGTCCTGGTTGTCTGACATTATTGTGTGATGTTAGTTGAGCTACCTATAATAATGCAGACAATTACCAACTGTACAGGAATATTAAAATGACTAAAAATGCTTCAACGTGTGCCGAGAATAACTGTTTTTATCCAACAACTGTACACCTGGACACTGCCAAAATACTTCAAGACGTGTGAATAGGAAATCCTTGCTATATGCAGTTGCCTTCAAAATGACCGTGTATCTGTGCCCTTTCTCACTACCAATCCGCACAGGTAGGATCCACGAGGTTTACAAAATCCGCACGTCCGGAATTCCGCACAAGTTTCCGGAAAATCCGCAAGCTAAAATTCCGTACAGTAAAAAATCCGCACGATCTACCGGCCGTATTTCCGTACAGTTAAGATCCGCACTCAGTAAAAATCCGCACGGCAAAAATCCGTACAGTGCCTTAGAAATCCGCACGTCCGGAATTCCGCTCTATTCTCGGGAAAATCCGCACTGTTGAAAATCCGCACAATACCCGGGCCGTATTCCGTACAAGTGAGAAACGCTGTCAGCTTGAGATTCCGCACGTCCGAAAATCCGTAGATCTACAATATCTAGATCCGCACGCTATTAATCCGTATGCAGGTTGGCTGCCGTGGCCTGTTTTAAAATATCTGTAGGCTCGTATTTTGCGTTAAATTAAATTAACATCCCTATCTTCTGACACCAATGTAACACGAGCGATACTTCTGGCCTGTGTTGTTGTTGTTTTACTTTACTTCCCCTAGTTACGCATCATAACGACGGATCCAGGACATAGAGTACGGGGACGGGTGGGGTTGGCAAACCGATCAGGACAACACTTGCTGAACAAGTTTAACTTTTAATAAAGGGTTAAATAACTTATGCAGATCTATCTCAAAAGTAATAAGTGCTAGAGACGCTTTGTAATATATATACAGACTTCACTATAGAGTCTTAACAGTCAGGTTAAATGTCCGAGTTGCGTCTATAGAGTCCTTGACAAACGCCAGAGTTAATCTCGTTATAAATGTTAATAAGGGCGTCTATTTATTATATTGTTACTGTTTATGGGTTTCTTCTTTGTAAAGTTTATAATTACATTTCTGCGGGGCGGCTAATGGTAGTCATCTTAATATTCCTGTTTGGATATTATTAGAGTTCTTGGTAAGTAAGTTTACTAGTACTGTTTACAGTAACGATAGTTGGTAGCTGACATTATGAGGTTTGCCGCGCTCTTATATAGACTGTTGCGTCATGATATTTGTTGGTTGCATCACAGCGGTAATTCGCCTCACCATCCAATGAGAATGCGGTATTAGCCCATTCCGTCATCCTCATCCAATCGGCTGCAGTGCGACGAAATCCGTACGGAATACCCATCCGCCGCATCAGATATAGCTCTCCGATTATCTCTAGTTAAAATGGACTAACACTGTCCGAAGTCAATATTAAACACATACTAAGAATTCATTATACAAGAGCAATGTAGTTTAGACCGCTACAGTGTAATAAACATACAAAATCCTGAGTAAGGAAGGCGCCAATAGTTGAACGTGAATTATCGGTGCCCCGCTTACCAACAGGAAATGGCGGTTTCTGAGTGTAAACAAGCTGCAGATTCTCGGAGTTATTATGGTAATTCAATACATACTAAGGTAAGACCGAGATACGCATTGAAGTACCTAATATATCCAAATCATATAAATATCTACAAGTGTCTTAAATACTCGTAAAACGAGCAATGGTCAGTAGTTTTGGTTCAGGGTAGAAGTGTCAACGCGAGGTTCTCGTATGTTAACACACCCTTCAAATGATCAACTCTTATGCGTGTACGCCGATATTCTGCAACGGAATACCCCTGTACACATACACACAAGTGTTTATCTTTATTCAACTTCACAATGGTGTGGCATAAGGGTACCTTTCATTACAATATTGACCTTGTGGCTGGGTGTCACATGTACCTTGCTTCTGGTTGTCATATTGACCATGAAGCTGGTTGTCATATTGACCTTGTGGCTGGTTGGTGTCACATGGACCTTGTATCTGGTTGTCATATTGACCTTGTGGCTGGTTGTCATATTGACCTTGTGGATGGGTGTCACATGGACCTTGTATCTGGTTGTCATATTAACCTTGTGGCTGGGTGTTACATGGACCTTGTTGCTGGTTGTTGTCACATGGACCTTGTGGCTGGTTGTCATATTGACCTTGTGGCTAGGTGTCACATGGACCTTGTATCTGGTTGTCATATTGACCTTGTGGCTGGGTGTCACATGGACCTTGCTTCTGGTTGTCATATTGACAATGTGGCTGGTTGTCATATTGACCTTGTGGCTGGTTGGTGTCACATGGACCTTGTATCTGGGTGTCACATGGACCTTGTATCTGGTTGTCATATTAACCTTGTGGCTGGGTGTTACATGGACCTTGTTGCTGGTTGTTGTCACATGGACCTTGTGGCTGGTTGTCGCATGGATCTTGTGGCTGATCGTCACATTGACATTGTGGCTGGTTGTTGTCGCATATACCAAACTCATGCTGTGTATGTTTTTATAAGAAAAAGGGTTAATTATACCCCCACCAATAGTGGTGGGAAACGGCTTGTCGGTCCGTCCCTCACGTTTTTTCGGGACATTTGCCTTTTTCTTAAAAACCGTTTATGACACAATCTTCAAACATGGTATACATTATTTGTGTTATGTGGGGACAGTCATTGACAGGTTTCATAACTCTTACACTAAATATGATAGAATTATGCCCCTTTTTAACTTTTATTTTTTTGTCTCTTGAGACATTTTTCTTGCAACATGCCATTTTCTTGAAAAAATGTTCATGATATTGTCTTCAAACTTGGCACACATTATAAGTGTTGTATTGTAAGTTATTTCTTAAAGTTACAGAATTATGCCCCTTTATAACTTGAAATTTTGTTCCTTGATATGCACATTATTCTTCGGACATATAATTTTTTTTTTCTTTTTAACTTTTTATGATCAATGGTAGGTAACATCAATCAAACTTTAGTGCCCTTCACCATCATGAAGTGTCAACTGTTTAGTGTCTTTACTGTTTTAAGTGTCATACATGAGTCTCATCATCATTGTTTGGATATTGCAGCGCACATCCAGCAAAGAACCAGGGCCTTATCAACTCCTACACACAAATAACCCTCAAATTGAAACTCAAAGTGACCAAATTATAGACCATGATGATGTTACATCAAATTAAAAAACCCCACAACTTTTCTTTTATGAACAACACATGCACAGATGCGCTAGAACCCTGTCTCAATGAACATTGGATGCTTTGATGAGAATCAAGTCTAATTCCAAAAGCCTCACTGATGAGGACTTTGAAGCTATACTTGAATGCTTCAAAGCATCAAAGAACAGGGACATGGAGCTTTAGAGAATTCAATAACAATTACATTTGTAACTGCTGTTGCTTTAAGCCTTCATTAAAGAACAAATAAAAGAAATTATATGGTTAATATTTTCTTTAAATTTCCCCCTAATTGACCCCAAAACGACGCATTTTTTCCCTTCTGTGGGTAGCGGGTATCTTCCCCTATTGGTTAAAAAAGCCCTGCCTTTTTAAACTTGAAAAATCGCTCTTTTATTCTTGGAACATGCCATTTACTTGAAAATTTCTCATGACATTGGCTTCAAACGTGGTACACATTATTAGTGTGACTTTTCTTTAAGTGTGACAACTCTTGCGTAAAATTTGACAGAATTATGCCCCTTTTCCATCTGTAATTTTGCCTCTTTTTAACTTAATTTTTATGGACACGCCATTTCCTTAAAAACTATTTATGATATTGACTTCAAACTTAACACAATATTTGTGCTATGTTGGTATGTTTTTCTCCAACTTTCATAACTCTTACACATTTTACAGAGTTGTGTCCCTTTTCAACTTGAAATTTGCAAATTTACAAAATCAAGATGAAGGTCAACTTTTACTTGCTATTTATGACCTTATGTGCGGTTTGTGACAGGAAAGTTTGATGTGGGGGTATCAATCACCTTTAGTGATAGTTCTAGTTTTGGTATACTCACCTATATACGGGTATACATGTATTATGAAACCTTAATTTTTTCTCTCTCAATTTCGTCAGTCAGCCATGTTATTGCTTCATTATGTGGTTGGATCTTTCTTGTAGTTGTTCTCTGCGACACTGTTACTGAAAACTTATGAGGTAATTTTAGTGAAGGATCATGTTATATTTTTAAAGCATTTTAGTGTGTCCCATGGGCATGTGCAGGTCTTCCAATTTATTTTAACCCTTAGCCCGCCAAATAAATTGTCGTCTGCTATATTTCTCGTCTGCTTCAAGTTTCAAAGTGCTTCAAAGTTGCTCAAAATTGCTGAAAATGTTGTCCGAGTGTCAAACAGTTTGGATCCGGATGAGACGCCGAGTTACTCGGCGTCTCATCCGGATCCAAGCTGTTTGCATATGGAGCTATAGTCGTGAGTGGCAGGCTAAGGGTTAACTATTGAACAGGCCAAAAGTTAAATGTCAATTTTTTTAACTTTCTTATTTCTAAACCAGACCCTACGGTGTGAACTTAGTGTAATAGTCTCAACATCGGATTTGATGGCCTATCATAGGAGTTGAAAGTCCTTTCATAAAGAGTCACATATTAGACCTGTATGATATCTGTATTGGTTTCCAAATTATAGGCATTTAAATAATTTTAAAAAAGTAGGTAAATGGTCAAGGTCGTAAATGTTTTTTGCAGTAGAAAAGGTCTTGATACAAGGAAGGCATATGTGAAATTCAGGGTTCATACAGACTCCTGACTTTAAAATTTCATGATTTTTCGATGATATTTACATGACAAAATAATATTTTCTATGCGGTGTCAAAAATGTTGGCACAGTGTATCAGTGCAGCCAACGTTTATCACAAAAGCACTAGATATGATGCATTCACATATAATGGCAGTGTTTTCGTTTGGAGACTGTTTACATAAAATCTTAATTATTCGAGCGCCCATTGTATATAAGCTGTTTCCTATGGCTATCTGTTGAAGCAAGATTAATTTGTTTTGGTTGAGTGTTATCTGACCTGGCTGGTTTGTCGTTGGCATTTTCGTTGGTATACATGCCCCCTTCTTCACTTCCTTCATCTCTCCCTTCATATCACCTGAAATATAAACTTTAAGTTAATCAGGACTAACAAAATCCTTTTGAGATTATTATAAAAATGGTCATTAATTTAAATTAAATAATTTATTCTTAGTTTTAGAAATATGCTTATATTAAAACAAGAGGATTCCACATAACCGTTTGTATTAGAAGAGGAAAAAATGCTAAGTAAACAAAGGGGCATTACTCTCAAAACATTGATGACACAGTTATTCCACTTCATGTCAGTTTCTTGCAATATTCTCTTTCTATCCAAGAATTTCATTTCAATTGTAGAACATGAGTGTTTCTGGAAAATGCCGAAGTTACAAAGTGGATAACTCTTAAAATATTGATGACAGAGTAATGGCCCATGTGCACGTCACTTCCTTGCATCAAGGTTTTTCTATCCTTTAAGTTTCATTACAATAACTTCTTTAGAACTTCAGAGTTCTTGCAAAAAGAACAAGAAGCTTTTGTGTTTCTGCTGCAATATCGTTGCTGAAAATTGTCGTCTGATGTTTTTTCTCAGTTACAAAATGGGCATTTTGACAGAAACGATTTCCTGACGAGTGACACACAGCTTTTATTCAGATCCGACGCCGCGTTACGCAGCGTCTGATCTGGATTCAAGCTGTTTGCAAATGTAAGCCAATTTCCCTCCCTGTAACGACTCCCTCCGAACAACGCACATAATTGTTGTCTCCCATTGTGTGTCGTTGTAGAGAGGGAACGCTGTACATTGAAATTGGTGTGAATGACATGGTTCATAACAGATAATTTATTATCATGACATTTTTATATTGTTATAAATTTGATATAACATTATGTTTGTGTTGTGATATTGCGATGTTGCTCAATATTGAAATAAATAAATCAAGCAATGTATCAACTTATTTATATGTGTATATGAATAAACTATTGTTTTCACATGAAATGCAGTTTATTTTTTCTTTCCATTCTTATTTTCCGATAACGACGTCGATCAGACTTGGTCGCCATGTCCATATTCAGCAGATTTTATGGCTGAATGCATGTAACAAAAATGTGACGTGTGTATAGACATGACTTTCTTTGCAAAGGTCCTTCGAGGTCGAAATTTAAGAAAAGAGCAGTTTATATATTAATACAATGTTATTTTTAACTTTTAAGCTTTTCGAGCAAACACATTACTTATATTGACTATAATCGATAATCATATGGAACAATTTTAGTTGATTCGTATTGAACATTAACTTAGAAATCACACAAAATTTTATTTTGATTTGCTTCCTGTCATCCAGTGCTGAAATAATCCAAAATGGCCGCAGTATAAACCTACCTTATTAATTTCTACTGACATATTTTTTTCTTTATTCGGGCGTTAATTTCAGTTGTTAGAGATTTAAAATGGTATTTTTTAAACAATTATTAAAAGATAGCCCCAAATACATATTTTGAAAATATTTTAGCATAGTTTCAATGAATGGTTAATTTTTCTTATGTGTCTTTCCATGTCATTGTGCCAAACACAGCTTATGCTGATAAATGCTGAAGTTTGTAATGCTCTTACAGAATAATTAGTGTATATAACTAGTGATTTAACTATGTAAATGAGGTTGTCTTACAAAAATGCGCATTCCTTCGCGTTGTAAAAATTGTAAAGAAATATGATGTCAAGGCGCGAAGCGACATTTCTGTCGGCGATCGAATAGCAATAGATAGGACAGGAGATGTGTTATTAGTGTTTTCTTCTGACCCGTCGGAGTTATTTTTAGATTGGAACATTCTAAAACTTTCAAAGGGATGTTTTCTCTACACACGGTTAATGATAGCTGTAATTTTTGTGCGCAATGTACAGTAGAGGATACCTTATTCTTTCCCGTTTAAACGCAAACGCAATGCACTAAACTGTGGAAATTTACTTAAGAAATTTTAATTATATTTTTAATCTGAGTAACAAACAGGTTGGAGCCTGATCAGACGCCGGGTAACCCGGCGTCTGATCTGGCTCCAACCTGTTTTTAATGGAAATAATAGTTTTAGTATATAAATGCGTTTGTTTGGAAAGAATAAAATATCAGTAAAGTTAGCGCAAGGGTCTCGTGCTGCACGAGGATCATGTTGTCTCAAGTTGGAAAGTGTACGACTATATAGATCCGATGTTACCCTGTTATCTATTTACCATTATGAACTATTCTGTTCTAAAAATAACTCCAACAGGTCAGAAAAATCGAACAATAGCTCCTTAGATTTATTTTTGAATAATTGTTTACCTGTTTACTCAGCTTGGCGGTCCATTCATGCGTCACCCATTTGACTTATAAGGATGCTAGCAATCTAAAAATAAGTGCCGAGATGGTAAACAACATTATTGCCAGGTTATGTTATAAATAGAATCTAACATTCGTGTTCACAATTTATTGGATTTATAAAACATGTCTTTTAGAAAATGATAAAAACTCTGCAAGTCTCGTTTTTATCGTTTTCTAAAAGACTCGTTTTATAAATTCAGTAAATGATTATCACTCATGTAAGATCCAATATTATCAAATGTGTAGCACTGTATAAATGCCTTTTTTGTACCCGAATGTGTAATGTACATCAAAAACACATTTGTCACTAGTTTTCGCGGTTAGTGGAAATCTATCTTTTCAGTTGATTATTATGTATATAAATGGAGAATATACGTCTTACCTTGCCATATCATGATATATCAAGCAGGGCGTTTATTACGTGTTTCAAAGCAAGTGACATTTTTTTAATTTACGGTTCAAACAAATATTGGACTTAAGTTAACCATTTAATGGTACAAAACGCGCCTTGAAGCTCAATACCCTTTTTACTAATATGCCTATTATTTAACGGACTCAATGAGTAGAAATTCCAATCGAAGCTGTATTTCCTTTTTTACAGGGGCAATGTAGTTAGATTGAAAGATGGGCACCAATAAGTCGAGGAAGTGTGTCTGGCTCATTGACAAATACCCAATGCTTAACTGAAGTCAAATCTTAGATGAAAAGACCTGAGCACAAATAAAAAAATGTTATTTTATCAGACGAGAGAGAAGTGGTGTCCCCAAATATATGTCCATTTTTCTTCGATCGTCATTTAATGATCCTGTATCGGGCAAAGCTCTAGGGGAAGCCTTGCCCGTCACGAATACCGAGTTCATTGTTTGAGGAGAGGAACATATAAGTGACTAGTCCTTCACATTTACAGACCTTTATTACTACTTAAATCTAACTACATGACTGGCGGCTATAATCTATATAAGAGTTGGTAACTATGCACCATCACTCAAGATCACAAGATCTTTCTTATTGTGTGGATTCAATTTGCCAGCCCTGTTTGTTGTTGTTTCTGCTGAGGTTTATAGTCCCGCATTATAAGCTTTATCAGATGCGTCATCCCATTGTCTCAGGATTGGGACAATGGTGAGCATCATGCCTATTGTTGAATGGCCCTGTTTGTTGTTGTTTCTGCTGAGGTTTATAGTCCCGCATTATAAGCTTTATCAGATGCGTCATCCCATTGTCTCAGGATTGGGACAATGGTCAGCATCATGCCTATTATTGAATGGCCCTGTTTGTTGTTGTTTCTGCTGAGGTTTATAGTCCCGCATAAGCTTCATCAGATGCGTCATCCCATTGTCTCAGGTTTGGGACAATGGTCAGCATCATGCCTATTGTTGAATGGACTTTTTGGCCCTGTTTGATTGAACAACAGCCTACTTACAGACAGACTGTTGTACAATCAAAAGGGCTTACAAACATGAACATCAACCAATACATATACATTACTAAGATAAATAAACAGATTATAATAATTATTCAAATTGCCTAGTGAAAGTACTGAACTTGTTTTGGAAACCTTAATTAGT
This sequence comes from Gari tellinella, assembly GCA_922989275.2. NCBI lineage: Eukaryota > Metazoa > Mollusca > Bivalvia > Cardiida > Psammobiidae > Gari > Gari tellinella. The sequence goes on along the minus strand of OV277869.1, from coordinate 40,421,694 downwards.
ATTAAAAACCATCTAGCCTAAACTTTCAAATTACCTCCCTTTTCCCCATTACACTCCCATAGGTAATCGTGTGAGCTGCTACAACAATGTCACTGCAGGTCGGGGCCTGGGGCCCGTTTCATAAAACTTCGTACGACAAAAACGGTCGTAAGTCTAAACGCTTAAATACATTTAATTTCTGATTTCTCTATCAAATCCTGTCTTGTGACATCTCTTTGGAATCGTCTTTTCAAGACGATTCCAATGAGATGTCACCAGACAGAATTAGATGGAAAAATAAATAATAATTGAGACTTTTATAATCTGACTTACGACAACATTTGCCGTACGAAGTTTTATGAAACGGGCCCCAGATGCATTGCATTTTTGACTATCGGAGACAGTATGGCAATGGAATTCCCCAATCGGTATGATCTATTATAACTTATCAAAACCAAGCGGGCCATCCTAGAAGGAGTATCCGGGAAATTTCTAAACAATGGAAGCGCTGCGCTGAGAAGTGACTATAATCGTCATATCAATGCAACTGTTGTAAAAGGAACTTTAAATAAACTCTAAACTAATGATCTGCGCCCGTTTCATAAAACTTCGTACGACAAATGTTGTCGTAAGTCAGATTATAAAAGTCTCGATTTTTATTTATTTCTTAATCTAATCCTGTCTTGTGGCATCCTTTTGGAATCGTCTTGAAAAGACGATTCCAAAGAGATGTCGCAAGACAGGATTAGATAGAGAAATCAGAAATTAAATGTATTTTTAAGTTTTGACTTACGACCGTTTTTGTCGTACGAAGTTTTATGAAACGGGCCCCTGGCTTTAAACAGTTTGCTATGAAAACATTTGTTCTAGCAAGTGTTTATTTCAACTTTGGGGGCGGCAGGACGTTCGTTTTACTATCGGAATTAACCGTTGTCGTCTGCCTTTTTCTCGATGTTACATGTTAGCGGATATTTAGACAGAAGGAATATAATGACGAGTGACAAACAGCTTGATTACAGATTAGACACCGCGTTACGCGGCGTCTGATCTGGACTCAAGCTGTTTGCAAATATAGGCCCTGTCTTAATTTTCCCATCCTATAACAACTCCCTTTAATCAACACACGAACTATTTGTCTACCCTTGCGTGTTGTTGTACAGAGGGAACACTGTAATATACCATTTCATGTGGATATGGATGCATGCATAAATTGTGTTTCTTAATGTTGAAAGTATCGAACAAAAGCGATGTAATACGGAACTATACCTATCACCCCTAAATCAAAAGTAAATCTTTGCCAAAGGTTAGTTCAGCCCTGCCAGGTGAAAAAAATCGGCATATATAACATTGATTTTTTTTTATATAATAAAGATAACAATATGGAATCAAAACAGTGTTTAATTCTAAAAAATTTCTCTGTTCTAATATTTCGAACTCTACAAGGGCCTATATCAAAGAAACAATATCCATAGATTATTCACTTTGATTTTATGGCTGAATGCATGACTGTAACAAAAATCTGACGTGTATTTGGACATTATCCTCTCAATGACGCCTAAAAGCGCGTTTGCACAGTTTGGATCCTGCTTAGACGCCGCGTAACGCGGCGTCTGATCAGGACCCAAATTGTTTGTCACTCGTATCAATATTTTTTAAGTCATGCAACGTTGAATCTAACTTTGAAACGTGTCTTGCAGACAACAATACTGAAGCAGACGACAATAAAGCTATGAGGGGATAATTTGATCATAAAAGGGCTAATTTCTTAAAATGGCCCTTAGAGACTTTTTTTTATAGTTTCAGTGACAAAAGTGTAAGCAGCATTAGTGCCGATGTAACTGCAGAGGGTAAGTTCATACATTAGTATAGGTAAGTTAGTGCAATAAAGGGTAAGGTAGAACAATGGTAAGTTCATACATTAGTAGGTAAGTTAGCGCAATAAAATGTAAGTTACAATAGACAATGGTAAAATCATACATTAGAATGTAAGTTAGTACAATAAATAATGTTACAATAGACAATGGCCATTTCATGCATTAGTCGGTAAGTTAGTGTAATAAATGGTAAGTTAGAACAAACAATGGTAAGTTTATACATTAGAAGGTAAGTAAGTACAATAAATGGTAAGTCAGAACAGACAATGGTCAATTCATACATTAGCATGTAGATCTACATGTAGTTTAATAAACAGTTTGGAACAATTTGCTAATATACTAAAATGACATAGCAACTGAATTTCAAAACAACCCACCTTCAAACAGATGACGTCTTACAGTGGAGAAAACGTTATTCTTTCAAAATAAACGCGTTTACCCTAAAACTATTATTTCCATTTCAAACAATTGAAGCCAGATCAGACGAAATACAAACAGTTTGGAGCCGGATTAGACGCCGGGTAACCCGGCGTCTGATCAGGCTCCAAACTGTTTGCTACTCCGATTATCATTATTAGTTGGAGGACGTCATTTTCTATAGATTAGTGTTTTGCGTTTCGTTTGCGTTTAACCCATTGACTGCGATGACGTCATCAATTAAAACAATTGTCGTCTGTTTTTGTTTCTAAAATTTAACTTTTGGGTATTTTGATATCAGAAATATTGAAATGTGTGGCAAACAGTTTGGATCATGATCAGACGCCGCGTTACGCGGGGTCTGATCAGGATCCAAACTGTTTGCAAATTACTCTTGCTCTCGGGGTAAGGCAGTGAAGGGGTTAAACGGGAAAGAATAATGTTTTCTCCACTGTAACAGTGAGCAGACCTGATAGTGAGTATGTTACAGTGGAGAATGTGTTATTCTTTCCCAATAAACGCGTTTACGCTAAAACTATTATTTGCAGTGCAAACAGTTTGGAGCCAGATCAGACGCCGGGTAACCCGGCGTCTGATCAGGCTCCAAACTGTTTGCCACCAAGATAAACATGAAATATCAGAATTGTCCAAAAGTTGTTCTTTTCTACGTTTTAGCGCTTTGCGTTTGCGTACGTTTGCGTTTAAACGGGAAAGAATAACAGATTCTCCACTGTAGATGGGTAATGACGTCATAATGGTGATGAAAGGACTAAATGCGTTTTCTGCGACACTGTTATCAGATTGGATACCAAATAATAATAATAATAATAATGTTAAATACTTTATTTAACGAGAGAGCTCATTTGATATAGATCAATCTTCCATGAGGCCCTCAACATATCTACAAGTACATAAATCATATATGGTTAACAACAATATAACACAATCAATACTAACGATATTTTAACAGTTTGAATCAATATGGGTCCTTTACAAATAGTGTATCTGTTAAGAGCACACCTGTTCCATGCAAACAGTGAAGACCCATATCAGAGGGCTCCTAAAAGAGTCCTCTGATCAGGGTATGCATCGTCTGTCATTTTACAATATACATGATAACAACAGACGTCGAATAACCCGGCATGTGATCAGGTACCCAGTTGTTCACTGTTTCGATGTTTCGTGTGAAACGACATCAGATTATTAAAGCAATGATTATCGTCTGCTTTATTTCTCATATTTAGATTTTAGGTCAATTAAACAAAGCAGTACATATACAGTGCTCCCTCTCTACAACGACCCTTCGAACAACGATTCCTCCTTACAACGACCATTGCCGCTGTTCTCGCAAACAAGACATTGATAACTAACGATTTCTATGCTGAAATATCGTCTGTTTTAACCTGTCGTCTGCTGTTTATCCCAAAGTTCCGTATTGGAAATTTTGACAGAAAAAAATAAAGACGAGTGACAAACAGTTACGCGTCGACTGATCTGGGTTCAAACTGTTTGCAAATGTATTCTAAGGGTATTAAAGTTCCCTCCCTATAACAACTCCCTTCGAACAGCACACACTGTATTTGTCTCCCATTGTGTGTCGTTGTAGAGAGGAAGCATTGTATATATTACAGTTACGCCGACTAAGAATTAAAAGGCGCCTGAACAGGATCCAAACTGTTTGCAAATAACCAGTGTACTCGGGAGAAGCAGTGAATCGATCGAAGCAGACGACAATATGACACTGAAATAATATATAATGGTGTTTTTTTATTATTACACAGCGCAATATTAATGATTTCTAGTATTTTCTAACTCGTCTAAGTCCTGACGAACTGATATCAGTTGATTTCCCTGAAGTTTTCATATCTGTAACTCCTTCACTTCCACGAGGTCATAAATTTTAAACAATTGTCGTCTGGTTTTATTTTTCAAATTTTAAATTTAGTTTTACTAAAGAAATATTGAAATGAGTGTTGAACAGTATGGTTCCTATAATCAGACGCCGCGTTACGCGACATCTGATTAGGATCCATACTACATATGTGTGTTGTTCTGAGGGAGTTGTTATAGTGAGGGACACTGGCTTACATTAATCCACGCGGCTTCTGATTTACATTCAAGCTGTTTGTCACTCGTCATTAGGCTTATATTTTTTTCTGTCAAAAGTCCATGTGACTTTGAGGAGAACAGCAGACGACAATTTCAAGCAGACGATATTGCATTCGTGAAACGGTTTGACATAATTGTCTTGTTTATGGAACATCGACAAGCGTTATTGTCAGGGGGGGGGGGGGGGGGGGGGGAATGTTCGTTAGGAGGGAGCACTGTATTACCATACAGTAAAACCTCTCTATTATGACCACTAAAAACAAGTCTAAATGATTACATAAAAGACAAGTGACAGCTTAAAGCAAGGTGACAGTAAAACAGAAAGCTCCTATAGGAGCTTTCTGTTTTACTGTCACCTTGCTTTAAGCAGGCACCTGTCGTAAACACCTAATAATGAACTTAATTTAGTGGCCGTAATAGAGAGGTTTTACTGTATATCGCAACAACTGCAATCATTGTTGTAAGGAGAGAATCGTTGTTCGGAGGTCCGTTGTATAGGAAGGAAGTACTGTATATCACATATCTCGCCCATACATGTAGCTAATATTAATGAAACTGACCAAACTCACTGCAGAGATCGAGCTTTCTATAATGTTTTCGCCCTTTATAAATTACCATCAGAAGTCAATGCTATTATTGCTAATTAAGTAAAACCCTGAATCTTCAAATGGACAATTCCATTATCCAATTAAGTTAAGTATTAAGTATAGTCCCTTGGGGCTGTCGAGATCATTACGTGGTCAGTTTGTCTACGACTTCGTGTATTTAGTTTGTTACACGCTTAGTTCCAGACCAAACGTGGACGAAAGAACGGATTGTTAATGCGAGTAAGTTATTTTCCTATATACATTGAAGACGTTATTCTTTACGAATAAACTATTACAGCCCTCCCTCTCTACAACGACAACCAATGGGATACACTGATTGTGTGCGTTGTACGGAGGGAGTCGTTATAGGGAGGGAAATTGGTTAACATTTACAAACAGCTTGAATCCAGATCAGACGCCGCGTTACGCTGTTTGTCACTCATCATTTTAATGCTTAAGTATTTTTCTGTCAAAATGTCGAATATGTAATTTTGAGAAAACAGCAGACGACAACTTTAAGCAGACGATATTACAGCAGTCAAAGCGTTAGACATAATTGTCCTGTAAGGGAACTGCGACAAACATCGTTGTAAGGAGGGAATCGTTGTTGGGAGGGTCGTTGTAGAGAGGGAACACTGTAGTTCCATTGCCAACAGTTATGGAGCCTGGTCAGACGCCGAGTTATTGTTAGCTAGGCTCAGATAAAAAAAAATCATAAGAAATTTCAAAAAGCAGTAATTTCCTACATTTTATTGATGTGCGTTTGCGTTTCGTTTGCGTTTAAACGGGAAAGATGAACGTCTTCTACCAATACATGTATGCTCTGCTACGACATCGCTTGAAATCGCTTGAATGAGTTTATTCCTGAAGTCGTATTTGCTGTCTATCGAAAGCGATTAGAAAATGAACCAAGAAATATAGTTTTGTTTACAGATAACAGAAAACGATTTTTCGGGTTTCTTTGGATGGATTTGATAATAAAAAGGACGTTTCTGATTACCATTTACGTAGTTATGGTCTGGCTAGACGTTTCCTTGGAAGAAGAAGTGATTTGCACACGTTACGTGTTAAATTAGGATACTTTTTGTACAAATAGTTTGTTTAAATAAAGATTTAAACGTTTTTTCTTTCAGTTCATGTTTAATGTTCAGGAACAGTAACGCTGTGACATCTCTTTGGAATCGTCTCGAAAAGACGTAAAGGAGCCATACATCTGGTCAGGGTTTGCAATGTTTGTCATTTTGATATAAATTGTAAAAAAGTTAAAACCCAACCCTAAATAGTAAAACGTGGTCTAGACTTTATTGGAAGCTGGAATTCATCGCTTGACGCCTCAGGGGTGTCCATGAAAGAGTTTAATTTGGTCCTCATTATATATTCATGACTCTTGATAAGAATCTAAAATGATTATTGCTTATTGATCGGTTTTCTGTTTGAAACAGAATTAGCATATAACGACAGTGCCGCTAACCTTATGTACATTTATTTCCCTTGGGATAGATTACTGACAAAATTATTGTCATATACATGTATGAGCCACAGCTAGAGTTTTAGATCGACTTTCACTCGGCGCTTCGTCATGATAGCGGCAATTGTGTTTCTTATGTGATAAATACTGGTTAATCCATTACCCCATAGTCTGTTTCAAGTATTAAAAATAGGTTACCACTTAAAGCAGGTTGAAAGTAAGGCACATTCTGCTTTACTTTCAGCCTGCTTTAAGCTATCACCAACTAGAATATAGAAAATATTTCTTATACATATTCATGATTGTATAAATTTGAAATATTTTCTTTAGTGGAGGAATAAATGAAAGACGTGAAAAGTCGTATTTATGGGGTACATGTAATGGGTTAAACGTCTCAGGGGAATATGCAAAATCCAAAATTTAAGGTAGAGTAGCAATTTATAGGTAGCGCTTGGTAGATAGACAAAAGAGTAACGGTTGTTGTGGGTAGTGAGGTGGGTATAAATGATAGGGTAGCGGTGGAGTAAAGTAGTTGCAGTAGATACATGTAGTGTAGTTGTAGATAGTGTAGCTGTACATAGGGTAGCGCTTGGTAGATAGACAATAGAGTAACGGTTGTTGTAGGGTAGTGAGGTGGGTATAAATGATAGGGTAGCGGTGGAGTAAAGTAGTTGCAGTATATAGGGTAGTGGTAGTAGATAGGTAGAGTAGCAAAAGTCCACTCAATAATAGGCATGATGCTGACCATTGTCCCAATCCTGAGACAATGGGATGACGCACCTGATAAAGCTTATGCGGGACTATAAACCTCAGCCGAAACAACACAGGTAGAGTAGCAGTATATAGGGTAGTGGTACATGTAGATAGCCTTATTAGGGTAGCGGTAGGTAGGGTAATCATAGGTAGGGTAGCAGTATGTATTTCTTGCCGATCTCTAGCGCTATGTATACGCGCCGTTTACAAACATTGTACCTGTCATATGCAAAAATTTAGACCAAACTCACAGCGCCAAATCATACAAGAAAATAAAAAAATAATAGACCAAAACTTAATAGGAAACTTGAATTGTTCTTTCGAAGTTTCTGGGATGAATGAGTAATCTAGTTTGACCTTTTACTAGTATCTGTTTTATAAATTGATCTATATACTTGATTAATTATGATACCGTAAAACCACTCTATTACGACTACTTGATTATGTTGACTAGCAGGGTTTAAAAACAGGTGACTGCTAAGACCAATGTGAACGTAAAACAGTTAAAACACGTTACGTTCACCTTGTCATAATTATGTTGTCGTATGTATAAATTTATTAAATCAATTATTCCTGTTTACAAAAGTGGTCATTATAGAGAGGTTTCTTTGTGTTGTCAAGTATATTTTTCAACTATTAAAATTGTACACTAAAGTCTTCCTCAATTTAGCACGATTATACCCGCGGAATAGTGCATTGCAAAGCGCTAACCTATAACAGTATCTACGTTCCTTGTTAAAATATACTAGTACAGTACCTCGATTCGTTGATTTTAGTTTCTAAATTGTCCGTTTTAAGCATAGATTTATTTCGGTAAAAAGTGTACATTACATGGCAAAACATAATTAAAGCAAAACATTTAAGAGCCATGTATTGCGCACTAAAAACCAAGGATAACACAAAAAAGGAAAAATATGTTCCTTATTTCCATTGTGGCCATCCCCTGCTTTATACAGAAACATACGCCTACATTTCTTTGTTCTCGAATCTATGCCCCTTGCTGAATTTACATCGAGCTAAAACAACCACTAATTCTTACCATAGTTGTGGTAATGATAGCTGTAATTTGATGCATAATTATGAAACAGACCCAATTGCTACAGTCATGTATCAAGTAACCCCTTTGTGAAGTACATGTATCTTGGAGACTTCTCTGCAGTTATGCCCAGTGGATTCTTCCAATCTTATAAACTGGGTTAGTCCATTTTTGATAGGAAGTGTGCCTGATTTAACTTTTCATTTTCGTTTTATATAGAAATTCCCATCAGCAATCAGTGTAGACTGATCAGACGCCGTCTGACCAGATTAAACACTGTTTGCCCGCTAGGCACAAATGCGTTAAGTCTTAAGACAAGTGACTGCTTTAATTTGGTTTAAAACAATACCAGAAAACTGCTATATGACCTTCCTGTATCATTTTAATCATGCGTGAAGCAACCTCATGTATTAGATACTTCACATGAGTTTTAATACAGGATTTACTCTACATTTCAGGGGATACGTTTGAGAAGACGATATTCTCTCCCGTTTAAACTAAACGCAACGCAATGCACTAAATGCTAATTTCTTTTTTTAAAATGTCTAACGATTTATTATAATCTGAATTGCAAACATTTTAGAGCGTTATCAGATGGATGCCCCGTTACCCGGCGTCTGATCTGACTCTAAACTGTTTATAATGAAAATAATAGTTTTAGCCTAAACACATCAATTGAGAAAGAGAAAGACTAACATATTATCTTCTCCACCGTATAACTTAGTAATTTAAACTACATTATACAGTGGAGAATCTGTTATTCTTTCCCGTTTAAACGCAAACGTACGCAAACGCAAAGCGCTAAAACGTAGAAAAGAACAACTTTTGGACAATTCTGATATTTCATGTTTATCTTGGTGGCAAACAGTTTGGAGCCTGATCAGACGCCGGGTTACCCGGCGTCTGCTCTGGCTCCAAACTGCTTTGCACTGGAAATAATAGCTTTAGCGTAAACGCGTTTATTGGGAAAGAATAACAGATTCTCCATTGTATAACGCGTGTATCCTTTTTCGCCTGACATAAACACCAATTACTAGAATGCTTTGATATTTTTACAGTTGTTTTCTTGGACCATTCCCAATACATGTATACCCATATTACCCAACCTTAATTTGGCCTTAACCTTACTTGAACTTAAAAATGATTCTGAATATATTGGCCAGGATGCCATCGGGGGCATAAGCGTTTATTGAACATACATGTAGTCTTGTTTCTGTATTTGATTAATGCAGTAACTGTCAATAGTTCCGCGCCAGTATGCCGATAGAATGCTCCATATGGTGCTTTCTGCTTTACTTTCAACCTGCTTTAAGTAGTCACCTATTTTCAAAAACCAGAAACAGGCTACATGTGTATCTGATAATGGGTAAAGAGGGGGTGTCGGGTTTTTGGAATAATGCTTTAACCCTTTACCTGATAGCATTGTTTCTAGTATTGAAGATATGTGACTACTTAAAGCAGGTTGAAAGTAAAGCAGAATGCGCCTTAGGCGCATTCTGCTTTACTTTCAGACTGCTTTAAGCTATTTACTGCTAGAATAAGGAAAGTATTAAATATGACACATATTCATTACGGTATAATTTGGAACTATTTTCTTCAGCGGATGAATAAAGTGAATGTGCTAAAAGTCGCTTCTATAAGGGAAAGGGTTAAGCAGCTTAGGAAATAAAGGTTGGTTTCAAATATTCCGTTGTATACAAATTAATTATAAGTGTGCTTCTCTATATACATGTACATTACGGGAAAGGCAAAAGAGATTAGTAATGTGCTACGTATGCTTTACACAGGTCACGTGAATGTCGGGTACAACAAGATGGATGACAGCAGCTTGCCCTCTACGTCATTGGTAGATGAACCGCCATCTTATGAGGAGGCGGCGATAAAAGATAGCGAAAAAACTAATGTAACAGAAGTCGATATAGAAAAGATAAAGGAGGATGAAAAAATTCTGGCAGTGGTAATTATCATCATTTTCATTAATATTGTAGTTGCTGTTATTATTATTTTTGTTATTATAATTATTACATGTATTATCATAATTGCAATCATCATCACCATCACCATCATCATCATCATCACCATCACCATCATCATCATTATTGTTTATAATAATAATTATTATGATTACTTTAATTTCATTTATTATCAGTTTCATTATTATTACTGTTATTATTTTCAGAATTATAAGAAACGAAACGCTATCCGAATGAATTATAATATAGAAAAAGAACTGGGTGACGAAACGGCAAACAGTTTTGAGCGTAAACAGATACTCAGCATTTGATCTGGGCTTGAAACTGTTTGAAGAACGAACCCATTTTCCAGAACTAATAGCTAATTACATGATTGTACCTCAACGTATGTCAGATGTTCCAGTTTATATAACTACCTCATGCACACAGTTCCTGAACGTTGCTTAACCCATTATCCCATAAGAATATGCTACTTTACGCATCTTATTTTTTTTATACTAAGAAAAGGAGACCCCAGAAAGGAACTCCTGGACTTGGCGTAAACACAGAATGCATTTCTAATTTTGCCTGGTAGTAGCTTAAACAGGATGAAAGTTAAGCAGAATATTCTGTAAGGCGCATTCTGCATAAACTTTCAACCTGATTTATCACATGTCTTCAAAACTAGAAACAGGTGATGGGAAAGGAGAAACAAAAGAATTGTGTGATATAACTTACAACACGCTATTACAATTGTTTTCGTCTTTAACGATTCTCAGAATTTATTTATTTTCACTTTCTTTGACAAAATATCATCAGCCGTTTTCAAAAGTGTCACCATGTCGCCTGTTGCGTGCAGAATATAAAACATTGGTGCAGTTTGGAAAACATGAATGTTTCCCCGTTTAAACCAATCATGTATTTCTCCAATAATTGTGTTTCTGCTAAAACCCTTACGTCCATTTTAAACAGTTGGATTAAGTTTAAACGCCGTTTAAAACCATCTACTGAACTGTTTACCACTCAGATTAAAATTTCAATAACATACTCTCCACTGTATGGCGTCACTAAAGACGTCATAATTGAAGAATAACATATGTCTATCTTATTCCCACTTTTCATCTCCACAGCTAAGAGATGTTGCCCGGAAGTGTACCAATGCAAACCCTGCTAGAAGACCAACTGCGAAGGAAGTTCTGAAGATGTTGGAAGCAATTGCGCCTAAAGATCTTGTCGACGATCGCCTGGAAATATCTAGTGATGAAGATGATGATGATGAAGAAGATGAAAACGTTAAAAAGTTAAAATGAGGACATCGAACCAATATTAGGGCAAACAAAGAAAAATGTAGTTCGTTTTGTGATGAGCAGATACAGTGGAGAATCTGTTATTCTTTCCCAATAAACGCGTTTACGCTAAAACTATTATTTGCAGTGCAAACAGTTTGGAGCCAGATCAGACGCCGGGTAACCCGGCGTCTGATCAGGCTCCAAACTGTTTGCCACCAAGATAAACAAGAATTATCAGAATTGTCCAAAAGTTGTTCTTTTCTACGTTTTAGTGTTTGCGTTTAAACGGGAAAGAATAACAGATTCTCCACTGTACGCCTGCAAAATAGATAATTTCAGAGAAACAATTATCATCATCAGTTCATGTCAGTTTCCACATTTAGGTTACAGAGCCACCTATTTTAAACGCAAAACAGGGCTGTCATGTCTCCGGTTTTTCCGAAATATTTTGAGTTTTGTCCTAGCAGATGGTAGATCTAGCTTAAAGCAGATTGAAAGTATAGCAGAATGCGCCTTAAAGCGCATTCTGCTTTACTTTTAATATGCTTTAAGTAATTGCGTTTGCAAAATAGAATATTTGGAATTATTCGAATTGTTCATGATCAACTTATGGCAGCCCTGTCACAAATTACTATAGAAAAATTATTTATGTTAAAAATATGTCAGTTCAATGAAAAAGATAAACCCTTGCCATGGGCAAGACCAAATTTACGAACAATGAACAGCGTCACTCTCGACTCTGCCACCAAGACAAACCCGTCTATTTCGGTTGCGTAAAACGGGTATTTACATGTACGTCATAATGGCAATGAAAATATTAAATTTGCTGGGTTTTTTTTAAAAAAAAAAAGAAAGAAGTTTGCCATCTGTTTTCCAGTGTTTTCATAGAGAATGTTTAAATATATTTCAATACGACTAACCCCTGTACATTCCGGCCAGCTTCTTGGGACCCTTTATATCCATTCGAATTTTGGTCGTCTATACCAATCGAATGGTCTGAAAATATGATAAGTTCCCAATAGTTGAACACCAGGGGTCAGTTTTACGAAACGTCGTAAGACAAATATTGTCGTAAGTCATATTCTGAATTTCTCAATTATCATTTATTTCTCCATCTCATCCTGTCTTGTGACATCTCTTTTGGAATTGTCTTGGAAATACAATTCCACATATATGTCATAGGACAGGATTAGATGGAGAAATCAGAAGTTAATATATTTTAAATGTTTAACTTACGATCGTTTTTGTCGTATGACATTTAGTAATACGGGTCCAAACACCTATCCGACCAACATCTTGCAAATATATCGTAAACTTTTCGTACTAAATAATCTAATTTGTTTTATACCATTTTAATTGAAGAAACACGGGCATAAGTTTCAGACAGTTTGAAGACTTGCTCCAAGGTAATAAAGCTTTTGAGTTAAGTCTGAAGTCGTTATCAAGCATTTGATTGTTCAGATTTGAGCACAGGCTCAAATTTGACCAATCAAATTGCTTGAGAACAAACTCAAAAGCTCTTTAACCTTGGGCCCTGGTCAAGACGTCGAGTTCTATGGTGTGTAGCCTGACTCCAAACTACTGGCAGATATTCAGTCACTTTTCATCCGCAGAATAAGGACTACATATAGTTAGGAAGACATACATGTGTTATTACAGATTTGTTTTAATCTAAGAAGCAAACAGTTTTGAGCCTGATCTGACGCAGGGGTTACTCGGCGTCTGATCTGGCTTCAAACTGTTTGCAATGGAATAATAGTTTTAGCGTGAACGCGTGAAGTAGGAAAATATTAACCCTTAGCCTGCCACTCACGACTATAGCTCCATATGCAAACAGCTTGGATCCAGATGAGACGCCGAGTAACTCGGCGTCTCATCCGGATCCAAGCTGTTTGACACTCGGACAACATTTTCAGCAATTTTGAGCAACTTTGAAGCACTTTGAAACTTGAAGCGGACGAGAAATATAGCAGACGACAATTTATTTGGCGGGCTAAGGGTTAACATTTTCTCCACTGTATTCTTTCACATCAATTTAATCCATTACCCCATAACCCTTTCCCTTATAGAAGCGACTTTTAGCGCATTCATTTTATTCATCCGCCAAAGAAATAGTTCCATTTTATACTGTCATGAATATGTACCATAAGAATTTTTTTTTATATCCTAGCAGATAGTAACTTAAAGCAGGCTGAAAGTAAAGCAGAATGCGCCCTAGGGCGCACTCTGCTTTACTTTCAACCTGCTTTAAAAGGTCACCCATCTCAACTACTAGAAAAAGGCTATGGGGTAATGGGTTAAATACGCAATTTATTCCGCCACTGCAGAAAATAATTCCATCCTAGACTTGAATATGTTCTATAATAGTTTCTGTTTTCTAGGAGTGGTATCTTAAAACAGACTGAAAGTAAAGTAGAATGCGTCTTAAGGCACATTCTTCTTTACTTTCAGCCTGCTTTAAGTGGTAATCTGTCTTCAAAACTAGAAACAGGATGTGGGGTAATAAGTTTAATACAACCCAATGCAAAATAATTGCAATACAATGAACAACTTTTAGAAATAGTTTGGACTTGGGTCATCATCAGACGCTGTGTTACCCGGCGTCTGATCTGACCCCAAATTGTTTTCGACGACCATACAGTTTCTAGCCTACAATGGAAAAAACGTTATTCTTTCCCATTTAGACGCAAACGAAACGCAAAAGCACTCAAATAAAATCTAGAAATTGACAACTTTTTGACAATTTGAAATGTTCATTTTTACCTGAGTGACAAACAGTTTGGAGCCTCATCAGACGCCAGGTTACCGGCGTCTGATCTGGCTCCAAACTGTTTGCAATGGGGAAAAAATATTTAGCGAAAACGCGTTTATTGTAAAGAATAACGTTTTCTCCACTGAATAAGCGTTTTAGAGAAAGAATAACGTGTTCTACATTGTTCAATATAAACGTTCGAAAACATTTATTTGATTTCAGTACCGATGCCTTTGTTCAAATTATGTGATTTTAATTGCTGTTGTATTTTTCTTTCTCTTTAATATTTTCTTCTATAGGAAATAATTTTGGTATTGTGCATTCTATTTTTTAAATAAATTTTAAAAGTTATTTGTATAGTTTGTACTGATTTACTATCATTACATGTATATTATACAGTGGAGAATCTGTTATTCTTTCCCAATAAACGCGTTTACGCTAAAACTATTATTTCCAATACAAACAGTTTGGAGCCAGATCAGACGCCGGGTAACCCGGCGTCTGATCAGGCTCCAAACTTTTTGCCACCAAGATAAACATGAAATATCAGAATTGTCCAAAAGTTGTTCTTTTCTACGTTTTAGCGCTTTGCGTTTGCGTACGTTTGCGTTTAAACGGGAAAGAATAACAGATTCTCCACTGTATTTCAAAACAAAGGCGTTAACCCCAACATACAGTGGCTAAGTCTTTATTTTCCCTCAAAACGCGTTGTTGCGAAAAAATTCCATTGCAAACAAATTTGGAGCCAGATGAGACGCCGTGTAACCCGGTGTCTAACGAGGCCCAAACTGAATGCCATTCAGACCAAAACTAATCGTTCATTTTCAGGAATAGTTTTCGCGTTAACGCGTTTATTGGGAAATAATAATGTCTTCTTCACTGTATTAACAGCCTCCCCGACTGTATATGTACATTTCATGTACAGTGGAGAATCTGTTATTCTTTTCCGTTTAAACGCAAACGCAAAGCACTAAAACGTAGAAAAGAACAACTTTTGGACAATTCTGATAATTCTTGTTTATCTTGGTGGCAAACAGTTTAGAGCCTGATCAGACGCCGGGTTACCCGGCGTCTGATCGGGCTCCAAACTGTTTGCACTGCAAATAATAGTTTTAGCGTAAACGCGTTTATTGGGAAAGAATAACAGATTCTCCACTGTATACATTGTTTCAAATATTCGTTCAGCACAGAATTGACATCATGCAAAATTAGGTCTATTATATAAACTGTTAATGTTTGGTTAATTTTTGCGGAATCAATTATTTCTTTGACATTTCTATATACAACTGAAACTGTGTTAAAATGCCGCGTAAATAGAAGGAAACAAACTTGTTGCCTTATTTTTAAAAAATAATTAATTCAAGACAACAGTAATGCAGAAAGCTCATTTAGGAGCTTTCTGCATTACTTTTGACTTGCATTTCAGCATTTTGCAGCAAACTGTAAAGAAACATTTGTTGCCTTTCATTGGGCGGTCGTTGTTTGCAGGTTTTTCAGTACATTGATAAAGCCTATAATTATAGAACTCTCTGACATTTATAAATTGTCATACTAAATGGCAGAAGCTTATGAAATTGTTATGCCAGCTTAGGGTCTGTGTGAACTATAGGACTTTATATACATGTACAAGTTCTCTTCTGGTTCGTTTTACTACCAGTGGGCACATACACTGGAGAATGCGTCAATCAATTGCAAGAAAATGTAGAAAATAACAACTTATTGACCTTTCTCACTATGTTTTAAAAATCTGAGTTGCAAACAGTTTGGACCCTGTCTCCAAACTGTTTGCAATGGAGATAAATAGAGAATATTTGGTGACTAGCTTTGAATGAGAAATGTTATCTGGCAAGGCGGATGAATATATCAGGTGAGCCGCAGGCGAACCTGATATTTTCAGAAGCCGAGCCAGATAACATTTCTCATTCAAAGATAGGAACCAAATATTCTATTTATCCTTGTCACAATAGTAAAATAAATAGAGAATGCTTTTTTTAAAGCTAGAGTCATTTTTGGTCCAGATAAGATTCTCACTAAAGAACTATGTTATTCTAGGAAAGCGCGCTATTATATAGATGACGTCAGTGACGTCACATCCTAGTTACGTTGAAAAGAAATAAAAGAACCTTTAAAAATCTAGTGTTTTTCACTCAGGAAATCTAAAAGGTGGACACTTATAGAAGTATGTCAGCAAGCGACTAGTGGCGCGTACTCTATAACGCTTTGATTGCATCGAATAGTTCGAATAAACGTCGTTACACGTCGGGATTCTGTTGAAAGAGTTTTAGAATACCTTTCCTAACAGCGGGAAAAATAAGCGTCTCGGTGAAAAAAGTAGTTCGGGCTACAGGTCATGTGACCACTTGACATAATAACATCGGTCATGTGACCACATAGCATAATAAAGCAAAGTTTATCTGTCACCCCTTTATCCGTCAGGAAAACAGGCACGTGACAGGATAAATAGAGAATATTTGGTGACTAGCTTTGAATGAGAAATGTTATCTGGCAAGGCGGATGAATATATCTGGTGAGCCGCAGGCGAACCTGATATTTTCAGAAGCCGAGCCAGATAACATTTCTCATTCAAAGCTAGTCACCAAATATTCTATTTATCCTTGTCACAATAATAAAATAAATAGAAAATGCTTTTTTTAAAGTTAGAATCATTTTTGGTCTAGATAAGATCCTCACTAAAGAACTATGTTACGCTAGGAAAGCGCGCTATTATATAGATGACGTTAGTGACGTCACATCCTAGTTTCGTTGAAAACAAATAAAAGAATCTTTAAAAATCTAGTGTTTTTCACTCAGGAAATCTAAAAGGTGGACAGTTATAGAAGTAGCATAACAAGCGATTGGTGGCGCGTACTCTATAACGCTTTGGTTGCATCGAATTGTTCGAATAAACGTCGTTACACGTCGGATCCTGTTGAAAGAGTTTAAGAATACCTTTCCTAACAGCGGGAAAAATAAGCGTCTCGGTGAAAAAAGTAGTTCCGGCTACAGTTCATGTGACCACTTGACATAATAACATCGGTCATGTGACCACATAGCATAATAAAGCAAAGTTTATCTGTCACCCCTTTATCCGTCAGGGAAATAGGCACGTGACAGGATAACAGTTTTTAGCGTAAACGCATTTATTTGGAGA
This sequence comes from Gari tellinella, assembly GCA_922989275.2. Taxonomy (NCBI): domain Eukaryota; kingdom Metazoa; phylum Mollusca; class Bivalvia; order Cardiida; family Psammobiidae; genus Gari; species Gari tellinella. The sequence continues at coordinate 40,404,327 of OV277869.1, read as the reverse complement.
GTTTAACATCTTCTCGACTGTTCACTACAGTGGAGAATCTGTTATTCTTTCCCGTTTAAACGCAAACGTACGCAAACGCAAAACACTAAAACGTAGAAAAGTACAACATTTGGACAATTCTGATATGTCATGTTTATCTTGGTGGCAAACAGCTTGGAGCCTGATCAGACGCCGGGTTACCCGGCGTCTGATCTGGCTCCAAACTGTTTGTATTGGAAATAATAGTTTTAGCGTAAACGCGTTTATTGGGAAAGAATAACAGATTCTCCACTGTACATGTAGAAAAACCTTAATCCCCTCATAGACGTAATTTATGCTAAATCAGTTTCAAGCAAGCAGTTTGGATGCCTTCCAAGGGTAACCCCTGAACTACTATGACGTCATCAATTTTTAACTATTGTCGTCTGCTTTTATTTCTTAAAATTTAAAAAGGTATTTTGACTTAAGAAATATTGAAATGAGTGTCAAGCAGTTTGGATCCTGCTTTCGAAACGAGGTGTCAAGTTTTAATTCCTTATCAGGCATCGCGTTACCCGGTGTTTGATCAGGATCCAAACTGTTTGCAAATGCATCTTTTGGCATCATTGACAGTGAAAGGGTTAAGCAGTAGCATGTCTCAGACATCTCCGTACTTCTGAGATATGTACACTCAGTACAAAAAGAAACGCACATTTTTCGTTACACTATTTGTATGTAGAAGGAACGTATTTGTGAATTATTCTTTTCATTAAGGTCAGTAGTTCTGTCTGGGGGTATCAATGTTGAAAAACACAACCTGCACAAATCGGTGCGATGTTTATAACACGCTGTAGTTCTCTTTCGCTGCCAAATTAATCGTGAGCAATTAATTACCCCTTCACCGTTTCATTGTCGTCTGCTACAAATTTGTTGTTTGTAAGATCGTTTCAAAGTAAGATCCGATGTAGTATGAATTAAAACATATCGATACGAGTGTCAAACAGTTTGGATCCTGATCAGACGCCGCGTTACGCGGCGTCTGATCAGGATTCAAACTGTTTGCAAATGCGCTTTTTGACGTCATTAAGAGTGAAAGTGTTAAAAAGAAGCACACTGGTTTAAAGTTTTTTGTTCCTGAACTTGTTACAGAATTAAATCAATCATTAGTATTCTAATTTTCTTCAAGAAAAGATTCCTAATCTGCGCATGAGCACGATGTGCGTTTCTTTTTGCACTGAGTGTACAGATGCCATTAGCAATTGTTCGCGTTTGTAGCGTTCTTATAAAAAGAAGGGCAACTCCAGACAGCAATAGTTTGAAATATTGTACGATTACTTCCCTTGTATTACGTACACTTTTGTGGTCCGACATCATGCTGAAATAGGAAACTATATACTCAGCAAAACTGCTAAGTACCCCAACATAAAATAAATATCATTTGCTATTTCAGTTTTTAATCAAATAATTTTAGTTAACACGCCTTAACGTGTGTATAGAGATTATTGATCAACTGAAACCGGTTTAAGCGGTGTGCAGCCAGGCGATATGTGTAGCTGGGACATAGACTCGAACCATGGTAAGTAGCACGTGCAGCACGGGCTGTGTTTTGGTTCATAAATTTCATTTGAAAATTTATCGCGTTGACTCCAACAGTTGGAAAAAACACAAAATGTGTCGGATGTCTCTTCAAGAACGATGTAGAGCTATTAGACTTTTACAGAGCGTGCTGACCCTTGCTGAGGTAATTGAAAATGTTTTTCATTTTAACATCTTCATCACTTTTCTTTTTCTGATGCGGTACGATACCAGTATAATCTGTCTGTCCCAGTATGGTATTTTTTTTAATCACAGAATGGAGTGCAGAAGAAATCTAGGTATAGGCCACCAAATAGACCGGAAGTGCTTCATGGTGTAGTCGAAAGAAGTCCGGCAAAGAAATAGTGCCAAACCTTTTGCCTCAGAATAGCTTTTTGTCAAGAAATATGTACTGTTTTGAGCCTTTTATGTAATACATGGATGCTAGAGAATAGATACAAAGTCTTTCTGTCATGATAGATGGGTTTTTGGAGAAATTATGTGAGCTGAAGTGACATGTCCCTGTTTTAGCCGGTGCCTATTTCAAAATGTAGCAAAACACCAGTCATGTCATTGAAGCCAAGAGAATTTTCTTATATGCCACATGACCCCCTGTTTTCTCTGCATTTTTCACTTGTGCAAGGGTGTATCTTTGTGGGAAATATAGGGTGGCACCTGTGGTTGGAATAAAAATTGTATTTTTTGGACCCTGAAAATGACGCATTTTATATAAGTTATATAGGAGAGCCGTTTTGGTGGCCCAAGCCCTCTATGACCAAGCTTCTGGCAAAGTACCACAGAACCGGAAGTGTAGAAGATGAATAAAGATAATTGCGTTCCAGGGTCACAACAGGGAGGCAAACCGGTACATTATTATGAGCCATCTTCGTATACGGTGCATGGCTGTAGGTAGCAATGCCAAAAGATTTTTTTAACAAATTAATTTCTGGGATATTTTGTGGTTAATGGGTAGATCTTGACCTAAACATGTATAAAAGAAAAAAAAAATAATGTGAAAGTACAACACTTGAAAAAAAAAAATGAAAAAAAGAAATGACCCAATCTGTGCCTCAGAATCTTTTTTTTTCATTTCTCTTCAAAAAGCAACCCAAGTCTGCAATACAGTACGTAATGTGTTTTTTAACAATTTAGATATTGATATACCCAAACTAGGTATTGGGGACTATATAGGAATTTTTTTTTTCATTCTGCTTATCCATCGCACCCGTCCGGCTATCTGTTCGGCCATCCGTCCATTCCAAAATTGTCCCGAGCATAATTTTTTTCAATTTTTTTAATATGTCACGTAAGATGACACAACATGGTGGTGTGGATATATATTGGGATAACTAAATGTTGTGTAACGGTTTCTCGGCAAATTTGACATTGACCTTGACCTCTGAACTTGATTATTGAAAATCTTTTTAAAATAATAACTCATATACCATATCTTCTATGATGACAAAACCTAGTGTGTCCATACATCTTAAGATGGTGACGTGTAATATGGCACTTTCAGGCCCTCTTGACCTTGACCTCTGACCTTAATTATTGAAAAATCATGTTAGAACCATACCTCATATACCATATCTTCTATGATGACAAAATATTGTGTGTGCATACATCTTAGTATGGTGACGTGTAACAGGCCACTTTCAGGCCCTCTTGACCTCTGACCTTGATTATTGAAAAATCTGGTTAAAAGGTTAAGCAAACATCATATAGCATATCTTCTATAATGACCAAACCTAGTGAGTGCATACCTCTTAAGATGGTGGAGTTACACATACCACTTTCAGGTCCTTTTGACCTTGACCTCTGACAATGATTAACGAAATATCTTGTTAAAAGCATAACTCATATACCATATCTTCTATGATGACCAAACATAATGTGTTCATACATCTTAAGATGGTGGCGTGTCACATTCCACTTTCAATATCTACTTTTTGTTTCATCAAATTCCGCCAAATAACGCCACAGTATGTACATTATAATGAAAATGTGCATCAAAAAGTTTTATGTCGTTTGGGACGTCCTCATTCCTTACATGTAGCAATGGGCCAACATGTATGTAGCTGTGATCGGTTAGGTGTTCAAAGTAAACGGCCTATGCAACTGGAACTTGCACCAAATGTTATAAATCATCTTTAAATGAAATATATTCAGTTTTATATAATTTACATAGAATGCAAAATTAAAAGAAACTTTACCTGTTTAATTATGGCCAATGAAATCACTCCGATCATTCGACCCATTCCGGTATTCAAAATGGCATTTAAAATGAAATTAGTCTTTCACTTGCCAATTTCGTGCCAAATTACATGTACATGTATATTTCATATAGCTGATTGCGAAGAGGGTCATGTTTTGACATAAACGTGTTTGCTCTAATGAATCAAGGTGAAAATTCCAGCCGTAAAGACCGTAAAATGTGCAAACCGACAAATTTCCCCTTATTTTGGCAAATAACATAAAACTTTTTGATGCACATTTTTCGTCATAATTCATGTACTGTGGTGTTATTTGACGGAATTTGATGAAATAAAAAGTAGATACATGATGTATTGATAAAATAATCATTTCTCAAGGGTACCACAAGAGAATATTGGCGATCTAGTCTGTTTGAGCACCAGTATAAGTCGATAGTTAAGACTACCTGTCGAATTGCGTTGTATATGTTGTATCTATAGAAGTAGATCTAGATCTATAGTAAAAAATTTTTTTTTATTTTTTTTGGTAATAGATTTAGATGTATGTGTCAAGTACCTGTGGTTGTATACCTTGTATCTATAGTCAGGGTTTTCAATAAGATTTGTATCAAGTGATAATTTTGGAAAACCAACCGATTAGGCGGGCGTTCAAGGGGGCCCCCAGGCCCCCTTCGTGGGTCCAGGGCAAAGCCCTGGTAGGGGGCGAAGCTAATAGTAGAAGTATAGTAAAAAAAATATTTTTTTTTGGTAATAGATCTAGATGTATGTGTCAAGTACCTATGGTTGTATACCTTGTATCTATAGTAGATGTATAGTAAAAAAAAAATTTTTTTTTTTGGTAATAAATCTAGATGTATGTGTCAAGTACCTGTGGGTGCGGCCATTTTGGGAGATAATTTGGGAGGCAAATTATTTCCCTTGGCTGTCGGACCCCTGCATACTTTGAAACAGAATTCAAGTATGTTTCTCGGCGATATTATACATTTTTTTGGTCGTAGCATGTAAAGAAATGTTAAATTGAATATAAAATGCAAGTTAAATAATTGGATATTGTCGCGTTATGGACGCGCTTACCTTTTATTTATTGAACGTCCGTTCTTTCAAGTAGCCTCGTGGTAAATACACTCAACCGCTTTAAAAACGCAACGTTTTCAAACCCTATTTTTAACGTGTTCCTGAAACGTATGCAAACAGGTAACACGATATCATAATTTGCACGTGCATCAATTTGTTCTTTGCGCCAATATGTTGTGAAATCATTCAAGCGATAAGTGTCTGTGACGCAATCAATGAAATTCAATGATTTCCACGTGCACAGTTTTCCTCGTAGTACTCAGCAATACTTTTACACGAGTGGACTCTTGTATGACTCAGGAGTAATAAAAACACAGCATGTTAAAAAAATCACCTGTTTTGTCCATGCCACGTCTTTTTGAAAATGAGCGCTAACGTGCAATTGGCCTGTTGATGACTGCTTTGTCAGCTCGCGCCATATCAAGGGCATTAAATTGTAATATGTCGATAATTATGAGACTTCTTCAACGATGGCAAACTCCTGGCGATGTTCGAGAGCATCAACTTCCAGGCAGGCCAACAGTAACGTAACGTCGTCAGGACGTCAATATCAGAACGTCACATATGAGAGTTTGCTATAAAACAGCCACAGGAACCACAATACAGAAACGTGGAAGTCATGGGTAAGTTTCCCGCAAAACAGTATCGCTTTTTCACAATTCGATTAAGAAAAATTTATTGACAAACAATTGTGACTTTGCTATTTTTTACTCATCACGCTATTTTGACTTAATATGCCGGTACATAAATGCATCAACAATCTTAAATGTGCTTTTGGGGAGACGTGTACGTCATCGTCAATCACATCTGCCACAGTGCAGAATCTCACAAGAGTCCTCCAGGAAGTGTGGATAAACCTACCACAACCCGCATCTTTCATTCCATGCGTCGTACATATCAGGCCTGTATTGATGCATTTGAGTCAATATTTTTTTATGTAACAATTCTGATGTCAAGGATGAGATTATTTTTATATTCTCTCTGAGGTTAATGGCTTACACTATAGCACCATGCATGTCTACACTGTGGAAATATGTTACAGAAGGGGCTTAAATGTACCCAGGTTGTCGAGGTGTGGCGTATATTTAACACCATTGCAAAACTATTTCTTTGATGTAACAATCCTTTAAACAAGTACAATGTCATTAAATGAATAAAAACAATTTTATTAGGTGTTTCATCACAATGAATAGCATCTAATAGATTTCCTTAATAGTAAATTTTTCAAATTATATCAGATGATTTTATTTTCCAATCATGTACGGTTTGCGCCCGAAATAACCGTCATAATTGCCTTTTTTTTTCACACTAACAAAACATTCAGAACTTGAACATGATTCCTCTGATATTCCATTCTGTAGTATAATAAATACAATCATTTAGAGCAAAAGTTGCACCAAACTGCCATCACCTGTGAATTGTATTTGCTAAAAAGAAGATGGTTACATCAAGGAATCTGCAGCTACAGCAATGTTACATTAAGGAAAATACAAAGATACATCAAACGTCAAAAGTTTGATAAACATGAACAAACTGTAAATAAAACAATTAAACATTTTAGAACTGTTAACACTGATTAGCCATTGCTTACTTAGTATAAAAACTTGGGTTGTTTGAAAGCTATTCCATATTATTAGCGACAGGCTGTTACAGTAAAGAAGCAAATATGTTACATTTAGGAAATAAATGACTCTTCCGATACATAAAGCTTAAAGAAGAGTTTGACTGCCAACTTAGTATATACATCTAGTCTCTTCAAGTATAACTATGACATTCATTTCGGGAACTAAAAGACCTATGCAACTATAATTTTACGGTCCCGTTACATCACTGAATTTATATTGTTACGGCAAGGATTACAATATCAGTGTGAACTTGATTTGTCAATTTCTAAATGAAAACGGATGCATGATATATTCAACAATGAGCAGAATACATGAACCAGCATTTCCTATCTAGTTTGCACTTATTTTTTAGGACTTGGGTTTACTGTAGCTTATAAGAAGAAACAAATAGTATAAATGTGTTACAGAAAATATATAGAGATATTAATTATTTGATATAACACAAATTAGACTCTTTATTAAAGGCCTACAATACAATTTTTATGCCATATGTTTAGTTTCTTGTCAAAAATAAATGGAAAAGTTTAGGCAAATACTAATCAAACATAAAAATGAAAATATTGAACTGTTTTGCAATTTATTTTCTTTAATTTAACAATGTAATTTTCCTTTATGTAACAATATATTTTCCTTGATGTAACAGCTAAGAAAATAGCAAAGTTTTAGGAAGAATTTGTAATAATTTTCATAATAATGACTGTTGAAATAATGTCTACCAACTCCAAAAAGTGAATTCGCTAATTCTGTATTAAGTTTTCCTATTTTATTAATATCTTACAGCTGTTTTCCTTAATGTAACGAAATACCTCCTTGATGTAACACACGTTTAACAGGATTTGTCCGGTGGCTAATACTAGTAAGCAAAAGCAGCTTATGTTTTCTTTCATCACATGCTACCCCTTATAAAAAGTATTCTTTTCAATGTAAAATACCTGTATACATGTACTTGAAAGATTGTTTCTTTTATTGAATTTTGGTCTCTTGTTTCCTTGAAATAACGGTTTCTGGTCCTTGATGTAACTAATTCGACAATTTTAAGAACTTTCCTTTTTCCATAATTAATTGAATTGATTTTGCTGTAAGTTAAGTTTAAACGTGCAAAAATAGCGTCTAATCCCCTGTATAAAATTGGGACGTGTCATGGCAAAAGCTGCCTTATTGCATTTCAACATTGTACAGACCAATCACCCTTAAAGCCTTGTCATCCAAGGCTCTGTACCTGAGGTTGGATTACGCTGCCAAATACTGTACATAATACAACTGTACATAAAATGCTTTTAGATGCATGTGGGTGTCGAACACTGCAAATGAAGACCATGCAGCCGGTTGACCTTAATATACACTGTTTGCAATGCAATGTCAGATTTTCACATGGCACAGTTCAGATATATTCAATCAAATTCATACCATGCACTGTGTTAGTTCGAATTCCATATAAAATTAAATTAGGTGAATTTGTCGGTGCTGAATACCTGATTGTAGTTACTATACTCAACAAAATTTCTAATCGGTCACCTTATATTTCATTCAGAAAAAGCAATATGAAGATATAATTAACCATGTTATTGTGTTACAATGCCAATGTAGTCAATTTGGAAACAGGTTATCACAATTTGTCGGCTATCACCTTTCCGTCTAAGCTTAAACAACAACTTCTGTGGAGGGACCCCATATTTTGAAAGTCACAAGAGTTCTTAGGCCCAATGTTAGTAATGAGTATTGCCCTTGTCAGCTGCAATAACAGTTTCGTATTGACTTCTCATAGACGAGAAGAATTCAGCAAAAGTATTGATGACCTAACTTTCTCACACATCGTCGACGTCACGCTCCAGTGCGTCAACGTTTGGAAGCTGAGGTAAGGGACAAGCACGTTTCTTGAGAATGTGGTAAACGTGCCCTGTAGGGATAAACTCATCTGTATCATCGCGCCCAAGCTGTCTGCTGATGACTTCATCTTCAAGGGGCCATCAGCAGTGACTGCCAACATCTAGCAGCCGATTACGTACCGTCTTGGGTGTGACGTTACGGCCGAGTTGACCCTTAAATTGTCTTGCCGTCCATGTAACAGAAAGAAATCTGTATCTCGGGTGTGTCAATACAATGTATTGGTCTTAGGTATGTCGTTATCCGCCATTTTGGTTTCCCGGGGCGGCCTGTTCTACTTCCGGTGACGTCAAATTTCCGCGTTATACAGCCTAAATGGTCGAAAGTTTCCGGTTAAAAGTTCTAGTCACATGTAAATGGACAGAAACATTTCCTAATATGGAATACATGGAAATTAGTCTTGTTTTGTTTCCACTTCCGGAGTTCCTCGGTGGTTGAATCTTATTTGCCGTAAGGATACACCGACGTGCGACATTCCGACGGCTCTGCCCTTCTCTCCGTGTATCATTCTCGCTATGATAGGTGTTTTTCGGGCTAGGCAGTCATTTGAGATTATACTCGTGTAATCTTGGGGGCAGATTCTTTCTTCCATACTTTGCACGTGCAAATTAGGCTAAACAAGTAACGTCGTTGTTCTGACGTTCACGAAGTAGGAAAACGTGTATAAATCCAAAATTAAGTAGCACTTAGACCCTATCATATTGTGTGTAAAATATCATAAATGTGAACTTAGTATTTAAAGACATATGTAGCTTTAAAAAGTGACCGATTAGAAATGTTGTTAAGTATATGTATTTATTCTATTGTTGGTTACAGTGGAGGGATGCTTATTTTTACCGATCAGATGAAATTTTATGCAAACACGTTACATTTATAGATGTTTCATGTGTACTTATCAAAAGTGCACGTGTCCTATGCAAACAGTAGGCTCTTATCAGATGTAGAAAAGGCTACTTTACAAGTTTGACCATTTCTTTATAATCTAAGATGCAAATAGTTTGGTTACCCGGTGTCTGATCTGACTCCAAACTATTTGCAAGGCATAATTATGATAGTTTTGGCGCAAACGCGTTTATTGGGAAAGAAAAACATATTTTCCACTGTAGCCTTACTGTAACATCTCCCTGCTGTAAGCAACATACAGTGGAGAATCTGTTATTCTTTCCCGTTTAAACGCAAACGTACGCAAACGCAAAGCACTATAACGTAGAAAAAAACAACTTTTGGACAATTCTAATAATTCATTTTTATCTTGGTGGCAAACAGTTTGGAGCCTGATCAGACGCCGGGTTACTTTTTCCTGAAGGACAAACGTCTTCTCCAGTGTAAGTAAACTATTAAGTAATTGGATTCAAATTAAAATGTGCTAGTTTTTGTGGTCTTGAATCATCTGACAGACCGTGTTTTTCAAACATGTTTGAGTTATATTACTCAATTATCCTTGGTGACATGCGAAATAAAGCTACAGTGGAGAGTACTTAATTCTTTCCCAATAAACGTGTTTATGCTGACACAATTATTTCCATTGCAAATAATTTGAAGCCAAGTTTCCAAGTTTTCCAAGTTTTTTTGATAACTACCGCAAATCAGTCCCGAATAAGCATAGCCTTTTATGACATAGATTTATTCCTCCGCTAAAAAAATTAATTCCATTTTATAAAGTCATGTACATGTATATGCAGCATTCGAAATAGTTCTCGTATCCTAGCAGATAGTTCATTAAAACAGGTTGGCTGTAAAAGCAACAATCTGTCGTTAATATTTTTTTTCAACTCAACTCAATTTTATTTCGGCTTTGGTTCACAATTAACATGAACAGCTAAAGCATCAAGTAATATACATACATAATAAAGAATATCAAAATAGGTTGTGTCAGTGAGGTCTTATAAGGATCAAAAGTAATTATCATTTAAGTATAGGAAACGACTACTATATCAAATACTTGCATTTGTATTTAAAGGGCATTTTACTCATCCGTTTGGATCCTGACCAGTCATCCTGTGTCTGAATGACTGTTCTGGATCCAAACCGTCATTCTGTTGTTTATATTTCGAAAAAGAAAAAGACAGCTTATATCTTTATTTACCTAAATTTTGTATTATACTAAACATCTATATGTAATTAGCACTAATGTAATTGTAGATAGGGCGCATGTGAGAAACAAACTGCTTATAGCACGGATAGGGACTCTGAGTTAATATAATTATTGATGAAAACTGATTAGATGCAGATAAAACGCCGATTTATTTAGAGTCTTATCTGGATCTAAACCGAATGTTAAGAGAAATAAAATATTACATTTTAGACATACCGGGTATACCGTATGAGAAGATATCATATCGAGTTCTAAGCCATACACAAGAGAGTAGAAATGCTTTTTTTTACGAATCATATCGCCACTCTTGTGTAAGACGTAATCTGATAAATGGCCGCATACAAAATATTTATGTACATCATTTGATTTACATCTATACATGTACAAACAAAGATACATTCGTTACTGCAAATTAATACTACATTCAATTATTCTGCATATGAATATTTTTTTTTAGGGCTGCAATTTCTCCGGAATTTTCGTAAATCTTCGGATTTTATTTCTTTTTTCTTTTCTAGTAAATGGTAGCTTAAAGCAGGCTGAAAGTAAAGCTGAATGCGCCTTCAGGCGCATTCTGCTTTCCTTCCTGTCTGATTTAAGTAGTCAAGTGTCAACAAAACTAGAAACAGACGATTGGGTAAAGGTACGATTCGTAAAATCAAATTGAAAAATGCAAATTTGGAAATCTTAGGAATTTTTCATGTCAACTTATGGCAGCCCTGTATTTTGCAACCCCCTTTGTTGCTCTTGACAATGAGCGAAAGCGAAATTATTGCCAAGACCAACATAGAGTTGCATCAAACACATAGTGTTCTATATATATATATGACTTTTTCAAATCAAGTTTGGCCACTGTAAACCAGAGAGAAGGCAGGAATCTTTACGACTCCTAACGTCTCTTTCGTTTACAGTATAGTCAAATTAGTAAGTATACACAACTCAAGTTTTATAACATACAGGTAATATAGTGGGTTTACATAGGTACTTGTAAGTACATATACAAATAATGCAAAATCGGTTTAGTGCACAATAACTTCGTCTTTAAATAGCTGTAAATACTATGATGTGAGCCACTCTGTAAGAGAATGACATTTACTTTCAGTGCAATTCAATACAATTGATTATCAAACAGTTTGGACCTCGATCAAACATAAAACAGTTTGTGTTCGACCCAGACCCACTCTGCCTGTAGGTGTCATTTGATTTGTGATCGGTTGCACGGAGAACATTATGTGGGACTACCCGTGCGAACATTGTAAATATACTGTAGCGTCGCTGTCATCTTTTAATGAAATGGTGGTAAGCGTGCACATAGGCCCGTGTTTATTCAAGTGTGAGAAAAAACACGGACGGTAACGGCAAAAACATGGATATAAAGGAATTTATATGTAGGAGATCGATGTCCAGGTAAGTAATTTACAGTATGGATTTCCACAGTTATCGCGAGTGAAAGACGATAGGCGAGAGTAACAAAGAGTGAAAGAGGGAGGGAATAGCTAGAGGAATACTAGATAGAGAGATAGAGAGAGACAGAGAGAGAGACAAGGACAGAGAGAAAGGGGGAGATATAGATAGATAGATAGATAGATAGATAGATAGATAGATAGATAGATAGATAGATAGATAGATAGATAGACAGACAGACAGACAGACAGACAGATTGATAGATAGATAGATAGATAGATAGGAGCTATTTATTTACAGTTGAAATAATGTTTTTAATCAATAGAGCCAGTCGTCGGAGTTTTGGTCTGCTCTCGGTAGCAATGACAAAGGATTTTTTTTTAAAAATAATTTCAGGGATATTTTGTGCTTAATGGGTAGATTTTGACCTAAACATGTATAAAAGAAACAAAAACTAATGTTAAAGTACAACGATTGAAAAAAAAAATGAAAAAAAGAAATGACCCAATCTGTGCCTCAGAATTTATTTTTTTCATTTCTCTTCAAAAAGCAACCCAAGTCTGCAATACAGTAATTAATGTGTTTTTTAACAATTTAGATATTGATATACCCCAACTGGGTATTGGGGACTATATAGGAATCTTTTTTTTTTCATTCTGCTTATCCATCGCACCCGTCCGGCTATCTGTTCGGCCATCCGTCCATCCCAAAAGTGTCCCGAGCATAATTTTTTCAAAATTTCTTTAATATGTCACGTAAGATGACACAACCTGGTGGTGTGGATATATATTGGGATAACTAAATGTTGTGTAACAGTTTCCCGGCAAATTTGACATTGACCTTGACCTCTGAACTTGATTATTGAAAAATCTTGTTAAAAGAATAACTCATATTCCATATCTTCAAAGATGACAAAACCTAGTGTGTCCATACATCTTAAGATGGTGACGTGTTATATGGCACTTTCAGGCCCTCTTGACCTTGACCTCTGACCTTAATTATTGAAAAATCATGTTAGAACAATACCTCATATACCATATCTTCTATGATGACAAAATGTTGTGTGTGCATACATCTTAGTATGGTGACGTGTAACAAGCCACTTTCAGGCCCTCTTGACCTCTGACCTTGATTATTGAAAAATCTGGTTCAAAGGTTAAGCATACATCATATAGTATATCTTCTATAATGACCAAACCTAGTGAGTGCATACCTCTTAAGATGGTGGAGTTACATATAACACTTTCAGGTATGATTGACCTTGACCTCTGACCTTGATTAGGGAAAAATCCTGTTAAAAAACCGATAACCCATATACCATATCGTTTAGACTGACAAAACATAGTGTGTGCACACATCTTAAGATTGTGGCGTATCACATACCACTTTCAGGCCCTTTTGACCTTGACCTCTGACAATGATTAACGAAATATCTTATTAAAAGCATAACTCATATACCATATCTTCTATGGTGATCAAACCTAGTGTGTTCATACATCTTTAACTTAAGATGGTGGCGTATCACATACCACGTTCAGGCCATTTTGACCTTGACTTCTGACAATGATTAACGAAATATCTTGTTAAAAGCATAACTCATATACCATATCTTCTATGTTGACCAAACCTAGTGTGTTCATACATCTTAAGATGGTGGCGTGTCACATTCCACTTTCAATATCTACTTTTTGTTTCATCAAATTCCGTCAAATAACGCCACAGTATGTGCATTATAATGAAAATGTGCATCAAAAAGTTTTATGTCGTTAGGGACGTCCTCATTCCTTAGCAACGGGCCAACATGTTTGTAGGTGTGATCTGTTAGGTGTTCAAAGTAAACGGCCTATGCGACTGGAACTTGCACCAAATATTATGAATCATCTTTAAATGAAATATTTTCAGTTTTATATAATTTACATAGAATGCAAAATTAAAAAAAAACTTTACCTGTTTAATTTCTCAAGGGTACCACAAGAGAATATTGGCGATCTAGTCAGTTTTAGCACCAGTTTAAAAGTCGATGGTTAAGACTACCTGTCGAATTGCGTAGTATATCTTGTATCTATAGAGGTAGATCTAGATCTATAGTACAATTTTTTATTTATTTTTTTGGTAATAGATCTATATGTATGTGTCAAGTACCTGTGGTTGTATACCTTATTGTATCTATAGTAGAAGTATAGTAAAAAAAAAATATATAATTTATTTTTGGTAATAGATCTATTTGTATGTGTCAAGTACCTGTGGTATACCTTGTATCTATAGTAGATGTATAGTAAAATATTTTTTTTTTTTTTTTTGTAATAGATCTATTTGTATGTGTCAAGTACCTGTGGTATACCTTGTATCTATAGGATAGTAGATGTATAGTAAAAAAAGGGTTTTTTTTTTTTTTTGGTAATAGATCTAGATGTATGTGTCAAGTACCTGTGGGTGCGGCCATTTTGGGAGATAATTTGGGAGACAAATTATTTCCCTTGGCTGTCGAACCCCTGCATACTTTGAAACAGAATTGGAGTATGTTCACGGTCGATATCTTACTTTTTTTTTGTTGTGACATGCAAAGAAATGTTTAATTTAATATAAAATGCTTTTTAAATAATCCCCAAATGTCTAATTTAAGACGCGCTTACATTTTTTATTTTTCACGTCTGTTTTTCAACAAGGAATCTTTCGAATGGCCTCGTGCTAAAGGTATGTCCGGTTATTTAAATCATTCGGAATGCTATTTCCGGTGTTGAGATCACGCTATGGATAAAGGGTGTTTAAGCGACCACAAAAATACACGTATTGTCGGGTTGGGAGCCATTGCTATATACATATTCATGAGATCCCCCGAGGCCCCGCCCACTACCGGCCTTTGGCATTGCTACTCTCGGACGTTAATAATTCTGAGAATTTCAGCATATTTGGCCTTTTATAATAATACTTAGGAATGTATTGACTTCTGTATACATTGAATTCAGGGCAAGTTAAAAGATAATGAAATTCGTCTCCAATATCATTACAATTTAAACATTTTCTTTCATTCTTAGGGATTCCTTGCCATCTCCCCATTTCAATAGGAAGTCTGTAGTTTCTAGTAATCATTGCCATGACGTTTCTACATAGATAGGGAGATAAAAGTGATACGTATTTGCTTTGTTTAAATTCTGATTTTAGTATTTTATAAATGTTTGTTGAGGATGAGCTTTCTATATCTGCTTGTCATTTTTGTACAAAGATATCTTTAAACTTTTGGTGGGAAGATTTTATTAACCATTTTCTACTTGTAAAACTTTGATCATACCAAATTCCTGAAAAGCCAGATGAACACAGAATGTCCTTTACATAATTAAGCCATGATGAAGTAATTCCGTTCGTTATGTGATTAGCATATATAAAATTGTATACCGTTGTTGATAATTTTGGGGTAGTGTTAACATTTATATCTTCAATAAGGCTGGACCAGTAGGCAACCATTCTCTTTTTAATATCAACATTTAATGGATATACACCTGTCTCTCCATAAACCATGTACGAAGGTGTTGATTTCTTAAGTTTAAAAATATATTTTAAGAATCTTAACTGAACTCTTTCTATAGTATCATTGTTCCCACCACCCCATATTTCGCACCCAAACAAGAGAATTGGCTTTATAACTTTTTCAAAAAGATCCAACTGTAGATCATAAGGGAGAGATAACGATTTTATTTTCCGTAACAGGGCAAACATTGCTTTATTTGCTTGCTCTACAATACCTAACTTTGCTTTATTAAAAGAACCACTTCTAGTAAAATTTATTCCTAGATACTTATAGTCTGTGACAACATCTAACAGAACATTTCCTAATTTAAATTTGTGTTTATTTGAATGTCTTCCTTTGCTAAAAATAACTATTTTTGTTTTTGATGTATTTACAGATAATTTCCATAACTTACAATAGTGTTCAATATGGGTCAACGCATTTTGTAGGTCTGCTTCAGTATCACTGAAAATGACTGTATCGTCTGCATAAAGTAATATAAAAAGTTTAAGATATATATTTATAGTATTGTTATTAACTTGTTTGTTTATTCCTGTAACATGATCTTTTAAATAGTCGTCTAGATCGTTTAAAAAGAATGAGAACAACAGCGGCGATAAATTTTCACCCTGTCTTACACCGTTTATGCAATTGAAAAAGGGAGAGCACCCTGCATTCGTTGATACTTGCGACTTTATATTGTTATACATGTTGTGTATAACATTAAAACATTTTCCAGTAATTCCTTCTTTTTGTATTTTTTTCCACAGACCTGCCCTCCAAACTGAGTCAAACGCCTGTTTGAAATCTATGAAGCAGCAATAAAGCTTCTGTTTACTTGTGTGTGCAATATCAATAAGATTTTTTAAAATAAAAATGTTATCAATAACTGAGTGGTCTTTTCTGAAACCCGCTTGTACGGGTTTGATCAAATTATTAGTTTCTGAATATATATTGAGTCTATTATTAAGTATACATGTAAAAAGTTTGCCGAAACAGCTCAAGAGGGAAATAGGACGGTAATTCTCAGGTGACGTTGGTTCTCCTTTATTTTTAAAAATTGGCTTGATAATACCGATTGTCCAGTTTTTAGGGATCACTCCTTCGTCAAAAATTACATTAAATAACTTAACGTATATTGGCATCATAATATTCATAGAATGTTTTAATTGCTCATTTATAATGTTATCTATACCTGGTGATTTGCTATTTTTCAAACTTGTGATGGCTTTTTCGATTTCAATTTCAGTGATTGGTATGTTTAATTCTTCATTACTTAAGTTATAATCTAATGTGGTGTCTATTTCGTTATCATTTTCGGTAGGTAATTCGTTAATCGATTTGAAGTGCTCGTATAGATCATTTAAACTAGCAAGTGTTTCTTGTTTATTCGATTTTGTACTAAGTATTTTCCAATATTGCTTTGGATCTACTTTCTTCATTTGTTTTAATTTAATTATTTTTTTCGTTTCTATATGTTTGTGTTGCAGTTGTCATTGTCATTTTGTATTGTTTACTTACGTTTTTCAGAAGCTGTTTGTAGTAATGTGTTTTATATTTATTATATGCTTTTCTTGTTTTGTGATAGAGGTTTCTCATATTTTGACAATTTCTGTCGAACCAAGGTTTTTTAAACGTTTTATTATATGCTAGTTTTCTTTTCGTTACTGTTCCAAATGTTTTCGATGACGTGTTTTCGAATAATTGTTCAATGTCTGTTACAATTTCGTCTAGTTCAACTCCATTAATATCGTTACTGTCTATCACGCTGTCTAATTTACTCTCTATTTCTATTACCTTTGTAATGTCTATGTTTTCATTATACATCATACTTTTGTTTCTGTCCCAGAGTTTAACCTTTGTGGACACCTCGGCATCCAACGGGTCGGCTTCTACTTGTTTTTGTAATGAGGTCAATGCAACTGCGTCTGGGCAATGCACATCTGAATAAAGATTACAAAACTCTAATATCTCAAGACTTAATATTGACTTAAAAAGGGGGGATGAACATAGAAAATAATCTACCGTGCTAGCATTTTTACACGTTAGCTTTGTGTTTGAGAAATCTGGTTCTATTCTGCCATTCATAATAAATAAATTGTTGTTCTTACAAAAGTCGATAAGTTGATACCCGTAGGCATTTGAACAACTGTCCTTTGAATTTCTTTCTAAAGGAATATTAAATGTTTCAAAAGTTTCAAAAGTTTCAGCATCTTCATCTTCTAAATCTTGTAAGTCAAATATGTCAAAGATAAAATTATCAATTTGGACATAATCCTTTAGGCTTTTACATCTGGAATTAAAATCTCCAAATAGCAAAATATTTTTATCATTTGGACAAAAACTGAATATCTCATTTTGGATTTCCTGAAAGGGTTCATCAGAAGCATACTTAGAGCCAGATGGTGGAATATATAAAACACCGCATTTAATGTCGTCATCTCCACCAATGATTGCTTTTGAGACGGTGAAGAATTTAATCAAGTTTGAATTTGATTTCTGCTCAACTGTAACGTGTGTTGAAATATCGTCTTTAATAAGTAAAGCGATTCCACATGCTTTATATCGTGACAATTTTTGTCTATGAAATAAATGTACCTTAAAACCTGGGATATTCACATCATCTGACTCGTCAGTCTTTGTCTCCTGTAACCCAACAATGTCATATTCAGTAAGAAAAGAAATAAATTCCGGTGTTTTTAATTTAGAGCTTAAACCACATACATTCAAACTAAGAAATTTTATATCACTACACTCCAACTGCCTATTGAAACATAGGTTTGTTGAAAGGATTAAACGGGATAGAATAATGTAATGTCATTGTGTATAATTATTCTGAATATAAAAAATAATGTACAATGTATATTTGGACAAATTGCATACCTTGTAATCTTAATCAGGACATGTTTGCAATATCTATCCAGATAATAACATGTTTACCCGGTGTAAAGACTAAAGTATTGTGTTTCAAAGAGATTTGTATACCCGACATGAGATTTACAGTAGAAAGACGTGATTCATTTCCATTTAAATGCAAACACAAATCAAAACAATAGAGAAAATGGGAGGGGCTTTTTCGTGGGGTTCTTTTGGGGTTTGTTTTTAAGATTGTGACGTCTTTTTCATACCTGAATGGCAGCCATTTTGAATCTCATCAGACCCAGGGCTCAAAACTGTTCGAAATCGGTGTAATATTTTTAGTATAAACATGTTGTTTGGGAAATTATAATTCCATTTACACTGTACAGATAGACCCCTTTACTACGACGTTCGACTACTAGATGCTACTAACAAACAGTTTAGCCCTTTCAACCATACAGCTCTCTGTAAAGATTACTGATTACATCTGCAAACAGTGTAGACCATGAGCAGAGGGCTCCTATAGGAGCCCTCTGAACAGGGTCTGCACTGTTTGATAGTTTCATTCGTTTTTGTTGACAAATCAAAAACGCACAGTAGACTGGTTCAAAGTGCTTGTACTAGAAGAGTCCAAGAATATTATAAATACCCATAGGATATTTTTATGAGATTTTTAGCGTTGAAAGGGTTAGACGCAGCTCAGGCATCGAGTATTTTAGAGTCCGGTCAAGAGACGGCTTTTTAGGAATACACTACTCCCTCTCTACAACGGCCCTCGCAACAACGGTTCCCTCCTTACAACGACCATTTCTGCTGTTCCCTAAACAATGTAATTATGGTCAACCTTTTAACGGCTGCAATATAGTGTACCTAGAATTGTCGTATGCTGTATTTTCTTAAATTTACTTATTATACATTTAGACAGAAAAACAACATAATGACAAACAGATTGAATCCAGATCAAAAGTTACGCGGCGTCTGTCCTGGATTTAAGCTGTTTGCAAATGTAAGCCAATTTCCCCCCGCTAACGATTCCCTCCGACAGTGGAGAAAACGGTATTCTTTCCCATTTAAACGCATACGAAACGCTAACGCATTGCAAAAAATGTAGAAAATATGTTTGACTATTCGTTTGAATCTGAGTGACAAACAGTTTGGAGCCTGATCAGACGCCCGGTTACCCGGCGTCTGATCAGGCTCAAAATTAGTTCATCTTCTGAATATACAGTAAAACCTCTCTATTACGATTACTAAAATGAAGGTGTACTGATTTTATTTAGTCCAATCGATAAATAATTGCTAAACGTTTGAGTTATATTAAATTTCACATCATACGTTCAGCAGTCGAAGTTTATTGACAAGATCAAGGTAAATCAGGGGGCTAAAATGTTACCCCCCCCCTAGCCTTTTCAGTATTCAAGACATAATTATGGATGATCATTTTATGCGGTAAAATAGTAACGTTCCTTAGTTTAAACATAGTTTGATTCCCACAGACGCTCGGGCTGTACATATGGTGATAATTTGACAACATTAGAATAGGATTGGATCGGTGACAAAGCTTGTTAAGATCCTTTACGTTTAGTTTAGTTTGTTAGGTTGTTTTTTTGTTTTATTTTCCTTGTTTTTGGTTGTTGCTTTTTATGATTGGGGAGATGTTGCTGTAGATTGTTCAATTTCAGTTGTGTAACAATATCTGCATAGTTTACATTTGAATAGCATTATTAATTCAAATTCAAATATTCTTTATTTTCTCAGTTTGCATAAATTTACAAAAACATGAGGAATTTGCCTCAGACACATATTACTTATGCGATTCGGATTAATTCAGGCTTGTTAGTTAAAATCCTTTTCGGATTTTAAAAATAATGCCAGCTTTAGTAGGATTTGATAAGCAAACAGCTACATGTATATCACAGAAAATGTTTCATAACAGATGCCACAATGATTAAGTTCGAATTCGTCTCAATAAGTTTTCACACCACGTGGACTATAATCAAACTTCTCGTTGATTATGTCGGCATTCGTCTCTCTCAAAAAAAAAACTGTTAACACCTTTTATCCGCTCCAAGCCAAAGGGTTTCGAAAAGCTGACAACTATAGTTGAGTTACTTACGCCGATGCATGTCATTTTTCGAGTAATTTGATTGGTTATTGCTTGATCTGCAAATTCGCTTTAAATGCGTGTCTTTCCGTGGTAATGTCACAGCAACCTCATTTTGTGATCTGAGCGAACTTGTACAGAATAAAGACAACGGAGCGGAGGTTCACGTGATCGTTTAAAGGTAAGAAAAGTTACTATGTTATTTTTATAATTTAATAATACTGTTTAAACTTCTAATCTGTATTCTAAATTTTGATTATTTAGGTTATTAGAACTTGAACTGTAAGTTACATATGCGCTGCAGTTGAATCTTAAAATATAGTTGGATTCTTGTTTCGAAAATTTAGAAGTATTAAATTAAGATAATAGTCATAAAGTTCCCGCGTTTCCATAGTTTTTAGGAATACACTACTCTCTCTCTACAACGGCCCTCGCAACAACGGTTACCTCCTTACAACGACCATTTCATCTGTTCCCTTAACAATGTAATTATGGCCAACCTTTAACGGATTTAATATTGTGTACCTAGAATTGTCGTCTGCTGTTTTTTCTTAAATTTACTTATTATACATTTAGACAGAAAAACAACATAATGACAAACAGCTTGAATCCAGATTAAAAGTTACGCGGCGTCTGACCTGGATTTAAGCTGTTTGCAAATGTAAGCCAATTTCCCTCCCGCTAACGATTCCCTCCGAACAACGCACGTATTTTTTGTCTCCCATTGAGTGTCGTTGTATAAAGGGAGCGCTGTATATAAATGTTTGGTTTTTTTTGGTCAAAATGTCGTATACAGAGGAGAAGACTTTATAATTTCCAAATAAATGCGTTTAACTCTATACCCCATAGCCTGTTTCTCGCTTTGAAAAAAGGTTACATGTACTACTTAAAGCAGGTTGAAAGTAAAGAAAATATGTTAAGCTACAGTGGAGAAAACGGTATTCTTTCCCATTTAAACGCATAAAGTTCCCGCTATCTACATCTAAACATTACTGACCACCTTCATCAAGTTGAAGATTATGTCAGAGTCGTGTGTAATTTTTGCGCAAATAGGGTGACAAGGCCGTTAGTTTACTAAACTGATTGCTGATTTAAAATTGAAAAAAACTAGAGACCATGTATACCGATAGCTAATATAAATCATTGCAGTAACATTCATTGAAGAATGGTTAAGTGTAATGTGTGTCTGTTGCATAAATATCTGTACTTGTATTATCCGATTTTTCTGACTTGCCCGAGTTATTTTTAGAACAGAATAGTTAATATTGTTAAATAGGTAATCAAGGTAACATTGAATATATAATCGTACACTTTCCTACTTGAGATAAACATGATCCTCGTGCAGCACGAGACCGCTGCGCTAACTTTACTGATATTTTCTTTCCCCCAATAAACGCATTTATATATTAAAACTATTATTTCCATTTCAAACAGGTTGGAGCCAGATCAGACGCCGGATCAGGCTCCAACCTGTTTGCTACTCAGATTAAAAGAATAGATAACATTTTTTTCCACAGTTTAATACATTACGTTTGCGTTTAAACTGGAAAGAAAGTGTATTCTCAATAAATACAGCTAAATACAGTCTCTTGCTGGCTGTAGGGAATACTCTTATTATTAAAGTTTTAAAATGTTTCAATCTAAAATATGCCAAGTCAGAAGAAAACACTAATAAACTAATGTGCATTTCGGCGTTGACATATATGTGATAATTGTAAGGGAGTAGAACATTCACTGGGTGGGAACGTACCCCGGATATTGCTATAAAATGAGCTCGATTCACATTTTTAAATTTCGATTGCGTCTTTCAATTACAAAACAATATATGCGAGAGGGGTGTGTTTTTTTCCGCGAGCACGTCGTTCATTTTGTCATTTGTTCCATCGTGTTTCGTTCCAAATCATGTATAATGCGTGTATTGTATGTGTATTGTGACACTTAAGAAACACTTGTCAGGTGCCGAAAAAGAAATAAATAAGAGAAAATTGGCATTTTCTTACCCTCGTCGATCTCGTTTTACGGCCGTTTTGTCAAAATAGAGCTCATTTTATAGCAATATCCGGGGTACGTCCCCCCCCCCCCCAGTGACATTGGTAACATGCACACTAGTACTTTCAAACACTTATTTTAAAGTCAAAGCAAAGAATGTATTTTGTGTAATATTTACAGCGTGTTAAATGGACGCAGTGCGGTACACGTGCATACCACTCGTATTTGAGATTATTTATAACAAATTTTAGGGTATAAACTGTCAAATTTTATACTTGTGTGGTTTTCCCTCAGTGTAAACAGTTACGTTCTTGTAAATCTTACGCAACATAGTTGGCTTTATTTGAATATAAGTCATTTTAAGAATTCCATAACGTTGTCTGCTTCAATAGTTCGTCTGCTTTATTGATGAGTGCGTGTTTTACTAATAAACATTAACAATATGAGTGTCAAACAATTTGGAACCTGATCAGACGCAGTGTTTAGCATAATCTGGACATAATCTACAATGTTGCAAATGTTAGCGTTGTTACACGTAGGCGTGGCAGTGAAAGACGATTGAGGGCCCTTAATGAGATCTAATAAACTCGGTACTCTTCGAACATTTCTCAACCATTTTCGTAACCTTGCTAAAGCGTTGTTCGGACCAATGAACGATATCTCTTAGTAATATTGACCGACACTTGCCCGATCTCATGAGTTGTCCTCAACCTGAAATGAAGAAATTGACAAAAATTGTCATATACAGTACTTAGTTTGTAGCTAGAACATACATGTACGCAATGCTACTTGGTATCTGATCAGGATCCAAACTGTTAACTGTACCAGTCAAATAGCGACCGGCAACACTATGTTTACTAACACATCAACACTATATCTAATACTTTTAACGGTTTCTTGTTAATATTCATTTAAATAGGTAAGCAGAAGGATCAGTTTGGCATCTGAATTCCTAGTGGGACGCTATACCTTAGCAGAAAAAACAACAAAATCCATTTGACCACTCGGATTTGGAAGATCGTAAGGTTACTACAAGTGCTACGATGGCTGGGGCTGCAGTTTTATCCCTACTCTTTGTAGTTGGTAAGTATTTACAATATGATTGATGTAAAATAAAACCTTTCTTATGACCACTAAATTGTTGATAAGTAGGTGATTTTAAATCCCCGTGAACGTAAACCATAAAGCTCCTTTAGGGGCTTCAGTTTTATGTTCACCTTGCTTGAAGCTGTTACCTGTTATTCAACCGGTTGGCATTTTTTCGTGGCCGTGACAGAGAGCTTTTACTGTATTTTAACAACTGGTATTTCGTTGTATATGTTACAGGGATTAATTGTTATAAGGGATTACACGTATACACGTGTACACGTACACATATACAAACGCTCCTAATATTATTGATTGAATATTTTATTATATTATAAACATTGTACCAGGATGATATAAAGAGTAACGACATTGCTGTTTGTGCATACGGCACTGCCGGTGGCATATCACTTCCTAACTATGGCATTGCTAATAGAATTTTAGTGTACATATATATTTTGTTTTTCGATAATAATTTGAACCCCATATAATGGTAAATACATACAGATAATTTATTGTAGCAAATAGAATGTTTAAAGCTGAGTATTACAAAATAAGTGACGAAGGTGCGAAACAGTTGAAAATAGGTATAGGACATTGACAAAAAAATGTGTTTATTTGGAAAGAATAACACTTAAATATCTCTTCGCTGTATGTTCAATCTTCGGCTGGTTACATCAGAAAAAAACGCTTGATCTGCTAATGAAATGTGTATCTGAATAAAATCTCAAACTGCATAAAAAATGGCAGTAATGGATTGATCAGCCAATCAACACTGTGTGTCACTCAGATTGTACAGTGGAGAAGACTGTATTCTTTCCCAAAACACGCGTTTACGCTGAAACTAATTTCCATTGCAAACAGTTTGGTGCCAAATCAGACGTCGGGTCAGCCGGCGACTGATCAGGCACAAACCAGTTTGTCATTCAGTTTCAAATGAGTCGTCAAATGCCGGTGTAATTTCAGCCATATTGTAAATTGCGTTTGCGTTTCGTTAACGCTTCTCTTCTGTAATATATCACCCATATTTGCAATGATTGTTGTTTTTTTTGTTGGGTTTTCTGTTGTTGTTTTTTACAATTTATTGGATAGGTTTAAATTACTTTTCAGGAATCTGTTCAGGACAAGATGTCAGAATTTTCAATGGCAAAACAGCTATACCACATGCCTATCCATGGGCGGCTCACTTTGTTTATTCATTTGACGATGGTTTATCTTATGGTCATTACTGTGGTGGTAGTCTCATATCAAACAGGCATGTTCTTACAGCCGCGCATTGCTTCCTAGAAAGAGATGACTTAACTTTTGCCGTTCAATTCGGTGATCACAACTTTGCTGAAGTCGAGGGAACAGAGCAAACAGTTGGCGTGGAAAGATGGATCTTTCCTCCCACTGCTGACGACATTGCCATAATTGTTCTCAGTGAAGAAGTCCAGAACACTAATGAAGTATCACCTATTAACATACTCAGAAGCCCAAGGTATTTCCAAAAGCTGATAGAAACACAGAAGGTGTGTACTTTAGCAGGCTGGGGCATGACCAAGTTATACACTGGATGGCAGCTATCTGATGTCCTACAGTTTCTCCAAATTAAGCTAGTTGATGACGATACTTGCATAGAAAGTGGAAACACTATACCGACGGGAAGTTTTTGCTATGTAGCGGCTAGAGAAGAATGTTCAGGTTCTTGCAATGGGGACAGTGGTTCAGGCATCTTTACGAGACGGGGAGGTGCTTATGTTCTTGTCGGAGTCCATACTCATCGTAAAAACAACTACGACGGATGTGCTACAGGTATCAAAGGTGCAATGGATGTTTCAAGGTACTACGAATGGATCGACAGTGAACTATCGGAATCGGAACAAGCTTAGCCCTAGGCTCATAAAGGGTTTGAGATGAGTCTGAAATAGTTCTACTTTTGACTTGTCCGGTTTGAACATTCTGCTCAAATCATATCAATCAAAAGCTTGATAACGATATCGAAGTCTCGGCCGCATACAAATTAACTAGTTTATACTGCCTCTCAAGGGATATCCAAAATAACCATAAGTTTGAGAAATAGTGAAGAACCTGATCGACGAGCTCTTTCATGGTCTACATTGTTTTCAAATGATGCATATTCTCGTTTTCTGCACATTAACCCATTATCCCATAAAACGACTTTTACGCCTTTAATTTAGTCTGCCACTGAAGAAAATAGTTCAAATTTATACATGAATATTTTTCATAATATTTTTTTTCTATTTTCTAGTAGATGGTAGCTTAAAGCAGGTTGAAAGTAAAGCTGAATGCGCCTTAAGGCGCAATCTGCTTTACTTTCAACCTGCTTAAAGTGGTCATGTATCTTCAATACTAGAAACAGGCTACGGGGTAATGGGTTAAGGTTGATAGGCACAGAGTCTGGTGGCAAATGATTATGTCTCTTTTGTGAAGGAAATGTTAACAATTACGGATTTGCCAAATCCGATAACCACAACTTTACCAACTTTTCAATATGGAAGTGGTCCGAATTTGTCTGCTAACATTGATGTAAATAGAAACTAAGCCATTTTTTGGTACTGTAACCATGGTGACACTCAAATAAAGATCTAATATATTCGACATTTGGGTCACATAGTTAGGATCATTATCAGATGTCTGCTTACTGTTTCCAGATACTGTCGTCTGTTTTTAATTCTAAAGGTACCATGCTTGGGCAATTTGCAAAGTTATTTCAAGACGAATGTCGAAAAGTTTGGATCCATATCAGACGCTGCCGCGTAATGCTGTGTCTGATCCGAATCCAAACAATTTTCAAAAATTAGTCGTGCTTAGTACGCTAACGGTTAGAAAAATTGTCTTCTTCAAATGTATAATCTGTTGAACGTTGAGTTTTATGTTGTTTAAAAAAAAAGGTCAAACAGTTTGAATCGTGTCTCATTTTTACCAATTTATATGTGTGTGTTTTCCCGTTATATTTGGATATTTTATACCATTAGGTTGAAAAAATATAGAACAGTACGGACACCAAAGTTATAGAGAAATTGAGTCTGAGATCGTTCTCAAGCATTTGAGTGGTCAGATTTGAGCTTTTCTTAAATCTGACCAATCAAATGCTTGAGTACGATCTCAGACTTAACTCAGACGATTTATAACCCGGAACACATGTTCTTGTTTATTATACAATTATTTACTTATGTTGCGGTCATTATGTGTTTGACGGACCGGTAGAAAAAGATATTCACCTCGGACTGCGTCAATGGTCACTATAATACTACTACTACTACTACTACTACTACTACTAATAATAATAACGACTTTAGTTCATGTGGATTACATATTTGGTATCGAACAAACAAACCAATTTTCAATATGGTCCACAGACTATCATTGTTGAAGGTAGATTATACGTAAAAACATTGACCAAAATATATGTAAATAATTATTTGACTGCCCTTATCAAATCATATAATTGTGAGTTGACATTTGCTATCAAATTGATTAAAATTTAATCTTCCTTCAAAATTCTAGATTATGTAAATTCTGTAAATATACTACCCTCCTTCAAAAGTGTCGTCCATTAAAACATGATATGAATATAAGAGAGACATGCGTGGTAAAGCGTTGAATACTTCTTATTAGTTCTCAAGCTTTTGATTGGTCAGAGTTAAGCAAAACGCTCAAATCTGAACAATAAAAAAATGAGAATGACTCTACTCAAACGCAATGATGGGGCAAAAACATGTACCAGAGAGTTTGAAAATGCATTCAGTACAGCCCAACATGATAGTATTAATGCGCATAAGAAATAATTGATTTTACTGATTTAATCTCAAAGAAGTATAAAATAATTTAATATTTCGATGGGGGACGTTACTTTTCTTGTATTAAAACAACTTTTCCCATTGCAAACAGCCAGATCAGAGGCCGGGTAACCCGGTGTCTGTTTGGCTCCAAACTGTCTGAAACTGTCTGAAACTCAGATAAAAAACATCAAAACCATATTCAAGAACTAGTGTATATTTCTAGTTTATTACTGTGCGATTAGTTTTATTTAACCCATTCCCCATTAATACGCATTTTACACCTCCTCTAGAGAAAATGTTAACAATTAATATATAAATAAAAGTCTTGACGTAATTTCGAAACTAGTGTCAAGCAGTTCTGATGAGACGCCGCGTAATCAAGATCCAAACTGTTTGTAAAGGCGTACTTTGGCTCCATCGACAGTGAACGGGTTAAAACAAAACTATCACAATATATTAAAATAGATAATATTACGCCAAAATGTGCAATAAGAATGGCCGATTTTTTCATCACTTCTGTTTCGAAATACAGAGAATCGTCTTTGAAATACAATGTAAACTAATGCTTTGAATGATGATTCCACACGACCAATTAGGAGCGGACGCAATGTTACTTCAAGAAAGATAATTTTAAGTTAGTTTCTCTACAAGGTGCAGCTTATTGCAAGACAAGAAATGCACAAAAGTTTCTGTCTCATTTTTTTATCCTGTACTATACAGTTACGTATTCAGAACTGGCTGGTCGCATATAGAAGGGTCGGTCTATAGCCCTCAAACCTCTCAAAACGTACCTTAAACACTTGAAAAAACAGTCCAAACTACTTTAATTCCTTAATATCTTATCAAATAAAACTTATAAATAATGAAAACACGTTGAATTAAAATTACATCTATGATGTTTTTCATTTCAAGGGGAGCAACTCGTACAAAACTTAAGATAGCTATACCCAGTTACTTCTAGATATTTACCCATTATCCAATAATGGTTTCTGGTTTTGAAGACACGCGTCCACTTAAAGTAGGTTCAAAGTAAAGGAGAACGCGCCTTAAGGCACATTCTGCTTTACTTTCAGCCTGCTTTAAATTACCATCTGCTAGAATATTGAAAAAACTTATTTTTAAAAGTGGCTTAGGGAGGTTTGGAGTGGTTTTGGGAGGTTTTGGGTCTGTAGACGGTCCGTGTATAGAAGGATCTGTACAGTACAAGGTTTAGCCATAAACATTACTATTTCTAATTGAATTTAAAACCTTAAGTATTCTCTCTATTTATAGATATATACACTAATTTACAGTCGTTTTATAGACTGACAATCCATGTAATTTAAATTTATCGTTTAACACACAAACGCCCTGAAACTTCAAATGAACAAGTGTAGTCCAAGTTATACTACTAGTACAGTGGAGAATCTGTTATTCTTTCCCGTTTAAGCGCAAACGTACGCAAACGCAAAGCACTAAAATGTAGAAAAGAACAACTTTTGGACAATTCTGATAATTCTTGTTTATCTTGGTGGCAAACAGTTTGGAGCCTGATCAGACGCCGGGTTACCCGGCGTCTGATCTGGCTCCAAACTGTTTGCACTGTAATGCCTAGGTCACACATTCACGGATGAGCCTCCCGGACGGCTACGGATTCAATCCGCCAGCATCCGTAATGGTCCGTAAAAGCTCGTACAGGCCCGTGCCTGAACCTTGACCATCCGTAGGTGTGGTTCCACACCGTACTGGTTTTTTGAACATGTTAAAAAAACCAGTACGGATAAAACTCCGTACTGGTCCGTGCTAAACTGTACCGAGCCCGTATTAATCCGTACCAAAACGTAGCTAAACCGTTCTAACCCGTACTGGTCCGTAGACACCTGGCCGAGCGTCCCAGTACGGATTGGTACGGACCAGTACGGGTTAAGTACGGTTCAATACGGCTTTCTACGACTGTGTACGGGGAGACTAAGTACACGAAATCGGACTAATACGGTTCAAACAGGACGTCTACGGTCCGATACGTTTCAACACGGATAGTGCCGGATTAATACGTGTTGCTACGGGCTGACACGGTCACATAAGTTCTAGATCGGATTAGTACGGTTCAGTACGGCGTTAATTTTAATTTCAGGCGGATAATTAAATTGAAATACATCGAAATATACTTGTGTGAAAACACATTTCCATTTTCTCAGTGTTTATGGTCTTGTTTAATAACTTCTTTGATTGTGTACGCAATGAGCGATAGAAGACAGGAACTAAATAAAGGCAAGAGAGGAGATGGTGGATGAGAGTCTGGTTTCATAGAAGACAGCTTCGTGGCCAATACATGTATGATACATTAATGAATGAAGTAAGGATAGAAAATCCAGAGGCATTCAGAAATTTTGTAAGTTGTTCGCGGAGCTTCTTGAAAGACTTCGCCCGAAGATAGCTAAGGAATACGCTTGTTATAGGAAAGCCGTCAGCCCTAGGATAATACTTGCAATAACTTAGAGGCACCTTGCAAAAGGGGACAGTTACAGGTCACTGGTGTATGGATTTAGGGTAGCACACTACACCATAAGTGCCATTATGAAAGAATAATGCAAGGTTAGTATCGAGAAATACATGGAAGAGGTTGTAACCACTCTTTCCACTCCTGAAAAATGGCTGGAAGAGGCACGCCATTTCTAGGAAAGATGGAACTTCCCACATGTTCTAGGTGCACTAGATAGAAAACACGTGGACATCAAACAGTCGAAGGGTGGTGGATCGCTGTACTTTAACTATGAAGGTTAAAAAATTCAATAGTTCTGATTGCCCTTGTGGACGCTGATTATAAATTCCTCTTGGTTTATGTGGGTACAGAATGCGGGTGATCGGATGCACAGAGTTAATCGACGTCTCACTTGGATCAAAATTGTCGGCAAAGGTTCTTTTTAAGAAATCGCTCATAAATCGGGGAACACAATCGAAATAAGGGGGAAATACCTTTCTATCCTTGGTTTTGGTGAGCATATCATGTGCATTTTTTATGTGTAGGCATTATTAGTCACAGTTTGCATTATATGTGTATGCATTTGTATTGCCATGTTATGCCACTGTTGCCAAAATAAAATCAATTAATCTAAACAGTAGACACGTTAGTTCGGTAGAACAATTTAGATGATTAATACATGTTAACGTCTTCACTGCAAAAAATCTTGTCTCATCAGGATCCAAACTATTTGCATATGGAATAATGTTTGATTTTGGCAGCGAAGGAAAAACAAATAGTAAAACCTCTCAGTTACGACAACAAAATGGTGTTCATTAAAATGGTAAGGTATTTAAAACAGGTTCCTGATTAAAGAAAATTGAAAGTACAACAGAAAACCCGCGCAAGAGCTTTCTAATCTACTTTCACCTTGCTTTCAGCTGTCAACTGTCTTTTTACAATCAGAAAGCCTTCTTTTTAGTGGTCATGTCTGTGTAAAATGAACTTCCGCCAAACAATAATAAAAATAAGTGTTTGTGTAGTTCTCTGTGTGTGTACATCCGTATGTACCCGTAAGTCTCCGCCGCAAACTGTAGTAGCCCGTACGAAATCGTATTTCGCCGTAGCAAACCGTATTACTCCGTGTTTATCGAGTACGGTGCTACGTATTATTCCGTGAAAATCCGTAAAAGTCCGTGAGTAACCGTACCAATCCGTTCTGTTCCCCGACAATTAAAAGCTAATCCGCGATACTCCCCGTAACTAAACCGTAGAAACCCTTCTGACCCGTTCTCATACCGTAGAAACTCACGGATCTATCACAGTCCGTAGCATTTTCGTCCGTACTCATCCTGGACTGTCATCCGTGAATGTGTGACCCAGGCATATATAATAGTTTTAGCGTAAACGCGCTTATTGGGAAAGAATAACAGATTCTCCACTGTATTTAGGTAATATACATGTATGTAAAAATGACAATGCAGACCTTGATCAGCGGGCTCTGTAGGCTCTGTAGGAGCCCTGTTTTCTTTGTCTATATTCTTAAAAAGGCCATGAGTATGCTCAACATGTGCACTGTAAAAATGTGTACTCATAATAATAATAATGATGATAATAATAAAGACCATTTCAAGAGGGTAACACAATTCGAACACACAAGCAACTAATCTCCCTTGTGGTCCTCACCAATGGGGTTC
Organism: Gari tellinella; assembly: GCA_922989275.2. Lineage (NCBI taxonomy): Eukaryota > Metazoa > Mollusca > Bivalvia > Cardiida > Psammobiidae > Gari > Gari tellinella. Next base: position 40,373,034 of record OV277869.1, on the reverse strand, counting down.
AGTGGGTTAAAACATGCCTGACTGCTAGACTGTTTCTATCAAATGGCATTGATTTCTTTAACCCCTTCATTCCTATGACGTCATCAATTTTAAACGATTGTCGTTTGCTTTGATTTCTCAAATTAACATTTTAGATATTTTGGATTAAGAAATATAAGTCTGCGTGTAATTCAGTTTGGATCCAGATCAGACGCCGCGTTACGCGGCGTCTGATCTGGATCCAAACTGTTTGCAAATGCAGGTTACTATTGTATTCGGGGTAAGGCGGCGAAGGAGTGAACATTAGCATTTTATAGCATAGGAAGACGCTGCAGTAAAATGAAATTAAGTTGTGTGGGATAAAATGAACCTTGAATTTGTTAGCATTTTGTACACTATTTGATTCCAGATGTTATGTCAGGTACATCGATGTGTGGCCATGATTCACTCAGCAGCATCACACTCGAGTTAGAATTCACTCACTCAAAGATACACGATCATTGAATTAAAACCATTCCAAAGACTACTGTTTAAAGTTGACAAGGTCACAGCAAGGACACTTTTAAGATTCTATTTTGATCCGACTTTATTTTATTCCCAACCATGGAGTTCTCTCTCTTCACTTAAATTTGTCTTTATATCTTTCTAATGTGCACTAAAATACATCTTAGCCCAATCTCATTTCAAAAGGTTTGGATCAAGAACAGATACCAAATACAGGTACTTAAGCTTAAGAGGGGTAATATGTGTGGCTTTGACGGTGTCTATAAGGAGCATCTAGTTTACGGGGATGTGACATCTCTATATTGCCACTTTAATGAACAAATTGTCGTATGTCCCATTGAACCTTAAGAAATGTGTAATAGTTACTCTTCACAAAGGGGGAGGTAAACCTAAAGACGACCCCAAGAACTATCGTGCAATCACGCTATCTTCATGTATTTTGAAATTGTATGAAAGTGTTTTGCTTGAGCAATTAAAAAGCAACTTAGATATAAATACGAAAGACTCAAGCAGGAAACGTAACACAAACAATACACCCACCTCTCAAGCAGAACACACACACACAGTCATACCACAACAAACACACACACACACGCAATACCATTCCTTCATCTACACACTAAATAGAAAACAACACGCAAGACAAACATAAAGCTAAGTGAATATAGGAGCCCGCCTTGGTACGGTCAGTAGCAATCAATAATTAATTATAAATTAATTAATTATTAACAACCACTGGGGGTTGAACTTGGGTTTAGGGGCGCCCAACCTCACTCTTATCTCCTATATTCACCTATAAAGACAAACAGTGTACATAAAATGTCTGTTCATGGTCTTCAAGGTGGATTTCAGAGTAATAGAGGCTGTATCATGACATCGTTTGTTCTGAGAGAGGCCATTTCATATAGTCATGAGAATGAGAGTACTTTGTATGCATGCTTCTTGGATGTAAAACATGCATTCGACCGAGTTTGGCACGATGTCTTGTTTTACAAACTGCACATGTATGGTTTACCGTTATTAGTTATTACACAATGTAATAGAAATGCACCGTAATATGTCAAGCTGTGTTTTGCATAAGGGTTGTATGTCAGACTGGTTCTCTATTAAACAAGGGACCAGACAAGGGGGCATATGGTCACCATTTCTGTACCTGTGCTTCATCAATGAATTAATTGAAAATCTTGTTAAATTAGACGCTTGGTTTTCTTTGGGTGAGAGCAACAGCTTTTGTGCCCCTACTGTAGCTGACGATATCCTTTTGTTTCACTTTCACAGAAATCCTTACAGACAATGTTACACGAATGTTACCGCTATTCGTACTTATGGAGATACCAGTACAATGCTAGTAAATGTGGTGTACCGGTTTTTGCACATAAGCAACAAAGACAATGTTTTAATAATGTAACCTCTTTCTTTCTTTGGGTTGATCTTTTACCAACAGTAAAGCACCTAGGAGTTTTATTTGAGAGGGATAAAAAATCTCATACTGTAACTAAAGACTCTTGTAATAAGCTTAGGGGTACATTTTTCAGCTTGACAAATTACGGTTTTAACGATAATGGCTTACAGTCGACCAGCTACAAGCGCATATACAACGCAGTAGTTATACCTAAAGCGTTGTATGGGTGCGAATGTTGGCCACCGTTCAAGACATTAAGCCAGTCCATTCATTGATTCCCACTCCATTGTTCCCACTAGGTGTCAAAATAACTGTAAAGCATGGGAAGCGTGCGCTCAGCCAATGTCAGCAATCTCAAGTTTTCTATGGCCCTCACATGCTCACACTCAAGAGTTTTTTCAATGGGTTTTACAAACCCAACTATCCTATTATAGGTACGGGCCTCACATGAAACGGCTGACTGATTCTTTGCCTAGACATATGTACAATATTATAACAGTAAAAGCATGCTTTTCATGATTTAATCCTTACTTTTTTCAGACTAGGTGTTACCACCCAAGCTTGGTCATGTAATGTCTTAAAGTTCCCCCGAGTTACTGTCACTTGAGCGAGCCCATCGTTTATGCTTAAAGTATATACAGGGCTTTAGCTCAAGGACCAGTACAGACTGCGTTTTGAGTATGATCGATTGTCTGCCTATTGCTTTGGAAATAGATCGTAGGAAACTTACCCTTTTAGGCCAGTTATGCAGGCTTGAAGCCGACTGCGCTATAAAGCAAATGTTTTTATTTAGGTTAAGCTCCTATTTCTTAAACAATGTTAAACTTGGTTTCATGCCAGATATAGATAAGATACTGATTAAATATGGTCTTAGGCATTTCATTGTCGAATACTTAAATGGGGGAACATTTCCTAAAAAGGATTGTTGGAATCGTACTATTAAAAGAGCGATAAGGAACTCTTACGTCTTAGATTGGAACACTCGGACATCAGTAGGAAAGTTTAGTAGATTTAGGTCTGTTCACTGCACGTACCAGATATTTGAGCTATGGACATTTGCACAGCGGTTTCCTGGACAGTTGAATTTTGTCAAATCAGCGGCTCAATTAGTAGCCTTTTTAACTCGCTATGATGAGATTTGTTATAAGTGCGGGAGGAATTGTAATAACCTTAATATAGCTGACCATCTTATTTTAGATTGCAGAGTCGTTACACCTCTGAGAAGGCAATTTGGAAACCCGTATTTGTAGTTTGTTTGGACGACAGGTCTAGGCTTCCTTTATTACTTTAAATAGAAATGAATTTGTAATTACAATATTAGGGGTGTACCACCCACTTGTTGAAACAGCGCTACCTACCGATCGCTGTTATGACGACTTAGTCTCGTGCTTACTTAAATTTGCGCACATCACTCGCATAAGCAATATAATCTAATACGAGGTGTAAGTGATTAAGCGATGGTCACTTGGGGATACAACGGAACCTTTCTAAATCGGAAGTCATACGATGATTTTTCTATGTGCTGTGCTGCCTTGAGTGGAATTGAAGTGATTCAGAGCTTTCTTCTTTACTTCTACACTGCTTAGTGCGGTCTGCTTATTGCTTTATTAGTGTCCGTTTAGGGCGACTCCGCTGTATGGTAACCACTGAAGGTCCTAGATACTCTTGAATTTGCTACGCAGCTTTGATGCTTTAGGATATTTGCCTTTGTGATGCGGTGTTTTTATTGAACAACAGCAGCAGCAAGACAAATACTGAAAATAATGTTAATCATTATAGTGACTGCAATACGGTGTCGAAGCAGTTAAACGTTATACTTACTCTCATCAATTCTGTAAATTTCGTTTCGATAGAGATTTGGTATATAGAGAAGGTACAGTTTTATAGTGTTTCTTGTTAGTTGTGTGCATAAATCCTGTTGAATAATCTCTATTGTTTTCGTTCTGTTTTCGTTTAAATAGAGATCTATGTTTTCAAAGGGTTTAACCCGCTTTATCATGCTGAATTGCGTCGGCTACAAATAATAATATTGAAACAACAACAACAACACCTCATAATCAGTTTTAACGCTTTATAAACTTAAAGAGAGTTTAGTTTGAGTGGCAAACAGCTATGATACAGACCAGACGCTGCCTTACGCGGCGTCTGATATGTATCTTAACTGTTAACCAAGTCACACTTAGCATGATAAGGGGTAATGCTGCTGCACATCATCAAAGTATTGTTCTCTTTTTCTGTTTTATTCACTGTGTGTCTTGGTGGTCGCAATGCATCTTGATGTCAGTTTACATTAGATAATGGTGATCACTAGGTCATATAACTTTTGAGGACAATATTCTGTACTCTCCAACATGTATATAATTATGTAAATGTTTTTGTGTGTGTTTGTCAATTTGCTGTTTATTGTGTGTCGTAAAGTTCATGATACAGGGTGTTCTTCGTAAATTTTATACATGTACACATAATTATGATCACGTGTATTTAGAACATGTTTATGTGTTATTTACATGCCTATATAATGTTTGTGTTGTTTGTCTAGTTGCTCATACTATGTGTTGTATTTGTCTTCTTGTAATCTTCATATTATGGAGGAAATAAAGATATATATATGTTTCGTTTGTGTTTGTAACTTTATTTGTACGGGGAATAATGGATCTGCTCCACTGTATCTGACAACCCCATTGACAATGTAGATGTCCTAATTATTTCCTTTGCAAACAGTTCGGAGCCAGATCAGACGCCGGGTAATCCGGGTCTGATCAGGCATCAAATAGTTTGCCAGTAATATTTACATGTAAATGAATCATGAGTACATGTTAATGTATTTTTTATTTTTTTTTTAAAAATCTTTTTTCAACATTTCATTGCAATGCGCTTGCGTTTCGTTTGCGTTTGTACGGGGAATAATGAGATCTGCTCCACTGTATCTGACAACCCATGTCGATGTCCTACGATATTTTAGTTAGTTTACGAGGCGCATTGGCAGCCATAATTAGCCATTTACTCCAGGATTCACTACAGGCAAAATGAAGTATTCTCCTTTATCTTTATAGCAATTACTGTGAAATTATTATTTACGACTGTTGCCACGTGAATAAAATACAATAGCAGAGAGAAACACCCGTTCTTTACAATTGCAACTGTGTGTGTTAACCATTTCACTCTCAATGACGTCAAAAAGCGAATTTGCAAACAGTTTTTATCCTGACCAGACACGCGAAACGCGGTGCCTGATCAGGATCAAAACTGTTTGCCACTTGTTTTGAAATAACGTGAGTAATACTGCCTTAAATCTTACTTGAAATGGTATTTCAGACACTAATATTGCAACGGTCGGCGATGAAACAGTGAAGGGGTAAAAATTTCACGAAAAATCGACAGTAAAAGGGTTAAGCTAATTTGCACATGATGTTACTTATCCTGGTGTCTGATTTGGATTCAAACTGTTTGACGGTTGTCAACCTTTTACAATGTATCACTTAAAAAGGCAAATGTCTTGGATTGAATAAACCAGACAATTCATACTACTGCTTTTAGCAGGGGGCATCGTTGCAGTATAAGGGGTCCAATGGAGAAGACGTTATTCTTTTCCAATGAAGGAACATAAAGAACGCGTTTACTCTGAAACTATTATTTCCATTTTAAACAGTTTGGATCTTGGTCGGATCCCGGATAACCCGGCGTCTGACCAGGCTCCAAACTGTGTGCCATTCAGATTAAAAGGATAAGTCAAAGTTGTCAAACTCTTGTTTTTTCTACATTATATTGCATTTGTGGTTGCGTTTGCGTTTATACGGGAAAGAGTAGCGTCTTTAAACCACCAAACACTTAAACCCATAATTGTTATCTTAAGAAATAACTCACAATAAATAAGTTATCAAGTGATATATATATATATATAGGTCAAGATACCTTGGTCTATATAGATCAAAATGCCATGGTATTTTCACCGTCAGATGCGCCTACAGTCGACATTGTCAAACCGTTTTGATCCTGATCAGACGCAGTATCAAACAGTTTGGATCCTAATCAGACACCGCACAAGCCGCGTAACCTAATTTGACAATTCTGACTAGATCTATGTACGTTTATCTCAATGGCAAACATCGGGTTACGTTAAAAATAATAGTTGGGAATAACGTCTTCTCCGCTGTAAATGCCGATGCACACGTGTGCCTCGAGGATGTGACGTCAGTGCGCCAGACGTTTTGAACTGTCGGCTGCTTCCTTTTACATACAATGTAGGTATCGAACTTAAAATTTAGGTATTTTTACTTAGGAAATACATGTTTAAGATTGCGTAATGCGGCGTCAAATCAGTATCAAATACTGATTAGTAGAGCAAATAACCATTGTTCTCGGGTAAGGCAGTGATGGGGTTACATGTAATATAATCTGACCAGTCTTCAAACTGTTTGCGATGGAAAAATATAGTTTGATCATTAACGCGTTTATTGGAAAGAATAAAGTTTTCTCCATTGTACAAATACTTCACATGTGATCTTTTACAACAGCATGACCAGAATAGCCACACTGCCAATACAATCATGAATATATTGATACCCCAAACAAATGATTATGTGACAATCTGATACAAAGCACCAAACTCGTAAACATAGATAGAAAATGTCTCAACCGATTTTGAAGAAAAAAAAACACAACAGAAAAACATAAGCCTATTACATGAATTAATCCTTTAACATACATTGTAAGTACATGTAGTACTGTTTTTTTTTTTTAAAAAAATCATTAAAGAGTTATACAACTCATTTAAACAATAGAATTGGTTTTTGTTTGAATTTCGAAACTAATTGGTGAACAATTACATTACCCCACAAAGATTTCAGAGCAATGACAGATCCATTACAGCCTGAAAAATTAGTCGTGTTTTTTATTTCCCCTTGTTCTGTTGCACTTGACCGTGGTTGGTTTGTTTTGTTTGTTTCTTTTAAAATAGATCATGACCATACACCGAGTAACTCAGCGTCTGATCAGTATCCGAACTGTTTGCTTAAATATAAATTTTACCTGTGCGTGGAACTTAAAAGAAGTACTTAATTAACACATTAAAATGCAGACGACCAGATGTTTTATTAAAAAACGACATTAAAGAAAGAAATCACTATTGATTACCTTTAAACCTTATGTGTTAAAGGAAATATTGTTTGACATATAGCAGAATGTCTCTACAACGTTATTGAGAGAATATTGTAAAAGGCATGTAACAGTATTTAACCCTAACGATGAGTAAACTTGTCATCTATGAACAGTGAACCTGTCACGGAGGAGAAAACGTGATCTATGCAATCATTGGAGAGCTTCTGGCCCTATCACGGAGATCCTAAAAACCTGAACTATTTACCATTTCTGCAATATATGCAGTATATCATTTAATTCAATTCTTTATATTAAATCATTTCGCTCTCAATGACGCTTAAAGGCGCGTTTGCAAACAGTTTGGATCCTGATCAGGGTTAAAATTGGACCATTCTTAATTGAAAACTGGAATTGTCCATCTGATATGTCAGGGGGTAATTGAGAGAATATCGATACCACTTCTTTTTAAATGTTGAACTTACAGATATTGCCGGTACAATGACGATAAGTGTCCCCCTCAGAATTGTGTCCCCGGATCATTTTCCGACGTAGAAAATTGTCCTCCCGGGTTATTTTTCTACATGTACGCATGGGGGACATATTTCGTTGACGAACTAAGACTCAATGACAATTTTACCTGGCGTCTGATCTGGCTACAAATTGTTTGCAACCAAAATCATTGTTAAAGCGTAGACGCGTTCATTTTGAAAGATGAACGTCTTCTGTACTGTATAAGTAAAAACTAATTTTGTTCTGTATAAAAAAATCTAAATTTAATTCATTCGTGAACATCAGACTGTTATATTTTTCACTCGTGGCCTCGCTGAAAATTAATTTCGATTTTACACCAAAAATAATAATTTATAACTATACATTTACTATTACTATAAAGTTATCCTCTAATTCTCTACTTTACGCACGTGCGTTTGTACTACACTAACGTTTCTGTTGCAATCCGTGAATTTCAGGTCAGACGCTGGAAACATGGTGTCTGATCTGGCTACAAACTGTTAGCCACTCAGATAAAGGAATTTGTCGACATTTTTATCTAAGTGGCAATTAGTTTGGACTTGATCAGACACCGGGTTTTTAATTGGGAAAGAATAACGTATATTACCTAGAATGTGTTTATTTTGATAGCACTATGATAGTCTCTAATAATTCGTAACTGAATGACATTGAACATTCACTTGTTTGTATAGTTATTATGTAATTGTATGTATGTTGTTTCCATAATGAGACTTGAATAAAAATTATACATAGCATAAACAATATTAAAAATATTATGCACTGATACAATGGCAATTTTCTGTTTATTTCACTACAACGGCTGACAATAATTAAACACCTTGTTATTTCCCTGATATCTTTATTTTAAGATAAAAAAACTGATATTAGCTATCAATTAATTGTCTTCTTTTATGGCAAGATTTTTGGTCCAAAATTGGATCTTAATCTTTAACTATTTCTCTGCTAACGGCGCCAAAAGGCGACATTGCAAAAAAAGTAAAAAAAAGAGTCGTGGTAGAAGGAGGTCTTCAAAACAAAATTTAAAATGTTGACGTTTTTGTTTTAATCTGAGTGACATACAGTTTGTTGTTTTTACTTGTACCTAAGAAGTACTTGTGTTAGGTCTTGAGCTTTCCCCTTGCGAGTTAGAAATTAACCGTGTTTCCATTGATTTCCATCAACTTTTACTAAGTAACTTTAACATTGGGACTTGTAAATCAGATTAAAACAGTTGAGTCGTGGGTTAATGTGAACTGTTGATGGACGGCATGTCAATTTGTATTAACACCAAGGCCAACTAGACACCTAAAAGTACGTGAAATTTGGCAAAAACTCATACACTAAAAGTACATGTATTGTTAACCCCTAAGATTCTTCTGCTATTGACGCTTTTTGAAAACAGTGCACATCCTGATCAGACAGCTCCTAAAGGAGCTGTCTGAACAGAGTGCGCACTGTTTTTATTGGATTGGTCGTACATAATTCTGCAGTCTTTTCTTATAAAGTGAAAGTTATACCCTAAGATTTTTCTCCTATTGACGCTTTTTGAAAACACAGCATATTCATATTAGACAGCGTTTATGTCTGTTGTCCCTACATGTAACAGTTTAGCATAAAGTAAATATTGATAGTAACCATCTATAATATCGTATAGATTGAATTTAAATCATGTTTGAAGACGATTGTTTCAAAGATAGATTACAAAGACTAGAATTTACACATCCACCCCTGAAACTTCAAATGGACGATTCCAGTTTTCAATTAAATGATTATTCTATTTTCGATTATTAAAGGGTTGTTTTGAAAAACAAACAAATATATGGAATAAAATACAAACAGTGCACACATGTACCCTGTTTGCATAGGACAAGTGTACCCTTTATAAATACACCTTTTGTAAAAAAACAAGTACAATGCTCCCTCTCTATATACAACGACATCCAATGGGACACAAACAATGTGTTCGTTGATCGGAGGGAGTTGTTATAGGGAGATAAATTGATTTATATTTGCATATTTGCCGTTACGCGGCGTCTGATTTGTATTAAAACTGTTTGTCACTCTTCATAATACTTTTTCTATCAAAATGTCCAATATGCAAAATTGATGAAACCAGCAAACGACAACTTTAAGCCGACGATATTGCAGCCGTGAAAGCTGAAGATATAATTGTGTTGTTTTTCAAACAGTGACAATGGTCGTTTTCAGGAGGGAGTCGTTCTGGGGAGGGTCGTTGAAGGGAGGGAGCAATTTATTCATGTACTCGTCGCTAGTGCTCAGCGAGTTAAAACAAGGAGAATGTGATGTTAAACGTTTTGACTGGTTTCAACCTTTATTTGCAATGGACATAACGTTTTTAGCAGTTTCAGTTTCAGTTTTTATTTTCAGCTCCAACATGCTGTGCATGTTTATCGCCATAAACAAAGTGAATACATAAGCGGTACATATTTCATAGCAGTAAGAAGAGTATAACATTACAAATAAATAATTGAATATGCAAATTAACATGTAGTTTAACTGATCAATACATTCTAAGTTTGTATCAGTTTATACATCATTGTAGTCTATTATGAGAAAGCGTTTACCACCTATGATATATATCTGTATAAAGGAGTGGGCAACCAACTCACGCAGAAGAACTCCCTTATACACGGAGAACATGTAACAAGGTAGAAAACAAATGAATGATTCCTATTGTAAAGTATCACCTTTATATCAGCTCACGCAATAGAACCTTTGTAGAATGGTGTACATGTAACAAGGGAGATAACCGCGGAGTAGCCACAGTGGACATAATAAATAGTATTTCCTATTGTGAATGGATATAGCAATTTCAACAATAGAGTTACAAGGGAAAGAACTGCATATTGGGAAATCATCATTCTGAAATAATCAACATTTCATCGCATCGTCCCTTATCATTCCTCGGCGCTATATGACCTGTCAATGTCGCAGTATCGACGAACACAGCGCAAATAATTCTCCACGGTGGGTTGGATCTCGTATGCTGCTAAAACAGCGAATGAGATTGACCAAGATCATCGTCCAAAAATTATCTTCCTGAAATCGTTTTCCTGAATCATTTTCCTGAATTATTTTCTTTTCCTCTCATCGTCCATCGCAATTCATAGGCGCTATATGACCTGTTGGTGTTGAAGTGCCGAAATACCCCAGCTCAGATATTTCCTCAGTGTGTTTGACCCAATTCGCTCTTTCGTAGCAAATGAGATTGATCGCAATCATCGTCCAAACACAACCATCCTGTTTTGGTCCAATGCGTTGTTTTGCAGCAAACGGGATTGGCCAAAATCATCGTCCTGAAATCATCTTCCTGCAACCATCCCCATGAAATATTAATCCTGAAATCATCACAATCTCATCTCATCATCCCTCGTCATTCGTTGGCGCTGCATGACATATTATATCTTCTCTTATTATGATCATCATTTTATTTATGTTTTACTTTTTATTTTATAATTATTTTCATTATCTTTTAACTGCTTTGATTCTATCTCGATGTACAACGCCATTGAATACATAGTTTGTAAAAATAAGCGTTTAACCAAATTATTAAGTTTCAAGTTTTATATCGTACCCAAGGGATATAAGCAGTGACAATTTCCTGTCATTACTGAAAATGTATGCTTATTTCAAACTTGGTGGACCTTTTTATACAGGTAATTAACGCTTTCACCAGTTATATACAATTATAAAAGCAATAACCCTTCCACTCTCGATGAAGCCAAAAGCAAATTTGCAAACAGTTCGGAGACTGATCAGACGCCGCGTAACGCGGCGTTTCATCAGGATCCAAACTGTTTGAATCACGTATCGATATGTTTTAAGTCATACTACATTGAATCTTACTTTGAAACGATCTTGAAAACAACAAAAATTAAGCAGACGACCAAGAAATGGTGAAGAAGTAAAAATGCTCACGAAAAATTTTGCAGTGGAAGGGCTAACACTTGGAGACAACACCTTCATTATCATATTGTTGTTAACTATTCTCTTATTCTACCTAGGTCGGCGCCATATGACCATTTCATGTGTCGCGGTGCCGTAAAACCCAACTCAATCAACCAAACATATTCTACCTAGTTCAATAACAACACAAAAGAAATAAACTATCATGATAAAAGAAAATCAAACATGCACATTCAAAATACTAGGAGAAACTTATGTTACGCTATTATATGATTCTCGTTTTATGTTTGCTAAATAAACGTATCGAGCTAACTTAATCAATGTGCCCCTCTGTGAAGATGTCATAAGAGATTTAAATTTCTGTATAGTAGGCCAAGAACAATAATAATTGCTGAAACATGTTTTTCTAATTTCTCTATAATATGGACATACTAATATAAAATGAAACTCGGATTCGATGGCACCTGCACTACATTTAGTACATATTCTATTAATTCTGTCAATGTTTCTATATCTTCCTTCTTCAATGGCAGGTCTATGCGCGGAACATCTTAACCTAGTTAAAGCAACTCTTTGTTATTATTATTAACGCAATGTAGGTATTTTTCAAATTTAAAAATTGGTTTAATTGCAGCATATGTATCTAAATTAGATGAATTACTAATTTTTGAATACCAGTACTGTAGATACTGATCACGTATTCTTTCAGCTACATTGTCAATCTGTAATTTTGACACGTTCTGAGCATCAAATAAAAAACTAAACCCTGCTTCAGAAAGTAGATGCTTGACTTCTAGAGTCCACTGATTTATATACTGGCCATTGTCGTCTCTCATGTCATAAACCTTGTAAATAAGTGAATCAGGTGACTGTAGTATTCTGTACCAATATTTAATAATATCAATATTTCGCAAGATGTGTAATGGGAATCTTCCTAATTCTCCGTATATAGCTGCATTTGGTGTTTGTTGTCTTACACCAAGAACTTGTTTTAAAAATTTCAAATGATTTCTTTTAAAGTCTGGACCCTTGTGAAAGCCCCAAATTGGTGATCCATAGTTTAAAATCGGCAAAATCATTGCCTCAAATAATTCTATTTTTTCTGAAACGTTTACTCAATAACTTCAAATAGGGAATTTAAAGGAAAAAGGGCTTTTCTGGCTTGATTTGCTAAAGTCTTTGTGCTTTATAAAACTAACCATTAGCAGACATTGTTATCCCTAAATATGTAAATTCTTGCACAACCTTAAGTTTTACTGTATTGAAATGAATATCAAACTTTTCTCTGTAATTGTTCCTTTTAAAAACCATAAAAAACTGTTTTATCTGTATTAACATGAACATTCCATTTCGTACAATATTGTGACAATTTAAACAACAGATTCTGTAAACCTTCTTTAGTATTTGACAATAGTACTGTATCATCAGCAAACAACAATAAATATAACTGTATTTCATCAATAGTAACGGAGTCCATTAGATCATTTTGTAAGTTGGCATACATGTCATTAATAAAGAAAATGAATAGTATCGGGGAAAGTGGCTTCACCTGTTTGACACCTATGTAGCTTTCAAAATTGTCCGACAGTAAACCGTTAGCTCTAACACAAAGCTTCACAGACTCATAGATAGCTTGTAGCATTGATATAACTTTTGAAGATATGCCACAATTTATCAATTTAAACCAAACCCCGTTACGATAAACTAGATCGAACGCCTTTTTAAAGTCTATAAATGCACAGTACAATTTCTTTTTCTCATGATTTATGATTTTGTTTATTATAGATTGTAAAACAAAAACACAACCAGTGGTACTTTTGTGCTGTCGGAAACCAAATTGAAAGTCACTTAATATGTCATTATCCTCTGCTCACTTACGCAGTCTAATATCCAATAACATAGAAAACAGTTTAGAGAAAATGCTAGTCAGAACTATTGCACGATAATTGTTAACATCATTCAAATTACCTTTCTTTGGCACAGGAACAATAATACCCCGTGCCCAACTGTCCGGGTATATACCGTTATCAAACATGTAATTAAATAGTTTACATAGTATCGGAAATAACACAGGTTTACACTCAATAAAAATTTCGAGTATAAGCTGGTCAACACCACCACTTTTACCCGGCTTCAAATATTCAATAGCCTTATCAACCTCTTCCAAACTGAAACTATGATCTAGCTGTTCCACACTAATATTTAAGTTATTTTGTATCAGTTCAGATTCAACCTCAAAATCTTGAAATACATTGTTACCAGAAAATAAATGCTTAAAATGCTCGTAAAAATCTGCATCGGACAACTGATTAACAGTACTTTTCTTTTTAAATTTGCGAATTTCGGCCCAGAACTTTTTCGGGTGTGAGCTGGCTAAATTATGTAACTTTTCTTTCTGTTTCGTTTTAAAGGAGGACTGCGCATGTCGTTTTACTTTCCGGTATATACGGCGCTTGTTTATAACTACCATGCTATTGGCCATTGTTCTACACCTTTTATATATTTTATTAGCTGATTTCAATTCACGCCGACTTATTTCACACTCATTATTAAACCATGGATTAAACAGATTGCAATGTTCATAATAGAGCTGTAGTGTGTTCGCTTCAATTTAGGTGTAATCCATTTTACCAAGTTGATGTGACATTGCCTATAAACTGGATGAGTCCATTTTTATTTTACGGATTTAGCTGGGAAAATCTACATACCGCATCTCTGACCGAACGGATCAACACACTAAAGTGCGCATTTGGAATTAACATAAATAATGAGGTATAAGTGACTTGCATATGGAGCTTGCTAGATCGATCTTTGAAACCAAACGTAATTTAACTAATGTCTTCTTTATTTATACATCTACCAAAAAGCCGGTATACTAAATTCATCATATTTCCAAAATTTGCCTACACTAGAAATTATTCGTGGATGTATCAACTGTGCGCATTAATTTGACTCGAAAAGTAACACAAGTCATATATCTAACCGTTCACATGTAGTGCAATGGTCTTGTGATTAACGTGTACGCATCTTAGTACTGCGAAACATGAGGGCAGAGGTTCGAATCCTGTTGACAGTATTGCTGATTGATGGGGGTAATGTGATCGCTGTTTTGGGGGCTGTCTTTTGTATGTTTATTGATGTTTATGTTAGATCTAATTGTAGTTATTTTGTCTTTTCTCGCTTTGTAGGTATATTTATGTAATTTCACGTGAAGCGCTTTTGAACGCACTACCCATGTGTGAAAAGAGCGCTATATAAATCTTGTATAATAATAATAATTATAACAATATTGTTTTCATACATCTACCAAAATGTATACTAAATCACATTTCCGAAATTTGCCTACACTAGAAACTGCTCGCGGATGTACCAACTGTATGCATTAGTTTGACTCGTATAGTAATACAAGTCATATAACGTTAAAAAGCAACCAATTATACTTATTGCAATGGCCTAGTGGTTAAAAGTGTACCAATGTCTAAGCAAAGAATCAGTGAGGCGTCTAATGTGAGGCCCATCCCTTATCTTTGATGATTTGGTTTGAAAATAACCTTTATTGTGAGTATGGCAGGGCCGCTCTTGACAACTTGAGATGGTAATGGCATATCTTGCACACTTTTCTGATGCTTTACAGATACAAATGTGAGAACAGTGGGGAGGGGGGTATTTAATGGACTGGAGTAATGTCTTTAAACATATATCCTGACATACTTTCGGCAGTTCCCAGACAAAACTTCTGTTTTTTTGCATACCTGTACTACTGTGAACTATTGAAGCGTCTCATGTAAGGCCCGATTGTTATGTTGAAACATTGAAACACCTCTTGAGTATGATTATGTTTTGGCCTCTCTCGGAAAACTGAGATTTGTATAGCATATGCTGCATGTTTTACAGTAACTTTCACGCCTATTATCGAGAACAACGAGGATAAGGGCGAGGGGTCCATCAAAGGATTGAGAAATTTCTTTAGAGGCTTATAATTTATTACTATCTTTTCAAGGGTCTTGTCCTGAATCTTGGGTTCGGTATGACCACCACTGTTACTATGCTGACAGCCAGCAAATACACTGGGAGCAAAGCCAGACCAACTGCCAGTCGATGGGAGCCAATTTGACTGACATTACAGATGAGTTTGAAACTATGTTTGTCAACGAGCTGGCAAAAGATCGCATTGGAACCATTAACATTATCTGGCTTGGCCTGAACAACATACACACTGTCTCACCACAAGTTAGGACAACCGGAAGATTGGCCCAATATAGTAACTTTGAACTTAGTGAGCCGAACAATTCTTGGGGAAATGACAATTGCCTAATTATGTTAGGTTGAAAGGTTGGCAAATGGAATGAGGCACCGTGTAACACTGAATTTGAGAGTGTGTGCAAGAAAGAAACTTACTAAGTGTTGCGTTTTAATATCTTCGTTGAATATAAGAGTGGAAGAGGGAGTTATCATTATAATATTTTCGCGTGTGAGCTACAACAATTTTGTCCATTTGATACAGTCTAGAGTTTGATTAAACACCGAGTTACTCAACATCTGATCCGGATCTTCGAGGTATGTAGAAGGGTTACATTTAAATTTTAAGTTCTCTTCCAATGGCGCCAAAGGGAGACTTTACAAACAGTTTGTATCCTGATCAGACGCGGCGTCTGATCAGTATCCAAACTGTTGACACTCGTACCAATATTTCATAAGTCAAAACGGCACCAAATCTTACTTCAAATATATTGCGGATGACACTGCAAATGCAGACGATAATTTGGCGGTAAGAGGGTAAAAGCAGATGATTAAAATTGACAGTAACAGAGCTAACAGAAAGGAATTACGTATTCCTCACCCTATATATGTAAATATTGTTGTAAACACTTATCTTAGCTAAAGGTCTAGAATACAGTGGATCACGATTGCTCACGATTTATTTTAATTGGAGAAGCAAACGGTGTGGAGCCGAACAAGACGATGGGTTACCAGGCGGATGATCTGTCTCCAAACAGTTTGCAACGGAAAATATATTTAAGCGTAAACGCGTTTATTTTGAAATAACAACGTCTTCTCCACGGTAACTGCTTGCATGTTGAATGTTTATCACTGTTATGTTTGCGATAAACTGTGAAAATCATAAACAGTGAAGGATAGATTATACCTGCTTGGAAACTTGAACTGCCCGTGCAGGGCGATCAAAATAAAATATATTGCGCATTCTGCTCTCTTTCAGTCTGGTTTAAACTTCCATCTACTAGGATGTAGAAAATATTTTGTATTTCGAAAATTCCTGACTGTATAAAAGAGAACTACTTATTTCGGTGCAGGTAGTAATTAAATTAGTAAACATGCGTATCTATGGAGTTAATGTTTAATAATGTATAAATATTCGATGGTAGTTCGCGTGATATTCAAATGGTCAATTCGAGAAACAGAATGTTACCCGAGGCGAAGCTGAGGGTAACATTCTTGTTTTCGAGGATGTCACAAACACTGCAATGAAATATGTGTTTTATTACAAGAAGCTTATCAATCCTGGCTTTGGAATTGTCTCAGTCGTTCATAAGATTAAAAGCAAAGCGCACTTAATAATACAGAAAGAAAATCAAGAAACATTAGCGTTACTTGTCCCTAAGATTACCACATAGCAAAAGAATGTCACACAGCTCAGATAGCAATGTCATATAGTTACAGAGATCAATAGAGGGGTGTTTCGAAATTAATACAATTGTACCTGTTACTTTCTAAATATCCTTGAACAATACAATAGTTTTCACTTCTGTTCTTCACAGCAATCCCCTTTGCATTTAACGCCCCTTTTTAACCGGATTATCCACGATTTATAACATTTGTGATAGTCCGAAACAGGTATACCCTTTAGGTATCTTAAAAACAGCTGTTCCTGGTGCTTTTTCTTGTTGAATATCTCCGACCTTGCAAGAACGATTTCATGTTCGGAAACAAAAAGTAATCACACGGTGCAAGGTCAGGTGAGTATGGTGGGTAACATGTTTATCCTTCAGAAATTGCTTTACAATTTCGGCTTCATGAGGAGGGGCGTTGTCATGAAGAAGGCGCATGCATTTAATTCCGCTTTCTGGATGCCTCTTTAAGTAATATCGCTCGAGCTTTTTTAGCACAATGTTTCTATAAAACCTCCCTGTAACGGATTTTCCCTGTGGAATATTCACCTGTATCACCGGTCCTTTATTATCTAAGAATATGGCATAGAGAACCTTCTTTACAGACGTGTCTTCTGGCATTTCTAGTCGCCCAGACACGGTTACACTGCTTTGTACGTGGCTCATAGTAATGTATCTACGCTTCATCACCCGTAATGAGGTTAGAAAAATGTCTATTGCAATAAACCTGATAGTTTTGCAGCAATCTTTTGGCCTTCAATGCACGTTGATGTTTTTGATCATTGTTTAAAAGATGTGGGATCAATCGAGCTCATATCTTATTGACACCAATATGTTCCTTTAAAATTAAATGAACTCGCGATAAACTTAAGCTAATACGGTGTGCTATCTCTCTCACAGTTAACCGCGCATCGTTCAGAAATTCTTGCAATGTTTTGTCTGGTGGTCACAGTTCTTGGCCTGCCACTTCTGGTGTTGTCTTCCAACATCTCCCGGCCAGCTTTAAAACGTTTAAACCACCGGGTAACTGAGCTATATGAAACCTCAATTGTTCCATAGATATCACATATTTCCGTGAAGATAGATTTAGCACTTAAACCCAGTTTACACCGACTTTAATATATGCGCTGATTTCAGCGCATCTCGATGACCGTTTTTCCGCCATTTTAGCTAAGTGCCGTTACCCTCGTGGAGTTTCGGTCGTTATAAAAATTATATACATAACTAGTGGACAAAAGCGCACGAAACTTTGCAAATGGGTGGACACAAGATGGATTAAACTATACATAGATACTCTGTTACCAGAAAGTACGTGTAACTCGAAATCTAATTGAAGTTGCATTATTTTCGGAACACCCCTCGTAGACAGTAGAGTTACTTGCCCCTATGTGACATTCCAAAATTGGTCGCATAACAAACGAATGTCGCAAAACTTAGACAGCATTGTTATAGAGTGACAGTGAAGCTTTTGGACAGATGTAAAAAATGTGCAAAATGTTATATTTTGGTCTATTGGAAATAAATATTGTAACTCAAATCCTGGTGTAATAAAATAAATGGCAGAAGTATGCAGTTTGTTCAGTATTTACGTCCCTACAACGCATACCTGGCAGTCAAACTATACATTATTATCTGAGCAGTGTTCTTAGGCAGACTAAAATTCTAAAAAGGCTGCTATGGGTCAATAGTTGTACCATTTTCATGTTGTAGTATATATATACTGAGGTTTTAAAAACAGTGAAATTTCAGATCGATCAATGCAGATACTGTTTAGCATCTTCTAATACGAGGCTGCAGTATTTTCTTTTGGAAACGTTTGTCCATTCTGTTTTCTAATTTGTGATTGGTCACATGATAAAAATTAACAGTTGGCGATATTTTACATGAAAAATATCAGCGTTAGAAGGATACTTATACAGCTAAAAATCCGTTATTATTTTCCGTTTAAACGCAAACGAAGCGCAAAGACATCGCAATTTTGTTTTTACTTTTTTTTTTACATTTCTGAGTGGCAAACAGTTTGGAGCCTGATCAGACGCCGTGTTAACCGACGTCTGATCTGGCTCCGAACTGTTTTCACCGGAATATTAAATTTAGCGAAAACACCTTTATTGAGAAAGAATAACATCTCCACTGTAACCATTATTATTTAAAAAATTCTAAGCAAGTCTAAATTATAGAAAATATTTAAACGTGTATGTAGCGTTTGTTATGAGTTCAGTTATTTGTAAAGTGACCGAATCTCTTTTTACGGAAGATAAAAATAGTTTACGGAAAAGGGCGGAATATGCATTGAGTGACAGTTCATACATCATCGACAATAAAAGATAAGTTGATACTAACGAGATGAATATTTGATAATATACAATTAGCCATTACCCCTTAGTCTGTTTGTGATTGTGGGTATAGGTAAATATATTGGAAGTAAAGCAGATTGCTCCTGTTTAACACTTTCTGCTTTACTTGAAGGACGCTTCAAGAGTACTAGGATATAAATTTAATAAAACATATTTCTAACGATGAAAACTTATGACTATATATTTTAAAGTGGAACCATTTTCTTCAGCGGATTAATAAATGAAAGGCGTGTCTATAGAGCAAAGCGCTAAACAAATATATAAATGTAGTAGTCACGTATGATTTGAGTCCAAATGATTTCAATGCCGAGATTATTCGATACTGACGGGATGAATATTTGATAATATACTTTTAACATCATATTCCTTTCTTATGCTTTTCCAAATGTTTCTGATCCAGAAGTTACTGATATACAAAACAAAGTGAAGGGATATTCTACTTATTTAACGA
The DNA here is from genome assembly GCA_922989275.2 of Gari tellinella. Taxonomy (NCBI): domain Eukaryota; kingdom Metazoa; phylum Mollusca; class Bivalvia; order Cardiida; family Psammobiidae; genus Gari; species Gari tellinella. The sequence continues at coordinate 40,353,180 of OV277869.1, read as the reverse complement.
TCGTCCTATTTATTTTAGAATATAAGATTATTATCATTTCAAATCGTTTTACTGCCACATCTAATTCAGTTTTTCGATCCCATGCACCGCTACCTCGCAACGTCTGAAATTAGCCGAACTCATCTTCCTGAAACCATCATTATCTCATCTTATCATTCATTAGCGTTAATATAATATGTGCAGTGTCGCAAACCTGCATCCCTATATTATTGAGTGTTGTTGTATTGAGCGGATGAGGACTGAATAAAAGTTTTGATCTCGATGCTGGCTTTGAAACCATAAAAATGACTGATTGTTCGGGTTAATTTTTTTTACACACCCATTAAAGTGGACACGCTCTTCATATCCATTCCATATACATTAAACAGGTTTAGCCGTATTCGGAAAGCAACTATTTATAACTGATTACAGACTGGTATAGTGTCTGTCGTTACTTGCTTCAAATACTGTTCTTATGTCCACATTGGTTGAATGTCATTGAATGATAAATTCAATTATTTACATGTATCACATAAAACCGCCTCTTGCAGTTTAATAAAGTAATTCAATAAATGATAGTGGAACATCAATATTTGGGCCCTGGCCCTACCTGTTCGTCCAAAACGTTGCATGTCGCGGAGCGCAAAATGACATCATTTCACATGACGTTACCATAAACAGCGTCAGTTTTTGGCGGAAAATTTAAAATGTTTATGTGATAAATAGAATCTAACGTTCGTGCTACTTATCTAATATTTATCATTTTAATAAATTAGTTGACTAAAATAATAATAACGCTCGCCAAGGCTCGCGTCATATTGTATTATCAACTCGTTTATTAAAAATGATAATTAATGAGAACTCATGTAAGATCCTCTACATAATGGTAATAATGATAATAATAATAATCTTTATTGCCTCAAGATAAGAAGAGCGTTGAAAGTGTAGATGTATGCAAATTAAGCAGAAACAGAAAATGTAGAGTAACCATCACACACGACAAACATTAGATATACACCGCATATATACATGGCAACAATTGACATACAGTGTTCTCTCTCTTCAACGACACCCAATGTGTGTGCTCTTCGGAGGGAGTCGTTAAAGGGAATCACTTTTATGACTTGTCTTACATTTGCAAACAGCTTGAATCCAGATCAGACGCCGCGAAACGTGGCGTCTGATCTTGATCCAAGCTGTTTGTTACTCGCCATTAGATTTATTCTATCAAAATATCCACTTATATGTAACTTTGAGAAAAAGAGCAGACGACAACTTTAAGCAGACGATATTGCAGCAGTAAAACGTTGACACAATTGCCCTGTTTAGAGAACACTGTAAACTACAAAGAGTAAAAATATGAAAAATGTGCATTAACATGGATACATGTTTATATTGGCACACATATACGTTTAATTAAAAATAGTGTCATACATAATATAATACAGTGTTCCCTCCCTACCACGGCCCTCTAAAAAACGACTCCCTCCTTACAACGACCCTTGTCCCTGTTCTCTGAACAAGACAAGTATTTCTAACACACGCTTGCACTGCTGCAATATCGTCTGCTTAAAATTGTCGTCCGCTGTTTTTTCTCAAAGTTACAAATAGATGGACATTTCGATAAAATGAAATACAATGAGTGACAAACAGCTTTAATAAAGCCGTTTGGAAATGTAAGCCAAGTCTTAATTTTCCCTCCATATAACGACTCCCTCCGAAAAACATACATAATCTGCGTCTCCCACTGGGGTTCCAAGAGAGGAAGCACTGTACTTATATAAGTACGTTTTCTTTCACATCCGCATATCTTGATAGGGGTTGATTTTACGTTGTCAGATCTGAAGCAACGTCATGATAAATATTTGAACGAACATAAATGTACATGTATCATACTGAATAATGGCGTGTATCCCCGTGTCCTATTGTCATAATCGCCCTAGTGAGTCCATTCTGGGCCCGTTTCATAAAACTTCGTACGACAGAAACGGTCGTAAGTCAAAACTTAAAAATACATTTAATATCTAAATTCTCCATCTAATCCCGTCTTGTGACATCTCTTTGGAATCGTCTTTTCAAGCTGATTTAAAAGCGATGTCAGAGAGCAGAATTAGATGGAGAAATAAATATTGAAAATACGATTCCAAGAGATGTCACAAGACAGGATTAGATGAAGAATTAAATATTGATTGAGACTTTTATAATCTAACTTACGACAACATTTGTTGTATATACAAAGTGTTATGAAATGGGCACCTGTGTCCCTTTGAGATAATCGCCCTTAGGCTAGTAAGTCAATAATTGTGTTTTAGTTTTAACCCTTTACTTCCTTACTCTGAGTACAAACGTTATTTGCAAACAGTTCCACTCCTAATAAGACGCCGTGTAACGAGGCGTCTGATCGGGATCAACCTATTTGAAACACATTTCAATATTTCTTAACCCTTTCGGTCTCAATGACGCTTAAAAGCGCGTTTGCAAACAGTTTGGATTCTGATCAGACGCCGCATAACTGTATGACACTCGTTTGGAAATTTCTTCAGTTATACTGCTTTATTTTTAAACTTTGAAACGACATTGCAGACAACAAAATTGGAAGCAGACGACAATGAAACGGTGAAGGGGTAAAACTCTTACGAAACATTTTGCAGTGAAAGGGTTATGTCAAAGTACCGAAATAATTAAAATTTGAGAAATAAAAACAGGCGAAAATTGTTTGAAATTATGACGTCATGGCAGTTAAGGGTTGACATCAAGGCGATTATCAGCAAACTACGTTGCTCAGTCAGTTATCATTCTCTGAATGATTCATGCCTATAGTAGCAAGATCAATTGTCATCAGATACGAACAAATATGAAACGAGCATGTTTCGAAAAGATGATCAATTTCTGAATATAAAAAAAGTAGATGCTTTTAGTTCTCGATATATGATGACACACCTGGAAGATGGCTTTGAGGACAAAATGCCTACAGGCTTTCTTTTTAATTCACCTTGGAATAGTGTCGAACTGTACGCCCTCCTTAAGAGGGTTGTTCGCGAAAAAGAAATAGAGAATATTTGGTGACTAGCTTTGAATGGGAAATGTTATCTGGCAAGGCGGATGAATATATCTGGTGAGCCGCAGGCGAACCTGATATTTTCAGAAGCCGAGCCAGATAACATTTCTCATTCAAAGCTAGTCACCAAATATTCTATTTATCCTTGTCACAATAGTAAATTAAATAGAGAATGCATTTTCAAAGCTAGAATCATTTTTGGTCTAGATAACATTCTCACTAAAGAACTATGTTACTCTACTAGTAAAGCGCGCTATTATATAGATGATGTCAGTGACGTCACATCTTAGTTACGTTGAAAAGAAATAAACGAACCTTAAAAAATTTAGTGTTTTTCGCTTAGGAAATCTAAAAGGTGGACAATTATAGGAGTTTCTCAGCAAGCGATTGGTTGCGCGTACTCTATAACGCTTTGATTGCATCGAATAGTTCGAATAAACGTCGTTACACGTCGGATTATGTTGAAAGTGTTATAGAATACCTTTCCTAACAGCGGGAAAATAAGCGTTTCGGTGGGAAAAATAGTTCCGGCTACAGGTCATGTGACCAACTGACATAATAACATCGGTCATGTTACCAACTAGCATAATAAAGCAAAGTTTATCTGTCACCCCTTTATCCGTCAGGAAAATAGGCACGTGACAGGATAACATTCATTCTTTGACCATACCTACAAAACGGTTATAAGAAGGTTAGTTTAGACATTTGCTAACATAGCTCATTTGTTTCGGCGTCTGATTTTGTTTTCTCCAAACCGTTGGCAACTTAGACATTAATCCAACAAGTATTATCAATTACTTCCATAAATCCTGTTTATAATGAGTTTGACTGCGGTGTGTTTCGATTCTGGTTCCTTTGAAATTAAAATTAAATGTTCTTCCCTTCATCACATTGTTTACTCATAGATCATCGACGGAATGCTGCATACAGTGTCTGAAGGATGATGTTTGTAAGTCGGTGAACTTTACTCCTACCAATGGCACGTACGAAATGAACAACAGAAACCCATTGGACTTTCCATACAGCAGTGTTAAAACTACGACGAGCAAAGATTTGTATCACCGTATCGTAGGTATGGAAACTATTTATTTGAACTTAACTCATCCATCTTTATAAAGAAGGGTAGCACCGTTATAGTGGAGAAGATTATTTCCATATAAACGCGATTTTGTGCAAAGCGCCATGTACATGTACTGTCTGGTCTGGATTTGAACTGTTGCAAATGTAATAAAGTTTCCCTCCATATAACAACTCCTTCCGAACAACCGCCACAATATTTGTCGTCTACCGAAGGGTGTTGTAGAGATTGAATAATGTACATACCGCGTTGGTGAGCGTCGTTTCTATAGATATTAAGAACATTCTAACTACGTTAAATAATAGTTTGGTTAGTTCAATAACATTTTAGTGTTTTGTGGGCTTGAGGGTGCCTTTCGCATAGGAGGCGGTGCTTATAGATATGCTTTTCACGACTCATTTTATTGCGTTACTATGGCTGTTCCTTTCAGGGTACACATAATTCGTCTTAACAACCTCTTATGATTTAAACTTACATGCCTACTAATAAAATATTCATTTAATAGTAGAAATTATAGCAAGTTTAAAGCCGCATTGTGCTTTTGAGAAACCTGCATAAAACGGTTGCTTGGGATCCCATTAGAACTACATGGGACGTGATTCTTTCACAAAAAGCGGCTTTACCTAAGAAATTCGCTTTTTATTTATGTTTTTAATTTATGGGTGTTAACACCCATTAATTTGACCTTGTCAACGGAAAGAAGGACAACTCTGTAAATACAGGGCTCCAGATAAGGGGAGTATTTCGAACACTAAAACCTTTATTTCTGCGTTAAAACCAATGGTGTCACTACTCATTAGAATCGTCTCCAAGAGACAATTCTAATTAGTAGTAACATCATATCATTCGGTGCTGAAATGAGTGATAAACTGTTGGATTTGTTCAGTTTACTTCGGATTAGCTGGAGCACAGGAATGAAGTGGTTAACCCTTATTCTGCTGCACAGACGTCTGCTTTGAAATTGTCATGTGCAAAATTTGTTTAGTTTAGATTTATTCATAGTTTTGATTAAAAGAACCTTAAGACTATTGTCAAACAGTTTGGATCCAGATAAGACGCCGAGTTACGCGGCGTCTGTTCGAGATTCAAACAGTCAAACAACTCGATCTGACGTGTCAAAGGTCAGCCGAGTCCAATTTTTAGGTAACACAGCATTCCGCATGTTCTCGGACCATAGTTTCGTATATGAGGGGAAATAATGAAGGCGGAATTATTGTGAGCAGTTTAGCGCAGTAGGCAAAGGTTAGGTATGCAAAGGCAAATAGCAGTATTTTTAGTAAGCGTGGGTTCGAATCCCACGTCGACCTTACACTTTTTTTATTTAAATCTTGCATGAATAGTAAAGCATTATATTCTATTCCATACTGTATAATATAAGCTGACCATTTATGAACACGTTCGCCAGTGTTGGTGAAGGGTTGCTTTGTTTCAGTTCGAGTCCGATATTAGTCATATTTTAAACAATTAATCGATGATAAAATACATGCATGTACATGTATATACATATAGGCTTCTATAATATTGAAATGTAATGAGTTACAAGCATGATCTGTTTACTGGGCTCCAGATAAGGGGGAATAGACACAAGTTTTCCAACATTTTCCTCATGTCTGCACTAAACCTAATGGTTTGATTGCATGTACTAATTAAAATGGTCTCTTCGAGAAGCTTTTGATTAGTAGTCACACTATGGGGTTTGAAGGAGACATGAAGATTTTACTTTTTGAAATACTCTCCTTGTCTGGAGCCTTAATTACGGTGAAACACATAGGAATCGACCACTCATTAAGGACTATTAAAGTGGTCTTTTTAGACAGGCTGCTGCTGAATGTAGAACAAAAGTAATGGAGACTGCCTTATGCATTATTCCCCCATTATGCTGGCACCTGCCTTAAAGGCCAACAATGACTTATGTATAGAGATGTTTCACCGTATAATCATCTACATAGATCTACATTACAATGAAAGTATATGATGGTTGAAATGAAATTGGAAATAAAGTAAGTATAGAATCCTTAATATATTTTAGCAAAAAAAAAGTTTTAGGTTGATGCGAGTTTCGAACCCACGCCAAATAAAATTTCCCCGATCATATACTCGATTATGGGCCTACGACCTATCCATTACGCTATGTTTCTGATAACTAATCCGTTCATTGTTTATACCTATAACTCAACCTTGTTTTTTAAAAGAATGAGACGAGGATATCCGAAATGCTGATCTCCCTTAAAAATGGACTCGGCGACCCCGTGACACGTCAGACCTAGTTGTTTGACTATACTTTCGGTTTGTTATGGTTTTAAACTGCCACTTTTGATGAATTAGGTCTGTCTTTAACATTTCATAGATCAGTTTGGCCCATAAGAAGGTTGAAACATTATTATTAACCGTTATTGTATTTTGGACATTAAAAAAAGGTCTGAAAACACAATGGGACTTTAATGTAAATTTAAGAAATGAACTTAATTTTTCGGCGTTTAAGCAAAATAACGACAGAAAATGATCGGCTTATTTGCCGATCATTTTCTGCCGTTTATTTTGCTTAAACGCCGAAAGAATTCAGCACATTTTTTCTAAAATATACTTCAGACCCTTGCCCTGAGTCCTGGTCCTTGTTTCACGGTTATTGTTACCATATTGGAAGCCTACGGAGAACATGGGGTGACAGTCATGCATACTGTTGGACTGTTTGTCTCTGCACTTGCTGCTGACGAACTTACAGAACATCTCATTTCCTGGATTGGGCTTGAAAATATCTACAGCATAACCCCATGGCAGTGGACAACAGGTATGTACATGTTGTAAGTAGAATGCATGCATTTTAAGCAGAGTCAACCAAGTGGAGGTGAAGAACATTCTAACTACGTTAAATAATAGTTTGGTTAGTTCAATAACATTTTAGTGTTTTGTGGGCTTGAGGGTGCCTTTCGCATAGGAGGCGGTGCTTATAGATATGCTTTTCACGACTCATTTTATTGCGTTACTATGGCTGTTCCATTCAGGGTACACATAATTCGTCTTAACAACCTCTTATGATTTAAACTTACATGCCTACTAATAAAATATTCATTTAATAGTAGAAATTATAGCAAGTTTAATGTAAATTTAAGAAATGAACTTAATTTTTCGGGCTTGAAAATATCTACAGCATAACCCCATGGCAGTGGACAACAGGTATGTACATGTAAGTAAGCAGAGTCAACCAAGTGGAGGTGAAGAACATTCTACACAGTGTATAAACGAACTGTACAATGACTAGATTTTGCGACTAGACTGTAAGGAGTCAATCGATTCAGTGCGACACGCGGACATGTTTTCATCTGTTTTCCTTGTTTTCTAAGTAGATCACTAAGAAAAGCAAACGTACATTTTATTGTGCATTGATTTAAGATATTTACCTGACTGTCATTGTTCCGTTATCAAGCTTTCCAAACAAAATATTTCCATTACATCAATAAATACCTGGCAATGTTTACACGAGGCCGTGTTTACAAACGTGTCATATATGCAGTTTATACACATCCTGACATCTAATCGGGCGTTAAAACTTGAGAAAATTATGTTTTCTTATTTAGATAGCAGTACAACCACAATAGCTGTGAGATTTAATAAAATATCCACGTTCAAAGTACTGCACTGATGAAACTGAAACTGTATTGTTTATTGAATCAGACTACACGGTGATCTGAATGATTATAGCGACTATACTGTATCAATTATAGCGATCTTACGGTAACGATTTCAGACGACTTTAGGATCCTTTTACGTCCAAAACGCCCTTTTGTTAGTTTAACAAAGTTTAAATAAATCTCTTTTCAACCCTTTACCTTACAATGCCTCCTTTTGACAATTTGCACAAAATGTAGACCCCAAAGAGAGCTGCTCCTAGCAATATTACGGCACTGGTAAGTGTTTGCAACTGGCGATCAAACCCGCTACCTTCCAACTCCAAAGCTGATGCTGACATTTTGTTTATGTATGCACATATATAATTAAGTCCTTGATTAAGTTAATATAAAGTTTAGCTTTTCCTCCCTGAAACCTGAAATGGACAATCCTAGTTTTCATTGTATGCTGGTCCATTTTTACTTTTTATGGTTGTTTTTACAATTTATGTCATAATTTTTGCCGGTTTTGTGTCAAGACGAAAGTCCTTTGAGTGAGTTTTTATTGTGTTGGTAATGTCCGAAATCGATAAAATTTTAATCTTAGGTTCTGGTCTTCGTGAATGTCGACACGATGTTGTATGACTTGGTCGAATACATCTGTGCTGAAAGTGCAGTCACTGTGTATACCCGTACACAGGATATTGGTACCAGCGAGTCGAGAGTTTTTAGCAGATCGCTCTGCAGTGCAGGTATGTTTTCATGATTTTCTAGAACTATATGTCTATGATCAATATGTAGAATAATACTATATTAAAGCGAGATGTTTCTGGAACATGCTGATGTCATAACATTTCAGTTTTACCGAGAGAACCTCTCGTAAGACGTATAAACAAGCTGCCTGGTACCGGTAAATAACAACTGTTGCTGACATAATATCATTGTAATTTGTTTTTAATAATTGTATAAGAGATCTATTCATGTTATACGAGTAATTTATGCTATCTTGATTGACATTATGAAACTTTTACTATTGTTTTGACGTATGTGCTTTAAAAACCCGAAATGAAATTTGGTTAGGTGTACGGCAACTTGCTACGCTAGTGAACGGCATATTGCTAAAGCCTTTCAATCCAGTGTACGGCAACTTGCTTAAATCTACATCGAAATCGACGGCTGTTTGATTTGTACAAGTATATATTCTGTACCTTGTCATTTTTTTTTTTTACAGATTATGGACCTGTACAAATGTTCGTACTGTAAGGAACAACTACCCACGTTCCGGGAGGTAATTTCCCACTTGACAGAGATGCATGGCTATCAGGAATTAAAATACCTTCGCCAGCGTTGTTTGTTGTTTTTTTTCCGAAAAAGTGTGCAACTTCAATATTATACCTGGACAATGTAGAGGGGAGGGGAGGGTTATGTCTATAATAGACGAAACGAAACAAAATAATCTATCTAAGCGATACTTTACACCCAAAGACTCTCCATTGAAAAAAAAATGTGCAAGTTTGCATATAATGAAGAACATGAGCATGTTTGTTGCAAGACTCCGAATTGCCTGTTGTAGAGGAATTTCGGGAGTATAAAGAAGTATAAAGGGAGTATAAAGAATTACTATCCCTGATCCGAAGCGTAATCGACGAAATGAAACAGACTGGTAAACTTGATTATATAGCATTCAATCGGCTGGTCTTTGAAGGCAAATTTCCCATTAAAAATATAACATATTTGCTTTTCACAGATGTTGTTCGCTGGTTCGACTTAGAAAAGTCGACATCCTTTATGAGATACTCTGGTGAAGTTAAACTGTTTTGGCGCTTACTGTTATTGTTCATTATTACAGGCGTGCTGTCCGCACAGAGCAACATGTGTGCCAACTATCAATTTTAACTCTGTTATTCGAATAAACGTAACCCCAAGTGCTAATTGGATAACATTTGCAAACTGTTTGGAACAAGACAAGACGCCGCTTTAAGTCCTTTGATGCACCCTGTTGTGCTCAATAGGCGTCAAAATACAGGTAACGTAGGAGTACAGTGTGCTTAGCAGATGTCACTAATCTCAAGTTGTCTAGAGAGGCCCTGACATACTCACACCTAAGAGTTATTCCAATGTTTTTTAACCAAACTAACAAATTGAAGGAACGGACCTCACATGAACCGCTTCAATGATTTTATCCCTAGAACAGTTAACACTAACTGCACAAATTCCACATGATTGCATGCTTTTAAACCTGTTTTGGTGTTACCACCGAAAGTATGTCAGGAAATGTCTTTAACGCGACTTCTGATCTATATTCAAACTGGTTTTGGCACTCACATTGAAAAAAGGGTTTAGTGTCTCTTCGCACACGACATTATTGAATCAGACAACAATTTAGCAAGATAAGGAATAACAAGCAAGTGTAACACGACCGCGGCAGTTTTTATAGAAAAGGACTCTGGATGAAAGACATTTCATCAGTCCATTGATGGACTCACCCATTGTTCTCACTCTGTGTGAAAATACAGGTAACACGGTAGTAAAGTGTGCAAAGTCAATGTCAGTAATCTCAAGTTGTCTAGAGAGCCCCTCACATACCCCTCAAGGGGTTTTTCAATGGGTTTTACTAATCAAACGAACAAACTTAAAGTACGGCCCTCACGTGAAACGCTTGGATGAGTATAATTATCCCTGGACAAGATAGCAGTAAGGACAAAACTCGCATATGACTGCATGATTTTATACCTGGTTTGGTGTCACCACCGGAAAAAGATCAGGAAATGTCTTTAAATTGAATACCGCACACTTTAAAGCGGGCAGCTTATTCTGATTACACTGTGGTAAATGATACCGCATTAACCAGTAAACATACTGCACGATATGTTCGTGCAAAATGGAAAAACACAGATGGAAATTATAGTTGTGTACGTGTATTTCAATATTTTATGAGTGGGTGGATTAGTTTGATATCATACATTAACCGCAATCATTATTGACTCTGTGTGTGTTAAGTTTTTTAATAGAAATCTTCGATTAAGATATAGTCCGATACAGTTACTCGTTCGCTTCAAAAGTATTCTGTTACGTGAACAGCTATTAGAATATGTTAAACGTACATTCATCGTTTCAATTTCATTTTATTAGGTGTTCCTGCTCTATATCAAGTTTATCTATTTTAAGTAAATTAACAATGAAAAGTATAAACTTTATAAATAGGAAGACTGTTCTCGGTACACGGCTACCTTTGGTTGAACGTAACACCATGAGGACGAACTGGGACAGAGCAAAACGTTTTAAGGGCCAAATATCTGGTAGCAAACCCCCGTACAGTGACACATCAGTATGCCGTACAGTAATATTTCATTCACAACCAAGATGCCGTACACTTGACACAAATTTCTTTTAATTCTATTCTTAAAATCACGACCCAACAGTGTGGTTGTAGTGAGTTACATGAATTATTATGAAATAGACTAAGTGTTTCATGTAAATATTGTAGTCAGGAGCGTTTGAAACAGTTGATATCGTAATTTTTCGTCAGCAATCGTTGTTATTTACCGGTACTAGGCAGCATAATTATATATTTAACGAGAGTTTCTGTGATTAAAACAGAACTGTTTTGACATCAGCATATCACAGAAACATCACGCTTTAATACTGTATTATATATATGTTGATCATAGACATTTTATGCTATAAAACCATGAAAAACATACACGCACTGCAGAGCGACCGGCTAATTCTCTCGACTCGCTGGTACCAATATACTGTGTACGGGTATACACAGTGGCAGTAGATACACAGGAAATTATCCATTGAACCTGAAACATAAATTGATAAATGTTAGGCTGAAATCAGGGCTACCATAAGTTGCTAAAACATCCTAAGATTTCTAAATTTTCAAGCGCGGTTTTAGGAAACGTACCATTAACCCTTTCGCTGCAATGCTCTACAAATAGTTCATATCCAGATCAGACACATAACGCGCCGTCTGATCTAGATCTAAACTGTTTGACACTCATATCAATGTTTTCAACGCAAACTACGCTTAAGGTCCAAATTTTAAAAGTAAGAGCAGAAATCCGAAGATTTGGGGGGAAATCAGTATATCCGAATAATAACAATACAGTATGCAGAATTGGTGAAATCATATTAAGCGAGTCGCAATATGTCATACACATTTCCGAAAATATGGTCGAAAATGGTAATTTGCATGAACACACTTAGTCGTAGTAGATGTTGCACGTACATATACGTATCACTCTGATACAGCTTTTAATTAAGAAACTATAACAATACACCAAGCAGGCTTTTCGAAATCGTGTATAGCTAGTTGCTATATGTCATACAAATGTCAGGGGAATCTTGTCGCTATATGTCATACAGTCACATTGTTGGGTAGTCGCTTTAAATGATAGCAGATGATTGCAATAAATGATACAGTCTACATGTAGGAGTTTGCCTAAATTTATAATCAAATGGCGATTTACGATAAACAAAAAGTGGTTGCTTTGTTTAGCGGTCTATTTAGATAACATACAGTACCGTATTGTAATATAAGCGATTAAAACAAAGGGCATTTTCAAAGAACTGTTGCCAAATTTGAGAGGGAAATCGACACTATGTGTTGATTTTCAATCAGATCACAATTTCCTCTCTACCTACACCCTTACAAGTGTACTACGATACAAAATAAATGTATAACTGTAAATATTACTTACGTTCGCTCGCATGGGTTCGAAGAAGATATCCAAAATTAACAGGTTTATGTTCCGACCTCTGCACAAATGTCAACATTCGTTGTTACAGCTAGTCACTTTACCCGGTCATCGTACAGTTCGTTTATACACTGTGTTCTAACTACGCATCATGCGGCGTCTGATCAGAGTCTACACTGTTTACCTATGTTCCATATATGGGATCGTGGGCACATATGGGTTAATCATTTCAAGTTATTTCGGCGTTTGATCTGAATCTACACTCACTGTGACAGGAATTTCTATGAAAAAATAAACAAAGAAAGGTTAGACATTACCCCGTTACTCCATAACATGTTTCTAGTCTTAAGACAATTGGCCACTTAAAACTGGTTGAAAGTAAAGCAGAACAGGTCTTTAGACGCATTCTGCTTTACTTTCAGCATGCTGTAAGATTAAACTGCTAAGATGTAAAATAACAACGCCCAAAATAACAACAAAAAAACCTTTTTGTTATTGTATTATGTTCGTGACTGTATTAACTGGAAATATTTTCTATAGCGGAGAGATTAATTGAATGCACTAAAGGCGCTTCTATGAGGAAAGGTTAATTTACGTACGTCATCTTAACAACACAGTTAATCGTTTAAAGATTCTATCAATACAAGCGTAAGTGTTGCCGGGCTAAGATTTGAAAATGCCTAACGGGATGTGTTTATCAAACAAGGTCATTCATTTTGAAATGTTTTCCGTTGAATGACAGATTTATGTATGCTACGGAGAAAATCAGTTCGAATTTCCGTTCAACAAATTAAACCATTTATTGATAAATAGAGTGGGACTTTCAAAAATATGATTTGTTATTAAAGATGTACATCTCACATGTCCAAAACTGCTGTAATTATTAGTATCGAATACAGTAAAAATTCTCTATTACGACCACAGATTTATGTTAATTATTAGGTGTTTTGACCGAAAACTGCTTAAATGAAGGTGACAGTAAAACAAAATCCTCCTTTAGGATCTTTCTGTTTTATTGTCACCTTGCTTTTAGCTGTCACATGTCTTTAGTACAATGAATTAGTATTTGTGTTAGTGGTCGTACTCGAGAGATTGTACTGTATATCATATAATACATTTTATCTCGATCACGTTCCATACTATTTGCCTTTCACATTAAAATATATTCAGAATTGTCAAAAAATTTCAAAATGATATATATCAATCCGTTTGCGTTCCATTAACGTTTAATCCAGAAATATTCTACTCCACTGTAATATACTGTTCTAAATTACTCCTGTGTCATAGTAACAGTTTGATGTTTTTTATATACAGCACTCCTTCTCTACAACAAGACCCAAAGGGACGCAAACAATATAATTATGCGTTGTTCGGAGAGAGGAAACTTGATTTACATTTGCAAACAGCTTGAATCCAGATCAGACGCCGCGTAACGCGGCGTCTGATCTGGATTCAAGCTTTTTTGTTACTCGTCATTATGTTTTTTCTATCAAAATGTCCACTATGTAAATTTGAGAAAACCAGCAGACGACATTTTCCAGCAGACGAAATTGCAGCAGCTAAAACGTGAAATATTATTGTTATATGTTTTGGGAACTGTGGCAAGGGTCGTTGTAAGGTGGCAGTCGTTGTTGGGAGGACCGTTGTAGGGAAGGAACACCGTAGCAGACATTGAGAGTATCTCCACATAGTAACACATTTTGAAACCAGAAATATCGAATTGAAACATACTATTATTACATCTAAAGATATGGGCAATGTGTACTTAATAGCAGACAATCTTCTTCGACTATGTGATAAAGTAGATTATTAGGGCAAAATGTGAATTAAATATTTGCAATGAAATATGATACTGCCGAACCTCGAAATCGTTTAACCCCTTCATTGACATGACGTCATACGCTTTAAGCAATTGTCGTCTGCTTTATAACTGAAATTAAAGTTTAGGAATTTTAAATTGAGGGGTATAATATTGAGTGTCAATCTGTTTGGATATTGCCGCGGCACCTGATCAGGACTTAATCTGTTTGCAAATTACAAGTATACTCAGAGTAAGGCAGTAAATAGGTTAAATCAAATTGACTCTGCAGATTTACAGATTTCGCTTACGTCGAACATACTTTTTGTTTAAAGTTAAAAATGGGCAAGGTACGTTTTAACCCTTAGCCTACCACTCACGACTATAGCTCCATATGCAAACAGCTTGCATCCGGATGAGACACCGAGTAACTCGGCGTCTCATCCGGATCCAAGCTGTTTGACACTCGGACAACATTGTCAGCAATTTTGAGCAACTTTGAAGCACTTTGAAACTTGAAGCAGACGAGAAATATAGCAGACGACAATTTATTTGGCGGGCTAAGGGTTAACTATAAAATAAAGGTAAGTTCCACTAACATTCATTCATTCATATTTTTATTGCCTCCATTATGGAGAGCATTTTTGTCAAACATAATTATATACTGAAGTGCACAATGTTACAATAACGTGACATGATATAACACATGTGTGATAATAACATGCAACAATAGTACCCGATTATCCATACCCCACCAGCCCACTTACCCCCTGAATACGTCTGTTTGCACCTCAATCTTTCCTTTCTCCATTAAGGCACACTCTCCTTTACTTTCAGCACGCTACAAGTGGTCACCTATTGGCTATGGAGTAATAAGCTACACTGCATTTTACAGTAGAGAAAACGTTATTCTTTCCCGTTTAAACGCAAACGAAACGCAAACGCAATGCATTAAAATTGGTAAAATGTCAACTTTTTGACCATTTTGACGGTTCATTTTAAACTGAGTGGCACACAGTTTGATGCCGGTTCAGACGCCGTGTTACCAAACTGTGTGCAATGGAAATACAATGTAATAGTTTTAGCGTAACGCGTTTTTGGGGAACGAATAACGTTTTCTACACTGTGCGACATGGACCAAGAATGCGTGTTGCAACTTAGTACAGTTGTATCAGTTACATTTATAACAACCCCATTCCCTGACTGCATAACGACTGCTTAACTAATGGTAAAATATAATATATAGAATGCGCGAAACCATTGAGTAGTGTAGGTATTACGACTCAACATACATAAGTAAATACATGTACAACAGTTTCAATTCAGGTCAGACGCCGATTCGCCCGGAGACTGATCCGGGTAGAAACTTTTTGCATTTGTAAGTGACTACTTCCCAAGTCGTACATACAGTGGTAAATACGCTATTCCTTCCCACTCTATGCGTTTTTACGCGTTTCTTACGCGTTTGCTATCCGTTTCGTTAAACGCTTTTCCTAGCCGTTTCTTTACGCGTTTCTTAACGCGTTTAAAAGAGCCCGGATGAAAGGGGAGTAATCATGGAGAAAGGGAGGTAATCCATGTATGACGTGGAGGCCGGTCTTATCCTACTTAACCCTTTGCCTGCTGGTCGCGACTTTACTGATTTTTGCAAACAGTTTAGATCCAGATCAGACGCCGCGTAACGCGGCGTCTGATCTGGATCCAAACTGTTTGACACTCGTCTTTAGGTTTCTATACTTAAATAATGTACAAATCTGAATTTAACAAATTTTGCAGACGACAATTTCGAAGCAGACGATATCACCGCAGGATAAGGGTTAAGAATTTAGCAAATATCGTTCGTTGGAGTGGAGTAAATATAATCTTACATAATTTCATTGAATCATTTTCTTTTAAGAAGAAAGGTTATCCTGTGAGAGTTTTATTAAAATACATTTATTTTCCAATATAAAGGATGAGGTTTAAAAAGATTCTGTAAATTGTGTTTATTACTATTACTATGAACATGCGGAATTCCAAATAGCACATGTGGTATGCATGTTACATCACAGGGCAGGCTGCTAACAGTGTTGCGTCACAAGCCGGATAGGGGGTAATAAAACAGCGGCTTATCAAAGTAAGTATCCTTATTGGGGTTGATTGAAATATCAACCAAATAAAACAAATCGTATATGCGAGTATGTGTCAGTTATTATACCGTCTCATCAAAGTAAAAAAATATCTGTATAGTTCAAAAATGGATGAGACTCAACTCGGCATCTTATCTAGATCCAAACTGTAAAAATGAAATCAAAAAACGTATGATCCATTCTATATCTGTAAAACATTAGAACCGAACTACTCGGCGCCCATCTACATCCAAATCGCTAGTGTTAAACTATTATGAAAAGTAATTGGGTTTATTCAAAGCTGCCAGTTTGGATCCTGATGCTACATGTATGTCGCGTTTTAACTTTAAAACACGGGTATGTTCACATTAACCGAGCTTGAAATAAGGCAAATTCATGTTTAGAAATATCGGATATTTCGAGTTAAGCGAGTTTGAGATATCGAAGTTCGACTATACATGTACCATGCTGTAAGACCGCCAGTTGTTAATGTTTGTTTGAAATATGACATAATTGCTACTTTACTAGAACTTTAAAGCTTCAGTCTCCGTATAATTATACATGTTGCCGCTGAAGAGATCACTTTGATTACAAATTTGCTGCAACGTGACCAAGCCATGTAATCCATCGTATAAATCGATATGTTAGAACCCTAGTCACCCATACTCGTATATGCGTAATTTGCAAACAGTGTACCTGTGTGGAGTACACTTGTCCTATGCAAATAGTGTATACCCTTACCATTAAAGTCAAGAATGACCTGGAAAAAATTGAAAACTAGAACTGTCCATTTGAGGTTTCAGGGAAGAAATGGTTACAATGATTTATATTATACATGTACTCATTGCCTCGGGACCATTTAATACCTTACCCCGAGTACAATGGGTATTTACAAACAAATTGGATACTGACCAGACGCCGCGTAAAGCGGCGTCTGGTCAGGATTCAATCTGTTTGCCACTCATTTCAATATTCCATAAGGCAACATTTCTAGAATTTAAAACTGAGAAGTCTTTTTAAGAATTGATGACGTCATGGCAATGAATTAGTGAACATTTGCAAACAGGTTGGATGTCGATTACTAACCGAGTATCCATTAATAACCCTTATCCTGCGGTGATATCGTCTGCTTCGAAATTGTCGTCTGCAAAAGTTGTTAAATTTAGATGTATACATTTTTTAAGTAAAGAAACCTAAAGAGTCGTGTCAAACAGTTTTGATCCAGATCAGACGCCGCGTAACGCGGTGTCTGATCTGGATCTAAACTATTTGCAAATATCAATAAAGTCGCGACCAGCAGGCAAAGGGTTAATGTGTTGCAAAGCTATTTGCAGGACATCATTTTTGACTATTTATTAAAATGAAGAAAACGTTATTCTTTCTAAAGTAAAGAATACATGCTAAATATATAGCTATACATGTGTATATGATGCATATGGCAAACAGTTTGAAGTCAGAATCCAAACTGTTTGCCACTCAGGTAAAAAAACATTGTTATGCGTTGCATTTGTTTAAAAGACGGGTCGGTGAGTTTGATTTCAAGGTACTGCGACACAACATAAGTCATATAGCACCGATAAATCATGAGGGATGATAAAATGAGATGTTGGAAATTTAGAAAACGATAATGGCTTATTTCATTCGTTGCAAAGCAGCGATATGGATATAAACAACAGACCTGTCTACCTTAAAGTTCTTTGAAGAGAGTATAATCTCGGTCTAATGGACAGAAACAATTCCACGTTACAATTACGCCCCAGAACCACGACAAGGTAGGAAGGTATCTGAGGCTAGTTAAAAGAGGAAAAGCAAAACGTATTATCAAGATCGACCACCAACAATGTGTGTTACCTGCGGCTAACCCCTTTACAGCCATGACGTCATTTTCTTTAAACAATTATCGTCTGCTTTTATTTCTCTGTTTTCTTAAATAAACAAATACATGTACTTACGAAATACTGAAATGAGTGTTAAACAGTTTGAATTTTGATCAGACGCCACGTTACGCGGTGTCTGATCAAGATCCAAATTGTTTGTAAATAACCGTTGTACTCGAAATAGCACGGTGAAGGGGTACAGTGGAGAACATGTTATTCTTTCCCGATAAACGCGTTTACCCTAAAACTAGTTTTTCTTTTACAAACAGTTTGGCTCCAAACCTAGTGCCACCAATATAAACATGAATTATCAGAATTGTCCAAAAATTGTACTTTTTACGTTTTAGTACTTTGCGTTTGCGTTTCGTTTGCGTTTAAACGGGAAAGAATAACAGATTATCCACTGTACATGTATGAATGTCGGTGTTCAAGCATTTTGAAATAAAACAAATGATTGTGGCTTTGATTTAATCCTGTCTGAAGCTGCCACAGGGATATTTTAATATGTAAGTGAAATCTCATTTCTTTGCTGCATTTTTAAACATTATATAACGTAACAGTGTTCGTTAAACATGTCTCTATTGCCTTCTCTAAAACTCTTCTACATTTGTCAAATGTATTAATCAATGTGTTGAGCGGAAATTTAAACAATTAAGTGTCTCTGTAGTTCTTCATAAAACCGTCTAGTTGAGGAAATAACAACAAATTAAATTCCACCGCTAACCGCCATTAGTTAAATTAAATTACCACGTCAGGCAATTGGAATCTTTACATGACACAATTATAGGGGCCTCTGACATTGATGGAAGCTTTTAATTTGCAATGGCGTAGGAAATTCGAGACATAATGATAAAGTTACAAACGCCGTTATTAAAATCCTAGTCTCTATAGTGTCTAGGCCAGCTCTTTATCTGAGTAATATAGTTTGAGAAGATGTTAATCATCTCTGTCTAAACGCGAACCAACCGCAAACGCATTGCAATGAAATGTAGACCGCGAAAATCGTTTTCTACATTTTATTGAAATGTGATTGCGTTTCGTGTGCGTTTGAAGAGAATATAATAACGTTTGCTCAACTGTATGAATTTATCTATAATTAAAACGATATTGCATTATATTTTATTGCCAGAGTGATGACATATGAAAAACTTCAGATGCAGTGTAGAAGACATTCTTTCCCAATAAACGCGTTTACGTTACAACTATTATTTTCATTGATAACAGTTTGGAGCTAGGTCAGACGCCGGGTTACCCGGCGTCTGTTCAGTCTGTCTCTAAACTGTTTACAACTCAGCTTGAAATAAATATACTAAATTTTCAAAACGTTGTCATTTATTGAATTGCGTTTGTGTTTCGTTTGCGTTTAAACGTGAAAGAATAATTTTCGTCAACAGTAAGACTCCGAGTATATCGGTTCATGACCAGCAACCAACATGTTTCAACATTCAGTGGAGTGGATCACTGACCCACATACACCTTTTCACCTATTGAACTGAAGAAAAAAACCATGTTTCTGTCGCCTTTTGCTTAAATTCTACACTTGAAAAGCATTGGCGGATACTTAAATTTGACGATATCGTGTCCCTGAAGCAAACCATATGAGCCGTGCCATGACTAAACATGCCTTATTGTATTGCATCATTTTACATACTAAGCCCCATTGTCACCACAGGCTCTGCGTCTACATTAGCAAATATCGTATATAATAAGAGCTACATATTAAATATTTAAGGTGCTTGCGGTTGTCAAATAGTGTAGGTCAAGACCAGCGGTCGCGTCTTTGACGCGGCATCTGGCCTTGATCTATACTGTTTGCAATGCAATAAGTCAGCTTTTCTCATGGCACGACTCAATTGTTCTGCTTCAGGACTGTTGATTTATACAGTAAAAAGCCGATGTTATTTTCCATTTACAGAAACAAAATGCAATGAAGAAAATAACAATTGTTAGACACTGTTGACAAAAATTTTCACCTGACAAAAAAAACTTGAGCAGGTTATGCGGCTATATCCGATGTGACTCAATGCAATGTAAATAATTGTTTAAGCATAAACACGTGTATTAGGGGACATATAACGACTTCCGTATTGCATCTAAGAACCCGTGTACTCTTTAATTTATTATCACTGTTTTTTATGTGGTATACATCGTATGGTATAGACCGATTTTATTGACCTTGAAGGGCGGAGTTTCGATGCGGACCTTTGAATTTCAACTTTGGGGACGACAGCACGCTCTTTTATTATCAGAATTTTTTTTCATAGGATTACATATTAGTGGACATTCTGACAGAAGAAATATATGTATAATGAAGAAATACTAAAAAGCTGTTTGTATATGTAAGTCAAGTCTTAATTTTCCCTCCTTTAACAACTCCCTCCGAACAATACACGCAATCTTTGTCTCCCATTGGGTGTTGTTGTAGAGAGGGTTCATTGTATAATTACGGTATACCATTTTCACGCGGATATGGATGTACGTATAAATTGTAGTTGAACGTATCGGACAATAATGATATAATACGTAACTACACCTATCACCCCTAGAAATAAAAAAGAAATTAGTTTATCTCTGCCAAAGGTTAGCTCCGCCCTGCCAGGTGAAAAAAATCGGCCTATACAAGTACTTTTTTCAACGCATGCAGTGTGTATATAAATAAATTGGGAGGTTTTTTGCTCCTTCGTCGCTTTATTGTCGTCTGCGTTAACTCTTTCCTCCCTGAAACTTTAAATGGACAATTCCACTTTCCATTTAAGTCAAGTCCATTTCTGACTTTTAAGGGTTGTTTTTGTCAATATTTGGCATTATGACAAACAGTGAAGACCCAGATCAGAGGGCTCCTTTCGGAGCCCTCTGATCTGGATCTTCACTGTTTGCACAATACAAGTGTACTTTTCACATGTACATTGTTTGAAAAGAACGCCTATTTGCGGGACTAGGGTTCAAAGGGTTAATGTTGTTTGCTAGATCGTTGCAAGGTACGATTCAATGTAGTGTGTAGTGTAAACAAATCGATAAAAATTAAAACAGTTTGTATCCTGATTAGACCCCGCGTTACGGCAAGCCTGCTTGAATCGTGCATAGTCGAACGTCTATATCTCAAACTCGCTTAATTCGAATTATTCGATTTGTCGACAAATGAATAGCATTATTACATGCTCGGTTAAGTCGAACATACCCGTATTTCAAAGTTCAGCCACGTTTAAACCGAGTTCGAGATATCGAAGTTCAGCTGTACATGTACATGTATATAATTTAGATTCAGCTTAACGCTTCTCAATGGTTTAAATGATTCTAGAACTCCTGCATACATTACATAAAATCATATGATTTAAGGACATTCTCTGACGTAGCAGCTTTCTGTTTGACTTCCACTTTGCTTTAATGCTGCCATGTGTCTTTTATACAATCAATTATCTTTTGTTTTAGTGGTCGTAATAGAAAGGTTTTACTGTTCATATTTTAAAAACCTATAGAATTCATGGAAGCTATACTATTGCAGTCCCACTATCACTATTATAGTCCGAACATATTCACCTGACGTTGCACTTTATGCATCGCTATTATATTATCCGTTTAAACGTGACGTTATATTAACAGTGCTCCCTCTCTACAACGACACACAATGGGAGACACAGATTGTGTGCGTTGTTTGGAGGGAGTCGTTATAGGGGAATATTAAGATTTGACTAACATTTGCAAACAGCTTGAATCCAGATCAGACGCCGAATAACGCGGCGTCTGATCTGGATTCAAGCTGTTTGTCACTCGTCGTTATTTTTATTATACTAAAATGTCCAGTTATATGTAAATAAATACGAAAGACTCAAGCAGGAAACGCAACACAAACAATACACCCACCTCTCAAGCAGAACACATACACAGCCATGCCATAACAAACACACACATATACACACATACACACACACACGCACGCACGCGCACGCACGCACACGCACGCACGCACGCACGCGCGCACACACACACACACACACACACACATATATATATACACGCACACATACACACGCGCAATACCATTCCTTCATCTACACACTAAATATAAAACAACACGAAAGACAAACATAAAACAAAGTGAACATAGGAGCCCGCCTTGGTACGGTCGGTGACAATTAATAATTGATTATAAATTAATTATCAATAATTAACTTTGAGAAAAACAGCAGACGACCATTTTAAGAAAACGATATTGCAGCAGTGAAAGTGTTGTCTGTTTAGGAAACTGCGACAAGGGTACATGTAGTTGTACGGAGAAAGTCGTTGTTGGGAGGGCTGTAGTAACGCATCTATAAACAAGATAGTATCAAATCAACAATTTGGAAGGAAGATTTTAAAAATAATGTCATATTCCATGTATTTTTCTTAAATACATTTGAAAGTTGGATTTATCATGTGAGAGCTAGCAGATTGTGGCTTAAAACAGGGTGAAATTTTATTTTTGTTTTAACCCACCACTTTCTTATAGACATACTTATTTTTCAGACAGTGCTGACCAAGATTGGAGAGCCTCAGCAGAGTCCGCCCATCTTGATCGCAATTGTCAGACCATACAATCTTAAATATTTCCAAGGAGTAATGGTAGTGGTTGGTGCAACTAATTAATATTTATGGTGTGTGTGCGAAGTAAGCACTCTACCGTAGGTTTTGATAAACCAAACCCACTATAGGTTACATCCTTCATAGAAATAAAGACATTTACATAGACTTTCATTCCATATATGGCGGGTACATTACAATACTATATAGGACAAAATACTCTACATATGAGATTTACCAGTTCATATTACAGTGTGTGACATCTATACCTAATACCTGAAGTACTTGTGTATATTTCCTATTAAGCCTAATGTGTTCTGAGGTTAGGTACAAATACATGTATAAAGTCATTGGGTCTTTATAGCATAATAGTTTAAAAGTTTTGGCCCGTACTGAATTCAGCTGAATTTAATAGCTTTCTTCGTGCAGTGTTTACTTTTGACAACTTTCATAAGTAAGCTAAGTGAAGATAAGAAAGATTTTGTACAATGTTTCTCTTTTTGGTCTGCGTCATTCACCTAAATGCGCCTTAAGGTACAATTTTCTGACCTTTTCCATTAAACGCAAAACGTGTGATGTACAGTCTTCCAAAAACATAGGTGCATACCAAGATAAACAAGGTATATGTTGCTCTTGATACAGAAGTATAGAAGAAGCTGGTGTAAAATTTATAAGTTACCGAGATTGGTTCAAACTTGTTCCAATGTTAAACCGTGGGACTTCAGATAAGAGTGAATAAACTGAACAAATAAAAATTTTCTTTATCATTTCAACACCAAAACCCCATAGTGATACTACTCATCAGAATCGTCTCGAGGAGACGATTCTAGTGATAAGTAAAACCATTGGATTTAAAGCAACAACAAAGAAACCCCATTCTTGCTATAAAAGCCATAGATACCACACAACTGCACACCATTCATTCAACAAAAACACTCTCAACTTATTTTTCAATGTATAAAAATGTTTGATTCCACTTCCGCGAAATTGTCATCGTCTGCATTTATTACACTGGCTAATACTATATAAGATTAGGAAGAAACGTGCAGACTACTGTCAGAACCAGACTTATGAGACGACAAAGTGCAGTTCCTGACCAGACAGCTCCTGTTAATTGATCTGGATCTACACTTTTTTCTAGAAACATATATATCAGAAGCAGAAGAAGGATCAAACAAAGCTTACATGAACAGTTATTAAGGATTGTATCATGATCTTTGAAGAATACAGCATATGTCTGGTAAACCAGCATTGCAAGTCACATAAGGGTAGTAAACATATACAGTTGTGTAATGTTGATTTTAAAAAGTTATACGGTATGAGAGGAAAATCAAAAACATAAAAGAGCTTTACAAAAAAGGGAGAGAAGAAAGAAAAACATAAGCAAAAAGAAAGAAAGGAAAGGAAAAAGATTTAGAAAATCTAAATGCGAGGAGGACTGTTTTTCTTCCAGAATCAGTATTAAAAAATCTTCAGAAAAAAGAAAACTAAAGTAATCAGTCTGTCCAGAGGTAAGACAATTATTGTATAATAAACACGTGTGTAGTAAACAATGAGGTCTATTGCTTGCTGCCACGAGCATTTTTAGGTTTAAAACAATTGGTTGATCAGAGTTTGAATAGTTCAAGAATATGGGTTCCAGGTTGTAAATCATCTAATCTGAGATCGTCCTCAAGCATTTGATTGGTCAGATCTTAGCAAATCTGACCAATCAAATGCTTGAGAACGATGTCAGACTCAACTCAAACTCTTTTTTTAACATTGGGGTCCGTACTGTTCTATATTTTAGTATCCTACTGAATAAACTCGATTGTTATCCTGGTATATAACGGGAAAACACACACACATAAAATTATAAAACAATAGACACAATTCAAACAGTTTGAGCTTTTATTCTAAACTACATAAACAGAACATTCAACACTTTGTTTCAGAAATTAATTTTAAAGCAGAGGCTTATTTTGCTCAGCACGACTTGACTAGTTCAAGTGATAGTTATATAGTTGACAAGTGGCTAATCGCTCTCAGTAGATGCCGATATTTACCAACATTAACTCGGTCTAGTTAGGAGACCTCAACCTTGACTAGTTCAAGTGGAAGTTATATAGTTGACAAGTGGCTGATCGCTCTCAGTAGATGCCGATATTTACCAACATTGGCTCGATCTAGTTAGGAGTCCTCAACCTTAACTAGTTCAAGTGTAAGTTATATAGTTGACAAGTTGCCGATCGCTCACAGTAGAGTACCGATATTTACCAACATTAGCTCGATCTAGTTAGGGGTTCTCAACCTTGACTAGTTCAAGTGTAAGTTATATAGTTGACAAGTGACAGATCGCTCACAGTAGAGTACCGATATTTACCAACATTAGCTCGATCTAGTTAGGGGTCCTCAACCTTGACTAGTTCAAGTGGAAGTTATATAGTTGACAAGTGGCTGATCGCTCTCAGTACAGAACCGATATTTACCAACATTGGCTCGATCTAGTTAGGAGTCCTCAACCTTAACTAGTTCAAGTGGAAGTTATATAGTTGACAAGTGGCTGATCGCTCTCAGTAGATGCCGATATTTACCAACATTGGCTCGATCTAATTAGGGGTCCTCAACCTTGACTAGTTCAAGTGTAAGTTTTATAGTTGACAAGAGGCCGATCGCTCACAGTAGAGTACCGATATTTACCAACATTAGCTTGATCTAGTTATGGGTCCTCAACCTTGACTAGTTCAATTGGAAGTTATATAGTTGACAAGTGGCTGATCGCTCTCAGTAGTGAACCGATATTTACCAACATTGGCTCGATCTAGTTAGGGATCCTCAACCTTAACTAGTTCAAGTGTAAGTTATATAGTTGACAAGTGGCTAATCGCTCTCAGTAGATGCCGATATTTACCAACATTAGCTCGATCTAGTTAGGAGTCCTCAACCTTGACTAGTTCAAGTGGAAGTTATATAGTTGACAAGTGGCTGATCGCTCTCAGAAGATGCCGATATTTAACAACATTGGCTCGATCTAGTTAGGAGTCCTCAACCTTAACTAGTTCAAGTGTAAGTTATATAGTTGACAAGTTGCCGATTGCTCACAGTAGAGTACCGATATTTACCAACATTAGCTCGATCTAGTTAGGGGTTCTCAACCTTGACTAGTTCAAGTGTAAGTTATATAGTTGACAAGTGGCAGATCGCTCACAGTAGAGTACCGATATTTACCAACATTAGCTCGATATAGTTAGGGGTCCTCAACCTTGCCTAGTTCAAATGGAAGTTATATAGTGGACAAGTGGCTGATCGCTCTCAGTAGAGAACCGATATTTACCAACATTGGCTCGATCTAGTTAGGGATCCTCAACCTTAACTAGTTCAAGTGTAAGTTATATAGTTGACAAGTGGCTGATTTCTCTCAGTAGATGCCGATATTTACCAACATTGGCTCGATCTAGTTAGGAGTCCTCAACCTTGACTAGTTCAAGTGGAAGTTATATAGTTGACAAGTTGCCGATCGCTCACAGTAGAGTAACGATATTTACCAACATTGGCTCGATCTAGTTAGGGGTCCTCAACCTTGACTAGTTCAAGTGTAAGTTATATAGTTGACAAGTGATAGATCGCTCCCAGTAGAGTACCGATATTTACTTATCGATATTTTTTATGTCATAAAACCTTAAATCTAACTTTGAAACGTGTCATGCAGTTAACAACACTACAGCAGACGACAAAAAAGCGGTGAAGGGGTAAAAATCTCCCGAATAATTAGATCATGAAAGGGTTAAAAGAATCAAAGTGTATGTTCATCTTACATTTGTCGTTCAAATAAGTATTGAAAGGTTCTACATGTACTTTCTGGTAGTTATGATCACAGAAAGAGTGGGGAACGACGAAATAATTCAACCCACAGCCCTCTGTAGAGATTACTGGTTACATATACAAACAGTGAAGACCCTGATCAGAGGGTTCCTATAGGATCCCTCTGATCAGGGTTTGCACTGTTTGAAAGTTTCATTCGTTTTTGTTTTCATATGAAAAATGCAACAGTAGTCTTGTTCAAAATGCCTGTAATAGAAGACTCCAAAAGGATAATAAATACCCACAAGAGATAGGGTTTTAATATGCAGTTAAACCTCTATATTACGATCACAAAAAGGAAGGTTTACTGATTGTATTTAGTCCAGTCAATTTGGAATTGCTAAAACGTTTGAGTTATATCACATTTCACATACTTTCAGCAGCCAAAGTTTATTGCCATTTCTCCGGATTTTTTGGACTTTTTATACTAGCAGACCGTAGCTTAAAACAGGCTGAAAGTAACGCAGAATGCGCCTTAAGACACATTCTGCTTTATTTTCTACCTGTTTTAAGCAGTCATGTGTCTTCAAAACAAGAAACAGACTATGGGGTTAAGGTACGATCAGTAAAAATTGCGTCCGTAAAATTGAAAAATTGAATTATTAGGATTATTATGATCAAGTTATGGCAGCCCTGTTTTTATTTGCAAATTGATTATTAAGTGTTTTTGGTCATTTGAACACAAATTGTACTTTAACGCTTCAATTAAATCTTAAAATATGGTTGGAATCTTGTTTCTAAAGTAAAGAAGTAAATAAATCACGCGTTTCCATAGTAACATACATTGTGGAGTGGTTAATCCCTTCACTGCCATGACGTCATAAATTCTAAACAAGTGTCGTCTGCTTTTATTTCTAAAAATAAATATTTAGTTATTTTGACATATGAAATATTGAAATAAGTTTAAAATATATTGTATCCTGATTAGACGTCGCGTTACGCGGCGTCTGAATAGGATCCAGACTGTTTTCAAATAACAAGTATACTCGGGGTAGGGGGAAGGGCCGAATCTAATGTTTTAAGAACTTGTGGCCCAACCCCATTTCTTTGTATATATTGAAATAACATGTTTAAACTAAACTACTCGGGGTAAGGCAGTGAAGGGGTTAAGTGTAATGTGTGTTTGTTGCATAAATATCTGTACTATGTACTATGGCGCATTTCGGCGTTGACATATATGTGATAGCGTTATGTATGTAGCACATTGGTTACATTCAAACACACATAGAAAATCTGTATACTAGTAAATATTGTATGTGCCCGAGACTTTGAGATCGTTTTCAAGTTTTTGATTGATGCGACTGGAGCAGAATGTTCAAACCGGTCCAATCAAAAGCAGAACTATTTCAGACTCATCTCAAACTCTTTATGAGCCTAGAGCTAAGCTTGATAGTAGAAACTCAATCCAATAGTTCACTGTCGATCCATTCGTAGTACCTTGAAACATCCATTGCACCTTTCATACCTGTAGCACAGCCGTCGTAGTTGCTTTTACGATGAGCATGGACTCCGACAAGAACATAAGCACGTCCCCGTCTCGTAAAGATGCCTGAACCACTGTCCCCATTGCAAGAAGCTGAACATTCTTCTACAGCCGCTTCATAGCAAAAACTTCCCGTCCGTATACTGTTTCCTCTTTCTTCGCAAACACATTCATCAACTAGCTTAATTTGGAGAAGCTGTAGGACATCAGATAGCTGCCATCCAGTGTTCAACTTGGTCATGCCCCAGCCTGCTAAAGTACACACCTTCTGTGAAACCATCAACTTTTCGAAATATTCGGGGCTTCTAAGTATGTCGATAGGCGATATTTCATTAGTGCTCTGGACTTCTTCACTGAGAACAATTATGGCAATGTCTTCACCAGTGGTGTCATAGTTGGGAGGAAATATCCATCTTTCCACGCCAACTGTTTGCTCTGTTCCCTCGTCTTCAGAAAAGGTGTGATCACCGAAATGAACGAACCAAGTTGTTAAGGGGCCTCTGTCAGCATAGCAATGTTGCCGATCGCTCACAGTAGAGTACCGATATTTACCAACATTAGCTCGATCTAGTTAGGGGTTCTCAACTTTGACTAGTTCATGTGTAAGTTATATAGTTGACAAGTGACAGATCGCTAACAGTAGAGTACCGATATTTACCAACATTAGCTCGATCTAGTTATGGGTCCTCAACCTTGACTAGTTCAATTGGAAGTTATATAGTTGACAAGTGGCTGATCGCTCTCAGTAGTGAACCGATATTTACCAACATTGGCTCGATCTAGTTAGGGATCCTCAACCTTAACTAGTTCAAGTGTAAGTTATATAGTTGACAAGTGGCTAATCGCTCTCAGTAGATGCCGATATTTACCAACATTAGCTCGATCTAGTTAGGAGTCCTCAACCTTGACTAGTTCAAGTGGAAGTTATATAGTTGACAAGTGGCTGATCGCTCTCAGAAGATGCCGATATTTAACAACATTGGCTCGATCTAGTTAGGAGTCCTCAACCTTAACTAGTTCAAGTGTAAGTTATATAGTTGACAAGTTGCCGATTGCTCACAGTAGAGTACCGATATTTACCAACATTAGCTCGATCTAGTTAGGGGTTCTCAACCTTGACTAGTTCAAGTGTAAGTTATATAGTTGACAAGTGGCAGATCGCTCACAGTAGAGTACCGATATTTACCAACATTAGCTCGATATAGTTAGGGGTCCTCAACCTTGCCTAGTTCAAATGGAAGTTATATAGTGGACAAGTGGCTGATCGCTCTCAGTAGAGAACCGATATTTACCAACATTGGCTCGATCTAGTTAGGGATCCTCAACCTTAACTAGTTCAAGTGTAAGTTATATAGTTGACAAGTGGCTGATTTCTCTCAGTAGATGCCGATATTTACCAACATTGGCTCGATCTAGTTAGGAGTCCTCAACCTTGACTAGTTCAAGTGGAAGTTATATAGTTGACAAGTTGCCGATCGCTCACAGTAGAGTAACGATATTTACCAACATTGGCTCGATCTAGTTAGGGGTCCTCAACCTTGACTAGTTCAAGTGTAAGTTATATAGTTGACAAGTGACAGATCGCTCCCAGTAGAGTACCGATATTTACTTATCGATATTTTTTATGTCATAAAACCTTAAATCTAACTTTGAAACGTGTCATGCAGTTAACAACACTACAGCAGACGACAAAAAAGCGGTGAAGGGGTAAAAATCTCCCGAATAATTAGATCATGAAAGGGTTAAAAGAATCAAAGTGTATGTTCATCTTACATTTGTCGTTCAAATAAGTATTGAAAGGTTCTACATGTACTTTCTGGTAGTTATGATCACAGAAAGAGTGGGGAACGACGAAATAATTCAACCCACAGCCCTCTGTAGAGATTACTGGTTACATATACAAACAGTGAAGACCCTGATCAGAGGGTTCCTATAGGATCCCTCTGATCAGGGTTTGCACTGATTGAAAGTTTCATTCGTTTTTGTTTTCATATGAAAAATGCAACAGTAGTCTTGTTCAAAATGCCTGTAATAGAAGACTCCAAAAGGATAATAAATACCCACAAGAGATAGGGTTTTAATATGCAGTTAAACCTCTATATTACGATCACAAAAAGGAAGGTTTACTGATTGTATTTAGTCCAGTCAATTTGGAATTGCTAAAACGTTTGAGTTATATCACATTTCACATACTTTCAGCAGCCAAAGTTTATTGACATGGAAATCTTTAAGGTAAACCAGAGGGTTAAAACTGTTTAGCCCTCCCTCATGGCCTTTTTTTTGGTACTGAAGACATCATTGTGGATGCTCATTTTCTGTGGTAAAATAGTAACGTTTCTTAGTTTAAACATATTTTATATTTTCATAATTTCCCACATACGATCGTGCTGTACATATGGTGATAATTTGACAACATTAGCAAAGGATTGGATCGACAGGGCTGCCATAAGTTGACATGAAAAATCCTAAGATTTCCAAATTTCCATCTTTCAAGTGCGATTTTACGATTCGTATCTTTACTAAATATCCTGTTTCTAGTTTTGTTGACATGTGATTACTTACAGCAGACTGTTTTAAGCTACAATGTACCAGAAAAAAATCCGAAGATTTAGGAAAAAATCCGGAGAAATGGCTGCCCTGGATCGATAGCAGAGCTTGTTAAGATCCTTTACGTTTAGTTTAGTTTGCTTTACTGGATTTAATATTTTGTTGTTGTTGTTGCTGTTGTAAGGGTTAGGGTAGAATGCTGGAGTTCAGTTCTGTTATATTATCTACATATTTTACAGTTGTATGACATTATCAATTTAAATATTCTCAGTTTGCATAAATTTACAAAACATGAGAAATTTCCCTCAGACACATATTACTTATGCGATTCGGATTCATTCAGGCTTGTTAGTGAAAATCCTTTTCGGAATTTAAAATAATGTCAGAGTTAGTAGGATTTGATAAGCAAACAGCTATATGTATATCACTGAAAGGTTTCATAACAGATGCCACACTGATTAAGTTCGAGTTCGTCTCAATAAGTTTTCACACCACGTGGACTATAATCAAACTTCTCGTTGATTATGTCGGCATTCGTCTCTCTCAAAACAATAAGCTGTTAACACCTTTTATCCGCTCAAAGCCAAAGGGTTTCGAAAAACTGACAACTATAGTTGAGTTACTTACGCCGATGCATGTCATATTTCGCGTAATTTCATTGGTTATTGCTTGATCTGCAAATTTGCTTTAAATGCGTGTCTTTCCGTGGTAACGTCACAACAACAACATCTTATGATCTGAACAGAATTGTACAGAATAAAGACAACGGAAAGGACACGCTCTTGATCTTTTATAGGTAAGAAAAGTTACTTTGTCGTTTTATAAGGTTTATTCAGGGCTGCCATTTCTCCGGATTTTTTGGACTTTTTATACTAGCAGACCGTAGCTTAAAACAGGCTGAAAGTAACGCAGAATGCGCCTTAAGACACATTCTGCTTTATTTTCTACCTGTTTTAAGCAGTCATGTGTCTTCAAAACAAGAAACAGACTATGGGGTTAAGGTACGATCAGTAAAAATTGCGTCCGTAAAATTGAAAAATTGAATTATTAGGATTATTATGATCAAGTTATGGCAGCCCTGTTTTTATTTGCAAATTGATTATTAAGTGTTTTTGGTCATTTGAACACAAATTGTACTTTAACGCTTCAATTAAATCTTAAAATATGGTTGGAATCTTGTTTCTAAAGTAAAGAAGTAAATAAATCACGCGTTTCCATAGTAACATACATTGTGGAGTGGTTAATCCCTTCACTGCCATGACGTCATAAATTCTAAACAAGTGTCGTCTGCTTTTATTTCTAAAAATAAATATTTAGTTATTTTGACATATGAAATATTGAAATAAGTTTAAAATATATTGTATCCTGATTAGACGTCGCGTTACGCGGCGTCTGAATAGGATCCAGACTGTTTTCAAATAACAAGTATACTCGGGGTAGGGGGAAGGGCCGAATCTAATGTTTTAAGAACTTGTGGCCCAACCCCATTTCTTTGTATATATTGAAATAACATGTTTAAACTAAACTACTCGGGGTAAGGCAGTGAAGGGGTTAAGTGTAATGTGTGTTTGTTGCATAAATATCTGTACTATGTACTATGGCGCATTTCGGCGTTGACATATATGTGATAGCGTTATGTATGTAGCACATTGGTTACATTCAAACACACATAGAAAATCTGTATACTAGTAAATATTGTATGTGCCCGAGACTTTGAGATCGTTTTCAAGTTTTTGATTGATGCGACTGGAGCAGAATGTTCAAACCGGTCCAATCAAAAGCAGAACTATTTCAGACTCATCTCAAACTCTTTATGAGCCTAGAGCTAAGCTTGATAGTAGAAACTCAATCCAATAGTTCACTGTCGATCCATTCGTAGTACCTTGAAACATCCATTGCACCTTTCATACCTGTAGCACAGCCGTCGTAGTTGCTTTTACGATGAGCATGGACTCCGACAAGAACATAAGCACGTCCCCGTCTCGTAAAGATGCCTGAACCACTGTCCCCATTGCAAGAAGCTGAACATTCTTCTACAGCCGCTTCATAGCAAAAACTTCCCGTCCGTATACTGTTTCCTCTTTCTTCGCAAACACATTCATCAACTAGCTTAATTTGGAGAAGCTGTAGGACATCAGATAGCTGCCATCCAGTGTTCAACTTGGTCATGCCCCAGCCTGCTAAAGTACACACCTTCTGTGAAACCATCAACTTTTCGAAATATTCGGGGCTTCTAAGTATGTCGATAGGCGATATTTCATTAGTGCTCTGGACTTCTTCACTGAGAACAATTATGGCAATGTCTTCACCAGTGGTGTCATAGTTGGGAGGAAATATCCATCTTTCCACGCCAACTGTTTGCTCTGTTCCCTCGTCTTCAGAAAAGGTGTGATCACCGAAATGAACGAACCAAGTTGTTAAGGGGCCTCTGTCAGCATAGCAATGTTGCCGATCGCTCACAGTAGAGTACCGATATTTACCAACATTAGCTCGATCTAGTTAGGGGTTCTCAACTTTGACTAGT
This sequence comes from Gari tellinella, assembly GCA_922989275.2. Taxonomy (NCBI): domain Eukaryota; kingdom Metazoa; phylum Mollusca; class Bivalvia; order Cardiida; family Psammobiidae; genus Gari; species Gari tellinella. The sequence continues at coordinate 40,320,020 of OV277869.1, read as the reverse complement.
TCATGTGTAAGTTATATAGTTGACAAGTGACAGATCGCTAACAGTAGAGTACCGATATTTACCAACATTAGCTCGATCTAGTTAGGGGTCCTCAACCTTGACTAGTTCAAGTGGAAGTTATATAGTTGACAAGTGGCTGATCGCTCTCAGTAGAGAACCGATATTTACTAACATTGGCTCGATCTAGTTAGGAGTCCTCAACCTTAACTAGTTCAAGTGGAAGTTATATAGTTGACAAGTGGCTGATCGCTCTCAGTAGATGCCGATATTTACCAACATTAGCTCGATCTAGTTAGGGGTCCTCAACCTTGACTAGTTCAATTGGAAGTTATATAGTTGACAAGTGGCTGATCGCTCTCAGTAGTGAACCGATATTTACCAACATTGGCTCGATCTAGTTAGGGATCCTCAACCTTAACTAGTTCAAGTGTAAGTTATATAGTTGACAAGTGGCTGATCGCTCTCAGTAGATGCCGATATTTACCAACATTGGCTCGATCTAGTTAGGGGTCCTCAACCTTGACTAGTTCAAGTGTAAGTTTTATAGTTGACAAGAGGCCGATCGCTCACAGTAGAGTACCGATATTTACCAACATTAGCTCGATCTAGTTAGGGGTCCTCAACCTTGACTAGTTCAATTGTACGTTTTATAGTGGACAAGTGACAGCTCGCTCTCAGTAGAGTACCGATATTTACCAACATTGGCTCGATCTAGTTGGGGGTCCTCAACCTTAACTAGTTCAAGTGGAAGTTATATAGTTGACAAGTGGCTGATCGCTCTCAGTAGAGAACCGATATTTACCAACATTGGCTCGATCTAGTTAGGGATCCTCAACCTTAACTAGTTCAAGTGTAAGTTATATAGTTGACAAGTGGCTAATCGCTCTCAGTAGATGCCGATATTTACCAACATTATCTCGATCTAGTTAGGGGTCCTCAACCTTAACTAGTTCAAGTGTAAGTTATATAGTTGACAAGTTGCCGATTGCTCACGGTAGAGTACCGATATTTACCAACATTAGCTCGATCTAGTTAGGGGTTCTCAACCTTGAGTAGTTCAAGTGTAAGTTATATAGTTGACAAGTGACAGATCGCTCACAGTAGAGTACCGATATTTACCAACATTAGCTCGATCTAGTTAGGGGTTCTCAACCTTGACTAGTTCAAGTGTAAGTTATATAGTTGACAAGTTACAGATCGCTCACAGTAGAGTACCGATATTTACCAACATTAGCTCGATCTAGTTAGGGGTCCTCAACCTTGACTAGTTCAAGTGTAAGTTATATAGTTGACAAGTGACAGATCGCTCACAGTAGAGTACCGATATTTACCAACATTAGCTCGATCTAGTTAGGGGTTCTCAACCTTGACTAGTTCAAGTGTAAGTTATATAGTTGACAAGTTACAGATCGCTCACAGTAGAGTACCGATATTTACCAACATTAGCTCGATCTAGTTAGGGGTCCTCAACCTTGACTAGTTCAAGTGTAAGTTATATAGTTGACAAGTGACAGATCGCTCCCAGTAGAGAACCGATATTTACCAACATTAGCTCGATCTAGTTAGGGGTTCTCAACCTTGACTAGTTGAAACGTAAGTTATATAGTTGACAAGTGGCCGATCGCTCACAGTAGAGTATCGATATTTACCAACATTAGCTCGATCTAGTTAGGGGTCCTCAACCTTGACTAGTTCAATTGGAAGTTATATAGTTGACAAGTGGCTGATCGCTCTCAGTAGAGAACCGATATTTACCAACATTAGCTCGATCTAGTTAGGGGTTCTCAACCTTGACTTGTTCAAATGGAAGTTATGCACATCTAGTTGAGGAGAATGACATATCTCTCTCAGTAGAGAACCGCTATTTACCAACATTGGCTCGATCTAGTTAGGAGTCCTCAACCTTAACTAATTCAAGTGGCAGATATATATTTATAAATAAAATAATTATATATAAGCGGGTTGCTGAAAAGGTCATAGGACTTTGTAAACGTCTTTGATGGGATTCAACCCTTTAAGCAATGTGTCAATTAGTTGATTGTACCGTTCTGTTGAAAGAAAATGAAATTACAGTAAAACCTCGATTCTACGAACTCGCGTTACTTCGAACATACCACGTCTTAACTTTGAATTACGGGTTTGTCCGACTTAAACGAGATCGACTTATCAAAATTAAACTTACGAAATACTGAAAAGATCGATTTAAGCGAGGTCGTAGTATCGACTTTCGACTGTTAATCGTATCCATGTTAAGGCTTCCTTCAAGATGATGATTATCATATATATATATCTTTATTCAAGTCTCATCATGGATACAGCATACATACAATTACTTAATAACTATATATACATGTCAATGACCCATGTCATTCAATTGTGAATTATAAGAGACTATCAACGTGTTATCAAAATGAACACATGCTAGGTAATAAAACAATACAATATTATTTACACTAATAAAACCGGAAATAATCACCATGGTTAAATGCAAATTTAATGCAAAATATCTATCACAGTTTATACATTGTTATATAGCAGACCTCTGCGTCTGTTTAAAATAAGAAAGCAGGATTTGGCAACAGTGCGTATTAAATTTTCATTAGAAAATATAAAAACAAACTTATCATTATCATTTTATGAGCTAAAAAGAGTGTCAACTTCAGAAGCCTTGGTAAAAATATCATTTCTAATATCATTGTAAGTATCACACTTCATTATAACATGGAATTCATTTTCAACACAGTTCTTACAAAATGGACAAACTCTTCAGCCAACCTTTCGAATCGACCCGTTTCTATGCGCAATGGAGCAACACCTGAGCGGAATTTGCTTAAAGATGACCTGTGTTTCGCTGGTAATATCATTTTAACATAATTTTCGGTTCCAAAATTTTGTTTAAAAAGTTTATAGGTTCTTAATTTGTTACCACCATTACCAGACCTAGATTGCTCTTTGTTAACGGTGTCACTCCATTGGCATTTAAAACGTTCTAGGGCCGCTCTTTTAGTATCATTCACTAATGACTTTTTACAAATATTATTTTCTATAAGTGTATACTTATTTAAATCATAACTCATTAGAATTCCAGATACTCTATAAAACCAGTGTTTACATGTTTGGGTAGCTTTTCCAGCACAATATTTGAAAACACGCTTATTCACTCTATTTTCTCCCATATTAACGCATCTTGCCCAGAAGGCACACACAGAGTTAAGTTGTCTAACTACAACAGGATCCCATCCCATATCTCCAATGACTGCTGCATTTGGTGTATATCTACCCGTACCAAGATAAAACCTCATTGCACGGTTAAGAACCGCGTCAATACACGAAAACGTTTTCGTACCCCAAATAGCAGCACCGTAACTAATAACTGGCCATACCATAGAATCAAAGAGTTTGGTAAAAACGTTATATGGCAGACCTCCAGCATTCTTATACTTGACTATAAACAGCCCCAACGCTCTACCAGCAGCTTGTGAAACAAATTTAGCCATTATATTATAGTCCATGTGTTCACTAAGGTGTCAACCAAGATATACATATCTATCACAAAGATTAACATTATCATTCCCGCAGCTGAATACAGAAGCAGTACGGTTAACTGATGGTGGTCTAAAATGTACAACATTACTTTTCTGACAGTTTATATTCAACTTATTGACCTTACTCCACTCAGATAACGCATCCAAGAGACGTTGTAAATCATTTTCATTTTCAGTGAGTAAGACTACATCATCAGCGTACATTAAAATACAAAGTTTCTCTCCGTTACCAATATCAATACCAATTCCCAAACCCTTTGCCAAAGTGGCAAGGTCGTCAATAAAACAATTAAAAATGTTCGGAGAAACACAACAACCCTGTCTTAACCCGAAAGCAAGATCGAAACACTCAGTGCACAGGTTATTTACCCTAACACAAGATTTAACAGAAGTATATAAAGGTTTAACTGCATTCAGCATTTTCCCTTTCAAACCCATGGCATAAAGTTTGTTCCATAGTATATCACGATCAATCGAGTCATAAGCTTTCTTAAAGTCGATAAAGGCCGCAAAAGTAGACTGCTTCTTTTTTATTCTGGTTTCAACAATTGATGTTAAAGTAGATAGATGGTCAATAGTACTTCTCTTAGTTCTAAATCCATTCTGCTCATCGTTTAATATACTTTCTGACTCGATCCATCGTGATATTCTATTATTTAAAACAGTGCAGTAATAATACCTCAACAGTTGTCTTCCTTAAGGAAGTCCATCTCGCCAAAATATATCAATTAGCCAAATCAACCATACGGACGATTTGCCACAAGTTTACAACAAGTAACAGTAATATATATGAAACTTATTTTCCAAATCATTGTAAGCATTACTTATACATCAGAAAATACTTTTTTTCCTTTCCCAATAAACGGATTTACGCTAAAATCGCGGCGTCTGATCAGGTACCAAGCTCTTATCGATATTTTTTATGTCATACAACCTTAAATCTAACTTTGAAACGTGTCATGCAGTTAACAACACTACAGCAGACGACAAAAAAGCGTTGAAGGGGTAAAAATATCCCGAATAATTAGATCATGAAAGGGTTAAAAGAATCAAAGTGTATGTTCATCTTACATTTGTCGTTCAAATAAGTATTGAAAGGTTCTACATGTACTTTCTGGTAGTTATGATCACAGAAAGAGTGGGGAACGACGAAATAATTCAACCTACAGCCCTCTGTAGAGATTACTGGTTACATATACAAACAGTGAAGACCCTGATCAGAGGGTTCCTATAGGATCCCTCTGATCAGGGTCTGCACTGTTTGAAAGTTTCATTCGTTTTTGTTTTCATATGAAAAATGCAACAGTAGTCTGGTTCAAAATGCCTGTAATAGAAGACTCCAAAAGGATAATAAATACCCACAAGAGATAGGGTTTTAATATGCAGTTAAACCTCTATATTACGATCACAAAAAGGAAGGTTTACTGATTGTATTTAGTCCAGTCAATTTGGAATTGCTAAAACGTTTGAGTTATATCACATTTCACATACTTTCAGCAGCCAAAGTTTATTGACATGGAAAATTTTAAGGTAAACCAGAGGGTTAAAACTGTTTAGCCCTCCCTCATGGCCTTTTTTGGTACTGAAGACATCATTGTGGATGCTCATTTTCTGCGGTAAAATAGTAACGTTTCTTAGTTTAAACATATTTTATATTTTCATAATTTCCCACATACGATCGTGCTGTACATATGGTGATAATTTGACAACATTAGCAAAGGATTGGATCGACAGGGCTGCCATAAGTTGACATGAAAAATCCTAAGATTTCCAAATTTCCATTTTTCAAGTGCGATTTTACGATTCGTATCGTTACTAAATATCCTGTTTCTAGTTTTGTTGACATGTGATTACTTACAGCAGACTGGAAGTACAGCAGAATGCGCCTTAAGGCGCATTCTGCTTTACTTTCAGCCTGTTTTAAGCTACAATGTACCAGAAAAAATCCGAAGATTTAGGAAAAAATCCGGAGAAATGGCTGCCCTGGATCGATAGCAGAGCTTGTTAAGATCCTTTACGTTTAGTTTAGTTTGCTTTACTGGATTTAATATTTTGTTGTTGTTGTTGCTGTTGTAAGGGTTAGGGTAGAATGCTGGAGTTCAGTTCTGTTATATTATCTACATATTTTACAGTTGTATGACATTATCAATTTAAATATTCTCAGTTTGCATAAATTTACAAAACATGAGAAATTTCCCTCAGACACATATTACTTATGCGATTCGGATTCATTCAGGCTTGTTAGTGAAAATCCTTTTCGGAATTTAAAATAATGCCAGAGTTAGTAGGATTTGATAAGCAAACAGCTATATGTATATCACAGAAAGGTTTCATAACAGATGCCACAATGATTAAGCTCGAGTTCGTCTCAATAAGTTTTCACACCACGTGGACTATAATCAAACTTCTCGTTGATTTTGTCGGCATTCTTCTCTCTCAAAACAATAAGCTGTTTACACCTTTTATCCGCTCAAAGCCAAAGGGTTTCGAAAAACTGACAACTATAGTTGAGTTACTTACGCCGATGAATGTCATATTTCGCGTAATTTCATTGGTTATTGCTTGATCTGCAAATTTGCTTTAAATGCGTGTCTTTCCGTGGTAACGTCACAACAACAACATCTTATGATCTGAACAGAATTGTACAGAATAAAGACAACGGAAAGGACACGCTCTTGATCTTTTATAGGTAAGAAAAGTTACTTTGTCGTTTTATAAGGTTTATTCAGGGCTGCCATTTCTCCGGATTTTTTGGACTTTTTATACTAGCAGACCGTAGCTTAAAACAGGCTGAAAGTAACGCTTTACTTTCTACCTGTTTTAAGCAGTCATGTGTGTCTTCAAAACAAGAAACAGAATATGGGGTTAAGGTACGATCAGTAAAAATTGCGTCCGTAAAATTGAAAAATTGAATTATTAGGATTATTATGATCAATTTATGGCAGCCCTGTTTTTATTTGCAAATTGATTATTAAGTGTTTTTGGTCATTTGAACACAAATTGTACTTTAACGCTTCAATTAAATCTTAAAATATGGTTGGAATCTTGTTTCTAAAGTAAAGAAGTATTAAGTTAATAAATCACGCGTTTCCATAGTGGAGTGGTTAATCCCTTCACTGCCATGACGTCATAAATTCTAAACAAGTGTCGTCTGCTTTTATTTCTAAAAGTAAATATTTAGTTATTTTGACATATGAAATATTGAAATAAGTTTAAAATATATTGTATCCTGATTAGACGCCGCGTTACGCGGCGTCTGAATAGGATCCAAACTGTTTTCAAATAACAAGTATACTCGGGGTAGGGATAAGGGCCGAATCTAATGTTTTAAGAACTTGTGGCCCAACCCCATTTCTTTGTATATATTGAAATAACATGTTTAAACTACTCGGGGTAAGGCTGTGAAGGGGTTAAGTGTAATGTGTGTTTGTTGCATAAATATCTGTACTATGTACTATGGCGCATTTCGGCGTTGACATATATGTGATAGCGTTATGTATGTAGCACATTGGTTACATTCAAACACACATAGAAAATCTGTATACTAGTAAATATTGTATGTGCCCGAGACTTTGAGATCGTTTTCAAGTTTTTGATTGATGCGACTGGAGCAGAATGTTCAAACCGGTCCAATCAAAAGCAGAACTATTTCAGACTCATCTCAAACTCTTTATGAGCCTAGAGCTAAGCTTGATAGTAGAAACTCAATCCAATAGTTCACTGTCGATCCATTCGTAGTACCTTGAAACATCCATTGCACCTTTCATACCTGTAGCACAGCCGTCGTAGTTGCTTTTACGATGAGCATGGACTCCGACAAGAACATAAGCACGTCCCCGTCTCGTAAAGATGCCTGAACCACTGTCCCCATTGCAAGAAGCTGAACATTCTAGCCGCTTCATAGCAAAAACTTCCCGTCCGTATACTGTTTCCTCTTTCTTCGCAAACACATTCATCAACTAGCTTAATTTGGAGAAGCTGTAGGACATCAGATAGCTGCCATCCAGTGTTCAACTTGGTCATGCCCCAGCCTGCTAAAGTACACACCTTCTGTGAAACCATCAGCCTTTCGAAATATTCGGGGCTTCTAAGTATGTCGATAGGCGATATTTCATTAGTGCTCTGGACTTCTTCACTGAGAACAATTATGGCAATGTCTTCACCAGTGGTGTCATAGTTGGGAGGAAATATCCATCTTTCCACGCCAACTGTTTGCTCTGTTCCCTCGTCTTCAGAAAAGGTGTGATCACCGAAATGAACGAACCAAGTTGTTAAGGGGCCTCTGTCAGCAAATCAATGTTGCCGATCGCTCACAGTAGAGTACCGATATTTACCAACATTAGCTCGATCTAGTTAGGGGTCCTCAACCTTGACTAGTTCAAGTGTAAGTTATATAGTTGACAAGTGACAGATCGCTAACAGTAGAGTACCGATATTTACCAACATTAGCTCGATCTAGTTAGGGGTCCTCAACCTTGACTAGTTCAAGTGGAAGTTATATAGTTGACAAGTGGCTGATCGCTCTCAGTAGAGAACCGATATTTACCAACATTGGCTCGATCTAGTTAGGGGTCCTCAACCTTGACTAGTTCAAGTGTAAGTTTTATAGTTGACAAGAGGCCGATCGCTCTCAGTAGAGAACCGATATTTACCAACATTGGCTCGATCTAGTTAGGGGTCCTCAACCTTGACTAGTTCAAGTGGAAGTTATATAGTTGACAAATGGCTGATCGCTCTCAGTAGATGCCGATATTTACCAACATTGGCTCGATCTAGTTAGGGGTTCTCAACCTTGACTAGTTCATGTGTAAGTTATATAGTTGACAAGTGACAGATCGCTAACAGTAGAGTACCGATATTTACCAACATTAGCTCGATCTAGCTAGGGATCCTCAACCTTAACTAGTTCAATTGGAAGTTATATAGTTGACAAGTGGCTGATCGCTCTCAGTAGTGAACCGATATTTACCAACATTAGCTCGATCTAGTTAGGAGTCCTCAACCTTGACTAGTTCAAGTGGAAGTTATATAGTTGACAAGTGGCTGATCGCTCTCAGTAGAGTACCGATATTTACCAACATTAGCTCGATCTAGTTAGGGGTTCTCAACCTTGACTAGTTCAAACGTAAGTTATATAGTTGACAAGTGACAGATCGCTAACAGTAGAGTACCGATATTTACCAACATTAGCTCGATCTAGTTAGGGGTCCTCAACCTTGACTAGTTCAAGTGGAAGTTAAATAGTTGACAAGTGGCTGATCGCTCTCAGTAGAGAACCGATATTTACCAACATTGGCTCGATCTAGTTAGAAGTCCTCAACCATAACTAGTTCAAGTGGAAGTTATATAGTTGACAAATGGCTGATCGCTCTCAGTAGATGCCGATATTTACCAACATTGGCTCGATCTAGTTAGGGGTCCTCAACCTTGACTAGTTCAAGTGTAAGTTTTATAGTGGACAAGTGGCTGATCGCTCTCAGTAGTGAACCGATATTTACCAACATTGGCTCGATCTAGTTAGAAGTCCTCAACCTTAACTAGTTCAAGTGTAAGTTATATAGTTGACAAGTGGCTGATCGCTCTCAGTAGATGCCGATATTTACCAACATTGGCTCGATCTAGTTAGGGGTCCTCAACATTGACTAGTTCAAGTGTAAGTTTTATAGTTGACAAGAGGCCGATCGCTCACAGTAGAGTACCGATATTTACCAACATTAGCTCGATGTAGTTAGGGGTCCTCAACCTTGACTAGTTCAATTGGAAGTTATATAGTTGACAAGTGGCTGATCGCTCTCAGTAGTGAACCGATATTTACCAACATTGGCTCGATCTAGTAGGGGGTCCTCAACCTTAACTAGTTCAAGTGGAAGTTATATAGTTGACAAGTGGCTGATCGCTCTCAGTAGATGCCGATATTTACCAACATTGGCTCGATCTAGTTAGGGGTCCTCAACCTTGACTAGTTCAAGTGTACGTTTTATAGTGGACAAGTGACAGCTCGCTCTCAGTAGAGTACCGATATTTACCAACATTAGCTCGATCTAGTTAGGGGTCCTCAACCTTGACTAGTTCAAGTGGAAGTTAAATAGTTGACAAGTGGCTGATCGCTCTCAGTAGAGAACCGATATTTACCAACATTGGCTCGATCTAGTTAGAAGTCCTCAACCATAACTAGTTCAAGTGGAAGTTATATAGTTGACAAGTGGCTGATCGCTCTCAGTAGATGCCGATATTTACCAACATTGGCTCGATCTAGTTAGGGGTCCTCAACATTGACTAGTTCAAGTGTAAGTTTTATAGTTGATAAGAGGCCGATCGCTCACAGTAGAGTACCGATATTTACCAACATTAGCTCGATGTAGTTAGGGGTCCTCAACCTTGACTAGTTCAATTGGAAGTTATATAGTTGACAAGTGGCTGATCGCTCTCAGTAGTGAACCGATATTTACCAACATTGGCTCGATCTAGTAGGGGGTCCTCAACCTTAACTAGTTCAAGTGGAAGTTATATAGTTGACAAGTGGCTGATCGCTCTCAGTAGATGCCGATATTTACCAACATTGGCTCGATCTAGTTAGGGGTCCTCAACCTTGACTAGTTCAAGTGTACGTTTTATAGTGGACAAGTGACAGCTCGCTCTCAGTAGAGTACCGATATTTACCAACATTAGCTCGATCTAGTTAGAAGTCCTCAACCATAACTAGTTCAAGTGGAAGTTATATAGTTGACAAATGGCTGACCGCTCTCAGTAGATGCCGATATTTACCAACATTGGCTCGATCTAGTTAGGGGTCCTCAACCTTGACTAGTTCAAGTGTAAGTTTTATAGTTGACAAGAGGCCGATCGCTCACAGTAGAGTACCGATATTTACCAACATTAGCTCGATCTAGTTAGGGGTCCTCAACCTTGACTAGTTCAATTGGAAGTTATATAGTTGACAAGTGGCTGATCGCTCTCAGTAGTGAACCGATATTTACCAACATTGGCTCGATCTAGTTAGAAGTCCTCAACCTTAACTAGTTCAAGTGTAAGTTATATAGTTGACAAGTGGCTGATCGCTCTCAGTAGATGCCGATATTTACCAACATTGGCTCGATCTAGTTAGGGGTCCTCAACCTTGACTAGTTCAAGTGTACGTTTTATAGTGGACAAGTGACAGCTCGCTCTCAGTAGAGTACCGATATTTACCAACATTAGCTCGATCTAGTTAGGGGTCCTCAACCTTGACTAGTTCAATTGGAAGTTATATAGTTGACAAGTGGCTAATCGCTCTCAGTAGAGAACCGATATTTACCAACATTAGCTCGATCTAGTTAGGGGTCCTCAACATTGACTAGTTCAAGTGGAAGTTATATAGTTGACAAGTGGCTGATCGCTCTCAGTAGAGAACCGATATTTACCAACATTGGCTCGATCTAGTTAGGAGTCCTCAACCTTAACTAGTTCAAGTGGAAGTTATATAGTTGACAAGTGGCTGATCGCTCTCAGTAGATGCCGATATTTACCAACATTGGCTCGATCTAGTTAGGGGTCCTCAACCTTGACTAGTTCAAGTGTAAGTTTTATAGTTGACAAGAGGCCGATCGCTCACAGTAGAGTACCGATATTTACCAACATTGACTCGATCTAGTTGGGGATCCTCAACCTTAACTAGTTCAAGTGGAAGTTATATAGTTGACAAGTGGCTGATCGCTCTCAGTAGAGAACCGATATTTACCAACATTGGCTCGATCTAGTTAGGGATCCTCAACCTTAACTAGTTCAAGTGTAAGTTATATAGTTGACAAGTGGCTAATCGCTCTCCGTAGATGCCGATATTTACCAACATTAGCTTGATCTAGCTAGGAGTCCTCAACCTTAACTAGTTCAAGTGGAAGTTATATAGTTGACAAGTGGCTGATCGCTCTCAGTAGATGCCGATATTTACCAACATTGGCTCGATCTAGTTGAGTCCTCAACCTTAACTGGTCCAAGTGTAAGTTATATAGTTGACAAGTTGCCGATTGCTCACGGTAGAGTACCGATATTTACCAACATTAGCTCGATCTAGTTAGGGGTTCTCAACCTTGACTAGTTCAAGTGTAAGTTATATAGTTGACAAGTGACAGATCGCTCACAGTAGAGTACCGATATTTACCAACATTAGCTCGATCTAGTTAGGGGTCCTCAACCTTGACTAGTTCAATTGGAAGTTATATAGTTGACAAGTGGCTGATCGCTCTCAGTAGAGAACCGATATTTACCAACATTGGCTCGATCTAGTTAGGGGTCCTCAACCTTAACTAGTTCAAGTGTAAGTTATATAGTTGACAAGTGACAGATCGCTACCAGTAGAGAACCGATATTTACCAACATTAGCTCGATCTAGTTAGGGGTTCTCAACCTTGACTAGTTGAAACGTAAGTTATAGAGTTGACAAGTGGCCGATCGCTCACAGTAGAGTACCGATATTTACCAACATTAGCTCGATCTAGTTAGGGGTCCTCAACCTTGACTAGTTCAATTGGAAGTTATATAGTTGACAAGTGGCTGATCGCTCTTAGTAGAGAACCGATATTTACCAACATTAGCTCGATCTAGTTAGGGGTTCTCAACCTTGACTTGTTCAAATGGAAGTTATGCACATCTAGTTGAGGAGAATGACAGATCTCTCTCAGTAGAGAACCGCTATTTACCAACATTGGCTCGATCTAGTTAGGAGTCCTCAACCTTAACTAATTCAAGTGGCAGATATATATTTATAAATAAAATAATTATATATAAGCGGGTTGCTGAAAAGGTCATAGGACTTTGTAAACGTCTTTGATGGGATTCAACCCTTTAAGCAATGTGTCAATTAGTTGATTGTACCGTTCTGTTGTAGGAAAATGAAATTACAGTAAAACCTCGATTCTACGAACTCGCGTTACTTCGAACATACCCATATTTCAAAATTTAAATGTGGCTTAGCCACGTCTTAACTTTGAATTACGGGTTTGTCCGACTTAAACGAGATCGACTTATCAAAATTAAACTTACGAAATACTGAAAAGATCGATTTAAGCGAGTTCGTAGTATCGACTTTCGACTGTTAATTGTATCCATGTTAAGGCTTCCTTCAAGATGATGATTATCATACCTCAACAGTTGTCTTCCTTAAGGAAGTCCATCTCGCCAAAATATATCAATTAGCCAAATCAACCATACGGACGATTTGCCACAAGTTTACAACAAGTAACAGTAATATATATGAAACTTATTTTCCAAATCATTGTAAGCATTACTTATACATCAGAAAATACTTTTTTTCCTTTCCCAATAAACGGATTTACGCTAAAATCGCGGCGTCTGATCAGGTACCAAACTGTTTGACGCTCTTATCGATATTTTTTATGTCATACAACCTTAAATCTAACTTTGAAACGTGTCATGCAGTTAACAACACTACAGCAGACGACAAAAAAGCGTTGAAGGGGTAAAAATATTCCGAATAATTAGATCATGAAAGGGTTAAAAGAATCAAAGTGTATGTTCATCTTACATTTGTCGTTCAAATAAGTATTGAAAGGTTCTACATGTACTTTCTGGTAGTTATGATCACAGAAAGAGTGGGGAACGACGAAATAATTCAACCTACAGCCCTCTGTAGAGATTACTGGTTACATATACAAACAGTGAAGACCCTGATCAGAGGGTTCCTATAGGATCCCTCTGATCAGGGTCTGCACTGTTTGAAAGTTTCATTCGTTTTTGTTTTCATATGAAAAATGCAACAGTAGTCTGGTTCAAAATGCCTGTAATAGAAGACTCCAAAAGGATAATAAATACCCACAAGAGATAGGGTTTTAATATGCAGTTAAACCTCTATATTACGATCACAAAAAGGAAGGTTTACTGATTGTATTTAGTCCAGTCAATTTGGAATTGCTAAAACGTTTGAGTTATATCACATTTCACATACTTTCAGCAGCCAAAGTTTATTGACATGGAAAACTTTAAGGTAAACCAGAGGGTTAAAACTGTTTAGCCCTCCCTCATGGCCTGTTTTTGGTACTGAAGACATCATTGTGGATGCTCATTTTCTGCGGTAAAATAGTAACGTTTCTTAGTTGAAACATATTTTATATTTTCATACTTTGTTACTATAAGTTATATACATATACATGTACATTATATATAATACAAAATGTGCCATCGCTTTAACCTTTTCTCCGGTTGTGCGCTTTCGGTGTTTCACGTTACGCAGAATAGTGGACACGCAGGTGGCCCACTTGCTCTCAATTTCGAGCATTAAAATAAGAAGGGCATTTTTACATAACTTGTAATAACTTTTTTTTCTGGACAGATATCGTTCCTGTGCAAACGGCCTGTGTTAGCTTAAACATTTTCCTTTATGATGGAATTTGTTTTGAAAAAATATTTTAATAAGCTTTTGGTCCTTTTTTAAGTTTAAAAAGACACCTCTAAATCACATTAAACAAAGAGTAAAATGCTGAAAATAAGCCTCGACACGGATAATATAACACGACCTTGTGCATTTATACAAATCGATATCAATTCTGTGCAAACGGGCTCGTATACTTGACTATTTGTTCTTTCTTTTGATATAAATTTAAGAATTGTAAGTTAATGTTAATTTGGTCCTTTTTCAAATCGAAAATAAAATTAATATGTTCAAAGAGTCGTCGGGAGTTTCCGTAAATACCGAGCGGTAAGAGCCGAACATTGACGGGCACGCAAGCTAGCGTAGGACAGTTTATCGATAATCTATCGGTGTCCACTATTCTGCCTAACGAAAACAGATGGATACCTGAGCAGAGGGGGGCTGGGTCGAGAATTCCGTTAAGAGTTTTCTGCTTTGCTTCGCTTTGTTCTAGACGTCCGTTATTTACAAAATTACAATAACGTGGTTCACTTGAAAACAGGTGTTCATTCTCCTCATATTTCATCCGAGGAATCTTTTTCTCCTTTTTCTTTCTGTGATTGATCTCAATCATATGATCTTTTTTGTTTGGATTTATACATAAGAAAATAGTCACGTGATATGATTTGACCTGGTTAAACAATTTGATTATATATGCTGATGTAACGAGATACATGTACAATGTGTATAAGTTACCAAATAAACTATGTCTTGTCTTGTCATAATAAATATTTAGTTATTTTGACATATGAAATATTGAAATAAGTTTAAAATATATTGTATCCTGATTAGACGCCGCGTTACGCGGCGTCTGAATAGGATCCAAACTGTTTTCAAATAACAAGTATACTCGGGGTAGGGGGAAGGGCCGAATCTAATGTTTTAAGAACTTGTGGCCCAACCCCATTTCTTTGTATATATTGAAATAACATGTTTAAACTAAACTACTCGGGGTAAGGCGGTGAAGGGGTTAAGTGTAATGTGTGTTTGTTGCATAAATATCTGTACTATGTACTATGGCGCATTTCGGCGTTGACATAGAAAATCTGTATACTAGTAAATATTGTATGTGCCCGAGACTTTGAGATCGTTTTCAAGTTTTTGATTGATGCGACTGGAGCAGAATGTTCAAACCGATCCAATCAAAAGCAGAACTATTTCAGACTCATCTCAAACTCTTTATGAGCCTAGAGCTAAGCTTGATAGTAGACACTCAATCCAATAGTTCACTGTCGATCCATTCGTAGTACCTTGAAACATCCATTGCACCTTTCATACCTGTAGCACAGCCGTCGTAGTTGCTTTTACGATGAGCATGGACTCCGACAAGAACATATGCACGTCCCCGTCTCGTAAAGATGCCTGAACCACTGTCCCCATTGCAAGAAGCTGAACATTCTTCTACAGCCGCTTCATAGCAAAAACTTCCCGTCCGTATACTGTTTCCTCTTTCTTCGCAAACACATTCATCAACTAGCTTAATTTGGAGAAGCTGCAGGACATCAGATAGCTGCCATCCAGTGTTCAACTTGGTCATGCCCCAGCCTGCTAAAGTACACACCTTCTGTGAAACCATCAGCCTTTCGAAATATTCGGGGCTTCTAAGTATGTCGATAGGCGATATTTCATTAGTGCTCTGGACTTCTTCACTGAGAACAATTATGGCAATGTCTTCACCAGTGGTGTCATAGTTGGGAGGAAATATCCATCTTTCCACGCCAACTGTTTGCTCTGTTCCCTCGTCTTCAGAAAAGGTGTGATCACCGAAATGAACGAACCAAGTTGTTAAGGGGCCTCTGTCAGCATAGCAATGTTGCCGATCGCTCACAGTAGAGTACCGATATTTACCAACATTAGCTCGATCTAGTTAGGGGTCCTCAACCTTGACTAGTTCAAGTGTAAGTTATATAGTTGACAAGTGACAGATCGCTAACAGTAGAGTACCGATATTTACCAACATTAGCTCGATCTAGTTAGGGGTCCTCAACCTTGACTAGTTCAAGTGGAAGTTATATAGTTGACAAGTGGCTGATCGCTCTCAGTAGAGAACCGATATTTACCAACATTGGCTCGATCTAGTTAGAAGTCCTCAACCTTAACTAGTTCAAGTGGAAGTTATATAGTTGACAAATGGCTGATCGCTCTCAGTAGATGCCGATATTTACCAACATTGGCTCGATCTAGTTAGGGGTCCTCAACCTTGACTAGTTCAAGTGTAAGTTTTATAGTTGACAAGAGGCCGATCGCTCACAGTAGAGTACCGATATTTACCAACATTAGCTCGATCTAGTTAGGGGTCCTCAACCTTGACTAGTTCAATTGGAAGTTATATAGTTGACAAGTGGCTGATCGCTCTCAGTAGTGAACCGATATTTACCAACATTGGCTCGATCTAGTTAGAAGTCCTCAACCTTAACTAGTTCAAGTGTAAGTTATATAGTTGACAAGTGGCTGATCGCTCTCAGTAGATGCCGATATTTACCAACATTGGCTCGATCTAGTTGGGGGTCCTCAACCTTGACTAGTTCAAGTGTAAGTTTTATAGTTGACAAGAGGCCGATCGCTCACAGTAGAGTACCGATATTTACCAACATTAGCTCGATCTAGTTAGGGGTCCTCAACCTTGACTAGTTCAATTGGAAGTTATATAGTTGACAAGTGGCTGATCGCTCTCAGTAGTGAACCGATATTTACCAACATTGGCTCGATCTAGTTAGGGATCCTCAACCTTAACTAGTTCAAGTGGAAGTTATATAGTTGACAAGTGGCTGATCGCTCTCAGTAGATGCCGATATTTACCAACATTGGCTCGATCTAGTTAGGGGTCCTCAACCTTGACTAGTTCAAGTGTACGTTTTATAGTGGACAAGTGACAGCTCGCTCTCAGTAGAGTACCGATATTTACCAACATTGGCTCGATCTAGTTGGGGGTCCTCAACCTTAACTAGTTCAAGTGGAAGTTATATAGTTGACAAGTGGCTGATCGCTCTCAGTAGAGAACCGATATTTACCAACATTGGCTCGATCTAGTTAGGGATCCTCAACCTTAACTAGTTCAAGTGTAAGTTATATAGTTGACAAGTGGCTTATCGCTCTCAGTAGATGCCGATATTTACCAACATTAGCTCGATCTAGTTAGGAGTCCTCAACCTTGACTAGTTCAAGTGGAAGTTATATAGTTGACAAGTGGCTGATCGCTCTCAGTAGATGCCGATATTTACCAACATTGGCTCGATCTAGTTAGGAGTCCTCAACCTTAACTAGTTCAAGTGTAAGTTATATAGTTGACAAGTTGCCGATTGCTCACGGTAGAGTACCGATATTTACCAACATTAGCTCGATCTAGTTAGGGGTTCTCATCCTTGACTAGTTCAAACCTAAGTTATATAGTTGACAAGTGACAGATCGCTCACAGTAGAGTACCGATATTTACCAACATTAGCTCGATCTAGTTAGGGGTCCTCAACCTTGACTAGTTCAATTGGAAGTTATATAGTTGACAAGTGGCTGATCGCTCTCAGTAGAGAACCGATATTTACCAACATTGGCTCGATCTAGTTAGGGGTCCTCAACCTTGACTAGTTCAAGTGTAAGTTATATAGTTGACAAGTGACAGATCGCTCCCAGTAGAGAACCGATATTTACCAACATTAGCTCGATCTAGTTAGGGGTTCTCAACCTTGACTAGTTCAAACGTAAGTTATATTGTTGACAAGTGGCCGATCGCTCACAGTAGAGTACCGATATTTACCAACATTAGCTCGATCTAGTTAGGGGTCCTCAACCTTGACTAGTTCAATTGGAAGTTATACAGTTGACAAGTGGCTGATCGCTCTCAGTAGAGAACCGATATTTACCAACATTAGCTCGATCTAGTTAGGGGTTCTCAACCTTGACTTGTTCAAATGGAAGTTATGCACATCTAGTTGAGGAGAATGACAGATCTCTCTCAGTAGAGAACCGCTATTTACCAACATTGGCTCGATCTAGTTAGGAGTCCTCAACCTTAACTAATTCAAGTGGCAGATATATATTTATAAATAAAATAATTATATATAAGCGGGTTGCTGAAAAGGTCATAGGACTTTGTAAACGTCTTTGATGGGATTCAACCCTTTAAGCAATGTGTCAATTAGTTGATTGTACCGTTCTGTTGAAAGAAAATGAAATTACAGTAAAACCTCGATTCTACGAACTCGCGTTACTTCGAACATACCCATATTTCAAAGTTAAAATGTGGCTTAGCCACGTCTTAACTTTGAATTACGGGTTTGTCCGACTTAAACGAGATCGACTTATCAAAATTAAACTTACGAAATACTGAAAAGATCGATTTAAGCGAGTTCGTAGTATCGACTTTCGACTGTTAATCGTATCCATGTTAAGGCTTCCTTCAAGATGATGATTATCATACCTCAACAGTTGTCTTCCTTAAGGAAGTCCATCTCGCCAAAATATATCAATTAGCCAAATCAACCATACGGACGATTTGCCACAAGTTTACAACAAGTAACAGTAATATATATGAAACTTATTTTCCAAATCATTGTAAGCATTACCTATACATCAGAAAAATCTTTTTTTCCTTTCCCAATAAACGGATTTACGCTAAAATCGCGGCGTCTGATCAGGTACCAAACTGTTTGACGCTCTTATCGATATTTTTTTTGTCATACAACCTTAAATCTAACTTTGAAACGTGTCATGCAGTTAACAACACTACAGCAGACGACAAAAAAGCGTTGAAGGGGTAAAAATCTCCCGAATAATTAGATCATGAAAGGGTTAAAAGAATCAAAGTGTATGTTCATCTTACATTTGTCGTTCAAATAAGTATTGAAAGGTTCTACATGTACTTTCTGGTAGTTATGACCAAAGAAAGAGTGGGGAACGACGAAATAATTCAACCTACAGCCCTCTGTAGAGATTACTGGTTACATATACAAACAGTGAAGACCCTGATCAGAGGGTTCCTATAGGATCCCTCTGATCAGGGTCTGCACTGTTTGAAAGTTTCATTCGTTTTTGTTTTCATATGAAAAATGCAACAGTAGTCTGGTTCAAAATGCCTGTAATAGAAGACTCCAAAAGGATAATAAATACCCACAAGAGATAGGGTTTTAATATGCAGTTAAACCTCTATATTACGATCACAAAAAGGAAGGTTTACTGATTGTATTTAGTCCAGTCAATTTGGAATTGCTAAAACGTTTGAGTTATATCACATTTAACATACTTTCAGCAGCCAAAGTTTATTGACATGGAAAACTTTAAGGTAAACCAGAGGGTTAAAACTGTTTAGCCCTCCCTCATGGCCTTTTTTTGGTACTGAAGACATCATTGTGGATGCTCATTTTCTGCGGTAAAATAGTAACGTTTCTTAGTTTAAACATATTTTATATTTTCATAATTTCCCACATACGATCGTGCTGTACATATGGTGATAATTTGACAACATTAGCAAAGGATTGGATCGACAGGGCTGCCATAAGTTGACATGAAAAATCCTAAGATTTCCAAATTTCCATTTTTCAAGTGCGATTTTACGATTCGTATCTTTACTAAATATCCTGTTTCTAGTTTTGTTGACATGTGATTACTTACAGCAGACTGGAAGTAAAGCAGAATGCGCCATAGCGTTATGTATGTAGCACATTGGTTAAATTCAAATGTATACTTTCAAAAACTTAAGATATAGCCATGCAGTCGAAAAAAATATTCTATGTTATAATAACAATCGTGTTAAATGCACGCAATGCGGTACGCGTGCATATCACGCGTATGTTAGATTACAAAAAATTGGAATTGTAGGTATTGATTGTCTTCTCAGTGTGAAATTTACGATCTGGCTGTATTTGATTTCCAGCCTCTATCAGAATTCCATAGAAATGTATGCTTCAATATTTCGTCTTCTTTTTATTGATAAGATTGTATTTGGCGTGTTTTACTAATAAACATTTATTACTGTGAGTGTCAAACACTTTGGCACCTGATCAGACGTACAAATGTTAGCGTGGCAGTTAAAGGGTTTACGGTTGAGGGCCCCTAATGAAATTGGACAAACTCGGTACTCTACGAACATTTATCGACCATTTTCGTAAACTAGCTAAAGCGATGTTCAGACCGGCCGATAGTTGACGAGAATTACCGATCGCCTTCCGTAGGGTACCGATAATGACCGATATTTGCCCGATCTCATTTGTTGTCCTCTACCCTAAATGAATTAAGGTGGTTCGACAGCGGGCGACTCGCATCTCGAGTTCCGGAAATGCTGATGACTTTCACCTGATCTTAGCGGCACGTGCTTATAGTAGACAATTTAGATAAAGAAAAGTTTGAGCTGCTTCAGTGTCTTCTCTGTTAGCGCAGTTGGTACGGTGATTGACTTGCAATCCAAAGGTTCTAGGTTCGATTCCCACTCGCTTCAAAACTTTTTTTTTTAACAAATTGTCCGATTTTAGTGACTAGTCAATTCATAACGCAGTGATCAAGGTACAGGCTATGTTTAGTCTAGTAATAATGAATAATAGCAGATGCAAGTATAGTCAAGCGACAGCTAAATTTGTGAGGATTTATAGCCTATATAACAGATGGCAGCTTAACATAGGACAAAAGTAATGCTAAAAGATAGATCCTAAAGGAGCTTTTATGCATTACTTTTGTTATGCATAAGCAGTCACTTGTATTTAAAGATCTACAGGCTACCGTATTCAATGGTCCCTTATTACAAGTATTATTTAGAGCTGACGGCATTTTAAAGTTGAACTCAAGGGAGGTTACTCGTTTTGTGTTAACATTTTGTCAGAATTTCAGGAAATCATGTATAAAATGTAAATTCTACTGTAGATTTTCATTAAATTTTTGTGACTAGTAGAATTAAGTTATATCTATCTAATAAAAGTAAAATTAGTGTATGTTAATCAGCTAGATCTTTTGTAATTTGAGATTTTCAGAATTTGACTTTTTTTAAATATTGATATATTTTTAAATATGAAATACTTTTGTTTGCCCAATATCTTATAGTCTATGAACAGTTTACTTGAATGTACAGAAATTATTCTATAAAGAAAATATTCCTGTTTATAAAAAAGGAGATTTTCTCGACAAAAGGTCCTGTCAAGAAAAAAACGGCACTGTAACTTTTTTTATTTTAACGATTTTTCACTCTCCATATGGTATATTTCAATTTAATCAAGGTTCCAAAGAATTCTGACACAGAATAAGCCTACCCGCGAACCACCTTAATCTCCATACAATTATCATACACATTGCCGCTAGAGCATCGGCAATGTTACTTGGTACATGTATCTGATCAGGGTGCATACTGTTAATAATGACCGGCCAAATAGAGACCGTCAAGCATTAGGTTTACTAACACATCAATAAAATATTGGGACCTGTCGAACACTGTGTCGAATGCGTTTAACGGTCTTTTGATAATATTCATTTAAATAGGTAAGCAGGAGGATCAGTTTGGCATCTGAATTCCTGGTGGGACGCTATACCTTAACAAAAACAACAACAACAACAACAATTCCTGGTGGGACGCCATACCTTAGCAGAAACAACAACAACAACAATCCATTTGGACACTCGGACGTTGAATACCGTTAGGCTATTACAAAGTGCTACGATGGCCGGGGCTGCAGTTTTATCCCTACTCTTTGTAGTTGGTAAGTATTTACAATATGACTGATGTACAGTAAAACCTTTCTATAACGACAACTCTTGATTAGCAGGTGTTAAAGACAGGTGACTGCTTAAATCCCTGTGAACGTAAAACAGAAAGCCCCGTAAGGAGCTTTCTGTTTTATATGTCCACCATACTTGAAGCTGTTATGCAACCGGTTGGCATTCTTTTAATGAGGCCGTGATAGAGAGCTTTAACTGTACTTTAACAACTGGTATTTACAGAATTTCATTGCATATACAACCTATTCTAATGTAACTGATAGAATATTTTACTATAGGGTGATATAAAGAGTAAAGGCATTGTTGTGTTTATCCATACAGAATTTTTTTATTCAATTTCTCTGGATTTGGTTGTCAAATAGTTTTGATCCAGAACAGACGACGCGTGACGCGGCGTCTGATCTGGACAAAAATGTTTGCATAATTATGATTGTGTTATAGAACCTGGCAGCTAAAGGGTTAAAGGTACGTTTCCTAAAATCGCCCTTGAAAATTTGGAAATCTTAGAAATTTTATGAGCAACTTATGGTAGCCCTGCTATTTGCATATTTTAGTATAAATGCAGGCAAGTAAACTAAAATATTTCGTCAAGAGTGTTCCGTTTTAATAAGGAACACGTATCTACAGTGAGTTAAATTGCCACAGTTTGTGGTTTAGGTTTAGCAGTTTGTGTCCCGTGTTCAGTGTGCAGAGTACAGTACGTGTAGAGAAAATATATTCTTTCCCTAAAAACGCATTTACGCTAAAATTATTATTTCAATTGTAAACAGTTTGGAGCCAGATTAGACGCCGAGTAACCGTTTGCCATTCAGATTTAAACTGGTAGTCAGAATCTCCACTGTATTTCTGACCGGTAGCCAACTACGGACTTCGATTTATTTGCTGAACTCATGGCTGGTTTTATGCAAAATTCGTTGGCTTATTAGAATATTATTGTTGTTGTAACCGACTTTTAATTGACGAACTGATTAATCCATTCACTACCTTATCCTGAGTACAATAGTTATCAGACGCCTCGGAGCGAGAGGTCCGACCAGGATCCAAACTGCTTGACACTCATTTCAATATTTCTTTAGTCAAATTTCAAAAAATAAATAAATAATAGTATACACAAACATATTTTACAAAGAGTATTTTAAACCATGCCATTCTTTAAAGAATTATAAGAGACTTATCACAATGCAAATATCACTACTACTTAATAAATTTAATTAAGACTAGTTTAAGAAATACAAATACAGTATTATATACATAATACTAAAAAGAAAGAAATATACGACCTCCATTAATGTAACGTTCTAAAATTTCTAAAAAATGAGGAGAATGAAATTGTCAAGTAAAACAGGATTTAAAGCATATGGTTATTAAAAGTAAACGATTATAAATCGGTTAGACCAACTTTTCTAAAAATAAAACAACTACTCCTGCAGACGTATTAAAACCATTTAGAGCACAAATGATGTTATCAACAATAAAACATATAATTATGTAATTATATAAAGTACTATAAGACTAATCACAGCTATCTACTAAGAAGTGAGATACGAGCCTTAAGTATATTAAAACAGGCTTTGGCAACAATTCTTAGTAGATTTTGGCTTGACATAATAAATGTTAACTTCTCAATATCTGACAAGTAGCTAAAATGTGCGTTCAAAGCAGAAGCAGTTTGAACCATGTTCAAACGTAGGTCATTGTATACAGGGCAATGAAAAAGGACGTGGGATTCGGATTCTATCTCTTCACAAAATGGACATATATCGACCTGTTTCGATTCTAATTGGTGCTACTCCACATCGAAATTTACAAAGTGCAGATCTATGTCTGGTGGGTAAAATCAACTTACAATATTGTTCAACTGCAAACGTTTCTTTATACAGTGCGTAGTTGCGTAATTTGTTGCCACCACGACCGTTCGTAGCATTAACTCTATTGATCGTAGATGTCCATTCGTTTACATATACAGAGGTTAGATGATCTGTTACAGTTTGTTTTATTCTGATTTTAAGCATAAAAGTGTTTAAATTACAGTACTGATGTAAATTACATGCTATCAACTGTTTCTCAACTGTAAAATATCAATTTTTACAAGAGTTACTGGATTTGTTATAAGCCCATAATGCCACTCTCTTAATTACTCTTGATCTTGACATAGCACTCAAATTACACCAATTATTAGCCACTGATTTCCACTGTCGAACTATTGGAGGTGTCCAAAGTATTTCCCTTGCTACTGCAGCATTTGGTGTATACTTACCAACCCCTAAGAAAAAACGCATAGCTCGATTATGAACGGCGTTTATGCAAGAAAATGATTTGACACCCCAAATAGCAGATCCATATGCAATAACAGGCCAGACTACAGAGTCATACAGTTTAGTAAAAACGTCATAAGTGAAACCACCAATTGATTTACATTTTGCAATAAGCAGACCCAGTGCAGGACTAGCACTCTGAGCCACGGCCTTTGCAGTAACATTGTAATCAAGAAATTCATTAAGTACTATTCCAAGATAGACGTATCTATCTACTATCTGTAATTCTGCATCACCACATGTAAATTTTAAAATGGTCATGGGAAAAGAAACAGGACGAAAATGAACAATCTGACTTTAGAACTATTGATTTGCATTTCATTCGTGCCACACCATGCATGTAATGTAGTGAACAAAAGCTGTAGATCATTTTCATTTGTAGCTAACAAAACTATATCGTCCGCATAAAAGTAAAATACAGACCTTTTCATCACCTACGGGGATACCAATCCCTAACTGCTTCAGACATTTAACAAGGTCATTAATAAACATATTAAATAACAATGGCGAGAGAATACAGCCTTGTCTGAGACCTGAATTGACATCAAACCAATCAGTTGTAAAAGAGTTAACACGGACGCAAGATCTGACCGATGAGTAGAGTGACATAATAGCTTTCAGCATTTTACCTATAATTCCAGATTCAAGCATTTTGATCCATAATAAATCACAATTAATATAATCTTAAGCCTTTCTAAAATCAATAAAAGCAGTAAATGTTGACTGTCTCAACTTTTTTCTAGTTTCTATAATACTAGTGAGAGTTGAGATTTGGTCAACAGTACTCCGTTGTTTCCGAAAACCACCCTGCTCATCTTCCAGAACTCCGTTTTGCTCCGCCCATCGCACTAAGCGATCATTCAATATGGAACAGTATATTTTATAAATTGCAGATGCTAAAGCAATACCTCTGTATGACAGTGGGCCTCTTTGATTTAAGTTAGACGACTTAGGAATAGGGTTAATTATACACTTACCCCATATACTAGGAACTGTACCAGTTTCAAAACATACATTAAATAGAGAGTGCATAAATGCTATGGCAGTATCGTTTTTCAATGATTCAGCATGAATACAATCAGCACCAATAGCTTTACCATTTTTGGCTTTCATTACAGCAGATTTAACTTCAAATATTGTAATATTATTGTTATATGCCTGGTGGTTACCATCATCATTAACAAACAACCTGCCTTTAACATCAGCCCTTTGTTCACTATGATTGTTAAAAAGATTCTTAAAGATCTAAAACTGAGTTGATGTCAGTCGAAATCGAACCATCTTCCTGTGTTACTTCCATCGGGGATATTACTTTTCTTACGTTGATTAATACCAATTTTACCTATACTTTTCCAAAATTCCTCCTGATTACTATTTACCTGATTTAACAAATCATTCTGCAAATGGTACCAATGTAGCCGTTTAGCCCGTTGTACTTCTCGATCAAAACGTTTTCTAGCAGATACGAACACTGATTTTAATGACAAGTTATCATTCCGGTTTCTATTGTCTAACCAGATCTTTTCAGCCTTACACATACTATGCCATAAGTCCACCATGGCTTACCAGGTTTACATTTCTTGTTAAAAGTAGCCGATGTACTAATTGTCTTAAATGGAACAGTTTTGTACATACTATTTGTGATTACATCACACCAATCAGCATAAAGCAAGTCTATGTCTGACTGTGTGCGATGACCTTGCCCTAACTTATCAATTAGCTGAAAGATCGAGTCTAAGACAATATCATCACATAAGAAATTGCTAGGTACCTTCGATAAATCAAACTTATCATGTGACTTGGAGCCCGAGACAGTGTTTGCTGGAGCTACATCATTTTCAATTCTACACATTATTTTCCACGATAATAAGCTGTGGTCCGGTATATTAACCGGTGCGAGAGTTCTTACATAGTTCAAACTATTAATCATACTCGTAACTCGTATAACTGAAAAGTCGTAAAAATTACAAACACTGTCGTGGGGTACAAGACAATAATCTACTACCGAAGTACCTTTACATGATATTGATGTAAAATCGTTATTTATACAATTTCTTCCATTTAACATACAAAACTTAACATTAATCAGAAAGTCTAACAACAACTCGCCGTACGTGTTTACAGTAAAATCAATTACGTTTTGGTCAGATACATGGTCAACACCAGAAATATAATCTTCATGATCACCACAACGGCTGTTAAAATCGCCACAAATAAAAATATCACCAATATTCTGATATTCGTAAACACCCGTTAAAAGACTGTCAAAGAAAGTACTAGCATCAAAGTACCTTGAAGAATTTTCAGGTGGTAGGTAACAGACACAAGGAAGCAATGTAAAACTATCTGATTTATGGACTAACTTTAACCACAATATACCTTCATACTCTGCTTCCAAAATGGAAGCATCAAACTCCTCAAGGAGTGAATTCTTAACGAGAAAACATACACCGCCCGACCCTCCACGGGCACGCTTATGTATCTGTTTCCGGTTATGACCAAACCAGGTGAAGTTATCTAGACTAAGAACATCAGTGTTTAATAGATGTGTTTCTGCAATCCCTAAAATATCTAGCTGTTGACTTAAAACACAAGAAGATCTTAAAATGTTACTGTCAGACTCGGAATTTGGGTTCCGGCCACGAACATTCCAAAACCCGGCTGTAATCTAAGTACGCCGAGCTCGATTGTTGCTATTGTTGTTGCTATTGTTGTTGTTGTTTCCCCTGTGGTTGTTGTTGTTGTTTGTACTCCGGTAGTTGTCACCATGCCTATGTCTGTGTCCGTTCTGATTTTGCCACCTTCCATTATCAGATCGCCTCTGATAATCACCAGTAGAGCTAGATTGCCTGTGTGAGTCTCTTGTCTCTGCGCGCACAACCCGAGTGCCTTTCACCGACAGATCGCGGATGCCTAATGATTTCAACACAGCACGAAAGTTGTTGGACATTACACGGTCTGCGTATGACTGATCATGGTTTACAAACACTTGATTAAACCTTCTGCTATTTTTCAACTCTCGTTTTTTCTCCATTACTTTTCTCTTATCGTCGTGGGTTCTCATCTTCACGATCACAATACCTGGTATCGAAGACTTTGATGGTTTTCTCTCAGCATCCTGACAAGTGGTGTTGTTTAAATTCATACCCTCTTTGAACATAGAGTTGACCCTGGATATAATAACCTCGCCCTCTGATTCTGGTAAGCCTACTAACACAATATTTCTGGAAATGTCTGGTTCATTACTAGCGCGATTAGGTTCCGATGTAAGGGAGGTAACCTTAGCGTTCATTTCCTCCAGCTCCCCTGACACTTCACTCATAACAGATTCTTTAAACGAATCCATCCTGTCATCCACGTCTTTCCTGATCCGCCCTAGCTCGACGTTAACTCTCTTATCTAATAGCTGCGAGACTTTGTTAGCTATTTTCTGGTCCAATGTAGACTCAAGCTTGTCCATTCTTTCACTCAGAGAAGAAAACAACATGTGCATGTCAGCCGAGAGCACGCGTATCAGTTCCTCTAATGAGTCTGAGCTGCCTTCACGTGCGTCCGTTCCGTCAATGGCGTCCTTTCTAGCCTGCCGACGCGGTGCTGGAGTTGGGGCATCATCATACAGGGATCGTTTCACTTGACTTTTGTGTTTTTAGTAACGGATCCAGCTTGTTCTACAGGGCTTGTAGTAGATCTTTTTCTGTTTTTATTACCATTTCCCAAGCTTTCATGAGCAGGAGATGCCACTATTGTAATTCTCTGGGAAGACATTACACTATCTACGAACTGCGCGGCGTCTTCAGTTGTCGATGTTCCATTCTGTTCTATATCCCGAGTGCAGCTAGCCATCGTACCTTCTTCGCGCCGAGCGCTCCAATCATGCGTGACGAACTGACCGCAGGGAGTAATTACTACCTGAGCGATGTTTACAGGTAACAGCAAACCGGTTCAGTATATACAGTATAAAGGTGTTACTATAAATAGAATGCGAATCGCCCGTTTCTTCTGATTTGCAAATACACAAAAACGAAAAATGTCACCTGCTCAACTTTAGTCCTAGAGCAAAGCTCTGCACTGTTCACAACACAAACACAAAATGCTAAATTGATCAGTTCGCTCAAAATCAAGGTCCTCTCTCGACAAATACAGCAACCTGTCTTGTTTACACCGGAAGTAATGTAATGAAGCTATGTACATGAGTTGCTAAAGAATGTAATTTGTCTGAAAAGAGGTTCATTCCCTCATCAAAATTAATATTCGATGTTATAATATCATTTACAATGACAAAAAGTTTATGATTTTAAACTTTCTATTGTAATTTTATAATTCTTATTATTACATGTATTTCAAACTTGCTTTTCTCATTTTCTTTTTTCTAATTTTCAGTGTAACATTTTAATTACTACATGTATTTCTAAATTTTAATCTATAGTTTTATCTTTTTATTTTATCATTCCAAAATGTTTATTATAATGTAGATTTCTGTAAAAGGTAAAGGTAAAGGCTTTGTTTATTATAGTGTCACCCCTATTGAAAGGCCAGCCAGTTTTGGCTTATGAGACACATATCCTTTTTGCGCGCACAGTACCTCCCGAATCCCTTCTCATCTATATGTGCCTGTTTATTTTTCATTTAAAAATTTTAAATTACCATTTCAATATTCTGTTTGATAAATTCGAAAACAATAAGACGAAGAAAAATGAATCCATTTTAAGTTGAAAGTTGCAATTGTACAACTACAAGGTTACAATAAGAATCATTGAACATAAGAAGACGGGAACCAATAGTCCCATTAGTCGAAAGATGGCGTTCCGGAAAATGACTGCTCCCTCGAACCTAACCTGTAGTGGGATAATGCTTTAAAATTCAAATAATTACGATACTTATGCAAATTATTGTTAAAAATGCAGGGCTACCATAAGTTGCGTAAAATCCTAAGATTTCCAAATGTTCAAGCGCGATTTTAGGAATCTTTTCGCAACCCTTTTGCTGCCAGACTCTATAACACTTTACACTCATGATTACACATGATTAAACAAACAGTTTTGATCCAGATCAACGCGGCGTCTGATCTGGGTCTAAACTGTTTGACTTCAATATTAATGTTTCCTGAGTAAAAAACGCATACACTTTCACATTTTAAAAGTAATAGACTGAGGATAATTGTTTTTTCAGTATAAGATAGAAATTTAATCCATTGAGTGAACATCAGACGTTATATTTTCACGAGTGGCGAAGCCACAAGTGAAAATATAACAGTCTGATGTTCACTCAATGGATTAAATTCGATCTTATACTGGAAAAAATACAAGTATTCTATTTATTTATGCTTTTAAGCCACTTTTTAAACGAAATTGTTCGACAATTGTGAAAGCGAAAGTACATGATTTACCCCGTGTTGAGCCCCAAGTTTACATCGAACACATTAACGAAACAGTTTCCCGTACGATGACGTCACTTATTTATTGATTTGACGTCATCCGAATTACGTCGTTGCTCCCGAATTTGGATTCGTGTTCTTCCGTTGAGTGGTTCGCGACAAATCGGACTGCCGGAATTTAACGATAAGACACGATTGACTACGATTTTTGGGGAGCCCTACGGGGAAAACGGCGATTGATGATAATCCACTGCAGTTGATTACCAAGTGATGATCCACTGCTATTTTACGGTAATCCACCGAAAAGCATAAATAAAGAGCAATAATCCGACGATTTCGGTAAAGATTCCGTAGGCCCGGAGAAATCCAGAAAAAGCCGAAGATTTCGGAAAAATCCGGAGAAATGGCAGCCCTGAAAATGTTATATGCCTGTTTATCGTGTATCAATGTGTAACATTTAAGTAATTCACCTATTTGTGATGATTAATATTAAAAATATTTATAAAGAATATACATGTATGTACATTATTCTATATTAATCTAAATCTTAATTTCAGGCTTTACTTTTAAATAGCTGATACAACACACAAGAGATTGTTAATCTCTTATTTATCATGATGAATAACATTTGAACACGCGTACGTAATTAGTGCTTGTATAAAAAGAGAAATTAAATATCTCTTTAACTTACACGTTTTGTTATAAGACGCGTGTCTTTTAAAACATAATTGTCTTGTTAATAATGTCTCTATTACAGTGGAGAAAATGTTATATTCTTTCCTAATAAACACGTTAACGCTATAACTGTTACATGTATAACCACTGCAAACCGTTTTGAGCCAGATGAGACGTCGGGTAACTTTCTAGAATATAGATTATATTTCTTATGCTTCATATTTATGACAGTATAAATCGGAAATATTTTGTTCGGTTGATTTGTAAAAGGGCGTATTTTTTATATAATATCTCAAACCTTGGCGAATAAAAGCTTTTCCACTGCACAATCAAGACTTGATATCTGAAAACAGAATCCAGCTTTCAAGCATAATATGATGAAACGACACAGTAATTTGTTGACACTAGGGATTTGGCTTAATTGTCGTGCTTGCTTATCACCAGATTGTCTTTTAAAACATAATTGTCTTGTTAATAATGTCTCTATTACAGTGGAGAAAATGTTATATTCTTTCCTAATAAACACGTTAACGCTATAACTGTTACATGTATAACCACTGCAAACCGTTTTGAGCCAGATGAGACGTCGGGTAACTTTCTAGAATATAGATTATATTTCTTATGCTTCATATTTATGACAGTATAAATCGGAAATATTTTGTTCGGTTGATTTGTAAAAGGGCGTATTTTTTATATAATATCTCAAACCTTGGCGAATAAAAGCTTTTCCACTGCACAATCAAGACTTGATATCTGAAAACAGAATCCAGCTTTCAAGCATAATATGATGAAACGACACAGTAATTTGTTGACACTAGGGATTTGGCTTAATTGTCGTGCTTGCTTATCACCAGATTGCTTTGAAGTACATGTAATACAGTTAAAGATCGGCCCCATATAAGAGAGAGGAACAAATCCAATATTTTCTCACTCACTCTAGCACCAAATCATATGGTGTTACTACCCATTAGAAACGTCTCGAAGAGACGATTATAGTGAGTACTGACACTATATTGTTTAAGGCAGAAATAGTGATTTTAGATTTTGGAATACTCCCCTTATCTGCAGCCCTGCTACAGTGGACTGCTCCTTTAGGAGCTTTCTGTTTTTCCGACTTTGCTTTAACCCTTTACCTGATAGCCTATTTATAGTATTGAAGATAGGTGACTACTTAAAGCAGGTTGAAAGTAAAGCAGAATGCGCCTTAGGGCGCATTCTGCTTTACTTTCAGCCTGCTTTAAGCTATCATATGCTTGAATATAGAAACTATTCCCAATAATATATATTCAAGACTGATTAAATTGGAACTATTTTCTTCAGCGGAGGAATAATCATATCCGCTAAGAGGCGCTTCTATGGGGTAAAGGGTTAAGCTGTCACCTGTCTTTTATACATGTACAGGCAATAAGCCTTCTATTGTGTGGTCATGACAGAGAGGTTTGACGTATTTCTAAATGAACGCGTTGGTTCTAAGCAATGATGTCCGTTTTGAAAGTGTATAGCACAGGTACTTGACACATATATCTAGATCTATTACCAAACGTTTGGGGCAATAGGTCTAGATCTATGTGTCAAGTACCTGTGGTTTAGAGCATGACGGGTGGGTTTCACTTTACGGCGCTGGAACACTGAATAGGTCATAAAGTGCCGACGCATCATGAAATAAGGTGATGATGAGGGATAATTTTAGGATGAGGATTTCGGCTTATCCAAATTCGCTGCAAAACAGTGCATTGGTTCAATGCTACAATCCAGCCTTGTTTCAGGTTTTAGCAGAAGAGATACCGGTATAGCTCTGTCAAATAAACCAAAAATGTCTATATTTTACCAGATGATAACATAGCTTAACCAGACTAAAAGTAAAGCATGAAGGCACAGTCTACTTTACTTTCAACCTGCTTTAAGTGGTCACCTGTATTCATAACTAGAAATATGCTATGTGATAACGGGGAAAAAATGGGTTGTGATCGTAATTACTATAAAAAGTAAATCGGGTTTCTTTATGCTCGTTTTTTTTCCGATAAAGGTAGTTTTTGCTAATTATCGTTTTTCACCTTGTTCAAGCAAATGTTTTTCTGACAATTGCAATTTCCAAATGTCAATAATCTTAAGTCTCTAGACACATGTGTTAAAGGGAAAATACATTATTCTTTCCCAATAAACGTATTTATGCTTAAAACATTATGTCCACTGCAAATAATGGCTGAAACCAGTCAAAATGTAGGACATCACATTCTTCTTGTTTTAACTGCTTAACCCTTTCAACCCTGAAAGCTCAAATGGACAATTCTAGTTTTCAATTTAGTCTAGTCCATTTTTGACATTATAGGGTTAATTTTCACAATATAAGGAGTCCTCTGATCAGGGTCTAAACTGTTTACATAGGACAAGTGTATTCCTCACAGGTACACTGTTTGCAAATGACGCATATGTGTGACCAGGGTTCAAAGAGTTAAGCCCTATAGCGACGAGTACATGAATACAGTGTTCTCTCCCTACAACGGCCCTCCCAATAAAAACTCCCTCCTTAAAACGACCAAGCCGCTGTTCCAAAAACAAGACAATTATATCTTAAGTCTTCACGACTGCAATATCGTCTGCTTAAAAGTGTCGTCTGTTGGTTCTATCAAATTTACAAATTGGACATTTTGATAGAATAAAATATATTCTAACATGACACGTGAATTCGTCTCTATAAACAAAGAACAGGTCTATCGTGGTACATGTATACCTGAGACGTTATACCACCCTCTTCCCTACCCCGCTCCTCCCGCGGTTATATGACATGACGTGACCTCGTGCGTTCATACGTTATGTTTTTTAAATTTCTTTCGTTATTCATATAGCCCGTAAAGACCATATACTTTTAACCAGTAACGTTACAGTAATTTTCTCATTCTTCTGTCTTGTTCGGTGTAATGTTTGTTCTATGCCAGATTGTGGATCGGTAAATGTAAATTTGCTTATGCACCCTGTATAAGCGTTGCCTTGGTTGTGCGGCGCACAACGCTGTTGTGCGGTGCAGACAACGCCGAGTTGCGGTATTTCTTGTTTACATTTGACCTAGTACACACAGGTGAGTAAACAAATAGCTTTGTTTCAAAGGATATGAAGAACCATTCTGCAAAAGACCTGGTCGATACGAGGCACAAATCATTCCGGTTTCCAGTCGTAGTACGTTTATATGCCTATATTTTGTAGATTTGTCAAACATTAATGAAAACCAACCCTAGGAGTGAGCTCAGCGTATATTCGGGTTGTTCAAAAGCCAATTTAGGGCATAACACACTCCTTCAGATTGACTTTTGGTATATAATTTGGACCATTTAGCCATCTTCGCGGGTTGGTTTTCATTAATGTTTGACAAATCTACAAAATATAGGCATATAAACGTACTACGACTGGAAACCGGAATGATTTGTGCCTCGTATCGACCAGGTCTTTTGCAGAATGGTTCTTCATATCAACAAAGCGATTTGTTTACTCACCTGTGTGTACTAGGTCAAATGTAAACAAGAAATACCGCAATTCGGCGTTGTCTGCACCGCACAACAGCGTTGTGCGCCGCACAACCAAGGCAACGCTTATACAGGGTGTTATGGGTGTTAGATTCTTGTAATGCCGCGGAAAAAGTTATTCGGTCGAAAAACTTCATCCGCTGAGGAAATAAGTATGGAACATTTGATTTCCTTTCTAATGAATTTCTTTAAATCTGGTCATGTTAGAATCGAAATAATCTATGTTCTACCGTTGTGAAACTGTATTTTACAACGGTCGGTCGTTATGGTGCGCAGGAATTGACCACTCAGGCCTTCGGCCTTCGTGGTCAATTCCTGCGCACCACAACTCCCAACCGTTGTAAAATACTGTTTCACAACGGTAGAACATAGATTATTTCTTAAATGACGAGTGATAAACAGCGGCGTCTGACCTGGATTCAAGCTGTTTGCAAATATTAATCAATTTCTCTCCCTATAGCGACTCCCTCTGAACAACGCACACATTGTTTGTGTCGTCCCATTGGATGTCGTGGTAGAGAGAAAGCACTGTACTTGTTATTTACAAAAGATGCATATGTAAAGGGTACACTTGTCCTATGCTCACAGTACATGCACTATCTTGTTGTTTTTTGTTGTTGTTAAAACAGCCCTTAATAATCGAAAATCGTCCATTTGAAGTTTCAGTGGTGGATGGGTAAATTATAGTCCTTGTAATCTATCTTTGAAACATGATTGACCGGCGGACATAGTCGAGGGGTAAACACCCACTTACGACGTCAGGGGTTGTGAGTTCGATCCCCCACCGGACTAAGTCCTTCGGATGAGACTTTATAAACCGAAGTCCGATGTATGAGTGCTTTACACTTGGCATCTAAAAGAACCAGAGAACGCTTTCGATAGTAAGAGTAGAACATCGCGCCCGGGTTCTCTGTATCCGCTCCTGTCTCTCTGGGGCGTCCAATTAGCCCATAGATGGCATAAAAGGACATTAACAAACTAGACATCTAACACGATTGAAATTCAATTTATACGAAATTCTAGATGGTTACTATCAATATATACAGTATTTTAAAACTGTTGGGGACAACATACATAAACGCTGTCTGATATGGATCTGCTCTGTCTTCAAAAAGCGTCAATGGCAGAAGAATCTTAGGGTATAACTTTCACTTTACAAGAAGACTGCAGAATTATATAAGACACCATACAATAAGAAAACAGTGTACACCCTGGTCAGACAGCTCCGTTAGGAGCTGTCTGATCAGGGTTTGCACTATTTTCAAAAAGCGTCAATAGCAGAAGAATATTAGCGTTAACATGACTTTTACTGTACGAGTATTTGCCAATTCCACGAATTTTCAGGTGTCTAGTTGGCCTTGGTGTTAATACAAATTGACATGCCGTCCATCAACTGTTCACGTTAACCCACGACTCAACTGTTTTAATCTGATTTACAAGTCCCAATGTTAAAGTTACTTAGTAACAAGAAATAGTTTTAAAAAAGATATTCGGCGGAATGAGTGGTTGAACTAAGGCTATATAGATTGGTGTGCAAAATTGAATGAAATTGAGGTTTTCAAATTATTGTAATATCTTGGATTGAAAAGCAAAAAATAAAAGTATACAATTGAAACAGTAACTTTTATTTAAAATGCAAAACTATCATGTACAGAAATGCAAAACAAAACAATAATTTAACTCATATCCTAGCTACTGGTAGGAGATCCTCACATTAATCTATTGTTCTATATATCAAACTTCATTCATAGAGTTTCTTGAAACAAACAATAGCATACACAAATGTACAGATTCAACTGTCTGCTGTACTTCACTCTTGTAAATAATGATGAAACCACATGATTGTGTTTAACTCACTTGAGGCCAT
The DNA here is from genome assembly GCA_922989275.2 of Gari tellinella. Classification (NCBI taxonomy): domain Eukaryota; kingdom Metazoa; phylum Mollusca; class Bivalvia; order Cardiida; family Psammobiidae; genus Gari; species Gari tellinella. The sequence continues at coordinate 40,284,632 of OV277869.1, read as the reverse complement.
TTATATATAATATTGCTTTTAATGTATGGTAAATGTGTACAAATACTTAACAATTAAAACAAATTGGTAGTAAACAATTACAAAACACCTAGCTTCCTCTGTATATCTATAAAAAGATTTCAGATAGAATCATAATTGCATCAGCCCAGTGTAGTAAGTTTAACAGTCTGGTCTGTGTCTCTAAATTTTACACTCACAGTCCATATCTGGGAAAACTGTAATTGGACATAGACCAGCCTACAGGGCTCCAGATAAGAGGGAGTAAACTAAACAAATCACATTTATTCACTCCTTTCAGCACCAAACCCTATGGTGTTACCACTCATTTTGATTGGCTCGAAGAGACAATTCAAATGTATAGTGACACCACAGGGTTTAATGCACAAATAAAGATTTTAAGTTTTGAAATAATTCCCTTATCTGGAGCCCTGGCTACTATCCAATCAGACTATTCAGTTTCAACAGGTGCTCTCAACTCTAAATTTCTGATCAAATATAATTGGTTGAAATGTGTGGCCAAATAGAAAGTGTGGCTAAATAGAAACCAGACAGCTCCGCCGAAAAATTGATGGAAATCAATGGAAACACTGTTAATTTCTAACTCGCAAGGGGAAAAGCTCAAGACCTAACTAAAGTACTTCTGAGATACAAATAAAAACAACAAACTGTATGTCATTCAGATTAAAACAAAAAAACGTCAATATTTTTTAAGACCCCTTCTACTACTCCTCCTCCTACTACTACTACCACTATTCTTACTGCTACATGTACTACTTCTACTACTATTGCTGCTACTACTACTACTACCGCTACTTCTAACAACTATTACTACATGTATAACTACTACTTCTACTGCTGCTACTACTGCTTCTACAGCTACGTCTGCTACTACTTCTACTATTTCTTCAACTACTACTACGACTACTTCTACTACTACCACTACCTCTACTACTGTGTTTATTACTAATTATGCCACCATTACTATTGCTTATACTACTTATATTAACAATAATATTATTATTATTATTATTACTACTACTACTACTACTAGTAATATCACATGTACTACTACTTTGACTACTTCTACTACTTTCGCCATTTCTATTGCTACTACTACTAATATTAATAATATTATCATTACTACATGTACTACTACTACCACCACAACCATCACTACTTCTACTACTGATACTACAACTACTACTACTACAACAACACATCAACAAAATCTACATATACTTCGTTTAAGGCAGCGTCAAACACAAATGCGTGACCTATTCAAAAGAAAAAGCAAAAGACAGAAATTCAAAATGTCAACGAACGCAAAAAATAATCCCTCTGGACTTTCGTGATTTGTTTTCTGTATTCAGCAGTAGTTTTGTTTCCTCAAAGCAGCTTAAGTGCTGCTTAACTATTTCACTACCGAGTTGTATCGTCTGCTTTAACTCTCTCATCGCCAAATCATCGTCTGCATTGATAGTGTTGTCTGCAATATTTTAAAGAAAGCTTTACGGATGTTTTGACTGAAGAAATGTGGATAAGAGTGTCAAACAGTTTGGATCCTGATCAGACGCCGCGTGTCGCCTTTTGGCAGTGCAAGAGTTAAAGATTGCGGTCCAATTTTGAACAAAACATAAAAGAAGACAATTAATTGATAGCTCATATCAGTTTTTATCTTTAAATAAAGATGTCAAGGAAATAACAATGTGGCTAATTATTGTCAGCCGTTGTAGAGAAATAAACAGAAAAAAACTGACGTTGTTTTAGTGGAACATACGTTATTCTTTCCAAATGAAAACGGTGCTGATTGCCACTCAGATAAAAATGTTGACCACTTCCGTTTATCTGAGTGGCTAAAAATTTGAAGCCTGATCAGACGCCAGGTTTCCAGAGACTGACCTGGATCCAAATTCACGGTTTACAACGGAAACATTAGTTGTAGTACAAACGCACGTGCGTACAGAGAAATAGAGGATACCTATATAGTATAAGTATATAAATAATAATTGTTGGTGTAAGATCGAAAGTAATACAAAGCGAAGCCACGAGTAAAAATATAACAGTCTGATGTTCATGAATGAATTAAATTTAGATCTGTTTTGTAATATAGAACAAATTTAATATTTACTTATACAGTAAAAACTCGTTATTCTTAGCAAATAAACGCGTTTCTTCGTTTGCGTTTAAACGGTATATTATCTAATGACTCGGCGTATGGCCATGATTTTATTAAAAACAAAACAAGTCCAGCAGAACAAGGGTAAATAAAAAACAAATAATTTTTCAGGCTGTAATGGATCTGAATCTCTGTGGATTAATGTAATTTTTCACCAATTAGTTTCGAAATTCAAAGAAAACCAATTTCATTGAGTTATACAATTCTTTAATGAAAAACTTAAAAACAGTACTACTTTCAAATATTTTAAAGGATTAATTCATGTAATAGGCTAATGTTTCTGGGTTTTTTTTTCAAAATCGGTTGAGACATTTTCTTTTTATGTTTACGAGTTTGGTGCTTTGAATCAAATTGCCACATAATCATTTGTTTTGGTATCAATATATTCAAGGTTGTATTGGCTGGTTTTATTCAATCCAAGAAATTTGCCTTTTCAATTGATAAAAGGTTGACAACCGTCAAACATTTTGAATCCGAATCAGACACCAGGATTAGTAACATCATGTGCAAATTAGCTTAACCCTTTTACTGTCGATTTTTCGTGAGATGTTTACCCCTTCAACGTTTCATTGTCGTCCTCTGCAATATTATTTTCTGAAATACCATTTCAAGTAAGATTTAAGGCAATACGTAATTTTCAAAACAAGTGGCAAACAGTTCTGATCCTGATCAGACGAAGTGATCGGTATCAAAACTGTTTGCAAATGCGCTTTATGACGTCATTGAGAGTGAAATGGTTAACACACACAGTTACAATTGTAAAGAACGGGTGTTTCTCTCTGCTATTGTTTTTTATTCACGTGGCAACAGTCGTAAATAATAATTTCACAGTAATTGCTATAAAGATAAAGGAGAATACTTCATTTTGCCTGTAGTGAATCCTGGAGAAAATGGCTAATTATGGCTGCCAATGCGCCTCGTAAACTAACTAAAATATCGCAGGACATCGACATGGGTTGTCAGATACAGTGGAGCAGATCTCATTATTCCCCGTACAAACGCAAACGAAATGCAAGCGCATTGCAATGGAATGTTGAAAAAAAGAAATACATGAACATGTACTCATGATTCATTTACATGTAAATATTACTGGCAAACTATTTGGAACCTGATCAGACCCGGATTACCCGGCGTTTGATCTGGCTCCGAAATGTTTGCAAAGGAAATACATGTAATTAGGACATCGACATTGTCAATGCGTTGTCAGATACAGTGGGAGCAGATCTCATTATTCCCCGTACAAACGCAAACGAAACGCAAGCGCATTGCAATAAAATTTTCAAAACAAATATATACTCCCGCTATATTTACATGTAAATGTTAATGGCAAACTGTTTGGAGCCTGATCAACGTTTGTCGTAAAACAATTATTTCCAGTGCAAACAGTTTGGAGCCAGACCAGACGTCGGGTAACTCTGCGTCTGATCAGTCTCCAAACAGTCTGACGGTAATATATACATGTTTTTTTCTTTTTTCAAAAGAGTACTTTTTTAATTTCATTGCAACGCGCTTGCGTTTCGTTTGCGTTTTTACGGGAAAGAGGTATTCTCCAATGTATCTTACAGTCCATTGACAATGTCCCAATTAATTCCCTATACAAACAGATTGGAGCTAGATCAGACGCCGGGTTATCCGGCGTCTGGTCTGGCTCCAAACTGTTTGCACTGGAAATAATTGTTTTAGCACAAACGTAGTAGTAGTATTTATTCATTCCTCCATACATGGAGATCTTTAACATATATACATATAACAACGTGAACCGGTTAAACATACATGTGAGATAAATCATGATGTACAACAGTGTAAATGTAGGTAATCACAATTTGACAGAAGTATCTATATAAGTAATGTATATAAATGTTATCAATGTTCAAACGGTAACATGTACAAATCTTTACATGTATATCATGCTAGGATATACAATTACGGTTGTAGGCACCTATAATCCATGCCTATATTATTTACAGTTGCACTGTGCGACTCAACGGCCACCAATAACAGTGAACCAGACAAGGGATACTTAATCAAACGTTCAAATATTTCTTGTTGTGACTACCATTCAGAATCCTCTTGACGAGATTATTCTAAAGAGTAGATTTGACATAAAGACTTTATTATTCACCTTCTCTGGAGCCCTTTTATGAGGATAGAAACAACATGAACCCGTGTATACACTCCGCCGAAACGAAAATGGAAAAGTAATACAGGTCCGGTGATTAATGCGTTAACTGGAGATCCTTATAAAAGCTGAACCAGCAATTTTGATCCCGACCAGACGTCACTTAATGTTGCGTCTGTACAGAATCGAAAAACCTGATACTCTGGTGTTCGTGTCTTCGGACAAACTTCCACAATCTTAATCAAAATGTCACCAATTAGAGGCATCACTGTAAAATTACCCATTTGCTTTTCAAGCGAAAAGTTTCGAAAATATGAAAACAATGAGTAATAGTTCTACACACCTGCATGTCACAATATCAATAGCTACAGTCAAACCTGCATCAGGCAGACAGTTTACGATAAAACCACTCGTTGTAGGATAAAGGCAAGGCAGAAAGCACCCGAGGGTGCAATATGTCCACCAACGTCCCACAGTAAGCTGTCCCGAGTGACGACTTTTAAAGCATTGTCATTCAAGGCACGCTCAACCCAGGTTCGACTGTAGAATAGCTTTTCACACTACATTATTTAGTCGTTAAGGTCTACAGTAATAATTACAATAGAATCTCATAACGGCCATAGCAAACGGAGACACTAAGAACTTGCGAAATTAACGCAAGCACAAGTACGACAATTAACATTTCCTCACACAGTAAGTACAGTAACGCCCCAAAAGCCGGAAGTTAAAACACGACGCGTGAATACGTCGCAAAATAAGTTAAAAGTTCAAAACTAGGCAGAACGTCGATGCGGAAGCGCCCCCGCTCGCGCAAGACGTAATAAACAAACGTATTGAATCAAATTCCGGCTTTTCGGGTAACTGCACAACTAACTTACGTCATTACACTCGTAAAGGCGTTCAGTCTCGGAGCATAGACTTAATGATTGTCTGCAATCTATTGCTGTATGTTCCGTTACATAGTTGCGTTACTGCTGTATACAGGATATACATACACTGTTCACGGGCAGAGAAGCGCATCATACAGGTAAACTCTTTTGCACCTTTTAATCTAATCAAAGCGTCCCACAGAGCTTTCGCCGGATTAGCATTCTTCTCACAGAAGCAAAATAGATGCTCTGTGATATTTGTACACATCCGGTTGCATTTCCTGCATGCCCATGTTTTCTGAAAAGATATTAATAAAGCTATACCGAAAACCACCTGCTTACATATGCTAACTGTATGTGGCGAATCCCTTGCCATTTCCCATATAGCTGAAACACCTTTGACTCTAAATATATCACAGTGGGCCAAGATGCCCAATGACTGCAGCAATTCACACAATGCTAGCTCTTTCCACGGACGATCTTCATGGTTGTAAATAGTCTGTTTCCATGAATACTTAGACGGAAAATGCCCATGCTCTATATATTGTTCTAAGACAAGTTCAATGTTATATTTGCGTAACAAACGGTAAATGTCTGGTATGAACCCGCGTGACTGACTATCCAGGTTAATATAGCGGATCAAACGCTCAATAAATACTCTCTTTGAAAGATAGGTACATGGTAAGCGGCATAACTGCCCAAAGAACAGCAGTTTTCTCTTGTCAATCATCGGTGGCACATCCAACATAACAAGAGCGAGGTTAGTGTGGCAAAATTTACTCAGGCCTTGCATGTTCTTTATACACAGACGATGGGCCCTTTCAAGAAGAAGCATGTCACATTTTGAGTACGAATCCCAAGTTTCACAGCCAAACAACGCTTTCGGCTGGATCGCCCTAAGGTATATTGTCTTAAGAAGCGTTGGCGATAACATCTTTGAATTTAAGCCGTTATGTACAGTATTTAGGTAAGTACCACGCAACTTCACACTAGCATCGTATATCTGAGATTTACAGGACAGAGACTTATCACAACTGATACCCAAGTGGACATAAGAGTCTGTTTCTCTGATACATTCATTTCCTAGTTTATATATTCGATCAGGGACATCATTGAATACCAACACAGCGCACTTTTTGGCGTTATAGAAGTACCGCCATTTACATGAGTACTGCCAGCATATTTCTAGCATCCTATCGAGGCCTTGTTTCGAGAAGGCAAGCAGCGTCATATCGTCTGCTACAGTTGGAGATGACATCTTCATGCCGTAGATACATACACCTAGTTCACTAGCTTCAATCTCCTTTATCAGTCCATCTATAAATACAAGATACATTGCCGGCGAACTCTTTCCTCCTTGTTTCGTCCCTTGCAGCACCGGCAATTCCTCTGAACGGGCCCCACAGAACTTCACCCGACACTTAACGTCGTTGTACATTGCCTTCAATGCAGCCATTGTGTTTCCGTCAATGTTAAGTTCACTTAACCTATAAAACAACCCATCGCGCCATACGTGGTCAAAGGCCTGTCGTCCGTTTTTTCATGTGCAAAAGCAAACAGTGTAGACCCTCACGAGACGCCGCGTTGCGCCACTGTTTACCAATGTTTCCTTTAACCCTATACCTGATAGTCTCTTTCTAGTAATGCAGATAGGTGACTACTTAAAGCAGGTTGAAAGTAAAGCAGAATGCGCCATATGGCGCATTTTGCTTTACTTTCAGCCTGCTTTAAGCTATTACCTGCTAGAATAAGGAAAGTGTTTTATATGACACATATTCATTACGGTATATATTGGAACTATTTTCTTCAGTGGATGAATAAAATGCATGTGCTAAAAGTCACTTCTATAAGGGAAAGGGTTAACAGACACTAGGCTTACGTGTACATGTAAATGAGGTAAGCAGGCAATATTTTGGCGGTGACAAGGTTAAATCAGATAATTAAATGTATCGTCTGCATAAAATCATTTATCGTGAGGTGTTTACCTCCTCATCGCCATATTCTCGTGGTGTCTGCAATATTGTTTCAAAGTTAGGTTTAAGACGGCATGACTGACGACATTACGAAACGAGTGTAAAACAATTTGGATCCTGATTGACGCGGCGTCTAAACAGGACCCAAACTGTTTTCAAAGGCGTTTTTTCGTCATTGGCAGTGAAAGGGTTACACTTATGACTCTGTGCAGTTTAGCCGATGAAATAGTTATGTGATTGCCAAACAGTTTGATCTTGATCAGACGCCGATGTAACTGGTATCTGTTCTTAATCCAAACGTTTTAAAATGAGATGAGCTAGCTTGTAATATTTGGTATCTGTTCTTGATCTAAATATTTTGAAATGAGATGAATGTGTTGAGATTTCTTGTAGTGCACATTAGAAAGGTATAAAGACAGATTTGAGAACTCCATGGTTGGGAATAAAATAAAGTCGGATCCGAATAGAATTTGCTGTGACATTGTCAGCTTTAAACAGTAGTCTTCGGAAGGGTTTTAATTCAATGATCGTGTCTCTTTGACTGAATGAATTCTAACTCGAGTGTGATACTGCTGAGTGAATCATGGCCACTCATCGAGGTAACCGACATAACATCTGGAATCAAATAGTGTACAAAATGCTAACAAATTCAACTTAAATGGGTAACTGTTCATTTTATCCCACACAACTTAATTTCATTTTACTGCAGCGTCTTCCTATGCTATAAAATGCTAATGTTCACTCCTTCACTGCCTTATGATCGGATAATACAAGTACAGATATGTATGCAACAGACACACATTACACCATTCTTCAATGTACATGTATGTTACTGCAATGATTTATATTAGCTATCGGTATACATGGTCTCTAGTTTTTTCAATTTTAAATCATCAATCAGTTTAGTAAACTAACGGCCTTGTCACCCTATTTGCGCAAAAATTGCACACGACTCTGACATAATATTCAACTTGATGAAGGTGGTCAGTAATGTTTAGATGTAGATAGGTGATTACTGTGGAAACGCTGGAACTTAAATACTTCTAAATTTCTAAATTTTCGAAACAAGAATCCAACTATATTTTAAGATTTAACTGCAGCGTATATGTAACTTACAGTTCATGTTCTAATAACCTAAATAATCAAAATTTAGAATACAGCTTGGAAGTTTAAACAGTATTGTTAAATTATAAAAATGACATAGTAACTTTTCTTACCTTTAAAAGATCGAGTGAACCTCCCCTCCGTTGTCTTTATTCTGTACAAGTTTGCTCAGATCACAAAATGAGGTTGTTGTGACGTTACCACGGAAAGACATGCATTTAAAGCGAATTTGCAGATCAAGCACTAACCAATCAAATTACTCGAAAAATGACATGTTCATTTTAGACCAAAATCTGAGATGTGTACACAGTTTAACTTTATGTATGGTACTAACTCTATTGACATTGTTGATAGATATACTTATTTAGGGGTTGTTTTACAGGAAAATTTAGATTTCAATGTCACTGTTAAAGCGGTTGCTCAAAGTGCCGGTCGGGCGTTGGGCCTGTTAATAGCAAAATGCAAATCCATTGGCGGTGTACCATATAACGTCTTTACTAAGCTTTACGACTCTATCGTGTGGCCAGTTATCAATTACAGTGCTGCTATATGGGGTTTTAAAGCATATTCATGTATCGAGAGCGTTCACAATAGAGCAATGCGATTTTTTCTTGGAGTCGGGAAGTATTCACCAAGTGATGGAATATCCGGGGATATGGGTTGGAAACCTCCAATTGTCCGTCAATGGAAGTGCATTTCTTTATATTGGTCCAAACTTTCATATATGAATAATACAAGGGTCAATAAAAGAGTGGCACTCTGGGCTTATGGTAAGGCTAGTAACTCTTGTAAAAACTGGTTATTTAATGTAAAGAAGTATTACGATGCTAATGAATTTTCTATGTTTACTAGTTTAACCAACCCTATTTCTCGTTCTTTTGCAAACGAGGCTGAGATTCGGACATTTAATGTCCATATCAACAGCTGGTCAAACAGGATAAACAATATTGTGGGTCCTTCTGGACGTGGTCGTAATAAACTAAGAGTTTATAAATCTTTTAAAACGGATTTCTACGCCGAACATTATTGTAAAATTATATTGCCACCCCGACATCGTTCGGCCTTTTGTAAATTCCGATTAGGGGTCGTCCCTATTAGAATTGAAACTGGTCGTTACGAGGGTCTGCCAGAAGGTTCTAGAATTTGTCCCTTTTGTGACACAAATACAAATGTACCATCGAGAATGAAGTACATGTATTATTGAATTGTCCCATGTATATTAATATAAGACAAGACCTTCTTTCAAGAGCTCACGTTTTAAGCCCCATGTTTCATTCTCTATGTGATATGAATAAGTTCTGCTTTCTGTTTTCTAACCCAGATATGGTCCGTACTTGTGCCAAAACCTGTTTTGCCATTCTTCAACACCGGCAGTTTTTACAGTGTAAATAACGTTTTATAATGTAAATAATGTCAATTGTGTTTTTTGCAAACTGTCAGGAAATGACTATCTTTTTATGTGGTCTGTAATATCTTTGCTAATCCTGTTCACTTTGATCTGATCAAAGGAACATATGTTTTCGTATAACCATTCTTTAAGTAGTGCACAGTAGTGCCAGTTTTTGTCTTTCAGTGTCTTAAAACTTGTTTTAGTGCAGTAATTTTAGATTCTGATTAGCATCGGTATTGCAGTTTTATCTTTAATCTTAGATATGTACAGTATATGTACAGTTACTCTTAAATGATAATTGTTACAATGTTTACTCATCTCTTATAACTCCAATTAGGAGTGGCATTATACATGTCTATAGTTTACTGTATTTGTGATTATATTTACAAACATGTATGTATAATGATGAGATGTTAATAAAGATTACTACTGTATCGGCGTAAGTAACTCAACTATAGTTGTCAGCTTTTCGAAACCCTTTGGCTTTGAGCGGATAAAAGGTGTTAACAGTTTATTGTTTTGAGAGAGAAGAATGCCGACATAATCAACGAGAAGTTTGATTATTGTCAACGTGGTGTGAAAACTTATTGAGACCAACTCGAACTTAATCATTGTGGCATCAGTTATGAAGCCTTTCTGTGATATACATGTAGCTGTTTGCTTATCAAATCCTACTAAAGCTGGCATTATTTTTAAATTCAGAAAAGGATTTTAACTAACAAGCCTGAATTAGTCCGTCTCGCATAAGTAATATGTGTCTGAGGCAAATTCCTCATGTTTTTGTAAATTTATGCAAACTGAGAAAATAAAGAATATTTGACTTTGAATTGATAATTTTATACAACTGTAAAATATGTAGATATTGTTACACAACTGAAATTGAACAATCTACAGCAACATCTCCCCAATCATAAAAAACCAACAACCAAAAAAAAGGAAAAAAACAATGAAAACTAACAAACAAAATTAAACGTAAAGGATCGTAACAAGCTTTGTCATCGATTCAATCCTATTCTAATGTTGTCAAATTATCACCATATGTACAGCACGAGCGTCGGTGGGAATCAAAATATGTTTAAACTAAGAAACTTTACTATTTTACCACATAAAATGATCATCCATAATTATGTCTTGAATACTGAAAAGGCTAAGGGGGGGGGGGGGGGGGGGGGGGTAAACATTTTAGCCCCCTGATTTACCTTGAAATTGTCAATAAACTTCGACTGCTGAACGTATGTGGAATGTAATATAACTCAAACGTTTAGCAATTATTTATCGATTGGACTAAATAAAATCAGTACACCTTCATTTTAGTGATCGTAATAGAGAGGTTTTACTGTATATTCAGAAGATGAACTAATTTTGAGCCTGATCAGACGCCGGGTACATGTAACCGGGCGTCTGATCAGGCTCCAAACTGTTTGTCACTCAGATTCAAACGAATAGTCAAACATATATTCTACATTTTTTTGCAATGCGTTAGCGTTTCGTATGCGTTTAAATGGGAAAGAATACCGTTTTCTCAACTGTAGCTTAAACATTTTCTTTACTTTCAACCTGCTTTAAGTAGTACATGTAGCCTTTTTTCAAAACGAGAAACAGGCTATGGGGTATAGAGTTAAACGCATTTATTGGGAAATTATAAAGTCTTCTCCTCTGTATACGACATTTTGACCAAAAAACACCCCAAACATTAATATACAGCGCTCCCTTTATACAACGACACTCAATGGGACACAAAAATATGTGCGTTGTTCGGAGGGAATCGTTAGCGGGAGGGACATTGGCTTACGTTTTCAAACAGCTTAAATCCAGGTCAGACGCCGCGTAACTTTTGATCTGGATTCAAGCTTTTTGTCATTATGTTGTTTTTCTGTCTAAATGTATAATAAGTTAATTTAAGAAAAAACAGCAGACGACAATTCTATGTACACAATATTACATCCGTTAAAAGGTTGACCATAATTACATTGTTAAGGGAACAGCAGAAATGGTCGTTGTAAGGAGGTAACCGTTGTTGCGAGGGCCGTTGTAGAGAGGGAGTAGTGTATTCCTAAAAAGCCGTCTCTTGACCGGACTCTAAAATACTCGATGCCTGAGCTGCGTCTAACCCTTTCAACGCTAAAAATCTCATAAAATTCTCCTATGGGTATTTATAATATTCTTGGACTCTTCTAGTACAAGCACTTTGAACCAGTCTACTGTGCGTTTTTGATATGTCAACAAAAACGAATGAAACTATCAAACAGTGCAGACCCTGTTCAGAGGGCTCCTATAGGAGCCCTCTGCTCACGGTCTACACTGTTTGCAGATGTAATCAGTTATCTTTACAGAGAGCTGTAGTGTTGAAAGGGCTAATCTGTTTGTTAGTAGCATCTAGTAGTCGAACGTCGTAGTAAAGGGGTCTATCTGTACAGTGTAGATGGAATTATAATTTCCCAAACAACATGTTTATACTACAAATATTACACCGATTTCAAACAGTTTTGAGCCCTGGGTCTGATGAGATTCAATATGGCTGCCATTCAGATATGAATTAGTCGTCCCAATCTTAAAAACAAACCCCAAAAGAATCCCACGAAAAAGCTCCTCCCATTTTCTCTATTGTTTTGATTTGTGTTTGCATTTAAATGGAAATGAATCACGTCTTTCTACTGTAAATCTCATGTCAGATATACAAAGCTCTTTGAAACACAATACTTTAGTCTTTACACCGGGTAAACACGTTATTATCTGGATAGCTATTGCGAACCTGTCCTGATTTAGATTACAAGTTATGCGATTTGTCCTTATATATATCGTACAGTGCCCCCTCTCTACAACGACGCCCAATTGGAGACACATACTGTGTATGTTGTTCGGAGGGAGTCGTTATAGAGAGGGAAAATTAAAACTTGGCTTACATTTCAAACAGTTTGAATCCAGATCAGACGCCGCATAATGCGGCGTCTGATCTGGATTCAAACTGTCTGTCACTCGTCAGTATATGTATTCTATCAAACTATCCACTTATATGTAACTGTGAGGGACAACATTAGACGACATCTTTAAGCAGACGATTTTGCAGCAGTACAAGAAATATTATCCCATTTAGGAAACTGCGACAGGGTCTTTGTAAACAGGGAGTCGTTGTTGGGAGGGTCGTTGTAGAGAGGGAACGCTGTATATCTTTTTTCTATAATAATCATACGAACAATGAGATACAGTGAGATATTATTATTCGTGCACGTGTAGTCCTTTCACCGAAACCTTGTTTTCAATATTAACGACAGATGGTTGCTTTCAAGCCAGCCTGTTTTAAGCAACCATCTGCTAGGATACGAGAAATGTTTCGAATGGTGCATATATATGCACATGACTTTATAAAATGGAATTATTTTCTTTAGCGGAGGAATAAATCTATGTCATAAAAGGCTATGCTTATTTGGGTCTGATTTTGCTTCAAACCATTTGCAATGGTAATAATTGTGTCAGCATTTGGAAAGAAAAACGTCTTATCCGCAATAGCTTTATCTCGCATGTCACCAAGGATAATTGAATAATATAACTCAAACACGTTTGATAATACTATCTGTCAGATGAGTCAAGACCACAAAACTAGCACATTTTAATTTGAATTCAATTACTTGAATGTTTTAGACTATTTTGCTTACAGTGGAGAAGACGTTATTTATTCCCGTTTAAACGAAAACGAAACGCAAACGCGTCACAATAAAACGTATGGCATTACAAGTTTCGACAAATTTAACTGTTCATGTTAATCCGAGTGGCAACCAGTATTGAGCCTGATCAGACGCCGCGTAAGATCCAATTGTTTTTTTTCTTCAAATAACCATTGTACTCGAGGGTAAGGCAGTGAATGTGTTAACTAAAGTCAACATGACATGCCTTCATCTCTAGTCTGGATTTCGCCATTGAATATATGCGATTAACTTAACAGTTCGTCTAGACAATCTGAATAAAATTCTTGCTAAATATACAGCAAACAGGAATGCATTTAAATTTTCGACAATGATCAAGCTTCATTTGAACTTAAATTTGTTTTTATTTTTATTGCATGGGCGAATGCGAATAATCAGAATATTGAACCCTTAGTGTGCAGATCGCGAGTTGACTTGTGTATTTGCAAACAGTTTGGTTCCAGATCAGACGCCGCGTTACGCGGCGTCTGATCTGGATCCAAACTGTTAACCAATCGCCTTTAAGTTTCTTTATTTAAACCAAAAACACTAATCCTAATTTATATTTTTCGCAGAACACACCTTTCGAATAAGACGTTAATATGGCAGGATAAAGGCTAAGAATTGCGTCTAGACCATTCACTTACATAGTGACGTTTCATCTAAAAGCATGCCGAATTAAAACACAGTCTGCAAAACATGTCACATTAAAGTTTATGCACTTTGTAATTGAAGAAATAGAGACTGTGTCAAATTGGTTAGATCAACATTAGACGATGGGTTTAAATAAAGCAATGCGCAAATGTTTTACAATAAACTGTAGAACACTGTACCGTGTTCAGTTATCACTGTTCGCTGTTTAGGTTAGCAGTTTGTGTCCCGTGTGCCGCGTGCAGAGTACAGTAGAGAAAATATTTTATTCCAAATAACCACGTTTACGCTTTTAATTATCATTTTTATTGCAAACAGTTTGGGACCAGATCAGACGCCGGTTCCTTAAACCCAGGTTTAACCCCCCAGTGGTTGTTAATAATTAATTAATTTATAGTTGGTTATTGATTGCTACTGACCGTACCAAGGCGGGCTCCTATATTCACTTTGCTTTATGTTTGTCTTGCGTGTTGTTTTCTATTTAGTGTGTAGATGAAGGAATGGTATTGCGTGTGTGTGTGTGTGTGTGTTTGTTGTGGTATGACTGTGTGTGTGTGTTCTGCTTGAGAGGTCGGTGTATTGTTTGTGTTACGTTTCCTGATTGAGTCTTTCGTATTTATTAGCCGGCTTCTGATCATGCTCCAAAATATTTGCCACTCAGATTAAAGCTGTTAGTCAGAATTGTTTAAAAGTTGTCATTTCCTATATTTCATTACAATGCATTTGCGTTTGAACGGAAGAATAACGTTTTCTCTACTGTATTTCAGACCGGTAGCCAACTCGCAATCGATTGCCATCGGCAGCCATCGATTTCCTTACTGAACTCATGGCAGAGTTGGTCTGTAAATTCCTTCATCGCGAACACTATTCGTCTATACAGCGCTCCCTCGCTACAACATCACACACATGTGTGTGTCCTTCGGAGGGAGCTGTTAAAGTGAGGGAGATTAATACCCTAAGAGTGTTGATTATGACTTGGCTTACATTTGAAAACAGTTTGAATCCAGATCAGATTTTTCCTCTGGCAAAATGTCCAATACATAACTTTGACCCCTCCCTAAAAAAACACCAACAACACCCCCTAAAAAAACAAACAAACAACAACAACAAACAAACAGACCCCAAAACTAACAACAAAAACAGCAGACGACTATTTCAAGCAGACGATATTGCAGCAGTGAAAGTGTCAGACAGAATTGTCTTGTTTGGGGAAACGCGGCAAGCATTTATGTAAGGAGGGAATCGTTATTCGGCGGTCCGTTGTATGGAGGGAATTCTAGATAGATGTATATATACTATGCCAAACTGCCAACGCAACATCTCCGAGTTCCCTTCTTTTTAGCTCACCTGGCACGTAGTGCCCAGGTGAGCTATTTTGATCGTCCTCTTTCCGTCGTCCGTCGTCTTTCGTCCGTCGTTCGTCCGTCCGTCCGTCGTCAACAGTTTCTTTAAACGACATCTTCTCCGAAACTACTGAATATATTTTTACCGAACTTGGCCTGAATGATCATTATATGGTCTTCTTTCAAACTTGTTCAAACATTTCCGGTCCGTTGCATATCTAGGTCACAGGAGCTAAAAAATGATTTTTTCAATGAAAACTTAAAAAATCTTATTGTCTGAAACCACAGTACCCTAAGCTTAGATATTTGGCACAAAGCATCACCTTCAGGTCCTCTATCAATGTTATTCAAATTATATCCCTGGGGTCAAAAATGACCCCGCCCGGGGATCGTAAATTTACATTGAGTTATATAGTGAAATATTCAAACATCCTTTTCTCTGAAACTAATATGGCCAGAGCTTTGATATTTAGCATGATTACTTTTCTAGAAGCCCTTAACTAATATTGTAAATATGGTTTTGGTCAGTTGCATATCTAGGTCACAGGAGCTAAAAATAGATTTTTTAAATGAAATCTTAAAAAATCTTCTTGTCTGAAACCACAGTACCATGAGCTTACATTTTTGGCACAAAGCATCATCTTTAAGTCCTATATCAAGATTTTTAAATTATGCCCCTGGGGTTAAAATTGCCAAGGCCCTAGGGGTCGCAGTTTTACATAGAGTTATCAGCAAGGAGAAGCAGCCTCACAGTGGCTGTGGTAGAAGAGAGAGAAGCGATGGCAGAGCTAACCAGCTCCTGGCCAAGATTGATCACCTTGGTCGGCGCGCCTCTGGAGGATGTTGTGGAAAGCGCCGAAACGTCCAGTGAAGGAGTCTCCACCTGATGATGGAGCTGGTTTTGCAGTGTGTCAACATGGTATTAAAGTAATGTATTCAAATATTCTTCTCTGAAACTACTATGGCAAGAGTTTTGATATTTAGCATAGTGACAGTTTTAGATTTCTTTACCAATATTGCTGAAATGGTTCGAATTTGTTGCATATCTGGGTCATATTAGCTAAAATGGATTTTTTTCAATGAAGTCTTCCTGTCTGAAACCATCCATGTACAAACTATTTGACAACACTTAATTTTCAAGTTCATCAGCAAGATTTTTGAAATTATGTCTCTGGGGTGTAAAGTGATTACACCCCAGGGGTCATGTGACCCTTGTTTTGTTTTTTCCAGGTGAGCGATATTTAGGCCCGCATGGGCCTCTTGTTTCATATCGGAGCGGGTGTTTTAAATCGATGGAAAAGTTGACACAAAATTATGAAATGTTTTTATTTGTGTTTTTAAATTGATGTACTGTCCTCAAAGTTGTTAATACATGTATTGGCAACTGATTTTCATTGACACTTCTGACGAATAATAACCATCTATCCAAACGTATCGCTAATTTCTGGTTAACATTCCCCACTGAAAATGCATTGGAATGAGATTTCTGAAAACTTGTTATCACACAATTCCATATTTTTGGGACCAAATGCCAATTCATTTTGTTTTTGTTTACCAAGAGTATTGTCAATTGATCACTCTATGAATTGCAGAAGAAATCTATTCAGGGTATGCACCCATTACAGAATTGACCAGACTAACTTAAGGGCGCATTCTGCTTGACGTTCAACCTGCTTTTAGTGGTCCTATGTCGTCAAAACTAGAAACTGGCTATGAGTTAAAGGGTTAATTTAAATCAGTGTAATTTAAACAGTAAATTGTCAAACGGTTGTCATTTTCTACATTTTATTGTGTTTCGTTTGCGTTAAGCGGAACAGAATAACAACTCCCCACTGTATGAGGTTAAACTTTTGATCGCTAAATCTAACCACCTGCTTTAGCTTTTTGCATGCTGGGTAATATTTTCGTCTGAAATAATTGTCGTCTACCTAACCTTTTTTTCGTTTTGTTGTAAATTAAGATAGAAATACTTTCTTCTGTATTACAACTTAACATGCTTACGATTGACATCAAGGGAATTGGATTTCTCTAATGTTGGTACAACTTGTGGTCCAACCGGTTTGAAATATCTCATGATCTATTGATAATTTGTATACATATATGCTGAAAAAACCGGATTCTACTTAACTTCCAACCTGCCTTAAGGGGTCAACTCTTTTCCAAAATAGAAACAGGCTATGGGGTAAAAATCATTCATGGCTGAACATGGAATTAACCACTGGATCACTCCTCCAGAATCACCAGACTTGAATCCAATTGACAATATGTGGACAAATTTGAAACATTATATTAGGAAAAACAAAACAACCCGACATCAAGCGCAACTTGTTGAAGGCATTTTGGAGTTCTGGAGAACTGTGACTCCAGAGATTTGCAACAGATACATTGACAATTTGTATAAAGTGATTCCAGCTGTGATTAAGGCTGAGGGTACTGGTTCAGGCTATTAGCAATTTCTCTGGCCAATACTCCACCCATTCTGAATAATTGACTGATTGTTCTATTGAAATATAAAAACAAAGGATTTTATTTACACAGCAAACAGTGAAGAATCAGATATATATAATAAAGCAGAGCAGACCCTGATCAGACGTAAAAATATTGTTCAATCAAGAATCAAATGGCCTTTCAACTGGATCTACACTTTTTGCATTGCTAATCCTCACTTCAACGACTATATCACGGGTTTGGCCTGTAACCCATTACCCCATAGCCTGATTCTAGTTTTCAAAATTGGTGACCACTTAAAGCAGGTTGAAAGTAAAGCAGAATGCGCGCCTTAAGGCGCATTCTGCTTTACTTTCAGCCTGCTTACGCTGCCATCTGCTAGAATAAAGAAAATAGTTCTTATCATTCATTTTCATATCTGTATAAATTGGAACTATTTTCTCCAGTAAAGAAGAGACGTAAAAAGGCGTATTTATGGGGTAATGGGTTAATACAGGTGGTTGTGGAATGTAGATTGCAAGTCACGCATGAAAGCCTTCAAGGAGCTTTCTGCATGACTTTCATACTGCATTAAGCAGCCACCTGGCTATAGAGCTTTTACCTAAAAGTGCAACAGAATAATTATCTGAATAAAGGACTTATTTTAAGACATTGATTTTTTTGCATCTAGTGCATTATTATAATGTATGAAATATTTTCTTATTATTTCCGAAAGTTTGAATTAACAGCAATAAAATATTACTTTTATTTTATATAGTTCTTTTTAAATGTACAGCCTCAATATATAAGACATCCTATTGAACCCATGCATGTAAAACCCATCCTTAAAAGCAGTAAACTCTGTTGCTATCCCGCTGGGAGGTCGTTAGATTATGTAACATTTCCACAGAGACATCCACTGGTTATTACATGGCAGTTGAAGATAAGGGGCACCTTGAGCCTCTTCTCCAGGGATATCAGTGGAGAATCTGTTATTCTTTCCCGTTTAAACGCAAACGTACGCAAACGCAAAGTACTTAAACGTATAAAATGCAACTTTTGGACAATTCTGATAATTTATGTTAATCTTGGTGGCAAACAGTTTGGAGCCTGATCAGACGCCGGGTTACCCGGCGTCTGATCTTGCTCCAAACTGTTTGCACTGCAAATTACAGTTTTAGCGTAAACGCGTTTATTGGGAAAGAATAACGTTTTCTCCACTGTATTTTATCTTTAATAAGTCAATGAATTTATAACCTTTATTTACTACAATGTTCATACATGTAGATAACATACAAACACACAAAAAGTCCTTTTTAACAAAGAGTATAATAACTAGTCTTGATTAGAGTATAATTAATTTATAAAACTGCATTTTTCTAAAACTTCGACCTCTAATGTCCTTTTTCAATGAAAATCATGAAAAAGGTCCTTAGATATCGAAATTTTAGAAAAGAGCTGTTTTATGAATTAGTACTAATTGAATACCATCTGGAGTATTCTTATATTAAATAAATGTTAAAAGTTGTATTTGGGTATTTAGGCAGGTGGCAGATTAAACCGCTCAGAAAGCAACATAGAGAGATCCCATGCATAACATTTTTATTGTACTAAGCAGCCATTTGTCTAAACCTATTACCCCATATCCACTGCCTAGTTTTGAAGACAGGTGGCCACTCAAAGCAGTTTGAAAGTATAGTAGAATGTGCCTTCTGCTTAACTTCCAGCCTGCTTTAACCCATTACCCAATAAATATGTCTTTTTATGCCTCTAATTTATTCCTCCAGTGAAGAAAATAGTCTCAATTGATACAATTATGAATATTTATCAAACTAAATACTTTCATTTGAATAACTTTATTAGCAAGTAAACACAGCAGTTCCCTCTCTACAACGACATCCAATGGGAGACAAACATGTGTGCGTTGTTCGGAGCCGTTAAAGTGAGGGAAATTGGCTTACATTTGCAAACAGCTTGGATCCAGATCAGACGCCGAGTAACTCGGCGTCTGATCTCGATTCAAGCTGTGTGTCACTCGTTATTAATTTTTTTTCTGTCAAAATGTCCATTATGTAACTTCTAGAAAAACAGCAGACATAAATTTAAGCAGACGGTATTGCAACCAAGAAAAGCGTTAGACATAATTGTCTTGTTTAACCCTTTCACCGCCAAATTATTTTTGAGTTTTTTACCCCTACACCGTTATTGTGTCGTCTGCTTAAATATTATTGTCTGCAATATCATTTCAAAGTTAGAATTAAGAGAGTATGACATAAGAAATATCGAAACGGGTGTCAAACAGATTTGATCCTGATCAGACGCCGCTTATCGCGGCGTCTGATCAGGATCAAAACTGTTTGCAAATTCGACTTTAGGCGATTCTGGCGGTGAAAGGGTTAAAGGGAACAGCAGCAGGTGTCGTTGTAAGGAGGGAGTCGTTGTGGAGAGGGCCGTTGTAGGGAGGGAGCACTGTATATTAATATTTTATATGCATGTAAAAGTATGAAAAGTGTTGTTCCTGACGCGGCATCTTACAGTGGAGAATCTGTTATTCTTTCCCAATAAACGCGTTTACGCTAAAACTATTATTTGCAGTGCAAACAGTTTGGAGCCATATCAGACGCCGGGTAACCCGGCGTCTGATCAGGCTCCAAACTGTTTGCCACCAAACTAAACAAGAATTATCAGAATTGTCCAAAAGTTGTTCTTTCTACGTTTAAGTG
This sequence comes from Gari tellinella, assembly GCA_922989275.2. Classification (NCBI taxonomy): domain Eukaryota; kingdom Metazoa; phylum Mollusca; class Bivalvia; order Cardiida; family Psammobiidae; genus Gari; species Gari tellinella. The sequence goes on along the minus strand of OV277869.1, from coordinate 40,264,177 downwards.
CTTTGCGTTTGCGTACGTTTGCGTTTAAACGGGAAAGAATAACAGATTCTCCACTGTAACAGGAACCAGACTGTTTGCAAAACCGGTTACAGTGGCGTTGAAAAGATTAAATTTACCGGGGTATTTTGATAAAAGGTTTTAGAGATCGGAAATGCGTTATGATCGATTAGAGATTCTTCATTATAATTGCTTAAAATCAGATATTGCATGATTTATGAACTTATAGTGAAAGAAAGACCCAGTATGTTATGTTTATGACTACTCATTCGATTTACTTACGACCGTTTTGAGTAAAACGTTAGATACTTTATCGGTTTACATTTTCTGAAATTCCATACTTCATTTATTTTAAAGGAAATGCTGTTATTAATTCTTTTTTTCGTTTTGGTGTCCTTGGTTTCAGATACAGAAACAGTGCCCCCTTTCTACAACAACACCCAATCGGAAACATAGTAATACATTGTATTATCCTTACAGTGCTTTGCATGACTTGGTGGTGTCTGATCTGGGTTCAAAATGTTTGTCACTCTTCTTTATTTTGTTTCTTCTGTCAAATATCCAATTTGAGAAAAACAGCAAATGAGGATTTTAAGCAGACCGATATTGCAACAGTGAAAGCGATAAACATTAACGACTTGTTTGGAGAACAGCGGCAAGTATTGTTGTAAGGAGGAAATTGTTGTTCAGAGGGCCGTTTTAGGGAGGTTTCTGTAATCAATAATCATTTCATCACCAAACTTATCTTGCATTTTATCCCCTTCACGCCATATTATTGTCTGTTTTAACATTGTTGTCTGCAATATATTTTCACCAATTAGGAGGCCCATACTTTGATCCGAGTATAGTGACATGCAGGAGTCAAATACAGCATAAGACGACGGAGAAGGCACCAATACATATAGTTACCCTCAGTGTCATCCATATCACTCACCAGGGGCCCGTTACATACAACTTCGTACGACATATGTTGTCGTAAGTCAGATTAATAGAAGTCTGAATTATTATTTATTTCTCTATCTAACCCTGTCTTGTGGTTTTTCAAGACGATTCCAAAGAGATGTCATAAGACAGGAATAGATAGAGAAAACAAAAATTAAATGTATTTCTAAGTTTTGACTTACGACGAACGAAGTTTTATGAAACGGGTCCCTGGATGCTTCACCCTACTGAACCTCCCATAAGCGCCCCACAAGAATGTGATCGTCCCTAGTTTTTTTCTTTTTTTAAGTTTTTTTAATCTTTTTATTTTCATACAAGAACGACCATATCAGAGTTAACTTACTGTGAACAAACACAACAACTAAATATAAACAGGGTTTGCCTGCACTCACATGCACTAGTGCAATTCATATGAGGCTTAAGATATATAACTTTTGGAGGAAGTTTACCACTCTGCAAGTTCGGGCAGTTGGTGTCCTACTCCCCCACCCCTTCCCCTCTGTTATGTAAATGTTATGCTTGAAAAAAGAAGCAAAAAAACAAACATCTAACACTTTATTTATATATACATATATTCTATGTATCACTCCGGACATCGATATTATATAGTGGAGAAGGGAGACAGTATTATTTCCCCCTTTAAACGCACACGAAATGCAAAAGCATTTCATTTAAGTGTAGAAATCTCTGAGGATTTATTTTAACCTGTGTTCTCTCCGTTATATTGAACGTACACATACTTGAGAAAGGATACGTGTTAGTTACAAATAGCACTTATACAGCTTCGGGTATACTTGCCGAACTATTTCTTGTAGCTCTTGTATATTGTGGTTTCGAGGGACTGCATTGAAGATGTCACGTAGAGCAATGCAGAGCATGTACATAGATATAATTATTTAACTAGGCTTTGAGGCTACACTATAACGAGATAATGCTTGGGTTTTGTGAGTTTTTAGTACCTTACTGGCTTAACCTTTATCCTACAAAGCTTTACTTTACAGGTCATTGCGAACAGAATGGTTCCAGCAGTTCTGTATTGTGGCCAAATGCCGAATAAAGCCCTCTTTACTCAAAACCCCCCAAAACTTACTGTTTATATATTTGCTACCTGCAGATTGTAGTCTTTTTAACCCAAAACCTAATATCCCTTTTCTAGTTTTGAAAATATTTAACCACTTAAAGAAGGTTAAAAAAGCAGCATATGCATTAAAGCTTTCGGAGTTCCTCCGCGTCATTTGAAGTACAGTAAACCTCTCTATTACAACCACTAACACGATGGCTAATTGATTGTATAAAAGACAGGTGGCAGCTTAAAGCCAGGTGACAGCAAAACAGAAAGCTCCTAAAGGAGCTTTCTGTTTTATTGTCACCTTGCTTTACAATATAAGCAGTCACCTGTCTTAAACACATAATAATTAATAATTAAATAATTAATAATTAGACACAAATAAGTGGTTGTAATAGTGAGGTTTTACTAACTACAGTTTCTCGTCACTATAATTGTTTTGGCTACACGCTTCTTACTAATGAGCTTATATTGTCAAAGACACATTGTACTGAAGTGGACTTAAAAAGGCTGTACTTGTATGTTCTGCTTTTGAATGTTATGATAAGTACATTCTGCTTCGACGTACACATAGTAGAGTGCTGAATTGTTAAAATATAACTAATTCGCTTATTTATTTCCAGAGTTCAAACAGATGTTTGGATGTTGAACGAAGACAGAGTTTCATGTACTTGTCACATGTATGCTCTTGTTCAACATTGTTTGCAAACGTCGGTTCAACAACACAATCTAAAGATTAATTCTCAGCGTGCTAAGAGAGATTTGAAACATACAGTGGAGAATCTGTTATTCTTTGCCGTTTAAACGCAAACGTACGCAAACGCAAAGCACTAAAACGCAGAAAAGTACAACTTTCGGACAATTCTGATAATTCATGTTTATCTTGGTGGCAAACAGTTTGGAGCCTGATCAGACGCCGGGTTACCCGGCGTCTGATATGGCTCCAAACTGTTTGCACTGTAAATAATAGTTTTAGCGTAAACGCGTTTATTGGGAAATAATAACAGATTCTCCACTATAGTTGTATACAGTCTGGATCCAAATTAGACGACGCGTAATACAGCGTCAGATCAGAAACCATACTGATTGAACTCATATGGCTTTTTTCGGCTAGTTAAAATGCCCTTTTTTTTTTAGACATTTAGTTAATTTTAAAGTAAACGACACTTTTTAAACAGATGAACTTGCGGTAGCACCGGTATAGCGAAAGAGTTTAATGTTTCAGAATAATGATATTTATCTTTGGGATTCAATAAGCATACCTCGTGAACGTTACGTACACACTGCTTAGCATTTGTACAGTGGAGAAAACGTTACACGTATATTCATTTCTAATAAACGCGTTTACGCTAAAACTATTATGTCCATTACCAACAGTTTGGAGCCAGATCAGACGCCAGGTAACGTGCCTGATCAGGCTCTAAACTGAAAAATAGAAATGTTAACTTGTTGTAATTTTCTACATGTTATTACAATGCGTTTGCGTTTAAACGGGAAAGAATGACATCTTTATCACTGTAGAAAGGAACATTAAGTAACTATACAGTCGGCGAAATTTGTGATATAGTGGAGAAAACGTTAATCTGTCCTATTAAACATATTTGTACTAAAAACCTTATTTCCACTGCAAAAACATAACCAGGCTCCAAACTGTTTGAAAGTCAGTTTAAAATCAAATAATCAGAATTTTCAAGAACCTTTCATTTTTACATTTTATGTAATGCCTTTTTGTTTCGTTTAAATCGGAAATCTGATAGTGACCTTGACCTTTTAAGCTACAAACATAGATATTGCATGTGACACATATCTGAAAGCCTATTTGTGCCAAGTAATTTCAAAATCGTTCTATGTATTATTATTATTATACCAGATTTATATAGCGCTCTTTTCACACAGGGATTGTGCGTTCAAAAGCGCTTTACATGAAATAACACATATGTACCTATAAATCGACAAAGACAAAATAACTACAATTAGATCTGAAATAAAACATGAATAAACATATAAAAGACAGTCCCCCAAAACGGCGAGCACATTACCCCAATCAATCAGCAATGAACCGACCGGCTAAGTATTGCCGACTGATATAAATAATGGTAGAGCGCCCAATGCAGGCCATCGACAAAACACAAATAACTATAATTAGATCTAAAATAAATAAGAATAAACATACAAAAGACAGCCCCCAAAACGGCGATCACACTACCCTCATCAATCAGCAATGAACCAACCGGCTAAAGATTGCCGACCAATAGAAATAATAGCAGAGCGCCAAATACAGGCCATCTAATGTAACATAACTAGGAAAAATAGCATGCGACCATAACTAAAAACACTATAGAAGATCAATGACATGATTAAAAATGGTGAAAGCGGTCCAAGAATTATACCACAGACCCCGCCAGCTGGTTTCAAAAGAGATCAGAGCCATATCCCTACCATCAAAGATCCACCAGACAGGCATTGGTCAACGGTACAACATATACAGAATGAACACAGCCCTAGGGTAGCAGTCATCTACCCTCTCCACCCCACACCCGCGGGACCTAAATGTTCCATGGCTGAAATTACACCCTTACTTTATAAAACATCAAGATAAGAAGCTGTCTTTGAGTTATACCGCAAACCCCAAGCCAGTCGGTTTCAAAGAGATCAGGGGCAATCCCTACCATCAAGATCCACCGACAGGCATGGGCAAACGGTACAATTCCAGAACTCCCATTTAGACCCACAATATCTACAGCAAGAACATAGCCCGGAGGTAGCAGTCATCCATTTCCTAATGTGTTCTAATAATAAATATTAAAGAAGTGTGTTTTCAGACGTTTTTTGAAGATTGCAACTGAGCTCGCATCTCTGATGTCTGATGGTAGAGAGTTCCAGAGCTTTGGGGCTGCATGCATGAGACTTCTATCTCCAAACTTCACCAAACGACTTCTCGGCACAACCAGCGATACTGATTTACTCGCAGACTGCAACTCTCTTCGAGGTCTATACACGTTCAGCATACTAACAATGTACCTTGGAGAATCATTGCACATGGCTTTGTATGTGAGTGTCAGAATTTTGAACTCAACTCTGTGTTGAACTGGAAGCCAGTGAAGTTCCTTCAAGACTGGAGTGATGTGATTGTACCGAGGAGTCCTGGTAATGATGCGGGCTGCTGTATTTTGCACACGCTGTAGTTTTCGTAGTGAGTTTTGGGGAATCCCATATACATGTAGCAGTGAGTTGCAGTAGTCAATTTTTGATGTGACCAGATAATTGACCAAAGTCTTTGTAGCTTCCGGAGAAAGGTACTGTCTAATATGACCTATTTGCCGCAGCTGTGCGTAGCTAGACCTGCACACAGTGTTGATGTGCTGTTTCATATCCATTTGGGAATCAAATCTAGCACCAAGGTTGTTCACCCATAATGACGGTTTGATTTTAGAGTTTCCCACATGAACATGAAAATCTCCGGGAACGTTAACCTTTTTTGAATGAAACAGTATGACCTCAGTTTTGTCAGTGTTCAGCTTCAACATATTCTGGTGCATCCATGAGACTATGTCTTTTAGACATCCTTCGACTTTTGAAAGGGCTTCTTGTTGACTAGATGTGTCTTTAGGCTTAAATGACAAGTATAACTGTGAATCATCTGCATATAAATGATGATCCAGACCATGATTTCTGCAATTTGAGCCGACAGGTTTTGTGTACAAGATGTAGTTTTTGGGTCCCAAGACAGAGCCCTGTGGCACACTATATTTCATTTGAACTGGGGCAGATAATTATCCATCTACTGCGACTGTTTGGTAACGGTCATTCAGGTATGAGGTCATCCACTTAAGTGGGTTTCCAATGATTTTGAAGTCTTTTTCAAGGCGATTGAGTAATGTTTCATGATCAATTGTGTCGAATGCGGCTGATAGGTCAAGCATCACCAGAATTGTGATTTCATTCTTATCAAGGTATTGTAAGATGTCATTTTGAACTTTAACAAGAGCAGTTTCTGTAGAGTGATGCTTACGATATGCTGACTGATGCTGTTCATGCAGATTGTTTGTGGCCAAATGGGACTCAATGCGTCTGTCTACAACTTTTTCTAATACTTTGGAGAGAAATGGCAAATTTGATACAGGCCTGTAGTTCTTAAGATCATTTGTATCGAGATCAGGTTTCTTCAAAAGAGGTCTTACATGCGACTTTTTGAATTCTTTTGGAACATACGCAGATTCCAGCGAAGAGTTCACAATTTTTGTTAATGACGGTAGGAGCTCGCTAAGGCATACCTTTAAGAGCCATGTAGGTATTGGGTCGAGTTCACAGGACTTACATGGGGATGCCTTGACAATCTCCCCGATTTCTGCTGCTGTAGCAGTGTCAAAACTTTCTAAAGAGCTCATTGAATGCAACGTTTCTGTGATGACTGGGGTGCATGCCGTTGATTCAGTTAAGGATATCTCTTTTAAAAAAATCGACATTAATGTCCCTAAGCCTTCGAAATGAAACAGTTTTTCTGATGGGCGGGGTTTTTTCTGCCTTTGCCCTGAAAGACACAGAGAAATGGTCTCTTGAGATTTTGCCACTACTGTCAGATAGTTCAGGGTCTGTGACTTCGAGATTTGACACACAGTCTTCGTTATCTCTTGTGATAACAACGTCAAGAGTGTGTCCCCCGACATGGGTGGCTTCTTTGACATGCTGTTGAAAACCAAATGAATCCATTGTACTGACGAAATTGACAGTGTTCCTATCGTTTGAGAGATCAAGATGAAGGTTTAAATCCCCTACAATGATGATTTGTTTATCAATGGTTGAAACTTTCGATAAGAAAAGTGGCCATTCCTTGTCAAGAAAGTCTGAGATTTTTAGACCGTTTGCAGTGGATGGAGGGGGTCTGTAGATGACTGCTAGACGCACAATGAAATCTTTGATGCTTAAAGTACAGTCAATGTGCTCAAAAGTTGAAAAATCATTATCTTTGGTAGAGGAAAGGATTTTAACATCAATTGATGCCTTATATATGAGCCCCACCCCACCACCCCGGCCTCGACTACAGCGAGGGACATGTTTGATCTTATAGCTGTCAGGAACCAGTTCACCTAAGCACGATTTATCTGCAGCACTACCAAGCCAAGTCTCAGTGACGGCCATTACATCGATATCATTTGAGATTATATAGTCATGTATAGCCAAAGCTTTATTTTTTACTGATCTTAGGTTTAAACTGCAGATTTTAATTTGCTCCTGAAGTTTGGTGGACATGGGCTGTTCATACTTTACATGAATGAGATTTTGTGTTTTTGCTTGAGGAGGTTCAACTGAGATTTCAAGTTTACTATTTGTTTGACAAGTACTGGAAACAACTTCTATTGACTGCGGTAATTCTCGAACAATTTCATGATGAATGCCATCATTTGTATCCCAAATGCGTTTCAGTTTGGATTTACCCCCTTTTGTACCCCTATACTTTGCTAATCCAAATTGCCCAAAGTCATAAAGACCTAACTCTTTCAATCTAGATAATAGAAGGGGATCAGGTTTAGAATAAGGTGATAATTGACTAAGTGAATAAATGTACTTCCCCGTATATCTAATCCTCTTTGGTAGATGGTCAGGACTGCCTTGGGCTAAACACATGTTGAATTAAATATCCAATATGTCCAGTGTAACACTATATACTCCACAAATATGATTTATTAAATCCACAATATCTTTTAAATCTCACTATAAAATCACTATTAAATCACACCATTCTTTTAAAAATATATTCATTTACAACACTGTCAAGTTTCAGAAGTCTATATAAAGTAATTCCACTTTGAATATTGATAACATCAGAGCTTAGAAAAATGCAGCCATTCACACATGGCGCATGTAAATCAATATTTAACAATATTAAGAGCCCAGACACAGAAAAATAGCCACTGCCCAACCTCTGACCTATGATTGTGACCTTGACAATTGAGCTACATGCCTCGTTATTGCATCCGACACACCGTCTTATTATATAGTATATTTGTGCTAAGTTATTTTACACGACAGCAATGCATAGTGGGGTTAGAGCCAAGACAATGTACACTATTCCCTTCTTTGATTTTGGACTCCTGGCTGTGACCTTTTGCTATAAAAATCAGTACTTGAAGTACAAGCGCACTTAGAGGGGAAAAGCAGTATAACCCTTGTATCAAAATCAGACGCTGTCTATTTTATTTGAACACATTTCGAAAAGAAATAAATAAAGTTCTTGTTGCTTTTTTTCGTTTGACTCGCCTGTTTATATGAGCGAACACTAAGAAGAATGCCAAATCGAGACAACTGAAGCAGAAGAAAGTACGGAAGTCAACTGATATGTCGTCTGCTTCAAATATATAGTCTGCGAGAAATAAATCAAAATTAAATTTTATGCTTTTCAAACTGACGAAGGGTTAAAGATGAGTGCGAAAAAGTTTGGATTGAGATCAGACGCCGCGTGACGCGGCGTCTGATCTGGATCCAAGCTATTTGCAAAATTAATGTAAGCCAAGTCTCGCTTAGTATGATAAGGTTTAATGGACTGAGACACCACAGTGGAGAAGATGTTATTCTTTCCAAATAAACGCGTTAATGCTAAAATCCTTTATATCCCTCCCTACCACGGCACTCCCAACAACGACTCCCTCCTTACAACGACTCTTGCCGCTCTCCCCATATCAAGACATCTATGTTCAACCTTTTCATGGCTGCAATACCGTCTGCTTAAATGTGTCGTCTGCTATTTTTTCTCAAAGTTACATACTAGTATAAGTGGACATTTTGATAGAATAGATATATTGACAAATGACAAACAGCTTGAATCCAGATCAGACGCCGCGTGACGCGGCGTCTGATCTGGATTCAAGTTGTTTGCAAATGTAAGTCTTTATTTTCCCTCCCTATAACGACTCCCTCCGCACAACACACACAATATGTGTCTCCCATTGGGCGTCGTTCTAGAGAGGGAGCACTGTATGTCCTTTTCAAACAGTTTTGAGCCAGAACATAACGTCGGGTATTGTTTGCCACTTGGATTAACCCGTTTACGCCAAGTGGATTATTCCATGTTTGTATTTTGAATGAGTCCATTATTAATGTACGGTTGCTTAGTCTAAATTTCTATTTCGTTGTGTTTTATACACATTTATTAAAATTCCTATCATCGAACATTATGCGGTGTCTGATCAGGGTCTACACTGTTTTCCTATGTCCCTTTTATAGGACGCTAGGCACCAAAATTGATGAGTTAAATAAATCGCTAGAAATTTCAAAATATCGTAATTTTCAACATGTTGTTGCATTTCGTTTTCATTTCAATTGCGTTTAAATTAGAAGAAAAATAAGTCTTCTTTACTGTACATATTTAGAATTGGTTAGTCTATTAATTGCTTAGGTTACTAAAATAGCTTAATTGTTCAGGAAATTGTTCTTTTAATGACGAAATCTAAATTACTTTAAAAGGATCTTTTGTGTTTTAACAGTCGAGAGAACGTTATTCTTTTCCGTCCATTAAAACAAAACTTAACGAAAACATTGTAATCAAATGTAGCCAATGATAGAAGTCTGAACATGTTTCTCAAAGAAGCAAACATTTTGAGTGTGATCTGACATGAGTCACAGGCGGGCGTAGTCGAGGGGTAGAGCACCCGCTTACGACGTCAGGGGTTGTGAGGTCGACATGAGTCATTTGGCGTCAAATCAGCCATGAGTTCAGTAAAGAAAACGTGATACTTCCGATAAATCGCAAACGAACGCAAACGCATTGCAATGAGTAATAGAAAATGAAAATTGTTAAACAATGTTGACTACCAGTTTTAATCTGAGCGGCAAACAGCTTGGAGCCTGATCAGACGCCGGGTTACCCGGCGTCTGATCTGGTTACAGACTGTTTTCAATGGGAATAATAGTTTTAACGTAAACGCGTTTATTGGGAAATAATTAGTTTTCTCCACTGTACTCTGCACGATGCACACGGGACACAAACTGTTAACCTAAACCGCAAACAGTGGAAACTGAACCCACTGCTAGATCAAGCCTGTTTGCAACAGACTGTAGGGTTTTTATAACAAACGTGTTGTTTGCACACAATATAACTACCGTGGAGAAGAATTTATTCTTTCCCGTTTAAACGCAAACGAAACGCAAACACAACGCAAACACATTACAATAAAACGTATAAGTACTTAATATAGGTACACTGTATACATTTTAATTGAAATATGAATCTATTACAAAAATGACAGGGGACTATGTGATTTCAGGTGTATTGTCTTGTCAACGACTGTTTTTTCTTTCTTTTTAATCTAGGACAAAAAGGAGTATCAAATTTGTGATTATTTCCGCTAGTTTATTCTGTCTATGGCAGACAACTGACTTGTTGAACAATAAAATATCAAGAATAATGAAGGACAGAAAAACAAAACAACCAATGACCCTACATTTGTTCTATAGTCTATTCCCCTATATGCGGTAGAGAAGACGTTATTCTTGCCCGTTTAACCCTTTCCCTCATAGAAGCGACTTTTAGCAAATATTATTTATTCCTCCGCTGAAGAAAATAGTTCTAATTTAATCAGTAATGAATATGTATTATAGGGAATATTTTCTATGTTATAGCACATGATAGCTTAAAGCAGGCTGAAAGTAAAGCAGAATGCGCCCAAAGGCGCATTCTACTTTACTTTCAACCTGCTTTAAGTAGTCACCTATCTTAAGTACTAGAAACAGGCTATCAGGTAAAGGGTTAAACGCAAAAGCATTGCAATAAAACGACATAAATTCTGAAACTTCAGACTCTTTATTTTGACTTGAGTGGCAAACAGTTAAGAACCTGGCCAGACACCGGGTTACCCGACGTCTAATCTGGCTCCAAACTGTTTGCAATGGAAATAACAGTTTTAGCGTAAACGCGTTTATTGGGAAAGAATAACGTCTTCTCCACTGTACGCTCAGCGGAGACGACAAAAACTCTTTCCCAATAAACACGTTAATGCGCAAACTATTATATACATTGCAAACAGTTAGGAACAAGATCAGACGCCGGGTAACCCGGAGTCTGATCAGGCTCCAAACTGTTTGCATCTCGGATAAAAATTAAATTGTTAGAAATAAAAAGTGCTTTTCTTAATTTCTTTGCAATTCGTTTGCGTTTAGTTCCCGTTTATTTAACCCATTCCCCCATAAATACGCCTTTTTACGCCTATAATTTATTCCTCCACTGAAGAAAATAGTTCCAATTTATACAGTCATGAATAAGTATAATAATAAATATTTTCTACATCCTAGCAGATGGTAGGTTAAAACAGGCTGAAAGTAAAGCAGAATGCGCCTCAGGGCGCATTCTGCGTTACTTGTTTTAAGGGGTCACATGTCTTCAAAATTAGAAGCAGGCTATGGAGTAATGGGTTAAACTAGTGAACAATCTACTATGACACTATCCCCGAGAACACACTCGATCCACTTTCTGTAATTTGCCACGACTACCGCTCCTTTGATACCTGTAGCACATCCGTCGTAGTTATTTTTACGATGAGAATGGACTCCGACAAGATAATAAGCACCTCTGCGTCTTATAAAGATGCCTGTGCCACTGTCCCCATTGCAAGATCCAGAACATACTTCGTTAGCCGCTTCATAGCAAAAACTTCCCGTCGGTATAGTGTTTCCTTTGTCCTCGCAAATACCGTCATCAACCAATTTAACATCGAGGGTCTGCAAGACTTCAGATATCTTCCATCCTGTGTACAATTTGGTATATCCCCAGCCTGCTAAAGTACACACCTTCTGTGATGCTACAATCCGTCTGTGGATCTTTTTGCTTTTAAGTGTGTCGATAGGCAGTATTTCAGCAGTGCTACTGACTTCTTTATTGAGAACAATTATGGCAATGTCATTTGAAATAGATGAGTATTCCCAAGAGGGATGCACAACCCACTCCTTGATTTCCACATTTTTCTCCGTGCCCTCGTCAGCAGTATAATTATGATCGCCGAGTTGAACGGCAAAGATTAAGTCGTCTCTGTCAATATAGCAATGGGCGGCTGTAAGAACATGCTTGTTCGAAATGAGACTACCACCACAGTAATGGTAATAATTCGCACCATCGTCAGGCGAGTAACAAGTGAACAGCCCATGGGTAGGAATGATGTTTGGCTATTTCGCCATTGAAAATTTTGTCATTTTGTCCAGAGCAGAATCCTGAAAAACCAAGATACAATAGAACAGACATTTAACGGAAATTAAAATGCAGACACAATGCAATGAAATGTAGACGTTTACCCTTTTCTGATTTAACCTTTCCACTGCCAAGTTTATTGAAACGGACCTAAATTGTTTTAACGTAATCAAGAATAAGAAATATCAACTCATTTATCCGTGAAACTTTTAAGGATCATCGCGGCAGTTTCGGTTCTTACAGTCAAAGGGAGGCAACTCATGCAAGTGTTTTGCATGAGTTGCTTACTTTTGAAAAATACTCCATGATAAATCTTATATTTGAAATTTGCATTTTTTTCTATCTCATAAAGCTGAAATTTTCAGTCATACCTGCATTTGGCGACCACGATTAGTGATGTATACTAATATTGTTTGAATAGTGATACATTGTTTAAGATGTTACAGTATGGATTCGGACCAATTTTATGGTTATCATATAGCTTTTGTAGATAACCCTATATGTAATTGAATTGACACATATTGCTCTCAATGAAGACATTTGTGTTTTACAGAAAATACAATTCGGGTATAGGTCGTTTGCAGTTAAAACAACACGATAAATCGGAGATAACTTTAAAATTAGTGGACGTATTTAAATGACATTTTGCATACACTTATGATATATCTATACCAACTCTGACAAGAAAACTCAGAATTTTTGATAGACTGACTAAAATCTTTTATTCTTTGTTTTATATAAATTTTGTGTCGCTGAAAATGGCCATTTACGTGGGTTGTTATTGGCTATTACCTTGATCACGTTTGTTTACATGGGAGAACTTCACTAGGTAAAATCTCGTGATTGTTGCTTCTGTCTGAAAGGTGAATCCCGTGCTGATATTGGATTTTGTAGTTGGTCAAGATTATTGTTGAGGCCCGATTACATTTTACTCTGCTTAATTCATGAACACTTCGTCAGGAAATAAAAAGAAGTGCATTGTTTTTTCAAACTGAAGCTCTATCATTCCTACATTATATGTATCAGTGTTCGAGTTGTATTGTATTACGTTTACGTTACGTGGCGTTTCATTTAAACGACCAAATAACGTTTTTCAAACTGTTCTGGAAACATTCTTTTGAAAACGTGACAATTGTAAGTTGGTGTAGACAACATTCCACGTATATCGTCTGGAATGAACACGTCTTCTGATATTTATTACATTTAGATGTTTTTGCTTTTAGTTTGATAAAACGTATGTATGAGTGGCAAACAGTTTTGATCCTAACTAGATCCCGATTGGCTCCGACTTCCGATCAGGATCCAACATGTTTGCAAATATGACAGTATGGTCATTTAATACTTTTAACGTACCCCAGTCAGGGCCTCGTTCGGTTAGTTGTAAACTGCTATGGTATGGTATGCGACAGCTTAACGGTGAGGCGTAACCGAGTCGTGCAATATAGGCTGTTGAATAATTTGAAATCACCCTTCGGAAAACTGTCCTTTAGAAGTGTAAACTCTACATAGAAGTTATGAATAAAACTTTTTTATTACAGAGTGAAAAAAAATGTTCTTTTTTGTCAGAGTTGGTATAGGTATATCATAAATCTATGCAAACTTCCATTTGTCTGCGTTGTCTTGTTATAAAAATATTTGAAAATTATCGTGTTTTTTTGAACTGCAAACGATCTATACCTATAATTTAAACGTATGATTTCAATAAATTAATGCTTAATCAATATTTGTATTTAACGTATTGTCAAAATTTGATTGTTAGAACTGTATGAGAAAAAGTTTTGAAAACTAACTATTTGATGTGTTCCCTTTATTGACGGATACTGTTTTGTTTTCATGATTTTGGTGCTACTTGCTCCTATTTTCTTTCTATGTATGACCCAACAAATTAGCTAAAAACAAAGCTAAATAGGGTTCATCTGAAGTTTTATGACAAAAAGCACGTGTCTCCGGATAAGTAGGGGTATACCAAAAATCAAGCTATTAAGAAAATACCCAGTTCGGGTTCTCCCTTTTTTCATATTTCTGTATAACAGGGTATTTACTAGCAACATGCAACATTAAAAAATCTGAATGTTTCAACTTATTAATGAGTTTGCACTGTGTAATTTTAGGACAAATTGTAAGCAAAATTCTGTAAATATCAGCTGTGGTATTTAACCCTTGCACTTTTAATGACGCCTTAAAGCGCGTTTGCAAACAGTTTGGATCCTGATCAGACGCCACGTTACGCGGCGTCTGATCAGAACCTAATCTGTTTTACACTCGTTTTGAAATTTTTTCAGTCATACAGCCTTATTTCTTAACTTTGAAACGACATTGCAGACAACACAATTGAAGCAGACGACAATGAAATAGTGAATGGGTAAACATATCATGAAAATTTGGTATTGAAAGGGTTAAGATTTCATTCTGCAAAAAAGTGGACACCAGCTAACAGTGTAAACTCTACTGATTTGTCGTTTCACCAAAGCTGCATTATTTGCTCTTAAATATGATATCATTATGTTATACACTGCCCCCTTCCTACAAAGGCCCTCCGAACAATGAATCCCTCATTACAACGACATTTGCAGCTGTTCCCAAAACAAGACGATAATACCCAACCTTTTCACGACTGTAATACATTGTATCGTCTGCTTAACTTTGTCGTCTGCTGTTTTTCTCAAAGTCACATTTGGATATATTAACGATAAGTAAACCCCACCATAATGACGAGTGACAAACATCTTGAATCCTGATCTGAATTCAAGCTGTTTGCAAATGTAAGGCAATTTCTCTCCCTTTAACGATTTCCTCCGAACAACACAAACAATATTTGTCTCTGATTGTGCGTCGTTGTTGAGAGTGAGCAATGTATGTGCTAACACCTCAGTGTTTTTATATCACCGTTGTATACATGCATATCTATACATGTATATCTATATTATGTATATCTATTCATATTCAAGGAATCATATTGGGAGAGTTTGTTGCAATATACAAGCACATATGGATTAACGAGATTTTGTAAATATTATCTGTTATAATATAACAATATAAAACATTGTAAATGCTTACCCACTACAAAGAGTAGAGAAACAACTGTTGCCCACGCCATCCCAACACTTGAAGTAAACTAATGGTCTTGCGTATTAAAGAAGTGTTCAGATTGGCACTCGAGCTATAGTATTTAACCCTTAGCCTGCCACTCACAACTATAGCTCCATATGCAAACAGCTTGGATCCAGATGAGACGCCGAGTAACTCGGCGTCTCATCCGGATCCAAGCTGTTTGACACTCGGACAACATTTTCAGCAATTTTGAGCAACTTAGAAGCACATTGAAACTTGAAGCAGAAGAGAAATATAGCAGACGACAATTTATTTGGCGGGCTAAGGGTTAAATGAACATTGAAACAGTGGAGACGACGTTATTCTGACCCGTTTAAACGCGAACGAAACGCAAACGCCCAAAAGTTGCAATTACATGGAGAAAATGACTTCATTTGATAAGTTTGACTATTCATTTTTATCTGAGTGGCAAACAGTTTGGAGCCTGATCAGACGCCGGGTTACCCGGCGTCTGATTTGATTTCAAACTGTTTGCAAAGGAAATAATAGTTAATAAGCGTTAATCTAGTATTCTACGACATGATCTAATGCGGCGTAACCTGGAGTGGTGATAGATTAATTAATTAGTTCGTAGATTAACCCTTTACCTGATAGCCTATTTTTAGTATTGAAGATAGTTGACCACTTAAAGCAGGTTGAAAGTAAAGCAGAATGTGCCCTAAGGCACATTCTGCTTTACTTTCAGCCTGTTTTAAGATAAAATCTGCTAGGCTATATAAAATATTTGTAATGGTTATTGTTCATGAGGGTATAAACTGGAACTACTTTCATCAGGGGAGGAATAAATTAAATACGCTAAATTTCGCTTCTATGGGGGAAAGGGTTAATAGTCGATGACGACAACAATAATATTCGTCGAGAAAGATTTCTTATTAGTCAACTAATTTTACATAACCGGATGCTTTATCACATCAAAATCGTAACGTAAACTACATTGTTTGTACTCATGAAGAAGTACTGTGCTGTAATTGCCTGCTTTGCGCAATTACCTGTTTTTAGAATTGAAACGCCAGTAGAATAAAATGTTAACTGTAATGCACACGTATTTCAAAATAATTTATGTTCTATATCCTAGCAATGGTAGCTATACCCATTCACTCTCAATGACGCCAAAAAGCGCATTTGCAAACAGTTTTGATCCCGATCAGACGCCGCGTTACGCGGCGTTTAATCAGGATAAAAACTATTTGTCATTTCGAAACAGCGTCCGTTATACTGCCTTAAATCTAACTATGAAACAATATTGCAGACAACAATATTGAAGAAAAACAACAATGTGCCGATGAAAAGGGTCAAATTCTCACGATAAATTTGATCATAAAAGGGTTGATGTTTTCTGAAAGTACATTAATATACGAGAGTGGACTGTATACAGTTTACTCTCTTATATCCAAATTTCAAGAGACATATGAAAACAGTTCTGAGTAACGAGACTTTGAATTAATCCATGCCAATATACCATAACGACGATCGTTTTAGGGTGGGTTTATAAATAGGGTTGTCTTTTGGTAAATGGTCTATTATTGCAATATGACAAGCATTGCTGACTCTGATCTTAGGACCCTTTAAAGGACCCTTTGATCTGTGTATACCCTATTTGCACTGGACATATGTACTATCCACAGGTAGTACACGCATGGGACTCGTTTCATAAGTAAGATTATAAAAGTCTCAATTATTATTTATTTCTCCATCTAATCCTGTTTTGTGATATCTCTTTGGAATCGTCTTGAAATAGATAGAGAAATCAGAAATTAAATGTATTTTAAAGTTTTGACTTACGACCGTTTTTGTCGTGCGAAGTTTTATGAAACGTGCCTCAGGTTCATTCTTTGCAAAGATAGTGTGCATGCGTGACTATGTTTTAAAAGGCTATTGTAGGACAAAACAATCTAAAATCTCCTAAAAAGCTTTTAGCGTTAACGGGTTTATTGGAAAAGAATAACGTCTTCTCCACTGTATTACTTTACAGTTGTTGAATTAGTTTTTAACGTTGATCTTAATTAAATATGAAACCACAGACAAGTTATAAAATAATCTTATTTTGTAAATATTTTTCATTGATAACATCTTTCGTCATGTCGACACAATTAGAGATAATATCAGTAATTGTATATAATTATCTTATTATCAATTATTTGTGTTGTGTTCCGTAAGGATATATTGTATCTCTCTCCTCATCTTAATAAATTATGTTATTTCATGCTACATAATTCATAGTTCATATTTCAGTCGAACTTCGATATCTCGAACACGGTTATGTCGAACATACACGGGCATATTCAACTAAACCGAGCTTGAAATAAGGCAAAGTCATGTTTCGAAATATCGGATATTTCGAGTTAAGCGAGTTCGAAATATCAAAGTTCGACTGTAAATTCAGATGAGCCGTGTCACTACAAAACCAGCCTTATTGCATCCCAGGCTCTGTAACTGAGTTTGTTCTACACTCCAATATACCGTATATAAAACAGCTACATAAAATGCTTATATGCATGTGGCTGTCAAAGGTAGATCAAGATCAGCTGTACTTGATCTACACTGCTTACAATGCAATAAGAAGGTTTTCTCATAACAGGGCTCAAATGAAAATACATGTAGACGAATTCTCAATTATGTAAATACATGTACCAAAAAAAATACGTCGTACAACATGCATCATATATCTATACTCTTCAGTCCTATAATTATACAATGCAATAGACGTTATTTTTTTTCAAACTGAAACTAGACTAAACACACTCGCAATACAACAAAAAAAATCACAGATATTTGATTACAAATACTGTTTGTTTTAATATGAACGGCAAATATTTTGAAGCCTTGTCCACAGAAATATACACTGACGGAATTGAAACCTCGCGCTATATCGCAAACCTCGTGCGGCGCAAACGAGACTCGCGAGACTTGATATGAGAATGTCTATCGGTAGTCATATTATAAATGTTTGTTTCGAAGCATTGTTCACGGGTTTATATTCCCGTGAATTAATAGGAATGTTCACCAAGTGAAGTTGTTTAAATCCTATAAAATGTCAATAAAAACACTCGAGTCGGTAAATTTTCACACAGCAATGGTGGACAACGAGGCAAAATGTG
The DNA here is from genome assembly GCA_922989275.2 of Gari tellinella. NCBI lineage: Eukaryota > Metazoa > Mollusca > Bivalvia > Cardiida > Psammobiidae > Gari > Gari tellinella. The sequence goes on along the minus strand of OV277869.1, from coordinate 40,245,789 downwards.
AAGATGTTGTCTCGTGACACATATTCTCGCAAAATTCAACCGCCGCGAGAGCTCATATGCTCCCCTATTCAACTTCGCTGAGTTGCTATTCTGTCTTGTATAATTCCGTGCCTTGTCAGCCGTCTGATCTTAAGACAAGATGTTTGCAAATATAAACCAATTTCCCTCCCTATAGCAACTCAATCCGAACAACACACACAACCTTTGTCTCATTTGGGTGTTGTTGTAGAGAGGGAGCACTTTACTACCTAACTGTTCATTCATTTAATCCGCAGATTAATGACAGAGTTGCACTGTTTCATTGTTCATTATTTTTTAAAGACGTTCTCAAACTGTTATCATTTTACGCAATTACTACTAATTGCTGGTTCAAAGGAAGTTATGTCTTGTAATGATCGTTGGTATTAGTTTGATCTTAAAGAAACTCGCAACCAATTTACCATTAAAAAATAGGTATTGGTAATTTTATGTCAAACGCTTATATACATACATACATACTTTTTACATGTATGTATGTCAAACGCTTATATAAACAGGTAAGAATTAGTTTAGGATAAGAAATTCTGTTTGAAAATGCACTTCGATCAAAACATATATTGAGCTCTGGTGGGATTCGAACCCGGGACCCGGCATGCGGGAAATGAGATGAAAATAAGGCTACCCTTTAGCCACCTGAGATAACCGACCTACTCGTCACGATCGATTTAACGTATGTCAGTTTGTATTATACAATTCGTTCCGGTTTATGTCTGAGCACGTTATCAATTCCTGTTGAGACGACAGACGCAACGGATAATGCGATGGAAAATATTTAAGAAACAAAGATATGATGACTTTTCTTGAGTGTGTTTTTAGACTGATCATATTTTTTTAATGCAAGATGCACGATATTGCTACACATTTGCTTTAATTTGAAAATTTTCTTTTATTTTTGCAAATACATGTGTACACCATTCGGTTGCGAGTCGCTTTAAGGTACAACGCTCCTAATGAGATCTGGTAACTGATGATGTCGGTCAATATCGATAACATACGAAGAGCGGTCATTATTTATTTAAAACGATTGAATGTACCAAACTATGCTCGATCACGGTTCGGTACGACGGTCAGTTGAAGAGAACGGTCTTTCACTCAACATGTATATAGTACAGATACAGTGGAGACGACGTTATTATTTCCCAATGTTTACATTAGTTCAATTCAAATCCATTGAAAAAAATGACGTTTAATTCGTGTAAACGCTATTTCTCGAGAGGGATGGACTTGTGAATATATTCGCAGAGGAGGCGGGGCTTATGGATCTGCTCTCCGCGAATAATTTTGTTCCGTTGCTTTAGTAACGCAGATATTGCTGTTCCTTTAAAGGTTACACATTATTTGTGTGAACAACCTTTAATATGGATTAAAATTATATTGTTGAGGCAGCGTACGGACTATTTGTAATAGTTCGGACATTCTCTTGACACTTCTTCTGTCGAAACGTCGTTTTGCTGTGAAAGTTTCGAAAGTGTCATCTGAAATGCTTGGGTAAAATATAATTGTATTACTTTGAAATTGACTACAATTAAATACGGATATTAAACAGTTTTAATCCAGATCAGAAACAACGTAACGCGGTGTCTTATCTGTATCTAAACTGTTTGAACAGTCAGTCAAGTCAAGATCGACAGACAAAGCGTAACCACATGTATACATGCTTTTTCACGAGTAAGTGTTCCGTGTTGACTTTTCATCCTAAAAAGTGTTGACACGTACATTGAGTGCGAAGTAGTAGATCTTTAGTATTGTCGATGCTGTTTGAACTGGCACCCTATGCATATTCCGCCTTTTTCATTAAGCTATTTTTATCTTACGGAAAAATATTGGAGAATATTTCGCCACTGAACAATTATTATTGTACATTAAAATCTGTTACAAGCGACGATAGCTCAGTGGTTTAATCGATCCACTAGAATCTACAAATTTCTGGGTCGTGAGTTCGATCCCTGGCATAGTAGTTTTACAGACATGCACTTTTGCGATGGTTTTTTTTGTAAATGCTTTTGTCGGAATTGCTCAATAAAATGAAAATGAAAAGTGAATAAAAACTTAAAAAAGGATAAAGAAAATAAACATTGAAATAAAACAAATTACAAAATTAATACAGACATATTTTATATGAAGAGAGAATAAATTCACAATATGAATATATATCCATTTTATTTTATGTTTTAAAAAGACCTGAAAGATCTATGTTATTTGAAATAGATCTTACATAGTTTCCAACCAACGACCTCTGTCTTTAGAGTCAGCGACACATGCCACTGAGCTAATGCGTCCGTAATAAAATGCAACGCGTGCATAGTATTGTCGATGATTTTTGAACTGGCACTCATCACTTTTCGCCAACTTTCGTCGATTAAGTCGGGATTTTCCGTTGAATGTTTTGATGCTTACAGCAACATATACTACACACGCATTTGAATTGTAATACGGGCACAATAGCTCAGTGGCATGTGTCGCCGACTCGAAAGACAGGTCGTTGGTTCGAATCTAGGTAAAGTCTAATCTAATTTCGCCAATAGGTTTTTGGGTGGGTTTTTGGTATGTAATTTTTGTGTAAGACAAGTCTCACTGTATAACATCCACACAAGCATGCGTCTAACCGACAAAAGAATTAACAAAAGAATTAAAAAAAACATATATCGAAAAAGCAATGTTGTATGTAAAACTACCATGGCGGGGTTCGAGCTCACGACCCTAATATTGGTAGTAAGGCGATTAAACCACTGAGCCACTATCGATTGTGTAACCGATTTTGATGTACAGTCATTTTTCAGTGACTAATTCTCGAACAAAAATATTCCGGAAGATAAAAATAGCTTACGGAAAAAGGCGGAATATGCATACAGTGCCAGTTCAAACATCATGGACAATATATGTTTCTATTATCCATAAGGTTTGACCTGTCGGTCATCACTTTCCGTCAACTTTCGTTGGTACATGTACCATCGGAAGTTTCCGTATACTTTATTTATAGATCAATGAAAACTTCAGGTATTATACTTCAGTTGATGATCTAAAGTCACGGTCGCAATAGCTTAGTGGATAGTGTCATTGACTCGTAGTGCTAGGGTCGTTGGTTCGATTCTAGGCACTGTTTTGTAAACGTTGGTTTCAGGGTTTTATTCGATAATTATATATTTTACTAAAATGAAACAGTAAACGTTTGGGTTAAGAAAAACTGGCTGCTTAACGAAATACAGAAGTAACAATGAGTGCTTTTTGCCAGTGAGTCCTTTGCATAACGTAATGTAGCTACAATGGAGAACACGTTTTTCTTTTCCAATAAACAAGTTTACGCTAAAACTATTGTTTCCTTAGCGAACAGTTTGGAGCCAGTTCAGACGCCTGGTAACCCGGCGTCTGATTAGGCTCCAAACTTTTTGCCACTCCGATCAACATGAATTATAGCAAAAAGTGTCGAAAATTTGCCCTGCTCTATGGTTTATTGCTATGCGTTTGCGTTTCGTTTGCGTTTAAAGGGAGAGAATAACATTTTCTCCACTGTACACGCACTTTTCTATCCAAGTTTCCGTAGGCAAGTTCACTGTACTATATTCTATACAATTGCATGAATATCATGGTTTGTATGTGTCTACCATATAAAAGTTTAAAAAAAGACACATTAAGAAATATTACAAAATAAACTCTATCGGGTATCGAACCCATAACCCTTACGTTGGTAGCGCAGATACATAACCACTGAGCTACTACCGACTGTAGTTCTCTTTATCAGATACTATAATCAAATTCGAGTCATCGTTGAATGGCTTATTTACTATACACTGTTTTGTTGTTGTCGGAAGATAAAAATAGCTTACGGAAAAAGACGGAATATTCATAAACTGACAGGTCAAACCTTATCGACAATAAGTACATACATTTGTATTTATATTTTTACCAATACAGTTAACGGAAAGTCCCGACTTCATCGACGAAAGATGACGGAAACTGATGAGTGCCAGTTCAAAAATCATCGACAATAGCCTTGCATGCCTATCTATTTATCTGTTTGCATTGTATTTGTTACTTTGTCCGTCAAATCATTATACCTAAATGTTGCCACATGGGTCTGTGACCTTCTGGTTTGATACGAATAAAATCTTGAATCTTGAATTAAAAATACATGCATACTAATAAAATGTTCATTTAATATTGGAAATTACAGAAAATATAATGTAAATACAAGAAATGAACTGAGTTTTCGGCGTTTAAGTGAAATAAACGACAAAAAAATGATCGGAAAATTTATCAAAGCGCGATTCATGGTATTTGCCGATCCTTCTCTGTCGGTTATTTCGCCTAAACGCCGAAAAAAATCAGTTCAATTCTTAAATAAACGAGTTTACGCTAAAACTATTATTTCCATTTCAAACAGTTTGGAGCCAGATCAGACACCGGGTAACCTGGCGTCTGATCATGCTTCAAACTGTTTGCCATTCAGGTCAGACTTGGCAAAAACTTGTATTTTTTTTATTGCATTTCGTTTGCGTTTCCACTGCGTTTCAACGGGAAATAATAGCATCTTCTCCACTGTAGTTATTGCATATACAGTGTTCCATCCCTACAACCGCCCTCCCAACAACGACTTCCTCCTTACACCGACCCTTGTCGCAGTTCCCTACACAGGACAATTATGTCTTATGCTTGTTCTGCTGTAATATCATCTGCTGAAAGTTGTCGTCTGCTGTTGTTCTCAAAGTTACATATTGTACATTTTGAATGAAAAAAAAACCCTCAATGGCGAGTGACAATTAGCTTGAATCCAGATTAGACGCAGCGTCACGCGGCGTCTGATCTGGATTCAAGCTGTTTGCAAATGTAAGCAAAACCCCCTCTCTACAATGACTCCCTCCGAATAACACGGCGTCTGATCTAGCTCAAACGGTTTGCAATGTTGTAAACGCGCTGTTTGGAAAAGAATAACGTCTTCTCCACTGTAACATCAACGGAATCAGTTGCACTCATTATTGGAAAGGCGAAAACGTTATATACTTTTTCGAAAAACGCGTTTATGGTAAAAACCTCATTTCTATCCCAAAAAGTTTGGAACCAGATAAGACGCTGCTCCCAACTATATGCCATGTAGATTTAAACAAATCACTTACAGTTTTGAAAAAAAATTCTACATTCTATTGCGTATTGCTTTGGTTTCTTTTAATTTGAACTTGAAAAAATAACACCCACATTTTTCTCAAGATCACGTGACTTGCCTACGTCACATGACCCGCCACATTAGATCAGATTGTAACAAAGGCATGCACTTACAACCCTAGATTCTTAAACTTCTCTGTTTACCAATACAAATATGATACATGTAAGAGACTGTGCCAAAACCTGCTTTCTCATTTTACAGAGACGTCAAGTGTTATTGTGTAAATAATCTTAAATATCATTATTTATATAAAGTCTGCTCATTTAGAGCTTTATTTTCTCGTAATATATGTAATTTAGTACATCATAGTACTGTATCCTGATTTTGTTCATTCCTCTTTTTGTTATTAATACTCTTAATGTTTATATTTCAGTCTGAGTTTTAAGTTCTCGTAATATGTGTATTTTTAATTTGTACACATCAGAGTACTTTATCTTAATATTGTTGATTACTCTTATACTGTTTATACTCTTAATGTTTGCACATATTTCAATATATTGAAAATGCCGAACATACAAATTGTGCTTTTTTCAGGATTAACGAAAAACGTTTTATTTAGAACCATGTTTTAATTTCTCATGTCTGTGTTTCGGTTTAGTATGTATATGTATTATTGTATTTTATTCGTTTTTGTGTATTTTTCTTTAATTCCGGATCAGAAAGGGTATGTTCGTCATTTTGACTTACAACAAAGTGCATCTTCGGCATTATTGACCATGTTTCTGATAAAATCTAAGAAAAAACCATGGCTCTGACACTGATTGGCGTCAAAATGTAAGGTTTTATAGATGTGTATTTTATGGCATGAAATTCCATTTATACCATCTCTTATAACTCCTTTTGAGGTATGGCGTTGAGCTCTTTCAAAGCTATTGTATATGTTTCTATGTACATGTATACTGTATATATTGAATGTGCAATGATGAGATGTACATGTAAATAAAGATTCTATCTATCTCTATCTGTTTTCCACTATCTGATTCCTCGGTGTCAAAATGTAATGCTTTATATGAGTGTATTTTATGGCATGGAATGTCACCTTCTTATAACTCCTTTTAGGCTTTCAAAGCTATTGTATATGTTTCTATGAATACTGTAAATATTGAATATGCAATGATGAGATGTAAATGAAGATGCTATCTACATGTATCTTTATATCTAATAAGTGCCGATGAAGAAGTTGTGATACCTCAAAAAATTACACAGGAAATAAATATTGCTCAGAGGCCATGCAAAACTCATCAAAAACATTTTTATTGTTTCTTTTTAGCGGCAATACCAAAGGTTGTTTCACTGTAATTTAAACTTTTTCTTTACAATCTCATTATATTTCCTAATATCTTGATAATTGCAATTTTAAATTGCGTTGTTATAACATCCTAATGAACTGTTTCAATCTTTTGTAAGATTTGAATACTATTTCGTGGTAGAAACTAATGAAGTCGTTACTCTGCGAAAATAATCGTGACATGTAACGTGATACGAAATTTACAACTTCGTCTCATCATTATACAGTGCAGAAAACGTTATTCTTTCCCGTTTAAACGCAAACGTACGCAAACGCAAATCACTAAAACGTAGAAAAGAACAACTTTTGGACAATTCTGATAATTCTTGTTTATCTTGGTGGCAAACAGTTTGTAGCCTGATCAGACGCCGGGTTATCCGGCGTCTGATCTGGCTCCAAACTGTTTGCACTGCAAATAATAGTTTTAGCGTAAACGCGTTTATTGGGAAATAATAACAGATTCTCCACTGTAACGTGATACGAACTTTACAACTTCGCCTCATCATTATACAGTGCAGAAAACGTTTTTCTTTCCCGTTTAACGCAATCGAAACACAAACGCAATGCTAAGCGAAATTTATTTCAATCTGAGTGACAAACATCTTGGAGCCAGATCAGACGCCTGGTTACCCGCCGTCTGATCTTGCTTCAAAGTGTCTGCAATGTACCGTATGATAATATTACGAATACATCATTATTTCTCCACTATATCCGCTTGTAAGATATTTTCATTTTTTTGTCTTATCTTTTATCATGCTGAATTCTCGTCTGCTAATTAACCCCTTCACTGCCGTGACATCATCAAGTTTTAACAATTGTCGTCTGCTTTTATTTCTCAAAATTAAATTTTAGCGATTTTGAGTTCAGAAATATTGATATGAATGTCAAACAGTTTGTATCCTGAACAACCCTAAATTAAAAAGAATGGACTAAACTTAACATGAAACGGTTTGGTTTACTTCAGCTTTTAGGGGTCAATAACTCCGCTCCCAGGTGCATGGGTTGGGGGATATAATACACTAACCACCCGAACTGTCAGAGTGCAAAAACTGCAATCACAGAGAGACACCAATACCACAACATGCATGCACCATACTTGGGCTAAATGACCCTTTTATGTGCCACAGTTCCGTAAAACCTAACTCAATCCATCAGGGTTCAATGAGTTGAACGGTTTCCTACTAAATCCGCTCGCAAATAGACGCCCCTTTAAGCGCATTTAATTTATTCCTGTACGGAAGAAAGTAGTTCCAATTTAAACAGTCATAAACATGTACCATAAAAAGTATTTAGTATATCCTAGCAGATGATAGCTTAGAGACGGTTAAAAATAAAGCAGAATGCGCATGTATGCGCCTTCTGCTTAACATACAACCTGCTTTAAGTGGTCTACTGTCTTCAAACTAGAACAAATGCTATGGGTAAAGATTTATTAACCCGTTTCCCATGAAACTTAGTGGTCATTTCCAGTCCCAAACAAACAACGTCTTTGTTTTACTATTAATGGTCAACCTTTACAATATACAGTCGAGCCTCGATACCTCGAACTCGGTTAAGTTGAACATACCCGTTTTTCAAAGTTTAAACGCGGCTTATGCCTGGCGTCCACTAGAGTGCGGACAAGATTAGGAACGTTTGTGGAATCAAAAATGGCATTTCGGCAAAGCTTCCGCGTCCGGCGCTGAATAATGTCCGAATTTTGGCAATACTGCGACCTTCCGGGTACTGTCTGCAAACATACTTGAGACAGTCCTAGGAACCAAATAGGAATGACAAAGAATGGCCACCGAAAAGGCAGATCGTACTAGGACAATGCAGTTACCTTCAGGATCACACCAGGAGCGGTAAAGTCATCAGGATGTGTTTCGGACAATGATTTAGATATGCGGACACTATGCGGACACTACGCGGAAATAATGAAAACCTATAAATATGACAACTATGTGGCGTTTTTCTCAAAAGTCTGCTATATGTCATGGCTGTCATACTACTTCATACTGCTTTATTGCTGCAAAAAAAAGCTGAAAGAGATGCAAAATTAGAGCTGATCCTAGCTCTAGGGAAGAGAATGAGGACGTTGGTTCGTTCAAGAGGTACTTGAGAATAACACCAGACATGTTTGATTAGATCCTTTTACGTGCGACACCTAGATTCCAGAGGGAGAATACAAGGTTAAGAGGGACTCTTCCCGCAGGGCTCAAACTAGCTGTGACTCTGAGATACATGGCATTCGGCGATACATACACTTCCATAGCATATGACTTCCGCACTGCGTGTGAAACTATCTGCCATTTTATCCCAGAGGTGTGTGGAGTTGTAGGTGACGAATGCAAAGAAGAGGTGCTCTCTTGTTCTCTCAGGCCTGAAGGATGGCTTGAAGTCACACAGCAGTGTGAGAGAAGGTGGAATATTCCACATGCCCTAGGCGCCTTGGATGGGAAGCACGTAGCCATAAAAAAGCCAGCCAACCCTGGAAGTCTTTACTTCAACAACAAAGGTTTCTTCAGCATTGTGGTCATTGCCCTGGAGGCAGTGACAAGTTTCTGTGGTGTGATGTAGGAGGACTAGGCCACCAGTCTGATGCCCAGATATTCAACAACTCAGAGCTTAAAGACTGTATCGAGGACAACAGCATATAGGATTCCAAGACCAAACACCACTGCCAAATGATGACAAACCTATGCCATATTTTATACTGGGAGACAATGCATTTCCAATGAGGAGCACACTTATGAAACTCTACAGGCGTGCCAATCACACACATCGACAGATGATATTTAACTACCGTCTCTCTCGTGGTCGAAGAATCCTCGAAAATGCATTTGGCATCCTAGCTTCTCGCTGGCGATGCATGGGCAAGCTATTACTCCGAAGGTGGTTAAAATTGTGGTCACTGCCTGCATTTGCCTGCAGAACCTCATCAGGATGAAATATGCTAGTTTGGACCTAATGGATTTGGAGGACGAGGCTCACAACATTATACAAGGGGCATGGAGGGATGAAGAACAAATGGAAGACGTGGAGCCAGCATTAGAAGGTGGACAGTTTCACAATGTGGCTGGGAAACAACAAAGAGAGTTCATGAGCATGTATTTTTGCAGTGAGTCAGGCTCTGTGCCATGACAGGACAGAATGATTTAGAAACATATAGTATGGACTTTTTAAGAAAAGGTTTGTCCCTATGGACTAATTGACGGCATTATGATTTAGACAGATGTTACTGTGTATATTATCAAATTATCAAATTCTTTATTTCAGCTATAAGCAAAGTACTTTGCTTCTAGCCATATAAAGTACAAATTATTTATGACAAAACAGTAATACAGTAACGTCTCTCTATTACGACAACTAAATTACATTTATTATCTTGTGTTTAGCCATTTGAAAATAAAATAGAAATATCCTAAAGGAGCTTTCAGTTTTACTTTCACCTTGTTTTAAGCTACCACCTGTCTTTTGTACATTAAATTAGCATTCTCTTTAGTGGTCGTAACAGAGAGGTTTTACTGATGCCAACTTGAGTGCTGCTAATAGTGTTACAGTGTACATGTATATGTTAGGTTGTTGCCAGATTGAAATTGTGAAACTGAAGTTGAGTTTTGTTTAATTAAACTTAGTTTGAAGTTATTTATCTTACGGCTATGTGGAAAACCCATTTTTAGCTTATTAAAGATCTTTATGATTGAATATAAAAGTACTTTAATAACCTGAAACGATTTCGGACATGTCGACGTAAAATAATTAATTATCAACTATATTCCGCGTTTTTTACCCCTCTCCACCGAAAAGCCAATAAAAAACCAATAAAAACCCAAACAACAACAAAAAACATAAACGCAATAACAATTGTGTATTACTGAAAAATAATCAAACCAAGACAACAATAAACAATCACAAACAATTGAAAAATCTAAGTTACAGTAAAAGCTTTCAATTCCGACCACTACATTGTGTTAACTTTTAGTTAACAGTATTATTTACGACAAATGACTACTTAAAGTAAGGTGAGGGTCAAGCAAAATATCTTCCAAGTGTTTTCCGTTTGAATACCACCTTGCTTTAACCTGTCACCTGTCTTTTATTCAATCAAATGGCCTTTGTTTAAGTGTTTGTAGTAGAGAGGTTTTACTGAAGTAAGACCTCTCTCTATTACGATCACTAAAAATAAGACTAATTAATGTTATCAAACAAAAGTGACAGCTTTAACCCTTTTCCTTATAGAAGCGACTTTTAGCACATTCGTTATATTCATCCGCTGAAGAAAATAGTTCCAAATTATACCGTAATGAATATGTGTCATATTAAATACTTTCCTTATTCTAGCAGTTAATAGCTTAAAGCAGGCTGAAAGTAAAGCAAAATGCGCCTTAAGGCGCATTCTGCTTTACTTTCAACCTGCTTTAAGTAGCCACCTATTTTCAATATTAGAAATAGCCTATCAGGTAAAGGGTTAAGCAAGATGGAAGAAAGAAAGAAAGGAGCTTTCTGCTTTCTTTCATCTTGCTTTCAGCAGCCGGTATCTTCAAGGCATAGGCAATATGGTTCAAGGATTGGATAAATGTCACGTGATACTTTGTCCGCACCGGTTCCTTGTGCTGACTTATTCAGATCCGCGTCGGCTCTGTACTTTCCTGAAGCATTCGGGGTACCTTCCGCATGACTTCCTATCGGTTCCTGAAGCTGTCCGTATCGCGGAAGCTTTCAGGAGCGCGTACTGAAGGCTTTAAGAAAACCCGGATGTCCCGACGATGGCAGCACGACAATGCGGACAAGATGCGGAAAGTGTCAGGAAGTTCATTTCCGCGTCCAAATTTTGCTCTCGACCAAAACTTCGACGCGGACAAATTTGCCTCTCCCGAAGGTGCCGAAACATACGGAAGTGTTCGGGAATGATTAGGACATGAAAAAGAATCTTTCTAGACATGCGGAAGGGTTACGGATTTTCTAAATTTGCATTCCGCGTGTTGTCCGCGCCCTATAGGTGGACGTCTGGTCTAAGCCGCGTTTCAACTTTGAAACACGGGTTTTTAACCGAGCTTAAAATAAGGCAATTCATGTTTCGAAATATCGGATAGTTCGAGTTATGTGACTTCGATATATCGAAGTTCAACTGTATGGCAATACGGCAAACAGTGCAGACCTACCCTGTCTACTCTGTTTGAATCGGACAAGTGTACTCTTCACTAGTACACTGTTTGTAAATGACGCCTTTAGGAATTACATCTGTAATAGGAATATAATGTGTTAAGTTATGTACACTAAGTTCGTAAATGATATATGTCAGAAACCATATACAGCGTGCCCTTCTTACATGACCCTCCCAACAACGATTCCCACCAAACAACGACTCTTTCCACTTTGACCTAAACAAGACAATTATATCTAACGCTTTTACTGCTGTTATACGTCTGCTTAAAATTGTCGTCTGATGGTTTTATCAAAGTTACAAATTGACCATTTTGACAGAAAAAAAACATAGTGACGAGTGACAAACAGCTTGAATCCTGATCAAACTCCGCGTCACGCGGCGTCTGGTATTGATTCAAGCTGTTTGCAAATATAAACCAATTTTCATCCCTATAACGACTCCCTCCGAACAATGCACATATTTTTTGTCTCCCATTGGGTGTCGTTGTAGAGAGGGAACACTGTATTAACATTGAAGACAAAAAATATTTCAAAATAGGAATACAGATAGTGTGAAATTATTGAAATGCTCATTTCTAATATTTCGATTTCGACGCGGCTTTATCAGAGCAAATTTCAGTTACGAATTTCATTTATAAAGGCCGTTTATAGATGTGAGTATATAGGTTCTTTTACTCAGAGCAATAGGTTTTTCCTTTACCTTGGAATTTTCGGAGATGTCACATCCCCTTCATCGGCAAGACTGCACTCTGGTCCAAGGTAAAGGAAAATACCTATTGCTCTGAGTAAAAGAACCTACATGTATATACTCATGCCTGATCCAGAGCAGAGAAACCTCTTTGGAAATATCCGTTTATAGAGGTCAACATAATAGGAAAGTAGCAATTTAATAACTTTACAGAAATATTTAAACGCATTTTAAATGACAATAGCTATCACGCTAAATAATCGCATGATTTTGAAAAGCCGTTAGCAAATTAACTCCAAGTGAACTTAAGGAATGAGGTCACATGTACCTTTTGTTTCATGTTTTTTCCTTATTCGAGTACAATTATTACCTACAAACAATTTGTATCAAAATTGTCTGGCACTCATTAAATCTTCGCTGCCAAATTAATTGCGATAGTTTTATTTACCCCTTCACAGTTTAATTGTCGTCTGCTTCAATATCGTCGTCTGCAATATCGTTTCAAAGTTAAATTGAAGGCAGTATGACTGAGGAAAATTAAAAAGAGAATGTCAAACAGTTTGGATCCTGATCAGACGCCGCGTGACGCGGCGTCTGATCAGAATCCAATCTGTTTGCAATCGCGCTTTTTGGCGTCATTGAGATGGAAAGGGTTAATTAAGTTCTTGCGAAATAAAACCAGACGACAATAATTATTTGTCAATAACGGTCCTCCCAACAACGACTCCTTCCTTATAACGACCCTTGCCGCTGGTCCCAAAGCAGGACAATTATGTCTAACGCTTTTACTGCTGCAATATCGTCTGCTTCAAATTGTCGTTTGCTGTTTTTCTCAAGGTTACATAATGGACATTTTGAAAAAAACCTTAATGACGAGTGACAAACAGCTTAAATCCAGATCAAACACCGCGTTACGCGGCGTCTAATCAGGATTCAAGCTGTTTGCAAATGTAAGCCAATTTCCCTCCCTATAACGACTCCCTACGCACAACGCACATATTTGATGTCTCCCATTGGGTATCGTTGTAGAGAGGGAGCGCTGTACATACAAATGTAATTCATACTCTGTAAAGTTTGGAGCTAGGGGCCTGTTTCATAAAACTTCGTACGACAAATGTTGTCGTAAGTCAGATCATAAAAGTCTCAATTATTATTTATTTCTCCATCTAATCCTGTCTTTAGACATCGTTTTGGAATCGTCTTTTCAAGACGATTCCAAAAAGATGTCACAAGACAGAATTTAATGGAGAAAGAAGAAATTAAATGTATTTTAAAGATTTGACTTACGACAACATTTGTCGTAAGAAGTTTTATAAAACGGGCCCCAGATCATTTTGCATTTGCGTGTAGTTTCGTGAAGCGGGAAAGAATTATGTCTTAAACGCTGTAAAAGGGATACATACAGCGAAGAATACGTTGAGTACTCTTTCCCAATAAACACGTTGCCGCTATAACTACAGTAGAACCTCTCTATTACGACCACTAAAATATGTCAAATATTAGTCGTTTAAGACAGGTGACTGCTTAAAGCAATGTGAAAGTGAAACAGGAGCTTTCTGTTTCCTTTTCACATTGCTTTAAGCTGTCACCTGTCTTTTATACAGACAATTAGCCTTCTTTTTAGTGGTCGTAATAGAGAGGTTTTACTGTACTATTTTAATTAACCCGGCGTCTCATCAGGCTCCAAACTGTTTGCCATTCAGATAACCACTTACAGATTTGTCTGAAACGTTTACATGTAATTCATAATAATACGTTATTTACAAACAGTGTACCTCTGAAGAATACACTTGTCTATACAAACAGTATAAACCCTGAACAGAGGGCTCCTGCAGAAACCCTATGTTCAGGTTCTGTGCTGTTTGTCAGTTTGCAAACTTTTGAGAAAATCAATCCTAAATATTCAACAATAGACTAGACATAATTGAAAATTGGAATTGTCCATAATAAGTTTCAGAGATGAATTAGGTTACTGCATCTCAAGCCTTAGGCAATAAAACTAAAACATTCAGCATCTAAGCGATATATCATCTATCAAATATTGATTTTCAGAGAATCTTAAGCTTCAAAGTGGCTAATATTTTACCCGAAACACTCGTAAATAAACCTAAGCGTTTTCTTAAAAATAACTTATTGTTTTTTTCTCCACCATCAGTAATTTATAAATCATGTAATATTTACGACTCTATGCAGTTAAACTAAAATTAATTCATTTTCCTATAACTCAGTATTTTGATAACTAATAAATTTCCCCATTTCCCTGCAATGACTGAAATACGCATGTAATACAAATCTACCACTATAGTGAACCCCCTCTAAACCGGACATGTGTGGGGACAACATAAATTTCCGTTTTAGACGGGTTTCCGGTTTAGAGGGGGTTTAATCCATAGCTTGTTTCTAGTATGGAAGATAGCTGACCCATTAAAGCAGGTTGAAAATAAAGCAGAATGCGCCTACAGGCGCATTCTGCTTTACTTTCAACATGCTTTAAGCTATCTTCTGCTAGAATATAGATATTATATATGATGATACATATTCATGACTGTATTTTCTTCAGAGAAGGAATAAACCAAAGACATAAACAGGTATATTTTATGATGTAATGGGTAAAGATAAAGAAGGATTTGAAACTGGACCAGCGTTTTGTCCGGTTTAGAGAGGATTCCGGTATTTAGAGGTTTCGGTTTAGAGTGGTTTCACTGTACATGTATTATTAATTGCAACTGGAGTGTATAATTGAGAATACAGTACTCGCTCTCTACAACAAGACCCAATGGGAGACAAAGATTATGCGTGTTGTTCGGAGGGCGTTGAACAACAATTCCCTCCTTGCAACATTTAATCAAAGATACTATATGTGATACTTATTTATGATAATACCGTGACTATATGTGTCTTGTCACTAGAATCAAGGACCACAATGGAAATAAGGAAGCTATTTTCTTTTTAGTACGCATTACATGACTCTTATATGGTTGCTTTAAGGGGGTAGGTGCACCTTGGTAAAGTAAATACCAAATTCTTCAAACTTTGCATACTGATAGTAAAATTAGTTTCTATGACAAAACTGGTGAAAAAGTGGGGGTACCGGACCTTTCTTTTTCACAATTTGAGATTTTTAAAGGCTACCCCCCTAAAATTGAAGCTACATAAAAACTCCTACTTTTTTGTACTACGGTTTTTCAATCTTTATTCAAACAATCTATTTGTACCAAAAGTATCCTAATTTATATTACCATAGTAAGAATAAACCCTGAAAATAATGTGTTTTTAAGATCCAAAATAAAAATATTTGATTTGACCAGAAAGGAGTAAAATTTACCCCACCCCCTTTTTTATAATGGGAGAATAAGGCACTGTGAAAATTGCCCTGCAAATTGTAGCAAACTAAATACCAAATTTTTTATTTGTTGTTTTTAGCCGTGCAAACAAAAAGTTTTAGTGAAATAGCAAATAAAAACACAGGGTCCCGTACCTTTTAAAAAAGATATAGATCAATTTATCTAAAAAAATCCATTTTTTCTCATCTTTTCAATTTTGTGTGTACTTTTACCAAAAATATTTTTTTTCCAAAAAATTTCATTTTATCTATTGAGTTATCTATAATTTATACTAAAACTGTACTACCATGAAAATTTCATGCTTATATTCTGAGAAATTGAAATGAAATCGGATGTAACAAAATACAACCTACCTATGAAAACAGTGTATGCTGTTAACTACGAATAGGACATAAAACTTAAAAAGTCCCTTCCGGAACGAAAATCCAATTTTTTCCCGGGAAAATAGTGTTTTATTACTGTATGCATTCACCAAAAATGAGTTCTTACCATTTTTTTGAAAACGAGTTCGGAAATTTTTTCGGAAATTTCATAATGCTCAAAAAGACAGGCCGACATCCTTAATTATGCTTTGCCATATTATGTACACTTTTTACCAAAATAATTCTATCTATCTATATCTATCTAGATCTGGTTCCAAAGTGTTGCCACTATGAATCAAGCGATGCTTGTCTTCTTTTCTTGCGTTAAGTTTCCTAAAATTCCTGAGCTAGAAATATTTGCACTGTCTTCACTCAAGGCAAATATGAATTTACAAATGACAACACATTCGTAAGAAATTTGCTCAGCTAATTTGTTTCTTATTTAGCTCAGCTACCGTTTTACTTTACTTCCGCCCAGTTCCATTTAACGCTTTCACTGCTAAATCTTTCGTGAATTTTTACCCCCTCACCGTTTCATTGTCGTCTGCTTTTATTTTATTGTTTTCAAGATCGTTTCAAAGTAAGATTCAAAGTAGTATGACTTAAAACATGTCGATTCGAGTGTGAAACAGTTTGGATCCTGATCAGACGCCGCGTTACGCGGCGTCTGATCAGGATCTAAACTGTTTGCAAACGCGCTTCCATGCGTCATTCAGGGTGAAAGGATTAACCTTACCAAATGATAGTTAACATTTTCAAGTCTTGCTATTTTTGGGGTACAGCGGAGAAGACGTGTTTTTTCCATTTTAAAGAGACTCGCAACCAGATGGTGTATTTGCAAAAATAAAACAAAATACTCAAATAAAACCAAATGTGTAGCATTATCGTGCATCTGACAATAGTCTAAAAACATCCTTAAGAAAAGTCTTCCAATCTTAATGTTTTAGATATTTTCCATCGCTTTATCCGTTGCGTCCAAAGACGCAACAGAAATTGATTATGGGCTAAGACATAAACCCGAGTCGAATTATGTACTCTCCATAGCTACACACTAAAGTACATTAAATCGATCCTAAAGATATTAATAGCCCGGTGGTCGAGTGGGTTAAGGGATTGACTTGTTTTGCTTTTCTGTCCCCGCATGCCGGGTCTCGGGTTCGAATTCCACCAGAGCTCAATAATTTTTTTTTATTGAAAAATGCATTTTTTAAACAGAAATTCTTATCCTAAACTAATTCGTATCCGTTTATTTAAGCGTTTGAATTATATTTAAAAAAATTTTTTTTAATGCTAAATCTGGTTGCGAGTCTCTTTAAACGCAATCGAAACGCAAACGCATTGCAGTAAAATATAGAAAAGGACAAGTTTTTGACGATTCTGGCTAGTTATTATAATCTGAGTGGCAAACTGTTTTGCAATGGACTGGAAAAAGGTTTTAGTGTAAACGCTTTTATTCGGAAATAATAACACATTGTATATCGATAATGAACTCTCCCAGCAAGCACATAGGGAGAGTTTATTGCAATATCCAGGCATACATTGGTCGATGTAAACTTTCAGAAACATGTGGCCAAATAACCGGCAGTGGATTTAACTACTTAACTTTCTTATTGTTTGGTTTTATTGACCTGTCAAAATTTGAATATTCATACGTCACTGAAATAATATACTTAGCTTCGGCACAAAGTCGTTTCTTTCCGTTTTGATTTACGGATTGGAATTTAAGGATATTGTGCATTCTGTGTCGAATTTAAATCAATAATCGAGTTAGCGTAATTGGTAGCGAGTAAGGGTACTTATGTAGGGATAAAAAGTTGTGGGTTCGATCCCCATTAGGTTTTACTTCTTTTTTTATAACACTTATTTTCATTTTATTTTTTTCAAACAGTTAGTTTACTTAAATTATTCGACAGAATAATTATATAATGCAAAATGTGCCACAAATGACCTAAACATTACTCTTTATAAATTATTGAAAGTTTTAAATGTATGTAAATGTTACCCGATGTGGTCTCTCACGGCAAATTCCTTAACTCAATTATCACTGAAACTTTTAATGGACTATTCCAGTTTCCAATTAATTCTAGTCAATGAATGACAACATAAAATGGCAAACAGTGTATCCCTGATTAGAAGGCTCCTTCCGTGGTATTTGTATGGGACAGGTGTATAGGTACACTCTTCGTGAATGACTATGATACATAAATCAGATCCAAAGGGATTTCCAATGCATTCTGCTTCTCCTCCTCGCAGACTCGTATACACCAAATAATAAATGATGATAATAATAAAAATAATAATAATAACAGCGCCTCAACTGGGTATCGAACTCATGGCCCATACATGACTTAGTAAACCACCACTGTACTATCTCGACCACGAAGACATATGGCTATACAAATCTAACTCTAAATATTAACTTTATGTTTCAAACCTGGCCTACCCGTAAAACGTAACGGAAATAATCGAAATCGACCGAAGCTATATATAGCGTGTTCAGGTATAGTCAGATTTTGACCCGTGAGCTGTGACCTTTAGGACGAGTCCACCCGTAGAGGTAAAACGCGTCACAAACCATGAATTTGTTCAGGAGTTACCTACCTTTCATGGTATACTAAGGATATAATGTCTATTGTAATGAAATTAAACCAATAATCGAGTTGGTGTAATAGGTAGCGTGTTAGGGTACTTTCAATAGTGTAAAAGGCAGTGGGTTCGATTCCCAATAAGTCTTATTTCTTTTAAAACAAATTTTTTATGTTTTATTGTATTAGTTTTCCAACAATTGCTTATTTGATATGTTCAACATATATTCAAAATGTATCATTGACAATCTAAATGTTAGGGTTCAATGTGTTAGGTAACTTAGGAATACATTTAAGGTTACCCCATATTTATAAGTTATATGGGATTCGGATAAGATCCAACGGAATTTTTAATCGCTTCTGCTTCTCCTTCTTATAGGCTCGTAGACATTTTCTACAAGCTTCCTTGCCATGGATTTTTAGACTATTGACGCCATCTTTAATTTGAACAATGTGGTTATACCGAAATGTAATAAAAAAATGAATAATATATATTATTCAAATACTGAACAATTTCTAAAGGTTCGTCATGTGTAGTATAAAAATGCCTTTCCCAACAACAAAAAAGAAGAAAGGATTCACTAGGTATCGAACTCATGACCTTACTCAGTAAAACGCTACTCTACTACCTCTACCACGATGTCATATAGGTCTCAAAATCTTATTTTAGAATATCAAGTTAAGGTTTGAATCCTAACTTACCCATAACATGGAATGGTTGCAACTTCTATAAATAGAAAAGCTCAGTCACGGTTCAGCGCACAAAAATTTACCTATAGCGTATAATTATTTAAATTTTGACATGTTAATAAAACACAACAATACTCATTATTGTCCGATTTTTCTGACCTGTCAGAGTTATTTTAGAACAGAATAGAATATAATGGTTAAAAGATAACAGGTAACATCGGATCTATACAGTCGTACATTTTCCAACTTGAGATAAGCATGATCCTCGTGCAGCACGAGACAGCTGCGCTAATTTTACTGATATGTTATTTATTCTCAATAAACGTTTTTATGCTAAAAACTGTTATGTCCATTGCAAATAGGTTGGAGTCAGATCAGACGCCGGGTAACCCGGCGTCTGGTCAGGATCCAACCTGGTTGCCACCCATATTAAAAAGATAAAATTAATTTCTACAGTTTAGTGCATTGTGTTTGCGTTTAATTGGGAAATAATAATGTCTTATCTACTGTACATTACACACAATAAATATAGCCTTTCGTATCCCTGGATGACCGTACGGAAATCAACGAGTACGGTGATCATCCCTTTTAAAATTATATAATGTTCCAATCTAAAAATAACTCTGACAGGTCAGAAGAAAACACTTATAGCAATGGAACAAAGTGACTATACTGTTAAACCGGTTTAACGGGAAGGGCCGTCTCTAAGTTGGTAGAACTTGTGGCCCAACCCCATTTCATGTATATAATTGAAATAAAATATGTTTAAACTAAACTAACCGGTTTTATTCGCGAGAATATAATTTACGCGTTAATTCGCGAATGTGTTGCCTCGTGTCTCTAGTTTTGAAAATAGGTAACTTTTTAAAGCAGGTTGAAAGTAAAACAGAATGTGCCTTCAGGCACATTCTGCTTTATGTTCAGCCTGCTTTAAGCTACCAGCTACTAAAAATAGTGCATGATCTCGCGAATGAATACAAAATCGCATTACGCGAAATATTCATGACGCGAAAAATAACCTGTTTTACAGTACAATAGACCAACGATTGGATGGCGTTGTTTACAAAACAGTGCACATGTAAACAAAGAAAATTAGTTAAAATATTGTCGATAAGGTTTGACCTGACGGTTCATGCATATTCCGTCTTTTTCCGTAAGTTATTCGTTAGCTTCCGAAAACAACTACAGTGTATTAGCGGGGCAGATAACTGAAAAAATCTTTCACTTCCGGAAACAAGCACCAAAATTGGCACACATACTCCTTAGGGGTTGCTCTTTTGAAAAAACCCGCTGGCCACTTGAAAATCCAAAATGGCCGCCATTTTCCAAGATGGCCGCCAAGGTATATACAGAAATATTGATTTTTGCCCAAAATATGCAAAACCTTGTCTATTTCAATGGGTTATGTGTCAAAAAATGAGTTTTGGCTATGTAGAATTCAATTTGGGTCCATGAAATAGCTCTATGGCTTCATTTTACCCTTAATTCACTTAAAGATTTAAGATGGCCCCATTTTCAAGATGCCCTGCATAGAAATACTAGGTTTTGTAATATATTTGCAAATACTTGTCCTATATCAATGATCTTTCTTTGAAATTATATTTTTGACCATGTACAATTCAAGTTGGGAGCAACCGGCTTCCTTAACTACTTGAAACTTCAAGATGGCAGCCATTTTGTCAAGATGGCCATTACAGATATATATGCATTTCGAAATAAAGCCAAATACTTATCCAATATCAATAATTTTGTGTCAAAAATACTTTTGTAAAAGTCAAGATTGGAACCATGAATTTGCTAAATAACTTCCTTGTACCAGAATGATAGCCACTTAAAATCAAGATGGCTGCCGTTTTTCAAGATTGCCGCCACCGAAATATTGCATTTTCCAATAAAATTGCATATATTTGTCATACATCAATGATCTCTGTGTCTAATTGTACGTTTCCGACTACGAAGAAATCAAATTTGGAACATTGTGAATTACTCATTTGCGTCCTTGTACCCGTAAGCTACATAACGTTCAAGAAGGTAGTCATGTTCAAGTTGGCCACAATGGAATAAACAGAAATATTGCACTTCGCAATAAAATTGCAAAGACTTGATCTATTTCAATGGTCTGTTGAATATTATTTGACTATGTAGAATTCAATTCGGAATTATGAAATTGCTCAATTGCTTCCCTGCAACCGTTAGCCACTTAAACATTTATGATGACCGCCATTGTCATGATGGCCACCATAGAAATATGGTATTTTGCCATACAATCGCAAATACCTCTCCTGTATCATTGGTCTTTGAGTCAAATAATACTTTTTGGACTGTAACATTCAAATTTAGAACCATGCAATGACTCCATGGCTTCCTTGTACCAATTAACCATTTAAAAATGAAAAATTGACGCCATTGTTTAAGATAACTATAACAGAAATATAGCATTTTTGAAATAGAATTGTCAATACTTGTCCTCTGTCTTTGGTCTTTATATAAAATAATATTTCTTTTACTCTGTAAAATACAAATATGGAACTATATAATCGTTTAATTTTGTCCTTGTACCCGGTAGCCTATTAAAAGTCAAGATGGCCGCCACAGGAATAATGCATTTCTCAATAAAATCACAAATACTTGTCCTATTTCAACGACATTTGTGTCTGCTTATACTTCAATTTTGAACCATGGACTTACTCATATGTGTTCTTGTACTTGTAAGCCTCGTAAAAATCACTATTTGGCATCTTTTATGAAAGGCCTTCAAGACTTGCGGAACAAAACGACAAATACCTGTCCTATGCAATGCTATGTGTGTCAAATAATACGCTTTTGACTGTATAGAGTCCAAATTTCGAACCATGACATTACTCCTTACTACATGGGGTTCAGTACTAACTAACATGTTTTGTAAATATCTCAAATGCTATCTATTAAGCCCCGCATCAGTTAACTAATTTAGTTGGATATAGCTTTACATAGCGTGTAATTAAATGTCGTGCCTGAATTGATAGGGTGTGCCAGCGCTAAAAAAGCCGAGCCACGGTTAATTACTTTTGAATATATAACCTATTCAGTGTTTAAGTGCCAACACATCTAACTCACTCACTCATTAACTAAATGATATATGTTGTATATTTATAAAGGCATAACCACTGGCATTGATTCACTGACTGCAGATACATGAACATCTAATTATTAAACTGTGACTTCTTACCATTCACAAAGATGGCAAATATAGATCCGGGATGCTCCAAAAGTCTGTCTTACCAGAAGAAGAAAATCAAAAAAGCTCAAATTGCTAAATACATAACAATAAGCATGATGGCTACATTATGATTGCAATTAACATTCCCTTCATTCTCGCAATTAATTAGATTCATTTTGTTTGTAATCCAGCCTGAATTAATTATGGTGATGGTGTCAAAGAAACTTTTAGGAAGTAAGAGGCACAGCATCACCAATACTGTCAGTTATTATCAAGAACACAGAGCAGGAAACGGACAGACATTGAAGAACAGAGCGCTCAGCCATTAGAATGCCATACCAAGCTGCTTAGAACCTGACGCAAAGGTCAAACATGTTTCATATGTGACAAAGACATATGACGATAAACCCCAATAGCAAGACTAAATAAATGTTCCCATGTTCCCAAATGTTAGTATGACCATCATATGACATCATAGACTACAAGCCCAATGCAACCACGGCGACCATGTCTTGCCATGAATTTTCCAGCATCCTTAAAACGACAGCTGAAGTCTGTGGAGGTTGAACTGAAGACGGTCCATAAATTTTCAAAACCCTTACCAATGGGAGATCTTCCTTCTTCACAGGAGAATTATTTCCTCCTTGAAATTGTTTGAAACACATAGACACCTGCCTGCTGAGATCATTTCTGCCATATGATTATGAAAGGCTGTATACTATCGTAGTGACATATGGACCTGTCGCTATGACACGGTCTACCCACTATGCCTTTCATAAGAGAGCAAAGCCATTTGAGGTCAGCATTACATCAATTTTGCCTCTGCTCTGATATCAGACACACACGTTTTTCAAAGTCAAGCATTAGATGGAGGCCGGGTAACAGCCATTGCTGCTGAGCAGCACGTATAGCCAACAGTGGCATGATATATGGTGTCACTCCTGAACGATACCCTCTATAGACTTCTATAGTAAATTGGCAATATTCTCCTGTCTCTGTCCAGTTCCATGACCTTCAGACCAATATAATGACCCTGTTTCCATGGAAAGCAATAACAAGGCACCACAATTATCAAAAGAAAAAGAGACCATTAAGGTTCAACTTTTTCACAAATTTCACATTTCTAAGGTCACCGTCAATATTTACAAAACAAAAGTTGGCTCCCCGCCGCATCACACTTACATATCTGACCACATGTTCTCGCAACGTAGTTCGCAAATGGAACCCAGAAACACCTATTTCAGCTCAAAAACAAATACATCTGCAATTAATTAGCACTTTCAATAAAAAATATGACCATGAAACACACACATCAATGTTTCACTAGGCACTTCTTAGGAACCCTACGACCCGGAAGCACTTCCGTTGTGGTGTGACACCATATACATGGAGAGCAAATATACCATTATGTTTGGATGCCATCATGAATTCCATTGTTTTTAATTTAATTACATGTAGTCAATAGTCTTAAGGGTATTCTTTGAAACCAAATCATCGAAATAGGACAGGTCTTAAAGTTTTTTAGTGAGAAATTCAATATTGTTGTGACAGCCATTTTGAGAGATGACGGCCATCTTGAACTGTAGATAACTAACAGGTACACAGAAGTCATTGAGTAATTTCATAGTTCCACATTTTATTTATACATACAATGTAGTCAAAAGCAATTATTTAACACAAAAAATCATTGAATAAGAACAAGTCTTTGCAACTTTATTGCGAAATACAATAATTATGTATATACCATGGCGACCATCTTGAAAAATGGCGGTCATCATGATTGTTTAAGAGGCCAACGGATGCAAGGAAGCAATTGAGCAATTCCATAATTCCGAATTGAATTCTACATTGTCAAAATATATTCAATTTATTTTGTCACACAGACAATTAGTCTTTGCAATTGTATGGCGAAGTACAATATTTCTGTTGATGCCATGGTGGCCAACTTGAACATGATTACCCTCTTGAACGTTATGTAGCTTACGGGTACAAGGACGCAAATGAGTAATCACAATGTTCAAAATTTAATTTCTACGTAGTCGGAAACGTACAATTACACACAGAGATCATTGAAGTATGACAAATATATGCAATTTTATTGAGAAATGCAATATTTCTGTGGCAGCCATATTGCAAAATGGCGGCCATGTTGATTTTAAGTGGCTACCTGGTACAAGGAAGCCATTGAGCAAATTCATTGTTCAAATCTTAAATTTTACAAAAGTATATTTGACACAAAATTATTGATATTAGATGAGTATTTGGCATTGTATTTCGAAATGCATATATATCTGTGAGGGCCATCTTGACAAAATGGCTGCCATCTTGAAGTTTCAAGTAGTTAACGGTATATGGACCCCGTTGAGTCACTCGGTTGCTTTAAACTTGAACTGTACATTGTCAAAATTATAATTTCAAAGAAAGATCATTGATATAGGACAAGTATTTGCAAATATATTGCAAAACCTAGTATTTCTATGCAGGGCATCTTGAAAATGGCGGCCATCTTGAATCTTTACGTGACTTAAGGGTAAAAAGAAGCAATGGAGCAATAACATGGATCCAAATTGAATTCTACATAGTCAAAACGCATTATTTGACACACAGACCATTGAAATAGACAAGGTTTAGCATATTTAGGGCGAAAATCAATGTTTCTGTATATGCCTTGGCGGCCATCTTGGTAAATGGCGGCCATTTTGGATTTTCAAGTGGCCAGCGGGTTTTTTCAGAAGAGCAACCCCCAAGGAGTATGTGTGCCAATTTTGGTGCTTGTTTCCGGAAGTGAAAGATTCTTCTGTTATTTAGCTATTATCTGCTGCACTATATTGAGAATAGACAATTCAACGGTGACTCGAACTGGAATAGTGTTATCGGTTATAGATAAATACAGTCGGTGATGGCTCAGTGGTAAGGTCGCCGCGCTACCAAGGTAAGGGTATTGGGTTCGATCCCCGGTAGACTTTATGTATTATTTATTGAATATGTACATGTATTTTTTTTTTAAAATGCGGATAGACGCATGCAAACCATGACATTCATGCAATTGCATGTACATGTATATGAAATAGAGTACAGTGCTACTTGCCTAGGAAAAACTTGGCTAGAAAACTGGTCCAAAGAACACCACGTTATGCAAAACACTCCCAGAAAGCACTATGCGTTACTTTTGTATTTCGTCAAGCATCAAAAGGCATCAGGCAGCAGGCCGTTTTTCAAAAAAAATGCTGACTGATTTATTTTAGTATCGTTTAAGGCATACTAAACTTTTAAATTTTTACTATTTAAAACATATTTACAGCCGAAGTTTACAAAACAGTACCGATAATCGAACCCATGACCCTTCCACATCGAGTCATTAACGCTATCCATTCAGCTATTGCAACACAGTGACTTTTGGTATCGGCTATGGTATATATCAATAAAGTATCCGGAAACTCCCGATTGTACCACCGATTGTACCAACGAAAGCTGACGGAAAGTGATGACCGTCAGGTCAAACCTTATTGATAATACCGATAAGTACAAGTTTGACAACCATACTAGCATATGCTGTATTGGCGTAGTGGTTACACTGTTAGAATTTCACGCAGAAGTCTCGAGTTCGAATCCCTTTTCGGTGATTTTTTTTATTAATTTCTAATTAACGACGTTCTGTTTCACTTCAAATAGATTTTCATTCTCACAGATTCGTTAGTTATATTATTGAGTCTGTTTTTTATTAATGTTGCATATTTACATCGTGCAGTAGTAGGGTCCAAACACATCTTTGTAATCAGTACAAAGACAACATGATGTAGCTCTTTATTGGCTGTGATATCACTTGACTTACTCATTCTATCCATGTTTGTTTTAAACTACGAACATTAGCGCATATTAGTGAAATAAACAAAAAAGAAAGAAAGAAAAAAGAAAAGTGGTGTTCTCTGGGTTCGAACTCACGACCCTCAAAGGTAACAAGTAATAAGTACTACTAAGCAGCACGCTTATCCACTGCACCAAACAGTCACACAAGCCACTTGCTTTGATTTACCAATACAACATGTCGCAGTTGTATATATCGTTATTTTTTTTTGTTTACATACACAATGTTTTGTAAACAACGCCATCCGATCGTTGCACTACTGTAGCTTTATTTGGAACGAATAAATGCTATCTGTAACTGTGAATTTACGAAACACACAAGACAAGTCGGTTCGCTTTTATCGCGCTCCTTCGACCTTTCGTTTTTGAAATGACAGAAACGAACACCATAATATAACTTTTCGCTCCAGGAACAAACGGGGTCGTTCACATTTCGTTATTCAGAACAAAATACGAATATATGGTGCAATGGTTTCTTGGTATCCACATGATTTGTTTCTGGTCCGTTTGATTACACTTATTAGGGATATCTTTGACAGTCGAGAAAAGCCTGGAGAAAGAAAACATGCTGGAGTAAAAAAAACAGTCATTGTCTTGACGGAAACCTTCTATGTAATAGATACCGTTCGAGTTTCGCTTTAAAAGTGTCCGCTAACAACGGTAAGGGTAACGTTTCGCGAGGAAGAACAACAAAATGTCCGAGGCGAAGCCGAGGACATCTTTGTTGGTCGGACGAAGTCGTTATAGAGAGGGAAAGTTAAAATTTGACTTACATTTGCAAACAGCTTGAATCCAGATCAAACGCCGCATAACGCGGCGTTTGATCTGGTTTCAAACTGTTTGTCACTCGTCAGTATATGTATTCTATCAACATCTCCACTTATATGTAACTGTGAGAGAAAACATTAGACGACAACATTAAGTTGACGATTTTGCAGCAGTACAAGTGTAAGACATAATATCCCATTTAAGGAACTGCGAAAAGTGTCGTTGTAAAGAGGGAGTTGTTGTTGGGAGGGTCGTTGTAGAGAGGGAACACTGTACTTCATTACTGTGAAAAAAAGTACAGTGCTTCATCCCTACAATGACCCTCCTTACATCGACACCCTCCTTATAACGACACTTGCTGCAGTTCCCAAAACAAGTCATTTACGCGTAACACTTTCGCTGATGCAGTAACGTCTGCATCAAATTTTCTGCTGCTCTTTTTCTCAACGTCACAAATTTTCGGACATTATTACAGAAGAACTATTAATACGAGTGGCAAACAGCTTGACTCCAGATCAGACACCGCGTTACGCGGCATTTGATCTGGATTCAAGCTGCATGCATTGAAAATTGTCCGCACTTATATGATATCTGATATATGCAATAAAATATGATTAAATCAAACTTAGAAAATCCCGCGATGCCTATACTGTACATGTACATTGTATTTCAAAATCATGTACGGGACGTGCTTGCTGCAATAATTACAAATTTCCTCCATAATTCACTTCTAACAAAATGAAGGGTTTTTGTTGTCTTCACTGCAATTACTAAAACATTCTTATTTACGACTATTGTCAAAGGATTAAAACATAATAACCGAGAATAAACAGCTCCCTGCAATTACATGTAGTGCGTTGTCACTTTTCTTTGCTACTGCCCCCCCCCCCCCCCCAATGCCTAATCTCAAAAGCAATGTTTATTTGTAAACATTTGGGATCCTGATCAGACACCGTGTAACGCGGCGTCTGATCAGGATCAAAACTGTTTTACACATATTTGAATACATCTTAAGTAAACATATCTTAAATTTAAATCTAAGATATAAAAGCAAACGACAATTACTTGAAATTGATGGCAGCATGGTAGGGAAGGGGTTGATTTATATTTTCAAAAGAGACTTCGAATAACTGGTCTGTATACAAAAGGGTCCAAATCGCAAATACCCCCTCCCCCAATGACAGCGAGCAGATGACATCACGACGTGGAATGGTTTCACCAACAAACACTTGACCTACATTTGTTATCGTGTATTCCTTAAAGACATTTACTGACCTACTTTCAGTAATAATTCCTATACCGGCAGCTCCCTGGTTAAAAACAGGATTTTCATTCTTACCTGTATTACTGTGAATCAGTCAGGCGTTTCATGTGAAGCCCGTACCTTATATTTGATACATGTAGTTGGTTAATAAAACCCATTGGAAAACCATTGAGTGTGATTATGTGAGGGCCTTTCTAGACAACTTGAGATTGGTGACATTGGCTGGGAACACTTTGCTACTGTTTGACAGTAACTTTCCGCCTATCGAGAACAACGGGTGGGATGGGGTGGGGTAGGGTAGTCCATCAAAGGACTGAGGAAATGCCTTTAAAGCCGCATTGTGCTTTTGAGAAACCTGCATAAAACGGTTGTTTGGGGTCCCATTTGAACTACATGGGACATGATTCTTTCACAAAAACCGGTTTTATCTAAGCAATTCGCTTTTTAAATTTTATTTATAATATTTTTGTGCTAGCACCAATTAAAAAGCCTCCCTTGTGAATGGAAAGAAGGACAAATCTGTAAATACAGGGCTCCAGATAACGGAAGTATTTCGAAAACTTAAATCTTTATTTCTGCTTTTAAACCCAATGGTGTCATACTCATTAAAAGTCTCTCGAATAGACGGTTTAATCAGTAGTAACACCATAGCATTCGGTGCTGAAATGAGTGAGAAAATGTTAGATTGGTTCAGATTACTCTCGCTTACATGTTTAGCTGGAACATCTGGATAACCCTTATTCTGCTGCACAGACGTCTGCTTCGACATTGTCGTCTGCAAAATGTGATCAGTTTAGATTTATGCATGATTGTTTTAATTAAACAAACCTTTAGACGAGTGTCAAATAGTTTGGATCCAGATGAGACGCCACGTTACGCGGCGTCTTTTTAGATTCAAATAGTTTGTAAACTCCGTAAAGTAGGCACAGGGTTAAACACTATGAGATTCAATAACAACGTGTACATATCTTTCACTGTGGGTAAACGGTCAAATAAACTATAGAGAATGTATACCTTGAGCTTGCTGAAAATGACTGTTTCAGCATTGTCCGCTCTCTAACTCAAACATTTCTTTTTGGATCTTCACCAAACTTGCTACAAATGTTTATTAGTATAGAATCTAGGTCAGTTTCAATAACTAGCAAAATCGCATAAGGCATGTCTGAGTTATTGCTGAAAAATGCTGAAACAGTCATTTTTTAATACATAAAGGGCAAAAACTCAGATATGCCACATGCGATTTTTATAATAATCAAACTAAACCTAACTTTTATATACTTAAACATTTTCAGCAAGTTTAATGAATATCCGATAAAAACTGTATGTGTTAGAATGCAAAAAGTGACTGAAACCGTCATTTTTCATTAATAAACAGGCAATAACTTAGATATACCTTATGCGCTTTTAGTAGTAATCATACTAAACCTTGATATTATATCAATAAATATTTTCAGCAAATTTGGTGAAGATCCAATAAAACGTATTTGTGTTAGAGAGCAAACCTTGCTGAAAACAGTCATTTTTTAATACATAAAGGGCAAAAACTTAGGTATGCCGCATGCGATTTTATTAATAATTAAACTAGACCTGAATTTTATATGAATAAATATTTTCAGCATGTTTGGTGAATATCCGATAAAAACTGTTTGTTTTAGAGTGCAAAAATGACTGAAACAGTCATTTTTTTTATAAATTAACAGGCAATAACTCAAAAACACCTTATGCGATTTTAGTAGTAATCAAACTAAACCTTGATTTTATATCAATGAACATTTTCAGCAAGTGTGTGGAAGATCGGATAAAAGATATTCGAGTTAGAGAGCGGACAAAAAAGTGTGATAGTCTAACTGACTGATGGATCGACCGTCGAAGGTAATTGCGGTTGCACACGGTGATGTTGACTCCGGCTGTATCACGTGATACTAAGCCGTGTGGTAAGGTTTATGGCAGACGCTCTATTTTCGGTTTGTTATGATTTTAAATCGCCCTTTTTGGTGATTTAGGTCCGTCTTCATCATTTCAAAGATCAGTTTGGCCCATTAGAATGTTCAAACATTATTATTAACCGTTATTGTATTTCAGACATTATGAAAAGGTCTGAAAACACAATGGGACTTTAAGTTTTTCGGTAATTAACCCTATTTGCGCCTAGTTGGTGCTCTACATTTACGTTTTATTTGCACTTGAACGGAAAATAATATCCCCTTCTCTACTGTTGTAAACACTAAGAATGATAAATATACAGTTTTACGATAACATAAATGTAAACATGAACCAATCTCGATCAACGAGTGTATAAAAGCAATAAATAGAAACACGAAACAACTTCAATACTGCCCTATCCCGATACATTCAACGGACTGCTTTCAGGAAGATGATTGTGCTTGATCTTAACGGCATACATCAGCAATTCGTGAGACACCTAGTGTCTTTTAAGGAAGGACGATAAATCGAGCATCGTTACTCAACGAAATCGTGCATATCGGTTACCTCCCGTAGATACTTTCGGTTTCAAACAATCTCCATTAATCTCGTAATAAAGACGTTAATTGCATAAAAGTGTACTTGATAAATGAAAGTACGTGAGTCTTGGTAAATACTCTATCTAATAAGGCTAAGTTAATAACCCAAAACTTCAATCAAATTGAATATGAGCGTGAACCCGAGATCACATAGAAAAAGCCGTTGGCATATTTAGGCCATTGGTATATGTATGAAAGTGCCTATACTATAGTTTCAAAAGAAGCATTATAACTTATGCTTTTTTTACCATTGTCTTATTATTGACACCTATAGCGTTTATTGTGAGAAGTTTCATCAATTTATTTCGGGTAGATATTGATTGAGGGAGTGTTTTCATTGAATTGGAGCCGAAAACAATTAAGAAAAATGCATATAATATATCAGGCAACAAACCATACTCTTTGCATCATACTTTCAGTGAATATCACTTTTTAACTGTTTTATTGTTTGTTTGTGCCAATTGTTACTTTACATCATTTTAGAAAGGCAAAATAACGCATACCGACTCTTTGCCGAGAATGGCTACATCATACATTTCAAATACCCATAGACAAAAAAATACCATTATACATGTAACCTATGTTTTTCTTTTTGCCATTGCACTAAGATATGTTTGAAGAACCTATGCTGAAATTTTCATAGAGATCCATCGGAGATTTCATTTGGTCGCGTTTTTCCTTAGTCGCTGTTAAGCAGCGCATTGGATCAAAACCTCTGACCTGTTTTCTAAGCAGGGGAGTGGGGGGGGGGGGGGGGGGGGGGGGGTTAATTTGTCAAATAATCGAATACATCCCCTATAATAATTAAGCTCAAGAACCAATGCGAAGTATCTGATAAAGCTTATGCGGGACTATAAACCTCAGCAGAAACAACAACAACAATGCGAAGTAGGAAGGGGAACAACAAACTGCTATGACGCTTTACAAGCACAAGTCGCATACAATGAAGAAGACGGTTGTTGAACCTTATATGTCACAAAAACTTAAATGTCACAATTGTGACGTATACGTTTTGTGACATATAAGGCTCTACGAAGACAACCTTATATAAGGCTCTACGAAGAGAACCTTATATGTCACAAAACGTATACGTCACAAGTGTGACGTATACGTGCGAATTCATCACAATGAGGGTTGCGACAGCCACGTATATGTCACAACGTGACTTTTTGATAGGTTTGCATTAGAACCGTATATGTCACAAAATTGCGATTTTTTCACAACGTGATTTTTTGATAGGGTTGACATTAGAAACGTATAATTGTTTGTTTATTATAGTGTCACCCCTAGCGAAGTAGGGTTGTCACATTTGTGACGTATACGTTTTGTGACATATAAGGCTCTAACAAAAAACGTATATGTCACAACGTGACTTTTTGATAGGGTAGACAGTAGAAACGAATAAAAGTTTGTTTAGTATAGTGTCTTTAAGGATATTCCGGAAGGAACCTATGGGATATGCTTTTTTCGGTATATAATTATCTGGAAAACTTCCATACTATATCTGAAAACTGTATCTCGTTTCAGTCAAATAACTTCTCTTTCAGACCTAATTTTTTAACCCTCGCATGGCAATGTAAACTGCTTTTTACTTTGTAGCAATTAACCCAACGATGCTTGAGAGACCTCGCTCTTCTTTCGTCGTTCATTGAAAAGGAAAAGAAGAAGAAGAAGAAGTTGAAGATGTCGATGATGATGATGATCTATGATGCTATATGGGATTTCCCAAAACTCACTACGAAAACTACAGCGTGTGCAAAATATAGCCCGCATCATAACCAGGACTCCTCGGTACAAACACATCACTCCAGTCTTGAAGAAGCTTCACTGGCTTCCAGTTCAACACAGAGTTAAATTCAAAATTCTGACACTCACATACAAAGCCATGTGCAATGCTTCTACAAGGTACATTGTTAGTATGCTGGACGAGTATAGACCATGAAGAGAGTTGCGGTCTGCAAGTAAATCAGTATCGCTGATAATAAAATATTTACTTACTTACTTGCAAGCACCAATGTACATATTTTACTTTCAAATACTTAAGTTATTATCATGCAGTCAAGGAATGTATATTGTGTAAAATTTACAATAGTGTTAAACGCACGCAATGCGGTACACGTGCATGTCACACGTATTTTAGATTCTTTCAAATAATCAATAGGGTTTGAGGGTATAAACCGATTTTATTGACCTGTCAGGGCGGAGTTTCGAAGCGGGCCATTGCATTTCAACTTTGGGGCATACGGCACACTTCTTTATTATCGGAATTTATCGTTGACATCTGCCGTTTTTTCTCAACATTACATATTAGTGGACATTTTGACAAAATGAATATAATAAGAATAACAAAGAGCTTGAATGCAGATCAGACGCCGCGTAACGCGGTGTCTGATCTGGATTCAAGCTGTTTGCAAATGTAAGCCAAGTTCCCTCCCTCTAGCAACTCCCTCCGAACAATGCATGTAATCTTTGTCTTCCATAAGGTGGTGTTGTATAATACGGAACTATACATATCACCCCTTAAATCAAAAGTAAATTAGTTTATCTTTGCCAAAGGTTAGCTCCGCCCTACCAGTTGAAAAAACCCGGCCTATATACACTTTTTGTGCGAACTTCAGTGTTCGTAAAATTTACAATCTTGTTAATTATTCCGGGTTTGCATTGATAAAAATTGTAGCTATTTGCGTGTTTTACTAAGAAACATGAATGTGAGAGGCAAACACTTGATCAGACATGGTGTTAATGGGGCCTTCACATACACGGAATTTCCACGATTTTCTTACGGATGGCACCCATTGGCACACATCCGTAAAAGTTTCTTACGATATATGCCACTTTTAAGAGTGAATTAAGATGTGTTACGAGTTGTTACGGGCTATTTACGATATCTTACGAGTTATTACGATATGTTTACGACAAAACTCCGCGTTCTATAGCAGTCGCACCTGGTTTTCTCTACTTGCACGCTCTTTCAGTTAAAGGGTCACTCAATATAAGTTTGACTGTACTTGCCCCTTCACCGCCATAGCCCGAGTACAATGATACTTGCAAAAGGTTTGGAGCCAGATCTGGCATCGCGTGACGCGGCACCTGGTCAGGTTCCAAACTGCTTGACACTCAATTTTATACTCCTTAAATCAAAAAACCTAAAATTACAATTTGAGAAATAAACGTTGACGAATTGTTCAAAGCTCGTTAAGTGATGATAGTGAAGGGGCTTTATCGTAAACAATACGTATTATTACCACCTGCAACAATTATTGCAAATTACTGCTATAATATTATTTTTTTCTTCAAAAATTTCTCAAAATATAAGATTAGAGTCTCAATTTGAGTAGGTCCTGATGTGAGTTGTCGCCACGTGCGGTTTAATCTGGATAAAAAACTGTTTGCAAATGTTAGGGTTACGTGTTGTTACGTTCGATTTGCGATTAAGTTGCGGATTGTAACGGATTATTTACGTGTTGTTTACGGAGAAGTCCATCCGTGGTCTATCGTAGTCTATCGTAAAAAAGTTTTTGAAAAAGATTTTCGTCTTACGGAGGCTTACGGATGTCGTCGAGTTTTGCGGATGGTATTGGATAGTTTACGGACGTCTGCGATGTGTTTGCGGATGTTAACGAGTTATTTCCGGACGTTTGCGATTGACTACGGTTTGGAGATCCGTTAGGACTCGTAAGAAACATCCGTGTATGTGAACGCACCTTTATTAGTTGTTACGATTTACCTAAGAGCACTGACGTGTTTGACCTTTTCATTACCAAAAATTATTCAATTTCAAATGTGTCATCATTCGACAACTGGCATGAAGTGATAGAACATCGATATGACTGAAATAATAGTTCACTTAGATTTTTGTGGTCTTTTTGGCAAGATTATGCCTGTTTGGACGGAAAACCTCCACGATAATACCACGGATGACTACGAACACGTCACGGTCAGTTAACGAATCCTTGCGGACTGTTTACGGATCCTTGCGGGCTGTTTACGGAGGATTACGTGTTGTTACAACCGGTTTGCGATACTTAACGGATCATTACGATTGATTTACGGAAGAATATCTCCGCGGACAATCGTAAGAAAATTTTTGACACAAAAATATGGGCATCTTCTTCCACGAATCCTTACGTATCCTTGCAAGTTATTTACGGACACTAACGGATCATTTGCGGATGCTTACGATTGACTACGAGTTGGCGATCCGTAAGGAATCGTAAGAAAATATCGTGTATGTGAAGGCCCCATAAGCAGCCTCTGGTCAGAATATACAATGTTGCAAATGTTAGGCGTGGCAATGAAAGGGTTACCGTAGCGGACACCTACTGATACCGGACGAAAATCGGTACTCAACGAACATTTATCGTCCATTTCCGTAAACTGGTTAAAGCATTGTTAGGACAGGCCGATAGTTGGCGAGAATGACCGATCGCTCTCCGTAATATTGACCGACATTTGCCCAATCTTATTAGTTGTCATCAACCTTAAATGAAGAAATCTACAGACAGTTACCATACAGCTACAACATTCGCATTGTTACGTTGTATTTGATCAGGACCAAAACTTTTAATAAGTACCGGCCAAATAGCGACCGACAGGCAATGAGCTTACTCATCAATGAAATATTTGGGTCCTCAGTCACTATATATGTATCTGTTAACGGTTTTTTGTTAATATTCATTTTGACAGGAGGATCAGACTGGCATCTTGATATTCCTGGTGGGACGGTTTCCTAAGCAGAAACAACAACAACAACAACAACCAGTTTGGCCACTCGGACGTTGAATACCGTTAGGCTATTACAAAGTGCTACGATGGCTGGGGCTGCAGTTTTATCCCTACTCTTTGTAGTTGGTAAGTATCTACAAAGTGATTGTTAAACAGTAAAACCTATTACGACCACTAAAGTGTTGATTAGCAGGTGTTCACATTGCTTGAAGTAGCTTTCTGATGCCGTTCAAGAGCTTTCTGTTTTACGTTCACATTGCTCGAATGAGTTTTCTGTTTAACGTTCACATTACTTGAAGGAGTTTTCTGTTTACGTTCACCTTGCTTAAAGCTGTTACCTGTCTTCATACAACCAATGACATACTTTTTAGTTGCCGTTATAGAGAACCTTTACTGAACTTAAACAGCTGGTATTTACAGGCTTTCGTTAACCCATTTATGCATATACAAACTCTACTAATGCGATAGAATATTTCATTATAGATTAGATATACAAGAGTAAAGGGCATAAATATAGTTGTCCATACGGCATATATACATGAATCATTTCATATGAAATTGCCAAAAGCTTTTTTGTGTACCCATTTTTTATTTCGATAACAACCCAATATGATGGAACATATATACATATACTGTAAAGGATTATGTTTTAATCGGTTTTAGAAAGATGTTTTTGATAGAAAGATGTTTTAGATAGAAAGTTTGTGCCACTCAGATTATACAGTGGAGAAGACGTTATTCTTTCCGAAAAAACCGCGTTTACGCTAAAACTATTATTTTCATTGCAAGCAGATTTGAGCCAGATCAGACGTCGGGTTACCAGGCGACTGATCAGGCTTCAAACTGTTGTTTGTCACTAAATTTGACAAGAAAACTGTCTTAATTTTATTGCATTGTGATTGCGTTTTAGTATTTTTCAACGGGACTTGATTATATTATTTTTCAGGAATCTGTTCAGGACAAGTTGTCAGAATTTTCAATGGCCAAACAGCTACACCACATGCCTATCCATGGGCGGCTCACTTGGTTTATTCATATGACAATGGTGAGAGTTATAGCCATTACTGTGGTTGTAGTCTCATATCAAACAGGCATGTTCTTACAGCCGCGCATTGCTACATTGACAAAGGCGTAAGAACTTTTGTCGTTCAATTCGGTGATCACACCTTTTCTGTAGACGAGGGAACAGAGCAAACAGTTGGTGTGGAAAGATGGATCTTTCCTCCCAACTATGACACCACTGCTGAAGACATTGCCATAATTGTTCTCAGTGAAGAAGTACAGAACACTAATGAAGTATCGCCTATTAACATACTCAGAAGCCCAAGGTATTTCCAAAAGCTGATAGAAACACAGAAGGTGTGTACCTTAGCAGGCTGGGGCATGACCAAGTTGTACACTGGATGGCAGATATCTGATGTCCTACAGTTTCTCCAAATTAAGCTAGTTGATGACGATACTTGCATAGAAAGTGGAAACACTATACCGACGGGAAGTTTTTGCTATGAAGCGGCTAGAAAAGAATGTTCAGGTTCTTGCAATGGGGACAGTGGTTCAGGCATCTTTACGAGACGGGGAGGTGCTTATGTTCTTGTCGGAGTCCATACTCCTCGTAAAAACAACTACGACGGATGTGCTACAGCTATCAAAGGTGCAATGGATGTTTCAAGGTACTACGAATGGATCGACAGTGAAATATTTGTAAAACCAGAATGACTTTCTATCAAGCTTAGCTCTATGCTTATAACGGGTTTGAGATGAGTCTGAAATGGTTCTGCTTTTGATTGGACCGATTTGAATATTCTGCTCAAATCGTATCAACCAAAAACTTGACAACGATCTCGAAGTCTCGGCCGCATACAAAATGTTAATAGTTAGGTATATCCAAAATAACCATAAGTTTGAGAAATTGTGAAAATGCTGGTCGGCGAGCTCTTTCAGGGTCTACATTGTTTGCAAATGATGCATATTCTCGTTTTCTGTACATTAAGGTTGATAGACACACATTGTGGTGGCAAATTAAGTCTCGTTTGTGAAGGAAATATTAATAATTACGAATTTCCCAAATCCGATAACCACAACTTTGCCGTATGGAAGTGGTTCGATTTTGTCTGCTAACAGTGGTGTATATAATACAATGTAACTAAGCTTGGTAGTGTAACCATGGTGACACTCAAATAAGGCTCTAAAATATTCGACATGAGCGTCACAATTCAATTCAATTCAAAGTTTAATGGGCATTAAACATATAAAATGTTCATAGCCATATTACTATATTTACCATCTGCTTAACTTAGATTTTTGAATTTAGGATGGTGTTAAATTTTTAGTTTATTTTTTAGTTATATTTTCATCATATTTCTTTATATCCATTCATATATTATATGAGTGTTAATCGGTTTGGATCATGAGAAGACGACACAGTTGTTTCCGTCTTATCAGGATCCAAACATATTGGATTTAAAAAATGTTTTATAATAGATAATGATAATGAAAAACTTGAATGATCTCAGTCACATGTTAGGATCATTATCAGCTGTCTATACTTACTCGTGAAAACTGTTTCAAGAAACCAATGCAGGCGGGATAAGACAGGGCTGCCATTTCTCCGGATTTTTCCTTTTATCCCAACAGATGGGAACTTAAAACAGGCTGAAAGTAAAGCAGGATGAGCCTTAAGGCGCATCCTGCTTTACTTTCAACCTGATTTAAGCACCACGTGTCTTAAAAACTAGAAACAGACTATGGGTTAAAGGTATAATCAGGAAAACCGGGCTTGAAAATTTGAAATATTAGGATTTTTTTATCGACTTATGGCAGGCCTGATAAGATAGTCAAACTTTTCGTTCTTGTGATCTTTAACCCTTTCATTGCTGCTATATATTGATTCTAAAGGTACAATGCATACAATTCGGTGTAAGCTATTTAAAGACGAGTATCAAACAGTTTGGATCCATATCAGACGCCGCGTTACGCTCCGTATGATGAGAATGCAAACTGTTCTGTTTTCAACATTAGTCATGATTAGCACACTAAGCTTTAACCATTTCGTCTGCTTCAACGGTATCGTCTGTTGAATGTTGTGTTTATGTAGTTTAAAAACAAAGCTCAAACGGTTTGAATCGTGTCTTATATTTATCAGTTTATATGTCTGTATTTTCTCGTTATATTTGGACATTTTATACCAATAACAATATAGAACAATATGGACCCCAAGGTTATGAAGAGTTTGAGTTGAGTCTGAAGTCGTTCGAAACATTTGATTGGTCGAGTTTGAGTTTTTGCTCAAATCTGACCAATCAAACGCTTGAGGACGATCTCAGACTAAACTCAGACAATTTATAACGTGGAACCAGGACCGTCTTACGAAACGCCGTACTACAAAAACAGTCGTAAGTCAAAAAGATTATTTATTTTTCTTTTTTCTTCAAGACGATTCCAAAAAAGACGTCACAAGACATGATTAAAAGAAAACATACAATGTAGATGTTAACTGAGAATTTTAAAATCTGACTAACAACAACTTTTGTCGTTCGACGTTTCGTAAGATTGCCCCAGGTATCAAACTCTGATAGGCAAACTGTTTTAAATCTAATCAGAATCGTGGTTCAATCCAATAGACCTCATTCTAGCGCACGCATGTTTATCATATAGTTATTTACTTATGTTACGGTCAATGTGTGTTTTATGGACCTGTAATAATGATGTTGATCTCGGACTGCGTCATCGGTCAATGTTATTTACAAAGGTCCGTAAAAACACACATTGAACAAAAGATCAGGCTGTGTTTGCCACTCAGATTAAACCGATTATTCAGAATTGTCTGATGTTTGCGTTCCGTTTGAGTTTAAACGGGAAACAATGACGACTTATCCACTATACTAGTGACACGAGTGTCCTTGAAAAATACCTCGATTTAAGCAGCAAATACAATTTGCAAAGCAAGCTGATACATAAATACTCGTTACGTACGGAGACGACACGTTTTCTTTACCAACACCATGCCTTTGGTGAGAATAGTAATGATTGTCAAAGACAATTATACATTTGTTGAGCCAAGACACTCTCGCTACGGTAGAGAAGACATTAATATTTCCCAATAAACGCGTTAACGCTTAAAGTTTCATTGCAAACAAAAGTCAGATAAGACACCGCGTCTGATCAGGCTTCAAACTGTTTGCCATTCAGATTAAAAAATGATATCAGAATTGTCAAAAAGTTGTTATTTATCACTTTTTAATGCAAAGTGTTTATATTTCGTTAACATTTAAATTGTTATCGCCAAGCGTTTGCAAATCGTTTACGTTCAAATGAGAAAGGATAACGTCTTCTCCAATGTATGACAATTTATTTGAGCAACTAATACAGTGGAGAATCTGTTATTCTTTCCCAATAAACGCGTTTACGCTAAAACTATTATTCGCAGTGCAAACAGTTTGGAGCCAGATCAGACGCCGGGTAACCCGGCGTCTGATCAGGCTCCAAACTGTTTGCAACCAAGATAAACAAGAATAATCAGAATTGTCCAAAAGTTGTTCTTTTCTACGTTTTAGTGCTTTGCGTTTGCGTACGTTTGCGTTTAAACGGGAAAGAATAACAGATTCTCCACTGTAATACTAACCCCTGATTTGCACAAGATGCATAATAGTCAGACACATACATTGGAGAGGATGTTATTATTTCCAAATAAACGAGTCGTGTTCAAATACAACTACAGTCGAACTTCGATATCTCGAACTCGCTTAACTCCAACTAACCGATATGTCGACACATTGATTACATTATTTCATGTTCGGTTCAGTCGAACATACATGTACCCGTAGTTCAAAGTTAAAACGTGGCTAAGCCACGTTTTAACTTTGAACTACGGGTATGTTCGACAAAACCGAATTCGAGATATCGGAATTCGACTGTATTATTATAGTGCCTATTGCAAACAGTTTGAAACAAGATCAAATGCATTCTTTTTGGAAGTAGTTTAAAATCTTACAACATTTTCCCGCGCTATGCCCGCACCAACTAGTATGTTATGGATGCTCACTGTATGTACAATCGGCATTACTCAATAGATACGCCTTTTTACGCCTTGAATTTATTCCTCCACTACAGAAAATACTTCCACTTTACACAGTCGTCAATATGCACTACATGTATCAGAAATAGTTCATACATCCTAGCAAAAGTTAAGCGCATTCTGCTTTACTTTCAAATAGTCACCTGTCTTCAAAACTGAAACAGGCTACGGGGTAATGGGTTAGTTAGTACAAAATGTGGTCACACAGTTTTGTGTGATAAGATATAAGATATAAGAATAATAGCTTTGTAACTACATTATTTCCCCTCTACAACAACACCAAATGGGAGATACATATTGCGTGTGTTGTTCGGAGGGAGTTGTTGTAGAAAGGGAAAATAATACTTTGCTTACAATTGCAAACAGCTTGAATCCAGATCACGTGGCGTCTGATCTGGATTCAATCTGTTTGTCACTTGTCGTTAAATATCTTCTGTCAAAAGGTCCACTCGTATGTAATTCGGAGGTACGACAGCAGACGACAATTTTAAGCAGACGATATTGCAGCAGTGAATTCATGTGTTAGAATAATCGTCTTTTTTGGAGGGGAGCGGAAAGTGTTGTTGTAAGGAGGGAGTGGATGTTGGGAGGGCCGTTGAAGGAATGAACCACTGCATTCCTATTTTCTTGAGAGCTATAAACCATATTTAAACCTTTCATTTTCAATGACGCTTAAAATCGCGTTTGCAAACAGTTTGGATCCTGATCAGACGCCGCGTAACGCGGCGTCTGTTCAGGATTTCAACTGTTTGATACTCGTGTTGAAATTTCTTCAGCCATAAGGCTTTTGAAGCAGACGACAATGAAACGGTTAAGGGGTAAAACTCTCGAATGAATTGGAAATGAACGGGTAAATTCTCATACACTTACATGTAAATGCCAATCATACTGATAATAATGCGCACTACTTTAAAAAAATCAAGGCAATAATGCTTCCATAATGCTACTATAGCTTTTTCAAAATCTCCATGTGAACAATGAAACGGTTCTCTTTATTTTAAGAAGATAATGGGGAAAAACTATTAAACTACATGTACCTCCCCCAGAGATTTCATCGAAATGACAGACCCATTACACCATAGAAATTTGATTTTAGTTTTCGCTTATTGGCATGCCTGTTTGAGTCCTCTATTTTCAAACCCTTATGTTTAAAACGAACTTAGACTTTTCAAACAGTTTTGGCCACGATTATATAATATTTCACTTGAGAGTTTTTTTTCGACGTTTTTAAGCAAAATTATCGACAGAAAATGATCCATGGTAAATTTGCCGATCATTTTTGTCGTTTTTATCGCTTAACCCTTTCCCCCATAGAAGCGCCTTTTAGCGCATTCAGTTTATTCTTGCCCTGAAGAAAATAGTTCCAATTTATACATTCATAAATATGTATAACACAAAATATTTTCTATATTCTAGC
Source organism: Gari tellinella (assembly GCA_922989275.2). NCBI lineage: Eukaryota > Metazoa > Mollusca > Bivalvia > Cardiida > Psammobiidae > Gari > Gari tellinella. The sequence goes on along the minus strand of OV277869.1, from coordinate 40,203,654 downwards.
AGATTTTAGCTTAAAGCAGGCTGAAAGTAAAGCAGAATGCGCTTAAAGCGCATTCTGCTTTACTTTCAACCTGCTTTAAGAGGACACCTATATTCAGTACTAGAGATATGCTATGTGGGAAAGGGTTAAACACCGACAAAATCAGTTTAAAGCCATTTATATAGTAAGAATATACAGTGTTACGTAGTCACACCTAAATGGGATCAATGTCTATCCGTATTTTAGAGATTAAACTTAAGAGAAATGCCGTTTGAGTCGAAGTTTTCTGTATTCATTATTAAAACACAGTTTACACTTTCTGTTGTCTTCTCGGGAAAGCTTCAGTTTTGGGAGGCTGGTGTTCCAGTTTTGAAAGTTATTCTCCTAAATTTTGAGATATGCAATGGTATTGATATTTGTTAATTCACTCAACCCTGAAATTTAAAACTGAGCGGATAATTCTAATTTCGAATAAAATCTAGTCCAATTTTTGACTATTTAGGGTTGTAGATTTTGTTTCCATAATTCCTTTACAATTCATGCAAAATGACAAACAGTAAATGCTTAAAAATGCACTGTCTGGGTCTACACGGATTTCATAGAATATATGTACGACAACGTTATTCTCTTCCGTTTAAACGCAAACGAAACGCAAACGCAAAACACTAATCTGTAGAAAATGACGTCTTATTTAAATGTTATTATATAAATCTGAGTAGCAAACAGTTTGGAGCCTGTTAAGACACCGGGTTATCCGGCGTCTGATCTGGCTCCAAACTGTTTGAAATGGAAACATGGTTTTAGCGTAACGCGTTTCAATGATTGGGGAAAGAATAACATTTTCCGCGCTGTATTTACGCTGATAAACGTGTACACTCTCGATGAGGCTGAATGAGTTCAAGTTCTTAAAGGTATATGTAGTTGCCCTGTTGACATGTTATGTGCCCATTAGAAGCACTTGAACGATTTGTACAGTGGGGGAAAGTGCAGTTGTATGGTATCACATTTTAATGGAATTTCTGACACATATTTCCCTATCTTTGTGTCTAATTTGATTTATTCAAGTTTGTAAATTTATCAACCGGAACCACATGTTGCCATGGCGACATTTACTTACAGCAATACGTTTTAACTACAGTTTAGAAGGCTGTATTCGTTACCAATAAACGCGATTACGCTTAAACTTAATTATTTACACTGCAGAATGTTTGGAGCCAAATAAGTCGCTGGTCAGGTTCCAAATTGTTTGCCACTAAGACATAAATCGTCGACTTTAAAAAAGGTCACATTAGTCAACAGTGGGGAAAACGTTATTTTTTCCCAATAAACGAGTTTCCGCTAAAACAATTACAAAATGTATTTCCATTTCAAACAGTATGGAGCAAGATCAGACGCTGCGTAACTCATTTTCTACAGATAAGTGTTTTGCGTTTCGTTTGCATTTAAACGGGAAAGAATAACGTTTTCTCCACTGTACATGTTACATGTTTGGTATTGCGTTTACATTTAATTTCGTTTAAAAATGAATGAATCATGTCTCCTATATGTATATTTAAATATTCATAAATGAAATTAACCAGTTTATTGGAAAATAGAAAAGATAGTATCTACAAAACGTACCCAGGTTAACTTTTTGTAAAATATATTTTATGCAATAAAGATTCATTGCATAGAGCATACGATTTGTGATTGCAGTTGAGAATACAATATTCTTTAAAAACAACAACAAAAAACCCTACTGCTATATCTGTTATGTCAAGTTCAAACTGGTTAGGACTACATCAAACCTGTTTGCCATTCAGATTACAGTATATCGTATATGTATTCAGAATTGTCATTTTCTGCATTTAATTGCATTACACTTGCATTTCGTTTGCTTTCTAATGATTGGTCAACAGTTACTGATCTTCCTATTTAACTTCTAGGACAATATGCAATCTATTTATTGAATGGGGTCCTATCGCAATACAGAATTATCTAACTCTTCTCTCATTAGTTAACTCCCCTGATAACGCGTGGGGAGTTCCGGTAAATTAATACAGCATTAACGCTTAGAGATAGTATTGATTTTGGTTAGTAATTTCGATATTTAGCTCTATCTGTATTCTAGCTTCTGTCATTTTTGTAGTTAACTTGATTAATATGGGAAGTTTGTTATCAAGTTTTGAATCCCGTGGATATAGTAAATTTGTATGTTTTTCAACATACATGTACCAACATTATTCGCATTGTTTTAAAGTTAAATTCAGTATCTTCATTTGATTTATCGTATTATTATACTTTAATTTCATTTTACAATTTTTATCTCATATAGGCCACCGTGACATAAAAATACTATCAGACGCTGAAATAAAATACTGTCCGAAAAGTACGGTCGCCCGCTATTATAACGAGAGTGCCATTTTGAAACTGAACAAGTATTCAAAGTTTCAAGTTAATAAATTAAATTAAATTCTAAGTCAAAACAAGGGCAACTACTCTGGAATCACAAAACCCAGGGTCAACTGCCTTCTTGAAATGATCCAGTTGTCCTTTTGATAGTAAACAAGTATTTAAAGTTTCAAGTAAATGCCTATGGTAGTTTTTGAGAAATTCCAATTTACAAGTTTGATATAAATAAAAACAAGGACAATGACTCTGGAATGACATATCCCCTGGTCACATTTCTTGTTTAAATGAAATGCTCTTTTGATATAACACAAATATCTAAAGTTTCAAGTTAATACCTTTGACAGTTATTTAGATATTTCCATTTAAAAAAATTAGGTAAATAAAACAAAGGCAATTACTCTGAAATCACAAATCACAGAGTTTCCTACCTTGCCCTTCTGACACTTAACAAATATTCAAAGTTTAAAGTTAATAACTTTCATAGTTATTAAGATATTTCAATTTACAAATTTAAAATAAATGAAGTAAGGGCACTTACTCTGGAATGGCAACTCTCAGGGTTACCTGCCTTTTCTTTAATGAGTTGCCCATTCGATACTAAACAAGTATTTATAGTTTCAAGTTAATATCTTTCATGGTTATTTAGATATGTTAATTTATAATTTTTAAGTAAATAAAACAAGGGCAATAACTCTGGAAGGACACATTCCAAGGTTACCTGCCTTGTTGTAATGAGTTGCCCTTTTGATACTGAACAAGTATTCAAAGTTTCAAGTTAATATCTTTCATGGTTATTTAGATATGTTAATTTATAATTTTTAAGTGAATAAAACAAGGGCAATAACTCTGGAAGGACAAATCTCAGGGTTACCTACCTTATTGTTATGAGTTGCCCTTTTGATACACGCGATAAACAGACATACAACCAGAGAGAGATAGAGATAGAGAGAATGAGAGAGAGAGAGAGAGAGAGAGAGAGAGAGAGAGAGAATCAGCCGCCTAATAATTTTACAATTATACACTGTCTTGTATATTTATGTGCTGTTGTACGCGTGTGATCTCCATTTTCACAAATAAAGTTTATTTGTCTTTAACATTTTCGGCGCCAAATTAATATTGACAGTTTTACCACATCACCGCTTTATTGCCGTCTGTTTCGATATTTTTGTTTGTAAGATCAATTCCAATCTTAGATCTAAGGTATTATGACTTTATAAATGTCGATGCAAACGTCAAACAGTTTGGATCCTGACCAGACGCCGTGTTACGCGGCGTCTGATCTGCATCCAAACTGTTAGCAAAGTCGATTTTATGCGACTTTGGCAGTTAAAGAGTTAAAATATCCCAACTCGTTTCATTCGGATTAATCAGTAAGTTTGTTTAGCTCAAACGTTATTAACCCGATCGCATCTTAATTATTATGGCTCATGTTAGAAATACGTTAAATGTTGCATTAGCGTGTCTTTCCGTCGTTTGATGTAAAATATTAGAAAATGCATTAAGCTATTTACAGGAATGTTCCATTGACGTTATGATTATGTGCATAATATATAGTGGAGATGACGTTTTAATTTTACCAAATAACGCGTTTACGCTCAAACTACGTATAACTCCAATTGAAAACAGTTTGAAGAGAGGTCAAACGCAGTTTAAGCCCGATGTCTGATCAGGCCCCAAACTGATTACCCCTCAGATCAAATTGAAAAGTCAGAATTGTCAAACAGTTGTCATTTTCAACTATTAATTGCAATGGGCTTGCGTGTTGTTTGCGTTCAAACGGGAAAGAGTTCGTCTTCTCCACTGTATAGAAAACGACTTTAACAGATTCAATCCAAGCGAGTATGCATGTACTCGCTATCATTCAACTCGCAATGTATAAACAGTGTACCTGTCATGAGTACACTTGTCTTATGCAAGGAATGTAGACTTATCAGAGGGGGGCTCCAAAAGAGCGCTCTGAAAAGAGTCTGCACTGTTTGTCATTTTACAACATATTATTACAAATTTACCCTTGCATTTAATAGCTTAAACGGATCAACCCTAAATAAATAAAAACGGATTATACTCGACCGGAAATAGAATGTGTCCATTTGAAGAATCAGAGGTGAAAGAGTTTATTGTCAGGAATCTAGTGGAATATTTTGTCTTCAACACTTATAGAAGACAAAGAGTGTGTATGTTGTTCGGAGGGAGTTGTTATAGGGAGGAAATAGAGTGCTGAGCACAACTTGGCTACATTTGCAAACAGCTTGAATCCAGACCAGACGCTGCGTAACGCGGCATCTGGTCTGGATTCAAGCTGTTTGTCACTGGTCATTAAATGTATGTTTTTTTCTATCAAAATGTCCAATATGTAACTTTCAGTTAACAGCAGACGACAATTTTATGCGGATGATATGGCAGCAGGGATAGGGTTGTTATGGGATCAGCGGCAAGCGTTTTTGTAAGGATGTAATCTTTGTTCGAAGGGCCTATGTAGAGAGAGAGAGAGAGAGAGAGAGAGAGAGAGAAAGAGAGAGAGAGAGCAATGTACAAGCAAGTTGGATCCAGATTAAACGCAGAGTTACAAGGCGCCTGGTTATGATCAAAACTGTTCGGCAATTACATTAATATTAACAATTTGTCCAAGGCTAAATGTTTATCCTCTACATTTAAGAAATGCAAGCAGACGCTGATTCTAAGAAAACAATTAACAAAGAATACATGTAGGTATTGCGCAACCATGTATTGGCTATAATATATATCGTGACAGTACGGTGGGAAATGAAAACGCATCTTTAGAAATTTTCCTGATAGAAATACATGTTTCAATAATAATTACAAACCAATAACTTCAAACCAACATAATGTAAAATGCATAGAAACATTGTAATGGATTTGAACGAAAGCATAAAGCTAATTAATTGATATATTGCCAATGAGAATATTTTATCGTTTAAACCTATGCGTTATTGAAATTCTCTTTTCGCGTGTCTAAAATATACTGATTAAATCCTTCATTGCTATATCTCGAGTACTATGGTTACAGTACTCCCTCCCTACAACGGCCCTCCGAATAACGACTCCCTCCTTACAATGATTATTGCCGCTTTTCCCCAAACAAGACAATACAATTATAGCTAACGCTTTCACTGCTCAAATATTGTCTTCTAGAAATTGTTTTTTTTTCCTGTTTTTTTCTCAAAGCTCGGTATTTGACATTTGAACAGAAAAAAACATAAAGATGAGTGACAAACAGTTTGAACCCAGATCAGACGCCGCGTAACGATCTGGGTTTCAACTGTTTGCAAATATAAGCCATGTCATGCTCAGCACTCTAAAGGTATACATTTCCCTCCTTATAACAACTCCTTCTGAACAACACACGCAATATTTGTCTCCCATTGAGTGACGTGTAGGATGGAAGCACTGTATTAAAAACAGTTTGAATCCTGATCAGACGCCGTGTAAAACTGTTTGACACTTATTACGATATCAATTCACATAAAATGTAATTTGAGAAACCCATTGGTTTAAAGCAGATGACGACACAGGAGTGAAGGTGATGGAAGGTCATATGAATTGTTTTGCATTTTGACAAGTGGCTCTTAGGAGCTTTCTGCTTCAATTATACAATAAAGTGTGTTCCTCTCTCTACAACAACATCTAATGGGAATAAAACAGTGTGTGTGGTGTTCGGAGGGAGTTGTTTTAGGGAAGAACTTTGGTTTACATTTGCAAATAACTTGAATTCAGATCAGACGCCGCGTATCGCGGCGTCTGATCTGGATTCACACTGTTTGTCACTTGTCATGATATTTCTTCTGTCAAAAGGTCCATTCATATGTAATTTTGAGAAAAACAGCAGACGACAATTTTAAGCAGACGATATTGCAACCGTGAAAAGATTTGAAATAAATGTCTTGTGTTTGGGAACAGCGGCAAGGATTGTTGTCAGGAGGGAATCGCTGTTCAGATGGCCGTTGTGGGGAGGGAGCACTGTAGTATGTAGTAATCATCTGTATTATCGAATAACACTTTTACTTATTAGAGATGAAAAAATAATTCAAATCAATTGAAAACTAATCGCAATATCCCCCATTCAATGTTAATTATTATGTTTTGTGAATTTTGAAAGTAGACATCTAAATAAAACATTTACACCAACATATACGCAATAAAGGAAATTCTCATCAGTAAGAGACAGCAAAACACATTATATCTTCTGATTCTTGATTAGCGTTAGTATTCCACAGTGGGTGCAGATAAGAAGACGTTTTTTCCTAAAATCAACGCGTTTTTGCTACAGTGGAGAAGACGTAATTCTTTCCCTTTAAACGCAAACGAAACGCTATCACAATGCACTAAAATGTAGAAAAATACTATCGTTTGAAATTTCTAACTAGTAATTTAAATCTGAATGGCAAACAGTTTGAAGCCTGATCAGACGCCGGGTAACCCGGCATCTGATCTGGCTCCAAACTGTTTGCAATTGAAATAATAGTTTTAGGGTAAACGCGGTTTTCGGGAAAAAATAACGTCTTCTCCACTGTACAGTGAAGAAGACGTTATTGTTTTCCAAGACACGCGTTTATGCTAAAAACAGTTATTTCCTTTGCAAACAGTTTGGAACCAGACCAAACGCTGGGTAGCCCGTCATCATATTATCATGCTCCAAACTGTCTGCAATTCGAATTAAAGAAAATCACTAGAAATTGCCAAAAAGTTTCTTGTCAAACATTTATTGAATTGCGTTTGAGTTTCATTCACGATTAAACGGAGAATATAAACGTCTTCTCCATTGAAAGAAAATCTATGTCCAGATATACTAACCGCGACCAAAAAGCACCATATTGAAGAACATTATTTAAATTGCTGTTTTTTAATTTTATGTAGCAAACGGTTTAGATCCTGATCAAACGCCGAGTAGCACAGTGTAGGATAATACGCTAAACTGTTAAACAATAGATATCATCGTGTCTTTTAAAAACACGTTTATTGGTAAAGACAAACGTCTTCCCCCTTGAACAATCAGATTATACGTGTATCTCGGGATGAGAAAAGATTTGCGTTAAAAAATGCAATTTGCAAAATGCATCAACTGTCACAGGATGAAAAACTAAACGCTAATGGGCAAAACAAATCCCCACTTTTTAGCATGCATGCATATGGCGCAACCTACAGTAATTATCTTTCCTTAGTACTTATATTGTTTTTGTCTCCCTTTTCAAGACTCATTTACCTTAAACTTTTCACCACCAATTTCTGTTGTCTTCGTTACAGTGGAGAAAACGTTTTTCTTTCCCAATAAACGCGTTTACGCTTAAATTACTTGTTCCCTTGCAAACAGTTTGGAATTTGATCAGATGCCTGGCTACCCGGCGTCTGAATAGGACCCAAAATGTTTGCGACTCTGATACATGTGGAAAATGATTGTCAGGTTTTCGGTTAAACGTAGCCATTTTCTTCATTGTATTACAAATCATTTGCGTTTTGTTTGCGTTTAAACAGTATAGCATAACGCCTTATACAACGTAATATATTGTTTTTGCCTTCGTTTTCAAGAATCCTTAACCCTTAACATTTTAATAGTATCCTTGAACCTGTTCACATCAATTTTATAGTCTGCTTAAATAAAGCTGTGTGTAACATTGTTTTGTTTCAAAACTAGCTTTGGTGCAAACTGACAACAGACAAAAAAATGAGTGTGAAAACAGTTTAGATCCTAATCTGACACCGCGTTACGCGACGTCTGATGGATCCAAGCTCTTTTGCAAAGTCTGCATTACAGTGGAGAATCTGTTATTCTTTCCCGTTTAAACGCAAACGTACGCAAACGCAAAGCACTAAAACGTAGAAAAGAACAATTTTTGAACAATTATGATAATTCTTGTTTATCTTGGTGGCAAACAGTTTGGAGCCTGATCAGACGCCGGGTTACCCGGCGTCTGATCTGGCTCCAAACTGTTTGTATTGGAAATAATAGTTTTAGCGTAAACGCGTTTATTGGGAAAGAATAACAGATTCTCCACTGTAGTAACCTATAGCGGAAAAAACATTAAACTCCATAAATGCACTATAGAGGGTTCGCGAAATATTATTTTGGTTCCGTTTCATATTTTTCTCTCTTTTCCCATTTTCTTTTCTGTTTTCACTTTATATGTACATACACGTGAACTGTGTGTATTATGTAGTGATATGCTCTCCTTATCTGGAGGAAATAAAACTTATTATTTCTTTTATTCTGAATGTCATGCTGTTTAGGGTCTGGTATAGCGTCGAGTTTGTTGGCTAATTGATTTGCCACGTAACTTTTTAAAATTCGACAACCAATTAATGATTAAAAGTCGTACATGTACATGTATTGGGTGAGAAAATTATCCACAGTGGGCGTCTGAATAGGATCCCAAGTGTTGGACACTCATATCAATTTGTATTAGGACATATACTACCTTAAATCTAACGTTGAAACCTACTTGTAGACAACCATATCGAAGCAGACGACAAAATAACGGAGAAGGGACAAAAACCTTAAGATTAATTTGTCGCCGAAAGGGTTACATGTAATTGTTCTCTCATTCTTCACGTGGTGGACGCATCTTTGATAGGTAAAATGCGCAAAAACTTTGCTAAGATATTTGTAAACTGAAAGGAGTCAGAAACAACGAAGAAAATATACAGTCTGACACAATGACTTCTGCTCTTTTAACTATTTTGCGACCACTGAAACGAAGGCTAATTGGTTGAATAGAACAGAGGTGAAAGCTTAAAGCAATTTGACAGTAAACATAAAGATTCCAAAGCAATTTTCTGTTTGTCACGTTTTTTTTTAACTCTTTCACATTGAATGACGTCATACAGCCTTAAATCTAACCTTGAAAGGTGTCTTGCAGACAATAATACTGAGGCAGACGACAATAAAGCGGTGAAAGGGTAAAACTCTCCCTAATAATCTGATCATGAAAGGGTTAAAGCACTCAACTGTCGTAAACGCCTAATAATTAGCGCAGTTTAATGTTCGTACTAGAGAGGTGTTCGTAATAGAGAGGTTTAGCTTATATTTCCCGCCGCAACGGGACTGCAGCAGAAACGAGGTTATTGTTTCCTGTTCAAACGAAAACTAAACGATAAGGCAATGCATCTAAATGATACAGATTATAAAGTTTTTAATATTCTAGCATTCTATTCTTATGTGAGAGGCAAACGGTTCTGAGCTTCAAAGACACCGTTAACTCGGTGTCTGATCTGGCGCCCAACTGTTGCAAAGAAAATGATGTTTAAGCTCAAACACATTTATTTGGAATGACTATTGTTTTCTTAACAGTAATTTATAATCATGAAATCGACGTCGTTTTAAAAGATCAATTTCAAAGTTATAGAGACACCCTTTCACTGCCATTGGCACCTAGAGATGTATTTACAAACACGTTGGGTCATATATGTACTCAGAGGCCGCGTAATGCAATTAACCTCAGTCATACTGCCTTGAATACAACTTTTAAATGGCATTGTAGACAACAATATTCATGCAGACGACAATATGGCGGTTAACACGTAAAAACTCACAATAAATATGGCGTTGAAAGTGTAAAACAAAAACATGTTAGATATAGTAGGCAAGATGCTATTTATTACGTTTTTGCTTAATCCTTCACTCTCCATGACGCCTTTAAGCTCATTTGCAAACAGTTTGGGTCCTGATAAGACGCCGTGTTACGAATCCTTACCAGGGGCTCGTTTTACTAAACTACTTACGCAACATTTTTGCGTAAGTCAAAATCGTTTAACTCTTATTTTTCGATCATAAACGTTTTAAAACAGCAAATAGCCATATCAGAGGACGCACTAAAAGCGCGTCCTCTGATCTGGCTATTTGCTGTTTGTAGCAAGTGATAATAAAAAATATAAATTAAAATTTAAATTTTGACTTACACAAATAATTTGCGTAAGTTGTTTAGTAAAACGGGCCCCAGAACCCTAACTATTTGACACTCTTATCGATAGTTATTAAGTCACATAACCTTAAATCTAACTTTAAAACGTGTCTTGCAGTAAAAAATAATGAAACAGACGACAATAAAGCGGTGAAGGGGTAAACATCTCCCGAATTATTTGATAATAAAAGTGTTAAAAAGTATCTCCATTACAGACAGTTTTTGGGTCACAGTAGACGCCTGATAACAAGGCGCCTGATCTGGCTCCAACCTCACAGGTAAATATAAAACGTCAGTATTTTCAAATAATGTCACTTTTCCTATTTTTTGCCTTGTGTTTGTATTTTCTATAATGTAAATGGGAAAGGCTACAGTTGAAAAGTCGTTATTCTTTCTTTATATACGCGTTTACGCTAAAACTATTATTTTCTTTGCAAACAGTTTGGAGCCATGCTCCAAACTGTTTACTACGCCGATTAAAATACATAATAAGGAATTTTAATAAGCCGTAATTTCCTACACTTTAATGCTATGCGTTTGCTTTTCATTTGCGTTTAAACGGGATAGAATAACGTTTTCTCCACTGTAACACTATATTGGTAAAGGTCGGCATCATGGTAACTTGTAGTGTAGTGGTTAAAGAGCTATTTATAGTTGTATATGGATCGTCTTTATTGCAAACAATTATTAAGATTATCAACAATTTCGAGTACTAGGCATAATAAATAATACGTTATCTGCAACACTGGGGTTAAAGTCCTGTGGTTTCTAAGTAACAGGGAAATAAACTTTAATTTTTTACAGTGGAGAAGACGTTTAAGTCTTTACCTGTACACATATACATGTACATGCTAAAACAACTATTTCAATTGCAAACAGTTTGGAGTCAGATCAGACGTCGGGTAATCCGGTGTCTGACCACGCCCCAAACTGTTGTCGCTCAGGTTAAAAAACAGACTTTATTGTCAAATAGTTGTCATAAATCACATTTTATGCTGCGTTTACACTCAGCCACGATAGCTGCGATGCCCACGATTTGAGTGAATCGCGGTGAGCGTGGCGGACCGTGGGACGAATCGTGGTGATCTTGAGAGAGCGTGGAAGAATCGGGAGAATCGCAAGGATCGTGGCAGATTTTTTGACGGTCAAAAATTTTGGCACGATTATGCCGATTGGTTTTTATATCGCGAGAGAGCGTAACAGAACTTGGGAATCTTAGTAGAGCGTCGTACAGCTTAACAGAGCTTAACAGAACTTAACAGAACGTATCACAGCGTGAAGCCCAAACGTAGGGGATCTTTGTTAACTTGGAAAGGCGATTTTTTAAGTTTGTAAATGTATTATTCAGTTAATATAGTGCTCCCTCCCTACAACAGCCCTCCCAACAGCGACATCCTCTTTACAACGAAACTGACCGAAAGTTCCTTTAACGCGACAATAACCGTATTTCAAGCGCTTTCACTGCTGGAATTTTGTCTGCTAAAAATTGTCGTCTGCTTCTTTTTTTCTCAATATTACATAAAAGTTGACATTTTGATAGAATAAATATAAATACGAGTGACAGGTTAAGCTTTCCACCAAATATTTTCAGATGCGTCATCTCAAAATCAGAGTTTGACACAAGCATACAGAGAATGAGTGGGTAGTCCATGCCTCCTTTTTATAACCCAATCGTGCTCAGAACGCAACACGTTTGGTGAAATCGTTGCCATAAATCGCATGAGAGCTTAACAGAACGTTGTATCGTGTTAGATCTTAACAGAACGTGATAAAACGTGATAACGTATCGTGGTTACCGTAAGAGAGCTTGAGAGAACATCATGAAATCGTGGCAGATCCTCATGAGAATCTTGTTGGGTTCGCAACAAAACGCTGTAGGAGGTAACAAGACGTGCATATAGCGTAAGAAAGCGTGGTATAGCGTAGAGAAAGATAATAAATCGTGAAGCTCTGCGCTTTTTCTAAATCGTGGCCATCGCAGCTATCGTGGCTGAGTGTAAACGCAGCATTTGCACAATGCGTTTGTGTTTCGTTTGCGTTTAAAAGGAAAAGAACAACGCCTTCTTCACTGTAACGTCCTCTTTCCATGTGCACTGATTTAAATGATGAGTTCTTGTATACTCATCACTATACAGGGCTCCAAATAAGAGGAAATAAACTGAACAAACCAAAAAAATTCTTATTCATTTAAGCACCAAATCCTAGGGTGGTACTTCACATTAGAATCGTCTCTGACTATCTATTTTTATCTGAGTAGCAAACAGTTGGAAGCCTCATCAGACGCCAGGTTTCCCGGCGACTGATCAGGCTTCAAACTGTTTGCAATGAAAATAGAAGTTTTAGAGTTACACGTTTATTGGGGAAAGAATAGAGTCTACTTCACTGTTACATGTACCAGTTTATTTTGATTTAAGGGAATATAAGAATACAATTATATAAGAAAAATAAAAGTAAACCAAATAGCACAGACTCTTATCAGAGGCCTCTTTAAGTAGTCCCGGATCTATACAGTATTTTAAAATATAAGATATACACATGTATGTACAGCGCTCACTCTCTACAACGACACCAAATGGGAGACAGAAATAGCGTACGTTGTTCGGAGGGAGTCGTTATAGTGAGAGAAATTGGCTTACATTTGCAAACAGCTTGAATCCAGACCAGACACCGCGTTACGGCGTCTGCTTTGGATTCAAGCTGTTTGTCACTAGTCATTACGTTTTTCTGTCAAAGTGTCCAATATTTATTTTTTAGAAAAACAGCAGACGACAATTTTAAGCAGACGACATTGCAGCCGTTATAATTGCCTTGTTTGAGGGAGGAGCGGCGAGGTCGTTGTAAGGAGGAAATCGTTTTTGGGAGGGCCGTTGTAGAGAGGGAGCACTGTAATACATAAGAACATACATTTGTATATACGGATATACTGGTTTCCAGCAAATAAACAGTAGATAAAGAAATCCTACATTTAAATGTTTATCAGACACATAAACTGTCTATCTGGTGGTTCTTGAGTGCCATGTGACACTTTCTCGATCGCAAAACTCTGTTTATAGCGTCATTCCTAGCAGTTAGGTGCTTAAACCCTTCACTGCCATGACGTCATCAATTTAAAACAATTATCATCTGCTAAATTATCTCATAATTAAGATTTTAGGTATTGTGATTAAGGAAAATTTAAATAAGTGTCAATAGCTTGGATATTGAAAATACGCCGAGTTACGAGACTTTTGATCAGGATCCACAATGCTTGCAAATAACCATTGTTATTCTGGGTAAGGTAGTAAAGGGGTTAAGGCAATCTGAAGAACCTAATATATTTGTCTGCTGTAGTTACTTTTTCCGCAAAGACGGTCAAAATAAAGAGCGTATGATATGTGTCTGAATCCTCACAAAATATATTATAAATTGTTCTAACTGAATATTGTGAGATATCTACACATAGGAAGTTATTTTTTCCCGTTTAACGCAAAATAAAACCAAACACCTGTCAAAAAAAGTGTGAAAATGATATTTGTTTTTAATGTTCATTTTTTTTATTTCAGTTTGAGTGGCAAATCGCAAGTTTAGACGTCGGGTTAAAATCTATATATAGGTGGAACCAGATGTGATTTACATGGCCATTAGAGGTGCTCTGAAAGGAAAGAAGTATACAGTGGAATGAACACTTTTACAGGTGTTCTCTTTATAAAGGACGAGTTAACTCGTCTCTAGGATTCAGTGTGTTAAAAGCTAGGATTGAACAAACTATTTTCAATACAGATAAGTTTTTTCTTTTTGGAACTATCTACAGATAGTCCGTTTATTTACATTAAATAACAATCATAAAAACATAACATATGCAAAGGAAACATATACTAAGCATGTATGTTTATACAAAATCAACATGCATACGTATATACTGCAAGAGATTAAATCTGATTTTTCAATGCTTTGTTAAACTTTTGTATTATTGGGTATTTCAATTTCTTCTCAAAGTAATATTTTTCTAATGTTAATAAATCAAAGTAAAGAATGTTTATCATATTCACTTTATTTGTTCTTCTTTCACTTTTCATGTAACTTTTGTAGATGGAGTACATAATGTTTCCTATGATGATATTTACTTCTTGGTAGGCTTTATAATGTATTTTGTATCCGACTATGAGTTCATACATGCTAATCTTTTTATTTATGCCTATTTTTGAAAGTAGATTATGTATCTTGATCCAAAATATATTTAAATAAGGACAAGAGATGAAAAAATGTTCGAATGTTTCAATTTCATTACAATGCTTGCAGAGTGGCGTTTGGATTAGTTTCCAAGTAAAAAGGTTTTCATTAGTTGCAACTATTTTATGGATAAGTTTAAATTTAAGCTCTTTTATTCTGTTGTCTATATAAACATTATTCATTGTGTGGTAGACTTCATGCCACTGAACTTTTCGATTCATTTTTTCCTCCCAGAATTTGTGTATGTACGGAGTTTCAAATTTTGTTGCAACAAATTTTCTCTTTATATCCTTGTTATTTAATTTAGTGATGTTAAAATTTTTACCGAAAACTGAGTTTCTGTTAATATTAACTTGTGTTTTAATGGATTGGTCAGATTTCAAAATGGTTTTCCAGGCATTCGGAATTGCAGATAAGTTAAAGGACCCAAAGGTAAAACAGCGTTTTGGATGAGTCCGATATAATACCCAAGTTGATTTGAGATTAAAATCTGACCGATCAAAATCTTGAGAATCACCTTAGACTAATCTCTAACGCTTTATACAGTGGAGAAAACGTTATTCTTTCCCGTTTAATCGCAAACGAAATGCAAACGCATTGCGATACAAAGTACAAAATAACAACTTTTTGAAAACTCTTACTATTAATTTTCATACGAGTGGCAAACAGTTAAAAGCCTGATCAGACGCTGGTTACCCGGCGTCTGATCAGGCTCAACACTGTTTGCAATGAAAATACATGTAATAGTTTTAGCGTAAAGGCGTTTATTGGTAAATAATAAAGTTTTCTCCACTGTAACATTGTGAATAGAACTGTAAGTGAAATATGTAGACCGCTCTAAAATTGAAACTATTTGCACCGACACTTGCAGTAATAAAACAAATTAAACTGTTTAATGCCATGGTGTAATATTTCATCTAAACCAGTCTCTGCCATATTATTGACTGCTTGAATATTGTGTATGTTTTTGTTAAAGACAATTGGAAATGTATGAGTGTGTTACCTATTCAACATTGTTATGCGTGAAAAAGAGTTTGGATCCTGACCAAATACCTCGTAACACGGCGTCTTATCAGGATTTAAACAGGATTTGAAAACATAATTGATCTCAGGCTTGGAAGTGAAAGGGCTAACCCCTTCACTGCCATGACGTCATAAATTTTAAACAATTGTCGTCTGCTTTTATTTCTCATATTTTGACTTATGAAATATTGAAATGAGAGTCATACATTTTGTATCCTGATCAGACGCCGCGTCACGCGGCGTCTGATCTGGATCCAGACTGTTTTTAAATTACTAGTGTACTCGGGGTAAGGCACTGAAAGGGTTAAGAAAATCATACACGTTGTAATGCAGTGTATTTATTGCTGTATTTGGGAAGATGCTTTTCCGAAAGTCTAGACGACCTTTTAAATAGATTAAATATATAAGCTTTAGTATATACAATCCTACTTTCAACGGATATGTTTGTACAGAAGAGAAAGTTATATAATGTCCTAATAAACTCGTTTATGCTGAAGGAATAGGTTGGATTGCAAACAGTTTAGAGCCAGATCAGACGTCGAATAATTTCGTTGAAAATTTCAGAAATGTAATTTTTCTATAGTTGATTGCATTTCTTTGGCGTTTCATTTGCATTTAAACAGGAACAAATGCTGTTTTCTCCTCCTTTAAGTTATTTTTATTAAGGCTGATTCACAATTTATCGCGGCAGTTTTTTCGAATTTTCAAAACATTCAGATTGTTTTTTAAATTTTGCATGTCGCTAGTATATACCCTGTTATGCAGAAATATGAATTAAAAATAGGGGGTCCCCGAACTTGATCTTTTCTTAAAACAGCTTATTTTTGGGTATACCCCTAATTATCCGGAGACACTTGCTTTTGATAATAAAATATCAGAAAACTCCTCTTCAGCTTTGTAATTTACCTATAAATGTTGGGTTATTCATGTGTTTTCATAAAATAGAAAGAAAAAGGAGCAAGTAGCTACAAAACATGGAAACAACATATTATTCGTCAATAAAGAGAACACATCAAATAGTTAATTTTCAAAGTTTTTTCTCCTACAGTTCTTATGGGCCCGTCACACCATAACGTTCTGGCCAACGTTCTCTGACGATTGAGGAAACGTTGGTAGTCGTCCATGGTCGCTGGGATACCGCCAGAAATGCGCTGTTAGAACGCTAGTAAACGTCGGTGATCGCCGGGAATCGTCGGAGAATGCTGGTCCGAAAAAAATGTTTTGAACATGCACAAACGTTTTCTCTGAGACCAGCGTTCTTCAAACGTTTATTTTTAAACGCTGGAGATCGTTTAAGAACGTTCGTGGAACGATACTAACGTTCACCGAGCATTGCACGTGTTAGGCTATCGTTAGTCAGTCGTTACTCTAGCGTTACTTGGTTGTTACTAATCGTTTGCTTTGCGATAAACAACTCACTGGCGACCTGGTGCTGACTGTTCAAAATCACAAAAACAACCGAATTCACTACGAAATTTCCAGCGTTTTGTTCCCGTTCGACCGTAAAAATCACACGCCAGCAAAACGTTATTCTGTCGTTAGTCACACGTTATTCACAAGTTAGTCACACGCTCAACACGCTCGTCTAACGTTGGCAAACCGTTCGTCGAGCGCCAGTGGCACGTTAGCACACGATAAAGGTTTTCAGGGGTTACTTACTTGGTCGTTGTTACACGCTTCTCGTGCGTTAGACACACGCTAGCCATGCGTAAAAGCACACGTTAATCACACGCCAGATGTGTCATGCTCACTCTAGAACGCTAAAAACGAGAAAGATTGAAACGTTCAGAGAACGTTGACAAGAACGTCATGGTGTGAATGGCCCATTACATTCAGATTTTGACAATATTGTTTAAAAATATTGGTGAAGCATTAATTTACTGAAATCACAAATAAAAATGATAGGTACCCGAACTATTTTTTCTGAAAAATACAAATGTCTGCACAAAGAGTAACGCATGTCAATCCAATTACATATAAGGTTATCTACAAATGATATGATAACCACCTTTAAATGCTAGAATGTGTCCAAATCAATATTGTTCAATCGTCAAGAATATATCACTATTCAAGCATTATAAGTATATATCACTAATCGTGATCGCCAAATGCTGGTATGACCGCACAATTTAGTTTATTAAGTTAGAAAAAATACAAAGTTCAAATATTAACTATATAATAGAGAATTGGTCAAAGGGAGACAATTCATCAAATAGTTTGCATGAGTTGTCTCCCTTTGACCGTAAAAATATGAAACTGGCGCGATATTCCTTAATATCTGTAAGTAAGTACCCTATATATTTGTATTTAATGAAACGCAAATATTCCAAATCTTTCTAGGAATGTAATGGAAGAACATTTTACATATATATATAATTTAACCCATTTAAAAGCTTGTTTTCGACATTTTATTGCAATGCGTTTGTGTTTCGTTTGCGTTTAAGCGGTAAAGAATAACGTCTTCTTCACTAATTTAGTCGGTGAGCTAGCAAAAGAAATATTGGGACCGAGATTTCCGGTTTAAGGGATTTGTATTTTTGAGACTTCCTTTTCGGAAATACGGACTTTTAGTTTAAACATATTTATTTCCAGATATTTTACAAATATACACATATATATAAAACACAGTGGGCAATATCTTGGAAATGGATTGGATCGGAAGCAAACCTAGCTTATTTTGATCCTTTCCATGACAGTGGGTTAGTTATAATAGATATGCATATCTATAACATAACAGTCATTGATGAAAGAAATATGTCAATAAACTAGAGAAAAAATTCAATGCAGAAAAATAAAAAAAGGCAAAACAAATAGAAAAAACATTTAGAGAATTTTGAGGACTTATGAGATAACACTATAGGTGGCAACAAATAGCATTCATCTGTTGATCCTTACTGTTCGGGATTTATATACATCCTTTACAAATACAGCTCTCCCTCTCTACAACAACACCAAATGGGAGACACAGATTGTGTGCGTTGTTCGGAGGGAGTCGTTATAGAGAGGGACAATTAACATTTGCTGATATTTGCAAACAGCTTAAATCCAGATCAGACGCCGCGTATCGCGGCGTCTGATCTAGATTCAAGCAGTTTGTCAGTCGTCATTATGTTTATTCTATCAAGCTGTCAACTTATATGTTACATTGAGAAAAACAGCAGACGACGAGTTTAAGCATACGTTTTTGCAGCAGTGAAATGATTAGAAATATGTGTCCTGTTAAGGGAACAGCGACAAGGGTCGTTGTAAGGAGGAAGTCGTTTTTGGGAGGGCCGAGCAGGGAGGGAACACTGTACACTTAGTAACGATCCATATCGGAGGGCTTCTGAGAGCTTCTTTTGGATTAGGCACGGACGTTTTGCTTTAATTATATTTTTTTCATCCGAAACCAGTAAATATTATTTTAAACCGGCCATCATTAAGAAACTGGAAATGTGCATGTACATTTGAACATGCTAAAGATGATTTTCCCTTGAATTATCAAATCCGTGTAATCTTCCACTTGTAATATTTTCAGACCGAATGTGTTATAACATTACCTTTGATGTACGAAGCAAAACGCATTTAGTATATAAATATCTAAGCAGTTAAAATACCAAGTAAAGCAATTTAAGGCATTTTTATCATTAAGAAACATCAATGCATTTTATGCGACCAAAGACGAAGAGTATTTCATATCTTAAAGGTAAGATCCATAAACTGAGAGAGGAGAAAATAAATCGTTTGGAAAAGACGATTATCCTTTTGAGAATATATACAGACGATGGATGGAAGACTCATTAAATGACAACGCAACTGTGAGATGGCGGTAATGAGAAAAGGCTTACAAACCTTCTTTCTAATTCGCATTTTAATAATGTCGAGCTGTATGACTCCAAGAGGGGTGTTCGTGAAACGAGAAAACTCTTGTTTTGGGCATACCTACAAAACAATCAAAAGCAGGTTAGCATAGATATATTGAAACTACAGTGATCCCTCTCTACAACTACACTCAATGGGAGACACATATTGTGTGTGTTGTTTGGAGGGAGTCGTTATAGAAGGGAATCGGCTTACATTTGCCAATAACTTGAATCCAGATCAGACGCCGCGTTACGCGGCATCTGATCTGGATTCAATCTGTTTGTCACTAGTCATTATATTTATTGTATCAAAATGTCCGTTTATATGTAACTTGGAGAAAAATAGTTGACGACAAATTTAAGCTGACGATAATGCAGCCATTAGAAAGTTGGACATGATTATCTTGTTTGAGGGACAGCGGAAAGGGTCGTTGTAAAGAGGGCGTCGTTTTTTAGAAGGCCGTTGTGGGGAGGGAACACTATAATTATATGTTTGCGTACTAAAGAACTCGTACAGACAGGGACGGTTGAGTAGCTTTATCTTTGCAATTCGTGCTAAATAATGATGTCTACTGCAAAGAATTTGGAGCCAAATCAGCTACCGACTGACTCTGCATCTGATAAGGCTCAAAACAGTTTTAATTAAGCATTTTAACAGTTATCTTCAATTGTTTTAAAAGCCGGTCTGTTTCTAAGTTAAATTGCATTGCATTGGCATTTAAACTTCATTTAAATGGGAAATGGTTACGTCTTTTCATTTGCGCTTTCACAATGTTTATCTTGTAGGTCACCGACGGAATGTTGTATTCAGTGTAATAAAGATGCTGTATGTAAGTCGGTAAACTTTACTCCAAGTAATGGCACGTGCGAAATGAACAACAGAAACCCATTGGACTTTCCATACAGCAGTGTTGAAACTGCGACAAGTAAAGATTGGTATCAACGTATCGTTGGTATGTAAAATATGTATTGATAAAATATTTCCCGTTTTATTCAATTAAGAAATAAGTGTATCTCCGTAAAATAGAACACGGACGGGTAGGAGTTGAGATGCGTAGTTATTTAATCACGAGACCGTAGGTCGAGTGATTTAATTACCAGCATCTCATTGACTATCTGTGTTCAAATGCACGGTAATACACTGGTGTGAATTTATTATTTCGATTCTAATACTTCAAATTAACTACAATTTCAACGCCGCAACGGCGCTACATTTCTTGGTGCACGAATGTCCGAAGACATAATACGTCACGTTAAGCCGTTACAGCGTGTTTTTAAATTTAAACATAGCAACGTACCTTCTTTGTGTATATAGGAGTGTGCGCGAGGTGTGTTAAATGTTTTACAAACAGTTTGTAGCCTTGTCAGAGGCCAGGTCAGACCTCGTTTGATCAGGTTCCAAACTGTTTGCCTCTCAGATAAAGATAAATGGTTACAACTTTAAAAAGGTCATTTTCGTCTTCAATTTGCATTTAGTTTTGTTCAAATGGGCAAAACAATTCTCCTCTTCGTTAAATCAATATGCAATGCTGATAACGTTTGTTAATGTCTGTACTTAAATGTGTATCATAATATACATATGTACCTAACCGGTGGACATGGTCCAGTAGTAAGGCGCTTGACTAGGAAGCGACTATTCTTGAGTTCGACCCCCGCGTGACCAAGTCCTTCGGATTAGACTATATAAAGCGAGGTCCGATGTATAAGTGTTTTACACAATGCATCCGAAAGAACAAAATAGCTCTGTCGATTATAAAAGTAGGGCATCGCGCCTGGGCTTTCTGTATCCGCTGCCCTCTCTCTGTGTAGCCCGTAGAGGACAGCAATGGGCGTTAACAAACAAATTTAAACTTAAACGAATGTGAACCAATGCCAGTTCATGTTGCAGAACACACTAATGGAAGCATCTTATCAATAAATCATGCCTGTTCCTTGGCTTGCTACAATTTCGTCCGAATCACATTTGTCACCCGTTTTGCTTTCAAGTATTGCTTGACATTTTGACTCCAAATTTTATTTCCTGACTTACCTTTCACAGCCATCATACCGTCTGCTATCGTGCAAGGTCTTCACGACTAGTCCAATGTTTCGAAGTCAATAATACTAAAAAGGTGTTGACATGAATGCAAATTCGGGTTTTGATCAGGATCGAAACTAATTTTAAATTTGCATTTGCTATATATAGCATTGGAATTGGGTAAATGTCAAAGAGGCTTACGAAGTTTCGAAGAGGTAAAATATAAAAAAAAGAATACATGTAGTTCTACAATATGTAAACTTCAGACACCCACCGGTTGACCGGGCGTCTGATCAAGCGCATTTCATGCATTCATGCGTTAATTTTGAAAGAAAAATGTTTCAACTCATTACAGTATCGTCTATAAAAGAACCATCAACCTTAAACTATGGCTTGTCCCTTTCACTGAAAATTTAACAATTTGATATAGCTCTTTTGCAGACAAACTATCATCTGTTAAACTGTGTTGTATGCAACTTAAACACAATTCAAAAATTGGAAGTTGTAACTGAAACTATATTGTAACGTGTGTCAAACATTTTTACCCTTAACCCTTTACCTCATAGCCTGTTTCTAGTTTTGAAGACAGATGACCACTTAAAGCTGGTTGAAAATAAAGCAGAATGTGCCTTAAGGCACATTCTGCTTTACTTTCAGCCTGCTTTAAGCTGAAATCTGCTAGGTTATAAAAATATTTGTAATAGTAATTGTTCATGAGGGTATAAACTGGAACTATTTTCTTCAGCGGAGGAATAAATTAAATACGCTAAAAGTCGCTTCTATGAGGGAAAGGGTTAAAAGAGTTGAGTTGTAGTCGTAAATGGTTGAGGACACCTAATGCGATCGGAAAATGATGGTCAATATCGATATTTTACAGCGAACAATCGACCATTCTCGTCAACTGTCGGCCCGTTCCAAACTATGCTGACGGATCGTTCGGAACGGACCGTCAGTTGACGAAAATGGCCTATCACGGTACGAAGAGTAACGATTATGGTCCAATCTCATTAGGGGTTCTCAAATATAAATGACGGCTTGATGCAAAACAATAGTAATTCAGAATGCTCCTTTCTACAGTGTTTGGCTTTAACAATTTCACTCGCAATGACGTCATCAATCGCATTTGCAAACAATTTTGATCCTGATCAGTATCAAAACTGTTTGCCACTTGTTTTGAAATTACGTCAGTTATAACGCCTTAAATTTAACTTTGAAACGTTATTGCAGACAACAATATTGAAGCAGACGACAATATAGCGGTGAAGGGGTAAAATATCACGATACATTTGATTATGAAAGGGTTAAGAAGCCATCTTGTATGAGTCCTGTGTTCATGCTCTTTTAAATATGCAGGTCGAAGGCTAGGGTCGATTCCCGATTTTCAGAGACTTCTTGTTTCGGGGACTCCGTTGTATTAGGGACTAAACTGTATAAATGTCCTTTACAGATCCTTGTCCTGAAGCATGGACTCGGTATGATAATCACTGTTACCATGTTGTTAGCCAGGCAAGAAACTGGGAGAAAAGCCAGATTAACTGCCAGTCGATGGGAGCCAATTTGACTGACATAACAGATGAATTTGAAAATAGGTTTGTCTACGAGCTGGCAACAGGTGTCTACAGAAGAACCTTTGGTGTCTGGCTCGGTCTGAACACAATGCACACTGTCACAACACAAGTTTGGACAACCGGGAAAAAGGTCCAGTATAGAAACTATATGAAGTACGAGCCGAATGGTGCACCTTATGAAAACTGTCTTGCAATTCTTAATTACAAAGGTAAATGGTTTGACTCTTCATGTCACAATGCAATGTCAGGTGTGTGTAAGAAATAAGCTTACTGAGGGTTTATTTTGTCGAATATAAGAGACGAACAGGGGTCTATTGTTTCAAGATATGTACGTTTTCGTACAGTTTAGAGTGTTAAATGTAAACAGCCAAGAGGCTGATGAACAAGACGACCAGTTACTCGAAAGGTTACATGTAGTAACATCTACACCGTGTTTTATTTATTATTTCAATAACCCCATTCATTATAAATCTGTATAACACTGTCGCTGCCATATTATAAGTCTGCTTATATTTTTTGCCTCTTTTTATAAATAAAGTTTTGTAATTAAATGCATTTTAGACTTAAGAAACAGTAGCAACGGATACGTCGCCTCTGGCCAGGATCCAATCTGTTTGCAAATGTAAGCGTGGTTGTTATTGACAGTGAAAGGGCGGTCCGTCTAAAGACCCAAAATCTCCTCAAACCGCCCCAAACTACTTTTAATTACAAGTCTTCAATATTCTACCATATGGTAGCTTAAAGCAGACTGAAAGTAAAGCAGAATGCGCGTTGCTTTAAGAGTATACCTGTCTTCAAAACCAGAAACGGCTATTGGGAAATTGGTTAATATTTAGTAGTACATGTAACTGTATATTTATAGCTATCTTAAGTTTTGTACGAGTTGTTCCCCTTGAAATGAAAAACATCGTAGATTTAATTTTTGTTTAACATTTGTTTCATTTTTTAGCCTTAATTCGCCATTTATAATCGTAATTAATGTGATTAGATAATAAGGAATTTAAGTAGTTTGGTTTGTTTTAAAGTGATTTGGTGAGGTTTGGTGATGTTTGGGGTATTTAGACGGACCCGTGAAAGGGTTCAAGTAAAACCAGGAGTTGTCCTTATGTGACGTGGTCCATTTTACCCAAGGTGGTCCGCTTTGTCCATTGGACGTGTTATATAGTGTCTGTTTATTTCCCTAGCCAAGCTTAACTTGGAAAACGTTATATCTCCAAGTTAGCGCAATTTTGCTAAAATGATATTTCATATAATCTGGAGCCAAAGCAATTGCCGACTGACTTGGTTTCTGATCAGGCTCACATCTGTTGCCAATTATAGTCATTAAACAAAATCAATATAATAGAAAAGCTGCACATAGGGGACCATGACCACATTTCAACAATTCTTACTATCCAGCGTTATTTTATTTTTAGATCAATTGTCAAATAAACACCATTAAAACTCATATGTGATTTTAAACACAAAATCACCTTTAAGAAGTCTATTGTATAGACAAAACGTCGAAACTTTGGTATACAGGGCTCCCTCTCTATAATGACACCCAATGGGAGACACATATTGTGTGTGTTGTTCGGAGGGAGTCGTTATAGGGAGGGACAATTTAGACTTGACTTACATTTGCAAATAGCTTGATTCCAGATCAGACACCGCGTTACACGGCGTTTGATCCGGTTTCAAACTGTTTGTCACTCTTTATTGTATGTATTCTATCAAAATGCCCACTTATATATAACTTACAGAAAAAACAGCAGATGACAATTCTAAGCAGACGATATTGCAGCAGTAAAAGCGTTAAACATAATTGGCCTATTTATAGTCCAGGACAGATACGGTTTTACCTCAAACAAATTGCAAAAGAAATGAAACTATTTCCATTATGTAGATATTAGACAAATAAGGCTTATGTAAAAAATCGCCATAAAAATCCGGTGCGGTTTACGAAATATTCGCGAAAATATATGCCCATCTATTCTACAATTCTGCTGGCTGACGTGAGCCACCATACCTGCGTAATTGTCCCCGGATGTTAAGCACCGGAAGATGTTAAATAAGATGTAGGCACTCGGCATTTTCTAGTGATTTCCATAGTTTAATTAAAAGGTAGGTAAAAACATCAAATAAAGAATGAAAATTACAAGACAATGTTTAATTCCACCTTATTCTAAGCGCACAGCCTGATTATTAGCATATGCGGTATAAACACCCGAAGGCGTGTAGTTTACTAACTTTTGATGACGTCATTATAACATTTACTATTGATGACGTCACAATAGTATTTGTATGTCCAGAACACCTTCTATAAATCAAGATTCTGGTATTTGCATGTGTTGTAAATACAAAACATGTTGATAGCATTGTATATTATGAACTTCTTTTATTGTATTTGCTTGTTGTTGATAAAACTAAAAGAAATAAAATGAATTTCATTACTGACGTACGGTTTTTTAAAAATATCTACGGAAGCCCATTTTGGCCATAAGATGGCTACATTT
Organism: Gari tellinella; assembly: GCA_922989275.2. Taxonomy (NCBI): domain Eukaryota; kingdom Metazoa; phylum Mollusca; class Bivalvia; order Cardiida; family Psammobiidae; genus Gari; species Gari tellinella. The sequence goes on along the minus strand of OV277869.1, from coordinate 40,178,217 downwards.
ATTATTTGTTCTGAAGTACTTTTTCGCGATAATAATGTGTTTTTAAAAGTAATTTGGTCACTCAATGTACATGAGATCACTATTATGTCTGCCTGAATGTCCAAATGTCTGTATTTCGGTATGTCTGTCCATCACACACTCTTTATTTATAGTGATATGAGAGAAAACTTGGAATCCCTTGTCAGTTGTTTAATAGGCTATCCTCCGAAGATCTTCGGCACAACAACAATATCCGCTATTTTGATTATGATATTCATATAGGGTAATGTAATAGGATATACCTGTTTTAAGTATAGTTCCTTAAAAAAAATCAGGGTATCGAACTTAGCTGTGCACATTGGCCTTACTTTGGTTAAAAGATACAGTAGATCTAGATTGTAAGTAAAATCTTGACACGTAGTGATCGCTACTCTGACAACTTGTCAGTCTGTTTGTCTCTGTATCTGTCTGACCGAGTGTCTGTCCACCATACTCTCTTTATTTTTCAAGCAGGTAACACTTGTGTTTCCAATACCTTGTTTAATAGGCTATTATCCAAAGGTCTTCGGAAAAACAATATATTTTATTATGATATGTTTTAAGGGTACTGCATTTTGCTATCTCTGATCTAATTACATTTCCATAATTTTTTCAGAGTATAGAAATGAGCTGTGTTCATAGTCTGTAATTATGTTAAAGAACACTATGGTATTCCTATTGGTCAATCGATTTTCAACTGATGGTGAAAGAATGTTCTGTTTACAAAAGAAACCCCTTTTCGTTCAAAGAAGGATCATTTCTTGACAAATAGTGCAAACAAGCAAGCTTTCATTGATCTTCTTGCTGAAACACTTCAAACTATCGGGTGTGAAGTGGTTCATGCCAGGGCTGATTCTGATGTGACAATTGTGAAAACAGCCGTCGAATCTTCATATGGACAACCAACAACATTCGTCGGTGAAGAAACGGACTTGCTCGTTCTCTTGTGCTACCATGCCGATCTTCAGACAATTGACATTATCTTTCAATCAGACAAAAACTCTATTTCAAACCGAAAGCTGAAAATTTTGAGCATTCAGAAAACCAAGAAGGTTCTTGGTTTGCAAATGTGTTATCCTTTCTGCCTTACACGCCTTTACTGGATGCGATACAAATTCGCGCATTTTCGCAATTGGGAAAGAGAAAACTTTGAAAAAGGTATAGTCTAGTGAATTGTTACGGACAGCATTTGCAGAATTTCAAGAACGAACATCCCGAGAACAAGTGACCAATGTTGTTGCACTGTACAACGGATCAAGCTTCAGCGACTTGAACACCTTACGCTTGCGCCTTTTCACTGAGAATAGTTTGAACACTGCACAGATACACACACTGCCACTAACGTCATATACAGCTAGATACCACTGTCTCATCTTTAGACTCGAAAGTGAACTGAAGTAGCCGAAATGGACGCAAAACTTTGGGGATAGAAGTTGGACAACGGACTAGATCTATATGTTTCTGTTGAAACAGACATGCCACCAGCTCCAGCAGAACTTTTTGCTATACTCATGCATAAAGCATTGGCTTCAGTGTTCCGTTGTGTGAAAATAATACAGAGGTCCCAGCTGCTCTTATATTCCTGAAAGTGACTTCAGTCTGGAATATAATATATAAACCTATATACAAGCCACATGAATGAACTCTTTCATAGTGTATCGGAAATTGGGCGACTCAAAGTCACACCTGCATGACTATTGAAAACAGTGTACATATACATATATATGAACACGCAATATGTGTTGGTTACCTAAAATCATGCTGAAATATGACTATCAGTGGTCATACAGATGTGACTTTTAGTCGTCCCGTTTCCGACTACTCAGTGATAGAGTTACTATAGTGCGCAAGCATTAATGGGTCCTTTGAGACGTGTTTAACCAGACCGCCAGTCTGATAAAAAAAATCTATACATTCAAATAGAACTGTTTTCATTTAATATTGTTTCTAATAACATAACCTAGGGTGCGAGCGGTAAATAACACTCATTGTTTATTTCTCGTGTATAAAAAGTGGTTTAACTACGCACATGAGGTTGTCTCGCTAAAATGTGCATCACTACGCGCTGTCAAAAATGTGTAAACAAATATAGTGGCGGTGATCGAGTGGCTATAGATTGGAAGGGATAGGGGGTGTTTACTCTCATGGTTTATCCTGAATGAGTAGGAATTTACCTTTGAACTACCTTTTGCATGTTTACTCAATTGAGCGGTCCATCCACGAGCCATTCATTGCCTTATATAGGGCAGCTACCAAGCTTAAATAAGTATCGATGTGGTATAAATAATATTGTCACATTATGTTATAAATAGAATCTAACATTCGTACTCATAATGTATTTGATTTATAAAACTCGTCTTTTAGTAAACGATAAAAACTCGGCAAGACTCGTTTTTATCATTTTCTCAAAGACTAGTTTACTTATGAACGTTCCTGTAAGATCCTATATTTATATCTGTTCTAACATGTAGATCTATATCAGAAGCTATATTAGGGGCGTAGCTAGCGATACGCACTTATGCACGTGCGTAACATCAATTTGAAAAATGAACAATCAAACATGGACAAAAATGGCATTGTAATCGATGGCTAGGGGGTGGGATGGGGGTAGACAATAATAATAATAATATTATTATTAATAATGATAATAATAATAAAGACTTTATTTAACGAGAGAACTCATTTGGTAAAGACCAATCTTCCATGAGGCCCTCAACATATATACCGGTACATAAAACAAAAGGCATTTCATACAAAACATTAATGTCGAAATCTCTCCAATCACATTTCAGAGCTCACAATTCCGTTTCTAATTTCCATTTATCTCCCGGGGGAGGACGCCTGGACCCCCACCAGTAGGCCTACTTGTCAAGTTCAATATTCAGAAACTCAAAAAGTTAGTAACTACAAGGTCGGCAGCCTAGCTAAAACGTATGTAGTGCTACATTACCTCTTGGTTGTGTAAAAATGGAATACCTTTAGCAGAATTAAAGGTTCGTCCTAAAACAATTATGTATAGATCTGATATAAATGAACTTTTAAAAAAATTAGATGGTTCACACAGATAGTATTCACTATTCAGTGCCACAAAACACAATTCAGAGCTCACGAATTTCAGTTCTTATTTCCATTTTTCCCTGGTGTAGGTCAGCCAACATTTGTCAATCTCAAGTTAAAACTACAAAGTCGGCAGGAATATCTCATTAACAGGGCTGACTTTTTCCGAATTTTCCCAAAATATTGTGATTTTTATCCTTGCAGAGGGTAGCTTACAGCAGACTGAAAGTAAAGCAGAGTGTGCATTAAAGCCCTTTCTGCTTTAATTTCAGTCTGCTTTAACTAATCGTGCTTGAAAAATAGAAGATTTGGAAATCTTAGGAGTTTGCAAGATCAACTTATGGCAGCCCTGCATAAAGAACTTTATTATGTCTTATATAAGGGAGCTCTGAACAAACGTGTATTTTATCATACAGATCGTACTCAGTGCCCCAAACCCTCAAAACACACTCTTCAGAGCTCACCATTCCAGTTCTAATTTTTCTTTTTTTTTTGTCCGGGGGAGAATCCCCATCCCCAACCTAGCGTTTGTCAAAAACAAGATTCAGAATCTCAAAGTAGATCTAGAAAACTACAAAGTCAGAAGCCTAAAAAATATGTTTAATATTTCTAATAGTAACGGAGCTTTGAAAAAAAATTGTATGGTTCACATACATCGTATTGCCTAAAGCTCTCCAAACACTCTTCATAGCTCACCATTTCAGTTCTTGTTTTTCATTTTTCTCGCGGGGGAGCCTCCGCCGTCACCATCAGGAGGGGGACAGACCTGCCCCCCCCCCCAGATGTGCCTAAACATTCATTAAAATCTGGTTACGCCCATGTTATATAGCGCCTGTTCTTGGTTTAAACTTTGTGTATAGCAGTAAGACTGGAAAGGTTTGTTTATGTTTTGTGATTCTCAATTCATTATCAAGTATAGTCTAGCTGCAGTGGAGAAAACGTTATTATTTCACAATAAGGGCTTTCCCTATTGCAATAAGTTGGGATACAGATCAGACGCCGGGTAATTCGGCGTCTGATAAGACTCAAAACAGTTTGCCACTCATATTGAAATAAATAGATCTAGAAAGAAATTTAAAAAAGTGTAATTTTGTTCACTTCAGTGTTTTGCGTTATATAAATTAATGTCAAGGTCAAATTTAGATTGTGAAGGTCATGTAGTGCATTTCAACGTGTATGGTTTTTTTATTCTTTACTTAGACTGATTCTGCATTATATTAAGGTGTTTTACCATTTATAATGGTTGTAAGTGTTTTCCAATAATAGAACAGTGTGTCACTTCTGAACGACTTTTGTTATTTTTTGTCAATTTATTACTAACTCGGGTACCATTTTACAGGTGAAAAAAATCCAATTTGCGCACATACTATCAATGGCGATTTTTAATACATGATAGAACACATCTTAAAGGATCCAAATATGTTAACCGCGTTTCTTTTGCAATTTGTTTTAGGTTTGGCGAAATTTTCACCTATCTGTCCTGGACTATTAGGGAGCTGCGGCAAGGGTATTGTAAGGAGGAAGTCAATGTTAGGAGGGACGTTGTAGGGAGGGAGCACTGTAACAAAATCCAGTCAACTGTAACCTGTCTTGATCGTTCGTTCTACTCCTGTTTGTTTTCTTCATTATTTAGGGATTCCTTCACACTACAGTGCTCCTTACCTACAACGGCCCCCAACAACGACCCCCTCCTTACACTAAAGTTTGCCGTTGTTCCCCGAACAAGACATTTATGTGTAACACTTGAACTTTTGCAATGTCGTCTGCTAAAATTGTCGTCTGCTGTTTTTCCTCCAAGTTACACAGTAGTGGACTTTTAACATAAGAATTGGCTTACATTTTCAAACAGCTTGAATCCAGATCAGACGCCGTATGAAGTTAGCAAAGTCTGAACTTTCCCTCCCTATAACAATATTCCCCGAATAACGCAACAATATTTGTCTCCCATTAGGTGTTGTTGTAGAGAGAGAGTACTGTATCGTGCAAAGTGACAAACAGCGCATACCCAACTCAGAGGGTTCATGCAAGGAATCCTTTATCTCAGACTATCCTGTTTGTAAAAAGACGCATTTACTTCATGGAATTGAGTTAAAATGCAAACACAGAAGATGTGGAAGAGGTGGAAGAACAATCAGTATTGATGATCTATGACAAGTCAGGGGCCCGTTTCATAAAACTTTGTACGACAAATGTTGTTGTTAGTCAGATTATAAAAGTCTCAATTATCATTTATAGATAGAGAAAGTAGAAATTAAATTCACATCCTTTACTATATGTCCTTGCAATGCGCTTGCATTTTGTTTGCATTTAAACGGGAAATACTTTCGACGAAGTTTTTGTCATACGAAGTGTTATGAAACGGGCACAAGATGAGTAGATAAAAATCACATTTTACGAAGTTAGAGAAACATATTGGTGCCTTGCGACAAATATGGAATATCCTAGAAAAAAAACTCAAAAGATTCATACACGGTAACATTTTAAGAATACTAACTAGTGAGTTTTGAGTTACGACCGTTTTTGTCGTACGAAGTTTTATGAAACGGGCCCAAGAAGAGTAGGTAAAACTCACATTTTACGAAGTTAGGAAAACATATTGGTGCCTTGCGACAAATATGGAATACCTTAGAAAAAAAAACTCGCAAGGCAAAGTGTTTTGGGTCCCAATAGGAATAATATTGAGAGGTAGACCAAATGAAACAAAAATCAGAGCTGTGAAATAAAAACTAAAAAAAAAACCCAATAACTAGAGCTTTGGTCATCTCAATATATTGGCTAGGGACAGGATGAATCATTAGACTTTGATGCGCATCATTGTGCAAAACTATATATTTAGTACACAAGTAATTCACAATAAGATGACAAACCGATTGCGATCAAGATAAATCGCAAGGATTTTCAAATGGTTGTAGTTTTCAACATGTCACTGTATTCCGTTTGCGTTTCTTTTGCGTTTAACTATTTCACTCTCAATGACGCTTTAAAGTTTGTTTTCAAACAGTTTGGGCCCTGATCAGACGCCGCGTAACGCGGCGTCTGATCAGGGCCCAAACTGTTTGACACTTTTATCGATATTTATTAAGTCATAAAACCTTACATCTAACTTTGAAACGTGTCTTGCAGACACCACTACTGAATCAGACGACATAAAGCGGTAAAGGCGTAAAAATATCCTGTATAATTTGATCATGAAAGGGTTAAACGGGAAATATGATTTTCTCAACTGTACATGCCTCATTGGTACAGTACTGAACCTCATTAAATTAACAATTGTTGCGATTCGCTTGCAATTCGATGGCAATTCGCTTGCAATTCGATGGCGATTCGCTTGTGAATATCTTCCAACGCAATTAACGCGTTAAGTTTTGTTGAATTGTGTATCTCCCCAATATTCGCAAATATGCCTTCGTTGATGTTTTTCAATTCCATTTTTGTCACAACCGCTTCGGAAAATCGCGTGAACGACTCAAGCACATGGTTTGCTTTTTGAAGCGCCCGATTCGATGGCGATTTGATGACAATTCGATGGCAATTCGCTTGCGATTATCAATTTAATTTAATAAGGTTCAGTACTGTAGTCCGAATATCAATAAAATCATTATCTTTGATGCATGTTCTATATTGTTTTGTTATGACGTAAGATCAAAGTAAAATGTTTATAAATCGTTTGAAGAATCACAACAGTTATTTCTTTCAATCACGAAGTCTTGCATTATTTATCTTTTGAAAGGCGAAGCAAACTTTTTATTCTGTCTATCTTACTAGAAACAAAGCCAGGGTTTTGACGATTTTGACGAATTTGATGTTTTGAACATGTCAGAGAGGCCCAGTTGCTTGGTTTGTTATCTGACTTCAAACTGTTTGCAATTGATATAACTGTCATAACGAAATAATTTATTGGGAAAGCATAAATGTATTCCCCGAGTCTTAACCTACAGTTCATAAATATTATATGTGTTCTGCCTGCAGCAGATTCATTCAAAAGCGAAACAATTGTTCAGTTTAAAGCGAGTTTTGTATTGATAGCCATATATCAGGCTTTACTCAAATTTGACCAAGTAAATGCCTGAGAACGATCGACGTCGACGCGCATTATAACTTTGGTATCACGGCAATTATCTGTACAGTGTGCACGCATACTTGCTTCCCTTTTGTCAGCTAAACGAATGGTATTTCAAGTCATTAATAATTTAATGTAATCTTGTTTTCATGAGGTTTCAACAAGATTGGCAGAATGAAGAGGATGTTTTATCACATAACTTGAGGTCAGGGAGTGGCATAAAGCCATTATATAAATATCCGGGTTCCCCTAGTGAAATATCGGTTATTTTGGTTCCGGCCAAACCTGTTCGTCCACAAGCGCTGTATGTATCGGGAAACTGAATGTGCATGTCTACATCTACATCTACATGGTTACGCTGAACTGTCATAAAATCTGACAATACTGCAGCGGCGCACAGACAGAAAAATAAAGAGAAGGATAGAAAAAGTTAAAAAAAGACACGGACAAGAAAACTGAAGAAATGCACATACAGACAAAGTAAGAAAAAGAGAAAGTGTCACCAAAACCACGTTCAACGCATCTGAGTAAGACCAATCCAGCTTGGGAGGCCCTGCTGGGGTACGAAACCCCGCTGGCACAGCTCCTACTCGTCATGTGAGTCTACCGGTGGTTGGCTTAGTACATTTAAATGGAAAGGGTGGAGAGCTCCTTCTTGAAACATGCCAAAGAAGGATCCTCAGCTGCAGTGGCTGGGAGTCTGTTCCACACTGGAATGGAACGCGGGAAAAAGCTGAACTAATGACAGTCAGAAGCGGTGCTATGGGTAGCAAAACGCAACTTATGTGCTGCTCTGGTCCGCGATGTGGACGCCTGGATATATGTGGACGATGTAATGTCAACCAGGTTGTTGATGACATAACATCACAAGTTGCTGTTTCTGACGTCTGGCTTGGAGCGTGTCCCATTGGAGGTGCTGCAGACAGACAGAGCTGCAATAATCCAGGTTGGAACAGACTAGGGCGATATAGGCGGAGGTCTTGGTTTCTTCACTGGTCTTTTGTAGGTTTCTCTTCAGAAAGCCAAGCATACTATTTGCCTTCTGCACCTTCTTGTTAATATGAGTGTTCCACCCCATGTTGGATTGTATGAATATTCCAAGATACTTGGTGGACGACTCCTCTGCCAATGTTGTTCCCTTGAGGGTGTAGCCACATACTCTAGGAGATTTGGACCTAGTAACTCTTAGAACACTGCACTTTTGGGGGTGAAAATCTATGCCCCACTTGGATTCCCATTGTGTGAGAGTGTGCAGGTCTTCTTGCAGGAGCTGCTGGTCTTCATCTGTTCTGACCTGTCTGTATACTACGCAATCGTCGGCGAAGAGGCGGACTGGAGAGTTGAGGTTTTCAGGCAAGTCGTTGATAAATAGTAGGAAAAGGAGGGGGCCCAGGACAGAACCCCGCTTACCACTGGTGCTTTATCCGATGAATCGCCTTCCACCAAGACTTGTTGTGTCCTTCCCTCTAGAAATGAGGAGATCCAACGATGAGTGGAGCCAGAGATACCATAGTGGAGAATCTTCCGCAGCAGTCTTTGATGTGGAACCCTGTCGAATGCCTTGGAGAAATCCAACACGATCATGTCTGTTTTGATACGTTTGTCCAACGAGAAGGTTAGCCCGTGTGCCAAGGTAAGAAGCTGAGTCTCGCAGCTTCTCCTCGCTCTGAATCCGTGTTGACAGTCGTGCAGAATTGAATGTTGGTCCAGGTGATTGAGGGTGTTGCTCACGATAACTTGTTCAAGTAGCTTGCAACAAAGACTGGTGAGGGAGACTGGTCTGTAGTTCGCTGGGTCTTGACGAGAGCCTTTCTTAAAAATGGCAGTCACGTTGGCATGTCTCCAATCATCAGGCACACGTCCTTCCCTAAGTGACTGTTGGAAGACAAGAGTTAACAAGGGAGCGATGCTATCAGCGCAGTCTTTCAGGGTCCTTGCTGAGATGTTGTCGGGACCCGATGACTTTCGCGGGTTCAAGCTGTCAAGTAGCTTTCTTACACCCTGTTCCTGTATGATAATGTCGTCCATGGCCGGATAGGGATCTCCTTCTTGGACAGGAATGCTGGTCTGGTCCTCTCTGGTGAATACTATGAGGTTATTTAACAGTGTTGAGTACAATACTGAATTCTATTGGACGAGTACACAGCAGTCATAACCATATTTGGACGAGGTGATAGCCGAGTCCAATATGGATTATGACTGCTGTGTTCGAGTCCAATTGATTTCAGTATTGTACTCAACACTGTTAAATTACCTCTTTATTTCACACCATAAAATTATAAAATGACAAAAGAAACCACATGCATTTTTTCCTATTCATTCTAGCCTAGCATTTGACTTCGAAATTTACAGAGTTCCTTCCCTACACCGGCCGTCCCCTTACAACCAGTAGATCTATTTCAAATCTATAATCGTCTATACGTATCATATTGCATACTTTTCTGCTCTATATCTAATTTTTAATCATTTACTCCATCAATATACTCTTTTTAAACACATTAAAGGTGTAAGAAGTCTAACAAAGGGCAGTTTTATAACGAACTTTATGAATTACCTCCCTTTAATAGTGAAGAAACACCTAATTTTATTCCTCAAAAGCATTTTTATATTTTTTATTTTGTTTGTTATCATTATAAAACTTACTCATGTTTAGAATTTCAGTCCAATAAGGCATAAATTATCTATATGCATTTTGAAAACTTACATTCGGATAAACAAAAATTATATTCATAACTTGGAAAAAAACCTTAAAACGTCAAAAACGTTATTTACTGCATATGGCGTTTGAACGTTAACGCGCCAAAACGTTTACAGCATTTTGTTTATAGTTACGTCATTAAATTAGATAGATATTGCAAATGTAAGCCAGATCTTATTTTTCCCTCCCTATAACGTCTCGCTCCGAGCAACACACACAATATGTGTCTCCAAGTGGGTGTCGTTGTAGAGATGGAACACTGTATAGCAGACAATGGTGAAATACCAAGGGAAGTAACTCTTGATAGAGTGTCGGAAGACTTGTCCAGTCCAATATGAAAATGATATTGATTTTCTGGATCCGAGTCCAATATGAGAAAAAGGTGGCCTTCTGGGATAGCTTTTTTACGTTTCCGGTACAATATAGGTTTCTCTTGTACCGTCACGTGGTAGAAAGAGGGGCTTTCGATTGGTTTAATCTATGTAGGTGTGAAATAAAGATTTATACTGCTCGTTTAGGATATTGGCCTTGTCTTGAGCACCGTTAAATAAGCGACCTCTGTCTCGCAGGGGGGAGATACCAGTGTTGTCTTTCTTCAAGGAGGATATGTAATGCATGTATATAAAATAATACGAATGGTAGTCATAAAAGACAAAAAGGGAGTTTAATGCATGACACAAGTGATATAGAAGAGTCCTATAGGAGTTTTCTGTAATAGTGTTGTCATGTTTTAAGAAGCTTTATATGTAATATCAATGCGCCGTCATGACTAGTCGGTGAAGCGGCAAAACAAATGTTGGGACTGAAAATATTTTTTGTTCCATTTTGGTGAGTATGGTTTTCAGAGGTAGAAACAGAGAGAGGTTACAAACAGCATTCATTCTACAACCTGTTTATTTATGCCCTTTTCATTTATAATGTTAATCTCCCATAGGCCACCGTGACATAAAAATACTGTCAGAGCCAGCGGGAAAAATTAACCGTCGGAAAAATACTGTCTCCCGCTATCATATATGTCGTAAATGACGTCAAAACGAAAATGACGTCAAATCCACGTAAACGCGCCAGAGCGTCACTTTAGATATCGTCAAAACTTGGTTCTACAATTTGAAGTATTTTGAAGTTTTAAGTTGACTAAAAGATGCAAATAAACAGTCAGATCCGAAAACGGAAACATATATGCATGGTACACGTTTGTTGATATATAATAGGTAGATACAGCTTAGAGTTTTTATAATTCCGTAAAATTCCAATCTGTTTTATAAACAGTGAAATTCATTATGAATGGCATGCTGATCTAGTAACCTTCATGATTCCAGCCAGTTTTAGAAAATATGTAGATTTTCAGGTTAAAGCTCGGAGTTTTGGTATAATAAAATAAATATCACATGGAACACAGGATGCCAGTAAACTTGTCAATTTTCGGAATAATACTGTCAACCTCGTCTTCGCCTCGGTTGACATTTTCCCCCCGAAAGTTGACAATTTTACTGCCATCCTGTCAGACATGTTATATTTATATACTGTACAGGGATCTCTTTACATTATTTTCAAGCATTAAAAAACAATGAAATAGTTCCCCTGAGAGAGCCCTCGGACAGGTAATGCACTGTTCATCATAAGTTTTCCCTCCCTAAACCAAAATATTCAACTTCAACGGGGTATCATTGACAAACTTGAGGAGTCAGTTTGGAAACAACAGCATTGTCCGGGTTAACCCTTTAACCCTCAATAACGTCATAAAGCGCTTTTGTGAACATTTTTAATCCTGATCACACGCCACATAACGCGGCTTTTAATCTGGATCAAAACTGTCTTCCACTTGTTTTTGAAATTACGTCAGTTTTGTTGCCTTAAATATCACTTTGAACGGACAATGTAGAGAACAATATTAAAACCGACGACAATATGGCGGTGAAGGGGTAAGAATCTCACGATATATTTGATGATGAAAGGGTTAATGTTTCCTTTTTAGTAAATTATCTGCTCGTCATGATCTTTCTTTAGTAATAGTTTCAGACAGAATACGTCATCAAAACAACCTTTGATTTAGTATATTAACATTAAAACATTTTTATACAATCTAATGCTTTATGCTTATAACTTCCAAAGATTAATGCAATTTTATAGCGACAATGAAATGGAATGGTATATGGTTAAAAAGTAAATTCCGTCGACTGAGATAAGTGAAAATAAATCGGTTTCAAAAGGCAATGAACTATTTCATAATATAACCGGGCGAATGTAGGAATAATCTTTAACTGATGACACACCTGCGAGATGGTAGTAATTAAAAAGGGCTTGCAATCTTTCATTCTAATTCACTTTGTGATAGTGACACACTGTATGTCTTCAAGAGGGATGTTCGCCAAAAAAGAAAATTCTTTCTTTGAATTAAACTACGCAACAATATTAAGCAGGTTAGTACATATTATATAAAATATTTCTTCTGGTTTACAGTGAATAAGATATTATTCTTTCCAAATGAACACGTTTATGCTCAAACTATTTTTCCCGTTAAAAACAGTTTAAGGTCAATTCAAATGCCGAGTAACATTGTTTTTGATCTGGCTCCTAACTGTTTGCTAGTCAGATCGAAAAACTAGTCAGAGTTGTAAAAAACATGTCATTTTCTATATTTTACTGCAATGTTCCGTTACGTTTAAACGGGAAAGAATAACGTCTTCTCGGTTGTAGTTTGGAGATTGAATTTGGATTTCGAGTAACTCGACGTCTGACTAGGCTCCAAACGGTTTGCAACTAAGCATTTATCAATTATCTTCAATATTAAAAACAATATTGATTCTACGTTTAATTGATTTGTGGTTGCATCTAAAGTTTCTTTTACAGTGGAGAAGACGCTATTTCCGTTTGAACGCAAACGAAATGCAAACGGATTGCAATAAGTTATTAAGGAAAATTACAACTCTTTGACAATTCTTACCATTTGTTCAAATCTAAGCGGCAAACAGTTTTAAGCTTGATCAGACGCCGGGTGACCCGGTGTCTGATCTGGCTCCAAATTGTTTGCAATGGAAATAATCGTCTAAGCGTAAACGTGTTTATTGGGAAAGAATAACGTCTTCTCTACTGTAACGGGAAACGATAACGTCTTCTGAGTGTCACTAAAGATCAACTAAAATATAACAATCATCTTATTTATATCTTCTAATTTTTAAAAAAATATTATTTCTAAGTTTGATTGCAGCGCAACTGCAGTTAGATTTAATTTAATCGGGAAATGATAACGTCTATTTCCTTCTGCACTTTCACAGTGCTTATTTGTACATTTGTAGGTCATCGACGGAATGCTGCATTCAGTGCTATAAGGATGACGTATGTAAGTCGGTGAACTTCACTCCTAGTAATGGCACGTGCGAAATGAACAACAGGAACCCATTTGAGTTTCCATACAGCCGTGTTCAAACTACGGCGAGTAAAGATTTGTATCACCGTATAGTTGGTATGGAAATATTTCAAATGATACATGTATAATGGAGAAGACTTTATTATTTGCCAACAAGCGGGTTAACCATTCTTATTACATAACTTGCGGTCTGGGAGTGATATAAAGGCGTTATATAAATATCGTAATCGACTAGTGAAATATCCTTTTTTGTGCTCCGTTCAAACATGTTCTTCCGAAAGCGCTGCATGTAGCGGGATACATGTACCAAATGACGTCATTTGCGATAAATAATGAGCACTCATTTTTAAGATCCTCTATATATGCATTGCTAACAGGCATATTAATTTAGTCAACTCGTTTATTAAAAATGATAAATATTGAGCACTCATGTAAGATCCTCTCTATATGCATTGCAAACAGTTTAGATCCAGGTCACACTCCCAATTATTACCTAATGCTCTATATAACATGTAATTCGTTAGTTTTGACTGTTTTGCTGTGTTGTTCTGACGTTGGCTTATCCGGGGGCAATGTTATTAACTATTGACCGCTAGAACGAACTGTTTCCCCTGCGCGAAAAAGATGCGTAGAAGTTTTAAAATCAGTGGCATTGAGAAGTTGTCCGGTACCCGGGATTGCCGCATTGTAATGAAACAGTATTGAATAATTGCCATTGATTGTTTGTCTGGTGAATGTTTAATACTTTATTTCATGCTTTATTATTATTTATAATAATACTATAATCATTAAGACGAGTTCGTAATACACATCAACGTTATCATTTACATGTATACCGAAAACCAACACGGACACGAACATTACAATAATGTGCGGATGTAAACATGCAAGCGCTTACAGGTCTGAGAAAGACGCTATCGGCCTCGAGCAACAGTTCGAAAGTCTTCCCTGAACTGTATACTGTTTACCATTCAGTTTTAAAAACATAGCATAGTCAAATAGTCGTCACTGTCTACACTTTTAATGGAAAATTCCAGTTTCCAATCAATCTAGTATGTGTTTGCTTTCTACTGTCATTTTGTCAAATAGTTGTTATTTAGTATATTTTATTGCAATGCGTTTGCGTTTAAACGGGAAAGAATAACAACTTCTCCACTGTAGCTTTCAAAAATGTTATTTAAGTAGTTTGATTGCTTTATGGTTGCATTTAATTCCATTTATACATTGAACCCTACAGACGAGTAACATACTTCAGCCGATAATGCTTAAGAGCCACTGTGTCGCAAAAGCCTACTGGAAAGTGTCATTGACTCGTAGTTCTAGGGTCGTGGGTTCGAATCTCAGTTCAGTTTTGTAAACGTCGGCTTCTTTTCCTTTTTTTCTTACTAAAACAAAGCAGTAAACGTTTTGGTAAAAAACCACTTGCTGCTGATCGCTGCTTAACGAAAAAGCAAAGTAACATAAAGTACTTTCTGTGAATATGTTTTCATAACGTGATTTTGCTATAAGCACTTCTTTTGGAAAACCTTTCGGAAAGTTTTCTCTGTAAGTTTCCTTAGGCAAGTACCACTGTACTTTTATTTTATATAAATTCATGAATGTCATGGTTTATATGCGTCTGTTTTACTTTGGTTAAGCAGCAAGGGCTTCTTTACCTAAACGTTTACTGCTTTATTTTAGTAGAATAAATAATTATACACTAAACAACAAACCTGAAGCCGACGTGCCTGGAATCCAACCCACGACCCTAGCATTACGAGTCAATGACACTATCCACTAACAATGGCTTTTGATTATCGACTGAAGTATATTTCCTGAAGATTTCATTGATCTATAAATAAAGTATACGGAAACTTCCGATGGTACCAACACAAATTGACGGAAAGTGAGACGCCGGGTTACTCGGCGTCTGATCTGGCTCCAACCTGTTTGCAATGGCAAAAACGGTTTTAGCGTGAAGTTTATGCGTTTATAGGTAAAGAATAACATATATACTAAGACGAAAAAGAAACACAGGGTACATGAAATATTCAATATTTAATTTATTACGTGGCCTAAATTTATGAAAATCGGTAAATTTAAAATCTTGGCCAATGTCCACAATTTCCGGTGGATACAATTACGCAATCTCGTTAAAGTTCGCCGTACGCGGGGAAGGTGTGAAAATGAAAAATACCTGTGTGAAATTTTGATGACGAGATACTCAATTGCCAAAATCAGTAAAAGGTGTACTTTTGAAGTTAACACATTGATTTTCAGATTTAAAAACTGCTTTCAACATTTTCGAAGTATGGTACGCTTAACCAAAGTTCAAAGGGGCAAGCTATTGCACCCCTTTTGGTGCGTCGAGGCTGACCACAGGCTGTTGTTCAGTTCAAGGTGCATTTCTCGGCTATAGAACGTCTTGTCAGACGCATGCGAGAGACGGAAAACCTTGCAGACCGACCGCGAACGGGAGGTCCGTACGTCACGAAGTCACGTTAGGACACGACTATCTACCAAGCCCACCGGCGCAATCGCAACTGTACTGCCAGATAAACCACTGATAACACGTTAGGCAATCATAGCCGACATCCATGCCGACACTGTACAGAACTGGTTACGCGTCAACGGTCTGCGAGCCTAACGTCTCTACGTTGGTTTGTCACTTGACGCTCAGCGTCGCGCACGCTGTAGAGCGTGGTTAGCGGCACATTCGCCCCAATACTTTCCACTGATGTAGTGGCGACAGGTTCTCTGCACCGCCGAGTCCCGATTCACCCTATATCGATCAAATGGTCTACGTCATGTCGTTAGGAACGCTTCGCTGATGCATGCGTTATCGAGAGCGATAGGTTCGGCGAATGATATGTGCGAATATATATATCCGATGTATCCCTGATACCTATTCACCATTATAAACTATTATGTACTAAAAATAACTCGGAAAGGTCAGAAACAATCGGATAATACTGTAAACTTATATTTTCAAGATCATTGTCCTGATGCATGGGACGGGTATCATAACAATTGTTACTACGTTGCTAGCCAGCCAAGAACCTGGGAGCAAAGCCAGGATAGCTGCAACTTGATGGGAGCCAATTTGACTGACATCGCAGATGAGTTTGAAAATAATTTTGTAACAGATTTGACAACGGCTCACATTGGAAATGCCTACGGTGTCTGGATTGGTCTGAACAATATACATAATAATGACACTCAACAAGTTTGGGCGACTGGAGCAATTGTCCAATATACAAAATATGGAACTGGTGAGCCAAACAATATGGGGGGAAACGAAAACTGTGTTACTTTAGGAGACATAGGGGCTTGGAATGATGCACCATGTCACTTTGAACTTGCAAGTGTGTGTAAAAAGAAATCTGATTGACTTGTGTTTTAATATTTGACACTAACCTTTTGTTTTGTTGAATATAGGACGGGGAATTAAGGATAAAGTGTTACCTCCCTACAACGGCTCTCCCAACAATGAGTTTCTTCCTACAACAACGCTTGCCGCTGTTCCCCAAACAAGACCATTATGTATTACACTTTCTGCTGCAATATTGTCTGCTTAAAGTTATCGTCAACAGTTTTTCTCAAAGACACATACTAGATGTACTGACAGAAAAATACATAATGATGAGAGACAAACAGCATGAATCAAGACCAGACGCCGCGTCACGCGGCGTCTGATCTGTATTCAAGCTGTTTGCACATGTAAAGCAAATTTCCCAACAACACACATTATCTGTATCTCCCATTGGATGTTGCTGTAGAGAGGGGGCATCGTATATGCTTTCCAACTACCGATAATCCTAAACAGTTTAGAGTCTGACCATTATTTAGTAGTCTGCTCAGGGCCGTTTATTATATTTGATCTTTGATAAACCGTCTGTGTGTTACATTCGTTTGCATTGCATATCCATTTATATTTTTTTAAATCTGAAACGAATAGAGTAGTCTCTATGCTATCTGTGTAAATACATGTTTTTTTTAAAAAAAAAATTCGTTTCCAAAATAGTGTTTGTATACCTTTGCATGTGTCGTATGTCATTGTAACTACATGTATTTCTAGAAATAATTAAGTTTCAACTGAATGCAGTTTTAAATGGTGTCCTTGTCTAAAACGGTTTGAATTAGATAACACATACACTTAACGAATCTTCTAAGTGTGCACTTATATATGGTATCACATATCCGGCGCTAATGACCAGATCGTGTTAAAACTTTGCAGAAATCAAGAAGAGGAAGAAGAAGAAGAACGTTTATTTGACTTAAATATACAGTTTCTCGTCATAATACATAAATATTTACAATATAACATATAATACAAGGTCAAATTTGATATGTAGATCTAGATCTACTAACTTTCAGCCAGAATTATTTTACATGAAGTAATTTCGAAAATATCACGAGGATGGTGTCTAAAGCATCGATTCATTTTCCTTAGAAGGCATATTTCTTATGGTAATATGTTTACATTATTTAATACAAAGCATATACAAATTTGAACGAAAAATACGAGTGAGTAAAAATAGTTGGTTTCTCAAAGAGAGAGAGGGGACGTATACAGAAACCTCAGGTGCGATTTCCTACTCTTATTCGCTGGTTGTTTCAGAAACCCAGTGTAAAGAACTGATCAATACATTGGGCTTCGGTTTTTATAAAGTCTTATCCGAAGGAATTTGTCGATCAGACAATCTGAGCGATCATAAAAGAAACTGTTTAAAAACAATAAAGAAGAAGAAGAAGAAGAAGAACGTTTATTTGACTTAAACTATACAGTTTCTCGTCATAACACATAAATATTTACAATATAACATATAATACAAGGTCAAATTTGATATGTAGATCTAGATCTACTAACTTTTAGCCAGAATTATTTTACATGAAATAATTTCGAAAATATCACGAGGATGGTATCAAAAGCATCGATTCATTTTTTTTTTTTTTTTTTTTTTTTTAGAATACTAACGTATAGAGAAAGAAAGAGGCAGTCTTTCACACAATTAAGGTCCAAGTGAAACGCCGAGTTACTTGGCGTCATTAATGGACCCGAATCGCTTGAATCAGCCATAACAATTGTTCACCGCGTGCAGAATATTTGACCCAGGCCTAGATCTGCATAAGTTATTTACGAATGATACAAATGCAAACACGATTTAACCCTTACTGTGCGTGAAGCAGGTATATTCTATCTGCGCAAATAGTGTAGACCCAGATCAGAGGGATCATGATGGATCCCACTTATTTAGGTCTTCAATACTTGCAGTAGGGGTTCAGAACAATAAATAGTCGATTAGGTACTGGTCATCATTCCAGAATCTGGAATAGTCAGTTTGCATAATCGGCATAGTAAGGGTTAAGTCTTGCAGAGAGTGACAGTTGTCACCATGAACACATGCGAATCGAGCATACTGCCCGTTTCACTCATAAAATCAATATGTCCAAACGCCCAGTCAATGACCGTGTGGCGTCATCACATCCTGTCCTGTCCCAAACTCATTGATTGGTGCTATTTTCGCGCTTGAATTTAACAACCAATCAACGCTTGAGACACCGATAGTAATAGTATAGATGCCAAATATGGATTATATAGTGCGACGCTAAATGCAAGTTCTGCGCAACCTTTTGCGCAGCTCGGCATCAAGTATTAGTCTTTCCTTCTGTTTTGACTGGGAGCCGAATACACAAATTATGTCTGGCGCTATCAGTTTGGAATAAAGTGATTTAGGACAGAAATCCACATGACAAGTAAGTGCAATTAAGTGTACCAATATATAAAGGACATATATGTTACTAACAATTATAATGTCACAAACCTCAATTGGCAGAATATCGAGATATAGTCACGAGACCACGTGCTGTTTTTGTGTCACACATGTGACAATATCAGGTTACACAGTAGGTCAACACATTTTTTACCAAAACAAAAACAAACACGTTTTTGTCCAACTATAGTAAATTCCTGCGCCAGCTTAAAAGCAAATTGAAAGACAAGCTGAAAGCTTCTAAGGAAACTTTCTACTTCACTTTCACTCAGCTTCAGGCATTCAGACTCGGTTACAAAATCACAGCCGTGTAAATATAGGTCCTTTGATACAATGGACTGTTAATATCCCCAGATTTATCTTGAATAACTATTTGTACATTTTATACAAAGTTAACACAAAACCCGAGTTTCCTCATCTTGGAATCAGATCTTTACATACTATAAACATTATATACAAATATGGATACAGTGCGAATCAAAACATAATTAACGCCCTAGACAAAACAGTTGAGGACATGATCAGTCCCCATGTAATGGCTTCTGTTTTGGTTCAAATACTGCTCACAGACATATTATGAGCAGACACATCATATTATTATGTGCTCTACAATCATAGCAGAGGTAGCCTAAGACAGGCTATAAGTAAAGCAAGACACACCATGTGTACACTCTGGATTACTTTGAACCTGTCATAAGTGGTCACATATCTTCATAACTAGAAGCAAACCATGGTAGGTACCTTGAAGTAGATCCAAAGTAAAGCAGAACACACATTGATGTGCATTCCACTTTACTTTCCATCAACCTTAAGTGATTATCTGTCTTCCAAACTGGAAGTGTACAATCAAGACTAGTTTCCTAGCACCTCACATTAACTCTCCCCTTAATGCAAATGCTTCAAATATGAATGTACTTAAATTCCTTACTGTGGCATTACCATCAGATTTCATTAACTCAATAAACTTATGTACACTAGGATTTCTGTAGTAATAAGGTTTGATATATAAAATTCTGAGAGGTTGATATGCCTCACAGATTAAAGTGAAATGGTATTCATCTTCTATATCTCTTTTGTTACAGATTGTGCAGTACCGCTGGTGGCGCTCTGTTCTGTTTCGAGCATATCGACCAGTTTCAATATGAAGTTTGTGAGATGCTAATCTTAATCTTGTCAATGGGATGCGAAACTTGCTGGTTAAAACACTCAGGTATGGTTCATATGCAAATGTGTTCTTAAAATTTCTGTACAGAGATAGAGAACTAGAATTGTTTACACCATTGACCCATGTCTGTACAAATACATCATAAACTCTCTGTTTGAACAACAAATGAAATGTGTTCAAATTTACAGACTGCGGATTATTCCATACATATGAAAAACCATAATCATTTAGTAATGTCTTAATATTTGATGCCCAGTTTCTATTGTTCACACCTCCGATCATATTACACAACTCATTATACAGTGTGCTAACAACTACATTTTCAGATTGAATTACCTTGGTCCAAAACTTTATCATTCTTGTATATCTATTTATGTACAGTGGGTATCTCCCTAATTCTCCATATACAGCCATGTTACTTGTTGAGCTTTTAACCTGTAAGAGTTGTTTACAAAACTTTAAATGGATTCTTTCAATCTCTTTTGACTTGGAGTAACCCCATATTTCGCATGCATAACTTAGAGTTGCTCCAACAAATGCATCAAATAATTGACACTTAGTCTTAGGGTTCAGCTGGTACTGTTTAAGTTTAGACATCAAAATATTAAGTGCTTTAAGCCCTTTGCCAGCCAGGTACTCTTGATTCAAGGAATAATTTCCTGTATAGTTAAAAATGGTTCCTAAATAATTAAAATCATTTACATTTTCTAAAATACATCCTCCATAACTCCATCTTTCATTTTCCCTTGTACTGCCACGTTTTCTAAAAACCATAACCTTTGTTTTATTTATATTAACAGCTAATCCCCATTTATCACAATACACTTTCAGCATGTCTAAGCTATTCTGCAAGTCCTGTGGTGACTTACCAAAGACGACCATGTCATCGGCAAACAACATCAATATAAAGGTAATATCATCAAAAGAAAGACCACTTGATTCGTCATTCCGTAGATATGTCTCTAAGTCATTTATAAATAGGGAAAAAAGCAGAGGGGACATAACTTCCCCCTGCTTAAGTCCTACTGCACATTCGAAAAATTCCGAATAAGAATTGCACCCCTGTATACAGGATTTTACTTTGTTATACATACTTCTGACAATATTAAGCATTTTACCATTGATACCTAAATTGAATAGTTTAAACCAGAGTCCATTTAAATATATACTATCAAAGGCTTTTTTAAGATCTATGAAAGCACAATACAAGCGGCCTTTCTCATTCAGAACTTTCTGTACAATGGCATTTAAAACAAAAATTGCATCTACAGTGGATCTACCAGATCTAAAACCAAATTGCTTATCACTAAGAACATTATTAGACTCAGCCCAAAGATTCATTCTAGCATTTAAAATACCAGTGAAAATTTTTGCTAGACAACTGACTAATGTGATACCCCTATAATTATTAACATCGTTTATATCGTTCTTTTTATGCAATGGTACTATAATGCCCTCTGACCACTTGTCTGGGAAATGACCCGAATTTAATACAGCATTAAACAAGTCTAACAAATGTACATTTATGATGTCATATGACTCAATAAAGTATTCATTTAATAACCCGTCAATGCCACTTGATTTATTCTTTTTCAAGGATTGAATCGCAGAGGTTAATTCTGCAAGAGTAATGGGAGCATCAAGCTCTTCAAACAAAATGTCACCCAAATCACTGGGATCTGAGTTGCAAAAGTCTTCAGCCTCAGGGACAGTTGTACCATATAAATCATCATTAAGCTTAGAGAAATATTCAAAAAAGTCTTCCAAATTTATATTACCTTGTTTAGATTTCTTCTTGGTAAACAGTTTCCAAAAGTCCCTGGGCTTAGAATGTCTAAGTTTTTCTATTTGCTTTAATTTACTATGCTCAAAACTCCTTTTCTTTTTTCTTACCAGTGCTTTATAAGTTGATTTTGCCTCACACATAATGGTTCTGTTTTGATTAGATTTACATTTGTTAAATTGAAAAATACTTGATTTGTATATTGTCTTAGCTGTAATACATTGGTCATCAAACCAGTCTGCCTTATTACCTAATCTATTGTGATGCTCATATTTGGGCAGTTCACTTCCAGATTTCTGTACCTTTGAAAATAAGGGGTCTGTTACATCTCTAAGTACATTGGTAAACATATTAATACTGTTATTGACAGAGTCTTTACTAGTAGAATCAATATCTTCCACTATAGAGTTCAGTTCAGGCAGCTTCGAAATGAGTTTACTTCTGAATGTATCCTTATACATGTCTCTCCAGTTAAAGTGGGTCCGGCCTGCACCTTGCTCTTTGCTACACTCTGCTGTATCATACATACCACAGTGTATATCAAAGGACAAGGGTGCATGGTCTGACCATTCATTAAAATCATTAACAACGAATTTATTAATCACGTTAAAATCTTTTTCTTGTATTAGAAGATAATCTATTACACTTGAACCTGTTGTGTTAACATAGGTGAAGGAGCCAGACTGATCACTATGTAGACGACCATTGGCGATTCTCATTGATGTAGCTTTACAGAGATCCAAAAGCCTTAGTCCATGTGCATTGGTGCCATTGTCCATTGATGACCGTGGTAATGGATTATCAGGTATATACTCCTCATTATCTAAATAACTTACAGGTCTATCTAAAACAATATAATCATGCCTGGTGTTTCCCACTCTTGCATTAAGATCACCACAAAGTATTACTTTACCCGATTCTTGGTATCGTGTTATGTCTGCTTGTAATAATTGAAAGAAATCACAGTCAATCACATTATATGCTGGAGAGTTTTCGACCCATAAATAAGCCCCTGCTATATAAATATCCTCATCGTTTCCAAAGAACTCTCGGTCAAGTTTCAACCAGATGATTGAGTCATGGACTGATTTTATTACCTTAATTCCCATTTCGAGATCATTCCTAGTGTATACAGCTACCCCTCCACTACATCTCTTGGCTCGCCTATTTTGAAATTTTCTGTAGTAGTTAATACATTTAAAACCCGATATGTCAAAAGCACTATCTTTATCAGCCCATGTTTCGTAGAGAAAAATTATGTCACTTTTACCTAAATATTGTATAAATTCACTGTCTTCCAGTTTGTTCCTGCTTAATCCATGGATGTTCCACGAAAGAATGCGAAGATCCACCCTCGGGGACCCCTATTGGGCACTGCCTCGCCTGCCTCCACGACCCCTACGTCCGTACCCACGACCACCTCGACCACGTCTACTGCCATTACTACGACCTCTGTAACTCCTATTACCTGATGTACTCTCATCAGCAGCAGATGAGTCGCCAGCAGCCGGACCACCATATTCATTGGTTGGATTCTGTGGGGCGTTTGGAGATTGTGGACGCCCATCAATGTATAGTTTGTCGTAACTGATCCATGCCTTGTGTCCATTGTTAACTGCCTCTTTGAGCCTTGGGACTAATGCCCTCCTACGATCACTCACAGACTTCGGGAATTGTTCGTGTACATAGTAGCTGGTGCCTTTCAAATTCCTACTTGATGTGCGTACTAATTCACGATCTTTGAATGAGGAAAATTTGACTATGACATTCCTAGGTTTACGTGGCGGGCCATAAGCACGGGAGTTATCATGTGAATTGTCATGAGTGTAGTCTGCATTCATTGTACTTACAGGCTGATGTGTAGCCCTGTGTGCACGCTCTATACTGAAATGGTCAACCGTGTATTGATCGATCTTCATTTCGTGTACCATGAACTCACGCACCTTTGATTCTGTGTCGGCGTACTTTTCGTTCCGATCCTCTGGAATGTTACAGAATATTAAATTGTTGCGCATAGACTGCGAACGCATATACTCCATTTCTCCCTCATATTTTGACTGCTGATCAGTCAGCCTGGTGATACAATCATTAGCCTGTCCAAGAGCAAACTGTAACTCGTCTACTGTGTCTGTACACTTATTGACATTTTCCGCACTGGACTGTATATTATCCTGCACATAAACCCACAACTTATTAACTTCGCAATCAATATTTGAAACTTTTTCTTCTAGGGAATCAAGCTTTGTTAATTTCTTTTCTACGTTTTGAAGTCTGGTGTCAATGCTTTTAACAAACTGTAGTATCTGTGAAATTTCTGTCGACGTAGATAAATCAGCGGCGCCCCTTGTGGGTGCTTGTGTACTAAACTCATTGTTTGTGCTTGTGTTTTTATTTACCTTGATATTCTCAGGGTTGTTGTTCACAATAGTTGCCATATTTCCACATAATTCCTGAATTGAATCGTCTAAAAGCACACTATTTGCCTCCCTTATAGAGTCAATAACGTTTTCTGGAGATCCGCCATTTCGCGCGTTTTTGGCCTCCGGAGTCTCGCCAGAGTCACTAGAATGTTTGCGTTTATCCATCACTTGCATGCATAATCTGCACAAATCCTTTTAAATATCACTGACGAAACACTTCATAACCATTCTTAACACTATTCCGCGATTCATAAAGACAAATTCTATCCACAAATTCAAAATAAGCGACGAGCAATTTTCGAACGACCTGCCATTACAGATTTGACCTTGACCTCCAAACGACATTGACGAGTAACGCGAGAACTGGTGACAATTTCCAGTCGGTTTTTATTCTGCTTGAGGAGAAACCAGTCAGGGCTCGGTAAACCACGCGCGGAATGGTTTCTCCACTCGCAGAATAAACCCCTCCTATCTCATGCAATGACATATTATTCTCTTAGACTATTTATTAAATAAATATAAACACTTTGAATTAAGTCATTTTGGAAAAGCGAAACTGCAAATGCCGTAAATAGATCGACAATCACTAAGCTCCTTACGGCTGTTGGTTCGAATCCCGGTCTGGGAACTTCGGATTTTCCATGTTGGGAAGCCTTCCAGATTGCTTTTGGAAGGTCGGTGGTTCTACCCAGCTGTCGATTTGTGCACCAAGCAGTGCATTAAGGGCGTCTAGGATCTTCATCCACCTGTATTTAGCTGGACGTCGCTATATAACTGATATTCCTGTAATTAGCTGGACGTCGCAATATGACTGAAATACTGTTAAAAGCGACGAAAAATTCAAATCCAAAAAACAGTATGAGTTTTATATCTTGTTACATTAAAGAGTTCTTTATTGATTCGAATATCAAATGTTTCTGGATATTAATGATTGAAAATTCTGTTTAGTATTGATAGTGTATGTTGAAAGCATGTAATAAGCACAGCATTTTGTTTGGCTTTGATTGCAGATGTTAATGATAAAAGTGAAAACTATTATTTTATAGTACTATATCGATATCAAAACGATCTATCTGTAAAAAGCCTTTTAAGGAGTTTATTTGATAAAACTACCATTGAGCAATTAACCCTTTCACTATAAAATCTATCGTGAGGAGTTTACCTTTTCGCCGCCATATTGTCGTCTGCTTAAATAGTGTTGTATGCAATATCATGTCAAGATTAGATTTAAAGCAGTATGTCTGACGTTAGTTAAAAATGGAAGTCAAACAGTTTGGATCCTGACCAGAGTCGCAGCTTCTGATCGGGCTCCACCATATTTGCAAAGTCGTCATTTGGCGCCATTGGTAGTAAAATGATAAGGTATGATGCGCAGAAAAGGATTTGCATAATACAACTGATAGATGAGATAATGATACATGTATATCTCGAAAACCGAAACATTACAGACTGCGTAAAGTGTCCAGTTTTAGGTTTCTGAGATAATCAATGTGAATGATAAAAGTTTCCAATAGACGGAAGCTTAATGCAAGACACAATAATGTACACAGCGCTCCTTAGCAAGTTAGGAGCTTTCTGTATTATTCGTTTCAGGTATTAACTTACAGTGGAGAATCTGTTATTCTTTCCCGTTTAAACGCAAACGAAACGCAAACGCAAAGTACTAAAACGTAAAAAAGTACAACTTTTGGACAATTCTGATAATTCATGTTTATATTGGTGGCAAACAGTTTGGAGAAAGACCAGAGGCCGGGTTACCCGGCGACTGATCTGGCTCCAAACTGTTTGTAAAAGAAAAACTAGTTTAAGCGTAAACGCGTTTATCGGGAAAGAATAACAGATTCTCCACTGTATGCACCTCATGCACCACAAATCTGAAACTTTAACTAGACTTTTTCAGTTGGCAATGAAGCCCAGTCCATTTACAAATATTTATGGTTGATTTTAACAATATATTGCAAAATGACAAACAGTGCAGAATATGATCCGTAGCAGCCCTATGAGCCGTTTGCATTGGATACATTTGTACTTAAAAACGAGTATATTCGTCGCCAGTCTGAAGAACAAATGATGGGACCAAGAAGATTGTTTTCTTGTTTACAAAGGCCTTCGATTTTAAGGAGTTCCGCTTTTGTAAGTTACCCTATTGTATTACACAAAGTTGACCATTTTCATTGCTCAAACCTTACTGTGCGGATAGCGATTATATGTATACATATGTATATATCATTTTCAAATAGTAAATACCAAGATAGGATTGTTCAGGAAAAGGCCTCTGATCAACCCTTATTCCATAGATACGCTTTTTGACATACATTGAATTTAATAAATTCCTTCACTGAAGAAAACAGTTCCATTTTATAAAGTTATGAACGTACAGCATCAGAAAAATGTCTCATATCCTAATGGCTGGTTACCTAAACTAGGCTGAAAGTAAAACAGAATACGCCTAAAAACGCATTCTGGTTTATTTTTTAATCTACCTTGCGTAGCCTGTCTACAAAATTATAAACAGGTTTTCGGGTTAGCCCGTTCATGATCAAATTTATTGTGATGTTTTGCGCGGCGTCTGATCAGGATCAAAACTTTTTGCAAATGCTATTGTTGACGTAAATGTGAATGAAAGGTATACGTTTTTGCTAAAACCTTAAATATTCCGTGTTAACTGGTCATGATTTAAAAATTGGAAGAATCAATTAGGAAATTCCACATTGAAAGGGCTAATTATGTTTTAATAGTGACGTATCTACTCAAATTTCCATTAGAACTATTTTCGAACTGAATACGTCATCTAAATATTTTGATGTAAGGAGCGAAATACATTTAATATTATAAATATTAGAACAATTCAGATTGCACCTTTTTCATTTTGATGCAACTGACCTATCAAAAAGAAACATAAATACAATTTTACATTGACGATAAATGAAATAAGTCTTGCAGAAAGAAGACCCACCTACCAAGATACATTCGAAACTAGATACTTCAAACTCACTTAAATTGACCTTACCAGTATGTCATAAGTTAAAATTTGCTTAATCGATTTCGCTTAATTCAACCATACCCGTATTTCAAAGTTAAAACGTGGCTAAGCCACTTTTAACTTTGAAATACGGGTATGTTCGAACGAACGCGATTTCGAAGTGTCGAGGTTCGACTGTAATAGAATATAATAAATTGACACGCCTAGGAAAGGAATTGAATTATTTGAGAACATAAACAGAAAGTGGTGTGAGTCCTCGATTTATGATAATACACCTGTGTGATGGCGGTGATGAAAAGGGGCCTACAGACTTTCCTTCTAATTCACTTTATAATAGTGTGTAACTGTACGCCCTCCTCAAGAAGATTGTTTGAGAAACAATAACATTCTTTCTTTGACCCTACTTATATGACCGTCACAAGCAGGTAAGTTTGGATATATGGACATTAATTCTATCTTCAGTTATCTGTGCTCCAAACAGATGTTGCATGCAAGAACGGGAAAATTTGTAATTTGTTTCTTTAAATCATTTCGGCACCAAATTAAACGTTTTTTTTCCAGACACCGATATATTCTCGTCTGCTTTAATATTGCTGTTTCCAAGAACGTTTAATATTTAAAAAATAAGGTAGTATGATATAAAAAGTATAAATACGACTATCAAACAGTAAAGCGGCGTCTGATCTTGATCCAAACCTTTTACAAAGTCGACTTAATGCGAATTCTGCGGTGATATAGGTAAACGCGTGTATAGTATAACAATCATAACTATTTTCAACAGTCTGTAGCAAGGTATTATTTTGATCTTGAGCAAATCGGCGTGTGACCAGGCTAAGATGTCTGCAACTAAGACATTAACAAAGACATGTTTCTTCTATATATGGTGGTGGGTATTGTTTTTCTTAAATTCAATATACAGTCGAACCTCGATATCTCGAAGTCAGTTGTGTCGAACATACCCGTATTTCAAAATTAAAACGAGGGTATGTTCGACTTAACTGAGTATGAAATAGTGCAGTTCATATGTCGAACTATCAGATAGTTCGAGTTAAACGAGATGACGAAGTTCGACTATACTTCTTCTCATTTGCAATTTGTAGGTCAGCGACGGAATGCTGCATACAGTGTTTTAAGGATGATGCATATAAGTCGGTGAACTTCACTCCGACCAATGGCACGTGTGAAATGAACAGCAGAAACCCATTGGACTTTCCATACAGTAGTGTGAAAACTACGACAAAAAGGATTTGTACTACCGGAGTATTAGTAAGGAACATTTTATTTTATAACACCATTTGTTTAATTCAATATTGGTACAGTCATACAAAATAGCGTCTGCTTAACTTTGTCGTCTGCCTTTTCATGTAAAATTATGCTTCTTGAAAATTGGACTCATAAAATAATGTTGCCTGTGCTAAGCATTCAAACAGTGTTTATCCTGATCAGAGGCAGATTTCACCCATCACTCCATAAATAGGTATTGAACGCCTTAAACTACCAAGTTTTCGTTAGAAGTTTACCCCTTCACCGTTTTATTGTCGTCTTCTTCAGTGTTGTGTGTTTGCAAGATTGATTCAAAGTAAAAATCAATGTGGTATGATTTTAGGACCATCGCTCCACTTTCGGGATTTAATGGTCAATGGGAGACGATTCATGCAAAATATTTGCATAATTCACCTCCCTTTGACCATTACTCCATGATTAATCTTTAAATGCGTATTTTTATTTTTTCTATCTCAATAAGCTAAATTATACGAGCATATCTGAATTTGGCGACCACGATTAGAATAGTGATATATCGTTGACGATTGAACTGTATGGATTTGGATCCCTTTAAGCACTTTAAAGTGATTACCAAAGAGCACTTGTATATAGCCCTATGCAATTGGATTTGTATGTGTTACTCTCTATGCAGACATTTAATTGTTTTAGAAAAACTAAGTCCGGAATCTATGTTTTTATATGTGATTTCGGTAAATAATGCTTCAGCAATATTTGTGGGAAATATTATAAAAAGCTGAATGTAAGAAAAGTAGAAGATATGTTTGCACACGCCTTCAGTTTGAAAAATAACTATTTTATTTGCTCCCTTTTTTGACGGATGGTGTGCTGTTTTTTATGTTTTATTTGGTGCTACTTGATCCTATTTTTCTCCATTTTATGAACAAATATGTATAACCCAACATTTTTGGTAAATTTCAAAGCTGAATATGATTATTCTGAGATTTTATTATCAAAAGCACGTGTCTTCGGATAATTAGGGGTATATAAAAAAATCAGCTATTAAGAAAAAATCCAGGTCGGGTACCCGCTATTTTTATTTCAAATTTTTGCATAACAGGGTATATACTAGCAATCGAGTTCGAAGTTTCGAGTCTCGTCTGTATATTGTAACTTATATGAAAATGAGAAGAATTTATATAAGTTTGAACCAAACTTGTTTTCTTATCCTAATATTTATATGTGAAATTGTATGTATTGTCAGTCATTACATTATTGAAAGTAATTTTGAAAACAAATTACTGTTTAAACTAAGCGTCATTGAGAGTGAACGAGTTAAATTTGTTCCATCGTGGAAGAAAATAGTTCAAATTGATGGTTGAGAATATTGTAATACCCTAGAAGATGGTAGCTTTAAGCATGCCGAAGGTGCATTTAGTTGGCATCAGTCTTGAAAACTAGAATTTAGGCAGCCGTTTAACGAAAGTGGGTTGCATTTGATCAATCGAATGGACAACTGAATGCAAATATTAAGCAACCAAGAAGTATGGGCACAGTGTACATGTACGTCGATTTTCAATGATAATGGCCTAGTGCTTGGGGTGAATGGATGAGTTCGAGTTTTAAGGCACTGCGACACGAAATATTCCGATGAATGATATGGGGTGATGGTGATCTGAAGAAGATCGTGGCTAATCTCACCCATTGTGAAACAGTGCATGGGATCAAAACCATTGACATGCCTTCTTTTAGTTATTTGCAGGTGGGATAATCTCGGTCAAATAAACAGAAATAATCACCATGACGGACCGATATTCTTCCATAAATTTCAGACTTCTTGTTTAGAGAATCTCCATTATCGGGGCTAAAACTGTATACATGTATTTACGAAACGCAAACGTATTGCAATGAAATTGAGGGCCTCAAGAGAGATTAGTTGCTTGTGTACTAATTGCGTTACACCTTTGAAATAAAGTATTTATTTTACTTTTATTATTAAATATTGAAAGGACATCTTTTTGACAATTGTGACTATCTCTTTTTATCTCAGTGACAAACAGTTTGGAGCCTGGTCAGACGTCTGATCTTGCCCGAAACATTTTGCAATGAAAAAAATAGTTTTAGCGTACACGATTTTCTTGGTAAAATTAATGTCTTCTCCTCTTCTGTATCTTTTCAAGACCCTTGTCCTGAATCATGGTTTCGGTATGATCACCACTGTTACCACGTTGAAAGCCGGAAAAGAAACTGGGAGCAAAGCCAGGACAACTGGCAGATGATGGGAGCCAATTTGACTGACATTGCAGATGAGTTTGAAAATATGTATGTTAACGAATTGGCAAAATATCGCTATGATTTCAACTACCCTGTTCTCTGGCTTGGCCTGAACAACATAATTACTGTCACACCACACGTTTGGGTAACCGGAAGAATGTTACAATATACAAACTATGAACTTGGTCAGCCGGCAAACATCAAAGGAAATGAAAACTGCCTTTTGTCTTACACAGTAACTGGCAAGTGGTATGCCTTTGTATGTGGCAATTCTTTTGCAAGTGTGTGTAAGAAGATAGCTTAGCCCTTTCAACCCTAAATATCTCTTTTGGGTATTTATTATCCTTTTGGACTCTTTTAGTACAGGTATTTTCAACCAGTCTACTGTTGAACCTTTGATATGACAACAAAAACCAATGAAATTATCAAACAGTGTAGACCCTGATCAGAGGGCTCCAATAGGAGCCCTCTGATCAGGATCTACACTGTTTGCATATGCAATCATTAATCTCTACAGAGGGCTGTAGGGTTGAAAGGGTTAGTAATTACATTTTTATTTTCTTCAATGTTTGACTCAAGTATTGTATTTTTGAGTAGATGAGACCCAATAGAGGTTATGTTTTCTAAATATTCGTGAGTGTGCAAAACTGTTCTTGATGTATTAACTAGAAATAGTGTAAAGACTAATCAAACACCGATATACTTGACGTCTGTTCCGGATCTAAACTGTTTGTTACTTCAAAACTGGTAACCGACTTTGGAGTAAACGATGAAAACTCAGACTGACTTATATTTGTCCTTTACTATAAAGTTTATGAAAAGTACGTGCTCACCCCCTACAACGGCTTTCCGAGCAACGAGTCCCTCCTCACAACAATGCTAGTTGCTGTTCCCAAAACAAGACCATTATGTCTAACGCTTCCACTGTTGCATTATCGTCTACTGGTTTTCTCAAAGTGGACATTTTAGTAGACGAATCATGATGAAGAGGGGCAAACGGCTTCAATTCAAATCAGACGTCTGATTTGGATTCAAGCTGTTTGCAAATTGTAAACCAATTTCTCTCCCATAACAACTCTCGCCGAACAACGCAGGCAATATTTGTTTCCCATTGGATGTTGTTGTAGAGAAGGAGCACTGTACATGTCTTTTACCATATAAACAGTTTATGAATACTACACATACAGTGGAGAATCTGGTATTCTTTCCCGTTTAAACGCAAACGTACGCAAACGCAAAGCACTAAAACGTAGAAAAGAACAATTTTTGGACAATTCTGATAATTCTTGTTTATCTTGGTGGCAAACAGTTTGGAGCTTGATCAGACGCCGGATTACCCGACGTCTGATCTGGCTCCAAACCGTTTGCACTGCAAAAAATAGTTTTAGCGTAAATGCGTTTATTGGGAAAGAATAACAGATTATCCACTGTATCTTCTACATACAAGGTTTGCAATCAATTGTAACAATCTAAATAGAAATATTCTTAATTGAAAAAAAATATATATACAAGATTTGCCGTCGATACAGCTTAATCCAACTTTCCCTTAGTTTGAAGATATAACGTGGATAAGACATGTTAAAAGTTCTTAAAAAGCGCAAGCTCGGCGTAAAAATACAAATTGTCATATTCAACCTAAGAAATATGGAAAATTTCGACTTAAATGACTTTTAGGTTCGACTGTCTTTGTGTTTAGTTAGATTAAACTGTAAAAATCTATTTCACATAATTTATGTTGTTTTTATTCGGTCATGTAGTAAACCACAAGCCTCGTCCCTTTAAGAGAGAAAATGAATTTGGGTATGATCTTGTGGAGCATACTTAAAACAATCATACAGCAAACGCCTGATATATAAAACTTAAATATGGTATAAATTCAACAATTCCATTAGAACAGTACAAGCGACGATAAAGATAACACAATTATTCATAAATATTTATCAGGGCTAAAGATAAGGAGAGTATTTTAAAAACTTAAATCTTTATTTCTGCACTAAACCCTATGGTAACATCATAGGATTTGGTGCTGACATGGGTGGGAAAATGTTGGATTTGTTCATTTTACTGGAGCCCTGTTTATTACTTAACACATTGTCTTTTACAAACAGTATATATATGAGCAATACGTTTGTACGACCGATTTTGTCGTACGAAGTTTTATTAAACGGGTGACTGCTTACTTCCAAAATTGCTTGGGAAACGCCATTTTTCTCATTGTACTCGTTGATACAAAAAAAAGTACAATAACCATATACAACCTAAGAAATATGGCAAATTTTGGAGCTAATGCAGACACCGAGTAACCAGTGGCTTCCTGTCTTACAGCCTGGTCATTATTCTTATTTTGAGTAGTAACTACAACATGGGTGTATTTGTCGAAACTATTTCAAGAAATGAACTAAACGTCACATTTGGCGGTAAAAATAAATGGCGAAGGAACTTAAAACTACGGTTTAAAGTGATAAGTACTGAACACTCGTGTCAGAATCTCTATTTCATTTATTTCTTGCATTCAGCAGTGATATTGAATTATAAGTAATATATAGAATATTATTTGTTTTCATGGAGGTATGAAAAAACACCTGGTCACACTGTATGAAACCGCTTCTACATATTCCTTTAAATGAAAGCCAAAACATTGGTACCGTAAGCTCCATAAACAATTGGCATTTTAAATATATACACGAATAATATGTACCATGGAAGGAATAGTCATATCGGCGTTACTGAAACAACGCCACAAAATGATTCGCGGAGGGCAGATTTATAAGCGTCACCTCCTCTGCGCAAAAAAAATGTATACCAACAAGTCCCGCCCTCTCGAAAATAGCGTTCATAGAAATTAAATACCTTTTCTTTCAATGGATTTGTATGGAGCGAATGTAAAAATACAATTATTGAAATAAAGGGTTTGAATCCTGTTAAGACGTTACACTATGCGTCATTGGCCATGATTCAAACTGTTTTAAATTCGACAGCAGTCGTGTCTGGCGATGAAATTGTTAATGGGGTCTTCACATACACGATATTTTCTTACGATTCCTTACGGATCGCCACTCGTAGTCAATCGTAAGCATCCGCAAATGATCCGTTAGTGTCCGTAAACAACTCGCTAGTATCCGTAATGATTCGTGGAATAAGATGCCCATATTTTTGTTTCAAATATTTTCTTACGATTGTCCGCGGAGTTATTCTTCCGTAAATCAATCGTAACGATCCGTTAAGTATCGTAAACCGGTTGTAACAACACGTAATCCTCCGTAAACAGCCCGCAATGATCCGCAAACAGTCCGCAAGGATCCGTAAACCGACCGTAACGTGTTCGTAGTCATCCGTTGTATTATCGTGGAGGTTTTCCGTCCAAACAGGCATAATCTTGCCAAAAAGACCACAAAACTCTTAGTGAACTATTATCTCAGTCATATCTATGTTCTATCACCTCATGCCAGTTGTCGAATGATGACACATTTGAAATTGAATACTTTTTGGTACTGAAAAGGCCAAACACGTCAGTTCTCTGAGGTAAATCGTATCAACCCATAAAGGTGCGTTCACATACGCGGATGTTTCTTACGAGTTCTTACGGATCTCCAAACCGTAGTCAATCGCAAACGTCCGGAAATAACTCGTTATCATCCGCAAACACATCGCAGACGTCCGTAAACAATCCGTTACCATCGGCAAAACTAGACGACATCAGTAAGCCTCCGTAAGACGAAAATCAATTGTTTTGACAATCATGTCAAAAACGTTTTTTACGATAGACTACGATATACCACGGATGGACTTCTCCGTAAACAACTCGTAAAGAATCAATTACAATCCACAACTTAATCGGAAATCGAACGTAACAACACGTAACCCTAACATTTGCAAACAGTTTATATCCAGATTAGACCGCACGTGGCGACAACTCACATCAGGACCTACTCAAATTGAGACTCTTATCATATATTTTGAGAAATTTTTGAAAAAGAAATAATATTATAACAGTAACACACGTCAATGGCTGCAGGCGGTAACATTACGTATTGTTTACGATTAAGCCCCTTCGCTGTCATCACGTAATGAGCTTTGAACAATTCGTCTACGTTTATTTCTCAAATTTTAATTTTAGGTTTTCTGATTTATGGAGTATAAATTGAGTGTCAAGCAGTTTGGAACCTAACCAGGTGCCGTGTCACGCGATGCCAGGTCTGGATCCAAACCCTTTGCAAGAAATTATTGTACTCGGGCTAAGGCGGTGAAGGGCAAGTACAGTCAAACTTATATTGACTGACCCTTTACTTGAAAGAGCCTGCAAGTAGAGAAAACCAGGTGCGACTGCTATAGAACGCGTAGTTTTGTCGTAAACATATCGTAATAACTCGTAAGAAACCGTATATAGCCCGTAACAACTCGTAACACATCTTAATTCACTCTTAAAAGTGGCTTATATTGTAAGAAACCGTAAACTTTTACGGATCTGTGCCATCCGTAAGGAAATCGTAGAAATTCCGTGTATGTGAAGGCCCCATAAAAGACAAGCACATTGAACATTTCATAGATAGGTAGGCGTGTCAAAAAAGACGAATACCGCTCAGTAATTGTGTTGGCTTTTATGGATAAACGGCTGTAGTTTGTGGAGCATGCTATAGGAAAGGATATCTGAAAGAACTACACGTATCCATACCATTTCACATTGAAGAAAAAACATCTCCATGACGCTAGCAAATAACACTCCTAATTTGTTTAGTACTTATCCTGTCGATCGAAACTTGATTTGGATTTGCTGAAATATTTCTACTCCAGATCAGAACGCGCGTCCTATAGAAGTCCCATGGTCTGGGTCTACACTGTTTGCAAATGTCATGAGTGAACTTTAATCAGGTCCTTGGTGTTGAAAAGGTTAACCCTTTCCCTTATAGAAGCGACTTTTAGCACATTCATTTTATTCATCCGCTGAAGAAAATAGTTCGAATATAGACCGTAATGAATATGTGTCATATTTAATAGTTTCCTTATTCTAGCAGGTAATAGCTTAAATCAGGCTGAAAGTAAAGCAGAATGCGCCCTAAGGCGCATTCTGCTTTACTTTCAACCTGCTTTAAGTAGTCACCTATCTTAAGTACTAGAAATAGGCTATCAGGTAAAGGGTTAAGGGTGTATCAATGTCATGAGCCATTTTTTCAAAGTATTAAACTTTTTTTCTATCATTGTTTTTTTGGAAGAGCTATTTATGATGAATGAAAAAATGAAAAAAAATATATATGGTGGTGTCCTTTTTTTTGAGCTACAGCGATTTGGAAAAGGTTTGTCAAATTTGGATTTTTTTCTTTAAATTTTACCCATTCAGAGTACAAGCTTCAGTAAAATTTAATTCAAAACAAAACAAACATGGTAATTTGGGTTTTCTTTATTTATTTCATGTCTATGGTGGTATGTTCACATATATAAACCAAATTTAAACAAAGCAGGAACCAGGTTTGAACAATATGGATCCTTGAATATCAAAAATATGCTTTATATAGATCATGATTTTATTAGATTTTTTAGTTTATGAAAAAAAAGTAAAAAAGTTTGAAAATGAAATAGTTCTAGTATTTAACTTTTTCTTATATTCTACCAGATGAAAGCCCATACTAAGGCAGTTCAAAATATGAAAAGAAATTGAAAGGTCAGTGTTGAAAATTTTGAGTTATTAAAGTAAAAAGAGTTATCGCCCCTTACAAAATTTACAAAAAAGTACCATACCGATGATATTTAGAGCTTTATAAATTTCACATTTGGTGCCTTTTTTTTCTTAAATTTGTTT
The DNA here is from genome assembly GCA_922989275.2 of Gari tellinella. Lineage (NCBI taxonomy): Eukaryota > Metazoa > Mollusca > Bivalvia > Cardiida > Psammobiidae > Gari > Gari tellinella. The sequence continues at coordinate 40,141,624 of OV277869.1, read as the reverse complement.
TTGTATGAAGAAATACTACCATAGATAGGAAATAAATAAAACAAAACCAAATTATCATATTTGTTTTCATTTAAAATGGGTTTTACTGAAGCGGGCTGTTTGAAAAGGACAAAATAAGAGGAAGTGGGTGGGGTAAATTTTACATGGCCGTAGAGCCAACTGTTGTTCACCAAAATGTACACTTTTTCTATTTTTTCATTCCTCTTAAATAGCTCTTCAATACAAAACCATCATAGAGTGTTTTCATATACTTTGAAAAGTTCCCAAAGTCATGACATTGATACACCCTTAAGGAAACTGTTTGCATAAAACACTCAATGTCCATACTTTCTTACATTGCGTTTACGCTACGATTTGTTTAACCCTTTCATGATCAAATTATTCGGGAGAATTTAACCCCTTCACCACTTTACTGTCGTCTGCTTCAGTAAATTTGGCCTGCAAAAACGAGTTTCAAAGGTAGTTTTAAGGTTGTATGACTTAATAGATATCAATAAGAGTGACAAACCGTTTGGATCCGGATCAGACGCCGCGTTACGCTTATTGTTGGTGTTTGCCCAGCTTAGTAAGGATTTTCATCAAGCTGTCAAAGTTCATGACATTTCAAACAAAAATGTTGTAGGCCTAAATGCATGTTTACGTAGATTCAACCCACTCGATTGTTTCGACCTGTCGGGAAGTCTTTTCAATCAGATCTACGTACAGTAAATTCTTATTGGGGTAGATTTGTTGTGTTTTTGAAACGAAAAAAAGCCCCTAAAACAATAGGTGTGGTGAGATTTATTAAGGTTATATTATAAACCAGGTGTTCTTATAATGAAACACCCGCACCGACCCGGGATTGAATCCGAGTCGCAAGGTTCGCAGTCACGCACTCTACCATGTCGCCATAAAAACGCGCTTGTACAGCAAGGCCGTACAAGTGACGCTTAACCTTCACAGTGACATACTCCACCGACAACTTGAAATTCGTCGCAAATGTCTACATGGGCATGAGAACGACCGGGGGTTTAAACTCGGAGCCCATACAGTCACAGAAACCACAATGGACGCCAAATGAAACCTGGTGAGAAAATATACAGCCATATCTGGACTCGAACCCGGGACCCCTTCCTTACAGGGCAAGTGCTCTTCCGACTGAGACACCACACATCTCTCAGTATTTAATCATAAAAACTCAACCCTGGCTGCTACATAATGGGAGATTCTACATGTAAAGTGTGATAGCCCAGCACATCGACATAGGGGTCGAAACTAGGCAGAGAAAAACCCTCGCACAGTTCTAAGCTGGGTTTTTAAAAAAAAAAAAAATTCTTTGCGTTTAGACCTAGATCTAGATCTTGTCCACATTACATGGTCTATATCTATAATGATTAAGCTTTTCAGATTATTGTATTCCTCCTAAGAAATAAATTTTATCTGACAGTGGGGAAGACGTTAGATCTATTATTTCCCGTTGTTTAAACGCAAAGCACAAAACGTAAAAAAAATCGATCTAGATCTACTTTTTATTTTTCCTGCTGTAGGCAGAGGCGACACTTAGGGATCACTTTTCCGGCGTCTGTCTGTCTGCCCGTCCACCTGTCCGTCCGTCTGTCTGTCCGTCACGTTTTTTGTGTCACGCCTCATAATTCCTGTTCTGAGTGTTCTACTGATCACGCTTTGAAGATGAAACAGCATTTATGGAAAGAGCTTGACAAGTGGAAGAGTATTGCACAATACCTTAAAGGGTCATAACTCTTGTATCAATATTGTGAGAGTTATTCCTCTGTTCAACATTTTCTTTTCATGCTTTCTATTGTTTTACTGAAGATTTTGAAATGAAATTTCTTTTATGGAAAGAGAATGTTATACTGATGATTGCTGGCAGGTGACACACGTGTTCCGAGGAACCCATCTATTTTCTTTTTACATTTCTATCTACATGTAGATATATCTATTTTAATCTGAGGGGCAAAAAGTGTGAAGCCTGGTCAGACGCCGGGTTACCGGGCGTCTGATCAAAGACCAATCGGCTTGCAAGGGAAATAATAGCGTTCATCGCAAAAACAGCGTCTTCCCCACTGTATGAATAAAGTGTATTTAGTATTATTTTTCATGTTCATTAATTTTCTTTTTAGGATTTAGAGAGTCTGCTGTTTGATAGAACGTCCACGGCCACACTATTTGGATCTCAAGAAGAAACTGATCTGGATGCTTTAAGGCGTTTGTCTAGACTCAGACTGATGATCGAGAACTGGACGTCAAACAGCAGGTCAGGACCTATTTAGAGTCTATTCAAGATCAAAATGTATTGATTGAAAGACCATACAATTTTGTTCAAAGCCCCCTTATAAAAGACATAAAAGATTTAAAGTTAGCTCAGCTAAAAGTATTTGAAGTTTCAACGCATGAGAGGTGCATGTAGCACCATAGATATTAAGCTGTCGACTTTGCATTAGATCTACTGAGTTTTTCAGTTTCTAATAGATCTACTTGAAATCGACAAACGTTGCTTCGGCCCTGGGGAACGTACCCCGAGAGAAAAATGGAAATAAGAACTGAAATTGTGAACCCTGAAGTGTGATTTTAGGGTTTTGTGGCTTTGAATTCGATCAATTGTGATCAACGCTCCGTTATATATCCACATGCACCTCTACGGGTGGGGGGGGGGGGTCGTTGGGGTATAAGCCATGAGAAATAATGTGATTATTTATTTCTGCTATAACTATTCGAATATTAGGCGTACGAGAGGTATATGTAGCACCATAGGCTTTAGGCTGCCGACTTTGTATTTACTAAATTTTTGAGTTTCTGAAACTTGAAATTGATGAATGCTGGTTGCGAGAAGTGGGGTGGGCGGAAACCTCCCACGGGAAAAATAGAAATTAGAACTAAAATGTTGAGCTCTGAAGCGTGTTTAGAGTGATTTAGCCTTAGACATTAAGGTCTAACCCCACCCAAACCAACCCTCACGCCACATCTTTTAAACCTTTAATGTCACTTTTTGGCCATGTTTGATTTTTCTTTTTTTAAATTGATGTTACGCACGTGCGTAAGTGCGTTTCGTCGGCCACGCCCCTGTCTGTTTTATGAATATTTTACTTATACTGTATGTTTATTTCTATAAATAAAGCAAGTGCAACACCATACATGAGACACTTCTTTATTAAGATACTTTTGATCGAGCCTTATAAATTCAATTATTCAAATTATGGATAACGTTAGTTTAGCATTTTTTCCACATATCAATCTAAAATTGACACTTTTGCAAAAATAAAATTATCAGATGATAAAGTATGTTCCTATAGGAGATGTTTAATAGAGATCAGTAAACGTTGGCTTATTATTATACTAGATCTATACTACAGCGCTACATATTGACTGTTTACTTTCATGTTCATGCATGTAAGTAAAATTCAGTTAATTGGGTGGAACCTTGAATAATTTTTTATTGAAGAAAGGGTGAACAAACGTTCTGAGGAAAAATTATATAATAAAACATTTGTCTATTTTACTTTCAGGAAATATCCAGTATTTCCGCTTCAACAGGACCAGCCTGACGTCGTTTTTGTGAAAGAGCGAGATCACGTTGATGAGAGAAGATATGCTATTCTGAGGTCACGTGACATCAATTTCCCCCACGAGCATCTGCCGCACGTGCTATAGCCTGCTAGAATATATACCGCTGGCCAGAAGTACCTGTTTATATTGTGAGGCCATGTGTTCGCCATGTCTATCTGGACGATAAGTGTCCTCAAAATCCATACAAAAACTGAGATTTGTGTCCTTTATAGGGTTGCGTTACTATGGCAACTGAACTCTAACAGACTTTTCTTTTCTCCATAATTTATTCCAAATAAGTTTTATATGTTTATTCAATAGAAGCTTATGTCTTAATTGGAAGGAAAAGTGCATACTGTAGGCATTGTTGGTTCTTAAAATACTGTTTCTGGGCCGCTTTTTAAAAGTCAATTAAGCACTCGCGTGTCAATGTTTCAATGCTAGGACAGTTACTAAATTAGCTGTAATTTCATTAAAAATTGAGATATCACCAAAATTCTTTTTGTTCTGTATTTCTAACACCCTACTCTTGAGCAAACAGCAAAAATCTGAAAATCGAAAATTTTGTCATTATAGCAGGTTTTGCTGGAGACCCAATCATATGTATATCGGAAAAAGACGTAATGAAAAATCAGCCGCCGCGGCCGGGAATCGAACCACGGGTCGCTGGATTGCCGGTCCAGCATGCTAACCACTACACCAAAGCGGCCAGCGATATATATATATTTATATACGGAAAAGGTAAAATACTCCGGCAAATGCAAAAGAAAAAATAGAAGGCGTGTTTAGTCATTTTTACCTTTACAATTATATATATAATTTTTTTTAAAATGAATTCAGAAAATATTTCGGTCAGGTTAGCAAAAGAAAAATATTTTAATAAACTGTTTTAAACCTAAATTAAATGCATAGAATTGATAAAAAGAGCTTCAATGACGTTCCACTAAAATGACGTTATGACGTCACGTTTATGACGTCACGCTTATGACGTAGCGTTACCATTGATGCCACGTCATAGCAACAAATATATTGCAATCACTGATGAGCCGAGAGGCAAAACGCTTATGGTAATACATAAGAAATAATAGAAGGCGTGTTTAGTCGTTTTTACCTTTACAATTATTTTTGCCTTTGCCGGTCCGGCATTTGCCGGAATATTTTACCTTTTCCGTCTCTCTCTCGCTCTCTCTATATATATATATTAAATGTTTTCCTATGATAACGAGTTATTGGTTGAATAAAATATTATGTTTTCAACCCGCCGTAGTTAACTGTTTTATTTTCATCTTATTCCGTTTTTCAATACGCAGGCAGAAACAATGTTTTCTAATCGAATAATTCCATCGTTATATTTTGTGACATTAAATAATTCTTTGTTGTTTCGAATAGCAAATGTTTCTGGATATGCCATGATATTGCAAATTCTGTTTAGCATTAGAAGTGTATAAAAGCATGCAATAGACATACCACCTTGTTTGGCCTGGGTAGCAGATTTTAACGATAAAATGGTATTGTTTTTTATAAATGTATCGATATCAAACGATTTCTTAAGTGCCCTTTAATTAGTTTATGTGATAAAACCCGGATTGAACATTAACACCTTTTCATAGTGAACTTTATCGTGTGGATTTACCAATTTACCGCTATATTGTCGTCTGCTTCAATATTGTTGTCTGCAATAACGTTTCAAAGTTAGATTTAAGGTACATGTAGTATGACGGACGTTATTTAAAAAAGAATGTCAACCATGTTGGATCCTAGCCAGACGCCGCGTTATGTACAGTGGAGAAAACGTTATTCTTTCCCAATAAACGCGTTTACGCTAAAACTTTTTTTTTCACTGCAAACAGTTTAGAGCCAGATCAGACGCCGGGTAACCCGGCGTCTGATCAGGCTTCAAACTGTTTGCCACCAAGATAAAAATGAATTATCAGAATTGTCAAAAAGTTGTACTTTTCTACGTTTTAGTGTTTTCCGTTTGCGTACGTTTTGCGTTTAAACGGGAAAGAATAACAGATTCTCCACTGTACCTGTAGATAGGGATGACAAATAATTTGTTTGGCGCCTTTTGGCGTCATTGGCAGTAAAATGATTAAGGCATAATGAGCAGAAAAAAGGGTTTGCATATTACCACTGACAGATGTATGTATTCAGAGAAATAATGATACAATGTATACAGAGAACCTCGTTTTTGAAAATCGAAACATTACAGACTGAGTGAAGTGTCCAGTTCTAGGTGTTATCCGGGATATAGAGGATAAGCGGATACATGAAAGAAGATAAAAAGTAACCATTTGAAAGAGATATAAGCTTAACACCAGACACAAGCAATACAGAGAGCTTCTTAACTCATTCAACCCTGAAACTTCAAATGGAAAATTCCATTTTCCAATTAAGTCAAGTCCATTTTCAGATAAGGTTAATTTTAACAAGATATTGCAAAATGACAACACATCCAGAGTCTGACTTGAAGAATATAAAAATATTTCTTATATCCTAGTAGATGGTAGCTTAAAGCAGGCTGAAAATAAAAAAGAATGCGTCTTAAGGCTCCTTCAGCTTTACTATCAATATGCTTTAAGTGGTCAACTGTTTTCAAAACAAGAACAGGTTAGGAGTAAAGGGTGTAAGTTTGTACCGTTTGTAATTATTCTATTTTAGTTGTTGTTGAACTCTCTCACTACCAAGTTTTCTCGTCTGTTTTAACCCTGTTACCGCCAAAATATCCTCTGTAATGGTAGTGTCGTCTGCAATAAGTTCAAAGTCAGATGTACATGTAGGGCTGTTGTGACTCAAGAAATGTGGAAACGAGTGTAAAACAGTTTGGATCCTGATCAGACCCCGCGTCACGCGGCGTCTGACCAGAATCCAAACTATCTGAAAATTCGCCTTTTGGTACCGTTTGCAGTGAAAGATGTAGATCTATAGAGTACATGGAAACTGTGCATGATTTAAAAATGGGAATAGTCGATGAGGAATGTCAGCATTGTGAGGTCCAATGATTCGCTTATACATGTATATAGTAAATGATCTAAACATATTTTCAATTAGAATAAATTTCAAACTGAATATTTCATCCGACAACCTTTCAAGTATGAAGCGAAGTCGCTTTGGGACATCAATATCAGTACAATGCAACTATCATCTAATGCATTTTAATAGGTAAATGACATAGCATAAAGAAACATCAATGCACATTTATACCGATAAAACAATGGAATCGGTCTTGCATCAAACAATAAGATACATCGACTTAGATAATAGAAAATAAAACACTCACACGTCGTCTGGAGAAGACGATGAATTATTTGAGAATATAAACGGAAGATGATTTGAGACCTCGATATATAATGACACACCTGTGAGATGGCGGTGGTGAAAAGAGGTCTACAGGCTTTCCTTCTAATTCACCTTATAAAAGTGTCTAATTGTACGGCCGTCTCAAGGTTGTTTGCGAAAAAAGAACATTCTTTCTTTGACCATACCTATAGCACGGTCATAAGCAGGTTAGTAAATATATATATAGACATTAATTCTGGCTTTATTTATTTGCGTTCTAAATAGATGCTACAAGCTACAATGTTTATTATTACATGTATTATTTATATACAAAATCACCACCAACAACAAAAAACAATTTTATTTTATTGCGACTTCATCTTAGTATTATTATCTTTTTCACTGCCAAGTTTTGATCGTCAGCTTAAATAATATAATGTCAAAATATGGTCTATATTGGTCGTGTCGTCTGCGATATTTTAAGGCAAATTGAAGGCGGCTTTGACTAATATTATTTCTAGTGTCAAACAGTTTGAATCCTGATCAGACGCCTTCTTACGCGGCTTCTGATTCGGACATTAACTGAAAACTCACCTTTTGCCGCCATTGGCAGTGAAAGAGTTAAACGGAAATGATAATGTCGTCCCATTTGCGCTTTCACAATGTTAACTTGTAGGTCATCGACGGAATGTTGCATACAGTGTTATAAAGATGATGTATGTAAGTCGGTGAACTTCACTCCAAGCAATGGCACGTGCGAAATGAACAACAGAAACCCATTGGACTTTCCACACAGCAGTATGAAAACTACGACGAGTAAAGATTTGTATCAACGTAGCCTTGGTATAGAAACATTATTTGTTTACTTCATTTATTTGTTTAATTCAATAACATTAAACATATTTAAGTAGGGAAGACTTTATTATTTCCTCTCAAACTTCTTTAATCTAAAGTTGTTTGTTCATGACAAATATAATGTAGATAGACCAGAGGCCGAGTAACCTCTTTGTGGGTAAGGATCAGTCTGACCCGTATCTACACTGTTTGCATAGTATATGTGTACTTTTCACGTACTGAAATTCGTTGCTTAACAGTTAAATGTACTCTACTGTAATTGAACTTACTCTACAAAGTGACATTTCCTAACAACCGACCTCCGAACAACAAGCTCTCCTTTCAACAATGCTTGCCATTGTTGCCTAAACAAGATTACAATTACCGTATGTTAACCCTTTTACTGCTATGACGTCATCTGCTTTATACAATTATCCAGGGCTGCCATAACTTGACATGAAAAATCCTAAGATTTCCAAATTTGCATTTTTCAAGTGCTCATTTACGAATCTTACTTTTACCCAATAGTCTGTTTCTAGTTTTGTTGACACGTGACTATTTAAAGAAGGCTAGAAGTAAAGCAGAATGAGCCTCATGGCGCATTCTGCTTTACTGTCAGCCTTCTTCAAGCTACCATTTTCTAGAAAAAAAATCCGAAGATTATGGAAAATCCGGAGAAATGGCAGCCCTGAGTCTCGGCTATTTTATTTCTTAAATCTAAAGTGTAGGTAAATGACTATGGTAATATAATAATCAGTGTAAACAGTTTGGATCTTGATCAGACTTCGTGTAACTATTTACAAATAGACAATGACTAGGGTGAGTCAATGTATTGGTTTGGTTTTCCTCCCTTTAACAACTCAATCCCAACATCGCGCAAAATCGAATATCAAAAAGTCCACCAGAAACCTTTCTCCTTTGCCGCAGTTCTGGTGCTCAATTGTGATAGGGAATATTTTCAGCTTAATAATCAAGAGGTTACACCCTCTGTCCAGAACTAAACAGATGGCAGGTCGGTGTTTTTGATCCATTGTGCTGTATTGCAACGAATTCAATTAGTAAAATCATAACCCTGAAACCATCATTATCTTCTCTCATTATAAATTAGTATTTTCTGCTTTGACAATAACATAATTAAATGTCACAGAGGCTAACGAAGCTTAAAAGTTGTTTCGGTTATCTGAACAGAACATTCGTTTACCAACATGCGTATAAGTATATATGTCTGATATATAACAAAATGTTCAGACTTTTTGCCATTCTATAAACTGCTGAATGTCAAACAGTTCGGGTCTCATAAGATACAGCCCCAATTAGACAATGAAAACCAGTGCTTAGATCATTCACAGGCTTTTTTTTTTGAAAAAAAAACCAAAACAAACAACAACCACCAAACAACATACAAAACAGCAACAACGCACTAAACTTATTATCATAACAACATAACCAGCTCTAATATTTTACTGTACAATTCATCCTTATATAAGTCATTTAAACCTCTCTCAAAATAAAATATTATTTGCTAAACTTTAAAGTCTGCTATCCCAAGCAAAATTCAACTTTTTGTAGAATTGACTAACGAAAAAACTGTTGCCTGTGGTGTTGGTCTTGACAATGATCATTTCAATACATTGCAAAAATAAAAACCGGACATATTAACTTAACACCCTGTCCTGAGTCCTGACAGTCATTTGTTATGGTTAATAATCAGCTGATGTGTGAAGGTCACTGTCGCGTGCTCTGACGTCATTGAATCTTCCACGGTATGGCCGCCTCGTTCGTCCCCCGCGACTCCGACCTTGTCCGCTAAAGTTGCGAGAATCGTTGTTACCTGCGTAGCGATGTTTAAGAATTGTTGCTGTTCGGTCCATAGCACTAATATTTTCTGCACGAACGTCCGTCTGTCCGCTCATAATAGATTTATACTGGGAAGCCCAGTCTTTGTCATAATTCTTGTTCACCACAAGTTGCACCCCTTCGTCCTGAACGTAACGCAAAACTGATGTAAATACAATTAAACAGTCACTCACCACCTCAGAATCTTCTGTAGACTGTTCGCTTGAGACAATTTTAAGTCCTGTCTCGCAATATTTTGCCACTTTTGCCAACACTGTGTATACAGGCGCGTCTTCCGTTTTCACGTTCCGACGTTGGGTGGAGAAAAGTAGGTCACCGTGGAGCTTCCTACTTGAATACTTTTCCCTCACTTCAGTGTACGCGGTTTGAAGCTCGAAGCTTCGAGGAGCGTTGTCTCTTATCCCGATGGCAGCTGGCAAACTAGCACTGGTGTCGGGAAGCGTCGCTCCAGCCACTTGGTGCGAAGGCGTCGCGGGAGGGGAAAAGATGGCGTCCTCGTGTTATATCCGTATGATGCCCCTTTTAATCCGTCTACATCAAGCCGTAGACTGCGCAGTTCCTTTAGAATTCTCTGCTGGATACTGTCTTCACTTTCATTATCTGAATTCATCCCAAAAATATACTCAAAACGACTCATAATTTTGAAACTACAAATTTAAATGTTCGATCAACAAAACTTTGATCCCACGGCGATGGAAGCACCGATGAAAGACACATGACCAGAGATATATGACGTTACATATCTCTGGGTCATGCATATTCAATAGCCTCTATTGTCGTTGACTTGCGTCTAAATTGACAAGCATTTAACCATGTTTATCCTGATCAGACGCCGCTTTAACCCATCCCTCAATCAATATGCTTTTTAAGCCTTTAATATGTTCCACCACGGAAAAAAATAGTTCAAATGATACAGTTATAATTAGACAGCCTAAAAATATTTTCTATATCCTAGCAGAGTGTACATTTAAGCATGCCGAATGTGCATTTTGTGGGCATCTGACTTCAAAACTAGAAATTGACTACATTGTTAAGAATTTAGCAGCTGTTTAACGATATTGGACTGCGTTCAATCAAGAGAATTGACAACTTAATGCAAACATTAAGCAACCAAGATATGTGAGCCCAGTGTATCTCGAGTTTCAATGGTGCAGGCGTATAGCTTGTAACTAATGCTTTCTCTAGTTTTCAGGCTTCTTGTTTAGGGAATTTCCGTTTCCGGGGCTCAAACTATATAACTATAGTGGGGAAGACCCTTTTCTTTCCCAATTAAACGCAAACGAAACACATACGTATTGCAATACAATACTGAAACGGACATATTTTGACAATTCTGCCTTTTTTAATCTGAGTGGCAAACAATTTCAAGCCTGATAACCCGGTGGCTGATCTGGCTCCAATCTGTTTGCAATGCAAGTAATAGTTTTAGCGGTTTTTCGGGAAAATAACATCTTTTCTATTCTATATTTTAAAGACCCATGTCCTGAATCATGGTTTCGGTATGATCACCACTGTTACTACTTTGAAAGCCGGAATAGAAACTGGGAGCAAAGCCAGGACAACTGCCAAATGATGGGAGCCAATTTGACTGATATTACAGATGAGTTTGAAAATATGTTTGTCAATGAGCTGGCTAATAACCGTCGCATAATCAGCATCGTTATTTGGATTGGCCTGAACAACTTTAACACTGTCACACCACATGTTTGGACAACAGGAATAATGGTCGAATATACAAACTTTTACCTTGGCGAGCCGAACAATATTGGGGGAAATGAACAGTGTGTTTTGTCTTATATAACACTTGGCAAATGGTTTGACTATTCATGTGAATATACATATCCAAGCGTGTGTAAGAAGTAGCTAAGACACTAAATGTTGCAAATGTTTGATGTGTGACAGCAAGTTTTGGATCGCTGAATACAAGAGGGGCAATAGGGAGCTATTCTTTCTAAATATTCGTTGTCGGAGGGAGTCGCTATATGGAGGGAAATTGTTTTATATTTGCAAACAGCTTGAATCCAGATCAGACGCAGCGTAACGCGACGTCTGATCTGGATTCAAGCTGTTTGTCACTCGTCATTAAGTTTTTTTCTGTCAAAATGTCCAATATGTAACTTTGAGAAAAACAGCAGACGACAACTTGAAACAGACAATATTACAACAGTAAAAGCGTTATACGTAATTGTCCTGTCTAGGGACCTGCGACAATGGTCGTTGTTCTACGGGAGTTGTTGTAGGGAGGGCCGTTATAGGGAGGGAACACAGTATGTTCATTGATATAGAGACTGATAAAACTCCGAGATACACGAGAGCTATGCTCCGGATCCAAACTGTTACATTTAGACTTTCACAGACCTTATATGTTCCACATTCTTTTGCATTTATAATCGTGGTAATAAATTCACATCCGTCACTCTATTAATTAACCCTTTACCCCATAACCTGTTTCTAGTTTTTAAAATAGGCGACTACTTAAAGCAGGTTGAAAGTAAAGCAGAATGCGCCCAAAGGCGCATTCTGTTTTACTTTCAGCCTGCTTTAAGGTACAAACTGTTAGAATTAAGAAAATATTCCTTCTGACACATATTAATGACTGTATATATTGGTATTATTTTCTTCCGCGGAGGATTTTAAAACGGAATGCGCTAAAAGGCGATTCTATAAGGTAAAGGGTTAAAATACAGATATAAACTCTTTCTTTTGGCTAAAACTGATTGCTGTTAACCCTTTCCCTCATAGAAACTTCTTTTAGCGCAGTCAATGTATACTTACCTTCATTGATGAAAATAGTCATTTTTACAGTCATGAACATGCATATGTACCATAGGAAATTTTTTCTTTCTTTATCCTAATATATGATAGCTTTAAACAGGCTCAAATAAAAGCAGAATGTTCATTAAGACAGTCCTCTGTAGAGCAGATCAGAGTAAGGTTGTATGTTCGCAATAGATTATAACAATCTAAATAGTGATAAACCTATTTGAAACCTATATATTCAAGCTGTGTCGTCGATGTATTGTCGAATTTCGATAACTCGACTCGCTTAAATCAAACTTACCCTTATATTTCGAAGTAATAACGCGGAAAAGACACGTTTTAAGTTCCAAATAGGGACACGTTCGACGTAAAAAATACAAATTATCATACTCAACTGAAGAAATAACTTTAACCTAAATGAGTTTGCACTATTGACGTTTCGCTGTTTTTGATTTTTATTAATATTTTTACAAATGTTGTTTTTATTCGGTCATATATAATAGTAAAATACCGGCTTTAATGTACCAAGCGTCGTCCCCTTGAGAGAGAAAATGATTTGGGTATGATCTTGAGGAACATACTTAAAAACAATAAGGTGTTACAGTAATGGCATATTTGAACGTCTTATGTATAAAACTTGAATATGTTATAACTTTAACAATTTCTTTAGAAAAAATATAAGCGACACCAAGATAACCCAAATATTTGTAAATATTGATCAGGGCTCCAGATAAGGAATGTATTTTAAAACTAAAATCTTTCTTTCTGCAGTAAACCCTTTAGTATTGCTACTCATTAGAATCGTCTCTTCGAGACGAATCTAATAAGTAGAAACACCATAGGATTTGCTGCTGACATGGGTGGGAAAATGTTGGATTTGTTCATTTTACTCCCTCGGAGCCCTTTTTATTACTTATTAACTAATTGCCTTTTATAAACAGTATATATATATGAACAGCACTTCACTGTAAAACCTGCATATCGAATGACTAGTAAATGCGTACTTGATATTATTAAATAATTCTGGGCATATATCGTTATCGACTAAGATATCTAATAACCCTGATACCGTAAGTACGACTAGAGATTTTTCGATCAGTTCTTATCCAGATTAAACACCAAACGCCCAAGTTTCTGAATGAGATCTTTATTATTTTGCACTCTTCATCTTCATCATATGTACAACACTCCTTCATAATTGAAGATTATGTGCCGGCGCCATAAATATTTACAAGTGTTAGAAATTATTGGTGCAGATTTTAAGGTTTTGTGCTCATGGGTTATGACATAAAGAAGAAGAATAAGTGATATTTTAAAACTATATACACTGTTTGTCTATTACATGTTGAAGATGGGCACGAGAACAGCAACAGGGATAAGGGCTTTAAAAGCATCAACTGTTGCTGACTCGTGCACAGAGGTCGGGAGTGAATTCCATTGGACGATCGTTCTTGGAAAAAATGAGAATTTGTACGAGTCTTTCGCTGTTTGGATGTGTTTGTAGCAGTGGTTGTGATTGAGTCTGGATCTGGGGTTGACAGGAACTAAGAGGTTAACTGGTGGATTTATGGCAACTACATGATGCATAAGTTTATAAAACATAATTAGAGAGGGCCAATTTAGGTTTTCGAGCATGTTGGTGACTGAACTGGTATTATGGTAACGGTTTGAAACAAATCTAGCGGTACGTCGTTGGACTTTTTCTAATTGGGTTGTCTGACTTTTTGTATGTGGATCCCAGACAGTCGATGAGTATTCCAGCTTGGGTCTAACAAGTGCCTTGTATGCATGGTCCTTTACTACAGTAGAGTTTATTTTCAGGTTGCGACGTAGGAATCCTAGTGATTGATTAGCTTTACTGGTTATTGAATTTATGTGCTTATCCCATTTAAGGTTGTCCTGAAGATTTTGAACTGGATACTTTCTCTGGAATGTGATCATGTAATTTATATGAAAACTGGGTGGGATTTCTTTTTTAAGTGATGCTAAGGATGTTGCATTTATCAGGATGGAAAAACATCAGCCAGTCCTGTTCCCACCTAGCAGCCGCCTCGAGGTCAAGTTGAAGTTTTATGGCATCGTTGGTGTTTCGAATTTCTTTGTAGATAATACTGTCATCAGCAAAAAGTCTAAGTGTGCTGTGTTGGATGTAGTCTGCAATGTCATTTATATAGATTAGGAAAAGGATAGGACCGAGGACAGTGCCCTGGGGGACACCATACGTTACAGGTACTCTGTCCGACATGGTATCCTCCAGGACGACTGTCTGGGTCCTGTTAGTAAGAAAGTCTGATATCCAGTGAAGAGCGTTACCGTTGATGCCATACAATTCCAGCTTATGAAGAAGGTGCTTATGCGGGACCTTATCAAAGGCCTTTGCAAAATCCATGATTATAACGTCTGTTTGGATGCTTTTGTTGTTAGATTGGCTAAGGTTCTGAAGAAATGAAATGAGCTGAGTTTCGCAGGATCGAGAGGGCCTAAAGCCATGTTGTAAATCATATAATATGTTGTTATCTTCTAAATGTGTCATAATGCTACTGGATATGATATGTTCAAGAATTTTGCAGCAGATGCATGTTAAAGAAATAGGTATGTAGTTAATAGCATTATGTTTATCCCCTTTTTTAAAGACGGGGCAGACATTTGCATGTTTCCAGTCAGACGGATTTTTTCCAAGTAGGAGAGATTTTTATACGCCCGTCATCGACGGTCGTATTATGGTATACCCAGCGCTGTCCGTACGTACGTCCGTCCGTACGTCCGTCCGTTAACTTTTCTTGTTAGCGCTCTCTCACCTTCATTTATTTACCGATTTTGATTAAACTTCCTTCAAATATTCCACACACCACAATAGCTCGGACGAGTTCGCGTTTCAGACGTTGGCGGCTATTTTAAGCAGAGTTATGCCCCTTTATTGTCAAAAATGGGCATTTAAAAAAAAAAAAAAAATTTTTTTTTTTATTCAATTGATTTCAAATTTGATATGGTGATACAATGAATGAAGTTACTTAACATATATTACGGGTTTTTGGTTTGACTCCGTATTTTCAGAGTTATGCCCCTTCACACAATTTTTTAACAATATTGTTTCCTGATAATAATTTTACTTACATTAGACTGTAACCAAATTTCATATTTAGCTTTCTCATCATGCAGGGAAGGCACCTGAGAATTTTGGTTCCTGTTAAATTATTTTTTTATGAGTTATGCCCCTTTACATACTTAAATTTTAAAATAAGCCACACTTCGTCCGTTAACTTTTCTTCTTAGCGCTCTCTCACTTTCATTTATTGACCGATTTTGATTAACCCTTTCCCTTATAGAAGCGACTTTTAGCACATTCATTTTATTCATCCGCTGAAGAAAATAGTTCCAAATTATACCGTAATGAATATGTGTCATTTTTAATACTTTTCTTATTCTAGCAGTTAATAGCTTAAAGCAGGCTGAAAGTAAAGCAGAATGCGCCTTAGGGCGCATTCTGCTTTACTTTCAACCTGCTTTAAGTAGTCACATATCTTCAATACTAGAAACAATGCTATCAGGTAAAGGGTTAAACTTCCTACAAATATTCCACACCACAATATTTCGGACGAGTTTGCGTGTCAGACGTTGGAGACTATTTTTAGCAGAGTTATGCCCCTTTATTGTCGAAAATGGGCATTTAAAAAAAAAAAACACCAGAACTTTTTTATTTTTTATTCAATTGCTTTCAAATTTGATATGGTGATACAATGAATGAAGAGACTTAATATATATTACGGGTTTTTGGTTTGACTCCGTATTTTCAGAGTTATGCCCCTTCACACAATCTTTTTAACAATATATTGTTTCCTGATAATAATTTTACTTACATTTTGTCTATTGTAACCAAATTTCATATTAAGCTTTCTCATCATACAGGGAAGGCACCTGTGAATTTTGGTTCCTGTTAAATTTCAGACGTTGGCGACTATTGTTAGCACAGTTATGCCCCCTTTATTGTCAAAATTCCGTGATATATCCAAAGTATGTAAATACACCCAAAGAGCATTTATGAGAAAACAGTTGGTAGAAAAACTATCGTGATAGTATTGCAATAGTTTCTTGACTATCGCAATACTATCGGGATAGTTCTTGAGCTATCGCACTACTACAGCATAGTCTTTTTGAGATCGATAGTCGGGCCTACACTCCGGGCGACTCTTTCCAGTCGGCCTGAGTCCGGACGACTTTGACAGCCGCCGGCCATGACGGGCGTATTTTGCCGCACTGCGGTGTTCTTGTTGAAAAATTAAGGTGATTATTGGTGAAATGGATCTACTACATTCTTTCAAAACTCTGGTTTGTATCAAGTCTGGGCCGGCTGCTTTGTGTGGGTTCAGGTTATCCAGAAGTTTGGTTATTCCATTTTCTGTCCGGTGGATCTGCTTCATACAGGGATGCTGGCTCAGGCCCTTGTCTGGAATGTCATTCAAAGAAGTTGGAGTGAAAGCATTTTGGAATTGTCTTTTTAGAATGTTTGATTTGTCTAGTGGGTCTGACTTTAGGATGCCGTTTTCTCTCAATGGTGGAATAATATGACTTTCAGTTGTTTGCGTTTTAATGTAGGAAAATAGGTTTTTGGGTGTCTTTGATTGGATATGATTTCCTTGTTCAGGAACTGGAATGTCAAGAATAAGGGTTTCAATGTACTGCCAGTATGCAAGTCTCTGTTCTTTTTGAATTTCACTTTTCATCTTTTTCAATTTATCTCCTTTTTGTTGGTGTTTTCTTTTGCTTTTCAGGAGTAGTCGTCTGTAGTTGTTCATTTTCTTTCTTAGGTTATTTGAGACCCAAGGTAATTTAATTTTGTTTTTAACTAGTTTTGTAGGTATATGTTTATTAATGGATTGTTGCAGGTCGTTTTTGAATGTGTCCCAAATATCATCTATGTTTTCATTATTTTGAGAGAGATTTTCTATTTTAAGTTGGATTTTTTCTATGTCTAATTTAATTTCTTCCCAGTTTGCTTTGGAGTACTTAAGAATCTCCCTTGGTTTTGCTTTATTTCTTTTCAGTGAGGTATTGGTTTCCAAACACAAAATATCATGGTCAGCTTCTCCTAATGGTGGAATAGTTTCAAAATTGTCAGCAATTGAAGGGTAGTTTGTTAGGATTAGGTCAAGGGTTTTATCATGCCGTGTTGGTTTATCTACTATTTGAGTCAGTGAGTGGTCAGCAATTATGTTCAGTAGTTCTTGACTGTGTTTAATATTTGGTCTACCTGGAATGATACTTGAAGTTTTCCATTCTATGTGTCCTAAGTTGAAGTCACCCCCAATTATGATAATTGATTTTGAGTTTGCATTTATTCTACTAAGAGATATATTCAGTTGTTCTAGGGATGTGTCGTCATTTGGCTGTGGACGGTAAAATGAGCTTATGAGTATTTTTCTCGAGTTGCTAATGGAGATCTCTGCCCAGACTATCTCGCAGTCTGTCTATAGGTCTTTCACCTCTGAAGACTGGATGTCGTTCACTACTGCAATGAGGACTCCACCATGGCTCTGGCCTTTTTTGTTTGGCGCTCGGTCCTTCCTGTAGACTGTGAAGTGGTCAGGGGAAAATAATTCATATGACGAGATGGTCGGGTCTAGCCAGGTTTCAGTGCCAATGATAATGTCAGGTGATGTGGAGTCGATGAGTAAGTCTAATTCGGGCTTTTTGTTTTTCAGTGATTGGAAATTAAGACTTAAGATTTTCAATGGTCTATCTGTAACCCTTGGTCTTTGGTTTCTTTTACTGTCATTGTTTTTGGACAGTGGCTTTGGAGAAGATGAGGCAGTAGGTTTTCCTGGGCTTTCAGATTGACTGAGGACTGAGAAATTATTTGAGATTGTTAGTGGGTCACTGTGACTGAAGAAGGAACTTGAAAAATTTGGCAAGCCGCACTTAAGACAGTGCCATGACAGGTTGCTGTTGTCCATTATTGCGTACATGGTGTCAGACATATCACCCTGGCATGGAACATGGAACCATGTTTTACATGAGTCACACTCTAGGGCTTTGTGCTTCCAAGTGACGTTTTTCCCACATGTTCCACATGGCCACCTTGGGGCTCTTGGACCCGGGTTTAGCTCAATTTGGTTTGAGAGTAGAATCTTAATGAGAAGATGATTATTGTTATCTGAGGTTTGCAGGATGGGCTTTGAGAAGCGGAATGTTTTTTTAAGATGGAAGAGCCAGTAATAAATGCTGATAGACTTGGTTTCGTAGATGCTGTTTATTTCCGATAAGCGGATGCTAAAGGATCCGGTGGCGTGGATACTGGGCTGAAAACTTTTGCAAATACCAGTTTTTTCATGTTTTACAAGGTTGAGTAGATAAACGATTATGAGCAGTTTATCTATGCACGACATGCTCATATTTTATTGGTACAAGTGGTGCTCGAAACATGGAAAGTGACAACACAACAAATACACACACACATATGTTAGACACAGATGATTGTTACTTTCAGTCCGTGTGCGACCCACAGACACAAATGATACACAAACAAATGGGCAAATTAGTACATGAAAAGAACAGCAGACAGATATAAAGAGTGCAATTCACCTGTACCGTTTGTCAGATTTTATTTTGTTTACACCGGAAACGGTGTTACCTTCAGTTACTACCCGGACGGAACATCCGGCTACTAGAGTATAAAGATGAAAGTGAAAATGGCCTAAAAGGCGTCAATGGAGACTGAGTTAACCTGTTATCAACGTAATAGACACCTAGTTAACAGTGCTGATGAAATTTAAAGGAAAATTAGGATGCAACATGAAAAGAATCATGAAATGTTAGCAAAATTTTAATAAGCCGATTCTACATAAAGGGCTATCTACAAATGCGTTATGATTACAACTTTCAACTGCTATAATGGGATCCAATATATACTGTTCAATCGTCAATAATATATCACTACTCAAGTACTATTAGTGTATCAATTATCGTGGTCCTTTAATGCATGTATCATGGTATAATTTAGCTTATTGAGATAGACAAATACATTTTCAAATAAAAACATTTATCATTGTATATTGCTCAAAGGGTGGCAACTCATGCAAATATTTTGCATGAGTTGCCCCCTGAGACCGTAAGAACCGAAACCGTCGCAAAGGTCCTTAAATGCACTTATTGATCATGAATGCTTTTTCTAAACCAATCATTTTTCTTATTGAATTAGGTTATATGGCACCGCGACACATAAAATATTCATATGGCGACATGTTATATACGCACCAGGCATCCATTTTAGACTCTTTAAATAGTTTAATATAATGAAACTATTGTTATTTCGTACTTCTAAAATGTACCGACAAAACGGTTTAATTGATACCTAACCATGAAGCGAAACAAGGTCATCCATTTGGGAATTGGCTATCCTGACAAATGTGAGCGACAAATAACGTCCTGAAACTCAATGAATGTGAGAAAGTAATCGCTTTTAATGATTTATATAACGCAGCCTTATAGACCTTTATATGAAATAAAACCATCACAGCTTCATGCAGTTAATTATTTCCAACAAAAAGCGTTATGATCCATAAAGTACATATATTTTGCAACCATTGTAAACCCATATCAGACTCGTCTCAGGGTAAACCGACGTCTGATCAGGCTCAAATCTTTTACCACTCTGATCATAATGAATCTTCAAATTATTCAAAATGTTAGAATTTCCATAATTCATTTCATTGCGTCTGCATTTAATTTTATTAGAATATTAATGATTATTTTACATTCTCCTTAAGTGTATAGTTCGTTTGAAGGTGACAATAATAATAAATATTTTAACAAAAACAAATATACTATACAGACCAACAATTTGATCAGTGCTTTTTTGAGATAATCTCCATAGTAACGCGATCGGACATTATAAATTGGACTAAAGCCAAAAAAGATTGCTAATCCGGTTATTATCATTTTAATAATTCATACCTAAATTGGAAGATCAATTGTCAATAGATACAGTACAGACAACGTTATGCTGAAGCACAAACGTATTGCAATAAAAAGTACACAATAACAATATTTTGACAACCCTGACCAATCATTTTAATGTGAGTTACAAACAGTGTTGATCCATACCAGACGCTGGGTAAGCTGGCGCCTGATCAGGCTCAAAACTATTTAAACAGAAGTTTTTGTATACTTTTAAACACGTTTATCAGAAAAGAACAACGTCTTGTCGACTGTACGAGCACATTTGATTTTAGTACGTTTAGAAAAGATGACACATCATTGAGATGGCGGTAACTACAAGAGACATACAAGTTTTTATTCTAATTAACCTTATAAAAGTGTCGAACAGTACTTCCTCCTCAAGCGGGTTGTTTGCGAGAAACAAAAGTTCTTCTTTTGATCATACGTACAGAACTGTCACAAGCAGGTTAGTATGGATCAATGGACATTATTTTGGCTTCCTTTGCTCGCGCTTAAACCGGTGGTACCTAGCGTAACACAAAAGGGGACCGAGACAAACAGTGTGGACTTTGATCGGACGCCGCATATTGCGGCGTCTGTTAAGGTTCTACAATGTTTGCTGGTAGGACTTTCGATGTAAAACAAAAACAATGAAATTTTAGACCTGGCAACACTTTCATGTACATAAAGATGGAATATTAAAAAATATTATCTTGGAAGAATCTACTGGGCTCATATGGTGAAACAGATGATACAAGTAGAGATGGGTAAGTTCACTTTTTTGTTCCCAATAAATGCGTGTGTATCAAAATTCTCATATCTATCGGAAACCATTTAGAGCAAGTTCAGTTTTAGATTTGGTGATACTCGGTGTCTGAATAGGCATAAAATTGTCTACCACTATTAATCAATCAAAAACATTTAGTATTGTCAGCGTAATATCAGGAACAATGTGTTATTGCTACGTTGATTGATCGCTATTGCATTTAAATTTCATCCAATATATAAAAATATAACGTACATGTATTCACATTTACTCTTTCGCAAAAATATTAACTTGTAGGTCACCGACGGAATGCTGCATACAGTGCTATAATGATGATAAATGTAGGTCGGTTAACTTCACCCCTAGCAATGGCACGTGCGAAATGAACAACAGGAACCCATTGGACTTTCCATACAGTAGTGTTCAAACTATGACGAGTAAAAATTTGTACTACCGCATTGATAGTAAGTGAGCTATTTAACCCATTACCCCATAAATACACCTTTTTACGCCTCTAATTTATTCCTCCACTTAAGACAATAGTTCCAATATATATAGCCATTAAAATATATCATAAGAAGTGTTTTCTTTTTCCTAGCAGATGATAGCTTCAAGCAGGCTGAAAGTAAACCAGAATGTGCCTTAAGGCACATTCTGCTTTAATTTCAACCTGCTTTAGGTGGTCACTTTTGTTTCAAATTTAAAAACAGGTAATTGGATAATAAGTAAAAGTCCCATTGTGTTTTCAGACCTTTTCTTAATGTCTGAAATACAATACCGGTTAATAATAATGTTTGAACATTCTTATGGGCCAAACTGATCTATGAAATGATGAAGACGGACCTAAATCACCAACAAAGGGCGATTTAAAATCATAACAAACCGAACATAGAACGTCTGAAATAAACATTACCACACGGCTTAGTATCACGTGATACAGCCGGAAGAAACTTCACCGTGTGCAACCGTATATTCTTTCGCCCGTCCATCCATCAGTCAGTTAGACTATCACACTTTTTTGTCCGCTCTCTAATTCGAATATTTTTATCCGATCTTCCACAAACTTGCTGAAAATGTTCATTGATATAAAATCAAGGTTTAGTTTGATTGCTACAAAAATCGCATACGGTATTTTTGAGGTATTGCCTGTAAATTAATAAAAAATGACTGTTTCAGCCATTTTTGCACTCTAAAACTAACCGTTTTTATCGGATATTCACTAAACATGCTGAAAATATTTATTCATATAAAATGTAGGTATAGTTTGATTATTACTAATAAATACGAAAGAAGACTCAAGCAGGAAACGCAACACAAACAATACACCTATCTCTAAAGCAGAACACACACATATCCATACCATAACAAACACACACACATACATACACACACGCACACACACACACACACACACACACACACACACACACACACACACACACACACACACACACACACACACACACACACACACACACACACACACACACACACACACACGCAATCACACAATCCAAACAGAAAACAATACGCAAAACAAACATAAAGCAAAGTGAACATAGGAGCCCGCCTTGGTACGGTCAGCAGCAATCAATAATTAATTATAAATTAACCATTAACAACCACTGGGGGGGTTAAACCTGGGTTTAGGGGCGCCCAACCTCACACCTATCTCCTATATTCACCTATAAAGACGAACAGTGTACATAAAATATAAACCCTGTTCCACAACCTTACAATAAAAAAGACCGCCAGCACAGTAAGTAAATACATGTAAAACATCTAACAAAATTCTCTGACAGGATTATTAGTAACACGGGAAAAAATTAAACATTCAAGCCCGTGTTAAAAATAACCCACTATGGCAACGGTCAAATTGTACTCAAGCGAATAGTCTGTAGTTACGAGTAACTGTAAGACATGGGAGGGTTTAGGGTACGACAGAGAGGGAGAGAAAAACCAAAGCACGAAAATCCGACATAACTCTCCCGGTTAAGGACGGCTTTAGAGATACATCATCGTGTAGTGCTAAGCCCTGTCTGTCGTCGAACAACCAAAGAGGAAAGCATAGTTATCAATTGTAGATTGATCGATAACCAAACGTGAAGTGCGCAGCAATATAGTTGGATCATAATCCTTTTCTTAGGAAAAATCTAATACGTTTCACAAATAGGTTTTGAAAATGCATATGTCCAAGAATCTTACGAAGTCTGTAAATCACATCACCATTAAACTCCGGATGTGAAATACCTTGCCGCAGAAAAGACTTTAAGTTACATTTATACTTGTTAATGAGAGGAAGATTTCTATAAAAGAATTAAGAAAATGTTTTACGAAGTTTATGAAATCTGTACCCCTGTTTAAGAAGCTTTTCAGTAATAGTTTTATTACGAATGTGGAAGTCCTCAACAGAGGTACAAGCCCTAGCAAAACGAATAAGTTGTGAAATATAAACCCCGTAAGATGTAGAACGGGGAACATCGCCATCTAGATGAGGATAGTTTACAATACTAAAATCAAAATCATCTCGTTTATCGTAAATCTTAGAAGAAACAATTCCGTTATTTATTAAAAGATCCAAATCTAAAAATGGTGCCGATAAATTTGACTCGTTTGTTTTATTAAGGCGTAATTCTTTTGGGTAAGTAAAAGGAAACAACGTATCAAAAAATGGGTTGTCTATATTAAAAATATCATCTAGATAGCGCGATGTGTTGTTAAAGGCTTCGATCATATCTGCCTGTGTATCAGGTTTTAGACTTAGCATAAAGTCCCTCTCATAACAGTACAAAAAAAGGTCTGCGACAAGGGGCGCACAGTTTGTACCCATAGGGATACCAATCACTTGGCGGTATATGGTACTCCCAAAACGTACATAAATATTATCCAGAAGAAATGATAGTGATTTACAGACATCGGTGCAAGTCCACATAGTGAAATGCTTAACCGTGTCATTTGTAAAAAATGCACGATCAGTATTACACGCCAGAAAGTGTTTCCTTTCTCTGGCAAAAGTCTTTTCAATAAGTTGTATAAGTTTAGCTTTTATTAAATTATGAGGTAAGGTAGTATATAGTGTTGAAAAGTCATACGTACTAATATTGCAAGCTTGGTATTTTCTATGTTCAAGCTTCGTCACAATTTCATTCGAGTTTTTGATAGACCAAAACAGATTAAGTCTAGAATTTTCGTAAGTCTTGTCACAATACCTTTGAACATGTTCTTTGATTTTAATTAAAGACGATGTCAAAAGTTTGGAAAGCTTAGTAGTAGTACATGCACTTGAATACGCAATAAAACGAGACTTATATGGTGTTTTGTGGAGTTTTGGTATCCAGTACACAGTAGGAAGTTTATGACATGTAATGTTGACGTCAGCTTTTAATAGTTTACAAGTATCAAGATGATCAGATACTACATTATGCTCCGTTAAATTAGTCGTTGTATAGGAATTGGTATTCACAAGTTCCTGGTTTAAAGTATCAACATAATGTAATCGTCATACAATTATTACATTATTGGATGTTTTGTCTGCAGGAACGAGTACATATTTGGAATGAAAGTCTTGTATGCCCTTCTTTAAGTGACGAATGTTAAATTTAGGTTTAGGTGGTAAAATATGGTTATTGGATAAATAGAACGAAATCCGGGTATCGATAATATCAAAAATTAATTCTTTCCATTTTGTAAGAGCGTCATTTTCAGCATGTTCTCTACGGCACCAGTTGGTACTATACTTATTCAAAGCTTCAGAAATATGATTGCGACAAGTATCGAAATCAATTAAGGCAGGTAATCTAAATTTAGGTCCCTTACTCAAAAGCGCTCTAATGCGTTTATCTTTAATGATATCAAAATTGCCAGTTATTATATGACCCACTGGAGCGTAACAGAATTTAGAAGAGGTACAGTCTCATGTATCTGGTGTGTTTTCGAGAATTTTAAGATCAGAAACAATTTTATTGTAGTTAACAATTAACCCTCTAACAGATTTATTATACTTATAACAAATAATAGGTGGTTCAAGATTTTTGAAATAATTTGGAATAGCATACATCACATTTTTGTTACGGAGAATAATTTGTAAATCTATGAAATCAATACCTTTATTTATAAAAGGGACCTTAATGAAATATCTTTTGTGATCGTTTAAAGAATCAATATGAGGTCTAAGAACATGCTGAGTATAACTTTGTATTAAACCTGCAGTATAATACAGAGGATCTGTGCGTAAAATTATTCCATCAGCCTTGTCGTCAATATCTTTTAAAGACGACAATGACAACGAAGAAAGCCGAGAAAGCATTTTATGTTTACCAGAATGTAACAGCAGATTATGCAAATCTGTAATAGACATCGACTGACGTGATTTACGTTTAATATTTCCATTTATACGAATACCATGTGATCTAGATTTACGCTTTCGTGTAGAATAGATCGGAAAAATATCAATTGAAGGTTCTTTAGAAATATTGCCAGATTGGTATATATTATCATTCAAGCCTAAAGGAAAGGGTGTCTGTACATTTTTAATCCATTTTAATTCCGTTATAAATCTAGCCTTACATTTGAAACTATTAGTAGTATTTATATCATACGTAATATGTTCAACAGGTTGAATTGAAATAAAATCTAATCCATGTCCAGATTTCCGAAAATGTTGATACAGAAAGTTCCTCAGTGTTTTGTTCCTACAAGTACGAAGATGTTCATTAAACCTAGTTTTGAGAGGACGACCGGTTTGCCCAACATACTGGATACCACAACCTGGTGCTTTTCAAGTTAAAATCGCATGTGGCATATCTGAGTTTTTGCCCTTTATGCATTCAAAAATGACTGTTTTCAGCAAGTTTTGCTCTCTAACACAAATACGCTTTATTGGATCTTTACCAAACTTGCTGAAAATGTTTACTAATATAAAATTAAGATTAAGTTTGATTACTACTAAAATCGCATAAGGTATATCTGAGTTATTACCTGTTTAATAATAAAAGATGACTGTTTTTATCGGATATTCACTAAACTTGCTGAAAATGTTTAATTATATAAAATTTAGGTCTAGTTTGATTATTACAAACATCGCAGGTGGCATGTCTGAGGTTTTGCCCTTTAAGTATTTAAAATGAATGTTTCAGCATTTTTTGCTTTCTAACACATGCAGTTTTTATCAAATATTCACCAAACTTGTTGAAAATGTTTATTAATATAAAATCTAGGTCAATCATCTTAACTACCAAAATCGCACAAGGTATGTTGGAGTTATTGCCATTGAATGACTAAAAATTGACTACTTAAGCCTTGTCAGCTTTCTGACTCAAACAGTTTTAATTGGATCTTCACCAAATTTACTGAAAATAATATTTGTATAAAATCTTGGTCCAGTTCTATAAATACCCAAATCGCCGAAGGCATGTTGGAGTTATGGTTCTTCAATTTGTAAATTTTTGCTATTTTATCCTTATTTTTGCCCTGTCCACTCTGTAAAAGGACCAGTTTTTATTCTAGTTTAGCCAAATATTTGGTCTATGGTTGCATGTGCTTCATCCTAGTCGTGTTGGTAATAAGTTAAGTAATAAATGAGCACTCCATGTCTACCTCTTGAAGGATTTTCATTCAACTGTATTCGAATTTTTTTCTTGACCTAGATTTAATACCAATACACATTGTCAGCAAGTTTGGTGAATATCCAATAACAAGTGTTTGTTTTAGAGAGCAGAAAATGCTGAAATAGTCATTTTTTAATTATTCAAGGGCAATAACTCAGACATGCCTCATGCGGTTTTGCTTGTTATTAAACCTGACCTAGAATCTATACTAATAAACATTTGTAGCAAGTTTGGTGAAGATCCAAAAAGAAGTGATTGAGTTAGATAGCGGACAAGGCTGAAACAGTCATTTTCAGCAAGCTCAACGTATAGATTATCCGTAATTTTTTAATCGCTTACCCACCGTGAATAATATTTACACGTTTTGACTGGATCTCATAGTGTTTAAACCTGTGCCTACTGGTCGTAACTTTACAGAGTTTACAAACTGATTGAATCTAGAAAGACGCCGCGTAACGCGGCGTCTCATCTGGATCCAAACTGTTTGACATTCGTCTAAAGGTTTGTTTAATTAAAACAATGCATAAATCTAAACTGAACAAATTTTGCAGACGACAATGTCAAAGCAGACGTCTGTGCAGCAGAATAAGGGTTAACCAGATGCTCCAGATACACATGTAAGCGGGAGTAATCTGAACTAATCTAACATTTTCTCACTCATTTCAGCACCGAATGCTATGGTGTTACTACTGATTAAACCGTCTCTTGGAGACACTTTTAATGAGTATGACACCATTGGGTTTAAAAGCAAAAATAAAGATTTCAGTTTTCGAAATACTTCCGTTATCTGGAGCCCTGTATTTACAGAGTTGTCCTTCTTTCCATTCACATGGTTAAACTCTTTTCTGGATATAATATCCATAAATTAAAAAAAAACTAAAACGCGAATTTCATAGATAAAGCCGTTTTCGTGGAAGAATCACGTACTATGTACTTCAAATGGGATCCCAAACAACCGTTTTAGGCAGGTATCCCAAAATCACAATGCGGCTTTAATATACTTCACTAATCCATTTGTTTATTACAATATCAAACAAAATTCATTTTTTAGTAGAAAAGACGTTATTCTCTTCTTAACAAATGCATTTATCCTTAACATTGGTTTTGTATGACAATCAGTTTGTATCCAGATCAGCTGCCGTGTAACCTTTTGTTTGATCACTCTGGAACATTCTAGTCGAAGAGTACACTCTTTGCATAGTTCAAGACTTAGTTTACTCGTAACATGTGACTGTTTACCCTTTCACTTTCAATGATGCCTAGAAGCGCGTTGCAAACAGTTTTGATCCTAATCAGACGCCGCGTTACACGCGTCAGATCTGGATCTAAACTGATTGATATTGTTTTCTTCAGTCATACTGCCTGAAATCTAACTTTGGAAATATATTGCAGACAGCTTTATTAAAGCAGACGACAATATGGCGGTTAACGGGTAAAAACCTCACGATTAATTTGATCATGGAAGGTTTAAGGACAACTACACTTGTTACTAGGATGGCATCGTGTTAAAACAGATTGTCATTTTTTAAATATCATTGTATTAAGCGCTTCAATCTAGGTTTAACCCATTAATGCCAAGTGGATTTTTTCCATGCTTACATGTATATATAGGAATAAGGGTCATTCCATATTTTATATGAGGGGTTCCTGATCTAAAGTTCCATTTCCGTCTTATTTTATATTGAAATTTCTATCGGCGAATAGTGTAGATTCTGATCAGACTCCGCATAATGCGGCGCCTTATCAGAATCTACACTGTTCCTTGTCCCTGTTAGATGGTGTCAGCCACACATGCGTTAAACAGAAATTTAGTACGTGTTCTCAACTTTAATTGAATGAAACATATTCACGTTTATAGATGTTTGAGTTGGTGGAATCACAGTCGAAGAAATAACTAATACAGTAATAATAATACGGAAAAAAGGCTTGCCTTTTTTCCGTTCTTACGTAATGCATGATAAAATCAAAGGTATTCCAATTTTATTCAATCACTGGCAGACTTTGAAAAGTGTTTGATTTGCGCGTGAATAATTTCCTCAAAACTAGGCAACTACAAAACATGGGGGCTGACATATTGGATGATGACGTCACGGCTTTTACGAAGAGTTGTGCGTGACGTTTCGGAATTCCCGATTTCGGTGCTATTTTTAAACCATTTTAAGCATGAATAACCCCCAACCCTCACTTGAGATGATTTTCTCCAAAGGACAAAGCTTCAAACAGTTCAATTCATACCCTTAAACGCTTAAATGAACGTTATTTACAAAAATCTACTTCTCAATCGAACCGATAAAAATAACGGATTACCAGTACGCCATCAATAAAAATAATGACGTCATTATTTGTGGTCATATGACATCCAAAAATAGTTTCAGATTGCATTATAGGTGTACTGGGGAGTTTTAACTTTTAACATTGTATACACGGGTGCTTATAAATCTATTTGATTATTTGGTTTAACAACATATAGATATTGTCCCAAACAATTTAGGTATATAATAAAAGTTCGAGTCGGTTGTGTAATCCAGATCTCAGTCACGAGAGGCGTAGCCTCGAGTGTGATCTGGAATACACAACGAACTGATACAAGAGCGCTGATCACACACTGGTGATAGATCTATTCCGTTTTCATTAGTATAATTTTGCTTTTTTCCGTCCATAGGCAAAGCCTAAATACATATTAACGTTTGTTAATATTTGTACCTAAACACTATAACAGTATTACTGTTTAGTTGGTTGAACCACAGTCGAATAAATAACTTGTACAGTAATTTTAATAACGTGTGTTAATATTTGTACCTAAACCATATAATAGTGTTACTGTTTAGTTGGTTGAACTATAGTCGAAGAAATAACTAATACAGTAATAATAATTTATTTATACTTTTCGGTGGATTACCACGAAATAGCAGTGGATTACCACTTGATAATTTCACTGCTTTAATCAGTGGGATTATCGCCACGCGCGCTTTTATTATTAATTTTCCCCGTAGGGCTCCCCAAAATCGTAGTCAATCGTGTCTTATCGTTAAATTCCGGCAGTCCGATTTGTCGCGAACCACTAAACGGAAGAATACGAATCCAAAATCGGGAGCAACGACGTAATTCGGATGACGTCAAATGATAAATAAGTGACATCATCATACGGGAAACTGTTTCGTTAATGTGTTCGATGTAAACTTGGGGCTCAACACGGGGTAAATCATGTACTTTCGCTTTCACAATTGTCGAACAATTTTGTTTAAAAAGTGGCTTAAAAGCATAAATAAATAGAATAATTATATTTTTTCAGTATAAGATCGAATTTAATCCAATTTGTGAACATCAGACTGTTATATTTTCACTCGTGGCTTCGCCACTCGTGACAATATATCGACTGATGTTCACTCAATGGATTAAATTTCGATCTTATACTGAAAAAAAACCAATTATCCTCTATATAACATTTGTTAATACTTGTACCATAATACTATAACAGTGTTCTTGTTTTGAATGGTAGATCTACAGTCGAAGAAATAAGATACAATAATAATAATAACGCTAAACTTTGTTAATATATATTTGTACCTAAACACTCTAAAAGTGTAATTGTTTAGTCGGTTGAACTACAGTCGAAGAAATAACTTCTACAGTAATAATAATAACGTTTGTTAATACTTGTACCTAAACACTTTAAAAGTGTTACTGCTAAGTTGGTTGAAACTACAGTCGAAAAAAAACTTATACAGTAAATAGGAGTGGTAATATTTGTACCTAAACACTATGAAAGTGTTACTGTTTTGTTGGTTGATAATAAAGTCGAAGAAATAACTAATATAGTAATAATAATAACGCTTGTTAATACTTGTACCTAAACACTATAAAAGTGTTACTGTTTTAGATGATAGATCTAGAGTCGAAGAAATAAAATACAGTAATAATAATAAACTTTATTAATCTATATTTGTACCTAAACACTCTAAAAGTGTTACTGTTTGATAATATTTGTACCTATACTATAACAGTGTTACTGTTTTGGATGGTAGATCTACAGTCGCAGAAATAACTAATGCAGTTATAATAATGGCGTGTGTTAATACTTGTACCTAAACACTATAACAGTGATACTTTTTTGGATGGTAGATCTACAGTCGAAGAAATATAATACAATAATACTAACGTTAAACTTTGTGAATATAAATGTGTACCTTAACACTCTAACAGTGTTGCTGTTTAGTTGGTGGATATACAGTCGAATAAATAACTAATACAGTGATAATTAAGCGTTTGTAAATATTTGTACCTATACTATAATATTGTTTCTGTTTTAGATGGTAGAACTACAGTCGAAGAAATAACAATACAAACTGTCATAACACGTTTATAAGTAGTTGTGCCTAAACTATCGCAAGACATGTCTACAATAATAGCATTCTTTATTTCAGAACAAACAAATAAAACTGCCCTTATAAATGTATCATATATATTCTGTAGTTGAGTTTGTGGGTTAAAAAGTGACATTTTTTTTATAACGGTACGATGGCTCAGTCGGTAGAGCACTCGCTCTGTAAGCGCGAGGTTCCAGTTTCGAGCCTTCGGTCTGACTGCATATGTTTCCTCACCGTGTAATATTAATTTGGGATACAAAGTGAATAACCCGCATAATTAATAGGTATCTCGCAATCTACATTGATAAATAATAGAAACAAAAACCACCACTAGTGGAGTGTTCTTGATTAGGATCTAAACTGTTTTTCACTTTATTTAAATATTTATTAAGTCAAAGTATATGTAATTTAAATTTTAGAAAAAAAAGCAAACGATCATTGCTTTAAATTGATTAGGTCATGTCAGTGAAGGCATTGTGTGAACATTAAGCATACTAGCAGGGCTACCATAAGTTGCTAATAAAAATCCTAATATTTCCAAAATTCGGGCACGATTTTAGGAAAGTTACCTTTAACCGTTAACCTTTAATCTTTAACTTTTAACCTTTAACCTTTAACCTTTAACTTTTAAGATGCCAGGATCTATGACACTAACATAACTATGCAAACAGTTTGGATCAAGATCAGACGCCGCTTTACGTGGAGTATGATCTGGATCCAAACTGTTTGACACCCACATCCGGAGAATTTATTTTTTAAAAATCCGGAGAATTCGGAAAAATCCGGAGAAATGGCAGCCCTGTACTAGACATATGAACTTGTTTTACAGTAGATTAGACGTTGTTTGTTCGCAATAAACCCATTGACGCTAAAACTATTATTTCCATTACAGTCAGCTCAGACACCGGGTCGACCGGCGTCTGATCTGGCTTAATACTGTTTGCTACTCCGATTAAAATAAATAACCAGAATTGTCAACAAGTTGTCATATTCTACAAATAAGTGCATTGTGTTTGCGTTTAGCTTGCGTTTGAACGGGGACGAATAACGTCTTTTCCACTGTACCTTTGGAATTTGCCGGCCGATAACTTTACCATTATATAACTATATTTTAAAGGCTCTTGTCCTGAATCATGGGTTCAATATGATCACCACTGTTACTATGCAGTGAGCCAGCAAAGAAACTGGGAGCACAGCCAGAACAACTGCCAATTGATGGAAGCCAATTTGACTGACATTGCAGATGCGTTTGAAAATATGTTTGTCTACGGGCTGGCAAGAGATCGTATTGTAAACCCCACCCTTACCTGGATTGGCCTGAACAACATGCACACCGTCTCACCACAGGTTTGGACAACCGGAAGATTGGTTCAATATAGTAACTATAGAGATGGTGAGCCGAACAACTCTGGGGGGAATGAAAATTGCCTGTGTATGACTACTCATGAAAACGAAAGCAAATGGAATGACTCACCGTGTTACAAAGGATTTAACAGTGTGTGCAAGAAGGAAACTTACTGACTGTTGTGTTTCAATATATTTTAGCCACTTTTGTTTCGTTGAATATAGAAGTTGAATAGGGAGCTATCCTTCTTATACAGTGCTCCTTCTCTTCAACGGCCCTCCCAACAACGACTCCCTCCTTACACTTACAACGACCATTGCCGCTGTTCCCTAAAAAGGAAAATTATGGCTTACGCTTTGATTGCTGCAATATCGTCTGCTTAAAATTATCGCCTGCTGTTGTTTTTCTCAAAGTGACATAATGGACATTTTGATAGAAAATAAATTAATGACGAGCGACAAACAGCTGGAATCCAGATCAGACGCCGTGTTCCGCGGCGTCTGATCTGGATTCAAGCTGTTTGCAAATGTTATCCAATTTTCCCCCTATAACGAATCCCTCCGAACACCGCACACACTTTTTGTCTCCCATTGGATGTCATTGTAGAGAGGGAATGCTGTATACAGTGGAGAATCTGTTATTCTTTCCCGTTTAAACGCAAACGTACGCAAACGCAAAGCACTAAAACGTAGAAAAGAACAACTTTTGGACAATTCTGATAATTCTTGTTTATCTTGGTGGCAAACAGTTTGGAGCCTGATCAGACGCCGGGTTACCCGGCGTCTGATCTGGCTCCAAACTGTTTGCACTGCAAATAATAGTTTTAGCGTAAACGCGTTCATTCGGAAAGAATAACAGATTCTCCACTGTATGCATGTGCGTACTTGACTATTTTTAGCTCGCTGGTCGAATGTCCTGGGGTGTGGTTTTTTATTCAAAATCATAATCATGATTAGCAATCATGATTGTGATTCGATCAGAATCATATTCTGTAATCACGCTAATCAGAAATAGTCGAGCCCAACGCTCGATTAAATTGTAATCATAATGGCCCTTGTCGATTCAACCAGCTATTTCATTCACACAGTCTAGAGTCTGAATAAAAAC
This sequence comes from Gari tellinella, assembly GCA_922989275.2. Taxonomy (NCBI): domain Eukaryota; kingdom Metazoa; phylum Mollusca; class Bivalvia; order Cardiida; family Psammobiidae; genus Gari; species Gari tellinella. The sequence continues at coordinate 40,108,225 of OV277869.1, read as the reverse complement.
CGAGTTACTCACGGATCTACACGGTCTGTTACAAAGAAATTTTAAAATGGGTTTCTGTTCCTTAATAATATTCTGAAATATTGAAATAGGTTTCTGTTATTCTAATAACATATATACACTACATTGTGTGTGCATTTATAATAGTTTAAACAGAAACGATTTATGTATTCATCACAATATTCATTTACACTTATCTTGGCTAAATGTCTATAATAAATGTTTGAATGTTGATGTTTATCACTGTTATGTGTGCAATAAAATGTATAACCCATAAACAGTGAAGGATAGACTATTCTCATTTGGAAACTTGAACTGTCCTCGTAGGGTATATGGATGTGTTGATTACAATGAAATTAAGTCTGCTTAAGCTACCATCTGCTATGATTTGAATATAATTGTATGTCGCATATTCGTGACCATCTGTATAAAAGAGAACTACTTATTTCAGTGCAGGAAGTAATTAAGTAAGTAAAAAAGGTACACTTGTGGAGTAAGGTTTAATAAAAATAGATAGCAAAAACAAGCAGTTTGTTCAGTAAGTACAGTGGAGAATCTGTTATTCTTTCCCAATAAACGCGTTTACGCTAAAACTATTATTTGCAGTGCAAACAGATTGGAGCCAGATCAGACGCCGGGTAACCCGGCGTCTGATCAGGCTCCAAACTGTTTGCCACCAAGATAAACAAGAATTATCAGAATTGTCCAAAAGTTGTTCTTTTCTACGTTTTAGTGCTTTGCGTTTGCGTACGTTTGCGTTTAAACGGGAAAGAATAACAGATTCTCCACTGTATGTCCCTACTACGCATTTATGCCAGGGAAACGTTCTTGCCGTAATAGTATGAGTAATGTTCTTAGCCAGACTACAATTTCAAAAGGCTGCTATGTGTCACTAGTTTCACTCTTATCCCGTTATTCTTACCACATAAATGCGTTTAGCTAAAACTACAGTACTCCCTCTCTACAATGGCCCTTCGAATAACGGTTCCCTCCTTATAACGACCATTAACGCTGTTCCAAAAACGTTAAAATTATGTCCAACCTTTTCACGGCTGCAAATACATAAAGTCTACTTAAAATTGTCGTCTGCTGGTTTTCTAAAATTTACTTATTAGACATTTTGACAGAAAAAAACCATAATGACGAGCGGCAAACAGATTTATCTGGATAATAGCTGTTTGCAAATGTAAGCCAATTTCCCTCCCTACAACGACTCCCTCTGAACAACGCACATACTTTTTTGTCTCCCACTAGTTGTTGTTGTACATGTAGAGATGGCGCGCTGTAGAACAGTTGAGAAGACGTTATTTTGTCCCGTTTAAACGCAAACGAAACGCAAACATATTTCACTTAAATGTAGATAAATACAACCTTTGAAATTTCTCACGGTTTAATTTAATCTGAGAGGCAAATAGTTTGGAACCTGATCAGACATCGGGTTACCCGGTGTCTGATCTGGCTCAAAACTCTTTGCAATGGAAATAACAGTTTTAGCATTCACGTATTTATTGGAAATTAATACATGTAAAATCGTACCCATTGTATTTCTCCTGTTAACAGTATGGAGCCTAGACAAGACGCCGGGTAACCCGGTATCTGATCAAGCTCAATTCTGTCTGCCGCTCAGATTAAAATATATAAAATTGTTGTCTTTTTCTACATAATATTGCAATTTGTTTGCGCTTCGTTTGCGTTTAAAGGGGAAAGAATAACGTCTTTTCCACTGTATATATACTATGGAAAAAATTGTTATACCTTGGATGCTGATGCGTATAATTCTGTGTACAAACACACTTTTGCAGAAAGCTCATTTTTATTGAAAACTTTGGATCATGGTCTGCGTATTCACTACAACGGTGATGAGAAACTTCCAAGAGTCACATCTTACTGTGACGTCACAATGCACAGAGGTCGATTTTAAAATTCAAACGTAAAAGTGTTCGCAGTATGAGCTTTATTCATTTTCCGGTTTTATTTTAAGTGCTTCTCTGCATAAAATCACTTCAGTATCGTGCATGACAACCGTCACGCTTAATACAGGCAACAATCTACCTCTAGTGTACCGTCGAATGACGAAATCACTTCTCGTAATAGAGTATGTCTGAGGTCGTTTGTCGTGTCAATCTGGTAATTGCTTTATATCCGTCGCCCAGTTTACCCCATTCACCCTCTATTGGTTTCACTTCTGGTGACAACACAGACCTGAGCATGACGTTGACGTTATTCTGGGCCTTGTTCATGCATTGATCTGTCAAGTATACGGTTTACGGATACGGATAAGGACACGACTTTCCTTCAAACGATTCCTTATTATCTCGGCAGTGATCCAAAACCGGCCAGCACGTAACCGTTGCTTGGATGAAACGGTTACGTCAGTGCGTCACAGTAACAGCACGGCCATCTCTACGTGACGTCACCGATCTCACGATTCCGGACAGACCCCGTAACTCTGTTTGGTTTTGAGTTTGTATTGTCCGATTTTTCTGACCTGTCAGAGTTATTTTTGAACAGAATAGTTCATAATGGTAAATAGATAACAGGGTAACATCGGATCTATAAAGTCGTACACTTTACTACTTGACATAAGCATGAACGTCGTGCAGCATGAGCCAGCTGCGCTAATTTTTACTGATATTCTCAATAAATGTATCTATGCTAACAACTACATGTATTATGTCCATTGCAAACAGGTTGGAGCCAGATCAGACGCCGGGTAACCCGGCGTCTGATCATGCTCCAACCTGTTTGCCACCCAGTTTAAAAAGATAAAATAATTTTCTACAGTTTAGTGCATTGTGTTTGCGTTTATTCGGGAAATAATAATGTCTTCTCTACTGTACATTACACACAATAAATATAGCTTTCCGAATCCCTGGCTGACCGTACGGAAATCAACGAGTACGTTGATCATCCCTTTTAAAATTGTAGAATGTTCCAATCTAAAAATAACTCTGACAGGTCAGAACAAAACACTAATAGCCTGGCTATGAATTGTCTACCGGGTGCGCCCACAACGCGCAACATCAATTACTGACGCGCCCGCCGATAGCATGCCAAATGGCCTGATTTCTGTGATTTTTAGAAAGACGCAATTGCTAACAATTTTGTTTTTCGGTATTTGGCACAGGGGTCCATAACGTTTTCTTGACTCTTATACACTATATATAATTATATATAGTGTATAAGAGTCAAGAAAACGTTATGGACCCCTGTGGTATTTGGATAAAGACTACGTGTGTCTATGGCATTAGGTGTACTTGCAATGAACCCTGAATATGTCAACTCGTCGTCACTGTTAAACACCGGAAGTAGGAAGTGTGCTACATCGTTTGCGATATACATGTAACCGGGCGAGAGTGTGGTTCTGTGTAGTCTTTATCGATCAGTCCGTTGTTATGATACGTGCTTATATTTAATGAAACGTCACCAAATCCTCGCTTTAATCAGCCCTAAAGTATGTACATTTTCCTTTTTGTTAAGTATACTGATGGGATTATTAAACAGTGAAAACCCAGGTCTTGACATGCACTGTTTTCTTATACGATCTGTCTAATACGAGTATGTAGTCTTTCCTTTGGGGAAACGTTTGTTTACAATGTGTTCTGTGTTCTCAGTTGTGTTTGGTCACATGATACATATATAAAATTGGCGACGTTTTATACATGCAAACTTTTCAGTGGTAGAAGGGTTTTTATTACAATTGAAAATACATTAGTATTTCTCGTTTAAACGCAAACGGAACGCAAACTGAACGCAAACGAATCGCAATAGTATGTAGAAAGAGATAACCTTTTGACAATTTTGACGACTGGTTTTAATCTGGGTGGCCTACAGTTTAGAGCCTAATAGGACGCCAGGTTACCCAACGTCTGATCAAGCTCTAAATTGTTTGCACCGGGAACAATAGTTTAAGCGTTAATTAGAAAAGAATAACGTATAAGAATCACTGTGTAACCATTATAATTTGCAAATTTTAAAGCAATTCAAGATTAAAGAAATTATTTAAACCTGCAGGTAGCGTTTGTTCTGAGTTCAAATGCTTGAAAATAACACTTTCACTCTCAATGACGCCTTAAAGCGCGTTAGCAAACAGTTTGGGTCCTAAGCAGACGCCTCGTTACGCTGCGTCTGATCAGGACCCAAACTGTGCGACACTCTTATCGATATTTTTAAGTCATACAACCTTAAATCTAACCTTGAAACGTGTCTTGCAGTCAACAATCCTGAAGCAGACGATATTAACCGGTGAAGGGGTAAAAATCTACCAAATAATTTGATCATGAAAGGGTAAAAAGATTATTCTAACATGACACGTGAATTCGTCTCTATAAACAAAGAACAGGTCTATCGTGGTATACATGAGACGGTATACCACGCTCTTCCCTATCCCGCTCCTCCCGCGGTTATATGACATGACGTGACCACGTGCGTTCATACGTTATGTTTATTAAATTTCTTTCGTTATTCATATAGCCCGTAAAGACCATATACTTTTAACCAGTAACGTAACAGTAATTTTCTCATTCTTCTGTCTTGTTTGATGTAATGTTTGTTCTATGCCAGATTATGGATCGGTAATTGTAAATTTGCTTATGGGTGTTAGATTCTTGTAATGCCGCGGAAAAAGTTATTCGGTCGAAAAACTTCTTCCGCTGTGGAAATAAGTATGGAACATTTGATTTCCTTCCTAATGAATTTCCTTAAATCTGGTCATGTTAGAATCGAAATAATCTATGTTCTACCGTAGTGAAACTGTATTTTACAACGGTCGGTCGTTGTGGTGCGCAGGAATTGACCACTCAGGCCTTCGGCCTTCGTGGTCAATTCCTGCGCACCACAACTCCCAACCGTTGTAAAATACCGTTTCACAACGGTAGAACATAGATTATTTCTTAAGTCGATACTGACGAGATGAATATCTGATTACATACAGTAAGTCACTACCCTTAGCCTATCAATTGTTGTGAAAACAGGTAAAGCAGATTTTTTAAGGCCTTTCGCATACGGAAGTCGGTCTTGCGGGCGAGCGGACATGCGACTTGGCGACATAGACTTTTTCCGTACGTGCTTATACTAGAAAATTTATATAAAGGAAGTGTTGATACGATTTATTATAATCCTTCATAGCGCAATCAGTAGCGTGATTGACTAACAATTCAAAGGTCATAGGTTCGAGACCCATCCGATCAAAATAATATTTTTTAAGTGTCCGATTTATTGACTAGTCAATCCATAACGCAGTGATCAAGGGACATGTTATGTTTAGTCTTCGTTGATTAGAATTAGTGATGTTATATACGGTCCAATTGCATGTCCACTTACATGTACGTTTAAGTTTAAAGACTTACAAGTCAATAAAATCGGTATACATGTATACGATTTGATCGAACTATAAAGCAACACATTGAAGCTTACCAATACGTCAACCTTTTCAAGATCGACATTGCCCATTATTATTATGTTTGAACAATATAACTAACCTTGTGTGCAAGTCCATGAATAAATAATAGCGCATTATAATGACAGGATTTGATTTTAAGGTAAGTAACTGAAGCTCAACTTCAAATTGCCCACATTTTAATAAGAAAATCTGTTATAACAAAAAATCCTGACAGTAATATTTTCTGATTTTTTCTGACAAACTGTTTCATCAACCATATATTTGAATAAAATGAAAAAAATATACATTGAATGAGTCAGTTTTATGTAATTCAATTTTTTAGCATTTTGCAAAATTTAAATAGCTGATAACATCTTTCTGAACACCTTTATTCAAAATGTTTTTAGCTTTTCTTGTAATGAACATTGTGGACTACTTATTCGGCTAGACTTATAGTCATTAGCTTTATTTATTTTTGAGAAAAATAAAAACATCAAAATTCCAGGTTTTTGTCAGAAAAAGAGACATTAAAGACAAACCACACGATAAATTTTGCTTATATTTTCACACATTGTTTTTTTGGCTATTATCATTCTTCATGAACAGTTTCATAACACCTTGTATGGAAACTAAGCGCACCTGCGAAGTACCTTAAATTAAGGCACATTCATTATTTACTTGCAGCATGCTTGAAGCTACCATCTGCTAGGATATAGAAAACTATTTTTTTTTAAAATGAATACTAATTACTGTTCGTTTTATAGTGGAACCATTTTCTTCAGTGGCGTAATACATGCAAGGCCTGAAAAGGCTATCTATGGAGTAAAGAGCTGGAATATATATATATATAAACCTAATGGTCACGTTTGATCTGAGTTCAAATGATTTCAATCGTAAGATTAGTCGATACTGAGGGTATGAATATTTTATAATATATACTGTTCACAAAAAGTAGGGGATATTATGCGTAATATTGTTATTGCGAGAAATTTAGAAAATCGTTACCTATTGATGTATATTGAATCTATTTAAAGTATTTACTCACACATTTTAATCGAAAATTTAACTTGTTCATAACGGCTTTAGGCACTTTAAACAGCGTCCAAAGTCCTTACGTTAACGTCATCATTTTCACACGGCCTCGATAACGTGTTGGACCATATCGACTGATGCAACAAGGTATGAAACGATGCACAATACTTTCAATAAGACGACTGTTGGTGTTCTGAGGGATTCTGTCCGACTTTTCCTGCCGCACCGAGCTTACGTAACGTTCTAGGTGGAGGATCACGTCGTCGAACACACTTTGCAAGAATGTCCTGCACATCTGACGTCTCATTATTCCAATTGCAAATCTTATTGTGAATCTGCATTTGACATCTACACAACACAATATTCTGAAAGTTTTGCTAAACTAAGGTTACAATTACCACTTGCTAACTTCCACTTGCTACCCCTCATGACTTAAAGTTGTACTTGCAGCACAAATTTGCACGATATTTCTTAATTTTAGGGACCATGCTATCTATACATGACGGATCGTTGTAACATATACATAAAATGGTCAATAAAAATGTATGTTTTCCATACCGTATCAAAATACCATAATATCCCCTACTTTTTGTGAACAGTATAGATATAAGCCGTATTACAAACGATTTGATGTTCAAAATTTCAAGTGATGTAAATTAAACAAAACATTTCTTATTCAAATAATTTGCCTCTATAACTTGAGATATGTGCTCAAAATATTAGTCTATATCTCCACAGAATAAATGTTTTAACACCAAGATTGGTTATTTTCGTACCTGGGGCACGTTTTACTAAACTACTTACGCAAATTTTTTGCGTAAGTCAAAATTTTAGCTAGATCAGAGGACGCGCAAAAGCGCATCCTCTGATCTGGTTTATTGTTGTTTGCAAACGTTTATGATCGAAAAAAAAGAGTTAAACGATTTTGACTTACGCAAAAATTTTGCGAAAGTTGTTTAGTAAAACGGGCCCCAGAACCGTGCCGTAATCAGACTATTCTTACTTTCTCTCTAGAACAAAACAATACATGTGATCTAGTAATTCAAATGAGCAGCGAAGAGATTTTTGCAGTGTTACATGTATCCACCCGTTTCTGACGGAATATTCAAACATGTATCAAGTGACATCAACACTTTTGGTTTATTTAAAGACTATATGGCATACGACATCGTATTGCATGACAAATACAGTGGAGAATCTGTTATTCTTTCCCGTTTAAACGCAAACGTACGCAAACGCAAAGCGCTAAAACGTAGAAAAGAACAACTTTTGGACAAATCTAATAATTCATTATCTTGGTAGTAAACAGTTTGGAGCCTGATCAGACGCCGGGTTACCCGGCGTCTGATCTGGCTCCAAACTGTTTGTAATTGAAATAATAGTTTTAGTGTAAACGCGTGTATTGGGAAAGAATTACACATTCTCCACTGTATCATGAACCCAAAGTTCAATTGCATTTAACCCTTTACCCAGTAGTATATAACTGGTATTGAAGAGACCATTTAAGGCAGGCTTAAAGTAAAGCAGAATGCGCTACCTACTGGTAACATATAGAAAATAGTTCGTAAAATAAATGGTTGTATAAATTGGAGCTATTCGCTTCAGTGGAGGAACAAATTGAATGCGCTTAAGGGTGTATCAAACCCATAAGCGAATTGTTCAAAGTATTAAACTTTTTTGCTATTATTGTTTTTTTTGGAAGAGCTGTTTATTATGAATGAAAAAATGAAAAATAATATTACATGGTGGTATCCTTTATTGAGCTACAGCGATTTGAAAAAGGTATGTCAAAAGTTGGACTTTTTTTCAAATTGTACCCATTCAGAGTACAGGCTGCAGTAAAATCTATTTCAAAACGCAACAAACATGGTAATTTGGGTTTTCATTATTGATTTCATGTCTAAGGTGGTATTTTCACATATAGACAAAGCAGGCACCAGGTTTGAACAATATGGATCCTTGAATATCAAAAATATGATTTTTATAGGGCATGATTTTATTAGACTTTTTTATTTTATGAAAAAAAGTAAAAAAGTTTGAAAATGAAATAGTTCTAGTATTAAACTTTTTTCTTATATTCTACCAGATGAAAGTCCATGCTAAGGCAGTTCAAAATATGAAAGGAAATTGAAAGGTCAGCGTTGAAAATTTTGAGTTATTGAAGAAAAAGGAGTTATCTCCCTTTACAAAGTTTACAAAAAAGTACCATATCGATGATATTTAGAGCTTTATAAATTTCACATTTGGTGCCTGTTTTGTCTTAAATTAATTTTTGTATGAAGAAATAGACATGAAATAAATAACACAAAACCAAATCATCATGTTTGTTTTCATTTGAAATGGTTTTTATTGAAGCGGGCTGTTTGAAAAGGACAAAATATGAAAAAGTGGGCGGGGTAAGTTTTACATGGCCGTAGAACCAAAAGTTGTTCACAAAAATGTACAATTTTTCTATTTTTTCATTCATCTTACATGTAAATAGCTCTTCAATACAAAACCATCATAGAGTGTTTTCATAAACTTTGAAAATTTCCCAAACTCATGAGTTTGATACACCCTTAAATACGCTTTTATTGTGAAAAGGGTTACATATCCACTAGCTACCATGTTCACTTGTCGCCTAGAACAAGTTTGATTGTTAAATCCACCGGTTTGCAAGGGTTGATTTAAAGCTTAGTATGCTGATTTATCTGTTTCAGATAGTTCGTCTGCGTAAAAAATTAAAATCCGTTCCTATGCTTTTCAAACTTTTCTGGTCCGGATTCATAAATGTAAGATAAATGAAAAATTGTGGTGTACAAGTTTTGGCTCTACGATCATTTCTAAAAGGTGTGTCAGATTAGGATTGGATTTTTTTTTATTTTATCCTTTTCAAAGAACCCGCTTCATTAAAATCTATTTCAAATAAAAACAAACATTGTAATTTGGTTTTGTATTATTTATTGCATGTCTATGGTAGTATTTCCTAATAAAATACTAATTTAAGACAAACAGCCACCAATTATGAAATTTATGAAGCTCTAAATACCATCGATATAGTACTATTGTGTACATTTTATAAAGGGAGAAAAGTCCTTTTTCTTTAATAACTCAAAATTTTCAACGCTAACATTTCAATTTATTTTCATATTTTGAAGTGCCTTTATACAATATAAGAAAAGGTTAGCTACTAGAAATATGTTTTTGACTATTTTTCATATTTTTTTAAAAAAAAAAATCATTACCCATGAAAACAATATTGTTGATTCAGAGATTCATATTTTTCAAATCTGGTGCCTGCTTGGTCTTGATTTAAGTTCTGTAAAAATACTTACATATACATGAAATACATAATAAAAAACAAAATTACCATGTTTATTTTTATTTAGAATAGATTTTACTTAAGCTTATACTTTAATTTTGACATTTGAGAAAAAAATCAGAAATTGACACATCTTTTCCAAATTGTCGTAGTGCAAAAAAAATGCACACCAACATCTGATTTTTTTCAGGTATCATAAGCAGCTCTTTTTAAATAAACATAAAAGAAAAATAGTTAGATACTCTGAAATTTTGCATATATACACATGTAGGGTTAATACACGCTTAAACAGTCATCTACCTTAAATACCCAATAATTGACCAAATTTAGTGGTCGTATAATAGAGAGGTTTTACTGTACACATATTACTGTATAAATGTGTTTAGCGCAAACATGTTTCATTACGATATCTCCGTCATGACGTCATGCAATGGAAATAATATCACAAACGTCATGCTTACTCGTAATACAGTGCTCCATCCCTACAACGGCACTCCCAACAACGACTTCCTCCTTACAACGACCATTGTCACAGTTCCCGAAACAGGACAATTATGTCCAACCTTTTCGAGGCTGCATTGTCGTCTGCTTAAAAGTGTCGTCTGCTGTTTTTCTCAAAGTGACATAATGGACATTTTGACAGGTACAAACTTAATGACGAGTGACAAAGAGCTTGAATCCAGATCAGACGCCGCGTAACGCAGCGTCTGATCTGGATTCAAGTTCTTTGCAAATGTAAGTCAATTTCCCTCCCTATAACGACTCCCTCCGAACAACATACACAATTTGGGTCTCCCATTGGGTGTCGTTGTAGAGAGGGAGCGCTGTATTAGCAGCACATCTACTGTTAACATTGTTGACGAATTTTAAAAACCGCATGAACTGGACATCACGAAGTTTGATTATCACGGTGGTAAAAATGGATTTTTGGGCCGCATACGTCATGATGAGGTTGCTATTGAGACCATAACGATTTATCCAGAATAAATCTTAGTGTAAAATTGGAATGTTAGAACACTTTACCGCAAACATTCGGATCACCCTCGTATACAGAACAATAACTTAACTTATTGGTCAGTGACTTTTGGAGATAATCTTCATAGTAACGCGATTGAAAAGTGTAATGGGGTTAATGGCAAAAAAGATTGCTTATCCGGTCATTATCAATTTAATAATTCATGACTTAAGTAGACGATCCATTGCCAGTAGCTACAGTGCAGAAAACGTTATGCTGTCCCTTTTTAAAATAAAATGAAGCACAAAGGCATTGCAATAAAATGTAGACAAAAACAACATTTTGACAACCCTGACCGATCATTTACATTTGGGTTGTAAACAGTAAGGAGCCGTATCATACGCCGGGAAAGCCGGCGTCTGATTTGGCTCAAAACTATTTACAATAGAAATTATTGTTCCAGTTTAAACGCGTTTATCGGGGCCGAATAGCGTCATATACACTGTACGAGCATATTTGATTTTAGTACATGTACGTCCAGAAAGGGCAATGATTTACATTCAAACCTCTCTTTAACTACTACTATAGTATGTTAAATACATGTATCAGGTGTTTAATGCAAGATGACGTGAAACACAAATTTCCTTCAGAAATAATATGAATTACTGTCACCTTGCTTTAACTTCTCACCTGTCATTTATACAATCAATTTGGCTTCTTTGTAGAGGTCAATATATAGAGGTTTTACTGTATTTGAGAATATATACTGAAGCTGGTTTGAGTACTTGTTAAATGGTGACTTACTCGTGAGATGGCGGTAACTACAAGAGGCATACGAGCGATCGTTCTTATTTACCTTATAAAAGTGTCTAATTGTTCTTCCGCCGTCAGCGGGTTCTTTGCGAAAAACGAAAGTTCCTCTTTTAACCATACCTACAGCACGATCACAAGCAGGTTAGTATGGATATATGGATATTAATTCTGGATTCGTTTGTTTGCGCTTAAACCGGTGGTACCTAGCGTCCCAAAAACGGGACATAAACAAACAGTGTAGACTCTGATCTGACGCCGAATAATGCGGCGTGTGATCAGACTCTACATTGTTTGCTGATAGGAATTTCAATGTAAAACAAACGAAAATAAAAATTTAGACCAGGCATCCCTTCAATAAAAATGAACTAATCAAATATATAATCATGAAAGAATCCACTAGGCACATATGGTGAAACAGAGGATACAGACAGAGATGGGTAAGTTCACTTTTCGTTCCCTATAAATGCGTGTGTAGTAAAACTCTCATATTAAACATTTAGAGGTTTTTTTTTTATTTGGAAATATTCGGCGTCTGACTAGGCTCCAAATTGTCTCCTACTACGAATTAAACAATAACATTTAATGATATCAACAACCATTCATTTTGTCTACGTTTATTTAATTGCGATTGCATTTAAACTTTATTAAAACACGCTTTCGCAATGTTTACTTTTAGGTCATCGACGGAATGTTGCATACAGTGTTATAAAGATGATGTATGTAAGTCGGTGAACTTCACTCCAAGCAATGGCACGTGCGAAATGAACAACAGAAACCCATTGGACTTTCCATACAGCAGTGTGAAAACTACGGCGAGTAAAGATTTGTACTACCGCAATGATGGTAAGTGAGCTATTTATTATATTTTACTAATCCATTTGTTAAATACAATATTATACCAAATGTAATGTTTAAGTAGAGAAAAACACGGTATTCTCTTTACAGCAAATGCGTTTATCCTTAACATTGTTTGTTTATGACAAGCAGTTTGTATCCAGGTCAGCGGCCGGGTAACGTTTTGTTTGATCACCCTGGAGCACTCTGATTGAGGTGTACATTGTTTGCATACTGCAAGACTTAGTTTACTCCTCACATTTGCTTGTTATTGACGAGTACACTCGTTACTAGGACGGCAACGTGTTTAAACAGAATGCAATGTTCATAATAGAACTGTAGTGTGTTCGCTTCAATTTAAGTTTCACCCAATTTTGTCAAGTGGATTTTTATATATAGGATGAGTCCATTTTTTATTTTTACGGCTTGATATGTAACAACCTATATACCGCATCTCTGACCGAACGGATCAGCACACTATTTAAAGTGCGCATTTGGAATTACATAAATAACGAGGCATAAGTGACTTGCATATGGAGCTTGCTAGCTCGACCAAACCTAGTTTAGCTAATGCCTTCTTTAATTATAAATCTACCAAAATGTCGGTATACGAAATATATCACATTTCCAAAATTTGCCTACACTAGAAACTGTTCGCGGTACCAGCTGTGACGAGTTCAGTAAATAAATCGATGGCCATCGATTACGAGTTGGCTACCGGTCTGAAATACAGTGGAGAAAACGTAATTATTTCGTTCAAACGCGAACGCATTGTATTGAAATATAGAAAATGACAACTTTTTGACAAATCTGACTACCAGTTTTAATCTGAGTGGCAAACAGTTTGGAGCATGGTCAGACGCCGGGTTACTCGGTGTCTGATCATGCTCCAAACTGTTTGCAATGAAAATAATCAATTAAGAGTAACCGGGGCTATATGGAAAGAAAATAGTTTCTCTACTGTATTTCAGACCAGTAGCCAACTCGCAATCGATGGCCATCGATTTCTTTACTGAACTCGTCACAATACGCATTAATTTGACTCGAAAAGTCATACAAGTCATACAAGTCGTATATCTAACCGTTAACATGTAGTGCAATGGTCTTGTGGTTTACGTGTACGCATCTTAGTACTGCGAAACATGAGGTCAGAGGTTCGAATCCCGTTGACAGTATTTGTTTCATACATCTACCAAAAAGTATACTAAATCACATTTCCGAAATTTGCCTACACTAGAAACTGCTCGCGGATGTACCAACTGTTTGCATTAATTTGACCCGAATAGTAATACAAGTCATATAACGTTAAAAAGCAACCAATTATACTTATTGAAATGGCGTAGTGGTTAAGGTGTACGCATCTTGGTACCATTGTCTAGGCAAAGACTCAGTGAGGCGTCTCATGTGAGACCCATCCCTTATTTTTGAAGATTTGGTTTGTAAATAACCTTTATTTTGAGTATGGCAGGGCCGCTCCTGACAACTTGAGATAGCTATGGCATATCTTGCACACTTTTCTCCTGCTTAACAGATACAAATGTGAGAACAATGGGGAAGGGGGAGGAGTATTTAATGAACTGGAGTAATGTCTTTAAAAACATTTCCTAACATACTTTCGGCAGTTCCCAGACAAAACGTATGCTTCTTGTGCATACATGTACTACTGTGATCTATTGTAGCGTCTCATGCAAAGCCCGATCGTTATGTTTGATAGTTTGGTTGGAAATTACCATTGCAAAACCTCTTGAGTATGATTATGTCTGGGCCTCACTCGGAAAACTGAGATTTGTGCTTTTAAAGTAACTTTCACGCCTATTATCGAGAACAACGAGCATAGGGGCAATGGGTCCATCAAAGGATTGAGAAAATGTCTTTAGAGGCTTATAATATATTACTATCTTTTCAAGGCTCTTGTCCAGAATCATGGGTTCGGTATGACCACCACTGTTACTATGCTGACAGCCAGCAAATAAACTGGGAGCAAAGCCAGACCAACTGCCAGTCGATGGGAGCCAATTTGACTGACATTACAGATGAGTTTGAAACTATGTTCGTCAACGAGGTGGCAATAGATCGAATTGGATTCGTCAACATTATCTGGCTTGGTCTGAACAACATACACACTGTCTCACCACAAGTTTGGACGACCGGAAGATTGGTCCAATATCGTAACTTTGAACTTGGTGAGCCAAACAATTCGGGGGGAAATGACAATTGCCTGATAATGTTAGGTTGGAAGGTTGGCAAATGGAATGAGGCACCGTGTGACTCTGAATTTGAGAGTGTGTGCAAGAAAGAAATTTACTGATTGTTTTGTTTTATATGTTATAGCAAATTTCGTTGAATGTAATAGTGGAAGAGGGGGTCATCCTTTCAATATGCAGTGCTCGTTCTCTACACCGACACCCAAAAGGAGACAAAGATTGTAAGTGTTGTTCGCAGGGAGTCGTTATAGGGAAGGAACATTAAGACTTGGCTTACATTTGCAAACATCTTGAATCTAGACTCAAGCTGTTTGTCACTCTTCGTTATCTTTATTCTATCAAAATATCCACGTATATGTAACTTTAAAAGAAACAGCAGACGACAATTAGCAGACGATATTGCAGCAGTGAAAGCGTTAGACATAATTGCTCTGTCTAGGGAACTGCGGCAAGGGTTGTTGTAAAGAGGGAGTCGTTGTTGGGAGGGCCGTTGTAGGGAGGGAGCACTGTATTTTCTTGTGGGCTTCATCATTTTTGTCCGTTTGAAACAGTCTAGAGTCTGATTAAACACCGAGTTACTCAATATCCGATCCGGATCTACGACGTCTGTACATTGAAATGTTAACTTCACTGCCAATGGCACCAAATGCGACTGTGCAAACTGTTTGTTTCATGATCAGTCGCGGCGTCTAATCAGGATTCAAACTGTTCACACTCGTATCGACATTTATTCAGCCAAATCAGTCCTAAAGCGGACCTAAAAAATAATGCAGACGACCCTACCAATTCAGACGAAATGTTGGCGGTAAGAGGTAACAGCAGATGATTATACTTGACATCGAAAGAGTTAAACAGAAATTAATTGCGTGTTCCTCGTCCTATTTATGTAAATACTGTTATAAACACTTATTTTGGCTTATGGTCTAGAATACAGTTGAGAAGACGTTATTCTTACCGTTAAAACGCAAACGAGACAACAACGAAATACACTAATAATATGTAGAAATCTTTTTAAATTTGCTCACGATTTATTTGATTTGGAGAAGCAAACAGTTTGGAGTCTGAACAGATGAGGGGTTACCTGGCGTGTTTTGGCTCGAAAAAGTTTGCAACGGAAATAATGGTTTAAGCGTAAACGCGTTTATTTTAAATAATAACGTCTTCTCCACTGTAACTGTTTGCATGTTGAATGTTTATCATTATGTTTTTGATAAAATGTAAAAATCATAAACAGTGAAGGATAGACTATACTAACTTGGAAACTGAAAGTGTCCATTCAAGGTTGTGAAAGTTTTGTTTATAATAAAATGTTATGAGTCTTCTGCTTTCTTTCAGTCTGCTTTAAACTATATGTACCATCTGATAGGATTTAGAAGATAGTTTGTACTTCAAACATTCGTGACTGTATAAAAGAGAACCACTTATTTCCTGAATTTGGTGCAGGCAGTACTTATGGACCATCGCGACAGGTTTGGTTCTTACTGTCAAAAGGAGGCAACCATGCAAACTATTTGCATGAGCTGCCTCCCTTTGACCAATACTGCATGATGCATATTTATATTTGAAATTTGTATTTTAGAAGCTAAATTATGCGATCATACCTGCAAATTTATGCTTCATCAATGTTTGTGCAAAATATTGTCAAAATCTGAATGTAAGAACTGTATGAGACAAAAAGACTTTGAAAAATATGTATAACTCAATAAATAAGGTAAATTACAAAGCTGAAGAGGGTTATTCTAGGATTTTATTGTTAAAAGTACGTGTCTCCGGATAATTAGGAGTGTACCTAAAAACAAGCTATTAAGAAAAACTCCAGTCGGGGACCCCCTTTTTCATGTCATATTCTTCATAACAGGGTATCTACTAGCAACATGCACACATATAAACAAAAATCTGAATGGTATAAAATTGGAAGAAACTGTCGCGATAGCAATGTCATATAGTTCAGAGATCAATATACATTAGAGTTACTTGGCCCAATGTGACATTCCAAAATTGGTCGCATAACAAAAGAATGTCGCAAAACTTAGACAGCATTGTTATAGAGTGACAGTGAAGCTTTTGGATAGATGTAAAACATATGCAAATTTTTATATTTTGGTCTATTGGAAATAAATATTGTAACTCAAATCCAGGTGTAATAAAATAAATGGCAGAGGTATGCAGTTTGTTCAGTATTTACGTCCCATACAACTCATACTATACATTATTACCTGAGAAGTGTTCTTAGGCAGACTAAAATTCCAAAAAGGCTACTATGGGTCAATAGTTGTACCATTCTCCCGTTGTAGTATATATATACTGAGGTTTTAAAAACAGTGAAATTTCAGATCGATTAATGCAGACACTGTTTAGCATCTGTCTAATACCAGGCTGCAGTCTGTTCTTTTGGAAACGTTTATCCATTCTGTTTTCTAATTTGTGATAGGTCACATGATAAATATTAACAGTATGCGACATTTTACATGAAAATATTCAGCGGTAGAAGGATACTTATACAGCTAAAAAACCGTTATTATTTTCCGTTTAAACGCAAACGAAGCGCAAAGACATCGCAAAAATATAGAGAAGACAATATTTTTTAAACATTTCTGAGTGGCAAACAGTTTGGAGCCTGATAAGACGCCGTGTTAACCGACGTCTGATCTGGCTCCGAACTGTTTTCACCGGAATAATAATTTTGGCGAAAACACCTTTATTGAGAAAGAATAACATCTCCACTGTAACCATTATTATTTGAAAAATTCTAAGCAAGTCTAAATTAAAGAAAATATTTAAACGTGTATGTAGCGTTTGTTATGAGTACAAATGATTGCAATTAATGTCGATGATTTTTGAACTGGCACTCATCACTTTCCGTCACATTTCGTCGACGAATAAATACAGAAGACTCAAGCAGGAAACGCAACACAAACACTACACCCACCTCTCAAGCAGAACATACACACAGTCATACCATAACAAACACACACACATACACACACACGCGCAATACCATTCCTTCATCTACACACTAAAAACACAAAAAAAATTTGTTGAATGTTTTGATAAAAAAAAAGTACTTAGCAACATATACTACACACGCATTGGAATATTAATACGGGTACAATAGCTCAATGGCATGTGTCTCCGACTCTAAGTACAGAGATCGTGGGTTCGAATCTAGGTAATTCACCAAAAAGGCTTTGAGTTTTTTCTGAAAAAAAAAACCCAACATATTTTTATTGTGAATTTATTCTCTCTCTATATCAGAACATAATTAAAATTTTCTTCTTAACGAAATAAAAAAGGATTACGGTGCGAATCTTAAAAGCTTTTTTGTGTAACGTGTACAGTAGAATGCTTTCAGCAGATGTTAGATTTCATTACTTGTACGTCTTTAATTTATGGGTAAGACAAGTCTCAGTGTTCAAAATTCACACAATCTTGGGTCTACCCGACAAAAGAATTAAAAATAAAATAACTATCGTAAAATGCATATGTATGTAAAACTACCATGGCGGGATTCGAACTCACGACCCTGATATTAGTAGTGCGGTGATTAAACCACTGAGCTACTATCGACTGTGTGACAGATAATGCTGTACAGTTATTTGTAAAGTGACCAAATCTCTTTTTTACGGAAGATAAAAAAATAGCTTACGGAAAAAGGCGGAATATGCAATGAGTGACAGTACATCATCGACAATAAAAGATAAGTTGATACTAACGAGATGAATATTTGATAATATACAATTAGCCATTACCACTTAGTCTGTTTGTGATTGTAGGTATAGGTAAATAGATTGGAAGTAAAAGAGATTGCTCCTTTTGGCACGTTCTGCTTTACTTGAAGGCGCTTCAAGAGAATTAGGATATAAATTTTATAAAATCTATTTCTAACGATGAAAACTTATGACTATATATTTTAAAGAGGAACCATTTTCTTCAGCGGGTTAATAAATGAAAGGCGTGTCTATGGATCAAAGCGCTAAACAAATATATACATGAAGTAGTCACGTATGATTTGAGTCCAAATGATTTCAATCCCGAGATTATTCGATACTGACGAGATGAATATTTGATAATATACTTTTAAAATCACATTCCTTTCTTATGCTCTTCAAACTTTCCTGATCCAGAAATCATTGATACACAAAACAAAGTGAAGGGAGATTCTAATTATTTTACGATCGTCCTATTTACTTTAGAATATAAGATGATTGTTATTTCAAATTGTTTTACTGTCTCGTCTGATTCAGGTTTTCGATCCCATGCGCCGCTACCTAGCAACGTCTGAAATTAGCCGAATTCATCTTTCTGAAACCGTCATCATCTCATATAATCATTCATTGGCGTTGATATAACCTGTGCTGTTTCGCATCCATGCATCCCGATATTATTGAGTGTTGTTTTCTTGAGCGGATGAGGACTGAGTAAAAGTTTTGATCTCGATGCTGGCTTTGAAACCATAAAAATGACTGATTTAATCGGGTAATTTCTTTTACACACCCATTAAAGTGGCCACGGAACTCATATCCATTCCATATACATGAAACAGGTTTAAGAATTATCGCGCCAGTTTCAATATTCTATTATATAGTTAATAATTGAACTTTGTATTTTTTCTACCTTAATAAGCTAAATTGTGCGGTCATACCAGCAATTGGCGACCACGATAAGTGATATATACTTATTAAATATTGTTGACGGTTGAACAGTATTGATTTGGACACATTCTAGCATCTAAAGGTGGTTATCATATTATTTGTAGATAGCCCTGTATGTAATTTGGTTGAGATTGACATGCGTTTCTCTTTATGCAGACATTTGTATTTTTTAGAAAAAATAGTTCGGTTACCTATCATTTTTATTAGTGATTTCAGTAAAGTAATGTTTCATCAATATTTGTAAAACGTATTGCCAAAATCTGAATGTAAGAACTGTAGGAGAAAAAACTTGAAAGTTAATAAGTTGATGTGTTCTCTTTATTTGACGAATAATATGTTGTTTCCATGTGTTTGTAGCTACCTGTTCCTATTTTTTCTAATTTATGAAAACACATGAATAACCTCACATTTTAGGTAAATTACAATGCTGAAGAGGGTTTTGCTGATATGTTATGATAAAAAACAAGTGTCTTCGGATAATTAGGGGTATACCAAAAACAAGCTATTAAGAAAAGATCCAGTTCGGGAACCCCCTAGTTTTTATCTCATATTTCTGCATAACAGGGTATATACTAGCAACATGCAAAATTTAAAACAAATCTGAATGTTTTGAAAAAGCGAACAAACTGCCGCGATAGTCCTTAACCGTATTCGGAAAGCAACTATTTATAACTGATTGCAGACAGGTAAATATGAAATAACTTCAAAGTGTCTGATGTCAATTTTTTCAAATACTGTTCTTATGTCCAAATTAGTGGAATATCTATGAATGATAAAACTATTTATCACATAAACGTGCAAAATATAGAGGGCCGTACAAATCGTACGGCCCACTGGGCATGTATTTTATACTAATTTTCGAATCACCAAAATACTGTATGACTACGCCGACTTTAAATCAGTTAATAAAATCTAGACAAAATAATACCACCACTAGGGATTTAAAACATTTCCAAGTGTCCTAAAACCATTATCCCAGGCAATTCCGCAAATTCAGGCTGCAATTTAGGCTACGTAGAGCTCTAGTAGAACAGTGACTCAGACTGTTTTTTAAAATTTAGACGTTACAATAAAAAAAAATAATGACGTCGTGTTGCTATGACGACGTTATTTTGAAAACAAAACTTGATTCTAACTGTCAAATGATCATTTTTAGTCAGTTAGAACAGTTTTAAATTAAATATTAATTTAAAATTTGAATATGGTATCGGAAAAAGTCTTTACACAACACATTGATGTTGATTTTCTTTATTTTAGTTTGATTGGTTTTTTTCACTACGGATGAATAAAACCGAATAACTCCTATGACGAATCGTTTTCCTTAGAGCCGAGGGCAAAGGTGAAAGTAAGAGCGTTCGGATTTTCGTGTCATTTGGTGTTTATGTGATAAATAGGATATCAAATTCGTGTGTTGTCAGTCGTAGTATTTATTGAACTCGTTGGATAAAATGATATGTTGCTCGCCAAGGCTCGCAACATATTATTTTATCAAACTCGTTCAATAAATTCACGACTGACAACACACTCATTCAATATCCTCTATTTATGACATAAAACCGCCTCTGGCAGTGTGATAAAGCTATTCAATAAATGATAGTAAAATATGAACATTTTGGCCCCGGTCCTACCTGTTCGTCCACAAGCGTTGCATGTCGCCTAGGCTCGCATCATATTGACGTTGTTGGTACCAATTTCCGAATTGCAACGACATCGCGGGCTCATTACATCGAAACCAGAAATATATTTGACGTATTATCATGGTTTATACCTCAAAACAACCGCATTGAAAATCTCCATCCAAATATGTTATTGAAATTATAATTAGAGTTTATGCCTTTTAGCAGTATTAGACTTCGAGCTACTGAAGACCCCCCTTCCCCCATGTGGGGACTTTTGACCACCATACTTTTCTGAAACCTCATGGTTTTCTGAGTACATTCTGATTTTCTGCCCTTTGTACGTTGGGGCTTTACCCGATCAGAGCAAATTGAAATTACCTCCCCTTTGTGAAAATTAAATTCTGATAGATTATGTATTGATGACTTCTTTTAGTTGCAAAATAGCTGGTCTTCACAAATATCACCATTGTTTTTATCGATACACACTATTCATCACAAGAATCGATCTAAAAGAGTGTTTACCATACTTTTTTACTGAATTATCTCCCCTTGAAAATATCAAATACCATAAACATTAGCTTAAATTCATAGTTTTATTACATTTAAAGCTTATTTGAAAACCTAGTTTTTCTTTAAATTATGATAAAATATTCAACTGGGTATAGTGAGGGCGTTTTCTAGCATACATTAAATATATTTTCGCGGAAAATATCGTCTTAAATTATGAAATAACAAAAATACCGACAAAGACTTACATACTGTGAATAACAGTAAGAAATAAAATGAGGATAATTAGGCAGTCATGGATCACGGAAACTGATTACCATAGAACATCATGATGATAGGGGTGTGTACAAGTTATTAGGGTCTAACGATTCTAATTTGGGTCTACCGATATACAGAGTAATCCCAATTTCTGTCATGAGTGAACTCCCCTGATAACTGTTGAGTAGCTTTCGGTTTAAGATCACGCAATATTGACTGTGTAACGACTTAGAAATGAATATTGAAGTCGGTTTTAAATACTGTTGCACAGTAAAATATCCACCTCTCTGGCATTGCATTTACCTATCTTTAAACTAAAACTGAAAAAAATACTGATTTAATTCACACTTGAGCAATGTGATGTTTTATACTTTAAACGTAAAACGTACTTTCAGATACAGTTGAATTTATTCTAGTTACCATTTCCAAAGGGACTGTGAGCGTAATAAAGATTAAAAGAAAGGGAATAATAAAGTTGCATGTGGATTCTTCTTTTCTTTCTGCTTTACTTATGTCCTAAATAAAGCAGTCAATGTCTTAAGCGATCTATTTTAGTGACTGCTTAACGCTTTGCCTGCTGATTGCGACTAGATGGGAGCCGCGTAACACGGCGTCTGATCTGGATCCAGACTGTTTGACACTCATCTTTATGTTTATGTATACTTAAAAGTGTACAAACCAAAATTTCACAACTTTTGCAGACCACAATTTCGAAGCAAACGATATCACCGCAAGATAAGAGCCAATATGGGTTATATTGTAATATTATATTTCTTTAATTCTAGTACATTACACAACTGTTCATTGTGTAAGGCGATTTAAAAATGATGTGAAGTTGGCTACTTTTACTTAATATTATTATATTAATGAATTAAATGAAAATAATGGATGTTCACTTAAGAATAAAATGATCAAGTAAATAGTGTGCTAAATGGCAAACTATGTATCTGGATCAAATCCGTTTGTAACTGCAAGGAGGCATTCGCCTTGAGACCAAGCTGTCAGTGTACCGAGCAGTGGTTCTAACCACCTTGCTGTATGCCAGTGAAACATGGACAGTTTATGCGTGTTATGCCAGACAACTCAACCACTTCCACAGAAGCACTCTTCGCAAGCTTCTTGGTATTAGATGGCAAGACAAGGTTCCTGACACTGAAGTTCTCAAAAGAGCAAAACTCCCAACTGTACATATGCTCCTTCAACAGTCACAGATGCGCTGGACAGGTAACGTGTGTCGCATGTCAGATGAGCGACTCCCAAAGCAGCTCTTATACGGAGAGCTCTCAACTGGTAAAAGGAAAGTTGGCAGCCAGAAAATAACGGTTCAAATACTGCATGAAGGCTTCGCTTCGCAAGATGGACCTTCACACAGACACTTGGGAAGACCTGGCTCAGAACCGCCCTGCATGGAGATCAGCTGTGAGGAAAGGCTTGGTTGAAGCAGAGACAAGAAGGTTAGAGCATGCCAGGAAGAAACGTATGGACCGGAAGGCTCGAGAAGCCAGTACCTGAACAACACCATCCGACAACGTGTGTATCTACTGTGGACATACCTTTGGTGACAGGATAGGCCTTATTAGCCACATACGCAATCATCCCAGAAACTCAACAACTTGAAGGTGCGGTCATGCTCGCATGGCGATGGACGAACAACACAGGTCTGCCATATCACATTACAAAGGAACGTGACATTACGCAACCCAACACAGCAGTCCTACATAGCAAAACATAAGCGCCATTAACACTCCGAGCATGATTTGAGCTCCGTTCTCACTGTCCCAGATTTGGTGATCGGAGAGTCCTGGTTTAGCAAACCGGCAGTCGCCGGGAGTCACCAGGAGTTCAACTTTGGCGACGCCCAGGACGATCTGGGATCGACCGTGTTCATCTGGCTGCCACCGGCTAAGAGCCCCGGATGCTTTAAAATGTTTAATACAACCGGGGTCACCGGGAGTCACCATAACCGGCTTATTCCAGGGAACACCGGTGCAACGCAGGGAAATGCCGGAGCAACGCCATTACCGGCACATCCGTGGCTAGTCCGTGAACAACCAAGGTGTTAGAGGCATAGAAATGGATTTCTTTTTTTTTTAACAAAAATGCAATTTTCTGCATTTCATTTTTAGAGTTTGCATTTCGTCAGCGTTTAAATAGGAAATAATATCATCTTCTCTATTGTATAGAGTAAATATAATACATAAAACGAAGTTACTCTTTCTAAATAAATGGCTTCATGCTTAAATGTTTATGTACACTTCAAACAGTATGGAGCCAGATCAGACGCCAGGCAAACTGTTTGCCACTCAAATTAAAATGAAGTTTGAACAGTCTACAACATTATAGTGTTCTACTTTATTGTATTACGTTTGCATTTCATCTCATTTACCCTGAGAGACAAAAGAGAACTGAGGCTTATTTATGTTCGCCCCGGTTTAAGTCCTTTCCGGCGAACACCGGGTAACGTCGGCACGTCACCTTTGAACAACCGGGGTATGACGGGACGCCACCAGTGGTCAATGGGATACCACCAGCGATGACCGGGTTACACCGTGTTATACCGGGATTAACCGGGAACAGGCCGGCTATACACCGTAATTACACCGGGCCAAACTGGGAACTAACCGGGATAGTCAGGGGAGATCCGGCTTCATAGCCGGTTGTCCACCGGGGGAGACACCGGGAATATGAGAACGCAATATAATTTTTTTATGAAAAACGTCCCAGTTCACCCCGGTTCACCGGCTATCTTTTACCGGGACAGTGAGAACGGTGCTTAACTTCTTTTACAAGCAGATTAATGATGAAATGCATATCTGGGTACTGTTATCCACATGATAGATCTACTGCTCTAATGAAAACACAAATCTACTTGCGTTACTTGAACATGAGTTTTTTACTACTGTACCCGCATTATGTTTTTGATACAGATCACAATAATAAATAAATAAATAAATAAGTAAATAAATTAAGATAAAAAAGTTAAAGCACCTGGTTTGGTTGATGACTTTTGATTAACGCTTTCAACACTGAACACCAGTAATGATGACTATTGCAAACACTCTTATCCAGATCATGCTGTACAGAAATTGGATTCATAGAATCTATCTCTTCGCATAAGGACATAAGGATGCTTCTACACTGTCTTAAGAATTCTGAATGCATGCAGACGATGGTGTGAAGCAAAGGTAACTTAATAAAGCAGGGTGGAAATCATGCTGAAAGGTCCTAAAGCAAGGTTAAGATTTACTTTCATTAATATTTCGCTGATGCCTATGGGGAAGAAGGTTTGATATGTAAAGTAGACTGAGACAATAAAGAGAATGAGAGGAAGAGAGAGTGAGAGAGAGAGATAAATAGAGAGAGAGACAGAGACAGAGAGAGGGAGGGAGATAGAGAGGGAAAGAGGAGACATGTGCAGAGAGAAAATTATGAGATGCTGCAAGATTAAATGGTGGAACTAGAAATCACGTTGATTGACGAAATATTTGACGATGTTAACGATGATAACGATCATAACCCAACTTAAAAAGTTCTGTTTGCTATTGAATCGATATGAGCATGTACATTTAGATCCCTTTTTGGGAAACTTGGTGATGATCATTTGAAGGATTATTGCTGTACACAATGCTCAAATTGACCAAGTAGGATAATGTGTATTCATCTTTTGAAAAAAAGAGAAAGCGGAAATGAAGAACAGGGCATGGGAAATGACTCGTCACCTCAGTGCAATACAATCGTAACTCAATTGTATTGGGCTGAGGCAACGAGTACTATCCGATAACTGAAATGAATTTTTCAAGGCAAGGTTGTTTTACACAACTTAGGTTAAAACCCCATGGAAGCAAATCTTGTTTGCTAGTATGTAGTATCTAAATCATTACCAAAACACGCTTTTCAATCTAATGTGTTTCTTGTTTTGCCCGAAATGGAGGCAATTACCTTACTCACATGAAAACATTTTAAAAGAAACGATCAACTTGAGTGATTTTCACTTGGTAATGTTGTAAAATAACATGTAATTGGCAACAAAAGGCCTATGCTAATATGTAACTAACAATATACATGTACATATATATAATAAAACTGCTTTTTTACCCTAAATCAAGGGCAGACAATTCAAACAAAAGAAGACTTTTAGTTGCAAACATTATCCTATTCTATCAATTATGTATACATCCAGAATTTCTAGTTAAGATTTATTAATTGAAGTGTCCTTTTCTGCCCCCAAAATGTTCGATATACATGTAGTAACAATATGACAGAAATTAAAAAAGGGAGGTAATTATTGTTTTTTAATTTCACTCAAAGACTGTGCTTTTATAAGCCAAGGGTTATATATTTAGTTTGTGAATATATAAGGCTTTCATGTTAAGAATATTTCATGATTAGAACGTGTTTCTATGATGTATATATTCAACATTTATAAAGGGAAAAACTGATTTGTTTTGTATTAAAATTGCATTTTGTACTTTAAAGGGGAGATAACTTGACTAAATGATGAGTTATGTCCAGTCTTTTTGCATTTTTACTTTCAGTTGGATAATGTCACATAAATGAATCACTTTGTGTTAGATATGTAAGTTTATAAAAAAAAATTATATTAGTGCAACAACTACACATAAAATTGCGTATTTCTCGATTTATGCAAGGGGAGGTAATCTTCAAAATCAGATTTCTGACCAAAGCCCCAACGCTCAAAGTGCAGAAAATAGGATCTGAACCTAAAGACCCTGCACTTTCAGAAAATCATAGTGACCAAAAGTCCCCCTATGGGGGGAGGGTTCACATTATTGGCCAGTAGCCTATATGCAATTGAAATATGAAATTAACGTCAAAATTGCGTGTAGACGCGTAACAAAACGTGACAGCTCACAACATAAAAATCAATACTCCAAATCCTATCGTACATGAAATCGTAAAATATTTTGTTTAAAGTAACCGTCTATAACATTATGTACGTATAATGACTCACTGTTGTTTTAAATCAAAACATAGTGATAGATAAATGTATAAACACCCTCTAGACACTCCGATATTTAGCAGAAAAATAGAGGGTGGGTTTTAGTTTTATGTTTAGTTATAAAGAATTATTATTCATTATAATAAAAAAAAGCATTTTTGAATATAGTCTCAAACCCTTGTTTACAGAAATACAGTTGTTTTTAGAATTATATATTATATTCCCGAGATATTAATATTTTTGTAGCGTCTACAGAAATGTCCCTAAATCTTAAATTTAACATAGTATACGTCAATTTTAAAGGTTATTAATGTTTAAAGGGTACTACACAACCGAAAAGATGGGAAATTTTGATAATTATCATTGTTTTCTAAATACCATTTTATTTTTGTTCACAGAACTAGTGCCAGTATGCTGATTAATAATCTTGCATTAAACATAATTTTGTTTGTATACCGTCTTACAGAAATGTCCCCAAAACATAAAATATTCGGATTCGACGTCAAATTTTGACGGCACTACTGATGCATCCGAAAAATAAGACAGCATATGGATAATATCATTTTTATGATTTTATGACTATAAAAGGTGAAATAAGATATTGGAAAAAATCATAGTTTATTTAAATAGACTAGTTAACTGTATTTTTAAACATACACTAACATACTAACATGAAAGAGTGAAAAAGCCGATAATTCGTCGTTCGTTCGTTACCGTCGTATATTCGACTAATCATTTTATCAACCACTTACCCACTCCCACTACCTACTCACTCTCTCTCTCTCTCTCTCTCTTATTTCTCTTTCTTTCTTGAAAAGCAGTTATGGATAGATCGAATGATGAGATGAATTTACAGTGTTCCCTCCCATCAATGTCCCTCCTAACAACGACTTCCTCCTTACAACGACCCTTGAGCTGTTCCCCAAACAAGACATTTATATCCAACCATTTCATGGCTGTAATGTCGTCTACTTAAATTGGTTGTCTGCTGGTTTTCTCAACGTTACATATGAGCGGATATTTTGATAGAATACATATATTGACGAGTGATAAACAGCTTGAATCCAGATGAGACGCCGTGTTACGCGGCGTCTGATCTGGATTCAAGCTTTTTGCAAATGTAAGCCAAGTCTTAATTTCCCCTCCCTCCGAACAACACACACAATATGTGTCTCCCATTGTGTGTCGTTGTAGAGAGGGAGCACTGTATTTTTTATTTTCTATTTGTTTCTTTCTTTCATTGTTTCGTCCTTTCATAAAGAGCAGTTGAGGAAAGATCGATTGATAATATGATTTCCTCCTTTCTCCCTGTCTCTCTTACTTGAAAAGCAGTAATAGATAGATAGATTAATCCGGTGAATATTTATATTTTAAACATTGTCATGTTCTTTCGGTTCAGTTAATCTACCTATGTAATATGTACGTTTTGCGACGAAAAACAGGGTAAGCGACGATTCCGTCGATTTTGACGTTACGGCAATTGGTATCAATACCGTGCGTAACGTCATTGTATCATCAACTCGTTTATTAAAAATGATAATGAATGAGCACTCATGTAAGATCCTCTATATAATAATAATAATGATAATGATAATAATCGTTATTACCTCAAGATAAGGAGAGCATTGAACGTGTAGATGTATGCAAGTTAAGCAGAAACAGAAAATAAATCGTTACACAAAACAAACTTATATTCACAGCATATATACATGACAACAATTGACAGAGAACCACAAAGAGTAAAATTGTGAAAATGTGCAATAACATGACTATATGTTTATATTGGCACACATATACGTTCAATTCAAAATGTATAATACTTATAAAAGTACGTTTTCTTTCACATCCTTGAATCATGATAGGGGTTAATTTCACGTTGTCAGATCTGAAGCAACGTCATTTCAATATACATAAAAATAATAAATATTTAAACTAACATCAATGTATGTGTATCATACATGTACATAACAATTGCGTGCATCTCTGTGAGTCCTATTGATATAAAAGCCCTAGTAAGTCCATAATGATGTTTTAAATTTAACGCCTTCACCTCTTTACTCCGAGTACAATAAATATTTGAAAATAGTTCATTAGTCAAAATATCCAAAACTGAGAATTGAGATTGAAAAGCAGACGACAATTCGCCCTATAAGAGCCGAAAGGGCTCATCTGCATTTTTTGTGTTTTCGAGAAAATGAAGAAACAAACTTTGAATCATATTATAAAATCAGTCGTTCTATGAATTCGGTTAACTTTATTTCTACAAACACATATAGCCAACAAAATTTAAATGTACGAGGGGTGTTCAAATAGTTTTGATACTGGATCAATAACTTCAATATAATGAGTGCAAAATGTATGTGTGATATATCATTTGAAAGAGCAATCATTCGCCTACACGATGGTATAATGCACGATAAGATCACATAACTCGATGAGTGTCCAAATGAACCTAAATAACCCCTACTCGAGGACACTGGAACATAGCACTTTTTAGACATTACTTTTTGACGTAATAACTTCTTAAAGAGTACAATTTCCTGATTCTTTTGGGAAATATATCAGTTTCTGTCTAAATGTAATAAAATTGTATTTCTATTGAAAGGGTAAACTGTATAAAATCTTATTTTTTCAAAATCAACATTTCTTATTTTGCTTATGACAAAAGTGGACATGTTTTTTCGAACGCTATGAAAATGTTCTAGATCAGTATATCTACATTTTGATTTTAAAACATGAAACCATTTTTCAATGGCTTCAACTATAGCCTGGTTTAATAATGAAAAAAAGAGTTTGTAGTTTCCCTAACTACTTTTATACATAACAGGAGATCATTTTTTATTGTATTTTCAGTACGTATTTAGAATTAGCTCTAGTTCTGATATTTGATATAATAATAACATTTAAAACTGTGTAGTGTTTGCATAATTGTCTTATTTTATTTGACAGAAAATATCATAAACTTATTCAAACTAATAAAGCCGTAATGATAATTATAGTATCAAATTGTGTTTAGATAATTAACTAAAATATACACAAAAAAGGTCAAGTGTCCTCGAGGAGGGCTCATTTAGGTTTATATTGGGTCTAATCGAGTAATGCTATCTTATCGTGCATGATATCAACGTGTCGGCAACGAATGGATCTTTAACATGATATATCACACATGTATTTTGCACTTATAATACTGAAGATATTGATCCAGTATCAACATGTTTTGAACTACCATCGTATATAGGAAATCTGGTTGTTTATTGCCTTAAATGGCAATTTCTGTAGATGAGCCCTTATGGCTCAAAAAAGTTTTTCTAATTCCATGTCAAAACTCCAGAGCCATAAGGGCTCAAGTGGAATTTACAGTTGAAACATTTTTAACTTAGTCTTAATTTGTTTGTTATTACATGAGAAATATTAAATATGTCCTAGCCGATTCATAGTGCATATGTAACTGTCCTTCAAAGGTCCTCAAGTTACTCACTAAAAAACGGCACTATCTTCATTTTCTTCCAAATGTCTGGCTCTTGAAGACGGTTCTTAATCACCCTACTTGCCCTTAGATCATCACAAAAAGGTCTATACAAAGAAGAAATAATAAGGCTGTTACACATAGAAACAATATAATTTTTCTTTTCATCCAAAACTCGTAAGGAATCCTGATATTTTGAAGGCAGTGGTTCGAGACCGAAGTACCGATATTTTGAAGGCAGTGGTTTGAGACCTTCCTTTAGTCACGTTGCTGTCATTAAGTATTCGAAGGTTTTCCTCGTGAAAACTTTCTTTTACTAATATTTCATTTGGAGGGTATTTTAACTTTTAGTACTTTGACTTGTAAGCAGGTCACTCTGTTCCCTTATGTATCAATTTTGAAGCCTTTCAGTGCCTGCTTTGTATACTCCTTCAGATTCAAGAAATGTTCATAATGCATTGACACAACCAAATTATTATGGTTTATTCCTGGGAGCAATTTGGACAACAATTTCAAACTGATCAGGATGGAAAATGGAAGTTCCCTTTTTTGCGTGTTCTAGTGTCGAGTGGAAGGAGTCACACCCCATTTGGGTGTGACCAGACTCCAAGAACTTTAGCTGTATGTTCTCAATTGATGCACTAGCCATAACTGTGTGCAGCAATCCAGCAGTTAGATACTGGTTCCTGTTCTGTCCTACGAACAACACTCTGAATATAACATAACATGCTTTATGATAGGCTGGAGACCATTGATGTCCGTTATCAAGCATGGCCCAATTTCGGATGAACCTCCCTGCCAATGTCTCTCATCCCATAGGTAGCAAGTACCTTTCTTGTAACAAAGTGAAAACACTGTCAAATTAAAAACAAATTAGTTTTCTTTTATAGTATACCTTGCTGACACTTGAGCAAGGGGTGTAAAACACCGATTGCTGATCTTTTACCGACTTGTTTGTCTTCGATGTTCGAATAGAACCTGATAATCTCCTGTGTTGTTACTTGCTGTAACATGTTGAATTAGTAATTTTTGTGTCACCTGCTGTAGACAGAGCTGACACTAAATGGATCACTTTTCAGACGTCTGTCTGTTCATCTGTCTGTCTGTCTGTTTTTGCGTCACGCTTCATAACTCCTGTTTTATTGAAGCTTTTAAGATGAAACTTAATGACAAGTGGAAGTGTATTACAAAGGGTCATACATTCTCATATTCTCCTTTTTTTCAACGTTTTCTTTTCATGTTGACTAAAAACTGCTATTTCACTGAAGATTTTGAAATGAAATTTCTTTTATGGAAAGCGAGTGTTAGACTAATGCTTGCTGGCAGGTGACACACGTGTTCTGAGGAACCCATCTATTTTCTGGATGGATGGATGCGATTGGTTTTACGGCACGGCGACACTGAATATGTTATATAGCGCGGATGAATGATGAGATGATGCAATGATGATGAGGGATGATCACAATAATTTGTACAGAAATTTTGCAGAGCCATAAGGGCTCATCTAACAATAAAGTTATAAAAATTAAATACCTTGACAAATTTAATCTAATCAAAACATTAGTCCATAATACATGCTTACTTTTCTGTCAATGCATTCTTCTGTTGTTGTGTTAAATATTACAGTGAAAGAGTACATGTAATAATATAAAATCTGGTTAAAGCCATAAGGGCTCATCTGCAAAACAACAGATGACCATATTCCTTTGTTTCAGCTAGCATTTATGATTTTAACTAACTTGTACTGATACAAACCCTGTATATTTACACATTCAGCAGGAATCAGGTGTCAGACAACATTAATCAGCCTATTAGTAGGGGCTGAACTGCAGTGAAAGCTGCAGATGAGCCCTTATGGCCCAGATGATAGAGCATATGAGCCCTTCTGGCTCCATAAATGCTACAGTTTTGGAGATGGGCCCTTATGACTTTGTCATATTTACCTACTTAAATATGCAAACTGATGTTAGATATTTTTACAGATGATACACCCTGATATTACCAATCGGAATTTACGGAAATGTCATTTTTGACCAAATATGAAGATGAGCCCTTATGGCTCTTATAGGGCGAATTGTTTGAATTTATGACGGCATATCAGTTACTGGTTAACACCAAGGCAATTATCAGCAAAATGTATTGTTCAGTCAGTAGTTATCATTCTCTGAATAATTCATGCCTTTAAAAGGAAGATCAAATGTCAAAAGATACGAACACATATAAAACGAGCATGATTCGAAAAGACAATGATCAATTTCTTAATATGAAAAGTAGTGGCTTTTAGTTCTCGATAAATAATGACACACCTGAAAGATGGCGGTGAGGACAAAATGTCTACATGCCTTCATTCTAATTTGCCTTGGAATAGTGTCAAACTGTACGCCCTCCTTAAGAGGGTTGTTCGCGAAAGAAGAGCATTCTTTTTTTTTACCATACCTACACAACAGTTATAAGCAGGTTAGTGGATTATTTGTTTCGGCGTCTGAATTTGCTCCTACTTAGACAAAAACCAACAAATACATCAATTAATTTCATACACCCTGTTTACAATGTGTTTGACTGCGATGCGTTTCGATTCTGATTCGTTTTAATTCAAAACGATATGTTCTTCCCGTTTGCATCATCACATTGTTCACTCATAGATCATCGACAGAATGCTGCATACAGTGTCTTAAGGATGATGTTTGTAAGTCAGTGAACTTTACTCCGAGCAATGGCACGTGCGAAATGAACAACAGAAAACCCATTGGACTTTCCATACAGCAGTGTTAAAACTACGGCGAGTAAAGATTTGTATCACCGTATCGTAGGTATGGAAAATATTTATTTGAACTTAACTCATCCATCTTTATAAAAAAAAAGGTAGCAACGTTATAGTGGAGAAGAGTATTTCCATATAAACGCGATTTTGTGCAAAGCGCCATGTACAGTGCTCCTTTCTAATAACGGCCCTTTCAACAACAATTCACCCATACAACAACGCATGTCGCTATCCCCTAACAATACAACTTTGTCAAACCTTTTCACTGCTGCAATATCGTCTGCTAAAATAGTCGTTTGCTGTTTTTCTCAAAGTTACAGTTGTTACATTTTGAGAGACATTACATAATGGCGAGTGACAAACAGAATGAATCAAGATCATGCGCCGCGTAATGCGTTGTCTGATCTGGATTTAAACTGTCAGTAAATGTAATAAAGTTTCCCTCCATATAACAACTCCTACCGAACAACCGCCACAATCTTTGTCTACTACCAGTGTTGTTGTAGAGATTAAATACTGTACATACCACGTTGGTTCATTTTTTTTAAACGTTAAAGAAGATCGTCGTTTCTATAAATATCAAGAACATTCTAATTTCGTTAAATGATAGCTTGGTTAGTTCAAGAACATTTAAGTGTTTTGTGGGCTTGTGGATGCCTTTTGCATAGGAGGCGGCGCCTATAGATCTGCTCTCCACGAATCAATTTGTTGCGTTACTTCAGTAATACAGTTATGGATGTTCCTTTCAGGGTACCCATAATTCGTCTTAAGGATGTCGGCCTGTCTTTTTGAGCATTATGAAATTTCCGAAAAATTTTACGAACTCATTTTCCGAAAAATGTTAAGAACTCATTTTTGGTGAATGCAAACAGTCATAAAATACTATTTTCCCGGGAAAAAATTAGATTTTTCGTTCCGGAAGGGACTTTTTAAGTTTTATGTCCTATTCGTAGTTTACAACATACACAGTTTTCATAGGTAGGTTGCATTTTGTTACATCCGATTTCATTTCAATTTCTCAGAATATAAGCATGAAATGTTCATGGAAGTACAGTTTTAGTATAAATTATAGATAATTCAAAAGATCAAATGATATTTTTTTGAAAAAAAAGATTTTTGGTAAAAATACACCAAAAAGTGAAAAAATGAGAAAAAATGGATTTTTTCAATAAAACGATCTATATCTTTTTTAAAAGATCCGGGACCCTGTGTTTTTATTTGCTATTTCACTAAAACTTTATGTTTGGAAGGCTAAAATCAACAAATAAAAAATTTGGTAATTAGTTTGCTTCAATTTGTAGGGCAATTTTCACTGTGCCTTATTCTCCTATTATAAAAAAGTGGGTGGGGTAAATTTTACTCCTTTTCGGTGAAATCAAACATTTTTATTTTGAATCTTGACAAAACATTATTTTCAGAGTTTATTCTTACTATGGTAATATAAATTAGGATACTTTTGGTACAAATAGTTTGTTTAAATAAAGATTGAAAAACCGTAGTACAAAAAAGTAGGAGTTTTTGTGAAGTTTCAATTTTAGGGGGGTAGCCCTGAAAAATCTCAAATTGTGAAAAAGAAAGGTCCGGTACCCCCACTTTTTTCACCAGTTTTGTCATAGAAACTAATTTTACTGTCTGTATGCAAAGTTTGAAGAATTTGGTAATTACTTTCCAAAGGTGCACCTACCCCCTTAACAACCTCTTATATGGATAAAACATATATACATACTAATACAATGTTCATTCAATAGTAGAAATTATAGCAAATATAATGTTAATATAAGAAATGAACTTATTTTTTCGGCGTTTAAGCAAAATAACGACAGAAAATGATCGGCTAATTTGCCGATCATTTTCTGCCGTTTATTTTGCTTAAACGCCGAAACAATTCAGCACATTTTTCTAAAATATACTTCAGACCCCTGTCCTGAGTCCTGGTCCCTGTTTCACGGTTATTGTTACCATATTGGAAGCCTACGGAGAACATGGGGTGACAGTCAGGCATACTGTTGGACGCTTGGAGCTAATCTTACAGATATAATTGATGCATATGAGAACATGTTTGTCTCTGCACTTGCTGCTGATGAACTTACAGAACATCTCATTTCCTGGATTGGGCTTGAAAATATCCACAGCATAACCCCATGGCAGTGGACAACAGGTAGGAAAGTAGAATACGTGAATTTTAAACCGGGT
Source organism: Gari tellinella (assembly GCA_922989275.2). Classification (NCBI taxonomy): domain Eukaryota; kingdom Metazoa; phylum Mollusca; class Bivalvia; order Cardiida; family Psammobiidae; genus Gari; species Gari tellinella. The sequence goes on along the minus strand of OV277869.1, from coordinate 40,073,293 downwards.
CAACCAAGTGGAGGTGAATAATGTGTTTAGTTACTTGGTGATCAATGGAATGACAGACGATGTCAATATCCCAATGCATGTGTTGGCAAGAAAAGACACTATTAACGCATTTATGTCGAGTTGATTCTTCTACATGTATGCTTGTGTATTTGATAGGTCCTTTTTTATTTAACCATTTAATGATCAAATTATTCGTGAGATGTTTACCTCTTCCTGCTTTATTGTCTTCTGCTTATGTATTGTTGTCTATAAGACACGTTTCAAAGTTAGATGCAAGGTTGTATGACTTGATTCATATCGTAAAGAGTATCAAACAGTTTGGGTCCTGATCAGACGCCGTCTGATCAGGACCCAAACTGTTTGCAAACGTGCTTTATGGCGTCATTGAGAGTGAACGGGTTAAGGGGTTCCTGGTCTATTTATGAATTTCATTTCACTTTTTGTAGCAAATACGGTCAGCAAACAGGGAACTAGACTAATAGCTGGCGCCTTTTTAGGTGGCGTCTTATCTAAGTATAGGTAGCAAGCATCAAGGCACAGTGCAAGGCAAGACAAGAGAAAGATGATCATCACCTTCTCAGCAGGTCTGAACAAGTTGTGATGATTAAACTCAGGTCAGGACAAAACAGACTGATCGAACACATGTTCAAAAAGTTCAAACTGGCTGCATCACCTGCCTGTCCATGTGGTGAAGAAGGCGAGGCAACAGAGCATGTTCTGCAGAGGTACAAAAGACATGAACAGCAGAGGGCAGCGATATGGCCGTCAGGAACCCCACTTCAACAGAAATTTTATGGCGACGAGGAGGACCTGAGAAGGACAACACAGTTTATCTCTGCAGCCGGACTGACCGTGTAGAGCGAACGAAAGAAGATCTTAGTATGCACTGTTCGCAGTGTCTTAGTTAGGGGGGCGCTATGTACACATTGGTTACTTCACTAACCCCTTAAACACCAGACGGAATAAGTCTACATATAAGTATAGTCCAGTTCTTTGCTATTTAGTGTATTTTTGCAATAAAGTGCAAACTGGCAAACAGTACAGACACTGAACAGGCCAGATCCAAAAAGTTACGAATCGGTTTCCTAACAGTTGAGGCAAAAAGCAAGATTGATCAGAATTGTGTGTAATTTGTTGTTGATGTGATCAATAGAATATTAAAGTGGTGTAATTTCAGCATTATGATTTACTTAACTAATTGAATATAACAACATGTTGCTCATCAAATGCTCATAACATTATTAGTTTTGTATACAATTTCTTTCCAAGATACGTGAATATCTATTCTCCGCTTAGGAAAATCATGTTACCCGAACGGCTCCGGTAACATGATTTTTCTCAGCCGAGAATCAATCCTCATGTACCCTGGATAGAAACGGTATACCGAATTTATTATACTTCAAAGTTCATACGGTTTAAACGTTTTAAAAATAACTTTTTTCACCAATTTCGGTATTTACATAACATAACACAAATTACCCATCGTGCACCCAAAAACCAAAATCTTACTGAAGTAACATTATGATACGTCAGAATTTACTTGATGTCGTCATTAATATAGACGGTTATACTGTCTTCTGGGTAATACAAGGAGGGAGTTTCGCTGTTTAATTTGTGTTTTAAACTTCTTTTCAACAAAATAAACAATTTATTCCAAATCATGATGTAAAAGTCGAAACATTTCACATTCAGATTACAATATTTTATGTTATAATCACGTCTGGGAGTCCCGCTTATCCATCCTTTAAAACTGCACTGTCCAAAATCAGGAGGGCCATGTGTAGAGCGGCTATATTTTTAACAGCAGCCTGATGCTATTTGTATTGGGAAACAAATTTAAAGAATATCTGATTGTTCCTTCAATATCATATTGAGACTATCCATGTGTGTTCCAACAAACCACCTCGTCTCATACAACGTGTAAGTAAAATCAATATTGATAGATTTCTACAAATCGATCGACAGTCACGCTGAGTGAAAAATAATAAGTTTTCCTCGATAGATCTACACTTGTAACTGTAGCCTTATTGTCAGTTGTCACTTTATGTAATTAAAGCAGAATACTCGCTATCCTGGATGTTAAATCTAGTGAGATGCAGAAAGATCTGCCAGAACGTTTTATGAAATTTAATACTGCCTTGGTTAAACTGAAATACGTTCTGTGTAAGGTTAAGCAACGGCATTATGCACATATATAAATGTATGTGTCGAGCAATAATAGGGCCGTGTGTTGTTCAATTTGGTATTGTTTCAGCCGCGAATGGAGCCTTTCATATACTCATTTCCTTGATTACAGTTTTAGAAATCTAGACCAAGTGTTACCCTTGTATGTTTTCGTGACAGCAAGTTTTCATCGGTGTTTACGTTAAAGACATCTCCTGATGACCTTTCGGTCATAACATAAACAAGTATGTCCATTGCGAATACAGCGCTCCCTCTCTACAACGACAACCAATGGGAGACACTGATTGTGTGCGTTGTACGGAGGGAGTCGTTAGAGAGAAGGAAAATTGGTTTACATTTTCAAACAGCTTGAATCCAGATCAGACGCCGCGTTACGCGGCGTCTGATCTGGATTCAAGTTATTTGTCACTCGTCATTAAGTATTTTTCTGTCAAAATGTCGAATATGTAATTTTGAGAAAAACAGCAGACGACATCTTTAAGCAGACGATATTACAGCAGTCAAAGCGTTAGACATAATTGTCCTGTTAGGGAACTGTGACAATGGTCGTTGTAAGGAGGGAATCGTTGTTGGGAGGGCCGTTGTAGAGAGGGAACACTGTATGTTGCATCCGGATCAGACTCAAAGCTACTCGGTCTCTCTTTTACTTTCAAAACCGAGTAACTAGGCATCTGATAAGGCTCCAAACTGTTTGCTAAAATATGCTTAAAATAAACTGTCTACAATTGCAAAAACATGTAATTCGCTATATAAAATTGCATTGTTTTATATTTATATGTATTTGCATTTGAGTAGGAACGAGTAACGACCTGTCACATAATTATACAAAAACTTAAACGTAAACGTAATGCAATAAACTGTTGAAAACAGCAACATAGTATCAGACTAAAAAGTGAACACCCTGGCTCCAAACAGTTATTATTACCATATACGTATTTATTAGGAAATGATAAATTCTTCCTCCGCAGTACCGTTCATTTATGCTGAATTCAATAGAATACCAATAGCATATTAAACTATGACCTTTTAGAACAAATTATATATTCCATCTATGTTTATGCGTTGATTTCAATTATGCATAAGATCCACTCCGAGTTAGAAAGCTTTTGTCAAAATGCGAACAGATAAGAAAATCCTAACAAGACATCTCAAATAATATACAGTCGAACTTCGATATCTCGAACTTGTTTAAATCGAACTATCCGATGTGAATTGCATTATTTCATGCTCGGTTAAGTCGAAGATACTCATATTACAAAGTTAAAACGTGGCTTAGCCACGTTTTGACTTTGAAATACGGGTATTTTCGACAAAACCGACTTCGAGATATCGAAGTTCGACTGTATTGATTTAGGCGGAACACTTAGATACTTTGACGTTTTTTATCTGATCAGGGACGGTTCTACTGTGAAAGAAACGAAATTGTCCCCAACAAACGCGTTTATTCCAAGGCTATTACATGTTTATACATTACAAACAGTCTGGAGCCAGATCAGACGTCGGGTAAACCGGCTTATAATAAGGCTCGAACTGTTTACCACTAAAATTAAAGTTATTTGTGGTAATACATTTTTTTTAAAATCTACAAATTGTTTCGTTTGTGTTTAAACGGGAGAGAATTGTATCTTCTCACTGGTAATACTTTTGGAAAATAAAATGCTAATAGTTGTGTTACAGTTCCCTTACCGGTTCATGGATGCCATAACGACCATCTACTCATCTTGCATTTGTTCATCAAATATTAACATAGCTGCGATTAAACAGGCCAACTCCCGAATGTTGTACTCGCAATGAAAGAGAAAATATTCAAGTAAAAGCAAATAGGGGTTATTATTGTGTAAATCATCATACTATAAACAATAGGATTAGTCTAGCCACCCTCAAGAAAAATCACAGAATCTGAGTTTTAGCTTCCGTTCCCGTTTCTACTCCATCAATGAACGGAACAGATCTTTGTTTTAAAATTCGCATCTTTGTTTTAAAATTCGCTACAAACAATTCTAATATGATAAAATAGACCGTTAGATAAGAATTACTAGGTTGTCGAATGGGCTAAAGAGTTGATTTAACCTTTCATAGTCAAATTTATTGTGAGATTTACCCCTTCACTGCTATATTGTCGTCTGCTTCAATATCGGTTTCCGCAATATCGTTTTAAAGTTAGATTTAAGGCAGTACAGTGACGTTATTTCAAAACAAGTGGCAAACAGTGTTGATCCTGACCAGACGCCACGTATTGCGGCGTCTGACCAGAATCACAGCTGTTTGCAGACACGCCTTATGACGTCATTCAGAGTTATAGGGTTAAAGTTTTATCGCATACATTGTTTTGTCGTCTCCGGACGGGTTCGAATCCCGACCGATTCATTATCAGGTTTCTTTGAATATTTGTTCAAACATAAATCATTTTCCTAATCTAAAGTATGCGTGTTGAAAAGGGCACCAGACACTCATTCTCCAAAACTGTTTTTGGCCAAATTTGGTTTTACATGTACAGTGGAGAATGCGTTATTCTTTCCTGTTTTAACGAAACGAAACGCAAACGCAAAACACTAAAACGAAGAAAAGTGCAGCTTTTGGACAATTCTGATAATTCATGTTTATCTTGGTGGCAAACAGTTTGGAGCCTGATCAGACGCCGGGTAACCCGGCGTCTGATCTGGCTCCAAACTGTTTGCAATAGAAATAATAGTTTTAGCGTAAACGCATTTATTGGGAAATAATAACGATTTCTCCACTGTAAGTATCTGTAAAGGAAATGTTTTAAAAAAAGAAAAACTATACTTGTCCCAAACGTGTGTGCATGGTGTTTAATAGTTAACACGTAGACGGGTTTATCGTCTCCACTGTACCCTGTTCAGATATCGTATTTTTATAACAAAACAACTGTTTAGCCTATGAGAGTCTAGATATAACAATGAATCCCAATATGTGTTTGTCGGAATATTTCATCATAGATAAACAATGACGGTCTAAAGGTAATGCAGTGTTTGTCCATAATAGCGAAACATTTAAAATGAAACCTGAGTGCGTGGCATAAGGTTCTACGCTGATGACAGGTCCTGCTTCGTAAAAGATATACTTAAATTGATTAATCCTTCGAACCCTAAAATCTCTTGTATGTATTTATGATAATATTGGGCCTTTCTTGTATAAATATTATGAACCTTTTAATATTGCAATCTTAGTATGACAATATAGACCAGTGACAATATCAAACAGTACATACCCTGATCAGAGGGCTCATATAGTGGATATTTGATCTTGTTCTACACTGCTTGTAAAGGTAACCATTGTTTGAATCTACTCTAATTGTGATAGGAATTTCTATCAAAAAAATAAACAAAGAAAATTTAGACATTAACTCGTTACTCCATATCCTTTTTCTAGTTTGAAGACAATTAACTACTTAAAACAGGTTGAAAGTAAAGCAGAATGTGCCTTTAGGCGCATTCTGCTTTACTTTCAGCATGCTGTCAGATACAACTGCTAATATTTAAAAACTATTTTTTCTATTGGATATGTACATTAACGCAACTTAGCAACACATTTAATCATTCAAACATTCTATCAATGCTAGCGTAAGTGTTGTTGTGCTAAGAATTTTAAATGCTTAACGGGATATGTTCATCAACCAATGTCATTCTTGTTGAAATGTTTTCCGTAGAATGACATATTTATTTAGAGCTACGGAAAAAACTTTAGTTCGAATTTCCGTTCAAACAAATTAAACCATTATATACCAAATTAAACAAATTTTGAAAGCAGAAATATCGACTTGAAACATACTAATATTACATCTAAAGATATACTGGGCTGCCATTAGTTGACTTTGAAAAATCTTAAGATTTTCAATGTTTCTATTATTCAAGCGCGGTCACTCAAAGCATTTTGAAAGAAAAGCAGACTGCGCCTTAAGGCACAGTTTGCTTTACTTTCAATCTGCTTTAAGCTACAATCTGTTAAGATAAAAATCCGAAGATTTCGGAAAATTCTGGAGAAATGGTAGCCCTGGATATAGGCAATGTGTACTTAAAAGCAGACAATATTCTTCGACTCGGTGATAAAGAAGATTATTCGGGCAAAATGTGAATTATACTTTTGTAATGAAATATGATACTGCCGAACCTGGAAATCGTTTAACCCCTTCATTGACATGACGCCATACTCTTTAAGCAAATGTCGTCTGCTTTATAACTGACATTAACTCCTTCACTGCCATGACGTCATCAAATTTAAACAATTGTCGTCTTCTTCTATTTCTAAAAACCAGGTGTTTGGCTTAAGAAATATTGAAACGAGTGTCAAACAATACGGATCCTGATCAGACGCCGCGTAACGCGGCGTCTGATCAAGATCCAAATGTTTTCAAATAACTACTGTACTCGGGGTAAGGCAGTGAAGGGTTTCACGTTTAGGTATTTTAAATTGAGAAGTATAAAACTGAGTGTCAAACTGTTTGGATATTGAAGATCCACCTTAGCAGGACCTAAACTGTTTGTAAATTACAAGTGCAGTAAATAGGTTGAGTCAGATTGACTCGTATTTCTGCAGATTTACAGATTTCGCTTACGTCGAACAATCTCTTTTATTTATGCTTTTCGGTGGATTACCACGAAATAGCAGTGGATTATCACTTGGTAATCCACTGCAGTGGATTATCACCAATCGCCGTTTTCCCCGTAGGGCTCCCCAAAAATCGTAGTCAATCGTGTATTATCGTTAAATTCCGGCAGTCCGATTTGTCGCGAACCACTCAACGGAAGAACACAAATCCAAAATCGGGAGCAACGACGTAATTCGGATGACGTCAAATCAATAAATAAGTGACGTCATCGTACGGGAAACTGTTTCGTTAATGTGTTCGATGTAAACTTGGGGCTCAACACGGGGTAAATAATGTACTATCGCTTTCACAATTGTGGAACAATTTCGTTTAAAAAGTGGCTTAAAAGCATAAATAAATAGAATAATTGTATTTTTTCAGTATAAGATCGAATTTAATCCATTTCGTGAACATCAGACTGTTATATTTTCACGAGTGGCTTATATCTTATACCGAAAAAACCCAAATTATCCTCTATTTGTTTCAAGTCAAAAATGGGCAAGGGACGTTTTAACTATAAAATAAAGGTAAGTTATACTAACATCCATTTATTCATTCATTCATATCTTTATTGCCTCCATTAAGGAGAACATTTTTGTCAAATATATATACAGAAATGCACACTGTTACAATAACGTGACATAATATAACACATGTGTAATAATAACAACAATATTACCCGATTATCCGTACCCCATCAGCCCACTTACCCCCTGAATACGTCTTTTTGCGCCTTCAATCTTTCTTTTCTCCATTAAGGCACAATCTGCTTTACTTTCAACACGCTACAAGTAGTCACCTATTGGCTATGAAGTAATAGGCTAAAGTACATCTTACGACTCGAAACAAGTTATTACAGTAGTATCAGTATACAGTTATTTAATGTGTTTGGGGAACAGTCAAAACTATTGGCCCGAGGTATCAGGGAAGACTTTCGAATTGTTGCCCGAGGCCGATAGGCCGAGGGCAACAGTTCGAAATGTCTTCCCTGATAACGAGGGCCAATAGTTTTGACTGTTCCCCTAACACACATGTAATAACTGTTTTATTACCTAATACTCTATATATTAACTAAAAATTTCAAAAAGAACTAATCTGAACCAAAATACAAATGAAATAAAATTGTATAGGTCATTTTGAGTTTTTGCACGAATGATTAACACAGTGTTTGTTATTCATTCGTGGTTTTTGACAGACGTCTGATGAATGATCTGCGTCTTCTTGTAAGCGCTTGTATGTTTACAACCGCACATTATTGTAATGTTCATGCCCGTGTTGTATTTAGGTATAAAGGATAATGTTGATGAGTATTACGAACTCGTCTCAATGGTTATAGTATCATTATAAATAATAATAAAGCATGAAATAAAGTATTAAACGTTCACCAAACAACAATTAATGGCAATTACTCAATACTTGAATAATGTTACTTCAGTAAGATTTTGGTTTTTGGGTGCCCGATGGGTAATTTGTGTTATGTTATGTAAATACCGAAATTGGTTAAAAAAGTTATTTCTAAAACGTTTAAACCGTATGAACTTTGAAGTATAATAAATTCGGTATACAGTTTCTATCCAGGGTACGTGAGGATTGATTCCTGGCTGAGAAAAATCATGTTACCCGAGCCGTTCGCGTAACATGATTTTCCTAAGCCGAGAATAGATATTCACGTATCTTGGAAAGAAATTGTATATAAAACTAATAATGTTATGAGCATTTGATGAGCAACATGTTGTTGTATTCAATTAGTTCAGTAAATCATAATGCTGAAATTACACCACTTTAATATTCTATTGATCACATCAACAACAAATTACACAAAATTCTGATCAATCTTGCTTTTTGCCTCAACTGTTAGGAAACCGATTCGTACATTTTTGGATCTGGCCTGTTCAGTGTCTGTACTGTTTGCCAGTTTGCACTTTATTGCAAAACTACACTAAATAGCAAAGAACTGGACTATACTTATATGTAGACTTATTCCGTCTAGTGTTTAAGGGGTTAGTGAAGTAACCAATGTGTACATAGCGCCCCCTAACTAAGACACTGCGAACAGTGCATACTAAGATCTTCTTTCGTTCGCTCTACACGGTCAGTCCGGCTGCAGAGATAAACTGTGTTGTCCTTCACAGGTCCTCCACGTCGCCATACAGTTTCTGGTGAAGTGGGGTTCCTGACGGCCATATCGCTGCCCTCTGCTGTTCATGTCTTTTGCACCTCTGCAGAACATGCTCTGTTGTCTCGCCTTCTTCACCACATGGACAGGCCAGTTTGAACTTTTTGAACATGTGTTCGATCAGTCTGTTATGTCCTGACCTGAGTCTAATCATCACAACTTGTTCAGACCTGCTGAGTTGGTGATGATCATCTTTCTCTTGTCTTGCCTTGCACTGTGCCTTGATGCTTGCTACCTATACTTAGATAAGACGCCACCTAATAAGGCGTCAGCTATGAGTCTAGTTCCCTGTTTGCTGACCGTATTTGCTACAAAAAGTGAAATGAAATTCATAAATAGACCAGGAACCCCTTAACCCGTTCACTCTCAATGACGCCATGAAGCACGTTTTCAAACAGTTTGTGTCCTGATCAGACGGCGTCTGATCAGGACCCAAACTGTTTGATACTCTTTACGATATGAATCAAGTCATACAACCTTGCATATAACTTTGAATCGTATCTTATAGACAACAATACATAAGCAGAAGACAATAAAGCAGGAAGAGGTAAACATCTCACGAATAATTTGATCATTAAATGGTTAAATAAAAATGGACCTATCAAATACACAAGCATACATGTAGAAGAATCAACTCGGCATTTATAAATGCGTTAATAGTGTCTTTTCTTGCAAACACATGCATTGGGATATTGACATCGTCTGTCATTCCATTGATCACCAAGTAACTGAACACATTATTCACCTCCACTTGGTTGACCCGGTTTAAAATTCACGTATTCTATTTTCCTACCTGTTGTCCACTGCCATGGGGTTATGCTGTGGATATTTTCAAGCCCAATCCAGGAAATGAGATGTTCTGTAAGTTCATCAGCAGCAAGTGCAGAGACAAACATGTTCTCATATGCATCAATTATATCTTTAAGATTAGCTCCAAGCGTCCAACAGTATGCTTGACTGTCACCCCATGTTCTCCGTAGGCTTCCAATATGGTAACAATAACCGTGAAACAGGGACCAGGACTGAGGAAAAGGGTCTGAAGTATATTTTAGAAAAATGTGCTGAATTGTTTCGGCGTTTAAGCAAAATAAACGGCAGAAAATGATCGGCAAATTCGCCGATCATTTTCTGTCGTTATTTTGCTTAAACGCCGAAAAAATAAGTTCATTTCTTATATTAACATTATATTTGCTATAATTTCTACTATTAAATGAACATTCTATTAGTATGTATATATGTTTTATCCATATAAGAGGTTGTTAAGACGAATTATGTGTACCCTGAAAGGAACATTCATAACTGTATTACTGAAGTAACGCAACAAATTGATTCGTGGAGAGCAGATCTATAGGCGCCGCCTCCTATGCAAAAGGCATCCACAAGCCCACAAAACACTTAAATGTTCTTGAACTAACCAAACTATCATTTAACGAAATTAGAATGTTCTTGATATTTATAGAAACGACGATCTTCTTTAACGTTTAAAAAAATGAACCAACGTGGTATGTACAGTATTTAATCTCTACAACAACACCCGGTAGTAGACAAAGATTGTGGCGGTTGTTCGGTAGGAGTTGTTATATGGAGGGAAACCTTATTACATTTACTAACAGTTTAAATCCAGATCAGACAACGCATTACGCGGCGCATGATCTTGATTCATTCTGTTTGTCACTCGCCATTATGTAATGTCTGTCAAAATGTAACAACTGTAACTTTGAGAAAACCAGCAAACGACTATTTTAGCAGACGATATTGCAGCAGTGAAAAGGTTTGACAAAGTTGTATTGTTAGGGGATAGCGACATGCGTTGTTGTATGGGTGAATTGTTGTTGAGAGGGCCGTTATTAGAAGGGAGCACTGTACATGGCGCTTTGCACAAAATCGCGTTTATATGGAAATAAACTTCTCCACTATAACGTTGCTACCCTTTTTTTTTATAAAGATGGATGAGTTAAGTTCAAATAAATATTTTCCATACCTACTATACGGTGATACAAATCTTTACTCGTCGTAGTTTTAACACTGCTGTATGGAAAGTCCAATGGGTTTCTGTTGTTCATTTCGCACGTGCAATTGCTCGGAGTAAAGTTCACCGACTTACAAACATCATCCTTAAGATACTGTATGCAGCATTCCGTCGATGATCTATGAGTAAACAATGTGATGATGCAAACGGGAAGAACATATCGTTTTGAATTAAAACGAATCAGAATCGAAACGCATCGCAGTCAAAAACATTGTAAACAGGGTGTATGAAATTAATTGATGTATTTGTTGGTTTTTGTCTAAGTAGGAGCAAATTCAGACGCCGAAACAAATAAGCCACTAACCTGCTTATAACTGTTGTGTAGGTATGGTAAAAAAAGAATGCTCTTCTTTCGCGAACAACCCTCTTAAGGAGGGCGTACAGTTTGACACTAGTCCAAGGCAAATTAGAATGAAGGCCTGTAGACATTTTGTCCTCACCGCCATCTTTCAGGTGTGTCATCATTTATCGAGAACTAAAAGCCACTACTTTTCATATTAAGAAATTGATCATTGTCTTTTCGAATCATGCTCGTTTTATATGTGTTCGTATCTTTTGACATTTGATCTTCCTTTTAAAGGCATGAATTATTCAGAGAATGATAACTACTGACTGAACAATACACTTTGCTGATAATTGCCTTGGTGTTAACCAGTAACTGATATGCCGTCATAAATTCAAACAATTCGCCCTATAAGAGCCATAAGGGCTCATCTTCATATTTGGTCAAAAATGACATTTCCGTACATTCTGATTGGTAATATCAGGGTGTATCATCTGTAAAAATATCTAACATCAGTTTGCATATTTAAGTAGGTAAATATGACAAAGTCATAAGGGTCCATCTCCAAAACTGTAGCATTTATGGAGCCAGAAGGGCTCATCTGCTCTATCATCTGGGCCATAAGGGCTCATCTGCAGCTTTCACTGCAGTTCAGCCTCTACTAATAGGTTGATTAATGTTGTCTGACACCTGATTCCTGCTGAATGTGTAAATATACAGGGTTGGTATCAGTACAAGTTAGTTAAAATCATAAATGCTAGCTGAAACAAAGGAATATGGTCATCTGTTGTTTTGCAGATGAGCCCTTATGGCTTTAACCAGTTTTATATTATTACATGTACTCTTTCACTGTAATATTTAACACAACAACAGAATGCATTGACAGAAAAGTAAGCATGTATTATGGACTAATGTTTTGATTAGATTAGATTTGTCAAGGTATTTAATTTTTATAACTTTATTGTTATATGAGCCCTTATGGCTCTGCAACATTTCTGTACAAATTATTGTGATCATCCCTCATCATCATTGCATCATCTCATCATTCATCCGCGCTATATAACATATTCAGTGTCACCGTGCCGTAAAACCAATCGCATCCATCCATCCAGAAAATAGATGGGTTCCTCAGAACACGTCTGTCACCTGCCAGCAAGCATTAGTCTAACACTCGCTTTCCATAAAAGAAATTTCATTTCAAAATCTTCAGTGAAATAGCAGTTTTTAGTCAACATGAAAAGAAAACGTTGAAAAAAGGAGAATAACTCTCATAATATTGATGCAATTTGTATGACCCTTTTTAATACACTTCCACTTGTTATTAAGTTTCATCTTAAAAGCTTCAATAAAACAGGAGTTATGAAGCGTGACGCAAAAACAGACAGACAGACAGATGAACAAGACAGACGTCTGAAAAGTGATCCCTTTAGTGTCAGCTCTGTCTACAGCAGGTGACACAAAAAATACTAATTCAACATGTTACAGCAAGTAACAACACAGGAGATTATCAGGTTCTATTCGAACATCGAAGACAAACAAGTCGGTAAAAGATCAGCAATCCGTGTTTTACACGCCTTGCTCAAGTGTTAGCAAGGTATGCTATAAAAGAAAACTAATTTGTTATAATTTGACAGTGTTTTCACTTTCTTACAAGAAAGGTACTTGCTACCTATGGGATGAGAGACATTGGCAGGTAGGTTCATCCGAAATAGGGCCATGCTTGATAACGGACATCAATGGTCTCCAGCCTACCATAAAGCATGTTATGTTATATTCAGAGTGTTGTTCTTAGGACAGAACAGGAACCAGTATCTAACTGCTGGATTGCTGCACACAGTTATGGCTAGTGCATCAATTGAGAACATACAAATAAAGTTATTGGAGTCTGGTCACACCCAAATGGGATGTGACTCCTTGCACTCGACAATAGAACACGCAAAAAAGGGAACTTCCATTTTCCATCCTGATCAGTTTGAAATTGTTGTCCAAATTGCTCCCAGGAATAAACAATAATAATGTGGTTGTGTCAATGCATTATGAACATTTCTTGAATCTGAAGGAGTATACAAAGCGGGCACTGAAAGGCTTCAAAATTGATACAGAAGGGAACAGAGTGACTTGCTTACAAGTCAAAGTACTAAAAGTTAAAATACCCTCCAAATGAAATATTAGTAAAAGAAAGTTTTCATGAGGAAAACCTTCGAATACTTAATGACAGCAACGTGACTAGAGGAAGGTCTCAAACCACTGCCTTCAAAATATCGGTACTTCGGTCTGGAACCACTGCCTTCAAAATATCAGGATTCCTTACCAGTTTTGGATGAAAAGAAAAATTATATTGTTTGTATGTGTAACAGCCTTATTATTCCTTCTTTGTATAGACCTTTTTTGATGATCTAAGGGCAAGTAGGGTGATTAAGAACCGTCTTCAAGAGCCAGACATTTGGAAGAAAATGAAGATAGTGACGTTTTTTAGTGAGTAACATGAGGACCTTTGAAGGACAGTTATATATGCACATATGAATCGGCTAAGCCATATTTAATATTTCTCATGTAATAACAAACAAATTAAGACTAAGTTAAAAATGTTTCAACTGTAAATTCCACTTGAGCCCTTATGGCTCTGGATTTTTGACATGTAATGAGAAAAACATTTTTGAGCCATAAGGGCTCATCTACAGAAATTGCCATTTAAGGCAATAAACAACATTTTTACCAGATTTCCTTTATACGATGGTAGTTCAAAAATGTTGATACTGGATCAATATCTTCAGTATTATAAGTGCAAAATACATGTGTGATATATCATGTTAAAGATCCATTCTTTGCCGACACGTTGATATCATGCACGATAAGATAGCATTACTCGATTAGACCCAATATAAACCTAAATGACCCCTCCTCGAGGACACTTGACCTTTTTTGTGTATATTTGAGTTAATTTTCTAAACACAATTTGATACTATAATTATCATTACGGCTTTATTATTTTGAATAATTTTATGATATTTTCTGTCAATAAAATAAGACAATTATGCAAACACTACACAGTTTTAAATGTTATTATTATATCAAATATCAAAACTAGAGCTAATTCTAAATACGTACTGAAAATACAATAAACAATGATCTCCTGTTATGTATAAAAGTAGTTAGGGAAACTACAAACTCTCTTTTTCATTATTAAACCAGGCTATAGTTGAAGCCATTGAAAAATGGTTTCATGTTTTAAAATCAAAATGTAGATATACTGATCTAGAACATTTTCATAGCGTTCGAAAAAACATGTCCACTTTTGTCATAAGCAAAATAAGAAATGTTGATTTTGAAAAAAATAAGATTTTATACAGTTTACCCTTTCAATAGAAATACAATTTTATTACATTTAGACAGAAACTGATATTATTTCCCAAAATAATCAGGAAACTGTACTCTTTAAGAAGTTATTACGTCAAAAAGTAATGTCTAAAAAGTGCTATGTTCCAGTGTCCTCGAGTAGGGGTCATTTAGGTTCATTTGGTGACTCATCGAGATATGTGATCTTATCGTGTATTATACCATCGTGTAGGCGAATGATTGCTCTTTCAAATGATATATCACACATACATGTTGGAATCATTATATTGAAGTTATTGATCCAGTATCAAAACTATTTGAACACCCCTCGTACATTTAAATTTTGTTGGCTATATGTGTTTGTAGAAATAAAGTTAACCGAATTCATAGAACGACTGATTTTATAATATGATTCAAGGTTTGTTTCTTCATTTTCTCGAAAACACAAAAAAATGCAGATGAGCCCTTTCGGCTCTTATAGGGCGAATTGTCGTCTGCTTTTCAATCTCAATTCTCAGTTTTAGATATTTTGACTAATGAACTATTTTCAAATATTTATTGAACTCGGAGTAAAGAGGTGAAGGCGTTAAATTTAAAACATCATTATGGACTTACTAGGGCTTTTATATCAATAGGACTCACAGAGATGCACGCCATTGTTATGTACATGTATGATACACATACATTGATGTTTGTTTAAATATTTATTATTTTTATGTATATTGAAATGACGTTGCTTCAGATCTGGCAACGTGAAATTAACCCCTATCATGATTCAAGGATGTGAAAGAAAACGTACTTTTATAAGTATTATACATTTTGAATTGAACGTATATGTGTGCTAATATAAACATATAGTCATGTTATTGCACATTTTCACAATTTTACTCTTTGTGGTTCTATGTCAATTGTTGTCATGTATATATGCTGTGAATATAAGTTTGTTTTGTGTAATGATTTATTTTCTGTTTCTGCTTAACTTGCATACATCTACACGTTCAATGCTCTCCTCATCTTGAGGTAATAACGCCATCATTATCATTATTGTTATTATATAGAGGATCTTACATGAGTGCTCATTCATTATCATTTTTAATAAACGAGTTGATGATACAATGACGTTACGCACGGTATTGATACCAATTGCCGTAACGTCAAAACGTGAAAATCGACGGAATAGTCGCTTACCCTGTTTTTCGTCGCAAAACGTGCCTATTACATAGGTAGATTAACTGAACCGAAAGAACATGACAATGTTTAAAATATAAATATTCACCGTATTAATATATCTATCTATTACTGCTTTTCGAGTAAGAGAGACAGGGAGAAAGGAGGAAATCATATTATCAATCGATCTTTCCTCAACTGCTCTTTATGAAAGGACGAAACAATGAAAGAAAGAAACAAATAGAAAATAAAAAATACAGTGCTCCCTCTCTACAACGACACACAATGGGAGACACATATTGTGTGTGTTGTTCGGAGGGAGTCGTTGTAGGGAGGGGAAATTAAGACTTGGCTTACATTTGCAAAAAGCTTGAATCCAGATCAGACGCCGCGTAACACGGCGTCTCATCTGGATTCAAGCTGTTTATCACTCGTCAATATATGTATTCTATCAAAATATCCGCTCATATGTAACGTTGAGAAAACCAGCAGACAACCAATTTAAGTAGACGACATTGCAGCCATGAAATGGTTGGATATAAATGTCTTGTTTGGGGAACAGCTCAAGGGTCGTTGTAAGGAGGAAGTCGTTGTTGGGAGGGACATTGATGGGAGGGAACACTGTAAATTCATTTCATCCTTCGATCTATCCATAACTGCTTTTCAAGAAAGAAAGAGAAATAAGAGAGAGAGAGAGAGAGAGAGGGTGAGTAGGTAGTGGGAGTGGGTAAGTGGTTGATAAAATGATTAGTCGAATATACGACGGTAACGAACGAACGACGAATTATCGGCTTTTTCACTCTTTCATGTTAGTGTATTTTTAAAAATACAGTTAACTAGTCTATTTAAATAAACTATGATTTTTTCCAATATCTTATTTCACCTTCTATAGTCATAAAATCATAAATATGATATTATCCATATGCTGTCTTATTTTTCGGATGTATCAGTAGTGCCGTCAAAATTTGACGTCGAATCCGAATATTTTATGTTTTGGGGACATTTCTGTAAGACGGTATACAAACAAAATTATGTTTAATGCAAGTTTATTAATCAGCATACTGGCACTAGTTCTGTGAACAAAAATAAAATGGTATTTAGAAAACAATGATAATTATCAAAATTTCCCATCTTTTCGGTTGTGTAGTACCCTTTAAACATTAATAACCTTTAAAATTGACGTATACTATGTTACATTTTAGATTTAGGGACATTTCTGTAGACGCTACAAAAATATTAATATCTCGGGAATATAATATATAATTGTAAAACCAACTGTATTTCTGTAAACAAGGGTTTGAGACTATATTCAAAAATGCTTTTTTTATTATAATGAATAATAATTCTTTATAACTATACATAAAACTAAAACCCACCCTCTATTTTTCTGCTAAATATCGGAGTGTCTAGAGGGTGTTTATACATTTATCTATCACTATGTTTTGATTTAAAACAACAGTGAGTCATTATACGTACATAATATTATAGACGGTAACTTTAAACAAAATATTTTACGATTTCATGTACGATAGGATTTGGAGTATTGATTTTTATGTTGTGAGCCGTCACGTTTTGTTACGCGTCTACACGCAATTTTGACGTGAATTTCATATTTCAATTGCATACTGCTAAAAGCCATATACTCTAATTATAATTTCAATAACATATTTGGATGGAGATTTTCAATGCGGTTGTTTTGAGGTATAAACCATGATAATACGTCAAATATATTTCTGGTTTCGATGTAATGAGCCCGCGATGTCGTTGCAATTCGGAAATTGGTACCAACAACGTCAATATGATGCGAGCCTTGGCGACATGCAGCTCTTGTGGACGAACAGGTAGGACCGGGGCCAAAATGTTCATAGTTTACTATCATTTATTGAATAGCTTTATCACACTGCCAGAGGCGGTTTTATGTCATAAATAGAGGATATTGAATGAGTGTGTTGTCAGTCGTGAATTTATTGAACGAGTTTGATAAAATAATATGTTGCGAGCCTTGGCGAGCAACATATCATTTTATCCAACGAGTTCAATAAATACTACGACTGACAACACACGAATTTGATATCCTATTTATCACATAAACACCAAATGACACGAAAATCCGAACGCTCTTACTTTCACTTTTGCCCTCGGCTCTTAGGAAAACGATTCGTCATAGGAGTTATTCGGTTTTATTCATCCGTAGTGAAAAAAACCAATCAAACTAAAATAAAGAAAATCAACATCAATGTGTTGTGTAAAGACTTTTCCGATACCATATTCAAATTTTAAATTAATATTTAATTTAAAACTGTTCTAACTGACTAAAAATGATTATTTGACAGTTAGAATCAAGTTTTGTTTTAAAAAAAACCGTCGTTATAGCAACACGACGTCATTATTATTGTAACGTCTAAATTTTAAAAAACAGTCTGAGTCACTGTTCTACTAAATCTCTACGTAGCCTAAATTGCAGCCTGAATTTGCGGAATTGCCTGGGATAATGGTTTTAGGACACTTGGAAATGTTTTAAATCCCTAGTGGTGGTATTATTTTGTCTAGATTTTATTAACTGATTTAAAGTCGGCGTAGTCATACAGTATTTTGGTGATTCGAAAATTAGTATAAAATACATGCCAAGTGGGTCGTGCGATTTTTACGGCCCTCTATATTTTGCACGTTTATGTGATAAATAGTTTTATCATTGATAGATATTCCACTAATTTGGACATAAGAACAGTATTTGAAAAAATTGACATCAGACACTTTGAAGTCATTTCATATTTACCTATCTGCAATCAGTTATAAATAGTTGCTTTCCGAATACGGTTAAGGACTATCGCGGCAGTTTGTTCGCTTTTTCAAAACATTCAGATTTGTTTTAAATTTTGCATGTTGCTAGTATATACCCTGTTATGCAGAAATATGAGATAAAAACTAGGGGGTCCCCGAACTGGATCTTTTCTCAATAGCTTGTTTTTGGTATACCCCTAATTATCCGAAGACACTTGTTTTTTATCATAAAATATCAGCAAAACCCTCTCCAGCATTGTAATTTACCTAAAATGTGAGGTTATTCGTGTGTTTTCATAAAATAGAAAAAATAGGAACAGGTAGCTACAAACACATGGAAACAACATATTATTCGTCAAATAAAGAGAACACATCAACTAATTAACTTTCAAGTTTTTTCTCCTACAGTTCTTACATTCAGATTTCGGCAATACGTTTTACAAATATTGATGAAACATTACTTTACTGAAATCACTAATAAAAATGATAAGTAACCGAACTATTTTTTCTGAAAAATACAAATGTCTGCATAAAGAGAAACGCATGTCAATCTCAATCAAATTACATACAGGGCTATCTACAAATAATATGATAACCACCTTTAGATGCTAGAATGTGTCCAAATCAATACTGTTCAACCGTCAACAATATTTAATAAGTAAATATCACTTATCGTGGTCGCCAATTGCTGGTATGACCGCACAATTTAGCTTATTAAGGTAGAAAAAATACAAAGTTCAATTATTAACTATATAATAGAATATTGAAACTAGCGCGATAATTTTTAAACCTGTTTCATGTATATGGAATGGATATGAGTTCCGTGGCCACTTTAATGGGTGTGTAAAAGAAATTACCCGATTAAATCAGTCATTTTTATGGTTTCAAAGCCAGCATCGAGATCAAAACTTTTACTCAGTCCTCATCCGCTCAAGAAAACAACACTCAATAATATCGGGATGCATGGATGCGAAACAGCACAGGTTATATCAACGCCAATGAATGATTATATGAGATGATGACGGTTTCAGAAAGATGAATTCGGCTAATTTCAGACGTTGCTAGGTACAAATGATTTCAATCCCGAGATTATTCGATATTGACGGGATGAATATTTGATAATAGACTTCTAAAATCACATTCCTTTATTATGCTCTTCAAACTTTCCTGATCCAGAAATCATTGATACACAAAACAAAGTGAAGGGAGATTCTAATTATTTTACGATCGTCCTATTTACTTTAGAATATAAGATGATTGTTATTTCAAATCGTTTTACTGTCTCGTCTAATTCAGGTTTTCGATCCTATGCGCCGCTACTTAGAGTCGGAAACACATGCCATTGAGCTATTGTACCCGTATTAATATTCAAATGCGTGTGTAGTATATGTTGCTAAGTACTTTTTTTTTATCAAAACATTCAACAAAAATTCCGACTCGTCTTGCGTGTTGTTTTTAGTGTGTAGATGAAGGAATGGTATTGCGAGTGTGTGTGTATGTGTGTGTGTTTGTTATGGTATGACTGTGTGTATGTTCTGCTTGAGAGGTGGGTGTATTGTTTGTGTTGCGTTTCCTGCTTGAGTCTTCTGTATTTATTCGTCGACGAAATGTGACGGAAAGTGATGAGTGCCAGTTCAAAAATCATCGACATTAATTGCAATCATTTGTACTCATAACAAACGCTACATACACGTTTAAATATTTTCTTTAATTTAGACTTGCTTAGAATTTTTCAAATAATAATGGTTACAGTGGAGATGTTATTCTTTCTCAATAAAGGTGTTTTCGCCAAAATTATTATTCCGGTGAAAACAGTTCGGAGCCAGATCAGACGTCGGTTAACACGGCGTCTTATCAGGCTCCAAACTGTTTGCCACTCAGAAATGTTTAAAAAATATTGTCTTCTCTATATTTTTGCGATGTCTTTGCGCTTCGTTTGCGTTTGAACGGAAAATAATAACGGTGTTTTAGCTGTATAAGTATCCTTCTACCGCTGAATATTTTCATGTAAAATGTCGCATACTGTAAATATTTATCATGTGACCTATCACAAATTAGAAAACAGAATGGATAAACGTTTCCAAAAGAACAGACTGCAGCCTCGTATTAGACAGATGCTAAACAGTGTCTGCATTAATCGATCTGAAATTTCACTGTTTTTAAAACCTCAGTATATATATACTACAACGGGAGAATGGTACAACTATTGACCCATAGCAGCCTTTTTGGAATTTTAGTCTGCCTAAGAACACTGCTCAGGTAATAATGTATGGTTTCACTGCCATGTATGCGTTGTAGGGACGTAAATACTGAACAAACTGCATACCTCTGCCATTTATTTTATTACACCTGGATTTGAGTTACAATATTTATTTCCAATAGACCAAAATATAAAAATTTGCATATTTTTTACATCTATCCAAAAGCTTCACTGTCACTCTATAACAATGCTGTCTAAGTTTTGCGACATTCTTTTGTTATGCGACCAATTTTGGTATGTCACATAGGGCCAAGTAACTCTAATGCATATTGATCTCTGAACTATATGACATTGCTATCGCGACAGTTTCTTCCAATTTTATACCATTCAGATTTTTGTTTATATGTGTGCATGTTGCTAGTAGATACCCTGTTATGAAGAATATGACATGAAAAAGGGGGTCCCCGACTGGAGTTTAATAGCTTGTTTTTAGGTACACTCCTAATTATCCGGAGACACGTACTTTTAACAATAAAATCCTAGAATAACCCTCTTCAGCTTTGTAATTTACCTTATTTATTGAGTTATACATATTTTTCAAAGTCTTTTTGTCTCATACAGTTCTTACATTCAGATTTTGACAATATTTTGCACAAACATTGATGAAGCATAAATGTGTAGGTATGATCGCATAATTTAGCTTCTAAAATACAAATTTCAAATATAAATATTTATCATGGAGTATTGGTCAAAGGGAGGCAGATCATGCAAATAGTTTGCATGATTGCCTCCCTTTGACAGTAAGAACCAAAACTGTCGCGATGGTCCATAAGTACTGCCTGCACCAAACTAAGGAAATAAGTGGTTCTCTTTTATACAGTCACGAATGTTTGAAGTACAAACTATCTTCTAAATCCTATCAGATGGTACATATAGTTTAAAGCAGACTGAAAGAAAGCAGAATACTCATTACATTTTATTAAAAACAAAAATTTCACAACCTTGAATGGACACTTCCAGTTTCCAAGTTAGTATAGTCTATCCTTCACTGTTTATGATTTTTACATTTTATCAAAAACATAACAATGATAAACATTCAACATGCAAACAGTTACAGTGTAGAAGACGTTATTATTTAAAATAAACGCGTTTACGCTTAAACCATTATTTCCGTTGCAAACGTTTTCGAGCCAAAACAGACGCCAGGTAACTCCTCGTCTGTTCAGACTCCAAACTGTTTGCTTCTCCAAATCAAATAAATCGTGAGCAAATTTAAAAAGATTTCTACATATTATTAGTGTATTGCGTTGTTGTCTCGTTTGCGTTTTAACGGTAAGAATAACGTCTTCTCAACTGTATTCTAGACCTTAAGCCAAAATAAGTGTTTATAACAGTATTTACATAAATAGGACGAGGAACACGCAATTAATTTCTGTTTAACTCTTTCGATGCCAGGTATAATAATCTGCTTATACCTCTTACCGCCAAAATTTCGTCTGAATTGGTAGGGTCGTCTGCATTATTTTTTAGGTCCGCTTTAGGACTGATTTGGCTGAATAAATGTCGATACGAGTGTCAACAGTTTGAATCCTGATTAGACGCCGCGACTGATCATGAAACAAACTGTTTGCACAGTCGCATTTGGTGCCATTGGCAGTGAAGTTAACATTTCAATGTACAGACGTCGTAGATCCGGATCGGATATTGAGTAACTCGGTGTTAAATCAGACTCTAGACTGTTTCAAACGGACAAAAATGATGAAGCCCACAAGAGAATACAGTGCTCCCTCCCTACAACGACCCTCCCAACAACGACTCCC
Source organism: Gari tellinella (assembly GCA_922989275.2). NCBI lineage: Eukaryota > Metazoa > Mollusca > Bivalvia > Cardiida > Psammobiidae > Gari > Gari tellinella. Next base: position 40,050,711 of record OV277869.1, on the reverse strand, counting down.
TCTTTACAACAACCCTTGCCGCAGTTCCCTAGACAGAGCAATTATGTCTAACGCTTTCACTGCTGCAATATCGTCTGCTAATTGTCGTCTGCTGTTTCTTTTAAAGTTACATATAAGTGGATATTTTGATAGAATAAATATAACGAAGAGTGACAAACAGCTTGAGTCTAGATCAGACGCCGCGTGACGCGGCTCTGATCTAGATTCAAGATGTTTGCAAATGTAAGCCAAGTCTTAATGTTCCTTCCCTATAGCGACTCCCTCCGAACAACACTTACAATCTTTGTCTCCTTTTGGGTGTCGGTGTAGAGAACGAGCACTGTATATTGAAAGGATGACCCCCTCTTCCACTCTTACATTCAACGAAATTTGCTATAACATATAAAACAAAACAATCAGTAAATTTCTTTCTTGCACACACTGTCAAATTCAGAGTCACACGGTGCCTCATTCCATTTGCCAACCTTCCAACCTAACATTATCAGGCAATTGTCATTTCCCCCCGAATTGTTCGGCTCACCAAGTTCAAAGTTACGATATTGGACCAATATTCCGGTCGTCCAAACTTGTGGTGAGACAGTGTGTATGTTGTTCAGACCAAGCCAGATAATGTTGACGAATCCAATTCGATCTATTGCCATCTCGTTGACAAACATAGTTTCAAACTCATCTGTAATGTCAGTCAAATTGGCTCCCATCGACTGGCAGTTGGTCTGGCTTTGCTCCCAGTTTATTTGCTGGCTGTCAGCATAGTAACAGTGGTGGTCATACCGAACCCATGATTCTGGACAAGAGCCTTGCAAAGATAGTAATAAATTATAAGCCTCTAAAGACATTTTCTCAATCCTTAGATGGACCCCTTGCCCCTATGCTCGTTGTTCTCGATAATAGGCGCGAAAGTTACTTTAAAAGCACACATCTCAGTTTTCCGAGTGAGGCCCAGACATAATCATACTCAAGAGGTTTTGCAATGGTAATTTCCAACCAAACTATCAAACATAACGATCGGGCTTTACATGAGACGCTACACTAGATCACAGTAGTACATGTATGCACAAGAAGCATACGTTTTGTCTGGGAACTGCCGAAAGTATGTTAGGAAATGTTTTTAAAGACATTACTCCAGTTCATTAAATACTCCTCCCCTTCCCCATTGTTCTCACATTAGTATCTGTTAGGCAGGAGAAAAGTGTGCAAGATATGCCATAGCTATCTCAAGTTGTCAAGAGCGGCCCTGCCATACTCAAAATAAAGGTTATTTACAAACCAAATCATCAAAAATAAGGGATGGGTCTCACATGAGACGCCTCACTGAGTCTTTGCCTAGACAATGGTACCAAGATGCGTACACCTTAACCACTACGCCATTTCAATAAGTATAATTGGTTGCTTTTTAACGTTATATGACTTGTATTACTATTCGGGTCAAATTAATGCAAACAGTTGGTACATCCGCGAGCAGTTTCTAGTGTAGGCAAATTTCGGAAATGTGATTTAGTATACTTTTTGGTAGATGTATGAACAAAATACTGTCAACGGGATTCGAACCTCATGTTTCGCAGTACTAAGATGCGTACACGTAAACCACAAGACCATTGCACTACATGTTAACGGTTAGATATACGACTTGTATGACTTGTATGACTTTTCGAGTCAAATTAATGCGTACTGTGACGATTTCAGTAAAGAAATCGATGGCCATCGATTGCGAGTTGGCTACTGGTCTGAAATACAGTAGAGAAACTATTTTCTTTCCATATAGCCCCGGTTACTCCTAATTTATTATTTTCATTGCAAACAGTTTGGAGCCAGATCAGACGCCGAGTAACCCGGCGTCTGACCATGCTCCAAACTGTTTGCCACTCAGATTAAAACTGGTAGTCAGATTTGTCAAAAAGTTGTCATTTTCTATATTTCAATACAATGCGTTCGCGTTTGAACGAAATAATTACGTTTTCTCCACTGTATTTCAGACCGGTAGCCAACTCGTAATCGATGGCCATCGATTTATTTACTGAACTCGTCACAGCTGGTACCGCGAACAGTTTCTAGTGTAGGCAAATTATGGAAATGTGATATATTTCGTATACCGACTTTTTGGTAGATTTATAATTAAAGAAGGCATTAGCTAAACTAGGTTTGGTCGAGCTAGCAAGCTCCATATGCAAGTCACTTATGCCTCGTTATTTATGTAATTCCAAATGCACACTTTAAATAGTGTGCTGATCCGTTCGGTCAGAGATGCGGTATATAGGTTGTTACATATCAAGCCGTAAAAATAAAAAAATGACTCATCCTATATATAAGCATGGAAAAATCCACTTGACACAATTGGGTGAAACTTAAATTGAAGCGAACACACTACAGTTCTATTATGAACATTGCATTCTGTTTAAACACGTTGCCGTCCTAGTAACGAGTGTACTCGTCAATAACAAGCAAATGTGAGGAGTAAACTAAGTTTTGCAGTATGCAAACAATGTACACCTCAATCAGAGTGCTCCAGGGTGATCAAACAAAACGTTACCCGGCCGCTGACCTGGATACAAACTGCTTGTCATAAACAAACAATGTTAAGGATAAACGCATTTGCTGTAAAGAGAATACCGTGTTTATCTCTACTTAAACATTACATTTGGTATAATATTGTATTGAACAAATGGATTAGTAAAATATGATAAATAGCTTACTTACCATCATTGCGGTAGTACAAATCTTTACTCGCCGTAGTTTTCACACTGCTGTATGGAAAGTCCAATGGGTTTCTGTTGTTCATTTCGCACGTGCCATTGCTTGGAGTGAAGTTCACCGACTTACATACATTATCTTTATAACACTGTATGCAACATTCCGTCGATGACCTAAAAGTAAACATTGCGAAAGCGTGTTTTAATAAAGTTTAAATGCAATCGCAATTAAATCAACGTAGAAAAAATGAATGGTTGTTGATATTATTAAATGTTATTGTTTAATTCGTAGTAGGAGACAATTTGGAGCCTAGTCAGACGCCGAATATTTCCAAATCCAAAAACAACCTCTAAATGTTTAATATGAGAGTTTTACTACACACGCATTTATAGGGAACGAAAAGTGAACTTACCCATCTTCTGTCTGTATCATCTGTTTCACCATATGTGCCTAGTGGATTCTTTCATGCTTATATATTTGATTAGTTCATTTTTTATTGAAGGGATGCCTGGTCTAAATTTTTATTTTCGTTTTGTATTACATTGAAATTCCTATCAGCAAACAATGTAGAGGCTGGTCACACGCCACACTATGCGGCGTCCGATCAGAGTCTACACTGTTTGTTTATGTCCCGTTTTTTGGGACGCTATGTACCACCGGTTTAAGCGCAAACAAACGAATCCAGAATTAATATCCATACATCCATACTAACCTGCTTGTGATCGTGCTGTAGGTATGGTTAAAAGAGGAACTTTCGGTTTTCGCAAAGAACCCGCTGACGGCGGAAGAACAATTAGACACTTTTATAAAGTAAATAAGAACAATCGCTCGTATGCCTCTTGTAGTTACCGCCATCTCACGAGTAGGTCACCATTGAACAAGTACTCAAACCAGCTTCAGTATATATTCTCAAATACAGTAAAACCTCTCTATATTGACCTCTACAAAGAAGCCAAATTGATTGTATAAATGACAGGTGAGAAGTTAAAGCAAGGTGACAGTTATTCAGAATATTTCTGAAGGAATTTTTTGTTTCACTTCATCTTGCATTAAACACCTGATATTTAACATACTATAGTAGTAGTTAAAGAGAGGTTTGAATGTAAATCATCGCCCTTTCTGGACGTACTAAAATCAAATAGGGGCGTACAGTGGATAAGACGCTGTTCGGCCCCGATAAACGCGTTTAAACTTAAACAATACTTTCTATTGTAAATATTTTTGAGCCAAATCAGACGCCGGCTTTCCCGGCGTATGATACGGCTCCTTAATTACTGTTTACAACCCAAATGTAAATGATCGGTCAGGGTTGTCACAATGTTGTTTTTGTCTACATATTATTGCAATGCCTTTGTGCTTCATTTTATTTAAAAAGGGACAGCATAACGTTTTCTGCACTGTAGCTACTGGCAATGGGTCGTCTACTTAAGGCATGAATTATTAAATTGATAATGACCGGATAAGCAATCTGTTTTGCCATTAACCCCATTACACTTTTCAATCGCGTTACTATGAAGAGTATCTCCAAAAGTCACTGACCAATAAGTTAAGTTATTGTTCTGTATACGAGGGTGATCCGAATGTTCACATTGAACGGCCATGGAACGTTTACATGATTTAAAACTTTTTCTTCGCTATTAAAACAAGAACTTTCCAATTAAGATTTATTCTGGATAAATCGTTATGGTCTCAATGCCAACCTTATCATGACGTGTGCGACCCAAAAAAACGTCGTGATGTCCAGTTCGTGCGGTTTGTAAAATTCGTCAACAATGTTAACAGTAGATGTACTGCTAATACAGCGCTCCCTCTCTACAACGACACCCAATGGGAGACCCAAGTTGAGTATGTTGTTCGGAGGGAGTCGTTATAGGGAGGGAAATTGGCTAAAATTTGCAAATAACTTGAATCCAGATCAGACGCCGCGTTACGCGTTATTTCAGAGTATCTAACTTTTTTTCTTTTATGTTTATTTAAATAGAGCTGCTTATGATACCTGAAAAAAACAATCATATGTTGGTGTGCATTTTATTTGCACTACGACAATTTGGAAAAGATGTGTCAATTTCTGATTTTTTTCTCAAATGTCAAAATTAAAGTATAAGCTTATTTACTATTCTCTATTGTATCTTATGCACAAATCTCAAGTTATTCAAATCGTTCTAATTGTTATACCAATTTATATTAAAAATCAACTCTCTAAACCGGACATGCGTGGGGACAACATACAATTATTGTTTGGAGGAGTTTCCGGGTCAAAAGGGGTTTTAACCCATGGCTTGTTTCTAGTGCAGGAGATAGCTGTTCAATTAAAGCAGGTTGAAAGTAAAGCAGAATGCACATTCTTCTTTACTTTCAACCTGCTTTAAGCTATAATTTGCTAGAGTATAGAAAATATTTCTGATGAGACATAATATTTATAAATGTATTTTCTTTAGTGAAGGAATAAGTCAAAGGCATAAAAGGGCATATTTATGGTGTAATAGGTTAATATAAAGAATGGTTGGAAACGAGACCAACTTTTTTGTCCGGTTTAGAGAGAATTTCGGTATTTAGAGATTCCAGTTTAGAGGGGTCTTACTGTAAATCATATAATACAGTGAAGAAAACAAGACATAAAATTTTCTTCGTTTGAGTTTACGAATTAGTATAGTCAAACACCTAGGTTAGACGTGTCACGGGGTCGCCGAGTCCATTTATAAGGGAGATCAGCATTTCGGATATCCTCGTGGCAATTTGTAAATAACAAGTTTTAGTTATTTGTACAAACAATAAACGAATTAGTTATCGGAAAAATAGCGTAGTGGATAAGACGTAAGACTAAAAGGAAGCATGATCGAGAAACATTTTATCAAGCGCGGGTTCGAGTCTTGCATCAGCCTAAAATATTTTTTGGCTAAAGCAATATTAAGGAATCTATAATTACATTGCATTAAAGTAATGCGGAAAGCCCCCTGAAGAAAACAATTAAAACTTGTATTGATATTTGTACATGTTTTTTTATCATCCCTTTGTTTTTGAACATAGGCTAATATAGGACTCGAACACAAACTAATGCACCCCTTCACCAACATTGAAGAACATGTGCATAAATAGTCAGAATAATACAGTATGGAATAAGATAATGTTTTACTATTCATTCTAGGTTAAAAAAAAGTTTGAGGTTGACGCGGGATTCGAACCCACGCTGAGCAAAAATACTATTATCACAATGCACTCTGCATACCTACACTTTACCTACTGAGCTAAAGTTCTGACAACAATACCGCCTTCATTTGTATCTATTATACTAAACTCGACTGTTTAAAAATGGTCCGAGAACATGCGGAATGCTGTTATCCCTAAAATATGGACTCGGCTGACCTTTGACACGTCAGACCTAGTTGTTTGACTATAGTAAATTAATTTCCCTTTGAATGTATACCACACCGCTAGGTAGCGTCATATGCAAGTGCACGAGGTATTCGTGCCTGTTTAGGCTATTGCAAGTCATTCAGTTTTGGGCAGTTGATGAGTACACTTTAATTTTGTTTAAGACTTAGTATTGTTTATGGTAAATTGAACCCAACACAGAGGTATTGTTTGGTTTTATTGACCTGTCAAAAATTGAATATTCATACGTCACTGAAAGGATATATATAGCTTCGGTATAAAAGACGATACTTTTCGTTTTGATTTACGGAAAGAAATATAAGGATACTGTGCATTCTGTGTCGAATTTAAATCAATAATCGAGTTAGAGTAATTGGTAGCGTGTAAGGACACTTGTAAAAGGATAAGAGGTTGTGGGTTCGATCCCCGTTAGGTTCATTCCTTTTTTTATTACAATATTTTTTGTCTCATTATTTTTCAAACGCATATTTTACTTAAATTGTTCAACATAGATATCTCTATAATGCAAAATGTGTCATAGATAACCTAAACGTTACGCTTTGTAAACTTAGTATAGTCCATGTATGACAAGCTCTGCAAAACGGCAAACAGTGTATGTATACATGATCAGATGGCTCCTTAAGGAACCATCTGATCTTGGTATTCACTGTTTGCATGGGATAAGTGTATAGGTAAACTCTTTCTAAATGACGAGTTTACTCGTCGCTAGGGTTCAATATCTTTAATTTAAGTTATATGGGATCAGATCCAAAATGACTTTCAATTAAATCTGCCTCTCCTTCTTGCAGACTCTTATACATCAAAAATAACAAAAATCGTCCGCCGCTTGGAATCGAACTCACGGCCATACTCAGTGAATAACTACTCTACTGTCTCGACAATAATGACATATAGGTTTCAATATCTTATTCTAAATATAAACCCATCTTTCAATCCAGATTTATCCGTAAAACATAGCGGAAACAGTCGATATCAACCGAAGCTATATTTAGCGTGTTCAACCAGCGTATAATTATTTAAATTTCGACAGGTTAATAAAACACAACAATACAGGTGTTTATGCATATGTGATGATTTATAAGCGCTACACGGTACATCGTATATTAAATGCTTTATAAATTGTTTTATCCAGTGTTTTCATTACTAGTCTATACTGTTCGCATACATACTTTGTTAGCGAAGATGAGGCCCGACATCTACGTGGTATTGCTTTATGCAACTCGATACTTGCCATACGGGTACCATTTTCCAGAGTTTTTTCTCTTATTAGATTTTTATCTCTGGTTTTTGTATGGGCGAATCGACCACATCGCAGACAAATTATGTGACAAAGTTATGTTTACGTGGGACATGATGGTCGATGTTTATATCGTGTCACGAAAGATAGGTATTTTTTAGTATTAAAGTCAGTTTTCTGCCGGGAAAGAAAGTAGAAGTTTACATTGAACACAACATGGATCCAAGCTACTTTGGGAAATATACTCCATTAGCTCAACGACAGAGTGAAAACGCAAGGAAAAGGAAGAAAAGAGCTGAGAGTGACACGTCATCACCAGGTACCCCACCCGGACAGTATGGGGGTCTCGAACCTCCACACACATCAAAACTTGACTTCCAACAAATGGACATGAATGGTAAAATGAACAGTTTATTTGACATGGTTTCGAACATTGGTTCTATGAATATTAAATTAGACTCTATAAACCAAAGCCTTTACCACTCAAAAGCCATTCATGATGTTACGGAGGCCCGTCTTCGGTTACTGGAGTACAAGAGTCTGGACGTTGAGACACGCATGCTACGCACTAATCTCATCTTCAACGGCCTCCCTGAATCTATGGCTAATGAAAATTGCATAAATGTTATCAAACAGCTCCTGAGAGACAAGTTGGAACTAGACTCTGACAGCATATGTATAGCCACTGCGTACCGTCTTGGCCGACGTCAAACCGCCCGATCTGGTAAACCACCCTACCCTAGACCCATATTTTGCCACACTCAGTGATTTACGACATGTAAATGACATTATGGACAATGTTATGCTTCTGAGGGGTACTCGCATTGGCATCTCCAGGGACTACCCTAGGGAGATCCGAGAAGCAAGGAAAGAGATTTGGCACGAGCTAAAAGAGGCCCGCACCAAGTTTGGTGCCAAAAACGTCAAGATTGTGTTCCCTGCTGCCTTGGTTATTAACGGGGATACAGTGCGAAACTTGTTTCCAGGATGGCATCAGGTACTAAGGGGCTTCAGAAACTCAAACGTCCAAGCCAGGGTTCTGTTGAGGACTTCCACATTCGTAATAAAACTATTACTGAAAAGCTTCTTAAACAGGGGTACAGATTTCATAAACTTCGTAAAACATTTTCTAAATTCTTTAATAGAAATCTTCCCCTCATTAACAAGTATAAATGTAACTTAAAGTCTTTTCTGCGGCAAGGTATTTCACATCCGGAATTTTATGGTGATGTGATTTACAGACTTCGTAAGATTCTTGGACATATACATTTTCAAAACCTATTTGTGAAACGTATTAGATTTTTCCTCAAAAAAGATTATGATCCAACTATATTGCTGCGCACTTCACGTTTGGTTATCGATCAATCTACAATTGATAACTATGCTTTCCTCTTTGGTTGTGCGACGACAGACAGGGCTTAGCACTACATGATGATGTATCTTTAAAGCCGTCCTTAACCGGGATAGTTATGTCGGATTTTCGTGCTTTGTTTTTTCTCTCCCTCTCTGTCGTACCCTGGACCCTTCCATGTCTTACAGTTACTCGTAACTACAGACTAGTCGCTTGAGTACAATTTGACCGTTGCCATAGTGGGTTATTTTTAACACGGGCTTGAATGTTTAATTCTTTCCCATGTTACTAATGATCTTGTCATAGAATTTTTGCTAAATGTTTTACATGTATTTACTTACTGTGCTGGCGGTCTTTTTGATTGTGAGGTTGTGGAACAGGGTTTATATTTTATGTACACTGTTCGTCTTTATAGGTGAATATAGGAGATAAGTGTGAGGTTGGGCGCCCCTAAACCCAGGTTTAACCCCCCAGTGGTTGTTAATAATTACTTAATTTATGGTTAATTATTGATTGCTACTGACCGTACCAAGGCGGGCTCCTATATTCACTTTGCTTTATGTTTGTCTTGCGTGTTGTTTTCTATTTAGTGTGTAGATGAAGGAATGGTATTGCGTGTGTGTGTGTATGTGTGTTTGTTGTGGTATGACTGTGTGTGTGTGTTATGCTTGAGAGGTGGGTGTATTGTTTGTGTTACGTTTCCTGCTTGAGTCTTTCGTATTTATTTGAAACACGGTATCAACATCTAACAAATGCTTCGCGACAGACCCCAACGAGAAAACAAGTACCTGAACCCGTTAGCGAGGGATCCGAGTCCGAGCCCGAGTCAGAGCAGGAGGACATCACTGACAAACAACAACAGTCAAGTGTCAGCTCTCCCAAGGTACCACGCCCACCTACACTGACCCAGGCTGGGTATCTTCTCAACAACCATCCAATTATGGCGAATGCTATGATCCCAAGCGCCCCTGACGCTGACAGTCAACAGGTTGAGCCTCAACCAAAGGATCCATCAGCGAACCAAGTAACTAAAGCTGACTAGGGGTACACGGGGAATGTGGCTTTCTGTGCGCGTTGTATATTACTCCCCTGTACATCAAAACAAACAGCATGTATCCATCTAGTTAACACTGAACCCTATTATCATAATATTGACTCTTCCCAAAACAACATGTACACCCGTCCAGAAACTAGTTCAACTAAGCAACCTGATGATATCAACATGTCAACATATTGTATTTTGACAAACAGCAGTAACTTTACTGAAGAATATTACTCAATTTGTGAAAGCGATAGTAACACTGATAGTGTATCTCAGAACCATCATCATTTAAATGCGTATAGTAGTGATGTTAGTCAAAATGACTCATTGAGCTCTAGCTCTGATAATAGTATGCCTTTACACTTAACCAGTGGAAACAACAGTCTTACAGTAGGTAGCCTTAATGTGTGTGGTTTAAAAACAAGAATGCACTATCCTGAATGTATCCAGTTGGTGCAGAAATTCTCTATTTTGTGTATATTAGAATCAAAACTTGATCGATTTGATATTATTGACTGTCCCAACTACACTTATATTTCAAAACCAAGAGCTGAAAAATATAAGCGTAAGTCTGGCGGTATAGGATTTTTTGTCCATAATAGTTTTTTCTGATAGTATTCAAATATTAGACTCAAACTGTGAGTACATATACTGGTTGAAGTTTACTGATTGTAACCCGAATGACATTGTTATTGGTGCATTATATATACCACCCGAAACGTCCAGATTCTATGTTGCAGACGAAATTTTCCTTCTTGAAAATGATATTACTGATAAATGTACAAAGTTTGAAAACGTTTTGATTACTGGCGACGCAAATGGATATACATCTGACCTACCGGACTACGTCGAATTTGACGAATTTTTATCTGAACATCTTAATTTTGATGAAGACACTTTAAATGCACTAAATAGTGCAAATAAGTTAAACGATCTAAATATCCCACTGCGGCGTTACTCGGCATGTAGCAAAATAAACAGATTAGGAAACAAACTGCTAGATATTTGTAAACTAAACAATTTATTCATTCTAAATGGAAGAATAGGGAATGATCGTGGAGTTGGCAAATTGACATTTAGAAATATCTCTGTGATCGATTACTCACTGTCATCACTATCTCTATTAAAACATCTAGAACATTTTGACGTTATAGATCTAGATCCATTATTTTCTGATGGTCATTCTTTACTAAAAATGTGCCTTAATTTTGCAGCTAGCACTAAACCTAATAATACACATAAGCCTACCCAAACTCCCCGATCTCCAAAATGGATTGATCGTTTAAAAGATGAATTTGTACAAAACATAGACTACTCAAAAGTTGACGACCTAAAAACCTTATTAAACTGTCACACACCTATTGACAAATCGTTTATAAACAAAGCTACTAAAATGATATCTGAATTTTTTGTAACTTCTGCGCACTGTACATTCCCTAGTCAATCACACATTTCCAACCAAAAGCAAGACAAAAGTCCTAGATCCAAAGTAAATGATACAAACAAACCATGGTTCGGGCCTCACTGTAGAAAAGCACGGAAAATCTACCACCGCGTTCGTAAAGCGTATCAGTTAAATAAATCCATTGTAAACAAACAGAGATTAAAAAGTGCAAGTGGTCACTATAAGCGTACTATAAAAAAAAAATCAATACATTTATTCGTAAACACGGCTCTAGCACCGAACAAAAATTACGCGCCTTGTGTTCGTCAAATCCAAAAGATTATTGGAAACTCCTTAACAGCATTAATGATAAACCCTCTACTAAAGCGCCGCTTATTGAAGATCTTTACCAGCATTTTATGAAACCAAATGATACAGATCACTCTGAATATGATACACCTGAGTTAAACGACGACTTTATTCCACAAACCTATACAATTGATGCCCTTAATAGACCTTTAACATTATTATTATTATTATTATACCAGATTTATATAGCGCTCTTTTCACACAGGGATTGTGCGTTCAAAAGCGCTTTACATGAAATAACACATATGTACCTATAAATCGTGAAAAGACAAAATAACTACAATTAGATCTGAAACATGTACAGAAATTGAAAAAGTCTTGACGAAGTGTAAGAGTGGAAAGTCATCCTCTCAGCACGACAATATTATCAACGAATACTTAAAGAGCACTCAGTCTATAATGACCCCAATCTACTGTGATCTATTTAATAAGGTTTTAGACACAGGACTCTTGCCGGATGATTGGTTGGTAGGAACAATAAGACCCATTTTTAAGAACAAGGGATCTACAAGTGACCCTATTAATTACAGACCAATAACAATTCTAAGTTGCCTTGGTAAAATATTCACAGCTGTTTTAAATGATCGAATATATTGCTTTTTAAACGAAAATAACCTCCTTTGTGAAAACCAAGCTGGATTTAGACAAAAGTACTCAACACTAGATCATATATTTTCACTGAACGTGCTAATAAACAAATTAAGAAACGCAAAAGCTAAACTGTTTTGCTCCTTTATAGATTTTTCAGCTGCATTTGATTCTATATGGCGATCGGGACTTTGGAGCAAAATCTTTAAACTTGGTATTCGAGGAAAGGTCTTAGATGTTATTAGAAATATGTATTCGGATATAAAGTCGTGTGTTTCGCTTAACGGTGAAACGTCTGAAATGTTCAAAAGCTCATGTGGAGTTAGACAATGTGAAAATTTATCGCCAATACTTTTTTCTATGTATCTTAATGACCTTGAAGCCTTTCTTGATAGATCAAATGAAGGGATCCAAATAAACACTAATATTAACGATACACTATACTTCCTCAAACTATTGGTACTACTTTATGCTGACGACACCATTATAATGAGCACTTCACAGGCAGAACTTCAATCATGTCTAAACAGTTTTCACGAGTATTGCCAACAATGGAAACTTAATGTAAATTATTCTAAAACGAAAGTAGTAGTATTTGGCTCAAACAAACCTAGTAATTATTCCTTTTCAATAAACAATCAACACATAGAAACAGTAAAATGTTATAAGTACTTAGGCATCTATTTTGCATCCACTGGCAGTTTCCTAGAATGTCGTAAACAAAAAACTGCACAAGCAAACAAAGCAATGTTTCAATTATTCAGAAAAATCAATAACCTTAACTTACCAATTGACTTACAACTTAAACTCTTCGACAACACAATAATGCCAATTCTCACATATGGCAGTGAAGTCTGGGGTTATGAAAACCTAGATCTTATTGAAGAATTTCATTGTAATTTCCTCAGACGTATAACCAAAACAAAAAAGTCTACTCCAAGGTATATGTTATATGCCGAGCTCGGCCGTTTCCCAATTGATATACTTATAAAAACTAAAATGATAAAATTCTGGAGTACTTTAGTAAGCTCTAAATACCAAAAAAATTCGCATATACTGTACCACTATACAAATCAGTCAAATGCAAGTTACAAATGGACAAACCACATCAAACACATTCTGAATGCAACTGGCTATTCAGAAATATGGTATAATCAACATGTGATTGAAACAAGAAATGTACATAAACGTATCAAACACCGACTTATTGACCAATTTCAGCAAGACTGGCACTCTAAACTTGATACTTCATCGAAAGGTAAAATCTATTCTAGTTTTAAGGACAACACGCACTTTGAGCATTACCTTATAAATCTCCCTCAAACATTGAGACTCACTATGATGCACTTTCGAACCGGAAACCATAGGTTTCCAGTGGAAGTAGGTCGTTGGAAACAATCACATCTTTTACACGAAAATCGTAAATGTAATTTATGCGAACTACATAATATAGGTGATGAAATGCATTATTTGCTGGTATGCCCGTATTTTGATGATACCAGACGTAAATTCATCCCAGAAAAATACTTCAAGTATCCCAATATCATTAACTTCAAAGAACTGATGTGCCCCTCAAATCCATCAGCTCTCAAGAACCTTTCACTTTTTATGAAAAGTATAATGAAATCATTCGAACGACAATAAACTCGTTACTCTTGGCACTTCCTAATCTGTAACTCTAAACTTCATAAAGGTTCTATCCTTTATCTGTAACTCTAAACTTCATAAAGGCTCTATCCCGACGCACAATCAATGATTGTACTCTAAGCAATGCGGCAAGCAGAGCACACTAGGAACAGAGGACCCCTGGTAAGCACTCTGTTCTGGGTTTGCATTGTTTTGCACATGATAAGTGCACTCTTTATTCCATGGTTAACAACTAGTTAAACTTATTATGGTTGAATGGCAGTGTAAGGAGCCCTTTGATATGGGTCTTCACTGTTTTCATTCGACAAGTGTACGGTTCTCAAAAACATTAATGTTTTGAACGATTTAGCTCGCCGCTAGGATTCAACAAGTTAGACAATAAGACAAGTGTAAATTTTGCATTTTGACATTTACATTAGTATAGGACGTGTAAACTCGTCGCTAGGTTTCAATGAATTCAACTGTAAACAGTGATACGATTCAGGACTGAATGACAGACAGAGTGGACCCGGGCCAGGGGGACTCCTTTTTAGCCCTCTGGTACGGGTCTTCGCTGTCTGTATCAGGCAAACTTGTGTATTCTTCACTTGTATATGTCTTATATAGAACAAGTAAAGCTCGACCACGGGGTTAAACAAATTCAATTGTAAATTATAGTACCGGTATGTTTGATGGATAGACAGTGCGGATCCAGACCGGTAGCTCCTTTCGAGGAACACTCTGGTAATGGTCTTCACTGTCTTATTAGTCAGGTGTATTCTCCACATACACGTGTCTTATATAGAACATGTAAGCTCGTCGACAGGGTATAACAAGTTCAACTGTAAGTTATTGTATGTTTGATTGATAGACAGTGCAGACCCAGACCAGGGGGCTCCTTTCGAGGAACCCTCTGGTAAGGGTCTTCACTGTCTGTATTAGACAAGTGTATTCTTCATATGCACATGTATTATATAGAACGAGTAAACTCGTCCACAGGGTTTAAAAAGTTCAACTATAAACTATAGCATGTATGATTGATAGACAATGCGGACCCAGACCAGGGGATTCCTTTCGAGGAACCCTCTGGTAAGGGTCTCCACTGTCTGTTTTAGACAGGTGTATTCTTCGCATACACATGTCTTATACAGAACGAGTATGCTCGTCGCTAGGGTATGACAAGTCCAACAGTAAACTATAGTATGTATGATTGATAGAGAGTGCGGCTCCAGACAGGGGGCTCCTTTCGAGGAACACTCTGGTAAGGGTCCTCACTGTCTGTATTAGACAAGTGTATTTTTCACATGCGCATGTCTTAAACAGAACGAGTAAATTCGTCGCTAGGGTTTAACAAGTTCAACTGTAATTTATAGTAAGTATGATTGATAGACAGTGCAGACCCAGACCAGGGGGCTCCTTTCGAGGAACCCTCCGGTAAGGGTCTCCACTGTCTGTTTTAGACAAGTGTATTCTTCGCATGTACGTTTTGTATAAGAGGAGTAAGCTTGTTGATAGGGTCCTATGGGTTAATACATGTCTGCATGGTAGAATTTCTTTTTAGTCATGTTCTACTTTCTGTTGTTTTTTGTTCTCGTGTTTTTATTGAATTTCTTTGTTAGGTTTTGTTCCAATGGGTAACACATCTAAACTTTAATTGTGTTAAATGATAACGTCTAAGCAGCTTAGTAGTGGTGCATACCCGGACTAGTTGTCGCCCATTGAGGACATCTGACCTGGGTCTGCACTGATTGCCTATGCTATGTGTTGCTTACGGAAATAAACCATTTTAGTCATTAGACAATATCATGTACTTCCCATTGAATGCATTGCTCTGCACATGAGTTGACATTATCATTCTGATATTGCAATTTTTGACATACAGTGTGGTGATTAGAGGACCGTGTCTGTCATACGATTGGCAGACAGGATCCTCTGATTTCAAAACTGCCATGTGACTTTTTTCATAATTAACAATGCTACATAGCTACACGAAAAAACGATGAAATCAACTGACTTTCAAATTATATATACATATTTGCACTTGCTGCAACTGAAATTACTATGTTTATTTAGTACTTACATGCCGTTTGTTGGTAAATCCGACAAATATGCTTTTCACAGCTAATATCTACTGTAATTGAGATCACGTGACAAAATTCCTTGAATGAAGTACAGTGGCGCCTGTTCTCTCCGGACGTTACTGGCGACAATGATTTCTTAACCTGAGGCGTCTTGTCACACAAAACAGGATCCAAGTAAAGTGTATCTTTCCTAACAGAAAGGTACGCGATTCTTCCGTTCTGTTTTTGAATTGACAAAATATTTGACAAACTATACGTCTTTATATATTTTTCCTGCTGAGCAGGGCAACACAGTACTTCACGTCTGCCAGTGTTAATATTTAGTAAAAGTCCACATCTGCACGTGCTGACCTTGAAGGAAATGGACAAAACTCCCACGGTGTCCGTCAATAAAATGAAGTACAGTGTAGCCTACTTCCGCCGGACTTTACAACACATACCTCTCACTAGTTCATTTCGGCGCCAGAACAGGATCTAAACAGTCTGAGGCACTGACAAGGCAGCGCCTCACTCAGTTTTCGTGTTGTTCTTGCTTGACGATGTATTTGTCGCAATTTGACTTCGTCTTTTTAAATGTCCGTTTGGGGAGGGTTACACTGTACTTCTCTAGTGTCAACTATGTTATTTACTATAAAACTACATCAGCACGTGCCGCCCTCTATAGACAGGTATACGGTTCTAATTATTTGGCAATTGTTCAAAAGACGATCTGCATAGTTAATATGTATACTGTATCATCTAATAATAACTTAATATTTATTTCTATTTATTGTGTCCATACCATTTAGTTAAGTATTATATAATATTTTTCCACCTTCCCCCTCCATCGCAGAAATATGACTGATCTATACCATCTTAATTCAGTATTCGACCACCAAATGTCTGTCCTACTAACCCAATAGTTATTGATCATGTTATAATTCACATGTAATTACAAAACATGTTTTGTTTTCTATGACAAATAAAGGATTGTTCTGTTCTGTTCTGTACTAAGTTTTCGTTTGACCTATTTTGACAGATTTAATGTTAGACTTGCTGTGAAGGGACAATCTTTAATTGAACCCTATTGTATGGGAATTTGAGTTTTTTAGAAATTTGTGATAAATTTCTTAATACATGTATATGTACATGTATATTTGGGCTGGTTTGTTCATAAAGTGTATGAGTCTTTATTCACATGGTTAATTATGACATAGAGAGGATGTATTATATATGTATGAGATTAGTTGATATGCTGTAACGAATACTTCAATCGGCTGTCCAAGTGCTATCTACAAATTACAATGTAATTCATATTCAAGTATTGTAGTCTTTCATGTGTGAGTGGTCTGTGTTTGAAGGGAAATACATTATTTGAGATTTCTGCATTAGATATGTATTTACACAGTAAATCAAATCAGTTTTCATGAGATACTAACGGGTAAATTATTCATATTATGTTATCTAATTTCGCATGCTTTTCACGCTTGTGCGATCTACCTACAGTGAATAAAACGTAATTCTATCCAGTTTAATCGAAAACGCAATTCTATAAATTGTAAAACATTACTTTTCTTTTCCGATTCATTACGATTGAGTTTTATCATAGTGGCAAATAGTTTGGAGCCTGGTCAGAGACCGGGTTACACGGCGTATGTGCTGTCTCAAAGCTGTTGACATTGGTTATAATAGTTTTTAAGCGTAAACGTTTCTCCACCGTACATCGTTTTGACAGCATCTGTTTCGAAAGCGTTAATTGGAAATGTTTTGTTTTTCTCAAACAATATTGCATTCATATTGATAGTGGACACCTTAACATACACCTGTGTGTTTGCTTAAGATCCAAACTATTTGGCGTTTGTGTCGATATTGATTCAGTCAAAACGTTACAGATCAAAATCTGCATAAATTGGCAGACTGCACATTTAAGAAGACGAACTTTCGTCTGCAAAAGGTTAAAACTTGAAGTTTAAAATTGTGTCATTTAATGTTTGCGAAAATGTATATAAGCTTGCCATTGGTGTGTTATGTTTCTATCTGACTGAGCACGGTGGTGTCATATTCGTGATAATAATTATGTAAGGGTATAACACATAATATGTTTTAAATGTTTTGAACCAGGTAGGATTTGGATTTTAGCAGCTGGGTTAGTATTATTAAGTTTTATATTGTCTTCACTATTTATCTAATGCCTTTTGAATATGCGCTACAGTTGGAACGACGTTTTTTCCCATTTAAATGCAAACGAAACGCAAACGCATATAGCAGTAAAATGTACAAAAGAATAACTTTTTGAAATGTTCATTTGAATCTGAGTGGAAAACAGTTTAGAGCCTGGTCAGACTCCGGGTTACCCGGTATCTAATCTGGTTCCAAAAGATTTGCAATGGAAATAATAATTTTAGCGTAAACGTGTTTATTGGGAAAGAATACCATAGTTTCCACTGTATTGTCTTCGCTATTCAAAGCCTGTGAAGTATGTACTAGTTTGCCCCCCCCCCCCACCCCATCGCTAAAAGTACGACTCTTCGAAAGTCAACTATGCATAAAACACGGCACTGCTCAAAGTATGATTAACGCAAACCAGGCTCCGAGGTTATAAAGCTTTTGACTTGAGTCTAAACTCGTTTCCAAGCATTTGATTGGTCAGATTTGAGCCTAATCAAATGCTTGGGAACACACTAAGACTCAACTAAAACGCTTTATAACCTCGGAGCCAGGAAGAACATTTTACCGTGTAACTAAACCTGTGTTCATTAGCGCAAACTCTACCGAACCTCTCTCTCCGAACCTCTCTGTTCCACAGGTGGAGGAATCGGAGAGACAAATTCATGCAATGTTGAAGATACGTGAACAAGTTTGAACCTCTCGCCGCGAACCTCTCTGCTCGGGGAAAACCACAATTTCACGTGACTTTAACATCGCATGATTTTCTCTCTCATGGTCCCTCCACCTGTCGTGATTTAGAGTATGAGCTTTCTGAGTCTACAATGTATTCGAAAAAGCCAATATACGCGATAAGCAATGTAAAAAGGAGAAAAATATGTATAAACTATAAACAATAGAAAGTTGTTTTTTTTACACTACACACACATGTATTTCCTCTCTTTTATCAGGTATCACATCCATGATGCAAATGATGCAAGTTTATATCAGTCTTCTCGTATTAGCCATAACTATTTCGATGAATTGGAGCCAATCAGTTGAAGATGTGAATGCTCTAAAGTCTAGACTGTTGAATGGGTACAACAAGCATACAAACCCAACACCCGGAAAACCAACCAATGTAGCTGTAGCAGTTGTCTTAAAATCAATTGGAGACATAGATGATCTATCTGAGAAACTTGTGACAGATTTGATGTTGTACATGTATTGGATAGACCCGAGTATAACGTGGAATGCTACTGCAACAGGCGTGAGAAAATTAGAGTTCCATTCATCCGAAGTTTGGATTCCTACTATGTTTGTTTACAACAGACACCATGAAACTTCGAGACCCAAACGAGAAAAGGTATGTAGAGTAAACGAAACGCAAACGCACTAAAACCTAGAAAAATACAAGTTTTGGATAATTCTGATAACTCATGATTATCTTGGTGGCAAACAGATCGAATAAATAAATACGAAAGACTCAAGCAGGAAACGTAACACAAACAATACACCCACCTCTCAAGCAGAACACACAAACACAGTCATACCACAACAAACACACACACACACACACACGCAATACAATTCCTACATCTACACACTAAATAGAAAACAACACGCAAGACAAACATAAAGCAAAGTGAATATAGGAGCCCGCCTTGGTACGGTCAGTAGCAATCAATAATCAACTATAAATTAATTAATTATTAACAATCACTGGGGGGTTAAACCTGGGTTTAGGGGCGCCCAACCTCACACTTATCTCCTATATGCACCTATAAAGACGAACAGTGTCTGATCTGGCTCCAAACTGTTTGCAATAAGAATAATAGTTTTAGCGTAAACGCGTTTATTGGGAAAATTAGCGTTTTCTCCACTGTACAGTAAAGAAGTCAATATTCTTTCAAGTTTAAAGGAGCTTAATGCAAGTATAAGCCAATAAATAATAGAATAAAATGTAAATATAAGCAGCACGTTGCGCGGAATAATTAACGGTAACTGTTGCTAACAATATGGATCCAGGTGGAACACCGGGTAACTCTACTCCTTATCTGGAACCAAACTGTTTTAAACTCTAATGACATGTTCGGAAAGAAAATGACTTGAAATAAACTGTGAGAATAATAGACAGTGATAACTCTTTTATAATACATGTGTTCCCGCGTTAATGCTTAAACAATTATTGTTCATCTATTGCAAAAAGTATATGACTAGAATGGACGCAACGTATCAGAGGGTATGATCATGCTGCAAACGGTTTGCCACCCTGATTTAAAACACTGTTTCCAGTTTAATAAATGTTTGATTATGGAAAAAGACCCATGTAACGAAGCTGAACTTTTGTTTTTACACACTTTGGTCGAATATCGCCCATCAGGTAGGTACCTGAGCGTATGCTCAGGCTCCAAACTGTCTGTCACCCTGGTTTCAAACACTATTTTTAGTTTCATATAATGTATGATTATGTTTAAGGAGTTTCTGAAAATACCCATGTAACCACGCTGTACTTTGTTTTTACAGACTTTGGTCGAATATCGCACACCAGGTCGGGCCAAATATATACAATCAATTAGTACAGAAACCACGTGTGATTTAAATATTTTGAAGTTTCCATTTGACCACCATACTTGCAGTGTCGTGTTCCTTTTCAACACTATGAATGTAGACGTAAAACCAACCTTGAAAAGGTACATTCTGAGTTCATTTTCGCCTGATGGGTCATGGGACGTCCTTAACGCGACAATCGAAGGACACCAGGCGCAAATGTCGATAAATATAACATTTACCAGAAAGCCAACATTCATTGTGATCAATGTTTTAATGCCAATAACAATACTTGCATTTCTATCGCCGTTGGTCTTCCTTTTACCGAACAAATCCGGAGAGAGGGTTGCCTATGCTATAACTATCTTACTTGCATTGTCGGTGTATATGACAATTGTATCGGACCTCATACCCCACAAGTCGGACCCATTGCCTCTTATAACAACGATGTTGTTTACATCCTACATTACAACAAGTCTTGTTGTTGTGGTTGTGATCATAAATGCAAGGATTTACCGACTTCCTAAAGGTGTCCGTGTGCCTCGATGTTTTGTGTTTTGGATAACTTTTGCAAAGTGTTACTGTCGCTGCTTTAAAAGACGAAACAAACTTACACTTGAACGAGGAAGTGATGAAGAAAACCAGTCGCTAAATGGATCAAAAGAATGTCACATTAACCGCAAAAAGATTGGCAATATGGACTGGAAAGATGTTGGATGGGCCATAGATATGCTTTTCATGAGTCTGATGTATATACTGAAACTTGTTCTTCTCATCGTGTTTCTAACCTGTCTCAGCGGCTAATAGCTGTACGTAGAATGCCGAGATTGGTCAAATCTCATTAGGGGTCCTCAGCCATTTAAGAAATGAACTGAAAATTTTGGCATTTAAGCGAAATAAACGACAGAAAATGATCGGCAAAAGCAATGAACCTCGATAGCAATTCATGATAAATTTGCTGATCATTTTCCGTCGTGTTTTTCGCTTAAGCGCCGACAAATTCAGTTTATTTCTTATGTTTACATTATGATTGGCGTAATGTCTAATATTACGTGAACATTTTATTAGTATGCGTGTATGTTTAATCCATATTAGAGGTTGATAACACGAATTAGGAATAACCTGAAAGGAGCAGTCATAACCGCATTGCGAAGCAACGCAAAAAATGATTCACGGAGAGCAGATCTGCGAAATATATCCACAAGCCCCGCGCTCTCATGGCTAATTGCGTCTATACGAATTATCGTTGTTTTCAATGGAATTATATGGGGCAAAGGTAAATGATAGGCTATTACAACTTGGACAATGTTCACTCTCAAAGAAAAACTCATGTGGATTTAAAGGAGATTTCTGTTCCTCAATTCAATAATTGTTACATTTAAAGTCATATTTAGTAATTTAAATAAACATTGTTATATTTGAATAAAAACAAAAATCAATAGTATATGATACATAATTTGTAAGACCTTGTTCTTTCCAGTTTCTATGCAATTAAACGCAACGAACTGCAATACATCGAAGCGAATTCAAAGATTTTAAAAACTCGATATATTGAATTCTTAATATTAAACATTTTCGAACGCATTGAGACGCTGAATTAATCAATTGCTTTGTTCATAAAACTGGTCATCTGTTTTCAATACTAGTAACAGATTGTGGCGTGAACAGGGATAAACCACTTACTACGAAACTTCGCACGGCAAAAGCGGTCTGATTTCTCCATCAAATCCTGTCTTGTGACATCTCTTTGAAAAGGCGATTCCAAAGAGGTGTCACAAGGCTGAATAAGATGGAGAAATAAATGGACAGTATTGTCGTATTTGTCGTACGACGTTTTGTTAGACGAGCCCCAGTGGAGCCATTGACCCGAAAAAGACATTCGATTTACAACAGTATTGTTAGTTTGAAAAAGTGATTTGTTACAATTGTATATATTTAGATCATATCACATAAAGCACACCTTTTTATCATGATCTGGATTCAAGCTAGGCTAAGTCTTAATGTTTCCGTCCTATAACATCTCCTTCCGAACAACACACATACACTGTGTCTCCCATTGGGATGTTGTAGCTACATGTAAGGGGCACTGTATGCTTTATAAGTGTACATGTATAATGTTTTATACAATAGTATGCGATGTATAAGCTGCGTTTATTTTATAAACTAAATGTTTTATAATGTTTGTGATTAAGACTAAATGTATACAAGTTTAATGTAATAAACCATGTCTGGGCTAGCTTTTATTTATAATATATCACACTTTATCACATAATTTGCGGTCTGGGAGTTGCATAAAGCGATTGTATAAATATCGTAATCCACTAGTGGAATATCGTTTTTTGGGCTCCGGCCTAACTTGTTCGTCCATAAGCGCTGCATGTAGCGGGGTGCCAAATGACGTCATTTACTATGACGTTAACGTAAACAACATAACGTTTGGCGGAAAATCTATATAGCGTAGGGTCTACAAACTACGGCTTCAAATCAATTTAATAGGTGCTTAGACTTGTAATGTGATAATTAGAATATCACATTCGTGTTCATTATTTATCATTTTTAATAAACTCGTTGACTAAAATGAATATGACGCTCGCCAAGGCTCGCGTCATATTATTTTAGTCAACTCGTTTATTAAAAATGATAAATAATGAACACTCATACAATATCCTCTATTTATTCAACGTTATCTGATGTTGTAATATGAACCGTGCGATCAGAGAAGATAGTTGCGTGGCGAAATGTACGCTCGTATGACACTGGTTTTGCTTACAAGTATCCGAGTTTGTTTTACTGCATACATTTCTGTCTTAAGTTTTAACTGCTATGCACTGGTTGTGAAAACTTTGCCGCGAAAGTAAGATTTTCTGTATTTTAGTCAAACAGTTTGGATTCACTAATCTCTGTCTAAATTGTCTTGTAACAATGATTACCGATTGGTACGTAGGTAGAAGAAGGTTAACGCTTTCTTCGGCATATAATTATGCCGTCTACTGCTCTTTAACCCTTTCACTGCCATTTTGTTCTTGAGACTTTTACCCCTTCACCGTTTCACTGTCGTCTGCTTCGAGGTAGTTGTTTACAAGATCGTTTCAAAGTAGGATTCAAAGTAGTATGACTTAAAACATATCGATACGAGTGTCAAACAATTTGGATCCTGACCAGACACCGTGTGACGCGGCGTCTGATGAGGATCCAAACTGTTTGCAAACGCACCTTCAGGCGTCATTGAGAACGAAAGGGTGTTATTGTAACAAGTATCGGTTGCTTAAGTATTCCTATCACCAACATATTGGCTGTTTTTAAACCAGTACATTTTGAAGACGAAATGCAATTATGAATATTAACTAGAATGAATTCGGGCCAGACGCAGATTTAACCGTTTAAAATAGAAATAAAGTCCTCGAATATCTTTGTCGTAATATTATGCTGAATATATATTAGAGTGCTCCCTCTTTACAACAACACCAAATGGTAGACAGGGATTATATGTGTTGTATGGAGGGAGTTGTTATAGGGAGGGAAGACTAATACCAAAATAGTACATTTGCAAAAAGTTGAAAACAGATCAGACGCCGCGTAACGCGATGTCTGATCTGAGTTCAAACTGTTTGTCACTCGTCTTTTTGTTTGTTCTGTCAAAATGTCCAATCATGACTTAACTTGAGAAAAAACAGCAAACGACACTTTTAAGCATATGATATTGCAGCAGTGGACGCGTTATGCATAATTGTCTTTGTTTGAACGGTTTTGCAAGCATTGTTGTAAGAAAGGAATTATTTTTCGATGGGCCGTTGTAGGGAGGGTGCACTTTATGTGTAAATATACATGTAAGCTGCACCATACTATATGAGAAAACCAGACTTTTTGCATTTCAAAACAGTGTAGACCAAGACTAGCAATTATCTAAGGATGTGCCTCAAATTAATATCTATCTGTTCTAAAGGGTTAGGCAATATCATACAGTTTATGCAATTGAATGTCAAAATAGTGTAGACTCAGACCAGACGGCGTCTTTCATGCGTTTTTCTCATACATGAACACTAGTGTAATAAAGCCTTGGTGGGTCCCGACCAAACCTGTTCGTCCACAAGCGCTGCATGAAGCGGGTCAACAAGTGACACTTTTTCTTATTATGTTCCCTTGTGGATCTTTTTAATTATCAAAACATGAACCAGTCTTTTTTTTAATCCTGGGTTGTTTAATAAAAACTGCTATAAATTAGTAGCAGTTAAGACCGTGATCATAATCCACTATAGGAGCCCTCTGATCAGGGTATACACTGTATGCAAATGTAATGAGTAAAAACGAGATAGTCAATGATAGACATCAGTACATACGTTTCTGCTCCTGATACAAAAGAAGTCGTTCAAGTATCGTATTTCGAAACAAAATACTTACTCCAAAGGCTTCATTGTGTCAACAAGATTTGAGTTTGTGTATAGTTGATTAGGCTAATTGATATATATTTGACGAGAAAGAACACTTAAAGAAAGAAAACTGCTGAGGTATGATAATCATCTTCTTGAAGGAAACCATAACATGGATACGATTTAGTTTCATTTTCTTTCAACAGAAGTGTACAAACAACTAAGTGACACATTGCTTAAAGGGTTGACTCTCATTAACAGAGTTTATAAAGCCCTATGACCTTTTCAGCAACCCGCTTATAAAACGCTTGAACTAGTTAAGGTTCATGCCCCTAACTCGATCGAGCCAATGTTGGTAAATATCGGTTCTCTACTGAGAGCGAATTCTCATTCTCGTCAACTACATGTATATAACTTCCATTTGAATAAGTCAAGGTTGAGAACCCCTAACTAGATCGAGCCAAGGTTGGTAAATATCGGTTCTCTAATGAGAGCGATCTGTTATTTGTCAAACTGTTTCCAAACGGCCAAGAGAATCATCTTTTCTGAGCATCTCACATTTGTCGTTCTAATAAAGTATTTAAAGCATGGTTCCGAACGGGGCCGTCAGTTGACGTAAATGGCCGATCGTTTTACGTAGAGTACCGATCTTGGTCCGAAATAATTATAGGTCCTCGACATTAATCCTTTCACTCTCAATGACGCCTTATAGCGCGTTTGCAAACAGTTTGGGTCCTGATCAGACTGTTTGACACTCTTATTAAGTCATACAACCTTAAATCTAACTTTGAAAACGTGTCATGCAGTTAACAACACTACAGCAGACGACAAAAAAGCGGTGAAGGGGTAAAAATCTCCCGAATAATTAGATCATGAAAGGGTTAAAAGAATCAAAGTGTCTGTTCATCTTACATTTGTCGTTCTAATAAAGTATTGAAAGGTTCCTACATGTACTTTCTGGTAGTTATGACCACAGAAAGAGTTTGGGAACGACGAGAAAACTGAGTACTCCTTCTTGTTATATACAGTAAATCCTTTCTATTGCGACCACAGAAAGGAAGGCTAATTGATTGTATTAAACACAGGCTATGGGTTAAAGTAAGGTTAAAGTAAAACAGAAAGCTCCTTAAAGAACTTTTTGTTTACTGTCAACTTGCGTTATGCAGTCTTATATGTCTTAAATACACATAAGAATAAACGAAATTTAAAGGTCATCAATAAAGAACAGGGGCCCGTTTTATAAAACTTCGTACGACAAATCATGTCGTAAGTCAGATTATAAAAGTCTAAATTAGTATTCATTTCTCAATCCAATCCGGTTTTGTAACATTTCTTTTGAATCGTCTTGAAAAGACGATTCCAACGAGATGTCACAAGAAAGGATTAGATAGAGAAATCAGAAATTAAAAGTATTTTTAAGTTTTGACTTACGACCGTTTTTGTCGTACGTAGTGTTATGAAACGGGCACTTGTACTCGAACATATGCATTTTCGTTTTAAGGGTGCATCAAACAAATAAGCGAATTTTTCAAAGTATTTAACTTATTTCTTTCATGTTTGTTATGAAAGAGCTGTTTATGATAAATGAAAAAACAGTAAAAAAAACATACGGCGGTGTGCATTCAGACCTTTTCTCAAATTTTGTCAAATATAAAGTATAGGCTTCAATAAAATCTGTTTAAAATAAAAACAAATATGGTCATTTTGTTTTTCATTATGTATTATATGTCTGTGGAAGTATTTTGACATAAAGAAACTAAAGCAAGACCAAATGGGCAGTAGATTTGGCAAATATGAATCTCTGAATCAACAACATGGTTTTTACATGTATGATATTTTTTAAAGCAAACAATTATGAGAAATAGAAAAAAAAAACTTCTAGCTTTATCTTATATTCTACCAAATGAGAATCCATACAAAGGCAAATCAAAATATGAAAAGAAATTGATAGGTTAGTGTTGAAAATTGTGATTTATTGAAGAAAATGTAGTTAACTCCTTTTACAATAAAGTACCATATCGATTATATTTAGAGCTTTATAAATTTCACATGTGTTGCCTGTTTAGTCTTAAATTAGTTGTTGTATGAATAAATACTACCATAGACATGAAATAAATAACACAAAACCAAATTACAATGTTTGTTTTCATTTCATTGAAGTGGACTGTTTGAAAAGGACAGAATAAGAAAAAGTGGGTGGGGTAAATTTTACACCTTTTAAAATGGCCGTAGAGCCAAAAGTTGTACACCAAAATGTACACTTTTTCTATTTTTTCATTCATCTTAAATAGCACTTCAATACAAAACCATCATAGCGTGTTTTCATATACTTTGAAAAAATCCCAAATTCATGAGTTTAATACACCCTTAGAATAATAATTATATTAAAAAAAGACATTGGAAAACGCTTTTAAGAAATGATTTTGTGAAATAATATGATTTCACATGATTTGTTTTAACTTTGCGTTTCTACAATTCTTTTGTTGTACATGTAGTTATGACCACAGAAAGAGTGGGGGACGACGAGATAATTAATAATCCTTCTTAGCCCTTTCAACCCAACATCCCTCTGCAGAGATTACTGGTTACATATACAAACAGTGAAGACCCTGATCAGAGGGTTCCTATAGGAACCCTCTGATCAGGGTCTGCATTGTTTGAAAGTTTCATTAACGAACGCGTAAGAAAAGCGTAGAGTGGGTAGGAATAGCGTATTTACCACTGTAACTGTACTTTAACAACTGGCTGTAAATACCAGACTGGAATTTACGGAATTTCATTGCATATACAAACTCTCCTAATGTAACTGATAGAATATTTTACTATATGGTGATATAAAGAGTAAAGGCATTGTTGTGTTTGTCCATACGGCATATATATTTCATATGAAATTGATAATATAATTTTAGTGTAAATATATATTTTATTATTAGATAATAATTACAACTCCGTTTTACGGAAAATACATAGATAGTGTAAAGGATTAGATAGAAAGTTTAAAGCTGATTAGATCTATTACAAAATAAGTTGTATTCAATTTAAGGGGAAGGTGTGAAACAGTTGAAAATAGGTATAAAAATGTCGATTTCTTAAAACATTTGACAATTATTTTAAATCTGTTGACAAATAGTTTGGACCCTGATAGCACATCGGGTTACTCGGTCTGGCTGAAAAATGTTTGCAGTTGAAATAATGTCTTAGCCTTTATGTGTTTATTTGGAAACAATAACATCTACTTCGCTGTATGTTCAATCTTCGGTTGGTTCCATCAGAAAAATCGCAGGCTCTTCTAATGAAATGTGTATCTCAAACTATTTCAGGGCTGCCATATCTCCGGATTTTTCCGGAATCTTCGGAATTTTTTTCCTCAATTTCTCCGGATTTGGTTGTCAAATAGTTTTGATCCATAACAGACGCCGCGTGTCGCGGCGTCTGATTTGGACCTAAACTGTTTGCATAATTATGATTGTGTTATAGAACATGGCAGCTAAATGATTAAAGGTTCATGTACGTTTTCTAAAATCGCCCTTAAAAATTTGGAAATCTTAGAAATTTTATGAGCAACTTATGGTAGCCCTGCTATTTGAATATTTAAATAAAGATGCAGGCAATTAAACCAAAATATTTCGTCAAGCGTGTTCCGTTTTAATAAGGTACACGTATCTACAGTGAGTTAAATTGCCACAGTTTGTGGTTTAGGTTTACCAGTTTGTGTCCAGTGTTTAGTGTGCAGAGTACAGTACGTGTAGAGAAAATGTATTCTTTCACTAAAACGCATTTACGCTAAAATTATTATTTCAATTGTAAATAGTTTGGAGCCAGATTAGACGCTGAGTAACAGTTTGCCACTTAGATTAAAACTGGTAGTCAGAATCTCCACTGTATTTCTGACCGGTAGCCAACGACGGACATCGATTTATTTGCTGAACTCAAGCCTGGTTTTATGCAAAATTCGTTGGCTTATTAGAATATTATTGTTGTTATAACTGACTTTAAAGTCCCATTGTGTTTTCAGACCTTTTTTTAATGTGCGAAATACAATAACGGTTAATAATAATGCTTGAACATTCTAATGGGCCAAACTGATCTATGAAATGTTGAAGACAGGCCTAAATCACCAAAAAAGCGATTTAAAACCATAACAAACCGAAAGTAGATCGTCTGACATAAATATTACCACACGGATTAGTGGCACGTGGAATAGCTGGGTTCAATATCACCGGGTGCGAACGATTGCTATAAAATGAGTCACATATCGTCACAACGGTGTTTCAGCAATTTTTGCTCTCTAACACAAAGAGTTTTTATCGGATCTTCACCAAACTTGCATTAAATGTTCTTTTATATACAATCTAGGTGCAGTTAAATTTCTACTTAAATCGAATAAGGCATGTAAGACTTTTTGCCCTTTATGTATTAAAAGTTGACTGTTTCAGCAATTTTTGCTCTCTAAAACAAGCATTTTTTAGTTGATCTTCACCAAACTTACTGAAATTGTTTATTATTATAAAATCTTGGTCCAGTTTGATTACTACTAAAATCGCATGTGGCATGTTTGCGTTTTTGCCATTTTTTGTATTAAAAATGAGTGATTCAGCAATTATTTCTCTCTTTCACAAATACTTTTATTGGATCTTCACCAAACTTGCTGAAAATATTCATTAGTATAAAATCTAGGTTTAGTTTGATAACTACTAAAATTGTATGAGGCATATCTAAGTTTGTGCCCTTTATGTATTAAAATTTCAGTTTTCAGCCAGTTTTTTATCTCTTACACAAATTCTTTTTATTGAATTTTCACCAAACTTGCTGAAAATTTTCATTGATATTAAATCATGGTTAAATTTGAATACTAGTAAAATCGCATAAGGAATGTCGGAGTAATTGCTCTTGAATCATTAGAAATGACTGTTTCAGCCTTTTTTGCTCTCTAACACAAAGAGTTTTCATCGGAACTTCTACAAACTTGCTGAAATTCTTTTTTTATATAAAACCTAGGTCCAGTTTGATTATTACTAAAAATCCCAAAATGATTATCTGAGTGATTGCCCTTAATGTATTAAAAAAAGACTGTTTCACCATTTTTTTCTCTCTAACACAAATGCCTTTTTATCGATTTTCACCCAATTTGCTGAAGATGTTTATTAATATAAAATCAAGGTTAAGTTTGAATATTACTAAAATCGCATAATGTATATATGAGTTATTGTCCTTTAATTATTAAAATATGACTGTTTGTGGTTTTTTTTGCACTCTAACACATACAGTTTTTATCGGATATTCACCAAACTTGCTGAACATGTTTATAAATATAAAATATATCTCCAGTTCAAATAGTACTTATATCGCATAAGGCATGAGTTTTTTGCCCTTTAGTTATTAAAAATTAATGTTTCAGCATTTTTTTGCTCTCTATCACAATCATTTCTTTTCGGATCTTAACAAAACCTTGCTGAAATTCTTTATTTATACAAAATCTAGGTTCGGTTTGATTATTACTTAAATCGCATAAGGCATGTCTGAGTTATTGTCCTTTATGTATTTAAAAATACCTGTTTCACCATTTATTGCTCTCTAACACAAATAACTTTTTTGTGATTTTCACCAAACTTGTTGAAAATGTTTATTAATATAAAATCAAGTTCGTAATCTTAACTACCAAAATCGCACAAGGCATGTTGAAGTTATTGCCCTTGAATGATTATAGATTGCATACTTCAGGCTTGTCAGCTTTCTGACTCAAACGGTTTTAATTGGATCTTCAAATTTGCTGAAAATAATATTGGATAAAAACTTAGTCCAGCTCTATGAATACCCAAATCGCCGAAGGCATGTTGGAGTTACGGTTCTTCAATTATTAAAAATTTGCTATTTCATACTTATTTTAGCCCTGTCAACTCTGTAATAGGAACTGTTTTTATTCTATTTAAGCCAACTATTTGGTCAATAGTTGCATGTGCTTCATCTTGGCCGTGTTGGTAATAAGTAAAGTAATAAATGACTACTCCATACCTCCTTTACCTCTTGAAGGATTTTCAGTCAGCTGTATTCGATTTTTGTCTTGATCTATATTTAAAACAAATACACAATGCCAGCAAGTTTGGTGAAGATCCAATAAAAAGTGTTTGTGTTAGAGAGCAGAAAGGGCTGAAACAGTCATTTTTTTTAATTATTCAAGGGCAATAACTCAGGCATGCCTCATGCGACTTTGATAGTTATCAAAATTGAGCTAGATTCTCTACTAATAAACATTTATAGCAAGTTTGGTGAAGATCCAAAAATAGGTGGTTTAGTTAGAGAGAAGACAAGGCTGAAACAGTCATTTTCAGCAAGATCCCCCGTATTGGATTGTACACGTTTACCACCGTGATTAATTATTTACACGTGGTGACCTTATCTCATAGTTTAATCCTGTGCCTACTGGTCGCAACTGTTTGACTCTAAAACAGACACCGCGTAACGCGGCGTCTCATCTGGATCCAAACTGTTTGACACTCGTCTTAAGGTTTGTTTAATCAAAAATATGCATACATCTAAACTAAACAAATATTGCACACGACAATGTCAAAGCAGACGTCTTAGCAGCAGAATAAGGGTTAAATTCTTCATTTCAGCCGGCTCCAGATAAGAGGAATAAACTGAACAATTCCAACATGTTCTCACTCATTTCAGCACCGAATGCTACGGTGTTACTACTGATTAAACCGTCTCTTCGAGACGATTCTAATGAGTATGACACCATTGGGTTTAAAAGCAGAAATAAAGAGTTTAGTAATCGAAATACTTCCGTTATCTGGAGCCCTGTATTTACAGAGTTGTCCTTCTTTCCATTCACAAGGAGGCTCTTTAAATTGTGCTAGCACAAAAAAATTATAAAAAATTTTTTAAAAGCGAATTTCTTAGATAAAGCCGCTTTTTATGAAAGAATCACGTCCCACGTAGTTCTAATGGGATCCCAAACAACCGTTTTATGCAGGTTTCCCAAAAACACAATGCGGCTTTAATTGACGAACTGTTTAATCCATTCACTGCCTTATCCTGAGTACAATATTTATTTGCTATCAGTTGTGATCCTGATCAGACGCCTCGGAGCGAGAGGTCCAACCAGGATACAAACTGCTTGATACTCATCTCAAATTTCAAAAAATAAATAAAGCTGACGACAATTTTATTTAAAAAGGATAACGTAATAGCAGTAATGGATTGATCAGCCAAACACCACTGTGCGCCATTCAGATTGTACAGTGGAGAAGACGTTATTTATCCCAAAACACGCGTTTACACGCGGTTATTCTTACGCTTTTTCCATTGTAAACAGTTTGATGCCAAATCAGACGTCGGATAAGCCTGAGCCTGATCAGGCTCCTTATCAGTGTGCCACTCAGTTTCAAATGGGTCGTTAAATGCCGGTGTAATTACAGCCATATTGTATTATGTTTGCGTTTCGTTTGCGCTTCTCCACCTCGTAGATTACCAATTTTTATTTTTACAATTTATTGGATCGGTTTAAATTATTTTTCAGGAATCTGTTCAGGACAAGATGTCAGAATTTTCAATGGCCAAACAGCTAGACCACATGCCTATCCATGGGCGGCTCACATTGTTTCTTCATATAACAATGGTGAGAGTTATACCCATTACTGTGGTGGTAGTCTCATATCAAACAGGCATGTTCTTACGGCCGCGCATTGCTATGCTGACAGAGGCCCCTTAACAACTTGGTTCGTTCATTTCGGTGATCACACCTTTTCTGAAGACGAGGGAACAGAGCAAACAGTGGGCGTGGAAAGGTGGATCTTTCCTCCCAACTATGACACCACTGGTGAAGACATTGCCATAATTGTTCTTAGTGAAGAAGTCCAGAGCACTAATGAAATATCGCCTATCGACATACTTAGAAGTCCCGAATTTTTCGAAAGGCTGGTGGTTTCACAGAAGGTGTGTACTTTAGCAGGCTGGGGCAGGACCAAGTTGAACACTGGATGGCAGCTATCTGATGTCCTACAGCTTCTCCAAATTAAGCTAGTTGATGAATGTGTTTGCGAAGAAAGAGGAAACAGTATACCGACGGGAAGTTTTTGCTATGAGTCGGCTGTAGAAGAATGTTCAGCTACTTGCAATGGGGACAGTGGTTCAGGCATCTTTACGAGACGGGGACGTGCTTATGTTCTTGTCGGAGTCCATGCTCATCGTAAAAACAAATACGACGGATGTGCTACAGGTATCAAAGGTGCAATGGATGTTTCAAGGTACTACGAATGGATCGACAGTGAACTATTGGATTGAGTTTCTACTTTCAAGCTTAGCTCTAGGCTCATAAAGAGTTTGAGATGAGTTTGAAATAGTTCTGCTTTTGATTGGACCGGTTTGAACATTCTGCTCCAGTCGCATCAATCAAAAACTTGAAAACGATCTCAAAGTCTCGGGCACATACAATATTTACTAGTATATAGATTTTCTATGTGTGTTTGGGGAAAAGTTAAAACTACTGTCCGAGGTATCAGGGAAGACTTTAGAACGGTTGCTGGAGGCCGATGGGTCGAGGGCAACAGTTCGAAATACCTTCCCTGATAACGAGGGACAATAGTTTTGACTGTCTCCCTAACACACATGCAATAACTGTTTTATTACCTAATACTCGAAATAACTAGATTTTCAAAAAGACCTAGTGTAAGCCACATTACAAATGAAAAACTAATTGTCATTTTGAGTTTTACACGCTTGCATGTTTTCATCCGCACATTATGTAATTTTTAACTTCTCAATGACCATGATTTTAAAACTTATGCGCATCATATTCGCGTAGTTCGTCCTAGAGGGCAATATATTTGATCCAATTCCCCCGCATTAGGCAATGTCAGAACAACACAGCAAAACAGTCAGAAATAACGAAGTTATATAGAATATTAGGTAATGATTTATACTGTCTCTCAAGGGACAAAATAACCATAAGTTTGAGAAATATTGAAGATGTTGATCGGCGAGCTCTTTCAGGGTCTACATTGTTTGCATATGCTCAATTTCTGCACCTTAAGGTTGATAGGCACAGAGTGTGGCGAAATTATTATGTCTCGTTTGTAAAGGAAATGTTACTAATTACGGATTTGCCAAATCCGATAACCACAACTTTGCAAACTTTTCAATATGGCAGTGTGCCGATTTTGTCTGTTAACATTGGTGTAAATAATAACTTAGCCATTATTGGCGAAACATTCGTACATGTACTTATTGAGAGCTGCACCCATGGTGACACTCTAATAAAGATCTAATATAGTCGACATTGGGGTCACACAGTTAGGATCATTATCAGATGTCTTCCTACTCGGCTTCTGATCAGAATCAAAACTGTTTCCAGATACCAGTGCATGCGGGATATGATAGTTAAACGTTTCGTTCTTGTCAAGTTAATACGAGTGTCACGCAATTTGGACCCATATCAGACGCCACGTTACGCTGCGTATGATCCGAATCCAAACCGTTTTAAATATTAGACTAGTCGTGCTGAGCAAAATAAGGTTCTGCTTCAAAATTAACGTCTGAAACAAAGTAATGAATGTTGTGTTTATGTAGTTTAGAATAAAATCTTAAACGGGTTGAATTGTGTCTATTTTCTATCATTTTATGTGTGTTTTCCCGTTATAATTGGAATACCATTAGGTTAACAATCGAGTTAATTCAGTAGGATACTAAATTATAGAACAGTACGGACCCCATTATTAAAAAAAGAGTTTGAGTTGAGTCAGACATCGTTCTCAAGCAGTTGATTGGTCAGATTTGAGCTTTTGCTGAGATTTGACCAATCAAATGCTTAAGGACGATCTCAACCTAAACTTACAGCGTTCCCCCTCTACAACGACATCCAATGGGAGACAAAAATGGTATGCGTTGTTCGGAGGGAGTCGTTATAGGGAGGGAAATTGGCTACATCAGCAAACAGCTTGAATCCAGATCAGACGCCTCGTAATGTGGCGTCTGATCTGGATTCAAGCTGTTTGTCACTCGTCATTTAGATTTTTTCCTGTCAAAATGAAAAACACCAGACGACAAATTTAAGCAGGATATATTGCAGCAGTAATAGCGTAAGACATAATTTATTTTAGGGAACTGTGGCAAAGGTCGTTGTAAGGAAGGAGTCGTTGTTGGGAGGGTCGTTGTAGGGAGGGAGCACTGTATAAACTGGAAACCAGGCTTGGCTCGACCAACTGTTTTAAACCTCATCATGCTCCTGGCATCTAGCAATAGATCTCATTGTTTACAACACACGTGTTTATTTTACAATTGTTTAGTTATGTTGCGGTCAAAACGTGTTTTTACGGACCAGTGAAAACGATATTCACCTCGGTCAATATCATTTTTGAAGGTCCGTAGTGACACATTGTCCAACATATTTTAAATAATGATTATGTACATTATATCAAGCGCTCTTTCATGATAAATCCATCTTTTAAATGTATTTAAGAAAAATACATTGAATTTGACAGTACTTTAAAATCTTCTATCGAAATTGTGGATTTTATGTTATTTTGTTTGTTTATAAATGCGTTACTACAGTGCTCCCTCCCTACAGCAGCCCGCCCAACAACGACACTCTCCTTACAACAACCCTTGTCGCAGGTTACTTAACAGACAACACTTTTACTGCTGCAATATCGTCTGCTTAAAATTGTCGTCTGCTGGTTTTCTCAAATTTACATATAAGTGGACATTTTTGTATGATAAATAATTATAATGACGAGTGACACACAAACAACGATGTCCATTGCAAACAGTTTGGAGCCAGATCAGACGCCGGGTTACCCGGTGTCTGGTTACATATAACCTTGCGTTTGGTAAGGCTCCAAACTGTTTGCCAGCCAGATTAAAATATGTCTACATTTCATTGCACTTCGGTTGCGTTTAAACGGGAAATAATAACATTCTCCACTGTGCACCATATACATGTACTGAATTTGCGTTATATAGGATCAGGGTTATAATTCATTCAATTTGCCAATACCAAATCACGACTATAATGCCGACTGACACAACTGTGTATCTTGTTTGAAAATATTTATTCATAATTATAGCTTATTGATGGAATGTATCATTGTTATACTCTTATACCAAATTGTATTAAAATTTCTTCTCAGAAACTTTCCAACAAATGTTCACCATTGTCGTAGATTTCTATTTCAGGAAATGTCACTGCTGATATAAGAACAACTGTTGCTTGACCCTTTCACTCTGAATGGCGCTTAAAAGCGCGTTTGCAAACAGTTTTGGGTCCTGACCAGACGCCGCGTCTGATCAGAACCCAAACTGTTTTACACTCTTATCGATATTTATTAAGTCATACAACCTTAAATCTAACTTTCGAAATGTGTGTTGCAGACAAAAATACTGTAGCAGACGACAAAAAAGCGGCGAATGGGGTAAAACTCTCCCGAATAATTTGATCATTAAAGTATTAAAGCAGGAAAAAATATACTGTAAGGCCATACGGTGGAGAAGACGGTATTCTGTAAAGTACGTTTTGATTCTCAGATTTTCACAACTTTTATTTAAAGCAGACATTAATACAACGATTAGCAGCATGCACATGGTCTTACTTATGTTTATAAATTGTAATAATCATTAATGAATTGAATCAATTCTATGATATTTGATCTGTGATACTCTCCTATAATTCTTAGAAAGAATGGCTGTGTACGCCATAGTTTCTGTATATATGATGTTTGTTAATATTTATGTTTGTACACAGATGAGACTTAAATAAACATATAAATAATACTCGATAAACGGAATTACGCTGAAACCATCAAAATCCTTGCAAATAGTTTGGAGCCAGATCAGACACCGGGTAACCCGGCGGCCGGCGTCTGATCAAGTTCCAAATTGTTTGCATCTCAGATTATAAAGAAATGGTCAGAATTGTCAAAGTTGTCCCTTTCTACATCTGATAAGAGTCTACACGGTTTGCATATGACATGTGAACTTTTTTATACATTTGTAAGAACGCATGAAACATCTTACTGTAAACGTGTTTGCATAGAGTTTCGTCTGATCGGGAAAAAATTAACACCCCACCACTGAAACCTAACAATAGAATAAATACATAGTCAATACAATCAGGGATTCAGCACCGAGAAATTCACATAATTTAATTTTATATGAAATTCGAACTAACGCAGTGCATGATTTGAATTTGAATATATCTGAGCCGTGTCATGAGAAAATCTGACTTATTACATTGCAAACAATGTAGATCAAAGCCAGCAACCGCGTAAAGGAAACCTACATGCGTAAAGGAAACCTACATGCATCTATAGTATTTTATGTAGCTGTATCATACATGTATGCACATGTATGGTATTTGGAAGTATTGCCCATACTCAGACACATAGCCTGGGATGATAACGGTGCTTGGTCTGTATAATGTTGAAATGCAATAAGGCTGGATTTGTCATGGCATGGCTCAATTTCATACAGAGGATTAGACGCCAGTCTTTCCCGTGAACCCTTCTCAAACTTGTAACAAGGATCCTAACATTGGTATTTTCTTCCCCCAAAATGCCAAAATACCAAAATGCCAATATGAAAAAGATTTTTCTTTTTACAAATATTGCTAATCAAATGAAACAAAAGATAAATAAATCGTAAGATCGCAACAAACTGACGAGCTCATTTTCTGACGTGATCATGTTTTATTCAATGGAGACAATTAAAGGGCTTATACTAAAACAATTATTTCCATTGCAAACAATTTGAAGCCTGATCAGACGCCGGGTGACCCGGGGTCTGATCACGCTCCAAACCGTTTCCCACTCAGATTAGATTGAAATAGATTGTTAGACTTTCCAGAACATAGTGATTTTCTACAATTCATTGCCTTGCTTTTGCGTTTTGTCTGCGTTTAAGCGGGAAAGAATAGCATTTCTCGTATGTATATACAATCCGCCTAAAATTAACTATTTCAACGCTTAGAGCATGTAACTCTTGTGGGTTATTAGGTTCCCTTGTGAACCTTTCAAATTACCTAAACATGATCCAGTCTACATTTAATTCTTGGTACATTGTAGTTTAATAAATAATGCTCTAAATACATTGTAAGCAAACGCTGTTTGCTCATATACAGGTACATGTAATGACTATATATTTTAAACAGCTCCATTGTGTTGCAAGAGTTAAATGTTCAGCGCAACAGTGCTTCCATATGCAAATACATGTAGTTTTGATCCAAATGCGGAAGCATGATGCTGAGACCCGTTCCATAAACCTATGTAATAAAAAAAGGAATATACCAAGTTAAAGTCTACTTTCAGTCCGAATGACCGCTCAGCCGACTGTACATATACTCCCCTGATCATCGAGCCATCTTGCCTATGAGCACTGCTACATGTAACATATGGCGCAGTCAAATGCAGCCGCAGTACCGACTCAGACCAGGTACCCATTTTAACCCCTGGGTGGAGAGGAGCAATTCGCGGTACATGTCTTGCTCAAGAACATTCCTGTACATCATCGGGGATTCAGAAAAATCCCCTAGTCAGACCGCTGGTCCGGCGGGGGATCGAACTCACGACCCCTGGTACCGTAGTCCAAGGTGTTAACCATTGGGCCACTACCGCCGACAAATGTTGTCGTAAGTCAGATTATAAAAGTCTCAATTATTATTTATTTCTCTATCTTATCCCGTCTTGTGACATCTCTATGAAAGTCTTGAAAAGAAGAGATAAGACAGTATACAGGATTAGGTAGAGACATCAGAAATAAAATGTGTTTTTTTGAAGCTTAGACTAACGACCGTTTTTGTCGTACGAAGTTTTATGAAACGGGGCCCTGCTGTGTGGAAATAACTCGACGACTGGTTTGGACCACATGGTGCAATTGGTGTTAATATTATTTCGTATGGCCTAGACTTATCTATTGTGCCTTGTCGGTCAGTATATACTAATAAGAAAACAAATTGGATATTTAACCCACCATATGCCAAAAGTGATAGTAATGATATTTCAAAGAATTATCATGAGAACAAAGCGTCTGATCCTGCTTCAAAATGTTTGCCGCACATATCAAAATCAATAATCAGAATTGTCAAAGTGTTGTCATTTTCTACATTTTAGTGTTTTGCGTTTGCGTTTCGTTTGCCTTTAAACGGGAAAGAATAACGTTTTCTCCACTGTATCAGTGTAGTTGCACTCGACGGTGAAGGAATTAATATATTTTTGAGCTCAAAATCAATTGGGTTATTAGTAGCTAGCTTAATTTCTTACCCTGCTATGGACGAACTGGCAACCAATGGCAAACAGTCTGGAACAAGAGTATACGCCGAGCAACACGTTATCTGTTAAGGAACCAAACTGTTTGACAACTTTGATTTCGTTTCCCTCAGGAAAAAGTAACAACTTACTAAAGAAAACTTAAATGCAGTCAGTATAATAAGAGCGGGCTATATCAAATATTGTAGACTAATTAGTTGGGTAAGTTTTCAATATTGCCCGTTAATAAACAACAGCTGCTGCTGGTACATGTGCCCCTTTTCTGACCTTAGGAACCAAGACACCAATAAACTACGTTAACCCCTTCACTGCCAACGGCGCCCAAAGGCGACTTTGGAAACAGTTTGGATCCTGATAAAACGCCGCGTAACGTAACGTAAATGTTTGACACTCATATCGACTTTTCTTCAGTCAAAACAGTGCTAAATTTGACTTTATAAATATTGCAGACGACACTACCAATGCAGACGAAACTTTGGCGGTACGATTGTGAAAGCAGACGATAACATTTTGCAGTGCAGGAGTTAATATAGTAACAGAGGCCGAGAAACTTACAACTTTTTGTTGTAATATGCAAATATTTTTTAGCCTAATCAGACGCCGGGTAACCCGGCGTCTGATCAGGTTCCAAACTATTTGTAATCGCAAAAAGCATAAACGCGTTTATTGGGAAAGAATAACGCTTTCCCAATAATTTTCCGCATATTAAAACTGGTAGTCAGACTTGTCAAAAAGTTATCATTTTCTATTAGTCATTGCAATGCGTTTCGTTTGAGTTTAAACGGAAGAATAACGTTTTCTCCACTGTATTCCAGACCAGCCCTGCGTTCATTAACGAAAGCGCTCACGAAAGCGACAGGTTCATGTGCCTTAAACATTGCATGCTTTTGTCGTTCGCTATAGTCCCCCACCTTTGCGCGCATTGAGGTAAGCGGGCCGTGGAAAAGCGTCACGAAGCGCTTTCGTTAATGAACGAAGGGCTGGTAGCCAACTTGTTGTTGTTGTTGTTGTCTGGTAGATTCCTCCGTTGACTTCGGAGCACTCCTTATCAGGATGGTTGTAGTGTTGTGGTTTATCTAGTTATTTAACACAATTCGTAACACACTATGTACATTATCAGGGGCGTAGCTAGACCAATTAGGAAGTGTACGCACTCATATACTAGGGCCCCCGGACCCATGCTCCCCCGGAAACATTTCATTTCTAGATGGTCTCTGGTGCGTTCTGGGGGCATTTCCCGCCTTCAAAACAGGTGATAAAGTACATAAATCTATGCAAAAAATTGAATAAAAAAATAAACAACATTGACGTCACGACAAAATCATGGATGTTAATTTCAAACCGACAATGAGTAAGATTCAGATCTGCAACAGAACCATTTACATTTACGTTCCGTTTTGATAAATGATAAAGCAGGTCTGTAGGAAGCAAACTGTGATTGAGGGGGTACACGTCGACGTCAGGCGCAAATCTAATTCATTTTTTGAACGCACTCTTACTTGGAATGTGGCATGCTCCTCCAGGGAAAATAGAGTTATGGTCATTTCGTACCCACGCCTTTTTGTACCCTATTTTTTTGGTCATTTCGTACCCATATTTTTGGTCATTTCGTACCCTCTAAAAAAAAATTTTATTACATATATTTCATTATTTTTACGCAAAATTTAATAAGATATATGTTAGATCGGGTAATATGTTTGCTCAGAAATGAAAAAAAATTCTTATTCTGCTGGTTTTATAATTATTTGAACAGTTATCAAATCCAGTAGTAACTTCGAATCCATATGTTTGGTCATTTCGTACCCACCCCATAAAAGCACGATTGAAGAACAACTTCTCCCAACTTTTACCAAATATGAAACGTATTTAATGAATGAAAAAAAGAATTAACAAAACAAGAATCTATAAATACATGATATTTAATAGACTTTTGAGAGCTATAAAGACATGCACAATACAGAAAAAAACTCTCTTTTACGACCACAAAAATACGACGACTAATTGGTTTTATTAAAGACAGGTAACAATTTATAGCTTTTTGACAGTCATGTCCAAGAATGCAGGCCATATTTACAGGATTGACGTTCTTGCTCACTTTAGTATATCTGACGTAAACCATTATCTCCCTTGGTCCACGAGATCAATTATCGATTTGTTAGGCAGACTATCGGGTAGTCTAAAATGGTAAAAAACAAAATTAAAATTAAATTAAAACATACATTTTTCGAATTTCTTTTTAAGGAGTGATTTTCACATATGATATTAATATGATGGAAATGCGTAAATATGTTTCGAATAAGATATATTTGTATGAAAAACACAGACAAATGATACATGTATTTTCTATTCTATTGCAAACAGTTTGGATCAAGATCAGACCCCCAACAATTATGTGTCGGAAATTACTCTGAAAACAATTTTGATTTGAGTGTTTTGTGTGAAAAACTTTGAAACTGAATGCAATTCTATAGGAAACGATGTCGTATTCATTTAGACTATCTATGTCGGATCATGATCCAAACTATTTGACACGGATTGATCTGGGTAACTCGTGTCAAAGTTCAAGTTTCTGCTCCGGGATAGTAAAAAGGCCCCGGCAAAACTAAAGGCGCGAGTCACTGCTCCTTAACCCTTAATTATCGTGCTAAGCGGGACTTGGCTTATATTTGCAAACAATCTGGATTCAGATCAGATAAGATGCCGCGTTACATAGCGTCTGATCTGGATCTACGCTGTTTGTCACTCGAAAAGTACTTTTTCTTTAGATTTAAAAAGATCAAAATTAGTTATTATATTTCGCAGACAGTATATTTGAAGCAGACGACAAATCTGCAGGATAAGGGTTAACTGACATGTTAATTTCCAACTAGGTCTAGTCCATTCTTTACTTTTTAGGGTTGTGTTAAAAATATTGCAAAATGGCAAACAGTGTATGCCCTGTTCAGATAACTAATGCTAGCATACGACAAGTGTACATTTAGAAATTCAAATTCAAACATAAGTACGCTGTTTGTTAGTGACAATGGGTTAATATTTTGTTATTGTTTTCTGATTGCTGAGTGCCGGCTAAATTCTGATTAGATCAGTTACTTGCTGTTTGATCTGGATATACATTGTTTGCTTCTGTAATTCAAGTGGAAGAAAAAGTCTAAAAGAGATGAGGGCAAATGTCTTTTTGCATCTGCCAATTTCACTTATAGAATGTTGTGTGTTTCACCTGCGTCTGCATTATTGGCTATGATACATGCATACAGTTGTCCCAAAAAGTGTTTCCGCTATTACAGAACTACCTACTGGAAATGTATCCCTTTAATATGCAAATACAACAAAGTGTTCATAAAAATGTGTAGGTATGTATAGGTTCAACTTTAAGCATCTATACCCCTTTACCCAATTGCCTATTTCTAGTAATGAAAATAAAGGACCACTTAAAGCAGGTTGAAAGTAATGCAGAAGGCGCCTTAATGCGATTTCTGCTTTACTTTCAGCCTGGTTTAAGCTACCATCTGCTAATATGTAGACATTATATCTTATGGCGCATGTTTAAAACTGTTTAAATAGGAACTATTTTGTTCAGCGGAGGAATAAATTAAATACGCTAAAAGTCGCTTCTATGTGGGAAAGGGATACTATGTGTTTCTATCTCATGTAATAAAGATATTTGAATGATCTTTTAGCCTTAATTTTGTTTTAATCAACAACAAAGTACTTAGCGACCACTCATTGTTGACTGCAATATATGAATTGTTTCCGATGGAAATAATAGCTTTAACGCGTTTATTTGGAAAGAATAACGCCTTCTCCTCATTCTTATATTTACTCCATCCTACAAAAGGGAAATAGGCAAACAGTGTAGACTCTGATCAGACGCCGCATTATAGGAATTTCAATATCAAGCAAAACGAAAATGAATATTTAAACCAGGCACCCCTGTTTGCTACTCAGATTAAAACCATAGTTAACCTTTCTAAAAGTAATTTTCCCCAGTTTAGTGCATTGCGTTTAAACGGAAAAGAATAATGTATCCTCTACTGTATATTGCCACGGAGTAATTAGAGCGAGCTCTAATTACTCCGTGACATTACGCACAAAAATTACAGCTATCCGTATCTCTAACTGGATGTAGAGAAAACTCATCCCTTTTAAAGTTTTAGAAAGTTCCAATCTAAAAATAACTCCGACAGGTCAGAAGAAAACACTAATACTATGTGTTTGTATTACGTTTTTGTGAAAGGTGGTGGTGGTGGGGGAGGGGGGGGGGGGGGGTAACACGCAACGGGCATCTGGATGTTATAGGCGAATTCGTGACAGGTTACACTCAATTTCTGCGCCAACGGAAAGCATCTCGCCAGTTAATGTTTATTTGAAGTATAATATAGGTGTTCGGGATTCAAAGGTTACACTGTAAGTAGTCGAACACAACTCTATTGCTATAAATAGTAAAACCTCTCTATTACGACCATTAAAAGAAGGCTAATTGAGTGTTTAAAGACAGGTGAGAGTTTAAGAAAGCTCCTCGTTTTACTGTCACCTTGCTTTAAGCAATCAAACTATTGTAAAACCGTAATAATTAACATAATTAAGTGGTCGTATTAGAGACGTTTTATTATTACTCAGAACAAACATACATGTATTTCAAAACTAAAGCTTTAAAAGAAGTATGTATGTTTGATTTAAGCAAGCTTTGAGAATCGAACGCAGAAATAAAGCAGACCATTTTGGGAATGTACTACTTGGAAGTGGAAGAATCCGACGACCATATGTCGGACTTCTATCCATTGATGCACTATCCCCTTAAAGGAATGGTGCAAAGGAAAAAAACTGAGTGACTTACAGGTATAACCAAGCACTCAAAGAATCCGAGTGACTTACAGACATAGCCAAGCACTCAAAGAAGCCGAGTGACTTACAGACATAGTCAGGCACTCGATTGCTGCTCTTGTAAAAGAGCAGCAAACGCACAGTCTAATTCACCCCGTCGGTGCAAGACCCGTGCATACAAATACAAATGACACCAAAGGCGTCAGTGATTACCCTTACGGAACTATTCAAAGAACGCAAGTATTGCACTTTTCAATGAAATTGGCAGAAGGGAAATTTATGACATCTTAAATTAAACATTTCTAACATTCAGCAAGTTAAAATAAATTCTGAAAGTAATACAAAAAGCTTTTAAATTCACATGGTTACGTGAAAATATATCATAATAATTAATTCTTCATTCAATCTTATACTAGCTGTGCTATCTGAATTAATTTTAATGAAAATTATAAAACGTACATCAGTCGTTTTGTACTCCGTATCGCCACTGGTCCTAGATTAGCATATGAATAAAAGGTGTTAGGATCCCAGCACCCAGCTCATACATGTACCACTATTCTACCTAAGTGCTGATAGCTCAGTCGGTAGTGTGGTTGACTAACAATCAAAAGGTCAAAGGTTCGAGTCTCATTCGAATCAAAAAAAAAATTTCCTTTTTTTTTTTTTTTTTTTTAAAGAAGTCCAATTGTATTGACTTGTGGATAAATAACGCAGATAAAGGACATGTTTAGTCTTTGTTGGTTAGAATCATTGTTCGCTATATAGCTTGTCGAATTACGTTTTGGTTCATGACTAACACACACCATTGTCTGGATGCAATGTCGTCTGCTTAAAATTGTCATCTGCTGTTTTTCTCAAAGTTACGTAATGGACATTTTGACATAAAAAACTTAATAATGAGTGACAAACAGCTTGATTCAAGATCAGACGCCGCGTTACGCGGCGTCTGACCTGGAATCAATCTGTTTGCAAAGTTCCCT
Organism: Gari tellinella; assembly: GCA_922989275.2. Taxonomy (NCBI): domain Eukaryota; kingdom Metazoa; phylum Mollusca; class Bivalvia; order Cardiida; family Psammobiidae; genus Gari; species Gari tellinella. The sequence goes on along the minus strand of OV277869.1, from coordinate 40,005,852 downwards.
CCGATAACGACTCCCTCCAAACAACGCCCACAATTTGTGTCTCCTGTTGGGTGTATCCCCTAGTTCCTCTTGTCCGTAGAATTGTGCACCTTGAAGGGAAGAAGCATGTCCTAGACATGCACTGTAGATCGTAAGACCAACTCATGCATTGGTTATGTTCCGTACTGCAATCACGCTATTGCAGTCCTCAGTCATTGTGCACAAAATGGCACACTCTGCAACATTCCGTGCTGGTACCTCAAACCTTATGACACTACTATAACAGAGCTGATTAACAAACGATTCGTCTAAGATGTTACCATTGTTCAATAATCCTAATAATCTTTCAAATGTGTATAAGTCTTGATACCAAAGAACAGGAGCTTCGTATGGCTGTTTTAGAGATGGAGCACTGTATTTTAAACAGGATTGTTGTTGCTAACTACATCACTTAAGTTAACGTACGTGTCTTCACTATAGCTTGTATTAAATGTACATATGGATTCGAAGTTACTACTGGATTTGATAACTGTTCAAATAATTATGAAACCAGCAGAATAAGATTTTTTTTTTCATTTCTGAGCAGACAGATTACCCGATCTAACATAATTATATCTTATTAAATTTTGCGTAAAAATTATGAAATATATCACGAATGAATTATAACGTTATAATTCATTCGTGAATATATGTAATAAAAATATTTTTTTTCGAGGGTACGAAATAACCAAAAATATGGGTACGAAATGACTAGTGAATTTGAAAGGGTACGAAATGACCAAAAATGTGGGTACGAAATGACCAAAAAAATAGGGTACGAAAAGGCGAGGGTACGAAATGACCAGTTCCCGGAAAATATTCCTAGATGGGCTTTGGTGGGTTTCTGTGGGCATTCTGAGCAATCAAAAACGTTTAAACGGAAAAATACAATCTGGCAACAGCATTTTAATCTATATGTATAATATTTATCACCATAAACACCAAATGACACGAACATCCAAACGGTCATACTTTCATGTTTGCCCTCGACTCTTAGGAAAGCGATTCGTGTTGTTCGGTCTTATTCATCCGTAGATAAAAACACCTATCAAACTAGAATAAAGAAAATCAACATCAATGTGTTGTGAAAGGACTTCTCTGTTACAAAATTCGGATTTTAAATTAATATTAAATTAAAAATTGTTCTAATTGACTAAACGTGATCATTTGTCGTTTAGAAACTAGTTTCGTATCCTTGTAACGTCTAAATTTGGAAACAGTCTGAGTCACAATTATATATTTCAAATTTATAGAAATTTTGTCAATGTTTGAAATAGCTTGACACAAAACAGTCTCTCCTGTAAAATTTCTAAAAACTGATTATACGAGGTTATAATATTAAGCCGACGATATTACATTATTTCAATGATCGCTTAAGAGTTATTTGCAAGCATATATTTAATTTTTAAGAGTCTGAATAAATACCGTAACAGAATCTTTGAAATTAAATACTTATGTAGCTCAGCTGGCATAAAGTGCCAAGGTAAGCTATTTTGATCGTGCTGTGTCCGTCGTCGTCCGTCCGTCGTCAACAATTTCTTTAAACGACACCTCATCCTTAATGGATGGATGGATTTTCACTAAATCATCTACAGGTCCTCTATCAGGATTTTTCAAATTGAATTCCTGGGTTAAAAAATGACTCCGCCCCGGGGGGAAACAAAATTACATAGAGTTATATAGTGAAACATATTCTTGCATACAACTAATGTGACCATAGCTTTGTTAATTCCAATTGTGACACTTTAAAAGGTACACTACCAATGCTGTTCAAATGGTTCCGGTCCGTTGCAGATCTAGGTTACAGGAGGAAAACAATTGTATGAAAATTTCAAAAATCTTCTTTTCATACACCACAGTATCCTGAGCCTAGATATGTGGCACACAACATCATCTACTCAGCGATTGGCACACTCATGTTATCATAATTTCTCAGATTTCCAAACTATTTTACATTAACACCAATGGTTTTCATGTGAGCGATTTAGGGCCGCATTCGGCTCTTGGAATATTGTATCGTCAAATAGTGTAAACAATTTCGAAATTATCAAATACGACGATGGTTCTTTACATATGCTACAATATCAAGTCGCCACTAACCAAGCGCAAACTATGTAATTACAATCTCATTTACAACCACTAAAACGAAGGCTTATTGATTGTATAAAAGACAGGTGACAGCTTAAAGCATTGTAAAGGGTAAATAACCCCTTGCAATACATGCACTTTAGATCCATTTTCTCTCAAACAAAAATAAAAATGTCGATAAAAACCTGTAACTTAAGAAAACCTGTTGTTAGAGAACTGTAACACTGTCTGTTAGACTCTGTAACCTTATGCATCAAATGACAACCCTGTACATTTCCTTGATATATCATATTATTAATGCGAGTCTCTTTCATAGATGTTATTTAAGTACTAGTATTATTCTTGTCAGAAACTTTAAAAAACATTGCTTACAGACGAATCTATACAGTCATTTTACAAGAATTTATCGTTGTGTACAAAAAAAATGATTTTCACGTCGTTTAATTGACTATTTCAGCCATACATTCCATAAATTGAATGAAATAAGCATATACGACGCTTCGAAAAACTTCAGACTATATGGTGACAATTCAGTTTTACAGAGTTTTTCACAGATTATCCGTAAATTACCTCTTTGGTCTTCACTTCAACATGACTGGTTTTGCTTCACGAAAAGACTCTGAAACATGTGTAGGCAGGACCCCCTTACCATCTGTCGCGAGAACCCTCGCTCCAGTGTAACGAAGTTCCTACCTAGTGGTGAAGGCCCTATAAGCTATAATATTATTCAATTGGGAAAAACAGTTCGTGCCTTGATCTGGCAGTTCCTGTAGGAGCTGCCTGATCTCGGTGAAAATTGTTTCTATAAGTTAAGTATAATAAGTGTTTTCTTCTGACCTGTCAGAGTTATTTTTAGATTGGAACAATCAAACACTTTAAAAGGGATGAGTTTTCTCTACATCCAGTAAGAGGTACGGATAGCTGTAATTTGTGTGCGTAATGTACAGTAGAGGATACATTATTCTTTCCCATTTAAACGCAAACACAATGTATTAAACTGTGGAAATTTACTTTGAGAATTTTTAACTATATTTTTAACATGAGTAGCAAACAGGTTTGAGCCTGATCAAACGCCGGCTTACCCTGCGTCTGATCTGGCCGAAACCTGTTTGCACTGGATATTATAGTTTTAATATATAAATACGTTTATTGGGAAAGAATAAGAAAGCAGTAAAGTTAGCGCAGCGGTCTCATGCTGCACGAGGTTCATACTTATCTCAAGTAGGAAAGTGTACGATTACATATTCGATGTTACCTTGGTTACCTATTTACCATTATTAACTATTTAGTTCTAAATATAACTCGGACAGTTCAGAAAAATCGGACAATAGAAAAGGAAAGGTTAATTTCTGAAAATATTGTCTTCGTTTTTACAGATATCAAATCAATGATGAAGGTTTATATCAGCGCTATCGTATTGGCCATAATTGTTCCGATGAATTGGAGTCAATCAATCCAAGAAGTGAATGCTTTAAAATCAAGACTTTTGACTAGATACAACACACACACACACCATACACCTGGCAAAGTAACCAACATGGGCACAATTGTTCCGATGAATTGGAGACATTCGATCCAAGAAGTGAATGCTTTAAAATCAAGACTTATGACTGGATACAACAAACACACACACCCTACACCCGGCAAAGTAACCAACATAAACGTTACAGTGTTTATAATATCTATTGGCTACATAAATGATATATCTGAGAAACTTGTGACAGAATTGATGGTGAATATGTATTGGGAAGATCCGAGTATAACGTGGAATGCTACTGAGACAGGCGTGAACGAGTTGGAGTTACAATCATCCAAAGTATGGGTCCCTAATATGTTTGTTTACAACAGACACTATGAAACTTCGAGACCCAAACGAGAAAAGGTATGTCCAGCAAAGAAATCCTTATTCGTTTCCGTTTAGAAGAAACTAAAATATATGTTCAGCGTTCCCTCTCTACAACGACATCCAATGGGAGACAACACTTATGTGCGTTGTTCGGAGGGAGTCGTTAAAGGGAGAGAAATTGACGTACATTTGCAAACAGCTTGAATCCAGATCAGACGCCGCGTGGCGCTGCGTCTGATCTGGATTCAACCCTTTTGTCATTTAGTTTTTTTTTTCGTCAAAATGTCCATCATGTAAAACAGCAGACGACAACTTTAAGCATACGACATTGCAGGGAACAACGGCAATGGTCGTTGTGAGGAGGGAGTCGTTGTTGGGAGGGCGTTGAAGGGAGGGAAAACTGTAAATGTAACGTAAAATAAAATAGCATATGTCAACCCTTCCAAAAGCCCGACAATTTATGAACTGTACGCTGTGGGGGCTTTTGTGATAACTGTTGGAAACAATCTGGATCTAGATGAGACGCCGAGTAACTCCGCGTATTCTCTTGAATGAAACTGTTTGGCACACCGATGACATCTTCTGGAAAATATCTGTTAATTATATGTAGCAGACGACGATTACATGGCGTACTGAGGGTTAATACTGTTTTGTATACGCAATTTACTCTATCTATATATATTTATTATACCTCAATTTCATTTACAATGTTAATTAGGCGCAAATTATAATGTAATATATATACAGTGATAACTTCTTTCTGTTGCTTTCATAATGCACACGTTAATGCTAAAACAAGTATGTCCATTCGTACAGTATAATGCCAGCTCATACATGTACACCAAATATTAAATCATATGATCAGGTTCCCAACTGTTTGCCAATGTGGTTTTAAGCGCTGGGTTTAGTATCAAACGACATATTTTATACATATTATTGGTTATATTTTATGATATTTTTTTCAATATTCCAGATAGGGAATTAAATTAATATTAATATATAAACTGCGCTTTTCTAATAGTTCGACCTCTAAGGGCCTTTTTCAAATAAAAAGGCCATTAGAGGTCGAAATATTAGAAAAGAGCAGTTTATATATTAATATATATTTTATGAATATCTTAAAATGACTTGTTTACCATGATGTTCTTCTGTTTTACAGAGTTTGGTCCACTATGCACCTTCTGGTGTGGGCACCTATGCACAATCAATTAGTACAGAGACGATGTGTGACTTAGATACATTGAAATTTCCTTTTGACCATCACACATGCAGTATTGTGTTCCTTTTCAACAATCTGAAAGTAAAAGTGAGGCCAACCAAAAAAGAACATATTCTGACCTTATTTGAGCCTGATGGGTCATGGGACGTCCTTAACGCGACAATTAAAGGACACCAGGCGCAAATGTCGATAAATATAACATTTACCAGAAAGCCAGCATTCATTGTGATGAATGTTTTAATGCCAACAACAATACTTGCCTTTCTATCGCCGTTGGTCTTCCTTTTACCCAACAAATCCGGAGAGAGGGTTGCCTATGCTGTAACTATTTTACTGGCATTGTCGGTGTATATGACCATTGTATCGGACCAGGTACCCCATAAGTCGGACCCCATGCCTCTTATAACAACAATGTTGTTTACATCCTATATAACAACAAGTCTTGTCGTAGTGGTTGTGATCATAAATGCAAGGATTTACCGGCTTCCTAAAGGTTTCCGTGTACCTCGGTGTTTTGTGTTTTTGATAACCTTTGCAAAGTGTTATTGTCGCTGCTTTAAAAGACGCAACAACCTTACACATGGGCAGGGAGGTGATGAAGAAAGCCAGTCGCTTAATGGATCAAAAGAATGTCACATTTACCGCGAGAAGAATGTCATTATCGACTGGAAAGATGTTGGATGGACCATAGATATGCTTTCCATGAGTCTGATCTATATAGTGAAACTTATTTTTCTCGTCGTGTTCGTAGCTCATCTTAGAAATTGACTTCCGCCAGTGTTTATTGTTACGATACAAAGACGTTACTCTTTCATTTAAATATTTTGTTTTTTATCATTATAAAACTAACAAATGTTTATATTTCAATGCCAATAAACCATAAATTATATGTATGCATTTAGCTGTGTTTGGATATACATACAGATACGATATATTTTATTTATAAGTTAGAGATAACATTTGCCTGTCAAGCAAGGGAATTAACTCTTTTAAAGACTTGATAAGGTATTCAACTAACCCAAAACAGTATTGATGTGATTTTCACGTTACCTCGGTTGACCAATTGAATGTCTAGAATGGTGTAGGAGATACGATAATTGAATTTAAGCAGTAAATGTAATTAGATTAGAAAGACCGGGTTATTCAACCTTTACTCTGATTCTTCACAGTTTGCTATTGCCCAAAGGGTTTTAGCATTGACGATAAGTTTGCAAAAGTATAACGTCTTTCCTTTTGGATGGCTGAACTTTATGTTTGTACAGCGTTCCCTCTCTTCAACGACATCCAATGGGAGACAAAGATTGTGTGTGTTGTTAGGAGGGAGTCTTTATAGGGAGGGAAATTGGCTTACATTTGCAAACAGCTTGAATCCAGATCAGACGCCGCGTAACGCTGTTTGTCACTCCTCATTAATTTTTTTTCTGTCAAAATGTCCATTATGTTACTTTAAGAAAAAACAGAAGACGACAATTTGAAGAAGACGATATTGCAACTTTGAAACGTTAGACATAATTTTCCTGTTTAGGGAACTGCGGCAATGGTCGTTGTAAGGAGGGAGTCGTTGTTGAGAGGGTCGTTGTAGGGAGGGAACACTGAACTATAACGGACGGGTAGGCGTTATTTTCCCTATTCAATGGAAACAAAATGGAAATGCGGGATAATAAAATGTAGAAAATGAAAACAATCTAAAGTTTCCATACTTTATTTTATTTTGAGTGGATCTGCGTCTAACTTGGTCGCTGATTGTTTGCAGTGGACAAAATGCGTTTAGGCTTCGTCACAGTGTATTACATATTCCATTTAGTATCAGAACTAGTCGTTAAAATCTAACCAGACACTATCCTTAATAATCGAACACCTTATAAACTAAAATTCGAATAATAATCGGGGTTTAACACATGAAAACGAATACACTTGTCATTTAACCATCTACTTGATTGAAACGCCTTTTAGCACATTCAGTGTATTCCTCTAATGAAGAAAATAGTTCCAATTTCATACAGTCATGAAGATGTATCAGAAGAAAGAGTTTCTATATCCAAGCAGATAGTAGCTTAAAACAGGCTGAAAGTAAAGCAGATTGTGCCTAAAGGCACATTCTGCTTTACTTTCAACCTGCTTTAAGTGGTAACATATGTTCAAAACTTGAAACAGGCTATGGGGTAATGGGTTAAAAAGAGTGAGGCTATAAGTGAACAATTATTCTATGAAAACTTGTATATCCTTATCAGAGGGTAGCCCGGCGTCTGATGAAGTTCCAAACTCGTTGCCACTCGGATTAAAATAAATTTTCAATAATTTCTTGAACGCTGTCATTTCTTACATCTAATTGCATTGTATTGAGTCTGCTTTTAGTTTCGTGCAATAATGGAAGATACGAGCGTTGGCTTACATACATGTACATGTACATATCTTTTTACAGTGGGGATGACGTTGTTCATTCCAAATAAACGCGTTAATGCTAAAATGTTATTTCCACTCCAGACAGTTTGGAACCAGGTTAGACGTCGAAGAACATGGTGTCTGATTGGCTCAAACTGTTTTCCACTCGAATTAAAATGAATCCTTAAAACATTGTAAAAATTAACATTTCTACATTCTAGTGCACTACGTTTGCGTTTCTTTTGCGTTTGAAAGGGAAAAATGACATATTCTGCACGCTAGACCTCTGGTTGTAATGTACATGTAGTTGTCAGATTTGGTATAGTCTGCATCAAATGACGAACTAATTTTCTGCATTTTCTTTAAGAAAATATCAGTAAAAAATCGAAAAGTTTGGGTCCAAGTTAGACGCGGCGTCTCACAGCTTTTCATCAGGGACCCGTTTCATAAAACATCTTACAATAAATGTTGTCATAAGTCAAAACTTTACAATACATTTAATTTTTTATTCCTCTATCTAATCCTGTCTTGTGACATATTTTTGGAATCGTCTTTTCAAGACGATTCCAAAAATGATGTCACAAGACAGGATTAGATGCAGAAATAAATAATAATTGAGAGTTTTATAATCTGACTTACGACAACATTTGTCGTAAGATGTTTTATGAAACGGGCCCCTGGATCGCAATGTTTGCAAAAGTAATCACAAATTCGCTCATAGCGTACATAACATGGTTAACACTTTGGATTTGCCTCGGATGACAGTATTTCCCTTAAGTTGAATATTTTACTTTTTCAGCCTGTCAAACATGTAATATTTCATATAAATGTTATCGTACATGTACATTTGGTGGTATGGACGTTATGCATACATCTAGTAGGAAACTACCGAACCGACGCACTGTAAACTATAATTTGATCGGTGCTTTGAACTTTTGACCCAGGTGGGTCTAAAACCGCCACACGTCGTTGGTCGGTGCTCTTATAGGTAAACAACGAGAAGTGAACCGTGAATGTACTTTACATTTTGGTATGTTCCATGATTCAGGGGTGTTAGCATTGCTGCAGTCCATCTAACTAAGATATATTTACTTTGAATGCGACAATAGATATTAGTCGTACGGTTGGCCGAGGTAGCATAGTGTCGGGTATTTCCCGTAGATGAATGATAGGTAAGTGAGTTCGAATCCTGACAGATGTTTCTTCTTTTTTTAAAAAAATTATAAAAAAAATATATGTTTGTATAGATGAGGAATTGATTGAGAGAAATTGGTTTGCGGGTTCGGGGTCCGTATGTTGACCCTCCCCTTTCCACTGCTCATCGCCAGCGTTTAATGGCTTGGATGGGGCACACTCACCCAGATTATTCATTTTGAGGCAGTGGGGACCTACTGACGTTTCCCAATTCTACCTTTTTAGCGAAGACGACCAACGTCGTGTATACCGACGTCGTTGGGGGCGTTTAACCTCTTCCTGCTACCATGTCCAAGCTTAGAGCAGCCTTCTTGGGAGGGTGAACCAACATCCCAATGAGGAAGATAAACTCACTCATGTCCATATCAATTAGAATATGGGCTGTGAAGAAGCTATTAAGACAAAATCAAGTTCGGGGACCCCCTTTTTTAATTCATATATCTGCATAACAAGGTACATTCTAGCAACATGCAAAATTAAAGCTAGAAAATCTGAATGTTATGAAAAATTCAAAGAAACTGCCGCGATAGTCTTAACCCTTTCAATCCTACAGCTTTGTAGAGATTACTAATTACATACGCAAACAGTGTATACCCTGATCAGAGGGCTCCTATTGGAACTTTCGTATCAGGGTCTGCACTGTTTGATATTTTCATTGTTTACTGTTGTCATATCAAAAAAGCAACAGTAGACTGGTTCAGAATGTTTATACTAGAAGAGTCCAAACGGATAATAAATACCCAAAAGGGATATTTAGGGTTGAAAGGGTTAACGAAGAATAATATCGTCTTTACTACTGTATAAATAAACAGTTAGATGGTAGATATACATTATTAAGATTGTCATCAAAGCGAACTAAATGAGAAAGTATGGCTTCTGATTAATTACAACCCCAGGTTCAAAGAATATTTTCAAACATGTGCATAATTACGCTTGTACTAAGTGAGAACTAATGGGGCATTCACATACACGATATTTTCTTACGATTCCTTACGGATCGCCAACTCGTAGTCAATCGTAAGCATCCGCAAATGATCCGTTAGTGTCCGTAAATAACTCGCAAGGATACGTAAGGATTCGTGGAAGAAGATGCCCATATTTTTGTGTCAAAAATTTTCTTACGATTGTCCGCGGAGATATTCTTCCGTAAATCAATCGTAACGATCCGTTAAGTATCGTAAACCGGTTGTAACAACACGTAATCCTCCGTAAACAGCCCGCAAGGATCCGTAAACAGTCCGCAAGGGTCCGTAAACCGACCGTAACGTGTTCGTAGTCATCCGTGGTATTATCGTGGAGGTTTTCCGTCCAAACAGGCATAATCTTTCCAAAAAGACCACAAAAATCTAAGTGAACTATTATTTCAGTCATATCGATGTTCTATCACTTCATGCCAGTTATCGAATGATGGCACATTTGAAATTGAATACTTTTTGGTACTGAAAAGGTCAAACACGTCAGTGCTCTTAGGTAAATCGTAACAACTCATAAAGGTGCGTTCACATACACGGATGTCTCTTACGAGTCCTAACGGATCTCCAAACCGTAGGCAATCGCAAACGTCCGGAAATAACTCGTTAACATCCGCAAACACATCGCAGACGTCCGTAAACAATCCGTTACCATCCGCAAAACTCGACGACATCCGTAAGCCTCCGTAAGACGAAAATCTTTTTTTTTGAGATGTCAAAAACTTTTTTACGATAGACTACGATAGACCACGGATGGACTTCTCCGTAAACAACACGTAAATAATCCGTTACAATCCGCAACTTAATCGCAAATCGAACGTAACAACACGTAACCCTAACATTTGCAAACAGTTTATATCCAGATTAACCGCACGTGGCGACAACTCACATCAGGACCTACTCAAATTGAGACTCTAATCTTATATTTTGAGAAATTTTTGAAGAAAAAAATAATATTATAGCAGTAATTTGCAATAATTGTTGCAGGCGGTAATATTACGTATTGTTTACGATAAAGCCCCTTCACTGTCATCACGTAACGAGCTTTGAACAATTCGTCTACGTTTATTTCTCAAATTTTAATTTTACAGTCCCCCATAAATGCCCTGAGACTCCTAAATTTCCAGGATTCGGAAGATCTTTGGGTCTTTATTATCATAACATTGCAATGTCACGGTAGGTTATTTATTACCCATTAGCCCCTACAGGGGTCAGAGCGATCAGTGATAATTAGGCTTATCAGTCCTGATCTCTGAGCATTGCAGGTTTTGTGTCCAGTGTTATACAGGACTCCTCAGTATTTGTTTCATGGTTCCAATTGTTTGTTCACATTGTAAATGAATTGGGTGTATTTTGTTCTTTATTTCTAAAGAAACTTCTTGAACTGACCTCTTATTTAAACAGTATCATAAAGACAATTCTAACAAGTGGTTAGACTTGGGATTTCTTGCAAGATAAGTTATGCTACCAGCTTATTAAGAAAAATCTCAAATTCATTTATGTTTTATTTTGAAGTTTAATTAATACAGGAATTTAATTAATTGGCTTGTACAGTATAATCTCTCTATGCTGGACACTTATCTTAGCAATAAAATGACCGTATAAGACAGGTTGTTGCTAAATACAGGTCACAAATAGCACTGAATGCTCTTAGTGAACGTTCATTGCTGTTTTGACCTGTATTTAGCAACCACCTGTCATAGATGTCTGAGGACCACTAAACTTCAACATATTATGGCCGGTTTAAAGAGGTTAAACTGTAAATTGTATCAAATACAAAAATTTATGGTGTCTTTGAAAGTATACCATTTCTTTCCACATGCAAATTTCACTTAGTAGTGTCAACCGAAAAAGCAACCTAAATTTTTCTTTTGCACATCACTGTATTCATCTATTCTATCCAACATATCAGTATCAATATTAACCAAACTTCATGAGAATTTTAAAAGATATAGATTTTAAATTATCATTGGTCTCTTACTAGCATTTTTGAAAATGATATTTGAAATTTGGTACATAATCACCATGGTTTCCTTTTTTCTGTATTTGAGTTAACCAGGATTAATTCTGTAATTTTGACAAATGGATAAGGCATCCATATTACTTGGCATTTTTATATCGCATTCATTTGTCCAGTTTCAAAACAACAATACTGATTTAAAACATATATTGGTTGTATGAAAGACCGGCGGCAGCTTAAAGGAAGATAAAAGCAAAACAGAAAGCTCCTTAGGAGCGTTCTGTTTAACTTTCATCTTGTTTTAACCCATTACACCCTCAATATGCGTTTTTACACCTTTAATTTATTTCTTCCCTGTAGAAAATAGTACCGATTTTTACAGTCATAAATACATATTGTAAGAAATATGTTCTACATCCAAGCAGATAGCAGCTTAAAACTGGCTCAGGGTAAAGCAGAATGCTTTATTTTTAAACTGCTTTATGTGGTCACCTGTCTTCAAAACTAGAAACAGGCTATGGGCTATTGGATTAAGTAGTCACCTGTCTTAAAAACAAAATATAATCAACTTAATTTAGTGGTCATTATTGAGAGGTTTTACTGTACAGTCAGCTCTAAACCTGCTGCTAAATATACATGTATACTGAGTATAAACATGCTTATAATGAATATTTATAATCTAAATCAGTATATTGACTAATAGAATAAGGAAACTTTCACAGAAGAGAGTTCATGTTGGACAGAAGTCACAAATTAAGTACATCCAGAAACGAACCGAAATGAAAACAAATATGTTGAGGGAGAATGAAATTGATTTCCATTTACTAAAGTAATATTGATAAATTTGAGTAAAATTTTTGTAAAATCCTCTGTAGGTGCCCATATAATAGTATTTTTAGTAGATTCATGGTGTGTTTAGTTTTCAAAAGTCTCTGCTGTGCTTTACAAGCATTCAATTTGTATAGTGTTAAAATAATTGTAATTACAAATAGAATGTACAGCATAGATTTTGGAAAAGTATATACGCCATGAAATCTTCTACAAAACGTTTTATAACATAAGTGGTTCGACCTAAACCCACTCTCCAGTCTCATTTTTATTTAATTTTTTCTTGATGGATCGTTTTGTGACATATATTAGCATCATTGTTATTAATCTATATTAATTTACAATATCTACATGTTCACAAGATCAACGTTCATCTGATAGACAAACTGGTCCACGGGGATAACACATTATTTACATTACATGACAAGACAGGCATACACAAAACACATGCACAATATAAATTTTGCTCAATTATGATAACGTAAATAGGTGTTCTACATATTACAATAGTATACAATATAATGATAATGATGATGTTCAAGAAATATCACTTTGTTACTGTGTATAACTTCTTGCTGCTTAACGGAGATATCAGTAATATTGTTAGATTTAGACGCGATATTAAAAACTAATTCTGCATAAATATATGTTATAGTTCTATCTTAATATACATGTAATTTGAAAAGAAGTTTTAGGTTGAAAATCTTAGTGACTTCTTTAAATGAAATCCACACACAAAAAAATGTTTTCAAATTCATATTATTCTATTTAATCTGCAGTTTGACGTGTGTAGCTATTTTTATTATTATTATTTTTTAAAAATCCCACACGGCTTGAAAACAAAATCCAAGAAAATGGATAATGTTATTTTTGCTAGTTTGTAGTCTACTTTTTGCTTTTTTGTTTTTTTTTGTTTGGTAACGTCCGTTTTGTCATCTATGGGCTAATTTGACGCCCAAGAGGGAGGGGAGCGGATACAAAAAAAAACGGGCGCGATGCCCTACTCTTATTATCGAAAGAGTTTTCTGGTTCTTTTAGATATCAATTGTAAAGCACTTACACATCAGAGCTTGGTTTATAAAGTCTCATCCGAAGGACTTGGTCCGGCGGGGGATCGAACTTGCAACCCCTGACGTCGTAAGCGGGCTACCTCTTGCTACAAAGCACTTTATTGAAGAATTTATATGGTTAAGAGTTTTACATGTACATGAATCATGAAATAGTGTGTATAACTTTGACATCTATAAATTACAGTTATTATGCTTCTGCATCCTTATGCAGGTGTATACGTACTACCGGTACAATCCGAAAAATCCAAATAGCGCTGACGGCACTTCATTGAAATCCTGTGTGTTTACATAGAGAACAGTTAAAACTCCCACGTCAACCGCCAAATCCATCAAAATAGTCTATTATGATTTTTTTTATCTTTGATTAAATTTCTTTTTACAAAAATGGTAGATTGCCCACAGAAGGTTTAACAAATAGAACTACAGAGGAACCCCTCCAAAACGGAACCTTTAGATACCGGAATTCTCTCTAAACCGGACAAAAGTGTTGGTCCCGTTTCCAACAGTGATCACTTTTTTTTATTTTTACCCATTACACCATAAATACGCATTTTTACATCTTTGGTTTACTCTTACACTGAAGAAAATAGTTTACACATTCGAGCAGACGAAAGCTTAAATCAGGTGGAAAGTAAAGTAGAATGCGCATTAAGGCCTATTCTGCTTTACTTTCAATCTGCTTTAAGCGGTCACCTATCTTCCATACTAGAAACAAGCTATTTGGTAATGGGTTAAAACCCATTTAAACTGGAAACCCCTCTAAACCGGATATTTTTTGCTGTACCATTGTTCTAATATGGGCTTACAATACTCAGTTTGTGTTCTTTGGTTGGAAATATTCTCAGAACAACATGCACAATCATTTTGAAATGATTTAAGTGACAATAAACATGCATTATGTAATATTTTATTTACTTGTTACATTGGCTCTTTAATACATTTTTCTGGAACTGCAGTATTAAACGTCTGTCATGAGCGAATTTCACATTCAACATGCTGTTTAAAGTTCCCGAAACAAATCATATAAGTAGGCATTTATATATTTCTACAATTTTCACAAACGTACATCTTTACAGAAAAATTTCAACAAACTCAATACAAAGTTAACCTGGTATTTCTAGGACTCATATTGTTCAGTGATAAACATCTGGTCAGTGCGCAGGGTATCAGTTTCCTGCAGACCAACATTTCACAGCTTGATACCTCATTACCGGGTCATTGGAATTACATGCATTGCTGATAAGCTTGGTTCCATTGGAACCACTGGTCTGGGCTTATATTGCTGACTGTTTAGGTTTTTTGATTTAAGGAGTATAAAATTGAGTGTCAAGCAGTTTGGAACCTGACCAGGTGCCGCGTCACGCGATGCCAGATCTGGATCCAAACCTTTTGCAAGTATCATTGTATTCGGGCTATGGCGGTGAAGGGGCAAGTACAGTCAAACTTATATTGAGTGACCCTTTAACTGAAAGAGCGTGCAAGTAGAGAAAACCAGGTGCGACTGCTACATGTATAGAACGCGGAGTTTTGTCGTACACATATCTTAATAACTCGTAAGATACCGTAAATAGCCCGTAACAACTCGTAACACATCTTAATTCACTCTTAAAAGTGGCATATATCGTAAGAAACCGTAAACTTTTACGGATGTGTGCCCAGTTGTGCCATCCGTAAGAAAATCGTAGAAATTCCGTGTATGTGAAGGCCCCATTATGGAAGAAATTTGAGTCGTGACATTACCATTTCTGAATACATCCTACTGTTGAACGCAAGATGAAAATAAAGAACGCTTTCACTGCCAATGACGGCAAAAGGCGACTTTGCAAACAGGTTGTATTTTGATCAGACGCCGCTAAATCAAAATCCAAACTGTTTGACGATCGTATCGCAATTTCTTCAATAGAAATAGCCCTGCTCTGATTTTAAAAACATTGCAGACGACACTACCAATGCAGACGATATTTTGGCTGTAAGAGGGTTTAATCAGACGATATAACTTGGCTGGGAAAGAGTTAAACCAGCAAACATCTTGATTCAAAACTGTCCAATAGTATTAGACAAAATAAGAAATCATAAATTTATACCAGTGTCTTATCGTGGTAATAAAATACGGGAAGGTGATGCGTAGTAATTAAATCGCGAGGCCAAATGCCGAGTGATTTAATTTCCAACATCTCAATGACTATCCGTGTTTTATTGCACGATAAAGCACTGTTATTTATTTATTATTTCGAATCTAACATTTCAATAAAAGCAGGATAACCACACTTTGCACCAACGCAACGGCGCTACATTTCTTTGTGTACGCATTTTCAAAGCCATATTACGTCACGTTAAGACGTGTTACATCGCGTGAGTGTTTTATTGAGAATTTAAACGCAGATACGTTCCTTCTTTGTTTATATAGAGACGTGTGCGAGTTGTGTTAGAATACATTGTAATTTACGCATTTGTCGCTTAACCCATTACTCTATGTGTACGCAGTTTTGGTTTTTAATTTACTCCTCCGCTGAGGAAAGAAATAGTTCAAATATACACACTCATTAATATGCACCATAAGAACTATTTTCTCTATCCAAACAGACGGTAGCTTAAAGCAGGATTTAGGTAATGCAGAAGGCACCTAAACGCTCATTGTGCTTTACATTCTCCCTGCGTTAACCCTGTCCCCCTCATAGCCTTCAGTGTATTCCTCCGCTGAAGAAAATAGTTTATAAAGTCATGAATATGTATCATAAGGAATATTGTATTTACTCTAGCAGGTGGTAGCTTCAAGCAGGCTGGAAGTAAAGCAGAATACGCCTTAAGGCGCATTTTGCTTTACTTTCAACCTGCTTTAAATAGATACCTATTTTCAAAACTAGAAACAAGCTATAGGGTAATGGGTTAAGTGGTTATCTGTCTTCAAACTAGAAAGACATGCTATGGTGGAATGGATTAATATACGACTTACTGTAAATGTGTTATATGATAACTTTCTGAACGTACATACTGATTTGTCTAGAAATATGGAATGACGGTGATTATGTAGCAAACTTCGAACCTTAATCGTACATATAATTATAGAGGTGGTCCTGGAATATAGTCCTTGATTGAAAACCTTGGTCGCTTGGAAGTTGCCCTGTAATCCATCTGTTATGAAGACTGTAAATAGCAATTGAATATTTCACTGCCAACGACATAAAAAGGCGACTTTGCAAACAGTTTTGGTCCTGTCTGATCAGGATCCAAACTGTTTAACATTCATTTCGTCAGTCGAAAAAGCCCTTAAGCTGACTTTAATAATATTGCTGACGACAGTTCTTATACAGGCGATATATTTGCGGTTAGAGGGTTAAAGCAGACGATAAAACGTGGAAATGAAAGAGTTAGCCATTATCGTGTCGTAATATTGCCTGCTTTTAGAAGTTCGTCTACAAAGTTTGTTTCATTAATATTTTTACATTTTTATGTAAGCAACCAAATGCAAATTTATTACAATGACATGAATAAATTGAAACTTTTATGAAAAAGTAGACGATTTGTTATATTTCAATTTTGAAACAGTATGGGACCTGATCAGACGGCGGGGTTCCGCACCGGATATGTCCCTCAAATTGTTGGGAAAGTTATTTCATTGGGCAAAAATAAGTGTACATGTACATAAAATGTTGTCCTGTATATAATGTAAAGCTAAGTTTTAAAGGAATTTACTTTTTTACAAACGCTTATCTGATTTGATCACTTTTTTGATTAGATTTATAATCAAATAACGTGACACATATATTCTCCGGTTACATACAATACCGTTAATTATATGCCTTCCCGTGATATCGAGCCTTTTCGCGTGTATAAAATATCATACGGTAAGATACAACAGTCTGTATCTTACTCCTTGTCTTTTACCGTTTGTATTTTACTCAGACCTCGTTTTCGATAAACTTCGATTACTCTTTTGTTTTTGATCAGCGTGACGTCATGCATACGTACACACAACTATTTAGCAGTTGATGGTGGATATTGAAGGTATTTATACGTAAACTGTCTTTGTATATTGTGCCACGCCCTGGTTGGTCAACTGTTACTTTGATAACACGGTTATTTATACAACGCTTCTTTATTAGAATCTCACCAGTCAAAAGTGAACCGTTTTAAATCAGATCATACGACGAGCGAAACAAAGTCTGATAAGACTCATATGGATTAAATAATTCATAAACACCCATTAAAACCGAGTCTTTTAAAAAATGATAAAAACGAGGCTTGCCGAGTTTTTATCATTTTCTAAAAGACAAGTTTTATAAATCCAATAAATTACGAACACGAGTGATGTTAGATTCTATTTGTAACATAACCTGGCAATGTTGTTTTTACCATCCCGATACTCTTCTTTTAGCTTATTAGCTTCCTTCTACTGTACATGTAAGGCGATTGATGACGCGTGAAAGGACCACTCAAGTGAGTAAATATGCAAAACGTAGTTCCGATGTCAATACCAAATAATTCAGAATAAATCTAGTGAGCAAACATGTTCCGTCTCTTCCAATCTATAGCCACTCGACTGCCGACAGAAATGTTGTTTGACCCCATATTTGTATACAAATTTTGACAGCGCGTTTGAATACACATTTAGTAAGACAACCTGATTTGCATAGTTAAACCACTAGATCTAGTTATATACATGTATATGTACGAGAAATAAACAATGAGCGTTATTACCGCTCGCACCGTAGGTAATGTTATAAAAACTTGACTGTCGTTAATTGGAATTATTGTTTTATATGTATTTCGTTTTATCTCGTTCATCAGGGTGTTGTACTGCAGTAGAGGGAACACTGTTGTCTTTTTTAAACGAAAAACGAAATACAAAAGCTGTAAATCGGAGGGAAAGGTATATTAACTGTTGATGACTTGTTAGGTATGTTGCAACCAGGTGGTTGCAACACAGTTTGGAGATTGTTCAGACACAAGGCACCCGGTCTCTAAACTGGTTCCAGACCGTTTGCAGTGGACTTAACTGTTTTGGAATAAACACATTTTTTACGAAAGATAAGGATTTGGTTCAATATTAAACTAAAATAATAATTAGTTGTGTATTATTACAGTGCTTTTATGAGTTTGAGCCAACTCATTATAATGGATTAAGCTTCAAAACACGTTTATTTAACTCATTTATCCCCGACACATTTAATGGACAATTACAATTAATTTTTTTTAATTTTTTTTATCTAGTTTGGGTTTACAATGCATGTGTATATTACAATATGACAAACTATGCATACACTGATCAGGGTAAACACGATTCGTACAGAACAAGTATGCTACACAACCATGTCTGATCTGGCTTCAAACTGTTTGCAAACTCGCTTTTTCGGCGTCATTGAGAATTACGACTTTACTACTCGCTAGGGTTGAACGTGTCAAACTGTGCGCACCAATTTGAATTGTCATGAAATTGAAATAAAAAAGATTTATGAAACATGTCAGCAATGTCAACTGGCTCCAAAATGTAATTTCGAGATTTGTTAACAGATATGATTTCAGTTTCCCCTGGTATTCTAGTTAACGATACAAAAACACCTAAAGATATTGCTCATTTCAGCAAATTGGAAGCAGTCAATGGCATTACTGAAATATGAACGCGCTACGGTTTCTCTGAATAATGTATGAATAATTTCTTTAGCCCTTTCACTGCAACTATAACCTTCAATCCCGCGTAACATAGTCGCTTCCACAGGGCTGCCATAAGTTGATTTTGAAAAATCTTAAGATTTTCACATTGTCTATAGTTCAAATGCGATCATTTAAAGCAGGTTGTAAGTAAATCACAATGCGCCAAACGGCTCTCTCTGCTTTACTATCAATCTGCTTTAGGCTACAATCTTCTAGGATAAAAATCGGAATATTTCGAAAACATCCGGGAAAATGGTAGCCCTGTTTCAATATTGTAAACGAAACGCACACGCGTCGTAATAAAACGTAGAATAGTTCAAGTTTTCGGCAAATCGGGCTATTTATATTAATCTAAGTGGCAGGCAGTTTGGAGCCTGATCAGACTCCGGGTTACCCGGCGTCTGATCAGGATCCAACTGTTTGCAATTGAAAAAAAGGTTTTAGCGTAAACGCGTTTATTGGGAAAGGTTCGACTTAAACGATGTTAAAACAATAAAGATAGACAATAGAAACACAATGTCTGGTAATTCGATTTAATTAATTTCGAGATATCGTAGTTTGACTGTAATTTTACAGAAAGAGAGCAATAATTTTAGATTAGTCGCGTGTAACAAAACGTGTCAAGAGAAAATATATTTTTTTAATTTCACGCATGAGATTTATTATAGAAAATATAGTTTATAGTTTCCCCTGTTGAATTACCTTTTTACGAATAGAGCTTAATAGAAAATACCATTTGAAACCCTCAAAAGTCTAATATAATATTTAAGCTTCCATACCGATAAATTGAAATTTGTTACAGTAGAGAATCTGTTATTCTTTCCCGTTTAAACGCAAACGTACGCAAACGCAAAGCACTAACACGTATAGAAAAGAACAACTTTTGGACAATTCTGATAATTCTTGTTTATCTTGGTGGCAAACAGTTTGGAGCCTGATCAGACGCCGGGTTACCCGGCGTCTGATCTGGCTCCAAACTGTTTGCACTGCAAATAATAGTTTTAGCGTAAACGCGTTTATTGGGAAAGAATAACGTTTTCTCCACTGTATATATGTATAGAGGAACCTCGATAGGTTGAGCTTGTTAAAAGACATTATTTGTGTTTTCTTTTGACATGGCAGAGTTATTTTTAAGTTGGAACATTCTAAAATATTAAAAGGGATGATCACCGTACTCGTTGATTTCCGTACGTTCAGCAAGGGATACGGAAAGCTGTATCTATTCTGTGTAATGTACAGAAGAGAATACATTATTATTTCCCGAATAAACGCAAACACAATGCACTAAGCTGTAGAACATTAATTTTATCTTTTTAATCTGGGTGGTAAACAGGTTGGAGCCTGATCAGACGCCGGGTTACCCGGCGTCTGATCTGGCTCCAATCTGTTTGCAATGGACATACTAGTTTTAGCATAAACACGTTTATTGAGAATGAATACCATATCAGTATAATTAGCGCAGCTGTCTCGTGCTGCACGAGGATCATGATTATCTCAAGTTAAAAAGTGTACGGCTATATAGATCCGATGTTACCCTGTTGTATATTTACCATTGGTCGTATTCGAATCAGGGCAACTATCACGTTAGTTGGAATATTTGTCAACAAGTTCTATTCGAATCACGACTTGATGTTTTCCGTTGACAAAATGTTGTCAAACCCTAAAATTGAGCGTTGATTTAGTCACGTGACCACGTTTATACCACGTGATTAGTGTCTCTAGATAAAACAAACATAAATACCCTCTCAATTAATCCATTGGATCCAGATCACATGGCAGTATGTGCGTATATAAAAATTGGGAGCATTACGACTGTTTTAATGGGTGTTTGATTCATTTCCATTCGTCCAGAAGTACAAAGTTTTCGTTGACTTCAATTTCTATTCGAGTCGGGCCAAAATCGTTGACATCAGTAAATCTTCGCGCGTTTGCTCCGCCCACTTTTCGTTGACCACAAACTCGATGATTCGAATACGACCATTATAAACTAGTCTGTTCTAAAAATAACTCTGACAGGTCAGAAAAATCAGACAATGAAAAACATTACTTTGCCTAGTATTGGTGGTTACTCCTAGTCCCGTAAAAGGTTTGAATGAAAGCATGTTGAGCATGATTTAACTGTACATACATTGTATGTGATCATCATTATAACAATCATTACAGTATTAACTCATTATCCCCTGAAACATCCAATGGACAACAATAAAGACTGGTCCCTTTTAGACTATTTAGGTTTGTTCTTTTTTATAATATGCAAAATGACAAACAGTGAAGTCCCTGATTAGAGGACTTCACTGTTTGCTTTAGACAAGTGTACTCTTCACTGGTACACCTTTGATAGATGACGCATATTTGTGTCACTAGGGCTCAATGAGTTAAGTAGTATAAAAGAGTATTGGTATGTTTAATAAAAAATTATACACTGACTGTGTGTATAATTCCGTGGCCTCTCGCATATATATTATACGTGCCCTTTATAAACACATAACCGATAGAGAGTACGCCTGTCCTATGCAAAATGTGTATAAACTGAAACACAGCATGATCATATACAGTATAGAAGACATTATTCTTTCCCTCAAAATGCGTTTACGCTAAAACTAGTATTTCCATTGCAAACTGTTTGGGGCCTGATCAGACGCCGGGTAACCCGGCGTCTGATCAGGCTCCAAACTGCTTGCCACTCAGATTAACATGAATAATCACATCTGTCGATAATTTGTAATATTCTTCGTTTAATTGCGACGCGATGGGGTTTGGTGTGCGTTTAAACGGGAAAGAATAACGTCTTTTCCACTGTAGGAGCCCTCTTATCATGGTCCATTCTGCTTTACATTTTGCTACATGTATACATTATAAAAACTGGAACTAGTCAAGCACTGATCAGATTCGTTTAGAAAATGGAATTAGAAAACACCTATAAAGACGAGTGACGAATAGCTTGAAATCAGATCAGACTACGGCGAGGATGAAAACTACTAAAATCAGTTATTTTTTTCCGCTTTTAATACATGCATTTAGTAATTTAACGCCTCTCCTTCTTTCTCTGTAGTATTCTCCACCAGCCTTTGTACTGAAAGAATTAATGGAATTGAATTTCATCTCACAGAGACGAGTTATCATTAAAGACGTTTGAACAATTTAATGTCGGTCAGCGACAACCATTAGGAATACAGTGGATGAAATGATATTTTTTCGTCGCAGACGGATCTGTTTTCTCACTAGACCTCAACTCTCTGAAACAGCAATCAGGAATTATCAGAAATTTAGGTCAATTACCCCTTGCTTGAAATGCAATACTCTCGTTGGCCAATAGGCCGAATGACCTAGACTGGTGTTCTGTTGTTGTTTTTTCCCCCACATTTATCTTGGAGTTTAAACAACATTGAAAACATTGAGAAACAGTCTAAATTATTGCAGTTACTATGTCATCATTCTAAATTTAGCGTGGATAATCTCTCAATTAAGCATGTGGAAAATTCTGTTAAAAAAAATAAAACAAAATGGACATGTTATTAAGCTTACATGTAAATATTGTTCAAGTTACTAAGATTTATATAATGAAAACTGTACCCCCCAAAAAACATTAACCTGAGACGCTTTACCTTTGTTAAGATAGTTCTTGCTGTAAGTTACCATCTGCTAGAATATAGAACATTTTTCTTAGAAAAACTATTCATTATTGTAAAGATTGGTAGTATTTTCTTCAGTGGCGGAATAATTTAAAGGCGTGAAAAGTGTATCTATGGGCTTAAAGGTTAAATGCAAACAAACGAAAATACATTGCAATGAATTGTAGAAAAGGACATCCTTTTAAAATGTCTAACTATAAATGGTAAACAGTCTTGAGCCTGCTCAGACGCCGGGTTACCCGGCTTCTGCTCTGGCTTCAAACTCTTTGCATTGGAAATAATAGTGCTAGTGTAAATGCGTTTACTGGGAAAGAATAAGGATCCAAACTGTTTGACAGTGAGTCGAATAGATATTTCGTCAGTTAAAACAGCCCTAATCATGACTTTAAAAATATTTAACGACACTACCTACATGTATGCAGACGATATTTTGATGGTAAGAAGATTAAAACAGACGATAAAACTTGATAGGGACGTAGGTAAAAGAAAAAATAAGCATACGCAATGTATTAAAACGTAGAAAGTGGCAATTTATTGAAAATGTTGACGTTTTTTCAAATCTAAGTGACATACATTTTAGGGCCGAATCAGACGCCTGGTAATTTTGATCTGGCTAAAAACTGTTTGCCATCATCACCATTGTTTTAGCATTAACGCATTCATTAGGGGAAAAATAACGTATTCTCTACTGTAAGAATGGCTATTACAGTGGAGAATCTGTTATTCTTTCCCAGTAAACGCGTTTACGCTAAAACTATTATTTGCAGTGCAAACAGTTTGGAGCCAGATCAGACGCCGGGTTACCCGGCGTCTGATCAGCCTCCAAACTGTTTGCCACCAAACTAAACAAGAATTGTCAGAATTGTCCAAAAATTGTTCTTTTCTACGTTTTAGTGTTTTGCGTTTGCGTACGTTTGCGTTTAAACGGGAAAGAATAACAGATTCTCCACTGTACTTGCATAGAGGAACATGTTCTGTTTACCAGGTTCATGTACAGTGCTTCCTCTTTACAACGACACCCAATGTGAGATACAGATTGTGTGTGTTGTTTGGAGGGAGTCGTTATAGAGAGGGAAAATGAAGACTTGGCTTACATTTGCAAAACAGCTCGAATCCAGATCAGAAGCCGCGAACTGCGGCAACGTTCGTTGTAAGGAATGAGTCGTTGCTGGGAGGGCCGTTGTAGAGAGGGAACACTGTACATATAATAGTTAGTGTTTTATCTATAAAATTTTTGCAACAAATAACTAGGCTATTATTAGAATATAATTTCTCACGTCTTTCAGCCTTCCTGTTCGTTTAAAAACAAATGCTTTTTAAAAACTGGACGTATCTTATTTATTCTTGTAAATTACATGTCGTTTCCGTCTCCGGTATTAATCGTCCCATGGCATATCGTGTTTCAATAAAAATGACAAAAAATCCGAGTACATCTTTCATATTTAAACAAAAATAGAACACAATTCAATTATATAAAGAAACCAAAAGTGGTATTGTACAATATTGGCAGCTGATAAACGTTCACTGCCAACATCGCCAAATGAAAACTTTGCAAACAGTTTGGATCCTAATCAGACGTCGTGTACGCGGTGTCTGATCAGGATCCAAACTATTTGATACTCGTATCGACATTTCGTCAGTCAAAGCAGCTTTAAATCTGACTTTAAAAATATTGGAGACGACACTACTAATGCAGACAATACAGTGGAGAATCTGTTATTCTTTCCCGTTTAAACGCAAACGTACGCAAACGCAAAACACTAAAACGTAGAAAAGAACAACTTTTGGACAATTCTGATATTTCATGTTTATCTTGGTGGCAAACAGTTTGGAGCCTGATCAGACGCCGGGTTACCCGGCGTCTGATCTGGCTCCAAACTGTTTGCACTGCAAATAATAGTTTTAGCGTAAACGCGTTTATTGGGAAAGAATAACAGATTCTCCACTGTATTATGGCGGTAAGAGGTTTAAAGCAGACAATCTAATTTGGCAGTGAAAGAGTTAAAACTTGAAAAGCAATCTGTTTATTACGACCCCTAAAACTGAGGCTAATTGATTGTATAAAAGTCAGGTGACAGCTTAAAGATATGTATTTTGCTGTCACATTGCCTTAAGCAGTAACCAGTCAGTAAATGTAACACAATCTATTGAACGCAACAGCGTGGTCGTAAAGGAGAGGTTTTACTGTAATACTATCATTATGCAAACATTTTGAAGCAGACGACAAATTTGAAGCATGCGATATCAGTAAAGGGTCTTACCACAGAAATATTAGGTAACAGTTAAAATTATAGTTGAAATAGCAATTAGAGCGATCTGGTCTATTTGGATTTCTAATTGGCAAAAGGCCCAGCAATGAAACACATGAAGAGTATTTCATCTTTGAATTTCGATATTCTTAGAAAGGTATCAGATTTAAAGCTTGAACACTTCAAGCATACGTCTGGCTTTTAACAGAATGTCAACCACAGCATGTAAAAGAAATTGGAATTAATTTTAATTTCAGCCATCGTCTACGCAGAATATAAATTATTCGTTGTTTGTCAAGGTACTTTAAATTAGTTGAATGTTTCTATTTACTTTTGCTTAACGTAATTACAGTCGACTTGTATCATAAAATCAGGGGTGCAGTTGAAAAGACGTTATTCTTTCCCGTTTAAACGCAATCGAATCGCAAACACAGTGCTATGAAAATGTTGTGCCAATTTATTTATTTTAGCCTAAGGCAAACGATTATACCGCATCTGATTTGGCTCAAAAACGTTTGGTATGGTATAATAGTTTAACCTATTTGTCCCCACGATCCTATATATGGGACATGGGCAAACAGTGCAGACGCTGATCAGACGCCGCATAATGCGGCGTCTGATCAGAGTATACACAGTTTGCTGATAGGAATTTCAATAAAAAACAAAATGAAAATGCAAATTTTGACCCGGCATCCCTTTGATAAATAATGGACTCATCCAATATATTAAACATGGAATAATGTTAAGCGTAAACACGTTTATTTTAAGAAATCCCCTTCTTCTCCACTGTCAGTCCTCTGCAAAACAGTTAACAGTCTCATCAGCTCATATTTGAGTATTACGTCAATAGTTTTATCAAAAATAGAAAGAAAATACCTTTGTCAATCTATTTATCTTTATAACATTGTATTCCGTTTCTGTTATTTGCGAAATAAGTATATTGTTGAACGTGAATATAGTATTCCCGTCCTACAACGGCCCTCCCAACAACGACTCCATCCTTACAACGACACTTGTCGCAGTTCCCTAAACAAGACATTTATGTCGCTTTCACTGCTGCAAAACCGTCTGCTTAAAGTTGTCGTCTGCTGTTTTTCTCAAAGTTATTTATTGGTGGATATTTTGATAGAATAAATATAATAAAGAGTGACAAACTGCTTGACTCCAGATCAGACGCCGCGTTACGCGGCGTCTGATCTGGAGTCAAGCTGTTTGCAAATGTAAGCCAAGTCTTAAATTTCCCTCCCTACAACGACTCCCTCCGAACAACGCACACAATTTTTGTCTCCCAGTGGGTGTCGTTGCAGAGAGGGAGCGCTGTATTGTCAAATAGCCAATGAAACACGATATGTCTGGAGATGGTTAAATCCGGTTTAGGAAATGACAAGTAATTTGCAATGACATTTGATAAACAATTACGTATAAATCATTCCGTTTTTAACCATCGTTTCAGCAGTAAACAGGAAGTCTGAAAGACATGGGTAATACTTTTCTAGTCAAGTTATTGAAATGGTATGCCTCCGGATTTTAATCAGTACCACTTGTTTGCAATGGTTATGGCGTTTGCTTTGCAGACATCGAGAGTACCATAAAACTCATTTATATATATTTTTGGATGAACCAAAATACAGACATATCATACGTTATCGTCATATGGCAGATGCATTTACGAGTCAGACTAAATTGTAACAATTAATACGTATTGAGTCAGACTAAATACAGTCAATTGGCAGGCCAATGCAAATACAGCGCCCCCTCTCTTTAAAGACACTCACTGGAAGACAAAACGTATGTGCGTTGTTCGGAGAGAGTCGTTATAGGGAGGGACATTGGCTACATTTGCAAACAGCTTGAATCTAGATCAGACGCCGCGTGATCTGGATTCAAGCTATTTGTCACTCGTTATTAAGTTGAGTTTCTTGTCAAAATGTCCATTATGTAATTTGAGAAAAACAGCAGACCTCAATTTTAAGCAGATCATATTACAGCAGTTAAAGCGTTAGACATAATTGTTCCGTTTGGGGGAATTGTGGTTTATGTCGTTGTAAGGAGGGAGTCGTTGTTTGGATGGCCGTTGTAGTGAGGGAACACTGTACTGCAAAACGTTGTATATGTTTCTTTTAGCTGACACATTTAAATCGTGTTTGGTTTTGTTTCTTAACACTTCCACTGCCAAGACCGACATTGCAAAGAATTGTAAACAGTTTATGTACCACGGCATCTGACCAGGATCAAAACTGTTCAATAATCATATCAATGTTTCTTAACCCTTTTCCTCATAGAAGTGCTTTTTAGCGCATTCAGATGATTCATTCGCTGAAGAAAATAGTTCCAATTTATACAGTCATGATTATGTACCATAAGAAATAGTTTCTGTATTCTTGTATATATATATGGTAGCTTAAAAAAGGCTGAAAGTAAAGCAGAATGCGCCTAAAGGCGCATTCTGCTTTACTTACAACCTGCTTTATGTGATCACCTATCTTCAAAGTTAGAAACGGGCTATAGGGTAAAGGGTTAAAGCAAGAAAACGCAATACGTAATCCAACCATTACGAATACAAGTTACAACACCAAACACAATGTCGTATTAAACAAAAAACTACTCATTCTCATGGTTTTCGCTGATAGTAATGTTTACCCTGTCGGAAATGTATATAACCCTTTTGTTCAAGCCCCTCCCCCGACCGACAAAAACATTGTATTTTGTATTCCCCATCGCTTTATTACTTTATAAATCTTTTTCATTAGCCCCTCCTTCTTAGAAGAGTATAACGTGTAATGATACAACATAAAACAAAAACGAAGTACAGTGCTCCCTCCCTACAACGGCCCTCCTTACAACGACTCCCTCCTTACAACGACTCTCACCGATATTCCCCAAACAAGACAATTGTGTTTTACCTTTTAACTGCTGCAATATCGTCTGCTTAAAATTGTCGTCAGCTGTTTTCTAAAAATTACATATTTTACTATTTCAGAGTAAAACACTTAATTACGAGTGACAAACAGCGTGACGCGGCGCCTGATCTGGATTCAAGCTGTTTGCAAATGTAAGAAAAGTTCCCTCCCTATAACGACTCCCTCCGAACAAAGAACACATGTCTTGTCTCCCGTTGGGTGTCATTATAGAGAGGGATCGTTGTATGTGTGCGGATTGCTAATGTTTTTTATGTTCAATAGTTTGTCATCGGCGAGAATAGGTGTAAATGTGTCGGAGATAAACTTCTCTCTACGTCTTATACAGTTAACAAAACGCAGTCTATAAATACGAATACTGGGTTCATTTTGTTGTATATATATATCCATAATTTGGAAGGAAGTATATACAGTAAAACCTCTCTATTACGACCACTAAATTATGTTAATTATTAGGGTGTTTACGGTAGGTGACCGCTTAAAACAAGGTGACAGTTAAACAGAAAGCTCCTGTAGGAGCTTTCTGTTTCACTGTCACCTTGCTTTAAGCTGTCACCTGTCTATTAAACAATTAATTAGCCTTCGTTTTAGTGGTCGTAATAGCGAGGTTTTACTGTATGTTTAAAATAAAATAAATGTGAGAAGACATTCCTTTCTTTGTAATAATAGGATAGCTGCAGGTTCCAATTTATTGTGAAAACGTTCTTGATACCATGGGAAATATTAGTTTCAAGCACACAGGAAAGGCGATCAATCAAAACATGGCATTTTTCTTAGCAAAATGACACTACTGTTTGGGTACTAAGATGTTTATTGGGAATGTACAACGCCATCTCTCATGTATGTACACCGGGAGAAATATCTTTAAGCCCTTCACTGCCATGACGTCATCAACTTTAAACAATTGTCGTCTGCTTCTATTTCTAAAAAACAATTTTTAGGTATTTTGAATAAAAATAAATATTGAAACGAGTGTCAAACAATTTGGATCCTGATCAGACGCCGCGATACGCGGCGTCTGATTAGGATCCAAACTGTTTGCAAATTACTACTGAACTCGGGGTAAGGCAGTGAAGGGAGTTTAGGGCACTTTATATTGTTACAAATATCAGAAAGCTCTCATTTTATTCAGTCTCTACTCATTATGATCATTCGATATACTGTGGTTATGATCTGCCTTTTTATAGTCGAACTTCGATAAGTCGACTCATTTAACCCACTTAAGTCATATAGTGTCTGCCGTACTGATATATTTGACAAGTCATTTTTTTTATCTGAGGGGTGCCTGGTCTAAACTTACATTTTCTTTTTATTTCTGTTTAAAATCCAATAAGCAATTAGAGTAGACTTTGACCAGACGCCGCATTATGCAGGGTCTGATAAGAGAATACACTATTTCCCTATGTCCTGTATAAAGGACCGTGGTCACAAATGGGTTAGGCTGAACTTACATACAGTCCACTTGTTGAATTTTGATAGTTGTTGTAAAGATGGAATTATGTTGGGGGGATCATCGTAGGGAGGGAAAACAGTAAGTGATATGAAATACGTCAGTACTACAGATTCATATAACGCCATTAACATAATCAGTATCGGCAAGGACGTATATTGTGTTATTCTTCAAATAGACGAGCGGCTCTATTAACAACGGACCAGCTTTCCACTAGAGTACATTGCCTGTTGTATTTAGACATACAGTGCTTCCTCTCTACAATAACACCCGGTGAGAGACAAATATAGTGTGTGTTGTTCGGAAGGAATTGTTAAAAAGAGGGAAAATTAATAACCTTAGAGAGCTGATCACGATTTGGCTTACATTTGCAAACAGCTTGAATCCAATCCTGACCTGACGCAGCGTAAGAATCGTCGTTTGGAGGGCCATTCAGGGAAGGGGGCACTGTTCTTTTATTACTTCCTCTCATTTGTACGAATACTGTTGACAGAAAAAACAAGAAACCACCAGGCTATAAAACAAATTGTTGTTCTATTAACAAAGAAAAATCATGTTGACGACAACACGTTTTCTGCTACTAACTTTTTTAAACAAACCGTGATCAAGTTATCGGGATATTTTACCCCTTCACCGCTTCATTGTCGTCTGCTGCAAATGTGTTGTCTGCAATGTCGTTTCAAAATTAAAAAATAAGGCAGTATAACTGAAGAAATTTTAAATCCAGTTAAACAGTTTGGATTCTGGTCCGACGCCGCGTTACGCGGCGTCTGATCAGGATCCAAACTGTTTGCAAACGCGCTTTAAAGCTTCATTGAGAGCGAAAGGGTTAAGACACACTCAATAAGAATCAATCTTAAATTGAGTGGCTTTTTGTGCAAGCAAAAATATTGTAAATCTAGAACCAGTCCTCTGTTACAATATGATCAGATTCTAATTTTTCGATTTTAAAGAGACTAAAAACAAGCTGTATGGCATAAAATGCAAATATATGTCAAACGCATATCTAAACATATAAAATCTTGTTTTACGATAAGACATTCTGTTAAAACGCATTTCAAAGACAATTAATATTTAGTTCAAGTGGGATTCAAACACGGGCCGCGGGGTCTGACAATAAAAGCATTAGCCATCTTAATCGCAGGGCTTACAAGCCATTCATTTATCACTTGATGATTGAACATACTTTACTATCTACAGTGAGGCAGAAGACGGTGTTCTTTCTTTTTATTGCATGTGTGTACGTAAACACACGATGGAAATTGAGTTTATTCCGTCTTAAAGCCTAATTAATAGAAACGGCAATGGAAAATATCTCAATAAAATAAGATTCGGTAATTTTTCTAGAGGAGGAATTTTAGACTGATAATATTTTTTTAATGACATGCACGATAATGTGAGTATTTCCTGCGTTTTTGACAAAAACCTCCTGTGGTTTTTAGCCCTTAAATGATTGAACACCAATTAAACCCCATCAGTATAACAAAAATATCATCCAGTTCTATTGAAATTACATAAATATATGCATCAAAACATTGTTCGGGAATGTTAAAAGCTGGGTCCCGTTTCATAAAGCTTCATACGACACATGTTGTCGTAAGTCTGATTATAAAACAGTGTGGTAATACCACGTGACTTTGACGTCATAAAAGCTACCATGTCCAGACGTATTTTGCCTCGATTGAACTTTTGAAAGAGCTGTAAGTATTTTATTTGCCACGCAAATCTGACGAGACCCGGCCAATTCGAACGAGAAAGTAGTAAGCTTTGATCGTGTCCACCTTTATCGCGGATTAAATACGGTGTTTTTGCTAGATCGGTGGAAAACTGGCTGGAGAGCACGCAAGACGAAGGGCTACTGTGTTCAGCGAAACCAATTTCTCGGTAACATTCTAGGTTTGCGTATCTCTAAAAGAACATTGTCAGCAAAATGTGCTGTTAAATGGAGAAATAATCGACTTGTATGCTACTGGTTCTGAAAAACGCAATGGAAATAGGGAAAATCAGAGATATACGGGAAAGCTACTTTGTGAAGTAAAATTGAGCAAGGCTACATTGGGAAGCGGATTCGATAGTCAAAGTAAGTAAATATTGATAATGCCTATTAAAATATTGTTTTTGGCTCCTTAATTATTATCAATACTTTAGTACCTACAAAAAGATCGTGGACAAAAACAGTTAGCTGGATACACAATTGTATATATTGAACGCAAGGCCAATGTAAAAATATGAATTGAGAATCAGACCACGAGAAATGCGTGGCCTGATCATCGATCCAAACTATTTTAAACTCGCATAGCCCGCCTGGTTACGTGACGCATATTTGAATTACCGAATGTGATATATTGGACAATATACTGCGGTAGAACATCGATTTTTTCGGTTTTACCATGAAATGTTGACATGTCACCAATCTTGACTAATAGATTGGCATAACTCAAGAAATGCCTCAATACATCATTTACCATTATATTTTATAACGTCATATCACAACCGTGGTATATCGCAAAATATACCACGGTCAGATTGCTCTGTTTTTATGGTGACGAAAGAACGTGTCAAGATATAATTGATAATACTGTCAATTTTCCTTTTGCTCATGCAATGTAACAATATCTTAATTTCTACATATATAACGTCATGTGTGAAATGGTGGCTTATTGAGGGACAACTATCGTAATCCCTGATTAGACGACAAGCGTAAGGCGCTGCGTTTTATCAGGGTTTTAGAATTTTGTCGCTCATGAGCATATACAGCTCCCTGTGCAGTGTTAAACATAAATACCATCATAAACGTGTGAACATAGCTGACCTAGGATGACACTGTGTGTTCGGCAATATGCCACCTTTTCCCATTATGATGTCAGATATTAAAAACATGATAAAAACTTAACGCATGTTTGTTTTATTTTCAGAATAATGAGAGCTCTAACCTGCGTACGAAAGACGCTGAATACAGAGAAAAAGCGGAGAGAACGGAAACGGTCCGACGTCATGTATAGGCCTCAACAAAGGCATAGTATGTTAAAATAGACATCTGTGATAATGCCACACATGATACGACCGGAAAATCACAAGACAAGCCACAAACTCTTAGGTTCAAGAGCCCCCTTAAGAGAATGAAAATTACCATGAACAAAAGTTATTTAACAACGCCTTCAAAATCACCACAGAAATATCGTAGAGCCTTTTATATTAGAACAAGACCAGAACAAAGAAAACATCCAAACGCTCAACCATGATGCCAGTGACAGCTGCAATGCTGTGATCAATGACTTGCTCGGTGGTTTTCCTATCTCCGAAGGTGACGAAATGCAACAGGACATTGCTCAAGTGATTGACTTGGTTCCATCGGTCATGGAAAATCTATCAAAAGAGGGTCACGCCAAGAACATGCTTCAATTGTTGAAAATGACAAATGATGACAAATTTCCACTGCATGGTTAGAAGTGGTAACGTGGTTTGGATGAGAATGCAACCGAAATGAGATACTCTGAAAGCACTAAGAAGTTTTGGTAATTAGGGTAATAGGCTGTTCGGCGGGCGACGATAGAGCAAGGGAGGTTACTCTGTACAAACAGTATTACTCATATTTATATCTGATATAGACCACACTGTGACGCATTAAAACAAACAGGTGCCTTGTTGATATTTTTTAATTCATTTATGACATAAAATTCTCAGTTGAGTTAGTTCAGGAATTACGTTCACAGAGGGCTGCACTAGTACACATCCAATGCAAAGAAATCAAATCGCCACCATGAAAACAGAGCAATCTGACCTTGGGATATTTTGCGAGCTCGTATCACGGTTGTGTTATGACGTTATAAAGTATACAGAGGATATTAAATGAGTGTGTTTGCAGAAGAAATTTATTGAACGAGTTGCATAAAACGATATGTTGCGAGCATTGGCGAGCAACATATCGTTTTATCCAACGAGTTCAATAAATTTAATACTGAAAAGACTGAAAACACACAAATTTAATGTTCTGTTTATCACATAAACACCAAGTGACAAGAAAACCCTGACGGTCTTACTTTCATTTTTTCCCTCGGATCTTAGGTAAACGATTCGTTATAGGTGTAATTCGGTTTCATTCATCAACATCTATCAATCCAAAAAATAAAGAAAAACAACATCAATGTGTTGTGAAAAGAGTTCTCTTGTGCCATATTCAAATAACAAATTCATATCGAATCTAAAATTGTTCTAATTTACTTAAAATGATCAAATGACATTCAGAATCTAGTTTTGTTTTCAAAATTACGTCGTTATTGTAACGTGACGTAATTATTATTGTAAGGTCTAAATTTGAAAAATAGTCCGAATCACTGTTAATTATAGAACTCTAAGTAGCCTGGATTTGCAGCCTAAATCTGCGGGACTGTTTGGGATAATGTGTTTGGGACACTTGGAAATGTTTTAAATCCCTAGTGGTGATCTCATTTTAATTTCAGTTAAAGTAAGTATTTGAATAGTAATCAAGGGGACAAAAGCAATAGTTAACAAGAGTTGTCAGAGAGACAACAAAGCTCGCCATCGGCACATTTTGAAACTTAAAAGCACACTCAAGGTCACCGAGTTCAACCTTTTTGCCTGCATGGAAAGGTCTTGTCCATATACACATGAAAATCAAATACATGTATGAAGTTACACCTCAGGGGACATAGGAAATATATGCATTTTTCGAAACCTAAACACAGATTTCGAAACCTTAACCCTGGATCTAAGTTCAAGGTCAAGGTCACAGGGGTCCAAATTTTTCTGTGCATGGAAAGGACACATACCAACTATGAAAGCAACCCTCAAGGGACATAGAAGTTATAGGCATTTTTCGAAACCTAAACACAGATTTCGAAACCTAAACGCGGGCCCTAAGTTCAAGGTCAAGGTCACAGGGGTCCAAATTTTTCTGTGCATGGAAAGGTCTTGTCCATATACACACACATACCAACTATGAAAGCAATACCTCAAGGGACATAGAAGTTATAGGAATTTTTCGAAACCTAAACACAGATTTCGAACCTAAACGCAGGCCTTAAGTTCAAGATCAAGGTCACAGGGGTCCAAATGTTTCTGTGCATAGATAGGTCTTGTCCATATACACACACATACCAACTATGAAAGCAATACCTAAAGGGACATAGAAGTTATAGGCATTTTTCGAAACCTAAACAAAGATTTCGAAACCTAAACGCAGGCCTTAAGTTCAAGGTCAAGGTCACAGGGGTCAAAAAATGTATTTGCATGGAAAGGTCTTGTCCATATACACACACATACCAACTATGAAAGCAATACCTCAAGGGACATAGATGTTATAGGCATTTTTCGAAACCTAAACACAGATTTCGAAACCTAAACGCGGGCCCTAAGTTCAAGGTCAATGTCACAGGGGTCCAAATTTTTCTGTGCATGGAAAGGTCTTGTCCATATACACACACATACCAACTATGAAAGCAATACCTCAAGGGACATAGAAGTTATAGACATTTTTCGAAACCTAAACACAGATTTCGAAACCTAAACGCGGGCCCTAAGTTCAAGGTCAAGGTCACAGGGGTCCAAATTTTTCTGTGCGTGGAAAAGTCTTGTCCATATACACACACATAGCAACTATGAAAGCAATACCTCAAGGGACATAGAAGTTATAGGCATTTTTCGAAACCTAAACAAAGATTTCGAAACCTAAACGCAGGCCTTAAGTTCAAGGTCAAGGTCACACGGGTAAAAAAATGTATGTGCATGGAAAGGTCTTGTCCATATACACACACATACCAACTATGAAAGCAATACCTCAAGGGACATAGAAGTTAAAGACATTTTCTTAAAATTATTTTACGCCGTTCACGACGACGCCGACGACAACGACGACGACGACGACGACTACACCGGGGGTATTGCAATAGCTCGTCATGTACTTCGTACAGGCGAGCTAAAAAGGCATAGTCGTTCGATAATTAATTTGACCATCGAATCCGCTTCCCATTGTAGCCTTGTTCGATTTTATCTTCCCGAAGTAGCTGTCCCGTATATCTCTGATTTTCCCGATTTCCATTGCGTTTTCCAGAACCAGTTGCATACAATTCGATTATTTCTCCAATTAACAGCTAATTTTGCTTGCAATGTACCTTTAGAAATAAGCAAACCTAGAATTTTACCGAGAAATTGGTTTCGCTGAACACAGTAGCCCTTCGTATTGCGTCCTCTCCAGCCAGTTTTCCACCGATATAGCAAAAACACCGTATTGAATCCGCGATAAAGGTGGATCCGATCAAAGCTTACTACTTTCTCGTTCGAATTGGCCGGGTCTCGTCACATTGGCATGGCAAATAAAATACTTACAGCTTTTTCAAAAGTTCAATCGAGACAAAATACGTCTGGACATGGTAGCTTTTATGACGTCAAAGTCACGTGGTATTGCCACACTGTAAAAGTCTTAATTATTATTTATTTCTCCATATTCTCCATCTAATCCTTTATTATGACATCTCTTCGGAATTGTCATGAAAAGACGATTCTAAAGAGATGTCATACGATTAGATAGCCAAAAAGAAATTAAATATATTTTAAAGTTTTGACTTACGACCGTCTTTGTCGTACAAAGTTTTATGAAACGGGTCTCAGGACATTAATTCTAAATAGGGTTACAAGTTTAACAATTCTTTAACACATTCAACTTAGCGACGAATATACTCGTCAGTCACAAACAATGTACTTGTAAGGAATACCCTTTTCCCATGCAAACAGTGTAGACCCAGATCAGAGGGCTCCCTTATCTTATCAGGGTCTACATTGTTTGTCATTTTAAAATATATTCTTAAAATCAACCCTACAAAGTCAATTATGGACTAGATATATTTGAAATTGGAATTTTCCATTAAAAGTTTCAGGGGTGAATGAATTTAGAGTTATTAAAGTTTAAATTTGTAATTGGAACACAATGTCAAAACGTAATTATGTCCTAATTAGCGCTTTTGCCATAAGACACTGAGGCATTTGAAAAAGGTTTTTAGCCAGATTTAACGCCGATAATTCTGATAAGGCCGTTTGTTGTGCTGTGTTTGCCCTTTTGTATCAAATAAACTATATACATTCTACTTGAAACACTTAAAGTATTCATTTTATTGTAATGTGATTACATGTACGTTGCAATTCGTCGAAACAGGACAGCATAATGTCTTTTCAACAGTAAGGTAGAAATAAATCATTCAAAACGAATTACTGGGTAGCAGAATGCCACAAGAAAAGAATGAAACTTTGTAGGCTTTTTGCTAATTACGAAAGTGAATTCCGGATGGAGATTCTGTCAACAGCGTTTACGAGTTAGTAAAGTATAACAAGGCCTATTAGAGCAAAACATGCCAGCTGTTTTATAAACTGATTAACTGAAAGCTACCTTTCTTACCAAATTAAACATTTTAGTAGACAGTTTAAGACAGCCACCACCTAAATGACATTTGTCTCAGTACTACAGTTAACCTTTTCTATTAAGACTACTTAATTGTGTTCATCATTATGTGCTAACGACAGGTGACTGCTAAACCCTTTACCTTATAGAAGCGCCTTTTAGCGCATTCCGTTTAATCCTCCGCGGAAGTAACTAATTCCAATATATACAGTCATGAATACGTATCAGAAGGAATATTTCTTAATTCGAGCAGGTTGTACCTTAAGCCAGGCTGAAGGTAAAGCAGAATGCGCCTTAGGGCGCATTCTGCTTTACTATCAACCTGCTTTAAAAGTAGTCGCCTATTTTGAAAACTAGAAACAGGGTTAAGGGTTAAAGCAATGATGCAGTAAGAGTCTAAGACAGAAATCACCGTTAGAGTTTTACTGTTTTCTGTCCCATTGTTTTAGGCTGGCACTTGGCTTTTTTACAATCGATCTAACGTTCATTCCAGTGGTCGTAACAGACATGTTTTATTGTACCATTAATTCTATCAACACTAAATAACTCTTGTGGGTTATTATGTTCCCTTTTGGATCTTTTTAGTACTAAAACATGAACCCTTCTCCTGGGAATTCTAGGTAGTTTAATAAAAACTTGTCTGTATTACATAACTGTGAAGATCCATATTAGAGGGCTCCTAAAGGAGCCCTCTGATCTGGGTTTACACTGTATGTAAATGTTATGGATATATTTTAAACAGCTCTATGGTGATGGAGGAATTAATCATGTGGGTGGTTTTTAAATGGCATGTGTTTAAAAATTATTTTCTCTCATAAATTAAAAAAGAACCTCTGATGTTTCATTTGTTTTCAGAGTTCTGCGATAGTCGAGATGGTTTCTTGAAATAACGTGTGTGTGTCATGATACCCATGCGCTCCTTTAGAGTATGTCGGCTAATAAAATGTTGAATATGCCGCCCGTTTCTGCATTGTGTTTAATTTAGTGACAAAATGAAATAACAATTCTTATAATCTTAGTATTTTCATTGAAATCATTTCAAGTAAAATGCATTTACTTTATTGTAAACGTAGTTATTTGTCTTGTCTCACTTTGTCAGAACATTCATATGATTTCATGTGAAGCGCTTTTTAACGAACAACTCCTGTGTGAAAAGAGCGCTATATAATCTGGTATGATAATAATAATAATAATAATAATAATAACAATTATAATAATAGTTAAAATAATAATAATTATAATAATGATAATAATAAAAATATCGTAAACAATAAATATTTACTCTTATAATTTAGCTGACGGGCCTAATACCATTGTCAATGCATCAATTACAACGTTACGCAATTATTTGTAATAGGTTTTATACTTTCTCTCTAAATTATATCATCATGCTTAAGCCAGTTCAGTGCAATAATGTTATCTACAGTCGAACTTCGATATCTCGAACTCGCTTAACTCGAACAATCCGACAATTCCACACATTGACTGCATTATTTCAAGCTCGGTTAGGTCGAACATACCCATATTTAAAGGTTAAAACATGGCTAAGCCACGTTTTAACTTTGAAATACGGATATGAACGATTTTATCGAGTTCGAGATACCGAAGTTCGACTGTACTTTAATAATTTGGTCTGGAGTTTTGACTCAAAGCTAAATTTAAGACACGGTGATTAGAAATGGATGTTTACAGTTTGGATCCTGATAAACCCGCGAGCAACACGGTCTCTGTTTAATATACAATTTGCAAAGTCGATGGTTATAACGTACCGACAAGAAACATTACATTTAGGTTTATGTACATTCTTATTATTTGTATCACTGGTAAAACATATCAAATATTTTACTTGCATGTATTAGAGTTATTCAAAACAGCAATGCACATTAGTTGATTTGATATACGTGTAGAATTTGTGATGTAACCAATTGTTGCTTAATGTTCTAATAAAATAGACATAGGCAAACAGTGTAGTCTGATCAGAATCTACACTATTCTCTGAAAGTTATTATTAAAGTACTTATTAAATAGAACGAGCATGAACATTTAGACCACCCATTCATTTTATAAAAACGGAGTTATCCAGTATATAAACATGGAAGAATCCACTTGGCGCAACTGGGTTAACAGTACCTAGTATACCTTACAACAATGACTTTTCATGCGTGAACCCAGTCAAGACTCACTGATAGTGTTTTAAACAATATGTCCTTGCTGGAAGAAACCACAGTGATCTAAACAACTGCAACATATTAACATACAGCAGAAAAAATCATATACAGTAGCAAACAGTGCAGACATTGATTGGACAATACGTTTCGCGGCGGCTCTTCAAGGTCCTCACTGTTTGTCAATATCCCCTTTAAGAGACACTAGGCTTAAATCGGTTAATTCGAACAGCTCATATAATAAACCTCTTGTCGTCTTTGGCGTTGAAAAGGTTAAACTATGGTATGTTTTGGCTTGGTTTAAAATGACTATATAAATGTACGTTGCCGTAGATATTGCATTGTTTACAAGTTGTCCAAATTAATAGACACACTATGACAGTAATATTGCCATTTAGCTTTGTCGTTCATGAATACGTTTTCCGGATTGAGCCATGGGCAGACCGGAATCACACGATCGGAACTTCCTGAACGGAAATTGCTGCTGTGACATTAATTAACGGTTTCAGGGTAAATGTTTCATGTGGAA
Source organism: Gari tellinella (assembly GCA_922989275.2). Taxonomy (NCBI): domain Eukaryota; kingdom Metazoa; phylum Mollusca; class Bivalvia; order Cardiida; family Psammobiidae; genus Gari; species Gari tellinella. Next base: position 39,966,270 of record OV277869.1, on the reverse strand, counting down.
GACAACAAATGTCTGCATTGTTTTCAAATTAAGAATGATAGTATTTCTGGCTGGAAGTACTGACATATTTACTGTAAAATATTCGTTTAACAGTGACTTGCTAGCCTCAAGAAGCTGTTTGTATGAAAGCAAGTATTTGCGTTTAGAATTGTTTTAAAAAAAACATACAAAATTGCTTGCTATTGATCGGTTCTTCTGCCTAATGAATTAAACATCTGGACATCGAGCTATGACATAATATCCTAAAGATACAAACTATCACTTCTCTCAGACCGACCAGGCTCCGAGGTTATAGAGCTTTTGACTTGAGTCTAAACTCGTTTCACAGCATTTGATTGGTCAGATTTTAGCCTAGGCTCAAATCTGACCAATCAAATGCCTGGGAACCCATTCAGGCTCAACTAAATCGCGGTATAACCTCGGAGCCAGGAACATGTATATCATTAGGCTAACGACATCCTGTCGAACATTAGACTAAAACAACACTTGAAATTAAGCCATTCAACCCTGCTCAAAATTTACGTCAGCTGTTTTTCTCAAAGTTACGCGGAATTTGATCTGGATTCAAGCTGTTTGTAAATGTAAGCCAATTTCCAAACCATTATCGACTCCCTCCGAAAACCGCACACAGTTTTTGTCTCCCACTAGGTGTTGTTGTAGAGAGGGAGCGCTGTATTCCATTGACCTTAATTCATTTGCGCCTAATGGATTCTCCATATACCGGATTAGTCCATTTTTATTTAAGGGATGTCTGGTGTAAAAAGGATTTTTTCGTTTTGTTTTAAAATCAAAATCCTATCAGAAAACAGTGTTAACAGACGCCCTTATATGGTATCATGGGCAAACTAGGTTTTAATTCTATACACTAAGACAATAACCGTTGAAAAAATAATATTGTAAAAAGTTTAAACAGCACTAATATAATGCTTGTTTATTTACTATGATTGACCTCGACATTCAACAATGTTATGCCGAAAGCAACCAGAGCATCCTCAAACAACAGACGAGTGTCGTGGTTTGTTTTATAACGTACATTTAAAGTATTCTGATTGACAATATAAACCGTTTATAGAAATACCAAACACTTCACTGCATCTGACCTAGATTTAAACGATCACAATTGCAAGTGTACAGTGCAGAATACATTACTCTTTCTAGATAAACTCGTTTACTTTGGAACGATCCTCATCAAACTGTGTGTACCTCATATTAACCCTATCAGTTTCAATGACGCTTAAAAGCATGCTTTGCAAACAGTTTGGATCCTGATCAGACGCCGCGTAACGCGGCGTCTGATCAGGGGCCCGTTTCATAAAACTTCTTACGACAAATGTTGTCGTAAGTCAGATTATAAAAAGTATCAATTATTATTTATTTCTCCGTCTAATCCTGTCTTGTGACATCATTTTGGAATTGTCTTGAAAAGACGATTCCAAAAAGATGTCACAAAACAGGATTAGATAGAGAAATCATAGATTATATGTATTTTAAAGTTTTGAATTACAACATTTGTCGTAAATAGAGGATATTGAATGAGTGTTTTTTCAGTAATTAATTTATTGAACGAGTTGGATAAAAATGATATTTTGCGAGCCTTGGCGAGCAACATATCATTTTTATCCAACGAGTTCAATAAATTTATTACTGAAAAAACACGAATTTAATATCCTATTTATCACATAAACACCAAATGACACGAAAATCGGAACGGTCTTACTTTCACTTTTGCCCTCGGCTCTTAGGTAAACGATTCGTCATAGGTGTTATTCGGTTTTATTCATCCGTAGATAAAAACACTAATCATACTAGCGTAAAGAAAATCAACATCATTACGTTGTAAAAAGACTTCTCTGATACCATATTCAAATGTTAGATTAGTATTCAAATTAAAGTTGTTCTAATTGACTAAAAATGATCATTTGACATTAAGAATCTAGTTTCGTTTTCAAAATAACGTCAAGACGTAACATGACGTCATTATCATTGTAACGTCTAAATTTGAAAAACAGTCTGAGTCACTGTTAATACTTAAGTCTACGTATTTTTTTTTTTAGCCTGATTTGCAGCCGGAGTTTGCGAGACTGCTAGGGATAATGTTTCTAGGACACTTCGAAATGTTTCAATACCTAGTGGTGATCAATGTTTGTCTAGATTCTCTAGATTTACTGATTTACAGTCGGCGTAGTAGTACATTATTTTGGTGATTCGAAAATTAGTATAAAATATATGCCCAGTGGGCCATACGATTTTTACGGCCCTCCATATTTAGCACGTTTATGTGATAAGATGTTTTATGAAACGGGCCCCTGGATCCAAACTTTTTGACATTCGTTTTGAAATTTCTTCAGTCATACTGCCTTATTTTTAAACTACAGCAAAATTAAAGCAGATGACAATGAAACGGTGAAGGGGTAAAATTCTCACGAAAAATTTGGCAGTAAAAGGGTTAAAAAGAATTGTCAATGCTTCCAAGAAATTTCCATTTTATAGACATGACTTCGTTGCGTTGGTTTCTCGTTTCAATTAAAGGGGTGAATAATGATGTCGTATTTACCCTACATGGCAGTTAAGTTTTAACATATCAACATTTCGTGACACGAACAGTTAACTTAAACCTAAATACTTCCTGTATATACTGAATTGCCTTTTAGTGAAAACAAACATAAGTAGCAAAGTTAGATCCTCCACTTGAAACCGCCTAAAATAGCTTACACATTAAACACAGTACATTTACGGTAACTATATAAAACCTTTATACACTACAATAACAGCGTGTCGAATTAAATAACAACTTTCACTGTTGCCTTAAAGTACTAAGTATACGGTGTTCAATTTAGAAACAAAGTTTTGAAATTTGTTTTATTGAAAACATATCTATCCATGAATCTAAACTTTATTTGTCTTTATAATTACTGTAAAAGTAGAATCTGAGTTTTAAAACACTTAGGTAGGCAATTTTGCAATCCATTGTTGATTACAGTACTCCCTTCCTACAACCAACCTTCGAACAACGAGTCCCTCCTCAGACCAATGATTGTTGTTGTTCCCTTAACAATGTCGAACCCTTCACTGCTGCAATATCGTTTTCTTACAATTTTCATCTACTGTATTTTCTTAAAGTTACGTATTGGATATTTTGACAGAAGAAACATAATGACGAGTGACAAACAACTTGAATCCAGATCAGACGCCGCCTAACAAGGAGTCTAATCAGGATTCAAGCTGTTTCCAAATGTAAGCAACTTTCCCTCCATATGATAACTCCCTCCGAACAACACACACAAGCTTGATATCCTATTACGTGTTGTTGTAGGGAAGGAGGACACTCTATGTATGTGCGTTGTTGATACAAGATACTAATATTGAATTTGAATATTATTATATTTGAAAGAAAAGGGCAACAATAGCTGATAAATAAAGGTAATGTACGATTTTTTCAAACAATCGATCCATGTATTGTTTTAGGTTGATTCATTTTCAATATACTCCGTTCCCCTTAACACACTCCGCGAAAATGCCTATAGATAAACGTTCAATTTGATTAAAAGTATTTAAGTTGTTGTGATTAAACCATTACGTTGTAAAGCTATAATTGAAACAAACGTGCTTTATAATCAAATCAATTCGAGAAAGTTTAAACGGTTTAAGTACTTGCTTTTTATATGTACGTTTATGTCTTAATAGTTCATTGTCGTAAAAGTGTTATAAGGGTGCGATTGAAAATAACCATTGAAAGGTTGAGTGCATACCGGTAATATATTTTAGACGATAATCTCTATTCAAATTATTCCTGGAAATTGCAATGAACTCCCCTATATGTTTACTGGAAGAGTTCACGTTACCCATGTAGTGGTGATCTAAAGACGCTGAAATGCCACTGTCTATACCACTTTACATGCAACAGCACACATAGCAGAAGCTGATACGTCGCCGGAAGTGTATCTAATCGGAACCTTCTCTGTATACTAGTATCTAATAGAGTTAACGTTAGGCATCAATGGCGTAAAAGCATTGTACTTGTCTTACTTTATTAAAGTTATCAAAGTAATATCAATTAAAGGGAGTAACCCTTTGTCTAATCAGGCTACAAACAATTTGTAATTCAAATTTAAATTAGCCGTAAACAGATTTCAATTGTGTGCCATTTTGTTTACTTTACATTGATTTCATTAGGGTGTTAGAGCATTGCGAATAAATATTGTAGAACGTCGTCTCGACCTAAACTTGTTCTAAGGTAATGCTTAGCAGTCAATTTCTTTCGCAAAATGTTGAAATGCAATTTTTAAAGGTTTTAATTGTCTATGTTAACGTCTGTAATGACAAGACAATTTGGTTGAAGAAGTATCCATAAAGACAAAATAGTTTGTATACTATCAAACTTTGAGTTGTGAAGTGTGTAATTTGTATCGAAACGGTTTGCAGTGTAACATATGTTTCCTCTGTCTATGAAAGACTGTAGAATTTGTTGTTATGTGAACCAGAAGAGAAGGTCGCACAAGTGCTGAATATCACTGAGGTACAATTTCGCAATAAAATGTCATTTTTAATCAATTCTCTTGGTACATTTTCGAATAACCAATTATTTAGCTGGTCTTGTTATTGTGTTTCTTTATCGTATCGTAACTTCTATTTTGTTGACATCGTTCCGGAGATAATTCAATCATTTATTAATTCAGTTGTATTAACAAAAACTAGGGCGCTCAAATTTCAAACCTTTCAATTTCTTTCCTGCCTTTTCCAATTAGTAATAACAGCTGCTAATAGTTTGGATTCAGATGAGACGTCAAGTTACTTAGGATATCGTCTACATCTAAAATGTTTGACACGTTCATGAGATCGGTATTACGGTTTGGTCGATGCATGAACCACAATAACCGATACAGACATTGCATAACCAAGCATTGCACGCCATTCTAAAGGATAACAAAGTGTTACTTAATGAACCAGTACGGTAATTCACATTGTAGGTCGGTTTCTCTGTGCCGTGTACTTCCGTTTCTGTCCTCCTGTATCCGTCAGTTCTAATTGTGACAAGGAAACACAATATATTTAATATATGAAACTTAGACTAATTTAATTTCCCGTTGTCATGTAATAAAACAGAAAAGACACAATGACAAACATTCGACATAGATCTAACTGTAAATAAGAGTTTTACAGACGAACAATTAAGCGCTATGTTATTGAGTGTCTTTATTTTTGCAAAAACAGATGTATTATAATTAGTCATTAAACGGCTATACAGTATACCTACAACAGTCCTCCCGACAACGATTTCTAAATAACAACAATGCTTGCCGCTGTTCCCTAAACACGACCATTATCTATAACGCTTTTACTGCTGTAATAACGTCTGCATACAATTGTCCTCCGCTGTTCTTTCCTCAAAGTTACATATATGTGGACATCTTGTCAAAAGAAATGTAATGATGAGTGGCAAACATCTTCAATCCAGATCAGGCGCCGCGTTACACGACGTCTTATCTTGATTCAAGCGGTTTGGTATGTAAGCCGAGTCTTACTTATCCCTCTCTATATCAACTCCCTCCGAAAAACATACTCATTCTTTGTTTCCAATTTGTTGTTGTACAGAGGAAGCACTGTATATTTGATAGTTTATGTATCTTATAGTAAATAACATTAATTATAAGTGTTGGAAGACTGAGGATGACCGTGTTTCGAGATAGTATTTAGACATCTCGAAACTAAATTACATTTAGACCCAGTCAGACCCCGCTTTACGTTGATCCAAATTGTCTACAAATGTTTAAGTTGTTAAGCCTGACACAGACGGAGTTAACTGTAGGTTTACAACTACTACTATAAGTCTAACTGCTGATGCGTCAACTTTAAGGGCCACAATGGAAATAAGAGTAATTCTTACTCTTTTTGTGTTATCCTTGGCATATAATGTTGAGTGACATGGCCCTATTAAATCATACATATTGTTGCTTATTGTTTACTGTGTATGCTTTTGATAACAGATTGCCATGCTATTGTACATTTTATGTTGAAATAAATATATCTATCTATCTTAGTATTTAAATCACGCTTAGAATAGTACGTGTTATACGTATATATAAATCTATTAATGAGCCGTGCCATGACAAAACCTGCCTAATGTTACACTGCAACATTGTACATACCAAGCACTGTTCTCAGCACTAGGCTCTGTATCTGAGGTTGCACGACATTGCAGAACATTGTATATAGTACAGTTACATAAATGTATCTAGATGCATGTAGGTGTCAAACAGAGATCAACACCAGCCGCGTCGGCTGGCGTTGATCTAAGCTGTTTATAATGTAATACCTCCGATTTTCTCATGACAAAAGTAGACATCAACCTACAGTATTTACATTGATAAGAATCAGTTGTATGCGTTCCCTCAACAGGGTCTGTGATGTTCGCTAATTCATACAAAATGAATCTATAATGAAATATTCCAGCAATCACATAGGAAAAGTTCATTACACCATCCAGATATAAATGGATTAATCCTGAACACACTTAGCGCAACCATGCTCGAAGGTTATCAAGCTTTCGAGCTGAGTCTGAAATCGGCATCAAGTGTTTGATTGGTGAGATGTGAGCTTAGGCTCTTCAACTTCTCCAATCAAAATGCAAGTAAATATTTGAAATAAACTATATTTAAACCAGTTATTTACAATGGATACATAGTGCCAGTTAGTCGCTGTTAACAAAGCTGAATGTAGCCTCCTTTACTTGTAAATGGTAGTTTAAATATAAGATAATGTTGACATCTCCAAATCAGTATTTATGTTTAACTGTTTAAGCACTTAACTTTTGTGGGTTATCAGGTTCCCTTGTGGTTTAATTTATTTACCACAACATGAACCAGTCTACTTGGAATTCTAGGTAGTTTACATGTAATAAAATCTTTTCTTATCGGAAAACAGTGTAGACTCAGATCAGAGGACATCTATAGGAACCCTCTGATCTAAGTATACACTGTTTGCAAATGTAATGAGTATATTTAAAACAGGTCAATGCTGTAAGAGGTGTTTAAAAAGAGAACTCAATTACGTTATTTATATGTGTCATGTTGTTAATAGTTGCTGTCAGATGTCGATGATGGAGTCGGAACTTTCGTGTAAAATGCCATTGACAAGGTCACTTTGTTAACAAGGTGAAAAACTGAAAACAGATCAATAAGATATATCAAGATTTTCTTTCCAGCACAACGTCAGGGGTGCCATTTCTCCGGATTTTTCCAAAATCTTCGGATTTCTCTCAGTTTATAGTAGCTTAAAGCAGGCTGAAAGTAAAGCAGATTGTGCCTTTAGGCGCAATCTGCTTTACTTGCAGGCTGCTTTAAGCAGCCACATGTCAACACAACTAGAAACAGGCGATTGGGTAAGGGTACGATTCGTAAAATCGCGCTTGAAAAATGCAAATTTGGAAATCTTAGGATTTTTCATGTCAACTTATGGCAGTCCTGCATCGTTTGTGTAAAATTAGGCAAATTGACAGACGATAGTTAATATTGTGGTATTTTTTGGAAAATCTAAGTGTTCTTAGATATGAAATATAGTGTTAGTTAAATGAAATTAATGAGCCTACTATACTTTATTAAATTCAATTCTGAGAAATCTAATGGATAACGAGTTAATGAAATGAAATGTCCGTTTCAATTTGTCATTTAAGATGCAACGTGATTTCAACAGTTTCAAAAGTATCTTGAAGATGACGCTATTCAACATGTCCCGTTAAACGAAATTAGACACAGATACGCATATATGCAACAATTGGCAATACAGGTAACAGCTAAAAGCAATGTGAACGTAAAACAGAAAACTCCTAAATGAGCTTTCTGTTTTACGTTCACCTTGCTTTAACTATATTGCTTTCAATAACGCTTTAAAGCACGTTTGCAAACAGTTTGAATCCTGACCAGACGCCGCGTGACGCAGCGATGGATCAGTATCTAAACTGTTTGGCACTGGTTTTGAAATTTCTGCAGTCATACTGCCTCAATTTTTTTAACTTTGAAACGACATTGCAGACAACAAAACTGTAGCAGACGACAATGAAACGGTGAAGGAGTAAAGATCTCAAAAACAATTTGGTAAGCAGGTTAAGCAGTTATCTACCTTAAACATCTGATAATTTAGACAATTTAGGACGTGTTAGAGAGATGGTTGTAACAGACGGGTGGTTGTAATATAGACGTTTAACCTTTTTTTTCTTTTTGACTGATGTTGTATGTGTTTAATAGAATATCATCTAATAACAGGGTCCAGAAATCCGATTCCATATATCAAGAGCGACAGTGCTGTTTGTCTGTCAAACGTTGACATTTTAGATGAATTAAGAACACTTAAACAGAACGTTGTCGGGAAATAAATCATTTTAGCATATTCAGAAAATCAACGACAGCCCTTGATGATGAATGACGCAGCTGTGAATAGTAATGCCGTCCCTTGAAAAACATCTTGTTTATTGCTAATGGAAGTTAAACGATAAATGAAGCTTACGCTATTTACCAATGTCATTTACATACGAGTCGTGTCATGATACAGTGGAGAAAACGTTATTCTTTCCCGTTTAAATGCAAACGTACGCAAACGCACGCAAACGCAAAGCACTAAAACGTAGAAAAGTGCAATTTTTGGACAATTCTGATAATTCATGTTAATCTTGGAGGCAAACAGTTTGGAGCCTGATCAGACGCCGGGTTACCCGGCGTCTGATCTTGCTCCAAACTGTTTGCACTGCAAGTAACAGTTTTAGCGTAAACGCGTTTATTGGGAAAGAATAACGTTTTCTCCATTGTAAAACCTGACTTATTCCGTCTGAGATGCGTGGTCTTGTCATACACGGTTTGACACATGTATATAAAGCATTTTATGTATTATATACGGTATTTGGCAGATACAGAGGTTGGGATGACAACAGTGCTTATACTGTACACTGTTGCAATGCAATTAGGCAGGTTTTGTCATCGAACGACTAAACTACAAAATGGTATATCGTAAACGGATTGTGATAAACTATCAATAAAGTAAACTCATGTGTAACTATATCATAAATTAGTCCTGTACATGGCCTGAAGACCGGTTTGCAAAATGGTGTGGAGAGAGTTTCTCAGCGGACTCGAATAAATCGGTCCCTTGACATGAAAAATGACCGAGGTGCTTCTCCGCCATCATGACACGTTTCCGGCTATGATCGAATCAAAGATGGCTGCCGTCGGCCGTTTTGAACATCTAACATTTTAACTGTTAAGAGTATATACACATGCAATACATAAAAAAACACTGAAAGTAGTGCGACAAATTCATTTACGATATCATTTTGTCTTTTTTAGGTTAATCCTACCTTGGAGGGATCTGTTAAAGGTCATTTTGGTAACACAAGAGCCTAAACTACAACATAAGGTGTTATACTCATATTCAAGTACTTATGGCATGTTTGCTTTGAAAGTTTGCTTGCTCTATCAATTGTCGGTCCGCCTATCCGCCCTCAGAAACATTTCAATATTGTCACAGTTCTGGGGCTAAGTGTCATAGGGAATGTTTCTGTTTATTTGACCGAGATTATCCCCCTTGCCAAAATCTAACAGGAATGAAGGTGGTGGGTTTTAGGTCATGAACGGGTAGATCACCAAGACTTACTTGAGTTTGAAGAAGGAATGTGAGACTAAGTCTGAGTTTTGCCAATTGTTTGGTGTTTGGTTGAAGTTAGTGTCCATCTTCAAAAATTCTGAAGTCTCCGACAGAGAAAGAAACAAGAATCTGCATGTGGCTACTTTGAAGTGTCTATGCAGATCTTTGCTCAATATGACCCCATCAATTACCTGCATTACGGTTCATGGTACATTGAACAAAATAGGTGATTGAGTTTACACATATTGAGCATTAATGGCGCCTTTCTACTGGTTAGTAGGATGTTCCGGACCGTCCAAGCTGGTTTTACAGTGTTGCAGGCGGCATGAAGGTTGAGCAGATTATTCAGCGAGTTTCAAAGGGCCATGAAGGTAAATATATGGAGGGAGAGACGCGCAAAGATTGTGCTGTAGCAGACTTTGAACTCTTGCTCAAATAGATTATATCCATAACTAGCCTTCTCAATTTTTCACCCACCAACTAGCCCATGGATCACAGCTATTGCATAATTTACTGAAAAAGCTGGCTGTTGTCCAAAAAGTTGTTGCACGACTACTCAAATGTCTATAAAATGGTGAACGTGTTTACAATGCATAAAGACTGGAGAAATAAGTTGAAAAAACCAAAACCATCCGTGCAACCATTTGAAAGAGGAAGCTTCCAAGGCTCACTGATCAACCAAACACACCATCAACATCAAAGGAGACCGTCATCAAAATATGTGGCAGATGTTCAGAGAAGCATGAGCATTGCTAAAGAACGAGGCATGACTCGACAGATGCTATCTCATGATTTGATTTCTTCATCTTCATTGTTCAATGGTGACCTTCCTGCCCATGTCAGCAAGTCGACACTTATTACAGAGATTGAACCTGGACTGGACCTGAGCAAATGGAGTCACGAGTCTACTCGTGCCACTCATGTCATCGTACACTTCATGCCTGGGACACAATTTATACTCTGTGTGATGTCATTATCGTATCATCTATTCAGCGGCAAACCTTTGCCTTGGGGGTCAGAGTATATTTATACTGTACTGCATGTACTCATGCATCGAGATGTTTTTAAAGGAAGGTGAACGTTTCTGGCAAAGTGACGAAGCAGAAAGGCATTGCCATCATTTGCATAAGCTGTATAAAGATCTGTATATAAGCAAAGAGACTCAAATTCCCTAAAAGCATGATAAATTTCGGGAATCCGAGGCAATGAAGCCTGTGTCAACCCTTCCATCATTGTCAGTTATATTGTCTCTGACGATGAAGCTCTACCAAATATAGCATCTGGTAATGAAGATAATCTGGATTGAGGATGCTGACGCTAGGTTGACTGTTTGTATCAAACAGTGTCAGAGACCTGTCATAATGTCCAACCACACAGACACCTTCGCGATATTTCTAATCTTTACTTCACACTTCCAGATACTGGGTATGAAGGAAATCAGCAAAGACAATGATAACGGTTCACATATTAAAAGGCGACGACTGCATGAGTAAATGAGAAACCAAGCTTGCAGCTGTAGCCTGTGACCTGGTACAGTATTTGATAAACCTTACCGTATACCACCAAGTGATTGGTATCCCTATTGGTCAAAACCGCGCCCCGTGTCGCAGACCTATTTTTATACTGTTATGAGAGGGACTTTATGCTAAGTCTAAAACCTAATACACAGGCAGATATGCTCGAAGCCTTTAACAATACATCGCGCTATCTAGAAAATAGTTTTAATATAGACAATCCATTTTTTGATACGTTGTTTCCTTTTATTTACCCAAAAGAACTACGCCTTAATAAAACAAACGAGTCAAATTTGTCGGCACCATTTATAGATTTGGATCTTTTAATAAATAACGGAATTGTTTCTTCTAAGATTTACGATAAACGAGATGATTTTGATTTTAGTATTGTAAATTATCCTCATCTAGATGGCGATGTTCCCCGTTGTACATCTTACGGGGCTTATATTTCACAACTTATTCGTTTTGCTAGGGTATGTACCTCTGTTGAGGACTTCCACATTCGTAATAAAACAATTCCTGAAAAGCTTCTTAAACAGGGGTACAGATTTCATAAACTTCGTAAAACATTTTCTAACTGTTTTATAGAAATCTTTCTCTCATTAACAAGTATAAATGTAACTTAAAGTCTTTTCTGCGGCAAGGTATTTCACATCCGGAGTTTTATGGTGATATAATTTACAGGCTTCGTAAGATTCTTGGACATATGCATTTTCAAAACCTGTTTGTGAAACGTATTAGATCTTTCCTCAAAAAAGATTATGATCCAACTATATTGCTACGCACTTCACGTTTGATTATCGATCAATCTACAATTGATAACTATGCTTTCCTCTTTGGTTGTGCGACGACAAACAGGGCTTAGCACTACATCTCTAAAGCCGTCCTTACCGGGAGAGTTATGTCGGATTTTCGTGCTCTGTTTTTTCTCTCCCTCTCTGTCGTACCTTGAACCCATCCATGTCTTACAGTTACTCGTGACTACATACTAGTTGCTTGATAACAATTTTACCGTTGCCATAGTGGGTTATTTTTAACACGGGCTTGACTGTTTAATTCTATCCCGTGTTACTAATAATCTTCTTGTCATATCATTTTTGTTAGATGTTTTACATGTATTTACTTATTGTGTTGGCGGTCTCTTTGGTTGTAAGGTTATGGAACAGGGTTTATATTTTATGTACAATGTTCGTCTTTATAGGTGAATATAGGAGATAAGAGAGAAGTTGGGCGCCCCTAAACCCAGGTTTAACCCCCCAGTGTTTGTTAATAGTTCAATTATAATTAATTATTGATTGCTTCTGACCGTACAAAGGCGGGCTCTTATATTCACTTTGCTTTATGTTTGTCTTGCGTGTTGTTTTCTATTTAGTGTGTAGATGAAGGAATAGTATTGCGCGTGTATGTGTGTGTGCATGTATGTGTGTGTAGTTGTTATGGTATGACTGTTTGTGTGTTCTGCTTGAGAGGTGGGTGTACTGTTTGTGTTGCGTTTCCTGCTTGAGTATTTCGTTTTTATTTGGAGAGATACCTTGTCGGAGCAACATAAAGCATTATCAGAGAAGTACATGGTACGCATCTGGACAGGAACCAGATCGACTACAACTGCAGAGACATTTGAACAGCTCCGACAAGATAACTTTACCAGCGTTAATACTGGAATTGATTATTTTCTTCTTCCAAGCGGTTTGATGAAAGTACATGTTCGCAGAGAAACCTTTCTGGTACATAGGACATGTAAAATGCTTGTAAATATTGATGAACCAGGGACACGACTAGAACAATTTACACATGGTGGCTCTAACGAGCACATTGATACTCTGATGCCATCAAAGTGCCTTAAGCCTTTACCATAGAGTGTGCTCACATTGTATTAGTGTACAGAGAAGTGTGATACTCGGTGATGTCCTTGCCGTGCTGCTGGAGTATTTGAAACATATTTTGTCATGGAAAACTGGACACTTCAGTTTCTTTACCCTGTGGAAACCCGACACGAAATGACTTTTAAACTACATGTGTAGCTAATCAATTTTTGATGCTTTGTTTATGTACCTCTCCATGTATGCGGAATAAGGTGTTATATTTCTGTCCCGGCTTTACCGTCTGTCCGTGGGGCTGTGGTAGGCTCAGTGGTTAGGATAACAGCCTCTCACCTCAGGACGTAGGATTGAATCCCACTCACTTTTTTCTCTGTCTAATGTCAGAGAGTTGCCATTTACTTACTTCTTGTAAGTGGTTTTCTCCGGGTACTCTGGTTTACTCCGGCATTTTTAAAAAAAGGTATGTCGGTAAATGACTTAAATGTGTTAAAATTACACAGATTTTACAAAGAATCATCATTAGTGAAATGCTAATGTCCAAATTTGTCACATTAAAGTTTACAAACTAACTACTAGGTCGTTGATGTATCAAAAACATTGAACTTGACCTTTTCAAATCAAACACTCTCCATCGATTTAGAGGTATAACATTTGAATTTTCGCCAAAAAACAAAAACAAATATAGCTTTTGTCAACATGACTGGCGGCGGCCAAAATGGCTCTCTAGATTGAACAAAGGGCATCAGAAATGAGTTATACACAACCAATAATCAATTTAGATATACATGTATTACATTTTGATCTTTCTTGTTTTTTTATAATTAAAATTAGCTTTTCCATCTTGGTTTGCGGCTGCCATATTGGATTTTGCTTTTGTGGAATTTGACCTTTCCAAATCAAAGACAGACTGCACAAAGGGCATCTGAAGTGAGTTATAGTCTAAAAAATAATAAATTTAGAAGTTTTGTCAAAGACACCCAATATTGCACAAAGGGCCTCAGAAATAAGTTCCTCACCAAAATATTATCAATTTAGAGGTATTACATTTGATTATTGTCCAAAAAAGAAAACAAATAGCTTTTTCAACATGGCTTGCGGCGGCCATATTGGATTTTGATTTTGTGGAACTTGATCTTTCCAAATCAAAGACATCCTAATTTGCACAAAGGGCATCAGAAGTGAGTTTTACTCTAAAAATAATCAATTTAGAAGTATTACGTTTGATTTTTGTCCATAAAACAACAAAATAAGTTTTTCCAACATGGTTTGCGGCGGACATATTGGATTTGGCTATTGTGAAACTTGACCTTTCCGAATCAAAAACATCCCAAATTGCGCAAAAGGCCTCAGAAATAAGTTCAACACCAAATAATTATCTATTGAGAGGTAAAACATTTGTTCATTCTCCGAAAAAAGAAAAAAAAGTTAGCTTTTTCAACATTAATTGAGGCGGCCATATTGGATTTTGCTATTGTGGAACTTGATCTTTCCAAACCAAAGACATCCCAGATTTTCCATCTTGGTTTGCGGCTGCCATATTGGATTTTGCTTTTGTGGAATTTGACCTTTCCAAATCAAAGACAGACTGCACAGAGGGCATCTGAAGTGAGTTCTAGTCTAAAAAATAATAAAGTTAGAAGTTTTGTCAAAGACACCCAATATTGCACAAAGGGCCTCAGAAATAAGTTCCTCACCAAAATATTATCAATTTAGAGGTATTACATTTGATTATTGTCCAAAAAAGAAAACAAATAGCTTTTTCAACATGGCTTGCGGCGGCCATATTGGATTTTGATTTTGTGGAACTTGATCTTTCCAAATCAAAGACATCCTAATTTGCACAAAGGGCATCAGAAGTGAGTTTTACTCTAAAAATAATCAATTTAGAAGTATTACGTTTGATTTTTGTCCATAAAACAACAAAATAAGTTTTTCCAACATGGTTTGCGGCGGACATATTGGATTTGGATATTGTGAAACTTGACCTTTCCGAATCAAAACCATCCCAGATCGCGCAAAAGGCCTCAGAAATAAGTTCAACACCAAATAATTATCTATTGAGAGGTAAAACATTTGTTCATTCTCCGAAAAAAGAAAAAAAAGTTAGCTTTTTCAACATTAATTGAGGCGGCCATATTGGATTTTGCTATTGTGGAACTTAATCTTTCCAAACCAAAGACATCCCAGATTTTCCATCTTGGTTTGCGGCTGTCATATTGGATTTTGCTTTTGTGGAATTTGACCTTTCCAAATCAAAGACAGACTGCACAAAGGGCATCTGAAGTGAGTTATACTCTAGAAAATAATCAAATTGGAAGTATATCATTTGATTTTTCTAAAAAAAACAACGAAAATAGCTTTTCCAACATGGCTTGCGGCGATCATATTTGATTTGGCTAATGTGAAACTTGACCTTTCCAAATCAAAGACACCCCAGATTGCACAAAATACATCAGTAATGAGTTCTCGCGGCGGCCATATTGGATTTGGATATTGTGGGGTCAGTGTCAGTGTGGCAGACAATCACCTCGGTGATTTGTAATGTCTAGGGACTCGTTAACTCACATCAAGTGGGAAACTCTCTCAACACTATTTTGCAAACGGGTCTACATGCCTAGTCCTGCACTAAATAGGACGTTAGCAAACAATTTAGACCCAGATCAAACATCGCATATGGCGGCGTCTGATCTGTGACTACTTTGTTTGTTAAGAAACATATTCATAAATAAATCACATGCCAACGAAATATGGGCATCATCCAATTTAATAACATGGAAGAATCCACATGACAAAAGTGGGCTAAGGACAGTAGATTTTCAGTTGTAATGTTTAATTACCCCAAAAAACACTGTTCGTAGTAACTCCGAATGTTTCGAGTTTGAAGGCGTTTTAAAATTGAGTTTCCTGTATTTGCTATCACATAAATGATTTTAATTTAAATTAAAACCTCTGAAATCGAACCCTATAAGACCGAGCAAAAGATCGGCTAAGAAATGTTTACGGTTTAACCCCTTACTCCATAACCTGTTTCAAGTTTTGAAGACAGGTGAACAATAAGAGTAGGTGGAAATAAAGCAGAATGTGACTTTAGAAGATCTCTGCTTTACTTTTAGCCTGCTTTAAGCTACCATCTATCCGAGGATTATAGATAACTTCTTTTGGTATCAAATTTCTTTATTACGCCCAGTTCATGATTTTCATGAATTATGACTATGAATTGAAACTATTTTTTTCAGTTGACGAAACAAATTAAAGTGTCTAAAAGGCGCTACTATGGAAGAAAGTGTACAGACGGTTAAATACTTTATAAAACTGGTTAAAGTTAAGGCCGTTTGAATAAAATACAGGGCGTCAAAAATGCAGAAAACACAAGTTACACTTGTTCCATGCAAACTTAGTAGAGCCCTCTCATCAGAACCTCCACTGTTGATGTTTGGTAATATGTTGTACAATAAAACCACTGGAAACTCGAAATTACCATTTCCATGAGATAAAGTATAATTGTAAAGCCTATTCTGCTAACGTTTAATCAGATTTGTTGAAACTGTGTACTCGTTTAACATTAGTATGTGTTTAAAACTCCAAGGTAAGATAGAATTTTGAACGTTTTAAAAAGGAAAGAAACCATTTAATTATCGCAAAAGCCTTATCATTAGAACAAAGCTTTCTTTCGAAAGGCTTTTATTGCCTTTTATGCACGTTTATACGAAGTAAATGTTTACGTTATAACTATAAGTAGATATCTTATTTAGGGTTAAAGCAGTTTTAAGCAAAACTGAAAATAACTTTTAGCAATATCATATACAGTGTTTCCTTTCTATAACACACCAAAGGGGAGACAACGATTGTGTATGTGTTGTTCGCGTAGGACAGCGTCTGATTTGGGTTCAAACTGTTTATCTCTCACCTTTATGTTCTTCTGTCATAATTAAAATACGGAACTTTGTGTAAACACAGTTTAGATTTTTCAAACCCTACATTCTATTACTTTTGTTTGCGTTTAGAGTAGCCTACACTGCATCGAATAGCATATTTTCCACTTTACCTACTAGATATACTAGGTATAGCGGTGCTAATATTGAAATACCAATAAGCTTGCCTAAGAGGTATGAAAATAGCACATCAAACTGCAATGAGGTATTTCTATATACTATTTGATCACCATTCAAATACACCGAGGCGTGTTATTCCCTGTATTTATATATTCCTCTTCTGTATTACTGCTACTTAACTTCGAAGAGAATCTTATTAATCAGTTTAACCCTTTACCTGATAGCCTATTTATAGTACTTAAGATAGATGACTACTTAAAGCAGGTTGAAAGTAAAGCAGAATGCGCCTTAGGGCGCATTCTGCTTTACTTTCAGCCTGCTTTAAGCTATCATGTGCTATAGTATAGAAAATATTCCCTATAATACATAGACTATTCATTTCTGATTAAATTGGAACTATTTTCTTCAGCGGAAGAATTAATCATATCCGCTAAAAGGCGCTTCTATTGGGTAAAGGGTTAAAAAGGTGTCTTGAAAACACACCAGCGTTCAAATTGCAAACCCAATTTAAACATACTATTTTATCTAATGAACCAAACTGGAATCTGTTGAAGTACATTAAAACATGACTAAAATCTCGTTAAGTCAGATATCTGCTTTATCTGACAATGGCTTTCGGACGCAAACAATTTTTTAAAATTTATTTGCACCTGAATGGCTAACAATTTGGAGCCTAATCAGATACCAGGTTACCCGACGTCTGACCTGGCTAAAATATAATTGTTGTATACATAATAATTTTAGCATATTATGCATGTACTGCATAATTCTCAGTTTCTCAGGTTAGTTATTAAAGTGGTGTAATGCGGCGTCTGATTTAGATTCAAGCTGTTTGCAATTGTAAGTCAACTTGCCTCCCTATAACAACTCAAAACAACCACACCTTTTGTATCCCATTGGTTGTTTTTGAAGAGAGGGGGCACTGTAGTTTACAATACTTCCAGTTTAATGTGTTTCGTGGTGTTTTGTGTTTGCTGTCTTCTAATTATCCAAGTGCGTAAGGTTGTATAGCCTTATTTTGTTTAATGAGTAAACTGCAATTTGTATTCACTATAATGTTTGAGACTATACTGAGGTTAGACTTGATGTACTGAATGTTTAATCAAATTTGTTTAAGACTGTTCACGTATTTGACAATGTAATTTCTCTGCAAATCCAATCTAAGATGAGTAGTAAAAGTAATTTAGATAAGGAATATATGGGCAGTTTGTAGTAATTGCTGATTTACTTAAGCACTGTTTCCCCGAATAAAAGTTTAACACTTTTAACCGACTAGTATTGCATTTGTCGGAAGTTGAAAACTGCTTCGATCCAATCATAGCGCTTTTGAGCGCACTAGTCCTATGTGAAAAAGCGCTATATAAATCTGGTATAATGATAATAATACATTGTAATAATAAAATCTGTGCTCCCTCTCTACAACAACATCCACTTGGAGACAGATATTATGCTTGTTGTTCGGAATGGGTCGTTATAAGGAGGTAACTTGCGTCATATTTGCAAACAGCTTGAATCCAGATCAGACGCCGCGTAATGCGGCGTCTGATCTGGATTCAAGCTGTTTGTCATTCATCATTATGTTTTATTTTCTGTCAATATGTCCATATGGTCAATTTAAGAACAACAGTAGACGACAATTTTGAGCAGACGAACTTTCAGCAATAAAAAGGTTGTGCATAATTGCCTTGTTTGGGGAACAGCGACAAGAGTCGTTGTCAGGAGGATATCGTTGTTCCGAGGTCCGTTGCAGGGAATGAAAACATGTACTGTAGACCGAAACAAAGTTGTCTGAGAAGGAGCTTATAATAAATGGTTTAGCCTCATATTAAGAACTCTTAAGCTAAAGTATCTATAAAATCCAATCTCAAAATCATTTACAGACGGCATCAGAAAAAACGATACCATAACAGGCGAAATGTCGCGTACAGTCACCTCTGCAAACAGTTTGAATCCTGATCAGACGCCGCGTAAAGCGGCGTCTGATCGGGATTCAAAATTCTTGACAATCATATCAATATTTCTTAAATCATACTACCTTAAATCTATCATTGAAATGATCTTGCAGACAATAATATTAAAGCAGATGATAATATGGCAGTGAAGAGGTAAACTCCTCAGAATACGTTTGGTACCGAAAGAATTTATCGAAACTAAACGCGACCGCAAACAATGAAATTATAACAATACAGTCACGTTTTGACAATAAACGACGATTTAATTTTAATTTAGTAGCGAACAGCTTGGCGCCTGGTCAGACGCAGGGTTATATTGCTTCAAACTGTTTTCAATGTAAGTAATAGTTAAAGCGTAAAGCCGTTATAGGGTAGATTAATATCTTCTTAAATATACCACTGCTGTCTATATGTTCTCTCAAAGTATGTCGCTGATTAAAGAAGAGAAGATTTTTATCCATTGCTTTAACACAATTTAGATATCCATACATAACAGACCAAATTGCAAACCTTGTTTGAAGGTTATTTTAAATGTTTAACCGACGAGCAAAGCTCAATTTTAATGTATTGACACTAAAACCTATGCCTTCCGTTTATTGTTTCTTTAATTCAATATAAAAGCCAGGAACAGACGGTGTTATCTATTTATGGCTTCTTCAGCGATAACAGAGAACATCTTAATTGACCAAATATCGAATGAGGTTATTCAACTAACATTGTCTACAAGCGTCTAGCCTGTTAATCGTTTTAAATGAATATACAGAGCTCACTTGCTACAACGTCCCTCCAAACAACGATTACCTCCTCACAACAACACTGGCCACTGCTCCCTAAGCAACACAATTGTTTAACCCTTTCACTGCAACACAATCGTCTGCTTAAAATTATTGTCTGCTATTTTTTCCACAAAAGGTACAAATTCGTTGTTTTGACAGGAACACATTTTTATGTGTGGCAAACAGTTTGAAATTAGATCAGACACCGCGTTACGCGGCGTCTGATCTTGATTGAAGCTGTTTGCTGTCGTACTCAACACTAAAAGGGATGTTCCCACCCTATAACGACTCCATCCGAACAACACGCACCATATCGTCTTACAGCTTATCCAGAGGAGACGATGTCGCTCCCAGTTATATGAATACAAAAAGTAGAGAATCTAACCGAGTTCTTTTTGACATTGTTTACGAAGCATTTTATTCTAACAATTGGACAGGATACCAAATTTGTCTATATCTAAAGAAGAGCGCTCATATTACAAATATTTAAATAACATGTTATCAGTATGACAATTATTCATCTGAGTTGTTTTGATATAAGTCAGGAAAATTATTCTATCATAACCATTTGTCATTTGAATATATCATAGCTTTTTGCATGGTCAATGTAATGCCCAAACCAACCTAAATAAACAATAACTGACACAATTGGAAAGAAGTTGCTTTGTTTGGTTTACCCATTTTCTGGCAGAAGTCGCCTTTGCAAACAGTTTGGATCAAAATCAGACGCCTGCTCTTGATTTACAACTGTTTGACACTTGTATCGAAAATTCTAGGTCATACTATCTACAATCTAAACAATCTTGTAGAAAACAATATTGAAGTAGACGACACTATATGGGTTATTTGTCTTTTTTTTGCGGCCTGCATTGGACGCTCTACTATTGTTTCTATCAGTTGACAATCAGAAGTCAGTCGCTTCATTGCTGATTGATGGGAGTAATGTGATCGCCATTTTTGGGGCTGTCTTTTGTATGTTGATTCATGTTTATTTTAGATCTTATTGTAGTTATTTTGTCTTTTTTCACCTTGTAGGTGAAATTTCACATGAAATTTCATGTGAAGCGCTTTTGAACGCACTACCCCTGTGTGAAAATAGCGCTATATAAATCTTGTATAATAATAATAATAAATGTCACATATACTTGACAAAACCTTTGTGTCCATCTAAGCGTAACTGAATGCAAAACCAATACTATCGTTATTTGATATTGATAAGCAGTTACTTTCGTTCAAATCGTCTATGAAATATATCACATCTAATATGTATTAAGTGTCCACTCTCTACAACAACACATCAAATAGGAGACAACAAGTGCGTGCTGTTCGGAGGGTGTTGTTATAAGGATTGTAAACTATGCCACTGCTATCTAGACAGTCTTTCAAAGTGGTGTCGATAATTAACGTATTAACGTAGAGAAGATTCTTATCAATTGCTTTAACAAAATTTAGCTATAAACATATATCAGAGTTCAAATTACAATCTTATCTGGAAGAAATTGTTAAACCGGTGAACCAAGCTCAAATATATTTAATATATTGACACTAAAAGACGATGTTTTCCGTTCATGTCTCCTTTAATTCAATATCAAAGCTAGGAACAGACGGTGGTATCTATTTATGGCTGGTTCATCGATAAAAGAGAACATCTTTATTGACCAAATATCGAATGAGGTTATTCAACTAACATCGTCTACCACCGTCCATCAGTGTCTGGATTGCTAATCGTTTAAATGCATATACAGTGTTCCCTCCCCACAATGGCAACCAAACAACGATTCCTTCAGTACAACAACGTTTGCCGCTCCCCCTAAAGACAATTGTTCAAGGTTTTTACTGCACCAATATCGTCTGCTTAAAATTATCGTATATTATATTTTCTCAAAGACATACATTTGAATGTTTTTACAAAAAAACCAAAAAAACAATAATCATATATTTACAATCCCCCCATTCAATTCCATTAAAAATGCTGTTTATTTCGTATAAACACCTGTTTTCGAGAGGGCGGGACTTGTTGATAAGTTTCGAAGGGGAGGCGGGGCATATACAGTTTTCATTTGCGAATTAATCTTTGGAACTTGGACAGCAAACTTTTGGCGGATTTTTCCAAATTTGTTCTTAACCGATCTATGCCTTCTTATTAGTGAAAACCATGATTCCCGACTAAATTTCTTCTTTATTAATGAAATAAATTGCAAGAAAATTGACATACCTTATAAACAGCGGCTATCTGCGTTTCTTTAAGACAAAAACCCGATATATTTATCCTACTTTAAAATGACGTCACTTCCAATGACGTCAAAAATCGGGAATTTTCGCGCAAAACGTCAAGTTGTTGACTTAGAATGTAAACAATGGAACTTATTTTTCTGTTTTCGAATGTACACAGCTCCAGTAAATCGGTCATGGCTGTTCCTTATAGGGTACACAGTATTCGTGTTATCTACCTCTAATATGGATTAAACATACCTGCGTACTAACAAAATGTTTATTTAATGTTCGAAATAACAGCAAATATATTGTAAATATAAGAAATGATTTGTTTCGGCGCGATTCATGGTATTTGCAGATAATTTTCTGTCGTTCATTTCGCCTGAACGCCGAAAAGATCAGTTCATTTCTTAAATAACGAACAGCTTGAATCCAGGTCAGACGACGTTTGATGTCGTGCTCAGCACTCGAATGGAATATCCAACCCTACAATAACTCCTTCCGAACAACACACATATTTGTCTGCTGAAGTAACAAAGAGGAGTCGGTAGGTACTGTTTTCCCGTTTAACCCTTTCCCCCATAGAAGCGACTTTTAGCGTTTTTAATTTATTCCTCCGCTGGTGAAAGTAGTTCCAGTTTATACCCTCATGAACAATAACTATTACAAATATTTTATATAGCATAGCAGATTTTATCTTAAAGCAGGCTGAAAGTAAAGCAGAATGTGCCTTAGGGCACATTCTGCTTTACTTTCAACCTGCTTTAAGTGGCCACCTGTCTTCAAAACTAGAAACAAGCTATGAGGCAAAGGGTTAACCCTTTCATTCTAAATGACGCCATAAAGCGCGTTTGCAAACAGTATTTGTCCTGATCAGACGCCGTGTAATAACACATAGGAGCCGGTGCTGTTTTTTCCTTTCCTTCACAAAAATCTTCTTACAGCTCATCAAGAGTGGAGGAGGTCACATTGCTCATATTTATAGGAATAGAAATTCTGACATGTTGACGATGTATTTTTATCCTGAAAATTGGAAAGGATACCGTATGTCGCTACATCTACAGTAGGGTGCTCATATTACACATATTTAAATACATGTTATCAGCATGATAATTATTCATCTGAGATGAGTTGATATAAGGCAGACAAATTAGTCATTT
The DNA here is from genome assembly GCA_922989275.2 of Gari tellinella. Taxonomy (NCBI): domain Eukaryota; kingdom Metazoa; phylum Mollusca; class Bivalvia; order Cardiida; family Psammobiidae; genus Gari; species Gari tellinella. The sequence continues at coordinate 39,943,152 of OV277869.1, read as the reverse complement.
ATCATTTGAATATATCATAGCTTTTTGTATAATCGGTCAAATGCCCCAACCAACTTATATAAACAATAACTAACACAGTGGGAAACAAGTACAGTAAAACCTCTCTATTACGACCACTAAATTATGTTAATTATTAGGGTGTTTACGATAGGTGACCGCTTAAAGCAAGGTGACAGTGAAACAGAAAGCTCCTATAGGAGCTTTCTGTTTCACTGTCACCTTGCTTTAAGCTGCCACCCCTCTATTATACACTCAATTAGCCTTCGTTTTAGTGGTCGTAATAGCGAGGTTTTACTGTAGTTAATTTTCCAGTAACCCTTTCGGCGTCGAAGTCACATAAAGGCAACATTGCAAACAGTTTTGATCAATATCAGGCGCAGAGTTACGCGGCGTCTGATCTAGATCTAAACTGTTTGGCATTCGTATTGACATTTCTTTAGTCATACTACGTTAAATATAACTTTAAAACGTTCTTGCAGACAACACTATTGAAGTAGACAATACTATAGCAGTGAAAGGGTAAACATTGTGCACCGAGAGGGTTAATAGAAAGTAAATGCATACGAACCGCAATAAAGTGGATAAATTGACAGTATCTTAAATACTCTGGCGATTTCGTTTCATCTGAGGGACAAATACTGTATCAGGCGGCTGACCGGGCTCCATCGTGTTTCAAATGTAAATACAGTGGTTCCTCCCAACAACGACCCTCCCAACAACGCTTTCTGTTGTTTCAGTAACAAGACAATTACGGTATGTCTTACGCTTTCACTGCTGCAACATCGTCTGCCCAAAATTGTCGTCTGCTGTTTATCTCAAATTTACATGATGGACAGCAGAAACCTCAATGACGAGAAACAAACAGCTTATATCGAGATTTCGAGAGTCTGGATTCAAGCTGTTTGCATTTGTAGCCTATTTCCCCCATATGACGACTACCTCCGAACAACACACACAACTTTTGTCTCCCATTCGTTGCCGTTGTAGAGAGGGAGCGCTGTACATACAATACAATTGTAGCAGAGATACCACCTACTTTGACAATACACCAACTAAGTTGAGATTCTTGATAAAATTGAAATTTATAAATAATAGGACGTGAAGCATGTGAATTTATCTCAAGACTTATTTATATATTTTTACAATACAACTTTATTCGAGTTTTGTTATTTGAGCTTCAACACTTTTATTTTGATCACGATACTTTGTAAGTAGGGGCATACAATGTCATAATAAATATCACATTTACTTGACAAAACCTATGTGTCTTTCTAAGTGTAACTGAATAATACAAAACTATTACTTGATATTAATAAGCAGTAATTTTCCAATGAAATATATCGCATTATTTGTGAATTCAGTGCTCACTTTCTACAACAACACCAAATTGGAGACAAATAGTGTGTTTGTTGTTCGGACGGAGAGAGATGATATAAGGGTGGAATTTGGTTTCCATTTGCAATCAGCGTAACGCGGCGTCTAATCTGCATTCAAATTGTTTGTCACCTGTCATTGTGTTACTTTCTGTCAAAATGTCAATTATGTGACTTTGAGGAAAACAGCAGACCAACGTTTTTAGAAGACGACATTGCAGCCGTGGAATGGTTAGACATAAAACTAATAATTCTGTGAAACTGCAATTGAAACCAATGCAATGCAAAGTAGAAACTGACTTGTTTTAATCATTAACCCTTTCCCCAATAGAAGCGCCTTTTAGTGGATATGATTTATTCATCCGCTGAAGAAAATAGTTCCAGTTTAATCAAATGTGAATATGTGTTATAGGGAATATTTTCTATATTATAGCACATGATAGCTTAAAGCAGGCTGAAAGTAAAGCAGAATGCGCCCTAAGGCGCATTCTGCTTTACTTTCAACCTGCTTTAGGTAGCCACCTATCTTAAGTACTAGAAAGAGTTTATCAGGTAAAGGGTTAAAACGGCAATTTACAAACAGATATTTTAATATGAGTGCAAACTAGTTTGGAACACGACGTTTAGTTTGTCCTTTAATTGTTCTTAGTGGAGATCAGATCGTGGAGTATACAAAGGCGCTTTATCCCCATTACAGTGCCCCAGCAAACATGAACAAGTATGAGGTTGAGCAAGTGATTTCGTCAAACAGACGTCGGACTCGTAAGAAACATCCGTGTATGTGAAGGCACCTTTATGAGTTGTCACGAGTTTCCTACGAAACCTCACGCGTTTTATGTTTAGGACTAAAAATTATGTAATGTTCAATGGGTCATCATTCGACAACTGGCATGAAGCGAGAGAACATCGATATGACCTAACACATATTTCACTTAAATGTTTGTGGCCTTTTTTGGAAAGATTATTCAAAGTTTGACGGAAAATTTCCACTATAATACCACGGGTGAAAACGAACATGTTACGGGGGATTTACGAATCCTAGCGGTTGTTTACCGAGGATTACGTGTTGTTACAACTGGGTTACGATACTTACATGTAACGGATCGTTAGGAATTATTTACGGAAAAATAACTCCGTGGACAATCGTAAGAACATGTTTTCATAAAAAATGGGCATCTTCCTCCACGAATCCTTACAAATACTTGCGAGTTATTTACGGACACGAAACTATTCATTTAAGGATTCTTACGAATGACTACGAGTTGGAGATCCGTAAGGAGTCGGAATTTTGAAGGCCCCATAAACCAGACAGAATATATAACTCTAAGACACAAGCCTGCTCGAGGGTGCGCATTTTGCAGATAACAGTTCGCTCGTTCTTTACAAACAGTATACAGTAGATACAAAATGCAAATGTTTTGCAATAAAACTCAAAAAGTGACACATAGTCGACATTTTTCACTATTTATGTTAATCAGTTTGCTACCTGATCAGATGTCGGAATACCCGGCGTGTAATCAGGCTTCAAACTGTTTGCAATTGACATAATCGTTTTTGCGTAAACTCCATTTTTGGAAAAGAATAACGTATTCTCCACTCTACAAATAGCGAGCCTCCTGATCAGAATCTGCAGGATTTGTCATGTAGAAATATATCATGATTTAACCCAAAATGATTTGGAAGTATCAGGGATGGACAAGTTAAAGGTTAAACTTCCTGTTCAATTATGTATTCTAATAATCTCATCATGGATGACTTATCAATGTTATCATAATTGTAATAATTAATTATACACATCAGGAGCAATTATCCGTGTGAGTCGTTTCTGTATTACAATGGAGAAGACGATATTCTTTCCCGTTTAAACGCAAACGAAATGCAAACGTGTCGCAATAAAACCTAGAAAATTACAAGTTTCCGACAAATCTGACTAATAATGTTAATCTGAGTGGCAAACAGTTTGCATCCTGAACAGACGCCTTATTTTCCGGCGTCTGTTCAGACGTCACACTATTGGCAATGGAACGAATAGTGTTAGTGTATATGCGTGTATTTGGAAAGAAAAAAGTATTCTGCATTGTAACCCCTTAGCCGCTGCAACGTCAAATGGAAGCATCAAGTTTCAATATAGCACAGTCATATTTTGCTAAAGTTTATACAACATATTGCAAACTAACAGGCAGTGAACTTTTGTGTTTTGATTGACATTTTTGTTCATAAACCAAATGCACTCAATACAGGTACACACTTTGCAAAGACGTCATTAACATTTTGGTCTACATGGATTGAACTATAGACATTTGACATTTAACTGATAATCCAGGATACTTTAAACCTTTTAAAGAGGTATAAATGAGTTTTTTGAGTCAGAACAATCAGTTACAATGTAAGCCGTTACCATTTAAACTAAGTACGCTTGTAATCGCAAACATAATAAATACGGAAAATAAAAGTCGTCTTTATAAACAGTTTGGATCCTGATCTACTTTTAACCCTTTAATGATCAAATTATTCGGTAGATGTTTACCCCTTCACCGTTTAATTGTTTAATTGTCGTCTGCTTAAAATGTGTTGTCTGCAATGTCGTTTCAAAGTTAAAAAATAAGGCAGTATAACTGAAGAAATTTTTAAACGAGTGTCAAACAGTTTGGATCCTGATCAGACGTCGCGTAACGCGGCGTCTGATCAGGATCCAAACTGTTTGCAAACTGTTTTCAAACGCGCTTTGAAGCGCGATTGAGAGTGAAAGGGTTCAACAACTGCACTTTTATTTTACAAGTTTATGTTTTATATAATGTGACTAAAGTAATATTGAAATCGGTCTCAAACAGTTTGAATCCTGATTAACGCGGTGTCTGATCAGGATCCAAACTGTTTGACACTCGTATCAACATTTCTTCAGTCAAAACAAACCCAAATATGACTAAGAAATATTTCTTACGACATTACCAATGCAGACTATATTTTAACGGTAAGAGGTCTAAGACAGACGATAAAACCTGGCAGCGAAGAGCTATCATAAAGGATGTTTCTGCTCAAAGGGAATTGATAATAACAGTCGGTGGTGAAAATCTTGTCAGTACCAATGAGAAGCGGTTTTTTCTTTGGCTTTTTAGCAGTTCTTTGCTCTTCACTGACTTAGATCTACCCCGATTTCAATAACAAATTGCCAAACAGTTCAGATCCTAATCAGACTCTGGGTTACCCATGATCCACACTGTTTGACATCCTTTACAATATTACTTTAGTCTGTTTATCTAACATTTAAACTGAAGAAAAAAGCAGAGGCGAGTAGTCTAAGATAAGATCTAACACTGAAACATTACAGTCGGCTTAAAGTACTGTCATCAGTAATTATAGGCTACGTGTATTAGTTTCAGAACAAAACGTGAATTTGTGCGTGCTGGAACTATTTTTAAATTCTGTTTGGGTCTTTTCTAAATGACTTGGTCCCTGAAGTTCATCAAAACAGGTTGCAGTTTATAAAACATTAAAGGGGTGTTTCAGGAGTCTAATAAGGATCCAAACTGTTCGCAAACGGGCTTTGAGAGTAAAAGGGCTAATTGAAAGAAAAACAACACTGTTATGAGTCTCAAAATGTTTGGTCCCTGATAAGACACCTTGTTATGCTGCATCTGATCTGGATCCAAACTGTTTGCATATGTTAGGGCTCCATACCTCCATACAACTTTCCTACCATCAACGATACCTTCTTCACAACAACGTTTGTCGCTGATCCCAAAACAAGATGATGAGTGACAAACAGCTTTGATCAAGATCTGACGCGGCGTTACGCGGCGTTACGCGGCGTCTGCTTTCGATTCAAGCTGTATGCATTCTTAGCAAATGTTCATCCCTGAAATAACTCTCTCCGAACAAGACACACTAACATTGTCTCCCATTGGGTGTTGTAGAGAGGTAGCACTGTATATAGTCTGGCAGCAAAGGGTTAACAGAAATCGAAACAGTTTCAAAACCCAGCCTATTTCTAATTGCATTCCCTTAACAGACGAAATTTGTACTCCGAAAGGGTATAACCTGGGGGTGAAATTTGCGACGAAAGGGTTAGGATGAATTGCCATGCAAAATATGTCTCGCAATAATACTTGACAAATAACAAACTATCCTGGTGTTCCATGACGTATTGTAAATTGGACGATAGTAAAGTATTCCGGAAATGCGTCACGGCCATCTACTATTAGGCTATTAGCGTACAACTAGTTGGTGACCAGGACATGAAAATCAGTGTTCTGTAGCAATTTGCTTTACTTTCTCAGACAATATGACGAAAATGTGTTTCCCCGAATCTCAAAAAAATTGTTAAACCCGTTCATTGTCCTTATGAGTGTCTGTTAAACACGTTATTTGCAATGATGTGTCTGCTCACATAAAAACATATTTCTATTTAGTAAATAATTTTAGGTAGTTGACTCAATTATATTCATATAAGTGTGAAACAGCTGCAAAGATCTAAACTATCCCCCCAAAAAAGAATATATGTAGCTTTAACTGAAAAATGGAATTTGTCATTTGAAGTTTCTGGGGTGACTGGTTCAACAATTAATTTCAATTCTTCATATTTTATACATAAAAAACCCCCACAAGTTTAGCGAGCAAGATATAGCTTCTCCAGTTGAAATAAACGTAAATGCAAATGCAGTACAAATAAATATATAAAACGACATTGTCTCGAAAGTGCTGATGAATGACTGCCAAGCATGGAATGTGCCAGATCAGACATTGAATGACTCGGCGCTAGATTCGGCTGCGAATTGATTGCAGTGTACATAAACACTAAGATAGAAACGTCTGTAATATACTCAAATGTCATTAGATGACAGTTACATGTTGCAAATTGTGCGACATTGTTGTATTTACCGGAAGTACGTCACAACAGTCCGGAAGTCCGTCAAAACACTGCAATGTTATGTTTCATTAGCAGATATATAGCAGGTGACAAGAATTACTATAAAGAATTAACTATCACGCAACTACTCAATACTTTCCTCAATGGCTTTATACATGTACATGTAATTCAGGCAGATGGCTGCTTAAAAACGAATTTTGATCTCTTTTCGTAGACGATTTATTTGAAGCAGATAACGATTCAGCATAATTAGGGTTAATATAAAACCAAATACTTTAGTAGAGATATTCTAAATTATTAATGAAAAATAAGCACAGAAGTGTTAACCCTTTCATGCTCAAACTATTCGGGAAAATTCCACCCCTTCACCGTTTTATTATCGTCTGCTTCAATTATATTGTCTGCAATGTCGTTTTAGGGTTAAAAATTAAATCAATATGACTGAAATAATTTCAAAAAGAGTGTCAAACAGTTTGGATCCTAATCAGAGACTGCGTAACGCGGAGTCTAACCAGGATGTTAACAGTTTGCAAACGCGCTTTTAAGCGTCATTGAGAGGGAAAAGGGTAAGCCGAGATGTTAAGTTTGTTTACAAGAATTGGACTCTTTACTGTTATGTTACTTTATGTGTTTGGTATTTCCCAGTATTGTCGATTGTAATCGTGCATAACTAAATTATGTTTCCTAAAACGAACTAGAATCTAGTTCAATTCAATTTGTTTCGAGGGGAATGGTTAAAAATAAAATAACGATATAGTAGAGCCTATCTTTGAATGTTTAATCAAATTTACTAAATACAGTATACTGTTTTGAAAACAAACAATTATTTTATTTATCTGAAACTCAAATTTAAGATGAACTGTTGAAGTAATTGGAAAAAAGAAGATATTGGATGTCTGTCATTTTAGCTAAATTACTTGAACAATATTTCATTTTCCTAGACTTTTAGAGTTTTGTATTCGTTTTTCTATTAGAGCAATGTTCAAATTAAATTTAAATTGGGAAATAATTTAATGTTTTTTAACCGTTATCAATAAATATAGCTTTCATGCGAAAACAAATATGATAAAGTATCGACTAGATATTGTGTAATCACATATTATCATCTAATAATTCTACGAGCAAGGCTATGGATAGAAATCAAAACTCTTAAATACTCAAACGCCATGAAAAGGCATAATCCGTTAAGAGTTCAAAGCTAATTATTCATGTAAGAGACTTTTTGAAAATCAAATCTGAATAGGACAATGGTGAAACAATGTAACGCACATTTCCTCAACAGTACCTGCAAATTTCATAAGTAATGTCTTAAATAATGAAGAAAAAATTCCAAAAGTCACAAACCTCGGTTTCTGGTATGCCCTCCCACAGCAATGACCACAGCCGGACAATGTTATTGTGCATATTGCGAGTCAGCCGCTGCACGACAGTATTGTCAAATGTCATTCGACTCATCCACTAGTGCGCCAATCATATCTTGACGTCTGTGAAATGCCGAATACCGGTGAACACACGACGTCCAGGCTGGTCTCAAATGTGCCTAATATGGTTCAAATCAGACGAAAATGCCCGTCCACAGAAATTTGACACTGCAGTAACTCGGCATTGCGTTATCTTGCTGTAAAGTCATTGACGTTGACGTTTTGTGTCCTTCAAATTCCCTACAGGTGTGCCGTTTGTATCAACATAGTGCGTACTTTTTTATATATGTATTGACATAGGCTCTTTCGAGTGTTAACATGCATGTTACACTGACATTTCGCAGATGAACACATACACGGGCGACGCCATACCATAATTGTGTCGTTGCATAAAATAATTAAAATGAGCTGTGTGAACCTATGCAAGTCTTGAAATTTAACTTGGAACAGATTGTCAAAGTCCCGACTCGAGATAAAACACTCTAGATATTTTTCTCATAAACACGCCAGCAATTGTTCATAACACCCAAACCTTGCCTAGCGTAGGCTCAACAGAACATGACATTATTTTTTATGAGGTAAATATAAGAAGAAGGCGATCCATACAGACAAAGCGACAAATCAGATCATATAGTAAAGCTGACTGGAACAGTTTCAATGAAGACATAAAAACCGTCTCTTTGGCACTCCTCAAATCAAATTGTACTGATCCAAATGCCTCTTGGAATAGACTGAAATTAGAGATAAACAGACTTTCAGACATATACATTCCGAGCCGTCTATGCAAGTCGCGCACAAAGTGGTCAAAAGTATTATAAAGAGGGACAAGCTGTACTCAAAGAAAAACAGGTCAGCAAATTCAATTCTAAACTTGGTCACCAAATTCTAAAGACTTAAAGCAACTATCCATAAACAAACCCGAACTGCTTACTGGTCATATCTGGAGTAGGTGATTTTCACGGACAGCTGTAAAGAAGGTCAACGAAAGAAGTTTTATTCATTCATAAAACCTTACCGCACCGAAAGCTGTGGCATAGCCCCCCTGAGTAGCAATGACCAAATGTACTTAGACCCAGTTGACAAAGCAAACAATACTGAATAGCCAATTTGAGTCCGTGTTCTCCCGTCCATAGCCTTTTAGGATTAAACATCTAGCCAAAAGTTCCTCTTCTTTTCTTACCCATCCCCCCCCCCAATTACTATTAAACTCATTCAAGGCTTAAAGCACCACAAGGTTGCTGGACCCGACGAAATGTCACCTAGGATTTTGAAAGAACTTCATCAAGAAATTGTCCCTGCCATAACCATGATTTTTCAAAGATCCCTTGAAACTAGAATTACCTCTGACGACTGGCGACATGCTGTCATAGCTCCTATTTTCAAAAGTGGTCAAAAGTCCAAAGCGAGTAATAACCGGCCAATCTATCTGACATGTATTGCTTCGTGTTGTTGGAACACACCCTGGTCTCTATTATTATGTCATATTTTGATTCTCACAGTATCTTAAGTCCCCAACAACATGATTTCAGGTCGAAGCACAATTGTAAGACCCACCTCGTAGGATTTACCGAAGAAATCACAGATAACTTATAAATTGGCAAACAAACGATGTAATAGTTACGGATTTTAGTAAGGCATTTGATAAGGTTGATTAACACAAACTAGTCCATAAACATAAAAACCTAGGTATTGACGGTATAGTCACCTCTTGGGTAAATCGTTCCTCACCAACAGACTACAACAGGTCCTAGTCGATATCAAAATGTCCAACACATTACCTGTTCTATCTGGTGTGCCACAAGATTCAGTGCTCGACCCATTTCTGTTCCTGTCGTACATAAACGACCTCCAGATAGCATAAATAGCCGAGCCCGCCTTTTTGCTGATGACACCATAGTTAACATGACAATTAAATACATATCTAGTGCAGAAAGACTGTAACAAGACCTCCACTCTCTGGAAAAATGGGAGCAAGAGTGGTCCATGGAGTTTAACCTTGAAGAATATAAAGTCCTCAGAATTTCTAGGAAACAAAGTCCCATTACTTTTCCCTACACCCTACAAAATACTGCTTAGGTCAACAGATAGCTCACAATAGTTAGGCATCACTTTGAACGAAAACTTAACTTGGACAAGACAAATTGAAAATATCACCTCAAAAGCTACTGACACTTTACGCTTTGTCAAACGAAATATAAAAAGCAGAAACAAATAAGTCAAAGAGATGGAGTATAAATAAATACGAAAGACTCAAGCAGGAAACGCAACACAAACAATACACCAACCTCTCATACCTATGTTGCCCTCTGTTAGAGTATTGCTTAAAGGTCTGGGACCCTTGGCAGCAATACCTAGCTAACAAAGTAGAAAGGGTGCAGAGGCAGGCAGCACGATACGTCCTCAATGACTACAGCTAGACTAGGTTAAGCTTTACAAGGTCAGAGGTTATTTAGTCTCAGTGGACCACCATCATCTCTTGCCGACAAGAAACCTAAACTATCTGATCTCTCAGTCCACAACCCAGTAGCATCTCCATTCTTTTTTCCAAAGAACTATCCGGCTATGGGACAGTCTACCTGTTGACATCCAGTCTAGTCCCAGCCTAAAATACTTGTAGACAGGCTGGTATTTTTTATCTTTTACTAGTACATAGCAAATGTTTTTAACACAGCACCTGCTTCTAACAATCCATTACGATAGTAAATCAGTAGAAAGTTGAAGTTTAAGTCACTGGCTTGGTTACATTCAACAATCAAAAGGTATGCCTATCGGGATAATACATGTTTATTCATATTCATTGCTTTCGAGTATATAACGATTTACATATTTCACTTAATTAGAGTTTGGATATTTATACTGATTATCGCCTCCGAGAATCCTAAAAAAACACCATTAATCAGTTAGTTAAACACAATCTCTTCAAAATTGTCACCAGCTTTCAACTACAAACCGTATCTAAACATAACATGTGTAATGAACCAAACCAGAGTTCATGCTTGTAAAGTTTTTGAGATGGGTCATAATCAAAATTTTGATTGGATAGATTTGAACATTCAGTCCTACTATGACCAAACGCATGGTAATGATTGTAGGATTGTCTCAAACTCTGTATAAGTATAGAGCTAAAGTAAACTGTTTTGGTACTAAGTACAGTTTCATTTTGTTTAAGTGACCATTAACTCATAATTAAAACAAAACCATCCGTTTTATGCCGCATGTATTTCTAAATATACAATAAAACAAACAATTTACAGTGAGGGTCATTATTATAGGCGGTCGGTCCGGCTCAAAACGCGTCTTGTATTACTTGTCAACAATGTACAGAACATAATTATATAGAATATTACATGAGTGTTCATAATTTATTGGATTTATTAAACGAGTCTTTTAGAAAACGATAAAAACGAGGCTCTGTCTAGTTTTTATCGTTTTCTAAAACGACGAGTTTGATAAGTCCTATAAATCATTAACACGTATGTTATATTCTTTTTATACCATAACCTAGAGGAGCTATTTATCGCAACCTTTGAAGTCAAGTGAGTGCTAAGCGCGAAAAAAGTAGATCTATATACAGAAAAAAGTTGTTCCAAATTAACCCCGTTCACTAGTATAATATTTATGTTATTAAATGTATTAACACACACGTTCATGTAGATCTAATATTGATTAATTACACCAAAATATACATATTTAATTTACATGAGGGAATGAGGACGTTGGATATTGAACGCATAGACCGCTTTTTAATGACGTCGCAAGTAAACGACGTCGTTGCGTACCTCATTTGCATAGATATACAACTAGTTCTATATGACAAATAAACAACGAGTGTTATTCAAGGCTCACGCCGTCTGTTATTTTATAAATGTGTATTTAACAATGATTTTAATAGAAGGTAAACAAAACATTGAATTTATTCTACAGTATTTAATACAGATTGTATTTAATTACATTAATTTCAAGACACCGAAATATTTCACTTAAACATAATATCACAATATTTGATAACTCCCAGACGGTTACTATGAGTGCCAGTTTGATTTGCCCTTAATAGTAAACGTATTTAATCCTTCAACAGTTAGCAGATTTATAAATATTCTGTTGAGAAAGGTTTGCGTGATAAAACCATCCATTGTTTTATCTCTTTAACCTTCTATAGTGTTCCTCTCTAGAATGGGAGAATATATACTGTGTATTGTTTGGAGGGGTTTGTTTTGTTATTGGACTGGGAAATTGTCTAACATTTGCAAACAGCTTGGATCAAGCGTAACGCGGCGTGTAATCTTGGTTCAAGCTATTTGTCACTCGTCCGTATGTTTTTATTTTTGTCAAAATGTCCGATATGAGGCATTGAGAAAAACAGCAGACCAAATTTTAAGCAGACAATATTGCAGCAGTGAGAACGTTAGGCACAATTGTATTGTATTGGGAACAGCGGTAAACTTGTTGTAAGGAGAGAACCGTTGTTCAGAGGCTCGTCGTAGAGAGGAGCACTGTAGTTTCATGAAATATTCTGACATTAGTACTCTCTGGATATCAAACAAATGTTTTTATTTACTCTCATCTTCTTGGAAATAGAAAATAATAAGTTTGACATTAACAGTGCAAACTCACTATAACGGCTCTCTGAACAACGATTTCCCCTTCATAACAATGCTTGCCACTGCTTCTCAAACAGAATAATTATGACCAGCCTTTGCACCGCTGCAATATCAGAAATATAATCACGATTGACAAACGAAACGCAAAGCAACTGCGATAAAACCTGGCAAATGACAACGTTTTGGCAATTATGTCAAATAATTTTAACCTGAATGAGAAACAAATTTGGAGCATTATCAGACGCCGGGTTACCCGGCGTCTGATCTGGCTCTAATTTGCTTGCAATTGAAATTATATGTTTAGCATACACGCGCTTATTGCGAAAAATAACGTCTTCTCCACTGGCATCTTCACCAATATTTAACATCGTTTCATATAACAATTATCCATTACTCTTAGCATTTATTCCGGAGTCGACCATGAGCTCACAGAATCTTACAGGGAAACATATTTGATTGACATGATATATGAAACTTAATCATTAGCAACAACAATGAAAATAAATATATAAAAATTGAATTAAAACATTATAAAATTCCTGAATTGCCCTAATTCTAATATGACGACGTTTATGGACACGTGTCAATGACAAGCATACTCAAAACCACGTAATGATTTTGATAAATGCATTCAGCCAGAAAGTATTGGATTATATTTTAATAATAGGCCCGAGGTCGAAAAATTCAAGATTTTGATAATATCGAACACAATTATTGCCATAAATCTTTGAAGCTAAACTCTCTTTAGCTTAAGAAATATTAAAGATCCAACATACATTTCACGAACATGAAGTTCGACTAAAGAAGTGCTTGAAAAGGAAGAGATAAAAACATTACGTCATACATGTCAATTACTTTGTTTACAATTCTTCCATAACTGTATCGAAAAACACTTAATCTTTTCTTTGCTGATTTTTCCCAAAGCAGTATTCTGCCTTTTGAAAACTGAACAGTTATAGATGCTATGGCTGTTCCAAGAAATGTCTAGAGTAAAACAAAGGAAACAAACAGTAAAAAACCTGAACTAACGGGAATCTTAGGAAACCTCTGATCAGGATATATATTGTTTGAAAAGTAAAGATGTTTAACTTTACTGCCTTATACCGAGTGCGATGATTATAAGCAAACAGTGTTTTTCCTGATCAGACGCCGCGTAAAGCGGTGTCTGATCAGGATCAATACTGTTTGACACTCTTTTCAATATTTTTTATGTCACAATACCTTACATTTAACCCTTTACCTGATAGCATATGTCTAATAGTGAAGATAGGTGACTACTTAAAGTAGGTTGAAAGTAAAGCAGAATGCGCCTTAAGGCGCATTCTACTTTACTTTCAGCCTACTTTAAGCTATCCAGCGCTAGAATATAGAAAATATTCCATGTAAAATGTATTCATGACTGATTAAATTGGAACTATTTTCTTCAGCGGAAGAATAAACTGAATGCGCTAAAAGGCGCTTCTATAAGGTAAAGGGTTAAACAGAGATAAAAGCAGACGGCATTTTATTAAAAATTGATGACGTCATGGCATTGACTGGTTTAAGCTATTTGACCGATATAAGACAATGTTACGCCCAAGGATCCTCAACAAGTTAAACACAGCCTGGAGTGGAACATGGCAATTATAAATGTTATCGTGCTGAATTATTGGGTCACGCTTGCCGCTTCTTATCGAAGCGCACGGAGTTTATGAGTGTAGTACCATACCATTTCACCGTTGATATTACTACAATTCAAATATCTAGGTTATGATCCACTTAGTTCTATGTCTCTTAAATGATATATTTCCTAAATATAAGTAACATTATAATAAACAGGGCGTATCCTGATCCGGGATATGAATCTTTTGATTGATTGATTGATTGTATTTTGGCAACAGTGGCATAACATGATAAATAATGCATACACATGGAAATGCACATGATATGCTCACCAATACCAAGGATTGCACAAACAAGTGGAAATGTATTTCCCCTTATTCCAATTGGGGTCGCCGAAAGTCATGCATTGATTACATACACACAATTATAATTAAATGATATGAAAATATTTAGCAGGTTTTCTAATCGATGAATTGATTGGTCTACAAAGTTTTCTTAAGATAAATAAACTCGTTTTACGGGAAATAAATGTTAAAGAGGCTCGCAACCGGATTTAGCATTAAACATAGTAATTTGTAAATATATGTCAAATGCTTATATAAATGGGTAAGATTTAGTTTAGGATAATAAATTCTGTTCAAAAATGCATTTCAAAAAAAAAAGAAGAAGCTTTGGTGGGATTCGAACCCGTGACCCTCCATGCGGAGACAAACATGAAAAATGAGGAAACGCTTTTACCCCCTCAGCTACCAGCGCTCTCTCTATATATGGTAGCGAATGAACGTACTTCACTGGTAGCGCTTGACAGTACTTTATTCGGCTCGGGTTTATGTCTGAGCCCGTGTAGAGAAACAACAACTATACCGTCAGCTGACGCTTTAGAAAACGATGGAAATTATCTAAAAAAACTAAGATTCGGTGACGATTCTTGAGACTTTTTTTGGACTGATCATATTTTTTTAATGTCAGAAGCAAAATAATGCCACAAATTTGCTTTTATTTGAACATTTTATTTTATTTTGAAAAGTGCTCCATCCGGTTGCGAGTCCCTTTAATGTGTATAACAATTATCAAATTTGGACATGTCTCTTCATGTCTACACAAAACTGTAAGACGATTGAAAGGAGCAGTCCCATGACACGGTCGAGAAGTATGCATTGTAGTACAGGTATGTATGTGGACATCATCTTTAGCACTGTCTAGATGTATATACATTAAATTAGCACACCCTAGCGGCGAGTATGGTGTCTTTGACAAACATACGAGGGGCAGTTTTTAAGAAGTGGCAACTGATCAGTAACTTTAATATAATGAGTGCAACATGCATGTGTGATATATCATTTTAAAGAGCTATTCTTTTTTGACACGATGGTATAACGCACGATAAGATCACCAAAATCGATAAGTCACAACATTAACCTTAATGACTCCTACTTCAGGACACTTTTTGTGTATTTTAGAGGTAATATTTTCAACAAAACTGTACACAATAATAATTATTGCGGCTTTATTATTTTGAATAGATTTATGAAATTTTCTGTCAAGTAAAATCAGACAATTATGCACACATTTCACAGTATAAAATGGTATTATTTTTAAAAATATTTTTTTTATAATACAATAAGATGAATAATAAATGAAATGAATGATAATAATAAACAAATAAATACTCAATTTTTATATTAAACAAGGCTATAATTAAAGTCATTGAAGTAGACTTTGATGCGTCGCAATCAAAATGAAGATATACCGATCTAAAATAGGTTATAGTGTTCGAAAGCACATTTTGAAAGGTTTCATAAGCAAAATAAGAAATGTTGTTTTTGCAAAAAATATAGATAAGTCAGATAACTCTTTCAATGGTAACGAATTTTTCTATTTACATTAAAATAGAGACATACACTAATATATTTCAACATTTTTTTTTAAAAGTTGCTATTACGTCAGAAATAATGTCTGACAAGTGCTATGTTTTGGTGTCCTAAAGTAAGGGTTATTTAGGTTCAGGTTGTGACTTATCGACTTATGTGATCTTATCGTACTTTACACCATCGTGTCGGCAAAGAATTGTTCTTTAAAATGATATATCACACATGCATTTTGAACTAATAATATTGAAGTTACTGATCTGTTGCCACTACTTAAAAATTGCCCCTCGTATTACCAGTGAATAGTACACAAGCATGTATTTAATAAAACAACGGGGCAATGTCTCTGTTCGAGATTCGCACTGCTGAATAGTTCGAAATATTAAGTACTCCTTCCCTACATGTACAACGGCCTTCCGAGCAACGACTCCCACTTTACATTAAAGCTTGCCGCTGCCCCCCCCCCCCCCCAGACAATATCGTCTGCTTAAAATTGTCGCCTGCTGCTGTTTCTCAAAGTTACAAATGACTGGATGTTTTACAGTAGAAATATAGTGATGAGTGACAAACAGTTTGAATCCAGATCAGACGCCGCGTTACGCGACGTCTTATCTGGATTCAAGCTGTTTGCAAATCTAAGCCAAGTTTTCATTGTATGTTGTTGTAGAGAGGGAGCGCTGTACCTATGCATAGTACAAACGTCTAAACAGTTAATTAGGATCCGCACTGTTTAACAGTTATCAATATATGGTAGAAAACAACACGTAATAGTTAAAATATGGATAAAACTAAATCGAAATTAAAAGTTTCGGGCTGAATGTTTTCATTCAGACAAAATAAGGAAAATTCCAGTAAAACCTCACTATTAGTCTATTACGACCACTAACTTGCAATAACTATTAGGTGTTTAAATCTTAAGGTGACTGTTTTAAGAAAGTTGACAGTAAAACAGACATATCCTTTTGTGCTTTCTGTTTTACTGTCAACTTACTTTAAGCTCTAAGTTGTTATCTGTGTTTTATACAATCAATTAGCATTCTATTTAGTGGTCGTAGTAGAGAAAATTAACTGTATACATACTCTTTACTATATCAACTAGACCGTAAGTGTAACAATTTCTGAAACAATCCGTTATTAAGATGATTATTATTCACCAGAAGAAATTTGATACAAAACAGACTCATGCTTCTAGCTTAGTCATTTATCATTCACATATACAGTGGAGAATACATTATTCTTTCCGAATAAACGAGTTTACGCTAAATCTATTATTTCCAATGCAATCAGTTTGGAGCCTAATCAGACGCCGGGAAACCCGGCGTCTGATCAGGCTCCAAACTGTTTGCCACTCAGATTAAAACAAATAGAAATTTCAAAAGGCTGTTCTTTTTTTTTTTTTTTTTTTTTTTTATACTTTATTCAAGAATATTACAATCACATATTTATATACACTCATCTTCATATCAATTTCATATACACAATATCTATATATCAGAAAGCTGTCCTTGTCTCCGATGTACTGCTATGCGTTTGCATTTCATTTGCATAATAACGGGAAATAGTAACGTCTTCTATATATTAACATAGTAGCTTGGATAATAGATCAGGTGTCCTTAAAACCCACTAGGATGAAAATGGAAAAGAAAATCAGATACACCATACATAAAAGTTAATGAACGATATGTATATCGCCAGAGAATTTACATGTAGTGAACTAGACACAGGACAACAGTAACCAAGTCAAATATATACATGTATGACGCGTGCATATATTATTCCTATTCGCAAAGCCTGTTTCTTTCTTTGAGGAGAAGTGATCATATTAAACAGGCTAAAACTGAAATTTAACTTTCAAACTGCTTTTGCTTGCAATTGTTACAAGCAGACGAGTATAGTGCAACGAACGAATTTTAGCAGATCATCCAGCGACAATCGGTCAAACTGAATAATTCATTACGTAATATATACCAATTGTAACGACTTCAATTCATGTACATTGTATTCATTGTAGCAAACAGTTCCAATTGAAACATCCATGAAAGTTCACCGTTACAATGAGCATTTTGTCCTAGAAGAGTGGTGCTTGAAGTATATTTAAAGTCAAGCAGAATGAGCCATAAGGCGCGGTCTGTTTTATCCTTAACCAACAGTGATCATCTGTCTTTAAATCTAGAAAATGGCTACGGAGTAAAGGGTTAATCCATTGATCACTGAAACTGCAAATGTACATTTACCATTTCCAATTAATGGGCGATTAACCTTTGCTTTAACTTTATGTTGCAAACTTTTCAAACAGCGAATACTATGATCAGAGGTCCCTTTTAGGAGCCCACCTGATCCGAGTATAGACGTGCTATTTAATATAAGGATATTACTCACACATAAACTGTTTGTTAGCCATGTGTGTAATCTACATTTAAAGATATAACAAATTATAAACACGACATATAGCGTTACTAATATTATATGAATCATACATGCGCTATGGCAATATCGGAAGAGTGGCAAACGGTATGGACGTGAATCAGCTGGCACGCCGAGTTACATCTTTAAATGAAGCAAAACTATCAATGCGAATAACATTTTTTGCATTTAACTCATTCACCCTTGAATCTTTAAATAGCCAATAACAATTTCCAAATATGTCTTGTCCATTTTTGACTGTTTGGGGATGATTTTAACAATACAGTCAAAACTCGAAATGGCGATAGTTCGAACATACCCACATTTCAAAGTATAACCGTGACTCAGCCACATTTTTACTTTGAAATATGGGTATGTTCAACTAAAACGAGATCAAAATTCAACTTTCGAAATACTGGTAAGATTAGTTTAAGCGAGTTCGAAGTATCGAGTTTCGACTGTATATTTCAAAATGACAAACAGTGCAGACCCTGATCAGAGGGCTCCTTAAGGAGCCTTCTGATCAGGGTCTACACTGTTTGAATAGGAGAAGTGTAATTCGCACAGGTACACGGTTTGTAAATGACGACTTTACTCGTCGCTAGGGTGAAATGTGTTAATATTCTCTTAAAATATGTTAGAATGTGCGTTTTGTCTTATAACCACTACGATGGCAACAAATAGATTATCGATCATGTCGTATTAGTAACATAAACGTCAATTACGAAATATTCCGAGCGATTAAACGTGAATACATCAAATGTGATACTAATTGTCTTTTCATCAACAACCTTTAATCTGACAGTTTGTTATTTGTTAAATTGATGCAAAATATTCGATCATTGGTACTTACCCAATCTTGTCAGGACATCCTTTGTTTAATCATTGTATATGTTGTAAACATTGTATATAAATCTTCTACCTGCGTTAGACATTCTCGTAAGAGCACATTTAGAAGTCAACAGCAGGCTATCAGTTTAAAGAATGATATTCTTGCTCATTTCTGTGCATGTACTTGAATTATTTCTTCAAGGATGACTGACCAATCTATTGGTATCATCAGTAACATAATATTAGCCAATTAGTTTAGCAGTCGACCGTGATTGGATGCTTGACTATCTAGGAGGCTTAAACAATTTTACAGTGGAAATAGGATGTTAGTTCTCGTTGAAACGATATTTAATACAGTCGCAATAGAATAAATTAGATAGGGGAGAAGACGTTATTTTCCTGTAAGATTAAGAATTATTTTATTCTGAGAAATAAACACCATGCATGGTATACAATGTAAACAATATACAGTGATCCCTCTCTTCAACGGCCCTCCCAACAACGACTCCCTCCTTACAACGACTATTGCCCCTGTTCCCCTATCAAGACATTAATATCCAACCTTTTCGTGGCTTCAATGTTGTTTACTTAAATATGTCGAGTGCTGTTTTTCTCAAATGTACATGTAAGTGGACAGTTTGATAGAATATATGTAATGAAGAGTGACACACAGTTTGAATCCAGATCAGACGCCGTGTTACGCGGCGTCTAATTTGGATTCAAACCATTTGCAAGTGTAAAGCTTTTCCCCTCTCTATAACGGGGAGCTAGTCATTTCGTAGCCGAGTCATTTCGTAGCCGGTAAAATAAGTCATTTCGTAGCCGAATTTCGAGTCATTTCGAAGCCGCGGAAAACCTAAAAGTCATTTCAAAATGCTGGTTATAAGTAATGGAGTAAAGTAGAAAGCTCTCATAGGAGTTTTCCTCATCACTTCCGAACCGCCTTTAGCTGGTTCTTTTTTGAACTGGCTTTACTTTTACCATAGACATAATTATATTTACTACAACTTACACATTTAAAATTTAAACAAAATAAACACATATTTAGTGAAACCATTATCACGTATTAAGCTGACATCACACCTTTTAAACTTCAACTGTTCAATGCTGTACAAAAGTAATACAGAAAGTTCCCATCGGAACTTTCTGCATAACTACTGCACCGCACTACGCTAATACTATAGTAACATTCAACTGGATGTTGAAACCATTGTTACACCCAAAGCTGGCATCACACCTTTTAGAATTAATCTGGTTAATGCTGTACAAAAGTCATGAAGAAAGTTGCCATCGGAACTTTCTAAATTCTTCTGCGCCGCACTACGCTGATACTATAACATTCAACTGGATGTTGAAACCATTGTTACACCCTAAAAGTAATGCAGAAAGCTCCCATCGGAACTTTCTGCATAACTTCCGCGCCGCACTATGCTGAATTTTTTTTTGAACTGTCTTTTCTTTCACCATAGACATATATTTACTACAACTTACACATCGAACATTTAAACAAAATAGACACATATTTAGTGAAACCATTATCACGCATTAAGCTGACATCACACCTTTTAAAACTGTTTAATGCTGTACAAAAGTAATGCAGAAAGTTCCCATCGGAACTTTCTGCATAACTTCTGCACCGCACCACGCTGATATTATAACATTCAAATGGATGCTGAAACCATTGTTACACCCATTCGCTGACATCATACCTTTTAGAATTCATCTGTTTAATGCTGTGCAAAAGTAATGCAGAAAGTTCCGATGTTCCCATCGGAACTTTCTGCATAACTTCTACGTCGCACAACGCTGACACTTTAATAAAATTCAACTGGATATTGAAATCATTGTTACGCACTAAGCTGACATCGTACCTTTTAGAATTAACCTGTTTAATGCTGTGCTAAAGTAATGCAGAACGTTCCCATCGGAACTTTCTGCAACACTTCTGCGGCGCACTACGCTTTATAAAATTCAACTAGGTGTTCTCCTTTTAATTATTCGCTTTCAATAATAGACTATATCTATTACAACTTACATATTCAACATGTAAATAAAAGACACACACATTTAATAAAAACATAGTTATCGGAATAGACCAACCACTGATTTTCTTTATATAAACATGTATATTTATTTATATTAATTTTCTCTCAATGCCGAAAGAGGGTAACGCAGAAAACTCCTGTAGTTTCTTTCTGTGTTACCCTTGTCACGCACTTAGCTGACATCAAATCCTTATAAAAATATAGCCGTTTAATGCGGAATAAAGATAATGCAGAAGGCTTCCATATGAGCCTTCTGCATTACTTTTATCACACATTATGCTGATAACCTTGTAAGAAAGGTACAAAGGAATTAATTTGTTTCAAGTGAAGGCAATATACCAGTTAATGCAATACAAAATATAAGACAATCATGATAACATAGCAATACACTGCTAAAATGAGTTATGAGATACTATTACTTGTTACAAGAACGTTAATGTTGTAATTGTTGTACGAGCCCTCATAATTTATCGATAACGTTGTTCATTTCGGACATCAAAAGCTTTGTAAATGTATGTTGCTAGGTTTCTTACTTCTGACTGTTTTGATGAATTGATAAGGGATAACAACTTATGCATACTTGGTCTGTTCCAGAAATATTTCTTAATATACGTCTTTCTCAAATCCATATATAATTTGCATTCTAATATGAAATGAAACTCGTCTTCTAAAACATCGCATTCAGAACATTTTCTATTTTCAAAAGCTGTTGCTACTGGTTTTTTCCACCTACCAGCCTCTATTTCGAGTCTGTGTGATGACAAACGAAGTCTTGAAAATGCCTGTCTGAATTTTGAAATGTTGCAAAGAGATAAATAAGGCTGCAATTCTAAATTTGATTATATTTTTATAGAAAAGTGCTCTGCTTGAATCATGGAGCCTACCGTTCCATTCCTGTAAAAAGACATTATGTATTCTTTCTTCTACTACGTATAAGAAACGTTTTATATTACCAACCCCATGAGCTAACCATACATGATAAAAACCTAACCTACTTAGTGTATCTCGTACCAAAGAAGCCCAATTAATAACTCTTTCATTTTTGTCAATGTCTGTTAACATTAAATCATATACTTTCTTAACATATTTACGCTCATCGCTTTGCACTATCTTAAGCCAATATTTAATGCATTTAAGATGTCTAATGCAATTAAGTGGCTTTCTGCCTAATTCGCCATATACAAAATCATTTTGCGTACTTCTTTTTTCACCGAGTAAACCTTTACAAAAATTAAGATGCACCCTTTCAATATTATCTGCCTTCATAAAGCCCCACACCTCTGATCCATCATTTAAGATAGGTAACACCAGTTTGTCAAACAGATCTAATCTATGTTTAACCTCAATCGTAGTGAATTTACACAAATACTTCTTCATTTGAAAAAACGCCTTTAATGCCTGTCCTGCAATAGTTGCCTGTGCAATAGAGAATGAACCACCAGTTGTAAAAATTATAACCAAGTAAGAAAATTTGCTAACAATATCAATAATATCACCATTGTAAGTAAAGATAGTATCTCGAGGTATTCTACCACCCTTTCTAAATATCATTATTTTTGTTTTCGCTGTATTAACTGTTAGTTTCCATCTACAACAATATTCATTCAATACATTTAAACTTTTTTGCAAATCTTCTCTAGAGCTAGCAAAAATTAAAATGTCATCAGTATACAATATCAGAAAAACTTTGAACATATTTATATCAATACCTTCTACACCATTTCTAACAAACATGTCTTCCATATCATTCAACCACATGGCGAACAACAACGGTGATAAACATTCACCCTGTCTAACTCCTAAAGCACAACTATACTCACGGGTGACACCACTAAGTTCATTATTATATTTTACCCTTGACTTCACAGGTGTATACATAGATTTTAATACGTTTAGCATTTTACCACTCACACCTAGCTTAATTAATTTATACCACAAAGTATCTCTGACGATATAGTCAAAAGCTTTGGAAACATCGATAAAGGCACAATACAGCTGTTTACCGCTGTTTAAAAAATGAGTAATACATGTAAGACCAGCGAGTACAAATATATTATCTGTGGTACCCATATTAGCCCTTAAACCAGCTTGTGCTTCAACATATACACCATATGTTTCAACCCAATTCACTAGTCTATTATTTAAAATTCGAGTAAAAAGTTTCCCTAAGTTACTCAAAAGGGTGATCCCGCGAAAAGTATACATAACATCAAATTCATCATTTTCATACCTTTCCATGAATTATAGAACATCATCATCTGGTGTATAACATTGACTGTTTGGGTTATTTACCGTTTTGAAGTATTGCTCAAAAATATCAATCTTCACACCTGATTGTTTTATACCTGCCCCCTTTTTCAACATATCCCAATAAAGTTTTGCGTTTTGGAATCTTGCCTGAATAAATTTGTCTGTTTGGCTTTTGTCGTATTCATATTTACATTTCCTTAAATAGCTTTTGTACTCTGATCTTGCCATTACCATATTTATTCTATTTAAATCGTTATTCTCCATTCGATGTTTGTTTAGCATGTATAAAAAACAATTTCTCTTATCAAAACATTCATTATCATACCATGCATTATTGCTTTCACTATCCTGTTGTTTATTACTATGTGTTACATATAAAGGGGAAACAACCTCGTGAAAAATACCTGCCAAGGAATCTATACATTTATCAATATCACAAGCGGCTTGACATTTTGTGACATCCGTAGTAAAATAATCTAGCTTTTGTACATTATCATGTGAGGACAATCTTTGTATATAATCTTCATTCCAATCATTTTTCCATTTATACTTACCTTTTACCTTACTATACATGTATGACAATTCGTCAACATTCACGAAATTAGCTTTTTCTTGTACATCAAACTCAAACGCAAAAGAAATTAAGCAATGATCAGATAAAATATTGGGCTCGTCTAATCAACGACGCTCGAACCACTGTTACCAACAAAAGTGTATCTACCCAATCCCTGGTCTTCCCCAAATCTCCCATTCAACATTCTTAAACCAGTTTCTTTACATAGGTCAATTAAAGAAATGCCGTAAGAATTTGTCCGTCCTTTATCTTGCGAATAGCGGTTAAAATCGATATCGTCAGTGTAATTGTCCGGTAAAAAGGGTATGTGTAAGCTATTGTCGTCTGCTACAAAGTCAGGTAGATCAGAAGTGCGGCTATTCATGTCACCGCACAGTACAAAATTAAAATTATTTTCACATTTACTGATTTCTGATGTAATAAAGTCGGTCAGCCGACCGAAAATATTTGTCTCCACCATAGCTTGTCTACTACTTCCTTCTGGTAAGACATAACAAAGACATAATAAAATATCACTGTTTAACGAAAACTTTTCTCCATCAAGCTTTATACAAATAACATCATCAGCGCTTTGATACACCAGACTACTTTCGGTAACAAACTCGTTTCTTACATATACTATGATCCCTTCTGAGTCCCTTTTACTTGTTTTCTTTTTCAATGTTCTATGCAATACAAAATGCTCAAAACTATCAACATGTAAATCTGAAAAATCATTACTCCACGTTTCCGTAAAAAGCACAATGTCATTGTTATTAAACATCTCTTTTACATCGTCATTTTTCAATTTATTGGTTCGCTTTGTAACTAAACCATGTACATTTAATAGTGCACAACGTAAGCTGACCTTCTCCGCTAACAGCTAAGCAGACGCATTTTCCTTATCATCTGGTGTATTAATAGTTCCTGGGGAAAACCCATTGGTATCGTGCAGTAAGTCACTGCCCCGTGCTCCAGCTCCGTGTGATGGCTGATTGGTCACTGGTAACTTTGCGTCCTTATGAACAGGGTCGCGTGTACTAGAGGAATCCCGTGACTTTCTGTTCCGACTTTGCGAGTAACTGGCATTCCGCTTGTTGTAAGGACTGGACCGTCTGTCAGATCTTGCCATCCCACGTGATAAGTGACTTCGACCACGTTCCTGTGTATTGTGTACACCATCACTTTCTGTTTGTTGTGGTTGATCTATTTGCGACACATGGTTGCCGGATAACACAGGAGCCACAGTATTGTTATTGTAAAGTACATTGTGAGCAGTATCCAAAGCTATGTTGTTTTCCTTGTTGTTGTTGTTGCAACCAGGGGTGGAGTGTGCAGACTGTAAAGAACTGTCTCCAGGCTCGGTGGACAATATCTGTTCAACAGTGAAACTACTCAGTAACGCTGGGTCTACCGGGTCCTTTGATTTGACCAGCCAGGCATTTTCATGTGAGGGAACAGTGTGTATAACAGATGTGTCCATGTGTTCTGCCAGGAATCTATCACCTTCTGTTTGAACTAGATTGTGTGTGTGTGTGTGTACACCGTGATATTCTGATGATGAGGATTTAGTGTGTTGGATATGTCCTGTGTGTGCCAATTCAGGTAAGCGGCTACTTTATATATATCTATTCCAATCTGGCATTTAGTCATATATCATCCTTCCATCCACAATCAGCTTGGCAGGGTACACAATTTGTGCTTTAGACCTAGGTCGATCTGCTTTGACTTGTTTAAACATTGGCCACAAATGCTTTCTTGCCGCTTGAATTTCTCTTGGCATATCATAATCAATAGAAAATGGTGTCTGCTTTAACATATATGCTTGGCTCATGACTGCCTGTGTGTCACAAAAGTCTCTAAAGTTCACAATGATCGGTCGTTTCTGGTGATGTCTATCCGGATTTCTGCGGCCTAATCGATGAGCTCTTGATATATACATGTCTTCATCAAATTCTAATTTCTCTGCCATAAAGTCTCGTATTAGTGAAAAGCAGTTTTCGCCATGATTTTCCGAGAAACCCCAAACTATTAAATTGTTTCTTCTAGATCGAGCTTCAATATCAATTGATTTGTATGCTAGATTTTTGAATATATCAGATTGTGTGTTTGTAACGTCAATGACTTTTCTCACCTTGTCCGCCATTTTGTCTACAGTTTTTTCCATATTAACGATTGACCTGCTGCAGATCGCCTGCTCAACACTCATATTAGTTAACTTGTCATACATTATCAGCATCTTGTTATCCATTGAACTTATTGCGAATTCCCTTCTAGCCGCCTCTTCCCGTCTTTCATTCACATAATTCACTGTATTGTCTTTGTTTGAAGATCCCGCCATTTCACCCCCACCCAGTGGGTCAAAACTGTTTCTAGTAGCCACATTAAATGCTATATTGTCCATCATTTTGGCCACTAATCTTGTCAATTAAATACAATAATGAATCTGCATCATTTAACACTTACTTTTGCGAGTTTTTTCTTTTTACTATTAACTAAATTCAGACTAATTTACCGTTTATTGTCACGACACTAAAAACACGTCATATTGTCAGCCATTTTGAATCTTACATTCTCACATGTATATAAGACATCAATCATTTTGTACCCGAATATATTTTTTCTGTATTTAAATTTTTAGAATATATTTTTTTGCAAATTTCTGACCTTATTTCAATAAAAATGTGAAAACATGCAAAATTAACAAATATATAAAAAGAGTGTTTTGGCCCCGAATTAATTATAAACCTAATTAAAATCAAGATGTTGAATGTTGTTTAAAACAGGAATATTAGTACGTGTCTATATGCAATAAATTAAACCGACATAAATGGAAGTATAATAGGACGTATAATTAGTATTAAATCGCTCATTTTAGGTTAAGCGTGTCAAACATTAACTTGTATGTTGTTTTAACAGTTTACACCTCGGATAAACACTTATACTAAGCCAATTATCGCCTCCTGCACGTGCCGGAAATTTGGATTTTATTTCACTTTTAATTGCACAAATGACAAGAACAATGACCTTGTAATCAATAGTCACTGTTTATTTGTTATTACATTCAATAAGCAAATATAAGTTTAGCATAAAAACAAATTTGACCGTTAAAAACAGTGGTGCAGACAGTTTTGACAAAAATGAGATTGATGTTCGTTAAAGATTTGAATGCAGATAACAACGCTTGAAGTTATCTAAAAGTAAAGCAGGGTTTTGTCTCAGGGCATTCTGCTCTTCTTTTAGCCTGCTTTAAGCTATCATCTTTTAGTAAATGGGAAATACAAAATGGAACGGGTCCGTTTCAAAACAGTGTACACATCAGCACAGAGAGCGAATACTAATCTCTACAGCTGCAAACTATTAAAGCAGAATTCAAGTAAAGCACACTGCTCATCAGAGCAGTCTTCTCATATTTCAGTCTGCTTTAAGCTTTCATCTGCTAGTATGCAGAATATACGAAAAAGACCACATATCATTATGTACAAGCAAAGCACAAAAGATTGAACACATATATTTTCAGCTTCATATTCAAGATTCAAGATTCAAAAGTTTAATTGTTATTTAAAATATAATGTTTCTCGTTACATACATAAAATATAAACACACATTACAACATGAAAATATATTATTAGAATCTAAACAATGTAACCAAATCAAATAAGCAAAATAAATCAAATAAATCTTCTTCATAAGCCACACACAATACCTAATTATTATTGTTAGAAATCAACAGGTCATTTTTTCAAACCTCTCAACCAATCAAATAAATCTTCATAAGCCACACCCAAAACTAAAAGTAACGTTATGTACAAGTGACTACTCAAGAAGGAATATTTTGCATAACTATTGCAATCTTTTATTCCTACAATTTCTAATTAGCCATTTCAGTTAGGCAGATGACTGCTTAAAGCAAAATGAAAGTAATGCAGCAATCACATTGCTTTAAGCTGCAATCTGCCGTAAATGCAAATAATAATCCTGTCTATATTTACTATTAACTCAATTCTTATTCATATATACTTTTGGACCTGTATTTCAAATAAGGTGCATATAAAGGTAACGTTATTTGATGCATGTATGTGTTATCCATATTAGAGGTTGTTAATACGAATAATGTGTACCTTGAACGGAATAGCCGAAACGGCACTACTGAAGCAACGCAACAAAATGATCCGCGGAAAGCAGACCAATAAGCCCCGCCTCCTCTGCGGAATTGTACACACAAATCCTGCCCCTAGAGAAATAGCGTTTATACAAATTGAACGTCAATTTGTCCAATGGAATTGAATGGGGTGAATGTAAATTTGGGAGTGGAGTGACGATCTCATTCAGGAGCATGAATGGCCTTCACCCTAATCTGACTTCCTAAATACATGTATAGTAGGTACTAAAACCATCGACGTTCAAAAATATATTTCACCAATTAACCTTTTGGAACCTCTCACACTGCTTTTGGAGCCACCAGAAGCGCACCTCTTCAGTCAATCCCTTCCATTGTATTTTACGACGAATGACTTCGGTTGATGGACCGAAACAATATGATAGGCCAGGAAAAGCGAAATGTCGAAGATATGTATATATAATCAGATTCTGTATTTTTTTCTTAAAGTTACATATAAGTTGACAATTTGGCAGAAGAAATATTATGACGAGTAACAATCAGCTTGAATCCAGATCAGACACCGCTTAAGGATGTCGGCCTGTCTTTTTGAGCATTATGAAATTTCCGAAAAATTTTACGAACTCGTTTTCAAACAAATGGTAAGAACTCATTTTTGGTGAATGCATACAGTAATAAAACACTATTTTCCCGGGAAAAAAATGGATTTTCGTTCCGGAAGGGACTTTTTAAGTTTTATGTCCTATTCGTAGTTAACAGCATACACTGTTTTCATAGGTAGGTTGTATTTTGTTACATCCGATTTCATTTCAATTTCTCAGAATATAAGCATGAAATGTTCATGGTAGTACAGTTTTAGTATAAATTATAGATAACTCAATGGATAAAATGAAATTTTTTGGAAAAAAAATATTTTTGGTAAAAGTACACAAAAAATTGAAAAAATGACAAAAAAAGGATTTTTTAGATAAAATGATCTATATCTTTTTTATAAGGTACGGGACCCTGTGTTTTTATTTGCTTTTTCACTAAAACTTTTTGTTTGCAAGGCTAAAAACAACAAATAAAAAATTTGGTATTTAGTTTGCTACAATTTGTAGGGCAATTTTCACAGTGCCTTATTCTCCCATTATAAAAAAGTGGGTGGGGTAAATTTTACTCCTTTCTGGTGAAATCAAATGTTTTTATTTTGGATCTTGAAAAAACATTATTTTCAGGGTTTATTCTTACTATGGTAATATAAATTAGGATACTTTAGGTACAAATAGATTGTTTAAATAAAGATTGAAAACCCGTAGTACAAAAAAGTAGGAGTTTTTATGAAGCTTCAATTTTAGGGGGTAGCCTTGAAAAATCTTAAATTGTGAAAAAGAAAGGTCCGGTACCCCCACTTTTTTCACCAGTTTTGTCATAGAAACTAATTTTACTATCAGTATGCAAAGTTTGAAGAATTTGGTATTTATTTTACCAAGGTGCACCTACCCCCTTAATGCGGCGTCTTATCTTGATTAAAGCTGTTTGCAAATATAAACCAAGTCTTAATTTCCCTCCCTAAAAAAACTCCATCTGAACATCATACATAATCTGTGTCTCCCATTGGGTTTCATTGTAGAGAGTTGGGCATGCTACGTCATTGCTATGTCATTGCCGTTTGCAATATTCTGTCGACTGCAAGACATCTCCACTTTGCTTGGTCATTTCCTTGTTTATATGACGTTGTTACCTGACTAATACAGTCACCACCAAATCATCGTCCTTTTATATTCAGCATTCACATTCACGTGTGTTACTCGTCATTTTGTCTTTTTTCTGTAAAAATGTCCAAAATGTGACTATCAGAAAAATAGCAGCCGACAATTTTAAGCAGCCGAAGTTGTTAGGGGGAAAGTCGCTAGCGTTGTTGTTCGGATAGAATCGTTGTTCAGAGGGCCGTTGTAGGGATGGATTACTGTATTTTAAATAGGATTGTTGTAGGTAACTACAACATTTTAGATTTTGTACGTTTCTTCATTATATCTTGTATTCAATACATGTTCCGTGGGGAACCTTTTTGTCTCAGTATTCCTGTTCATCCTGCTGTAAAAGACTCTTGTCTTCTTCTGGCGTTTTTGAAGCAGCTCCCCCAAAGATGTGTGATGTTTATCTGACGTAGTTAGTTAAGAAATTAACTGATTGTTTCGGCGTATAAGCGAAAAAACCCGACAGAAAATGATCGACAAATTCCATGAATCGCCAATACGATTCATGGAATTTGCCAATCATTTCCTGTCGTTGTTAGCAATTCATGGAGTTTGCTGGTAATTTTAAGAAATGAACTGAGTTTATTTTTTTGGTGATTAAGCTAAATAAACGACAGAAAATTACCAGCAAACTCCATGAATTGCTAACAACGACAGAAAATGATCGGCACATTTGCCGATCATTTCTGTCGTTTATTTCGCTTAAACGCCGAAAACATCAGATAATTTCTTAACTATCCACGTCAGCTAAACAACACACACCTTAGGGAAGCTGCTTCCAAAATGCCAGAAGAAGACACGAGTATTTTACAAACAGAATAAAAGAACAAAAAGGTTCCACGGAACATGTATTTAATACTGCTATAGTGCAGCCACGTACGTTAACTTAAGTGATGTAGTTAGCAACAACAATCCTGTTTAAAATACAGTGCTCCATCTCTAAAACAGCCATACGAAGCTCCTGTTCTTTGGTATCTAGACTTATACACATTTGAAAGATTATTAGGATTATTGAACAATGGTAACATCTTAGACGAGTCGTTTGTTAACCAGCTCTGTTATAGTAGTGTCATAAGGTGTTGCAGAGTGTGCCAGTTTGTGCACAATGACTGAGGACTGCAATAGCGTGATTGCAGTACGGAACATAACCAATGCATTATTTGGTCTTACGATCTACAGTGCATGTCTAGGACATGCTTCTCCCCTTCAAGGTGCACAATTCTACGGACAAGAGGAACCAGGTGATACACCGAGCAGGAGACACAAATTGTGGGCGTTGTTTGGAGGGAGTCGTTATCGGAGGGAACTTTGCAAACAGATTGATTCCAGATCAGACGCGGCGTCTGATCTTGAATCAAGCTGTTTGTCAATCAACATTAATTTGTTTATGTCAAAATGTCCATTACGTAACTCTGAGAAAAAACAGCAGATGACAATTTTAAGCAGACAACAATTTTAAGCAGACGACATTGCATCCAGACATTGGTGTGTGTCAGTCATGAACCAAAACGTAATTCGACAAGCTATATAGCGAACAATGAATCTAACCAACAAAAACTAAACATGTCCTTTATCTGCGTTATTTACCCACAAGTCAATACAATTGGACTTTTTTTTAAAAAAAAATGAAGAAAAAAGGAAAACAAGTTTTGATTCGAATGAGACTCGAACCTATGACCTTTTGATTGTTAGTCAACCACACTACCGGCTGAGCTATCAGCACTTAAATAGAATGGTGGTACATGTATGAGCTGGGTACTGGGATTCTAACACCTTTTATTCATATGCTAATCTAGGGCCAGTGGCGATACGGAGTACAAAACGACTGATGTACGTTTTATAATTTTCATTAAAATTAATTCAGATAGCACAGATAGTATAAGATTGAATGAAGAATTAATTATTATGATATATTTCCACGTAACCATGTGAATTTAAAAGCTTTTTGTATTACTTTCAGAATTCATATTAACTTGCTGAATGTAAGAAATGTTTTATTTAAGATGTCATAATTTTCCCTTCTTCCAATTTCATTGAAAAGTGCAATACTTGCGTTATTTGAATAGATTCCCGTAGGGGTAATCACTGACGCCTTTGGTGTCATTTGTATTTGTATGCACCGGTCTTGCACCGACGGGGTGAATTAGACTGTGCTTTTGCTGCTCTTTTACAAGAGCAGCAATCGAGTGTCTGACTATGTTTGTAAGTCACTCGGCTTCTTTGAGTGCTTGGTTATACCTGTAAGTCGCTCAGTTTGTTTCCTTTGCACCATTCATTTAAGGGGATAGTGCACCAATGGATAGAAGTTTGACATATGGTCGTCGGATTCTTCCAGTTTCAACTCATATCCAAAATGGTCTGCTTTATTTCTGCGTTCGATTCTCAAAGCTTGCTTAAATCAAACATACGCACTTCTTTTAAAGCTTTAGTTTTTGAAATACATGTATGTTTGTTCTGAGTAATAATAAAAACGTCTCTAATACGACCAATTTATTATGCTAATTATTAGGGTTTTACAATAGTTTGTTTGCTTAAAGCAAGGTGACAGTAAAACGAGGAGCTTTCTGTTTCACTGTCAACTTTCTTAAGCTGTCAACTTTCTTTTAAACACTCAATTAGCCTTCTTTTAGTGGTCGTAATAGAGAGGTTTTACTATTTATAGCAATAGAGTCTGATTGAGAGATACTTCAAATAAAGTGTCGAGATGCTTTCCGTTGGCGCAAAAATTGAGTGTAACCTGTCACGAATTCGCCTATAACATCCAGATGCCCACCCACCACCTTTCACGAAAACGTAACACAAACACATAGTACTAACTCGCATTCCGTCTAAAAGATGTTCGAAGAAAACAAAATGTTGGGGGAGGGGTGATTTAATTTTAATCAGAAAAAATGTCGTTTTACGGTTTATACTTTTTATATTTATAGATAACAGTGGTGTAGATATTGGTGTGCTGTTAAAACCTGTGCTTTGTCTATATTAGTGTTTTCTTCTGACCTGTCCAAGTTATGTTTAGATTGGAACATTCTAAAACTTTAAAAGGGATGAGTTTTCTCCACATCCAGTTAGAGATACGGATAGCTGTTATAATTGTGCGTAATGTCACGGAGTAATTGGAGCTCGCTCTAATTACTCCGTGGTAATATACAGTAGAGGATACATTATGCTTTTCCGTTAAAAAGCAATGCACTAAACTAGGGAAATTTACTTTTTGAACGATTTTCGTTTTGCTTGATATTGAAATTGCTATAATGCGGCGTCTGATCAGAGTATACACTGTTTGCTTATTTCCCTTTTGTAGGATGGATTAAATACAAGAATGAGGAGAAGGCGTTATTCTTTCCAAATAAACGAGTTAAAGCTATTATTTCCATCGGAAACAATTCTTATCTTACAGTCAACAATGAGTGGTCGTTAAGTACTTTGTTTTTGATTAAAACAAAATTAAGGCTAAAAGATCATTCAAATGTCTTTATTACATGAGATAGAAACACATAGTATCTCTTTCCCACATAGAAGCGACTTTTAGCGTATTTAATTTACTCCTCCGCTGAACAAAATAGTTCCTATTTAAACAGTTTTATACATGCGCCATAAGATATAATGTCTACATATTAGCAGATGGTAGCTTAAACCAGGCTGAAAGTAAAGCCGAAATCGTCTTAAGGCGCCTTCTGCATTACTTTCAACCTGCTTTAAGTGGTCCCTTATTCAGAGCACCAGATAAGGGTAGTTTTTCAAATACTAAAATCTTTATTTCTGAATTAAACCCTATGGTGTCACTACTCATTAGAATCGTCTCTTCGAGACGATTCTAATGAGTAGTAACACCATAGGATTTGGTTCTAAAAAGAGTGAGAAAATGTTGGATTTGTTGAAAAAACTACCTCTTATCTGGAGCCCTGCTTATTTTCAATACTAGAAATAAGCAATTGGGGAAAGGGGTATATATGCTTAAAGTTGAACCTATACATACCTAGACATTTTTATAAATACTTTGTTGTATTTGCATACTAAAGGGATAGATTGCCAGTAAGTAGTTCTGTAATAGCGGAAACACTTAATATGCCAGTGTATTTGGGACAACTGTATGCATGTATCATAGCCAATAATGCAGACGCAGGTGAAACACACAACATCTATAAGTGAAATTGGCAGATGCAAAAAGACATTTGCCCTCATCTCTTTTAGACTTTTTCTTCCATACCCAACTTTCAGTCCATTTTGACTGACTTAATCATGTGGAATGTCCCCCTTGCAAAAAGCCGATAAAATTGAGATCGATCAATTACTCGGCTGACTTCCCTATATAGAATATATAGGGGAATAATTCTAAAACTCATATTTTAAGTTGTTGAATATATCTGACAATATTTTAGCAGTTATAGCTATACACTTCATTTTATTCTGTTTCACATGGTGTAAATTTTAATTTTCTATTTTAATGACATTTTGCTTCCATTTTGATTTGAAAAAGTTACGTGTCGGACACATTAAACATATACATGTAGTAAAGAAGGGTGAAAGCGTGTACTTTGCTGATTTTGATCGCGAATAAAGCATCCTTTTAAACATCTGCGAATATTTTAGCAGTTATGAGGAGAAAGACTGTTTTCTTAACAATTCAAAAATCGTTTTTACTTTGAATTTGAATTAAGTCTTTTTGCTTCCAAATTGAGTTAAATATTGGTAAATGTCGTGTTGCTGAAATCGGACTTTTATCCTTCATAAACGATTGCTATTTCCGTTAAATCACGTCGTAATGTTTCGAAAGACTCGTGTTTGTTTCTAGGGCTGTGATCCGCTGTGTGTTTATAAGGGCTTACATGTATGTCCATGTGTGATGAAAAAAAAATTGCCGCAAGGCATAAGTTAGTCTTTTATACAAGCGTCCTGGGTAATTTGATTTGACGAATTTGATTTAATACTATTAGCCGACAGACAAACAGTACACAAACCAGACCCAAAGAGATATCACAGTTCTATTTTGAATGAGTCTAGATCCAGATCAGATATTTAAGTAATTCAAGAGAGAGGGAGAGAGTTAATACTGAGAAAGAGAGAGAGAGAGAGATACCGATGATATATAGAGTGAGAGTTCTATTCGCAAACAGAATGGATTCAGATCAGATCCAAGAGAGACATAGAAAGGGGAGAGATATATATACATACACATAGAGAGGGAGAGAGAGTCAGTTATATTTGCAAACAGTTTGGATCCAGATTAGACTCGAAATCGACTCTTCTTTACTGCTGACCATTGGTTTACTGAATGCCACTTGAATTACAGAAGCAAACACTGTATATCCAGATCAAACAGCAAGTAACTGATCTGATCAGAATTTACCCGGCAATCAGCAATCAGAAAACAATAACAAAATATAAACCCATTGTCACTAACAAACAGCGAACTTATGTTTGAATTTGAATTTCTAAATGTACACTTGTCGTATGCTAGCATAAGTCATCTGGACAGGGCATACACTGTTTGCCATTTTGCAATATATTGTTAACATCAACCCTAAAAAGTAAAGAATGGACTAGACTTAATTGGAAATTAACATGTCAGTTAACAATGTTATGGTTGAATGGGTTAACGAAACAAAGTGCCATAACTTAACGCTTATCCTGCTCATTTGTCGTCTGCTCAAAATATAAAGTCTGCGAAATATAATAACTAATTTTGATCTTTTTAAATCTAAAGAAAAAGTACTTTGCGAGTGACAAACAGCTTAGATCCAGATCAGACGCTATGTAACGCGGCATCTGATCTGAATCCAGATTGTTTGCAAATATAAGCCAAGTCCCGCTTAGCACGATAATTAAGGCTTAAGGAGCAGTGACTCGCGCCTTTAGTTTTGCCGGGGGCCTTTTTACTATCCCGGAGCAGAAACTTAAACTTTGACACGAGTTACCCAGATCAATCCGTGTCAAATAGTTTGGATCATGATCCGACATAGATAGTCTAAAATGAATACGACATTGTTTCCTATAGAATTGCATTTAGTTTCAAAGTTTTTCACACAAAACACTCAAATCAAGATTGTTTTCAGAGTAATTTCCGAAACATAATTGTTGGGGGGTCTGATCTTGATCTAAACTGTTTGCAATAGAACAGAAAATATCACTTTTCTGTGTTTTTCATACAAATATATCTTATTCGAAACATATTTACGCATTTCCATCATATTAATCTTATATGTGTAAATCACTCCTTAAAAAGAAATTCGAAAAATGTATGTTGTAATTTAATTTTAATTTTGTTTTTTACCATTTTAGCTATCAATTAGTTTTGATCCGATTGGTTAACAGTTTGCAAATTGACGTTTAGACAAATTACTTAGTCTGATCATAATGCATAATATCGTTTGTTAAGTGTGGATGTACGAGTAATATACTAGTGAAAGATTCGATCGATAATGCTGGTCAGGGTATACTTGATGTAGAACGCGAATGTTTAGTAACAGTTTAATCAGCAGATAAACACAAATGGCTTTTCAGAGGTCCCGCTGAGAATCAGACCGAGTCCGGAACCAGTGTTCCGGAGGCAGCCGAATGATAACGAAACATTCGTGATTTCTTATCAAGGCTAAGATGATCAAACGATTCCCGATAGTCTGCCTAACAAATCGATAATTGATCTCGTGGACCAAGGGAGATAATGGTTTACGTCTGATATACTAAAGTGAGCAAGAACGACAATCCTGTAAATATGGCCTGCATTCTTTGACATGACAAGTGGCTGCTCAAAAAGGAATTTTCTGCATATCTTAATAAATCCATATTTCCTACAATTCCTAATTAGCCATTTCAGTTAGGGAGATGACTGCTTAAAGAAAAATGAAAGTAAATCAGCAATCCGTCCTATTATACAACCATTTATGTCCGTTTATATTCGTGTTTTAAACAAAATTCAACAACTTGATTACAATTAGGTTTATAATTAATTCGGGGCCAAAACACTCCTGACATATATTTGTTTTATTTTGCATGTTTTCACATTTTTGTTGAAATAATGTCAGAAAACTGCAAAATAAATATTTAAAAAAATGAAAATACAGAAAAATATATTCGGGTACGAAATGAACTTTCCAACTTTCAGAGGCTACGAAATGACTTATGCCTTATTTGGGGCCATTCATTTTCATAATTTTGGCGGCTACGAAATGACTCGAAATTCGGCTACGAAATGACTTATTTTACCGGCTACGAAATGACTCGGCTACGAAATGACTATAACTCCTATAACGACTCCATCTGAACAACGCACATAATCTTTGTCTCCCATTGGATGTCGTTGTAGAGAGGGAGCGCTGTACAATATTTCCCCCTGATCAGTGCTACATTGTGTGCGACATGCTTCCGCTTTATTTCCTTTTAACCCTCTCCCCCATAGAAGCACCTACTGGTGCATTTTATTCATTACTCCACTGAAGAAAAAAGTTCCAATTAATACAGCCATGAACATGTACCATGTTGCCATATCCTGACAGATATTAGCTCAAAGCAAGGTGGAAATAATGCAGAATGCGCTCTAAGGCGCATTCTGCTTTATCTTTAGGCGCATTCTGCTTTATCTGCAATCTGCTTCAAGTGGTCTTTATCTTCAAAACTACAAACAGACTATAGGGTAAAGTGTTAATAAAGAAAACATAGTGTTTTCAAGAAGTTTGTTCTTTAAACATATATTTGATTTGAAATGCAAACCATTTCTGACAATTACTTGACTATATATCGTTAGACGACATGTATATCTTGCAAATGTGACGATATTGTATTTAAAGACATTTCCTGACCTACTTTCGGTTATAATCCCTATACCGACGACTCCCTTGTGAAAATCGAGTTTAATGCATACATGTATTACTGTGAATCATTGAGGCGTCTCATGTGAGGCCCGTGCCTTAAATTTGATAGTTTGGTTAGTAAAACCTATTGAAAAACCCATTGAGTGAGAGTTTGCAGGACCTCCTTAGACAACTTGAGATTGGTGACATTGGCTGGGCACACATTGTCCCTGCTTTACAGCTACTTTCACGCCTATTGAGAACTGTGGGGGTAGTCCATCAAAGGACTGAGGAAATGTCTCTAGAGGGTGCCTGGTCTAAATTTTCGGTTTTGTTTTTGCTTATATTGAAATTCCTATCAGCAGTGTAGCCTACACGGTTTGTCTGTGTCACACCCCACAGAAGTGAGTAATCCAGATTTTCACTGACATATGTATATATATATATATCATTTTAAAGCAGATCATAGTGTTGGTAAACATAATAACATATATGGTTTGATATGTTAAACTTTCTTAATGACTAGATCTACAATGTTGGTATACCAGTCAAATGCTGAAAAGACGTCCTTTTCGCGAATACGCATACATGTACTAGCTTATTATTTTTGAATACTGCAAACAACTTTAGTCATATCTTTTAAAGTCTAAACTGTTCAATTTCACACACAATAATGAGGACAGCTATTTCTGGTAGCTTTCATCCGAGTACTTCAGACTTCGTCAGCCAACTCATCTGACATCTCATTGGGATTTAACACCGCTCGAGTCCTTCGTGAGCGATGTTAATGTTGAGTCCCAGATGTACGTGAGTTTGTATCGGCCCCGTTCATGTTCAGTGCTTGTTTATCTGCTCTTATGTAGACTGCTTATGTTACCCCTGTTCAAACAATGATGGTTCTCTGTTTAGTGTGTATCGGTGTTAATCCCCAATGAGATGTCAGATCAGTTGGCTGACGAAGTCCGAAGTACTCGGACAAAAGCTACTAGGTAGATGTATAGCTTTCTTCATTATTGTGTGTGAAATTGAAACAATCAGACTTTAGAAGATATGAATATCACCACACAGTTAAATAAAAAAATCCATCAACACTTTAGTCATGTCAGAATTCAACGTATGATAAAGTTTCAAAGTGTTTGACACTCATATTTGAAAATGTTTTAGAAGTTTAATCCCCCGCATGTTACTGTTTTCAAAGTTACCTTTTGGCGCCGTTGGCACCGAAAGAGTTTAAATGTTTAGTCAGACTGTCAAAAGATGTTAAGCTTGTCTGTTATCAAACTAATGAATTTTCGTTTAAACGTGATGAATAATTGAACTTCACTTATAATGGATGTGAACGAAAGTCGTTTTCCCCAAAACAATCCCTTCTTTCGTAACGAAAATTTCGAACCCGACGGCGTCTGATATGAATAGAAGCTCTTGACAAATGACGTTGCGTCCGAGACAGGGCAGTGGTGTGGTGAAAGAAAAGACATGACAACTGAAGATATTTTGGAATTATCTTAAGTGTAGGTGGACATATGAAGACAACACGTGCTTGAAAAACAACAATAAAACCTTCAAAACAATCGTGACGTCTTAAAGCTCTTTTCAATTCTCAACAACAACATTGTATCTTTTACCAATATGATACGCATACATCACTAAAACAGGTACACTTTCAATAACTTTGACCGAAGAAAATTCCACACGATTGGCAAAAAGGTTGGATATTGATCCGACGACGCGTTTCTCTGATTCTGATTTTGTTCAAAACTGTTTGAACTGCTACTAGTGTAATAATGCTGGGAAGTGAAGTGGTTTAAGCACAAATATTAACCTGGGGAGAGATGTATTTCTGTAGTAGAAATTAATTGACAAGTTACCCTAAACGTGGGGAATATTAAGTCACATTATATGGCACGAATTTTTTTTTCAGGGCAATGTGCAGAGACGAAATGTATATTGATGGTGTGCTAAATATAAAGATGTAGGGCTGTTACAGCAGAGAAAACGTTATTCTTTCCCAGTAAGCGCGTTACGCTTAAAACTATTATTTCAATTGCAAACAGTTTGGTAACCCGGTGTCTCATCTGTCTCCCATGTAATTTCAAAACATGCCTTATTGCATTGCAACACTGTACTGACCAAGCAACGCTGTCACCCAGGCTATGCGTCTGAGTTTGGTCTACACTGTCAAACACCGTATATTTCATTGCTAAATACAGTTTTAGATGCATGGGGATGTCAACAGTGTAGATCAAGACCAGCCACTGCGTCTTTGACATCAGCCAGGTTTTCTCGTATTGAATAACCATCTTTAAATGCACTTACAAAGTGTTAGATCCTGAACTGTCACCGAGTAACGCTATATCTGATCACTAAACAAACGCTCAAACAGTGAATTATATAGAGATACCAACGATTAAGATTATCAAAAGCAGTCAATAGTGAATCTCAGCTCAATTACATAAATCTAATCGTATCATTTTCATATACTAGAAATAAGAATTTGCAAACGACTTCTTTTGAAAGTACATAAAACACTGATTAAACTTGTCGGTTCCTGGCAAATCTAATACTTTGCATACTTACGTATTGATTCGTTGAAGATCATTAAGTTTTCAAAACAGTTAATAACATATTTGTTGATGCACAATCTGAATAAGGGGAGATCCTTTGATAATTGAGTCTGTTCATGAGCAATACTGAAATATGCAACAGTGCTCACGCCCCCTAGCACCAGCTTAAGTCGAATTCAACATTCAACTGTAAATGCGCTGAAATCAATGATTCCAAAGGACCAGAAAGTATAACAACACTGAGAATGAAGTACGGGCGACTTTTTACAGCCGCCACACAAGCACTCAACATTTGCTGTTGTGAATTATACAAATCTGAATAAGGGGAGATAGTTTGATTTTGAGCTGTTTGAACCATACAGAGGCAACATTTACTAAACCGGAACCCAAGGGACGAGCAACAGTGTAGAATAGATTGCGTCAAAATCTGTAACTCTGGCCTCTTCATTGTCTATAACATACATTCGGTTTGACGTTGCCATCTTGTTCTACAACAGATTAAAGGATTTCCTTAAAAACCTACGGGTTTCAAACAGTATCGTTCCTAATGAGGGACCGTCTCACCATACATTTACTATTTACAAGTCGTTGCTTTCGGTCCAAGAAAGCAAAATGGAAGAGAAGCTACAGTTTGGTTAAAGGAGGTTACGTGGCGATACCATATGTCCTAACTAATACGAATATCTAACTAGTAGTAAACATAAATTCCATTGCAATAATAATGTCAAAAAGCGTGTCATACAAGTCACCACCTCTTCTGTCTTAAGAAATGCCATCTGCATTAATTTTTTGAACACCATGGACCTATTAAAATTATATCATACTCATTGCGTTTGCAAAAATTGTAGACCCAATTTGAGCCCTCTGTTCTGGGTCTGCACTGTTTGCTAGATTATACCAGTATTGTGTGGACTAATTAAACATCTGAGTATACTTGTTCATGCTTTGGTTACTAAAACTATCCATAAATGAACACAATAACTGACAATAGTTACCTAATGATGAAAGAGTTTGTAAAATATAAAAGTAGTTTGGACTTTGTAATAAACGAATTTAGGTATGAATTACAGACTGTTTAAATATTGACAAGGTGCAACGTGATACGGTTCCTGACCCGGACAAAAATGTTTGCAATGCTTTAGTAGTCTCTCATAAGAGTGTAGTGGTTTAACACAAATATCATCCATGGGGGAGGTAAACTTCAGCTGTAGAAAATTATTGACAAATTATCGCAAACAAGGGATCAATTCAGTCACACTATATCGCAGAAACTCTTTGGAGACTAATATGAAAAACGGCGTTTTACCCTATTTGTGCACAACATGAAGATAGAGTGGTAGTACAAGTCAACAAAGCATACATTTATGATCCGTGTATTTTTGGAACCTCTTTCTGTTATTGATTGAACGATTGTACCGTAATAGGCGAATGCAGTTTGATCAACAATTCCGTTAATGTAACATTTAACTTTGCAACCAGTAAAGATCTTAATTAACCTGTATGTGCCTAGAATCCTATAAAAAGGATATAGTCAAACAGTGTAAACTCTGATCAGACGCCGCATAATGCAGCGTCTGATCAGAGTATACATTGTTTGCTGATAGGAATATCAATAAAAACTAAATTTGAACAAATGACGAACTTAGCCGATTTAAGTGGTGCTTTCCGTCAGCAAGATATACTCTACGTAATATTATCAAATTGGTGGCTATAATACTTCAATCAGAACATACAGTGTTCTATTAGGGTTTTTTTAACATTCGGTAGTTCGGTAGAGATGATTTACGTTCTATTGCAATGGAGACAATGCTATTCTTCATTAATTAACCCTTTCGGCGTCATATTGATTGTGAGGTGTTTACCCCTTCGCCGCTTTATTGTCGTATGCTTCAAAAATCTTATTTGCAATATAATTTCAAAGTAAGATTCAATGTAGTATGACTAAAGAAATGTACGAGTGCCAAACAGTTTGGATTTTGATCAGACGCTGCGATACGGTTTGAAAAGTCGTCTTAAGCGCTTTCGGTGTCAAAATGGTTAAAGGCAATGAAACGGAGTCGCAATTTAATGAAACGTGGAATAGATCATGATTTTGAAATTTCTTGTTATTTACTTTCATCTGAGTGGCAAGCAATTAGTAATCTGGTTATAGTTAGTCCGTTTGATCTAGTTTGCAATATAAGTTTTAGAATAAACGCGATTATTTGAAATGAATCAAGTTTTTTCTAATGTACAAACGTTTCTAAATGTTGACATTTAAGATGCTAAATTTACATACGCTTACGCTTGACAATTATTTGTAACCGTTAACCTTTATTCTGATAGCCACATACAGTACATTCATTTATTGATCATGTATATAGCGTCTGATAACGGATACAAGTCTAATTTTAAATTCCCGATAAGTAAATGTAATATAATTAAAAGAAAACAGTGCTCATTCAAAGGTCTGCTATTGCTACATGTATACAGCTCGATAGCGATACCTGATTTTTGATTACAGATACATGAAAAGTAAAAGCTTGAAAATCAATATATTTAAAGCACTTCTGTAAAACATAAGCAACCATTCACGACTCTATAGCTCTTCTGTAAGTTCATGTTTTGCTTGTGTATACATATTTTACCTTGAAATCATTAACACAATTTAACTGACATTTTTTGCAAATTAAAGTCTATTTTAAATCTTAATTTTATGTTTTGATGCTCATATATGAATATATTCGTATTCAAAAAACAGAATATCAACAGTATAAAGGGGACTAAAAAATATATGTTTGTTTCAGTCTTTATCTGAACACCAAATCCGACTGAGCCCTTTATTACATAGCCATGTTCAAGATTTGAAAATAGAATATGACTTAAGGTAGATTGAAAGTAAAGCTGGATGCTGCTTAAGAATCATTCTGATTCCTTCAGCTTGCTTTGAGATATATTCTGCTTGGACAT
This sequence comes from Gari tellinella, assembly GCA_922989275.2. Lineage (NCBI taxonomy): Eukaryota > Metazoa > Mollusca > Bivalvia > Cardiida > Psammobiidae > Gari > Gari tellinella. Next base: position 39,900,179 of record OV277869.1, on the reverse strand, counting down.
GGAAACTATTTTCTATGGTGTCTATTCATGGCTGTATCAATTGGAACTATTTTCTTTAGTGAATGAATACATTCGTAGGCGTAAAGGGCGCATATATAAGGTGATTGGTTAAAGGGACTGAAAGAAAAGTGTATGTTTCAGCAACACTCTCAATCGAGTCAACAGACCTACAAATTAAGTTGAAGGCTAGTGTCCCAGCGAAATGTTAGTACAAATTAGATTTTATACATTCACAATCTAACCATGTCCTGCTTAATCAGTTATTGGTGCTTCTGATATGTTTACTTCAATCGCACTGTTTGAGAGAAAGTTGGCTTGGTTCGAATGAAATTTACATAATTGACTTGGCTGATATATGAGAAATGTTACGGAGAAAAGCCACGAATCATTGTTAACATTTTCACGCTCAAGGACGCTTAAAAGCGCGTTTGCAAACAGTTTGCATCCTGATCAGACGCCGTGTAACGCGGCGTTTGATCAGGATTCATACTGTTTGACACTCATTTTCAAAATATTTTCAGTAGTACTGGCTTATTTGTAACTTTAAAATCACATTACAGGCGACAGAATTGAAACAGACGACAATGAAGCGGTGTAGGGGTAATAATCTCCCGAAGAATTTGAGCATGAAAGAATTAAAGCAGAGTCAACATTTCCCACGTCCAATGCACTTTAGGTATAGTGGAGTAGACCTTATATTTCCCGTTTAGACGAATCTATATGCAAATGCAGTGCAACTAAAATGAGAAAATGATGATTTATTTTTATCGGAGTAGCATACAGTTAAAAACATGGCCACTGTGACCAGGTCGCAATTATATAAAACGTTTGAGTTAAGTTTGAGATAGTTCTCAAGTAGTTAATTGATCAGATTTGAGCAAAAGCTAAAATCTAAACAATCAAATGCTTGAGGACGATATCAGACTCAATTCAAATGATTTATAACCTTGAACCCAGATGTCGGATTATCAAATGTATTACATGTCTCAAAACGATTTGCAGAACAACCCTGCTCAACCTTTTCAAAAGTTTAGCAAGCTGTTTTAGCCTTAACCATACCAATGATCTTTAAATCAAAAGCAAAACGATCATGCAAATCAGAATAGTTATATCTACTAAGATATAGAAGCTTTTTCTTAGGGTGCATAAGCATGACTTATAAAGACAAACATTCGTCTTCAGTGTAGGAAAACACTTAAGGCGTATCTATACAGTAATTGATCAAATGTATGTCTTGATTGTGTACACATTTAAATAAATACTGGACTATTGTCATCTGGTCAGGATGATTGTCTCTTTTGTAACGTCAATCTCAAATTATGGCAGTTGAATTGCCTGGTATCATTAAACATCGAACAATACGTTTCTGTAGATTGATGGTATGAATGGAATGCAATGTTAATGCAAAATGATGAAAATCCTTTTATATGACTATTTATATGTTAATTAACGTTGTTGCCCTCATTGTTTTTGTTGGTATAATGGTGGAACTAAAAAAGATGATATAAACGGAATATCACCATAGTGTGTGGTCCGGGATCTTGTATCAGTGCGAGTTGCTTGTGTAATCCAGATCTCACGAGAGGCGCAGCCTCGAGTGTGATCTGGATTACACAACCAACGAGAACTGATACAAAACCCCGGATCACACACTGTGGTGATGTTCCTTTTATTATATACCTAAACTGTTTGGGACTAGATCATCTATATATTGTTCAACCGAATAATCACATATACGCATACATGTAGGCCTATATGTTAAATATTCTGAGTTCTATGCAAAACTATTTATGGAAGTCATGTGACCACCAATAAATTACGTCATTATTTTTTAAAACGTATCACTTTGTTCTCAATTGAATCCGTTATTTAAGAAGTGGCTTTTTGCAAATAACGGTCATTTAAGCGTTTCAGAACCCGAGTTGAACTGTTTTAAGCTTTATCCTTTGGAGGAAAACATTAGTAAAAGTGGGTGATGTGGGTTATTCACGCTTAAAATGGAAATTAACTATTCAAAGTTGACCAATTCTTAGTTTCAACTTTTTTTAAAAATAGCATCGGACCTGGAATTCCGAAACGTCACGCGCAACGCTTCTTTAAATTAATAGATCGTGCACAACTTGTGTTGCATAAAAGCAGTGACGTCAACATTGTGTAGCATATTTGCCATCTAATACGGACCATCTGATACGGAAAAAGATTGTATGGCCTGTATTCGCTTGATTTTAGAATAGGTATATGATAAAGAGTGTTATGCGGCCACTTCAAATATCATTCAATGACAAGCTAATATGAATATAGCAGCTTAGTGCAGGGTGGAAGTAATACAGAGAGTCCCCAAAGCACATTTCATGCTTTAGGCAATGACTTGGCGAGCTCGGTATTGAAGGGGTTGCAGTCCGCAACTATTCTTCAAGTCGATTAAAAATTGCATTTATTTTCATTTTACAGATATCAACAAAGTGTTAAATCCGGATTTTTTCATCCGGATCAGAATCCGTTTTAGAAACAGTGATCGTCATATTGCCCATAGCGTGAAGGAGATTAACATTTAAGATATGCTCATCAATACTTGATATTGTTATTGTGGCACTACAGTTAAGATGACGTTTTTCTTTTCAAAAAAACGCGTGGACGCTTAAACTTATTTCCATTGCAAATAGTTTGGAGGCTGATTAGACGCCTGGTACAGTGGAGAATCTGTTATTCTTTCCCGTTTAAACGCAAACGTACGCAAACGCAAAGCACTAAAACGTAGAAAAGAACAACTTTTGGACAATTCTGATATTTCATGTTTTTCTTGGTGGCAAACAGTTTGGAGCCAGATCAGACGCCGGGTTACCCGACGTCTGATCTGGCTTCAAACTGTTTTTAAAAGAAAAAATAGTTTTAGCGTAAACGCGTTTATCGAGAAAGAATAACAGATTCTCCACTGTACACAGATTAACATGGAAAGTCAGAATTGTCGAAAAGTTGTCCTTTCGTTTGCCTTCTAAAATGCTCCAATGCACGTTCTGTGAGTGATCGTTTTACAAATGTTGCACTGTTCGCGATGCAACTTCAAATTACTCTAGTAATCTTTGTCAGAGATTTCTATCAGAGATCTACCAGTTGCACAGTGGTGAAAACTACATTCCTTTCCATTAAACTCATATTTGCTAAACAACTATTTCCATTGCAAAATACTTGGAACCAAATCAGGCGCTGGGCAAGTTTGCGTCCTGTCAGGATCCCAAATGTTTGCTAATCAGATAGAAACAACCTTTGTTTTAAATAAAAAAAGTACATTTTTGCATTTTTTCGAATACAGTAAAACCTCTCTAATACGACCACTAACTGTGATGCAATATTAGGTGTTTACGACAGGTGACAGCTTACAACAAGGTGACAGTAAAACAGAAAGCTCCTATAGGAGCTTTCTGTTTTACTGTCATCTTGTTTTATGCTGTCACTTGTCTTTTATATAATCAATAAGCCTTCATTTTAGTGGTCGTAATAGCGAGGTTTTACTGTACGTTAAGAAACGTTATCAATGTGATCTGTTTTGCACTACAATGCTCCTTCTCTAAAACGGCACACACTTTGAGACATAGAATGAGTGAGTTGTTCGGATAGAGTTTTTAAAGGGAGGGAATTGGCTTATATTTGCGCCAAGCGTCTGATCTGGATTCAAGCTGTTTGTCGCTCGTTATCATGTTTTTATCTGTCAAAATGTCTATTTTGACACTTTTAGAAAAACAGCAGACAAAACTTTTAATCAGCCGATATTTCAGCCGTGAAAAGGTTGGACATAATTGTCTTGTTTGGGGAACAGCGACAGGCGTTGTCGTATGGAGGAAATCGTTGTTAAGATCGCCGTTGTGGGAAGGAAGCACTGTATCATTTATTGCAAATTGCTTGGAACCAGTTCAGATGCTTGGCAAACTGGAGTCCTGCATAAATCCAAACTGTTTGCTAATCAGATGAAATAGCCCTTTTAAAATTAAATTTATACGTTTTTGGCATTTAATCTCATTGCTATTACGTTGAGTTACATGTACATTTATATTGAAAACAAAATGTTTGCTATTTTGCCTTATAGAATATGTACTTTACATAAACTCATTGACTAAAATTAATATGATACTCGCCAAGGCTTGCGTCATATTATTTTAATCAACTCGTATATTAAAACGATAAATAATGAACACTCATGTAAGATCCTCTATATAAATGTTGGATGATAAGATCATGTAGGGCAATACTGTTTTAAGTGCTGTGTACAGTGGAGAAAACGTTATTCTTTCCCAATAAACGCGTTTACGCTAAATCTAATATTTCCATTGCAAACAGTTTGGAGCCAGATCAGACGCCGGGTAACCCGGCGTCTGATCAGGCTCCAAACTGTTAGCCACTCATATTAAAATGAATAGATGGAACTATCCAAAAGTTGCCATTTTCTACATTTGAGCAGGAACGTAGATTATATCTAATCTACGTTCCTGATTTGAGTGCACTGCGTTTGCGTTTCGTTTGCGTTTAAACGGGAAAGAATAAAGTTTTCTCCACTATATTGATTCCGAGGATAGTAGTACTGATCCCCCGGCCGTAATGAATACCTAGTTATCAAGTACATATAAACAGTCTAATGAGCTTGCTCTCGATGAAACCTTGATAAAATAATTCATGGAAGTACTGCAGTGTGTCCTTCGAATAATTCCAGTCTATAACATGTACACTTAACCCTTTGCCTGCTGGTCGCGACTTTACTGATTTTTTGCAAACAGTTTAGATCCAGATCAGACGCCGCGTTACGCGGCGTCTGATCTGGATCCAAACTGTTTGACACTCGCTTTTAGGTTGTTTTTACTTAAAAATGCATTTATCTATATTTAACAAAGTTTGCAGACGACAATTTCGAAGCAGACGATATTACCGCAGGATAAGGGTTAACCATTTTAACGTCCAAGGCAGCCAAAACTGACATTAATTTTAAAAACTGGCAATTGGGTAACGCGGCGTCTAATCAGGATCCAAACAATTTGACGTTCATATCGATGTTTCCTATGTCGCAAACGAAAAAAGTCCAAATTGTAAAAGTTAAACTAGCTGAAGACGATACTATCGACACGACTGTGTTAGACGGGTAATTACGTCATAATGGCAATGGAATAGATACGATCGACTTATCAGTGCAATGGTAAGTAGGCTGCAATCATATTTTGCAACACGCTACTACATGTAGCTACATATACTAGCAAACATCTGTAGGTCTCATTGAGAAGACATCCTTCCTAAAACAGTATTTGAGCCGTGCCATGAGAAAACATTGTTGCATTTCAAACAGTGTAAAGCACGACCAGTTGCCGCGTCAATGACGCGGCGGCTGGTCCTGGGGCCCGTTTTACTAAACTACTTACGCAAAATTTTTGCGTAAGTCAAAATCGTTTAACTCTTATTTTTCGATCATATACGTTTGCAAACAGCAAATAGCCAGATCAGAGGACGCGCTTAAAGCGCGGCGTCTGATCTGGCTATTTGCGCTTTGTAGCTAGTGATAATAAAAAAATAAAAATTTAAATTTTAAATTTTGCGTAACTAGTTTAGTAAAACGGGGCCCCTATCTATACTGTTTGACACGTACATCTAAAGCAATTTTTGGAATTGTTTTACACACGGTATTGGACATTGTAGATCAAACTAAGATACAGAGCCACGGGTGACAACGGTTCTTGGTCCGAACAATTTTGCAATTTAGCAAGGCAAAATTTGTCATTGCACGGCTTATTTGTAATTTAAAAGTGAAATCTACGGAGAATAACTTGGAATCAGATCAGGCGTCGAATAATTAGGCAATCATCCCTAAGAGTATTACAGTGGAGAGGGTGGTTTTATTTCCTGTATAACGCAAATGAAACGTTATTGCATTGTGATAAAATATTGAGAAAATGCTTTTTAGATATTTCTAACGATTCATTTTTGCTTGAAGGGCAAGCAGTTTGGAGCCTGATCAGACGCCGGTTTAACCGGCGTCTGATCTAGCTTCAAACTGTATGCAACGGAAATAATACTTTCAGTTACAATCGTTTAACAGGAAAGAATAACGTGTTCTCCACCTTATACGCACACATTCAAATAACAGTGAATATTGCTACGAATTGTTTGAAATTAGTATACATTCCAAGCATATTCAACGTATGCCAACACACTAATCTCAGTGTCCGTTAAAACAATAGTTCATCTTTGGCGTATAGTAAAGGCCAAGATCAGAGGGCTTTGGAAGGAAACTTGTGATCGGGATCTATATTCTTTGGCTAACCGTTTATTATTTTGAAAGATGTTTTGTTACCTTAATAGAAAGTATATTATATTGTTGTTGTTTTTTTAAATATAAAAAGCCCATTTGGACTGTTGGCATTGTAAGGGTTATTACTCCTTCACCGTTTCATTGTCAATTGCTTCAATTTTTTTTCTGCAATGTCGTTTCAAAGTAAAACAAATAAGGCGGTATGGCTGAAGAAATTTTAAAACGAGTGTCAATCAGTTTTGAACCTGGTCAGACGCGACGAGTCGCGGCGTCTGATCAGGATTCAAACTGTTTGCAAACGCTCTTATTAAGCGTCATTGAGAGTAAAAGGGTTAATTGAACTGTGAGAGTAATGGAGCATATGACCCCAGGGAGGGATGTAATAATACAAAATAAGAACTCTATATTATCAATATAATGTCATCTTAAATGACGGTTCGCACTCTATTTCTGGTCCATTCATGGTCTAAGGCTACTGCAAAAGCCTAGTAATGTTTAGCCAATAACTCTTATTTCAGTTTATATCGTGTTTAATGTCCAGTGGAGAAGCCGCTATTATTTCCCGTTTAAACGAAAACGAAACGCAAACGTATTTCAAAAGAATGTAGAAAATGGTAAGCTTTTTTACAGTTCTGACTAGTCATTTTAATCTGAGTGCCAAACAGTTTGGAGCCTGGTAACCCGGCATCTGACCTGGCTCCAAACTGTTTTCAATGGAAATTAACTTTTTAGCATAAACGTGTTTATTGGGAAATACTAACGTCTTCCCCATTATAACAATGACTAAAACCGCGAATTGTACAATACCAAACACATTATTGTTTATATACATCTTACCTTGGACTCATTTTGAAATACTTTGTCATGATTGGCCATGTTGCGCAATGAGCTACATTCTGCCTAGAGTAACTGTTGTTTAACATAGTGTTGAATCTCGTCATATCGAGTTGACCGAGGTCGAACTAATGTGTAGTTCTTAAGCTGAATATTGGCAACTGGATACTAGGATATCACTGGTTTACTATCAACCTGATTATTTGGAAGAATACCGCTTTTTCAATGAATTTAGACAATCATATTCTCATGTCCAACCAATGATAAATTGTCAGAAATGAAGGTCTAAGAGCATTAGCTTAAACATGATTGATCTGGTTGGACAAGGGGCCAGGCTGGTCTATGTACTTTTACATTATTTACGTGAGATTAATATTGAGGGCAAAATTAAGAGACACAGGTTGTAGTGCTATGACATAATGTTTCTATTTTTTGGTACACAATACATGACCTCTATTCAAGAAATAGTTTGTTTCAAGAAACTCCATGAATAAAGTTTGATATATCATAGAACACACGATTAATGCGAAAATCTCCGATCAGCAAGATAAGGTTTAAATTATTGTTTTGTATTTCTGTATATGATAGCTGTAAGTAGTTTTGCATTGTAGATTATAGTTTTTTACATACATTTGACCATAAGTGTAATGTCTGCTTTCCTGGTAACTGTATTTGAATTGCTTTTCTATCAAATGTTTTACAATTGTTTGAAAACCTCCATTCAATACACTTTGTACCCCAATACAGCGTTACTTCTACCACGGACTTCACTGAATATTTTTTTAAAAATGTATTTATTCTTTACTCTGAACTATTTGTTTGACCAGAGACAACGAATTCCTTAGCTACATTTTAAATTTGAAATACGGTTAATTTACAAGGGTGTCAACCCTTTCATAACAACTTCGATTTTGAAAACAGTCTGTATCCGGACATCCGGGGCCCGTTTTACTAAACTACTTACGCAAAAATTTTGCGTTCGTCAAAATCGTTTAACTCTTATTTTTCGATCATAAAGGTTTGCAAACAGCTAAAAGCGCGTTCTCTGATCTGGCTTTGTAGAAAGTGATAATAAAAAATATAAATTAAAATTTCAAATTTTGACTTACGCAAAATTTGTGCGTAAGTAGTTTAGTAAAACGGGCCCAAGGCGTCCAATCAGTAGCCAAACTAACATCTATTTTGACATTTGAACCGTGCCATGAGAAAACCTGCCTTTTTGAATTGCAAACGGTGTTAATCAAGGCCAGCCTCCGCGTCAAAGACGAGGTGGCTGGTATTGGTCTCCTTTGTTTGACACCCACAAGTATCTAAAGCATTGTATTTAGCAGTATTATACACGGTATTTAGTTGGATCCTGATCAGAAGCTGTGTAATTCGTCCTTTGATCAGATGTTTAATTGTTTGCAAATAACCATTGTACTCGGGATAAGGCAGTAAAATGGGTTAAACGCAAACGAGTATATTGGGCTATGAAAAGTTTAAAGTAACTTAAATCTAACGTCTATATGTCTATCTATTAGATCATGTAGCTCTCTGAGAAATTAAGTCAACTTTGCAACATGTGTTTTATAGGAATTTAATTTCATATCTAGTTTTAAAATCATGTACTGTCACAATCTTAGTTTTGATTGACTAGCAAAACAAATATATTCGTATCTCCATCCAGCAATAATGATGAGTTAGTTATAAAACATGTTATTTGCATCAGTATAAACGTTAATTGCTGTCTTTTTAATATAAAGAGATATTTATAGACATTAAGTATAGCTTTTATTTCTGAATGAGCATTAAAGTTTGGACAGAGAGGAAGCAATAAAATATTCAACTAACTTAACCCTTTTTATGCCGATCACGACTTACTTGTTAAAAGTTAAAATACAGATCAAACACCGCCTTATATAACGTCTGATTTAGATCTAAACTGTTTCATGCGTTTGAAGTTTTTTTTTAAATAAAACAAAATTGAATGCATAAATCCTTACTTGATCATTTGTGCTTACGATAATTTCAGTCTAGCGGACTATACAGGATAAGGATAGGCACTAGCATGTCAAACGATATAATCATTAGAAGTATTTTGTTTTTATTAAGATCGGACTATGATGTACCAGCTGACTTGACAGAGATTTTAATTATTTTACAACATGCAAATAGTTTATGCAAAATGTAAAAAGAAATGTCATTAAATATTGAAAAATAGTACGTTGACGAAACGTTTGAAGCAAATAATATTATTGCATGGTAAGGGTTAAACTAGTTTTAGTTCAGTGCAAATACTACACTTTGAGTCTTAACCATTCTTCCGCTACATATTTTGATTACCAATTGTCGTTGGTCAATGTTCTTCATTATTAACCCCCTCACTGCCTTACCCCGAGCACAACAGTTTTTTGCAAACAGTTTGGATCCTGATCAGACGCCGCGTTACGCGGCGTCTGATCAGGATCTCAACTGTTTGACACTCATTTCAATATTTCTTCAGTCAAAATAGCAAAAATCAAAATTTAAGAAGAAAAAGCAGACGACAATTGTTTAAAATTTATGACGTCACGGCAGTGAATGGGCTAATTGAATATGGAATATAAGATAAAGAAACATTGGAAATACCATCTAACAGTTTGTTGAATCCTGATCAGACGTCGTGTCACGCGGCGCCTGATCTTGATCCATATTATTTGCACATTCTTGTGAATCGCGATCAACAGGTGAGGGATTATTATCTTAAGAGCAAGTTTCGCTGATATTATTGTCTCGAATTCAATTAATCCATCAACAGCCTAACCTGATTATATTAACATTTACAAAATGTTCAGATCCAGTTCAGACGCCGAATTACTCTGTTTTTAGATCATTATTCAAACTGTTTGGTATGCACATCAAGATTGTTTTATCAATATCGCTTAAAGCTAAACTTGAACGAACAAAAATATAGACAACATCCTAAATGAGCGGCAACGTCATGACATAAATTAGGTGAACATTTTAATTATATGGATTCATATGGATATAATATGCAGAATTCTAGATTATTGTCTGATCAATATATTTTATCTATTCCCGTTTTAAAATAGTAACATATTAGGGTGTGTTTTGTTTGTCAAATGTTACGTTTGGTTTTGTTGCATTCTCTTAAAAATATGATTTATCTACCAGATACCCCTATCAAACCAGTTGTACATGTATGCATATTTTATCTTATATACCGGTGAACGTTCCATGTTTTGACTTCCATAATCCCAACTCCGACTTCCAAGTTTCACATTTCTACTTCCTAACTGATAAGTTAATATCTGGGAGTACAATCCCTTTTTGTAGAAAACACCGCAATTCTGGTAAATGCCCGATTTTTCGCTAGTTGGGTATATAGCTGGATAACTAGGAGTGACCATGGATAACGACAAAAGCATGCAAGTTGAAGACACGTGGACCTGTGGGCGCCCTAAGGCGAGCAGACTGTGACAAGAGGTTGAGTTGAGTTGGCGGTAATGAATGCAGAGCAGGATTGTCGGTTGAAATAATTATTGTGGGTACACTACTTACTACACCTACAGTGGAAACTCTGTTATTCTTTCCCGTTTAAACGCAAACGCAAAACACTAAAATGTAGAAAAGAACAACTTTTGGACAATTCTGATAATTCTTGTTTATCTTGGTGGCCCGGCGTCTGATCTGGCTCCAAACTGTTTGCACTGCAAATAATAGTTTTTAGCGTAAACGCGTTTATTGGGAAAGAATAACACATTCTCCACTGTACACTGCCTATTGGGGTTATGTTTCAGGCAAGGCCTAGTTTGAAACTAATTGAAGCCCAGTTTGACATTGCTTGAGTTGAAGCCAAGTTTGGCATGGCCTGAAAGTTAGCTTAGCTAGGCAATTAATTGAAGCCTAGTTTGGCATATTCTCGAGTTTAAGTCTAGTTTGAAATATTCTTAATGTTAAACCTAGTTTGGCATATTGTTCCTCATGGGCCCGTCACACCATAACGTTCTGGCCAGCGTTCTCTGACGATTGAGGAAACGTTGGTAGTCGCCCAAGGTCGCTGGGATAGCGCCAGAAGAACGTTCTGTGAACGCTAGTAAACGCTGGTAAACGTCGGAGATCGTCGGTAATCGTTGGAGAACGCTGGTCTGGAATAAAAGTTTTGAACATGCACAAAAGTTTTCTCTGAGACCAGCGTTCTTCTAACGTTTAGTGTTAAACGCTGGAGATCGTTTAAGAACGTCTGTTGAACGTTTTACTAACGTTCACCGAGCGTTGCACGCGTTCGGCTATCGTTAGTCAGTCGTTACTCTAGCGTTACTTGGTTGTTACTAATCGTTTGCTTTGCAGTTAACGATTCACTGGCGACCTGTCAACGACCGGTGAACGGTCCCCTAGCGTTTGCAGCGTGTGACTAAAGTCAAAGGAACGTCCTTTTGCGTCCGTTTAGCGTTATTCGAACGTTTTCCGAACGTCCATGTATATGGGTATATAAACTAATGTTTTTTAAGCAAGGTTCTTTTGATTTTGGACTACCGTAGAGAACACCTACTATGGAGGATCCAGAAAGACTAAGGAGGCTATATGTGCTTGTTATATAGCCCAGCATGAAGTATATGTAGATGTACTGGACTTGAACATAGCTGAACACATTGAGGGACCTCGCCCGCAGAGAAAAAGACTCTGACGAAGACGACAGTGATGGAGTAAATCATGGATATTAAGGCGTCAAGAGTTTGGTCTGTACAACCAACTTAAGGTTGAAGTTTGCCAGGAAGATCTCAGCACTTTCACCAACTTCACTCGCATGCCACCGGGAATGTTTGGTGAAATCCTTGGACGTGTCAAGGGCAGATTGAGAAAACAACACACTGTGAAGTGTCGGGCTATCATTGATGAGCATCTGCCTGAGGTAATGACTCCTCCAGGCACTCCTGTGGCCGTTTTATGAAACTTCAAATGTTGTCGATATGCAGATTATAAAAGTCTCAATTATTATTTATTAATCTATATAATCCTGTCTTGTGACATCGTTTTGGAATCGTCTTGAAAAGACAATTTCTAAAAGATGTCGCAAGACATGATTAGATAGAGAAAACAGAATGTAAATGTTTTTTAAAGTTTTGACTTACGACAGTATTTGTCGTACGAAGTTTTATGGAACGGGCCCCTGAAGCCTGGCGTGAGATTGCCAACCAGTTCGTGACAAGGTGGAACGTCCCTCATTGTGAAGGAGCCACTCATTAAGGACGAAAAGGGCTTTTTAGACAGACTGCTGCTGAAAGGAAAAACAGAAGTAACGGAGACTGCTTTATGCATTACTTATACCCCCACACAATTATGCTGCCACCTACCATAAAGGCCAACAGTGACGTATGTTTAGAGATATTTTACCGTAGATCTACATAGATCTACATTACAATGAAAGTATATGATGGTTGAAATGAAATTGGAAATAAGGTACCTTGTAATTATAGAATCCTTATATGTTTTAGCAAAATTAAACAGTTTTAGGTTGATGCAAGATTCGAACCCACGCCAGATAAAATTTACCCGATCATATACCGGTACTTGCTTATTGCCCTATGACCTATCCATTACGATATGTTTTCTGATAACTAATTCGCTCATTGTTTATGCTATAACTTAACCTTTTCTTAAAAGAATGAGACGAAGATATCTGAAATGCTGTTCTTCCTTAAAAATGGACTCGGCGACTCCGTAACACGTCAGACCTTTGACTATAAGTATATAAATTCCATTATTGTTAAAGTCAGGGCGATTTCTTGAAGAATTTTCCAAAATTTCAACGTAAATACTTGGCTTGTAAACGTGTCTCTGATTGATTTGAACCAGGTCCACAAGTGGTCCATGCTCATCTCCAGTTCAGTTGTCTTGCCCTCGAGTATTCGTTGCCTCTTTGCCTTGTTCCTGTAATCTGTCTTCTGCGTGTTCCACAGCAGTTCGTTTTTCGCGGGAAAACTCGACCAGACTATCTTCTTCCACTGGCCGGTCCACGATTTTTCAATCCTTTCTCTGCTTCTTCCCTCTCTTTGCAATGGTCGGACCGTCATCATTGGGGGTTCCAGGGTGTTCAGGGTATTCAGGGGGTGTCACATGGTCCATTACTTCTCATAATTGCTCTTCCTCATGGTGTTCTTCTTCGTCAGAAGACATTGCTAGTGAAAGGCTTCTTCTTACCTGCAGCGCTAGTAGCAGAAGTCACCTTCCCACCCTTTTTGCGTCATGGCGGCATGATGCTGTCTGTTCAAACTCACAAGAACAACTGAATTCACTATGAAATTACCAGCGTTTTGTACACGTTCGACCGTAAACATCACACGCCAGCAAGACGTTATTCTGTCGTTAGTCACACGTTAGTCACAAGTTAGTCGAACGCTCAACACGCTCGTCTAACGTTGGCAAATCGTTCGTCGCGCGCTAGTGGCACGTTAGCACACGCTAATGGTTTTCGGGGGTATCTTACTTGGTCGTTGTTACACGCTTCTCATGCGTTAGAAACACGCTAGTAATGCGTTAGGCACACGTTAATCAAACGCCAGAAGTGTCATCTTCATTCTAGAACGCTCGAAAATTGAACGATTGAAACGCTCAGAGAACGTTAGCCAGAACGTTATGGTGTGACGGGCCCATCACATACACGACCATCAATTGTATGTTATTATGTATATATGTTATGATGATGAGCTTGTATGCTTAAAACTTAAATAAACATCTGTTTTGCTCTGTTCTGCTCATATTTTGAAACTAAGCCTAGTTTGGAATTGTTTTGCTGATGTTTCGGGACTGAGTGCAAATGGCTGTCGAAGGTAGCTTTTTCGACTAGTTTTTTCCGGTGTACCCGCTAACCGAGTTTGGTTTACATGATGGGAATAAGAGAATGAATGTGATAATAACTTAATGGGAACATTATTGGGACAGCATAACGTATTGGCCAAATATTTAGTCTGTATTGAATAAGTCTTGTATTGTATTCGATACAGAAAAACGAAAACGACTCTTGAAAATCAAATTCTAATTTATTGAACAATAAATAGCTTCAAAGATATATAACACAAAGTGATGACATTGAATTAGCAGCAAATGTTCTGCTATATACATATATTATATACATATATTGATTGAATAAATTTAATTTGTTTGAGTTTAACTATAGTAAAGACAATTTGATATGAAATACATATTAGTAAACGTAACTCCAGATAAAAAGAGTATTACAATAAATAATCAGAGCTTCAGATAAGGGGAGTATTTCAAAAACTAAACCTTTTCTTTTTGCATTTAAATTATATGGTGTCACTATTCATTAGAATCGTCTTTTCGAGACAATCCTAATGAGTAGTAACACCATATGATTTAGTGCTGAAATGAGTGAGAAAATGCTGGATCAAATCACTCCTTCTTATCTGGAGCCCTGACTAATATCCACATCCCCTAACCCTATGATGTGGCTACTTTATTCAAATCGCCTCGAAAAGGTGAATTAAATGAGTAATTACAACGAAAAAGGTTTCGATGCGATTCGAATTAGTAGTCCAAATATAGGATTTGAATGAAAACATGAAACACTAGGTTATTCCAACTTATCAAGCATCTAAGGAAGTATAAACTGTATTTGTATTTTATCCACTTTTCTAGAGCACACTGGTTATTTGCAAACAGTTTGGGTCCCGATCAGATCCCGGCTACCAATAAAAGCATTTACGATAAAACTATCATTTTTCGTGCAAACAGTTTGGAGCCAGATAAGACGCCGGGTAACCCGGCGTCTGATCAGGCTCTAAAATGTTTGCCACTTAGATGAAAAAAAAATCGGTATATATTTCAATAAATTATAATTCTCAATATTTTATTACAATTCGTTTGCGTTTCGTTTGCGATTAAACGGGAAAAAATATCGTCTTTCCCACTGTAATTTAAATACAGTGGAGAAAAAGTTATTCTTTCCCAATAAACGCGTTATTATATAAAACTATTATTTGCAGTGCAAACAGTTTGGAGCCAGATCAGACGCCGGATAACCCAGCGTCTGATCAGGCTCCAAACTGTTTGCCACCAAGATAAACAAGAATTATCAGAATTGTCCAAAAGTTGTTCTTTTCTACGTTTTAGTGTTTTGTGTTTGCGTACGTTTGCGTTTAAACGGGAAAGAATAACAGATTCTCCACTGTACTAAAGTAGCTCATTTGCAGTGTCAGTGGATATTGAACACAGAATCCATTCTGTGCAACGTACAGTGAAAAAGACGTTATTCTTTCCCGTTTAACGCAAAAGAAAACCAAACGCATTGTAATAAAAAGTATTAAACGACAACTTCTGGCAATTCATACAATGGATTTTAATAGAAAGTGGCAAAATATTTGGAGCCTGATCAGACGCCGAGTTACCTTACGTTTATCAGGTCCATAGCATAGCATTTTCGTTTTGTTTCGTTTAAACGGAAAAGTATAACGTTGCATCCACCAAAGCAAACTCTGTAATCTGCTCTAAAAGTTGCATTGTTACACAAAACAAAAACCTTTGAAGTTATTATGGCATTAATTTAGCGAGAAGTTCAATGCCTTTAGAAAGTATGTACCTTAGGCTGATATAAAACAAACCTAACTGTATCAGCATTTATTGCGTAATAATGAATAATTTTGTTTGAGTGCATATAATCCTAATGGTTGTTAAATGCACTGTCATTTTAAAAACATATGATAAACCCTTCTCCAGCTAAATATCGACCCACGTTTTAACCCTTTCACTCTCAATGACGCCATAAAGCGCGTTTGCAAACAGTTTGGGTCCTGATCAGACGCAACGTAACGCGGCGTCTGACCAGGACCCAAACTGTTTGGACACTCTTATCGATATTGATTAAGCCATACAAACTTCAATATAGTTTTGAAATGTGTCTTGCAGACTACAATACCGAAGCAGACGACAATAAAGCGGTGAAGGGGTAAACATCTCCCGAATAATATGATCATGAAAGGGTTAAATCTGTCATCTGAACTATAATTTATTGTGTTATATTAAATACATGTCATAAAATAGTTCCTTAAAAAAAGAGTGCAATCACATATCAGACAGATTACGGTGAAGTTCGCTTACAAAGAGGTCGTCGGGACCGTCTGATGTATTTCGTTATATCAGTTTATAAGAGGATGGGAACAAATGTTGGTGTGTTATATACCCAACATTTCGTTTTGTTCAATTTCGTTATCAACTTATGAAGGTCAATATAACTACACGTATAACAGGAGAAAGGTTAAAATACATGTACATTTTAAGTAAACTGATGATGATAAAACGATAGAATCAATGATTGGTTTCAGAAAATTATAATGCTTGAGAATGTGTACTGTTCAAGACTTGTACATGTCCTTATAACTTAACACACAATCTTCTCAAGGTGACTGTTTAAATCCTTAAGACCGTTTTCAGACCCTATGCTTATAAAGGGATTTCGATAAGTCTGAGATCGTTGTCAAGCATTTGATTGGCCAAATCGGAGTATCCTGCTGAAATTTGACCAATGAAAAGCATGTGAATGGTCTTAGACTCATTTCAAACGCGTAACAAGCATATGCCCGTGATCCATAGTTATTCTACAAAAGTGACTGACTAAACCAATTTGATTCAACTAACGGGGCTTAAATGACACTCACTGTTCTCCTTGATCAAGACTATTTGTAAGCCTTTATCTAAACAGTATGTTAAACGTATCCATATAGTACTACATGTAATAGGTTATTACACTTGTCACTGCTCCTCCTGTCAAAAAAAGATTTTCTAACGAAGCACGCCCACTATTCACGATAAAAGGAGTTGCCTATAATTCGGGCAGTATGTACATTGTAGAGGTGTTCCAATACGCTCTATTACAGCATACACTTCTTGCTAATCCAATTCCAAATAATACATGTTGGTTGTATGTAAACAGTATCACATTCCATAAATATATACAGAGGTAAACGATATTTCTTTACAACCCAAGCGAGCTGAGCCCATTTCATAAAACTTCGTACGACAAAAACAGTACGTTTACACTTTAGAAAACATTTAATTTTTAATTTCTCTATATAATCATATTATATGACATCTCTTTGGAATCGTCTTTTTAAGACGATTCCAAAGAGGAGTCACAATACATGATTCGATTGAGAAATAGATAATAATTGAGACTTTTATAATCTTACTTATGACAAACTTTGTCGTACGAAGTGTTATGAAACGGGCATCAATAAAATATTTTTTGGTAAAGAATAACGTTTCCATTGCAACTAATTTTGATCCTGATGAGTATATCCGCGTCCGATCAGGTTTTGATTTAGTTATCACACTCAGATTGAAAGCAATTCTAAACATTTTCGAAACACGTCATTTTCCTCATTTTATGATAATATTTCTGCGTTTTGCTTTGTTTAACACGAAATAGTATGAACATTTTCGTGTCAGTTGAATCACAACCTAACCTATGGATACATCAAAATTAAATTATAAGAAATTTCAACTCATTGACCGCTAGTGTCATGTATTTGCGTCTCCCTTACAATCAGTGAACCTGTACGAGTACACTTTTCCTATACAAACACTGCAGACCCTGATCAGAGGTATTTCACAGGAGCCCTCTGATCAGGGCCTGCACGTTTTATCATTTTGAAATATATGGTAAAAACCAACCCTTAGTGGTTAAAATGGACTAGACTTGATTTAAAATTTGGATTGTCCATTTAAATTTTCAGCGGTTAACTAGTTAGATAACTGTTTCTCTTTCCAATAGAAACGTCACTGTTTCTTCCTCATTTTTGTCTGGCAAAATGAACTGTACTTCCCCATTGTTATTGTTCCGTTTAGTTTCCAAATGAGAGGTTCCATTTTCCAGAGTATGTGTGTCTTCAGTTTTATCCGTACATGTGATGGTTGTGTCATTTTGAAGTGCTTTGTTTGCTTGTAGTAGGCGCAGTTGCTCAGCGGCCGTATTGTGACACTTTCAAAAAAGAAAAATTTAATTGTTTCGTAAATAAAACAGAAACAAAGAGGACAAAAGTATAACAAATATATCAACAAAAAGGGCAAAGAAATGAAACAATGAGTAATAAACCAAACGTAGATGAAAACAAGTTAGAAAAGGGTAAATCAAAACCGCAAATATTGAATTATGAACATATACCCGTGAAACGATTTTAATATACAAAGCTTTGAGGCGATACGCCCAGCCTACTTATGTTGAATCACATATTATATTTAGACTAAAATTGACAAATCTATACGTATTGTTTGACCATGACTTATGCCTGTGAACAAAGATGAGTATGAACTCTTACTAAAGTTTTTGATCAGTATAAACAGAGTATTCTCATTACACTTCCAGAAAGTATAGACATTCCGTCTGAATATATATTGATATGAATATCGAACAGTTTGTATCCTTGCCAGATACCAATCCGGGTCCAAATTGTCTGCAAATGCTTTTTTAGTATGCGACAGACGGAAATACATTCTTTATTATATTATATAATGACTAACAAAACAATTAAGGCGAGTGTCGTTACTGATGTTGGCTGAACGTAAGTCCAATTAGTCTCGCTCCATTATTTGTGTTTAATTTGAAGTATTTAACTATGTTATAAAGCACTACAGGAATAATGCTAAAAACTAATAAAATATAGTTAAAAAAGGTGACAATTATATATATACAATGTATGAATAAATTCATTTCGCATTAAGAAGCAGTCTTCATAAAGCATGGCTATAATGACATAAGAGCTATAAAAAGCTAAGGTCCTTAATTAGTTTAAGTCCAAAATCATGGTTTAAGTAAACGTTAAGACAACCATACGCAAACTTTTCATATAATTATATCATGTAATGTAAAACAGTTACCATGTTTGGTGTTATTTTGTAATCACTATAAGAGTATGCCTTAGAAACTCAAATACAATGACTAAATAAATATAACGTAACGAAAGAAAGTACAACCGTACATGTATGTTCTGTTGTTGGATTTAATAAACAATAACGAACAATGTTAGGTGTAAGCGCAAAACAAACAGAGACACCGCAGATACAGAATGTTATAAACTATGAATCTACCACCATACATGTGTTTTGATATAATATCAAACTCGCTATAAGGATAGTGTTTTACCAACACACATATTAAACCATTTAAATATAACATTTTATTTATTATTATTTTTGGTATGTTGTCCGGCGAACCTAGTAAATTATTGATTTGATGGTAAAACCCTGTATTATGCTTTATTTACTAAAGCAAATACGATAATGTTAATTTCACTCATCTATACTTTGAATCAATTTCAAAGCTGTTAGATTTTACATAGCGTAGCGGAAACGTTTTTCTTTCCCCTTTCGTCTCATTGACTCGGAAAACAATTCCTACATGTAATTTCCAAGTCCATTGTTAGAGGTGTTAATTATATATTGACAAAAATTGATAAAATGACAAACAATGCAGACCCAGAACAGAGGACTCCAGGAGGATACATCAGATCTTTGAACAAATTGTTTTCATAGGATTATATTTACTATAGATGGAAATCTGACTGTAAAACAATCAATATATACACAGGGCTCCAGATAAGAGGGAGTTTTCCAAATAAATTCAGCATTTTCTCACTCATTTCAGCACCAAATCATATGGTGTTACTACTCAATAGAATCGTCTCAAAGAGATGATTCTAATGAGTAGTGACACCATAGGGTTTAATGCAGAAATAAAGATTTTTAGTTTTTGAAAAACTCCGCTTATCTGGAGCCCTGTATACATATGTCTTATAAGACGTCGAATTACTTCGAGTCGGAAATAGCCCTGCACTGTTTATTATGAGTATGTCTGTTATGTACAAGAAAAACAAACGGTTTACATTAGAAAGAATAACATTTCATCACATGTAATATATGGTATTTTCACCCAAATCAACCATCTCTTACCGGCTCGTCCGTTTTGTTCTCGTCATCCTTAACATATCAATTTAAATATTGTTAGAAAGTACAATTACAAGTAATTACGTTTAGTGTTGAGACCTCTTGTTTTGAATAAAATCTTTAACGTTTTGTATATGTGTTACTTTAACATACCTGTATCGTAATTTTGTATTAATTATGTAAATAATTTCATTAATAATATATATAGCCCGAATCGCTAACTTATAAATATTGTTTCTCAAGTATAGATTAAATGTATTTAGAATAAAAAATACAAAAACGTGGTTTTTATTGTACACATGGCTAAACACTTTCACACTTTGACTGAATTAAAACTATTTCCAATGGAGTGTGTTAAGTATAATTGTTTTTGTATCTTTCTTTTTTACTGTCATATTTATCGAGAATTATTGGAAATTGATTGTCCTAATGGTGAAAACTTTCCCGTTAACGGTTGAAGATAAAACAAATTATCGGAAATACCGGTTGGTGAGGAACTATGGAGAAGGCGCTAGCATTTCTCTGTTGATCGAAACTAAATGAAAATCTGATATATAACAAATAAGAATTAATATAAACAAAATTGTATAATCTAAGTTACACACTTGTTATAGCTTGGTAACACGCCGACCTACTCGGTGTGGGATCTAGTTACAAGTTGTTCGCACATGACAAAATGATTTGCCACAAGCACATTATTGTAAAGCCCCTCTATTACGACTACTTGCATGTACTTATGCTAATTATCAGGTGTTTTAGGCAGGTGCTTATAAAAAGCAAGGCAAACTTAAACAGATAGCTCACTCAGGAGATCCCTGGTATACAAGCTCCTTACTTAACGACATATGACGTCATAGGTATTATTTGTTACGTTTTATCTTTAAAAAAGGTCACAGGCCGAAACATGTAAGAAATAAAAGAAACTTGTGTTCATTTTTTGTAGTTTTTCTCTGTTATAAATGTATTACTATAAGCTGTCACCTGTCTTTTATACCATCAATTAGCCTTCTTTTTAATGTTCGTAATAGTGAGGTTTGAAAAGAACAACGACTTCTCCTCTGTAGAATCCATTATAGATGTGTAACAGAAATTAAAATAATTTTCATACAGTAGAGAAAACGTTATTCTTTCCCAATAAACGCGTTTACGCTAAATTTAATATTTCCAATACAAACAGTTTGGAGCCAGATCAGACGCCGGGAAACCCGGCGTCTGATCAGGTTCTAAACTGTTTGCCACCAAGATAAACATGAATTATCAGAATTGTCCAGAAGTTGCAC
Source organism: Gari tellinella (assembly GCA_922989275.2). NCBI lineage: Eukaryota > Metazoa > Mollusca > Bivalvia > Cardiida > Psammobiidae > Gari > Gari tellinella. The sequence goes on along the minus strand of OV277869.1, from coordinate 39,878,840 downwards.
TTTTCTACGTTTTAGTGTTTTGCGTTTCGTTTCCTTTAAACGGAAAAGAATAACGTTTTCTCCACTGTATGTGTGTTGCACGCTAACGGTGGTGAACTTTTTAAAACCTTTTTAAACAGTTTGGATTCAGATTAGATGCCGACTAATATATTGCAAAAAAAACAAACAGTGCAGACCCAGATCAGAGTGCCCATACAGGGGCCTTTTGGTCAGGTTCTACATTGTTGGTATATAAAAAGTTTACTCCTCACAGGTATACTGTTTCTCAAGTATACTCCTCGCTAGAGTTGAATGTATATAATACATATATTTGAATGTTAAATGTAAGATTGACAAGTTAGTATAGGAAAAAATATTTCCACAATGATGAATTCAATAATGTTTGCTACCCCAACAGAAAAGATTCAACAAACGATAGACTAGTGAAATACTAGTATAACAATAAGATATTGAGAATCACATGGGAATAACTAGACAGAAGCAAAAGAAGAACAACGGACAAAAAATGTTTACGTTCAGTGCTCCCTCTCTACAACAACGCCTAATGGGATACAACGATTGTGTGTATTGTTCGAAGGAAGTTGTTATATGGAGGGAAGTTGACGTACATGTGCAAACAAGTTGAATCCAGATCAGACACCGCGAAACGCGGCGTGTAATCTGTATTCAAGCTGTTTGTCACTCGTCATTAAGGTTTTTTTCTTTCAAAATGTCCAATATGTGACTGAGAAAACACAGCAGACGGTTTCGCAGTCGTGAAAAGGTTGGACATAATTGTCTTATTTGGACAATAGCGGGAAACATTGTTATAAGGAGGAAATAGATGTTTAGAGGGCCGTTGTAGGGAGGGAGATTTGTATCCCTTTTAAGCGAAATGAACACAAGCGGAGTGCTATTCAATGTAATTAATAACAATTTCCTATAGAAGTCGGCGATTTATTTAATCTAGGTATAACCCGGCCATTTGATCAGATTTCAACGCTCACATGCTCTTGTTGGGAGATGATAACGTTTAACCAACACAGCAGTGGAAAAGGCGTTATATTTTCACAATACACGCGTGAACATGTATACGCAAACGTTAAATCCATTGCAAATAGGTTGGATAGCCATGTTTCTAATCAGGTTCGAAAATGTTTGCTATTCAGATTAAACAAATCTTATTAATTTCCAAACTGATGCCATATTTAAATGTTTTACTGCATGCAGTTTGTGTTCGTTTAAACAGCAAAAAGAATAACGCATTCTCCATTGCGTTCAATTTTTTAAATGAATGGGATACACACAACAACACGAAATGTAACTTTAGCCCTTTACCTGATAGCCTATTTATAGTATTGAAGATAAGTGACTACTTAAAGCAGACTGAAAGTAAAGCAGAATGCGCCTTAAGGCGCATTCTGCTTTACTTTCAGCCTGCTTTAAGCTTCCATGTGTTAGACTATAGAAACTATTCGTCATAATATATATTCATGACTGATTAAATTGGAACTATTTTCTTCAGCGGAAGAATAAACTGAATGCGCTAAAAGGCGCTTTTATGGGGGAAAGGGTTAATTAAAGAAAAGAGAAAAGTTAGTGCAGTATCTGCCAAGGGGTTTTCACTCATCGCCCGCCTCCTCTATATCAGTAACCGAACAACAACAACAAGATTTGTATCCGTCAGTGTTCCACATGCAAACACACGGACAGTCTGCGGAATCATGCGGCTCGCTCGAGTGTTCTCCCCTATTCGATTTTTTATACCCGGGATCGTTGGAGGAGTCTTCACAGAATACATGACCCGTAAGAGCCGGGCACATTTTATTTCTTAGCGCTCTTAAAGGATGTACCTCTGTTGCTGTGGTCAGAAAAAACGAGGACGTTCTTGAGCTTCTCCTGCGACCCGACGTGTGAAGAACCTGGCGTATTTTGAAGCGGTACCACTTTTGTTTCAATACGCGCTGGACCTGAAAAGTCACAAGAAAAATGTTGGTGTTTCTCTGTTCTCTTATGATAAAATTAGAACTGCAGATAAAGATAGTATTTAAAACACTTAAATATAGGCAAAACCTCTCTATTACAATCAATAAAAAGAAAATTAATTGATCGCAAAAAGATGGATGACAACTTAAAGCAAGGTGACAGTAGAAATGAAAGAGCTTTCAGTTTTACTGTTACCTTGCTTAAAGCAGTAACCTGTCGTAAGCACCTAGTAATTGACATAGATTAGTGATCGTTAGAGACAGGTTTTACAGCATGTACTTCTACATTACAGCTTAAAATATGACTACTTATTAGAAGTGTGACTATTTCAGCCACTCTATTGAATACTTACAACATCGATTTAGGACTTGGGTCGGTTTCATATAACTTCGTACGACAAATGTTGTCGTAAGCCAGATTATAAAAGTCTCAATTATTATCTATATCTCCATCCAATCCTGTCTTGTGACATCTCTTTGGTATTGTCTTAAAAGACAATTCAAAACAGATGGCACAAGACAGGATTAGATAGAAACATAAGATATTAAATGTATTTCGAAGTGTTTACTTACAATATCATTTGTCGTACGAAGTCTAATGAAACGGGCCCCAGATTTTAGAAATACTTTTTACTGCATCATATCTGCAGTCCTGTTTAATAAAGTCTATCGAGTTTATTTATAGTTTTGTATGACATGATAAATTAAACCTTGGTCCAAGGTTATAAAGTGTCTGAGTTGAGTCTGATATAGTTCTTAAGCATTTGATTGGTCATATTTAAGCAGAGGTTCAAATCTGACCAATCAATTGCTAGAGAACTACTTCAGACTCAACTCAAAAGCTTTATAAACTTGGATCCTGACAAATATGCAGTTTGTGCATTGCTTAACCCTATCTTCCGTAACCTGTTTCTAGTTTTGAAGGCATATAACTATTTAAAGCAGACTGACCAACCCTTTACCCACTAAACACGCCTTTTAATATCTTCGGTACTAGAAACAGGGTTAAGTAAATACCTTAGTGGATTGGTCTAAAGACGCACCTGTCTATACAGACCTACTGTGTATGTTAAGTGTAAGCTCGATTTACATATCTTCATGAAGCATGAATTCGTTTATTCTAACTAACTTGAGTCAAACAATCTCTTAATTTAACGTTATACAATTGCTTATGACTACGCGTATACTTCGAATACGAATATACAAATTTAATTAGATTAAGGGTACTGACTGATCCATGTGTGTTGCTTAATTTATAATTTAATATTTAATGCAATAAATATTCTCCACAAGCAACATTATATACATATATACATGTATATATAAATTATGATAATATGATAATTTACCTCGCCGTTCATAAAACAGTACAAGACCGCAACGAAGATCCCCTGAAAAAACAACAACACATTGTTCATGACAAAAATTGAGTAACGTCGTTTTATATAAAACTATTTTGTAGGGAATACGTTACTTTTTACCGTTCATTCTAGACGAAACACAAATACAATGCAAAATTGATAGGCCGTTGATATATTTTTGAATTAAGGTTGCAAATAGTCAGGAACCTGTTTAGACGGCGGAATATCGGAATCTGAACAGTTTTCGAACTGTTTTCAATTGACAAAATTGATAAATCGCAAATGCATTTTCTTGAGAGAAAAAAACGTTTGTCGACTATGCATTATATTATTTTCATACAATTGTGCATATCGTAAATAATTTAATAGTAATTTTTATCGAGCTGTTCCTAACTGTAACCGACTAAATATAACATTTTTTGTCAAACCCCGTTTAAAAATGTTTTTTCGTTTACGTTTTTATTAAAAAAAAAAGATATTAAAGCTTCTCTTAAATCAGTGTTATGACAAAACAATGTGTTTAACCTTACTATAAAGCATTGGATGACTCATCAATCATCATTACTATGATTTTATTTGTTGTACAACCAAAACTTAAAAAATTAGTGATATTTCATCAAAGGGTCAAATGTCAGATGTCTACGTGGATTTCCATATATACTTCAAATGAAAGCCGTGCAATCCTAAATGGTAAAATGATATTTGGAATTTGAATACCTGGGTCCCGTTTTATCAAACTTCGTATGACGAAAACGGTCGTAAGTCAAAACTTTAACATACATTTAATTTCTGATTTCTCCATCTAATCCTGTCTTGTGGCATCTCTTTGGAATCGTCTTGACAAGACAGGATTAGATGGAGATTGATACTTTTATAATCTTACGATAACAATTGTCGAACGAAGTTTTAGGAAACGGGTCCCTGCTCTTTGGAATACATACTTGTGATGAGCTTAGTACAGCGTTGGTCACTCGGTAAGCTATCTGCAGACTTTTATTTTCACTTGGATTCATGAAGAAAATAAAATTAGTAAGTCCGAGTAAGGGCATCAGGATAATGGTAGCCTTTATTGCTTTCCTGAAAACCAATAAAAACAATAATAGTATTATAAACAACAGCCTGCAACAAAAGACAAATAGTATTTTAGCTTTGCTAGTGTTTACAAACAACGATCAATCGCACCGTATCAACGTGGTACAGTGGAGAAAACGTTATTCTTTCCCAATAAACGCGTTTACGCTAAAACTATTATTTCCAATACAAACAGTTTGGAGCCAGATCAGACGCCGGGTAACCCGGCGTCTGATCAGGCTCCAAACTGTTTGCCACCAAGATAAACATGAAATATCAGAATTGTCCAAAAGTTGTTCTTTTCTACCTTTTAGCGCTTTGCGTTTGCGTACGTTTGCGTTTAAACGGGAAAGAATAACAGATTCTCCACTGTACATGTTTCAAGACCTGTATTGCATGGACTAGTTCTAGAATAATCAAACGACGAGTAACGTACAGTGGTGAAGATGATGTTCTTCCCCGTCTAAATAAAACGTCATAACCCAATAATCAGCAGAAATGAAACAGTTTTTGAACAAGTTGACGATTGAGTTAAATTCGAATAGCACACAGATTCGAGCCTGATCAGATAAGGAGTACGTCTTATTTAGCTCGAAATGGTTACCACTGGACATAAATCCTTCAAAACAATGTTGGTGTTAGTTACGTAAGGATAATATAGGTCTTTTTAAACACGTGTCTTCTAATAGATACTTCAAACCCGTATGCACCGTTTGTATAGGACAGATATACTCATCACAGGTACAACGTTTGTCAATGACAAGTATACACTTAGCAGGATTTGGCTTTGTTAACTAATTAATGTCTCATATTGGTTTGTACTGCTTGAAATGTCCAGATAGACTTCAGGGGCCCGTTTTATAAAACTTCGTTGGACAAAACCGGTCGTAAGTTAAAGCATTAAAATAAATTGTATATTAGATTTCCTATCTAATACTGTCTTGTGACATCTATTTGAAATTGTATTTTCAAGACAATTCCAAAGAGATGTCAAAGGACAGGATTAGCTGGAGAAATAAATGAAAATTGAGACATTTACAATCTGATGGAAACATATGTCGTACGAAGTTTTATGAAACGGACTCCTGTCCCTTTATGCGTCTCTCAATACAAATTATCATGTAAATGTAAGTTGTGATTATCTGTGTGTGTGTGATGATATGTAAATGTATACACTAAGCCTGGATAAGATGTGTATACCTTTTATATAAGGTAATAATGAACAAAACAATATGATTCAGTTAATCTTAATCTGATACGTTTGTCATCAATAATAAGATATGTTTGAAACAAAGGTTTATTATGATATAAATATACTCAGGGCCTGATAAAAGTCGGCAATTCTACACTTTCTCTCTTATGTAAAGCCAAAATACCAAATATGTAACTTTGAGTAATAAAAAACGGACAGCAATTGTCTAAATCAGATGACGTATTGTCGTAAGTCAACCAACTGGCTTAATAAATCTTTATTGGTGGATAATAGTATGTGTATTTTGAGAAACACGAGTGGTGGATACAAATGCAAAATAAACATATAAAAAAGTTATGATTACAGGTTTAAATGAATCCAAATGCAAAATATGAAACCTAAAAGAAAAAATGCTTAATAAATGGATGCTTTATTCAAATCGGGTTGTCAAACAGTCCTGGGCCGCCTCACGAAACGTCGTACGTAACAAACGGTCGTACGTCAAAATACATCTAACAACTGATTTCTCCCCAAAATCCTGTCTTGTGACTTTTTTTGAAATTATCTTTTTAAGACTATTCCAAAGAGAGGTTACAAAACAGGATCCGATAGATGCAATTATACAGGCGACTTTCATTTGCCACCCAGACTCAACTGTCCACTAGCAGTCGACGTGCGTTGTTTTTACGTTTACAGTGTTCCCTCTCTACAACGTCACCCAATCGGAGACACAAGTTGTGTGTGGTGTTCGGAAGGAGTCGTTATAGGGAGGGAAATTAAGACTTACTTACGTTTGCAAAAAGCTTGAGTCCAGGTCAGACGCTGCTAAACGCGGCGTCTGATCTGGATTCAAGCTGTTTGTCACTCGTTATTATATTTCTTCTACCAAAAATGGATACTTATATGTAACTTTGAGAAAAAACAGCAGGCGACTATTACGCAGACGATATTGCAGCATTGAAACGTTAGACATAATTGTCCTGTTAATAGAACTGCGATAATTCGTCGTTGTAAGGAGGCTGTCGTTGTTGGAAGCCGCTGTAGGAAAGGAACACTGCATTTTCGTTTAACGGGGAAAATACAATTTGATACAAATTGATGATCATATACGAGTACGTCAAATAAACACTTGAATTGGAATTCGTTAGCATCTTAATAGACTGTGTTTTTAATTCACTCAAAGCGGTCAGATGGATATTTTGTTATGGTGATTCAGCGACGTCGAAACAACATTGGGTGTATTCAGGGCATACTGTTATATAGAACAAAGAAGACACATAGTCAAAAGGCTAAGACAACACTACTTAAGGTTGTTCGTATGACACAAAACAAGAATCGTCCCATTAATGGCTTACTGAATCTAGTACAAATATTCATGAGAATATAGTTATCAGCATGGTGAGAAACGAAAAGTAGTTATTTACCTTTGTTACACAAAACTTTAAGTTTCAATTCGTAATTTTATTGTACATCCTGGGTGATGTTCATAGAAACAGTATACTGTATCAAAACAAAAATATGCAATTAAACGTTTCAGAACAACAAGTAGTCGTATTCAAATCGGCGTTATGTGATTTTGACGAAGTTAAGGTGCGTGCTCATGATTTGTAGACATTGCGAACAGTATAGTTATGCCAATATCTGAATAAGAAAGTCAAAACATCATATTGCAGCGGGCAATCAAGGGCATTTGCGACCTCAAACTTTAGATGTTTGTTTCATGTAGGACATAATTAATGAATAAACGCGTCTATGGAAGCTACTTGTTCATGTTTTAGGTATCTCCTGCATGATTCCGGAACCTTTATATAATATTACGAATTCGTATTAGTTTATGTGTCCACTTTTCACAATTTGAACTATTTATTGTTTGGCATCTGTACAATACAATGGGTATCAGACCTGATTCTACAATGTTCGCAATGCTAAAGGTATAGGTTTTTTCTGGTGATACAATATATGTTATTGTGGTAGGAATGTTAAACCCTTCATACCTGTATCGTTTTTTGAAGAGGATACTATCAAAATAAAATCGTTTAGCATTATATTTCTTTACCCTCTACTCCACAGATACGCATTTGTACGATTTTGATTAGTTTTTCCAATTAAGATTAGAGTTCATTTTATACAGTAAGAAATGTGAAACATAAGAAACAAATCCTATATTTTAGCATATGGCAGCTTATATCAGACTGATAGTAAGGCAGAATGTACCTTAAGGTCCATTCTGCTTTACTCTAAACCTGTTTCAAGTGGACATCCGACTTCAAAATGAAATAGCAGGCTATGGGGTAAAGGGTTAATAAGAAACTCTTCAAGTCAAAAAGTACTTTCTTCTTGAAACGTGTCGTTAGAAGAAACATCAATATATTTTCCAAACAGTTTTGATCTTTATCAGACATATTTCTTGTACTTAGTTTAAACATATTATATTGCCATATATGTGTACACCCATATAACATATTAAGTGTATAATCAAGTTTAACAAAATACAAATATAAGAGCAAAAGGGTTAGGCCACAAGTTCTGCCTACATACGTTATGGTCCTTACCGTCTAATTCAGGTCAAAACTGCTTTCAAATAATATTATATCACTTTAATAAAGGTTAAACCAAATGGTATTGTAATTTATTTACAAACATTTATATAAAAACAACTACTAAATGTGCCACGATTATATACTTTTAACCCTTTACCCCATGGCCAATTTTAGTTTTGAAGACAAATGACCACTTAAAGCAGGTTTAAAAATAAACAGAATGCGTCTAAAGGCGGATTCTGCTATTATTTCAGTATGCTGTAAACAGATAGTAAATTAATATATAAAACACTACAAAATGTGCCACGATTATATACATTTAACCCTTTACCCCATGGCCAATTTTAGTTTTGAAGACAAATGACCACTTAAAGCAGGTTGACAGTTGAGCAGAATGCGTCTTAAGGTGCATTCTGCTATACTTTCAGTCTGTTGTGAACAGATAGTAAATTAATATATAAACAACTAAAAAATGTGCCACGATTATATACTTTTAACCCTTTACCCCATGGCCAATTTTAGTTTTGAAGACAAATGACCTCTCAAAGCAGGTTGACAGTTAAGCAGAATGCATCTAAATGCGCATTCTGCTATACTTTCAGTCTGTTGTAAACTACCATCTGCTAGGATATAGAAACTTTTCCTTTAAGTAAATATTCATATATATTATTAATATATATATTGAAACTATTTTCTTCACTGGGGGAATAAAATAGATTCGCTGAAAGGTGCTTCTAGATATACACGGGAAAGGGTTAAGTAATGAATTTTGATAAAATTATACTTCTATAGAGCGAATTCGTATTGTTCGTACAATAACGATGAATTTACCGCATATATGATTCGAATTCGAGTGACAAACGACTAAATATCGAACAAGAAGCGTAAGCACACTGTGACACAATGCTATAAGCATGAATTACTCTTCGACACATAAAACAATTACATATACATATACGTATTAATAAATAATTTCCAAAGTACGTCAAAACCGTGTTGTACGGTCGAGAAGATGTTTTTGCTAAACACGCTTTAGCAAAAGAAGTCTCCCCGTACTTCATTCTCAGTGTTGTTATACTTTCTGGTCCTTTGGAATCATTGATTTCAGCGCATTTACAGTTGAAGGTTGAATTCCGCTTAAGCCGGTGCTAGGGGGCGTGAGCACTGTTGCACATTTCAGTATTGCTCATGAACAGACTCAATTAAACCGAGTCTGCAATTTTCAGTATTTGCTTTGTTTTCTGTGCTTTCAAAGGATCTCCCCTTATTCAGATTTATGCAATACCCTTTACCCAATGGCTTGTTCTTATCATTGAATATATGAAACGACTTAAAGCAGATTGAAAATATGGCGTATTCTGCTTTACTTTCAGCATGCTTTAAGCTACCATTTACTAGAATGAAAAACATATTTCTTATGAAACATATTCATAACAATATAAATTTGGACTATTTTCTTAAGTGCAGGAATAAATTATAAGCGTAAAAATGCGTATTTATGGAATAATGGGTTAACCATTTGGATCATTGCAAACAGTTTAGAGCCAGTTCAGACGACGACTCCCTTTGTTTCTGACATGAATGAAAACTGTCTGCAATGGATTTAGTTGTTTGAGGACCAACGCGTTTATAGAGAACCATTAGGTTTGTACAGTATCTAATCAGGCCACAGGCTTATAAAGCGATTGAAACGAGTCTGTGATCGTTTTTAAGCGTTTAATCGATGAGATTTGAGATGAGAAGTGTGCTCAAATCTTACCATTCAAACGCTGAAAATCGATTTTAGACTCACCCTAAATGCTTTTAAGCATTCATCGAGGAGACGCATTGTTTTTCTGTTTGGAATATATTGTAACAACAACCGTTATGAACTATACTTAATTGGAAACTTGCATCCTCCATTTGAAATTTCAGGGGACAATAAATAAGTTAACTAATGTATAAATAGTTTACCTCATATTGTTTGATTCCACTCGGTTATTCGCTCGTAGCTTCGAAACCAGAACTCTGATGATATTAACAAGAAAGACAAGGTTTATCTGAAACGAAATAACATATGATGGTGACAACAATATCATCAAATTTTAAGATTAACTCTTTCAACACTGCATAACTCTCGTGGGCTATTATGTGCCCTTGTGGATCTTTTTAATCATCAAAACATGAACCTGTCTATTTTGAATTATATTTATTTAAATTAATATTGGTCTAAATTATCAAACAGCGGCAACCCAGATCGGAGGGCTCCTATAGGAACCTCTGATGTGAGTCTGCACTGTTTGCAATAAAAACAGATTTGTGGTGTTGACTGGTTAACTACACAGGTCAATAGCATTGAAAGTAGATAAGATGTCAACATCTCGCCTGAGACTCATTTGAATTCGGTTACATCTCAAGTAATGATTAAGAGCATATACGAGGGGGTTGATCAGCTGTGCGCCTTCTGTGTAAGGAGTTCTCGTTTGGAAGGCACGTTTTATTACTTATCAAGTTTACATTTGTACCCCTTTCATTGTCTATAAACTTTTGTCATCGATGCTTAAGTGCCTACATGCCTTACTTTCGCCAAGAACGTCGAGAGCAGAATACAACAACCTATAACGCACCGCCAACTGATGATTTATTTAATATATGCCTTCAGTATACACCAGCAACAACTAAATAGTTGTTTAAATAATTTTATATCCAAATCATTTAATAGTTGAAGCAGCACAATAATTATTGTTATGCAACAAAGAATAACGCGGAACGTGTACATGTACGTTGATTCTGTACATGACGTCATGCTTTTAAAACGAAAACTAGGTTGGAATAAAAAAAAACCAGTCAAATACAAGGAGAAAGATACAGACTCTTGTATCTTACTGTACAGATACATGTGGAAATTGTCGGTAATAAAAAATGCATATAGTAAAGAAAGGAAACTTACGGCTAATGATAAGGTGAATGGGATGATGATGATATAGTGGTACACAGTAGAGGAGGAATTAGCCCAGCACGCCTCGTGGTGCACGATGTGTAACGTTATGGCCCATGCCAACACAAAACATGCAGGCAAACCTGAAAAGTAGTCATATTTTAGTATTGCTATTCACGATATAATATCGCAATCAAAGCTACTGATATACCTATACATACGGAGAGAGACATGTAGCGACAGAGGGAGAGATATGTTGAAATAGAGATATGGTGAGATAAATACTTTCATAGTTAATGTGAGACCGAGTGCGACAGAGAAAAACAAAGAGGAAGAGAGAAATTGATTGGTTTCAGAGAGAGACACAACGCATACACAAATATAGAGACAAAATAAAGAGAAAGAGGGAGAGGGAGAAAGAAGAAAGAGGCTCACATCCTGTACATAATTGGAAATATTATTATTTAAAACATCATTCGTCAACGTCTGAAAAAGACTACACTTTACTTCATTTTGAAGTGTTGATTTTGCTTTGTGGTTCGTTTAATCTATTCGCTGTCTTACCTTAACCTTTACCTTATAGAAGCGCCTTTTAGCGCATTTCGTTTAATCCATCGCGGACGAAAATAGTTCCGATCTATACAGTCATAAATGTGTATTAGAAAAAATATTTTCTAAATTTCTAGCAGGTTGTAACTTAAAGCAGGCTGAAAGTAAAGCAGAATGCGCCTTAGGGCGCATTCTGCTTTTCTTTCAACCTGCTTTAATTGGTTATATGTCTTCTAAACTAGAAACAGGCTATAGGGTAAAGGGTTAAGTACAATCGTTATGTTCGAACATTTCTTGAATCGATGTCTCATCAAAGTTGAAACTGTTTGACACTTATTACAATATAAATTGAGTCAATTAACAAATGTTCGAAGCAGATGACGCAACTGCAGTGAAGGGTTTAAAAGGAAAGTAACGTCATATTCGGTGTATGATGTCCTAATAATTTTAACTTACCCCAGCCAATAAAGCAGAATAACTTATAAGGTGGTTCAGTGCTAAATACACCCAGTACTAAGCTATGATGTAGGAAAAAACCCTCCACAAACATCCAGAAGGTGTTTGCCAATACTGTGTACTGCGTTAAAGCTTCCACTGTTTTACAGAGAGCTTCCTGAAAAACAACAAAACAATACAAAATCGTTGATGTTCGTGTAAAATATTTGAACTAACATCGTTCATTCCACTCAATTTTTCAATTAAATAGTTATGTTAAGACATACAGTATGTACAGTTAATCTTGTATTAATTTGATTATACACTGTAGAAAAAGAAACGGATAATGAGACGTTCGCTCGAAGCAAATTAAGAGGTTGGAAGCTAAATGAGAAAAACAAACTAACTATATTGTAAAAAATGAAGACTTAGACACGAGACGACATTTTCTGGTCTACATCTACACTGTTTGGCACACTCACAGTACCTAAAGCTACGTATTTAGACATCGTAGATATTGATCAAATGCTGTTGCTCGGACAATGGCTAGGTTTGGTCTTATTGTTTTATAATGTATAATCCCTGGTTTTCTGATGGGATCGTTAATATAGATTATTAACCCATCCCTGGCTAGTGTCCTATAAAAGGGACATATGCAAACAGTGACGACTCTGATCAGACGCCGCATCATGCGGCGTCTGATCAGTCTACACTATATTTGCTCATAATAATTTCAATATAGAACAAAACGAAAGTTAAAATTTAGACCAGACATGTATGTATGTAAAAATAGACTAACCCTATTTATAAGCATGGAAGAATACACGGGACACACATGGGTTAAACCTTTAAAATGTTCCCTCGGAAATGCTTTGCAAACAATTTCTAACTATATCAGACACCGGTTACATTGCGTTTTATCAGGCTTTTAACATGTTGTCAAGCATATTCTGATTATCTTTCACCATTCAATATTGCTTGTCATTTTCTCTATGGAATTGCACGGCATGCACGCTCAGACGAGAAAGATTAACGTCTAATCTAATGTATGACGAAACAAATGACATCATAAAAAGTCTCCAATGTTATATTTGTACTTACGATATCTCTATATGAGGTTTGGCGATTGGAAATGTAAGGTTCGACGTTGATGATATTCACAATGGATCGGAGAATGAACGATACTACCAGATGTTTATGTATTGATATTCGACTACAATGAAGTGATCTGCAAAAGAAATAAATATGTACACGGTTAATTATGCATTAATATACAATTCCAATGAATTGACTTACAATAGAAATTCATATGTGCGCATTTTTCATGTATTTGTATTCGAATGTAAAGCATGGCCCGCAAAATGAATGTTCATTGCAAAGGAATTAAATACCTGAATATTACAAAGTTTGTTCACAAAATGTAGTGTTTTACTGCAATAAATTGATATACAAAATAAACATATATTTGGACAGGTGTTTCTGTATCGGTAGTCGACAGCAGTAAAGTGATCAAAATAGAAAGGGATATTCATATATATGTTCATGAATTAATATTCGACTGCAACGGAATATTCTATTAAGAAAAAGATCAATCTGCTTTAAGTGGTCACCTGTTTTACAGCCAACCTACATTACGTGGTATTCTGTCTTTTAAACTAGAAGAACTCGATGAAGATATTACTGCATGGGACGCATTAAGAACAAACAGGAAATGAAACACTATGTCCCCTGATGTGACCATGCTCACTAAATGATATTGACCTTTGTCTGTCATAGCAAAATTTGTGTTTGATGGGTTCATTGAATGGAATACACATGGCTTATATGTAGTTTATATATCATGTAGTTCAAAAGTTATGGCCAATGTCAAATTCTATTGACCTCTATAACATCTCTAAATGACATAAACAATGTCTGGTACATGTATGACCACTGCTGTACTGAATTTAAGGGAATCTTGAGTTAAGCAGAAGCATTCTATCGTATGTACATGTAGTTCAAAACAGACATATAGAAAAGCAGACATTCAAACAAACAACCAGACAGAAAAACAGACAGACAGATTGACAGCAGACAGACATACAGACAGAACGACAGACAGACAGACAGACAGGCCAAAAACAATATGCCCGACAGTGTCGTGCGGGGACAAAAATGTAACAAAAAGGAGGAAAAGTTGTTGGGAATATAAGATGACATGTGTATAAACCAAAATAACAAAGAGGAGACTTTGCTTTAAAGCATTCTTCTTATTCAATTAAATTAAATCATTGCAAAAGTTTGGGTGAAGATAAGATGCCGATTCTAATCAGACTTTAAACTATTTGACGAACAGATAAAACTTAATAGTCACAATGCCGTGCCATAGTTTAACAATAACCCTTAAAGAAGCGCCTTTTGGCACATTTATCAAAGTCTTATATAGATACATTTTATGAATTTACGAGTACCACTCTTTGTTAAAGAGCAACCGAAAAGTGTTTCAGGTGTTGACAGGTGTGTGCTTTAAAGCAGGTTAAGTGTAAAACAAGAAGTTCATAAAAGAGAGTTTAGCGTTTAGCACATGGCTTGGAGCTCCCGGCCAATCAGATGCCTCAAAAACCTGTGAATATATCGTTTATTTTACAAAACCATAAAATAACTAACACACTGTTCACTTATTCCACGCTTCCGTCATCTCAAAGCAATTTGACGTCACAACCCTAGCAATCCTCCGAGCGGGCCACCGCGAAAACCTTTTGCCTGCACTGTAGGCTTAACGATAAATAATCGGAATAAACACCAGATCAAGGATTCAAACTAAAGCAATACGGTAATTCCATAGTATTAATATCATATCTAGATCTACCCCATCCCTTTGGACCTAGATATATGCATTGTTTCAGCTGTACATGTAAAAGCCGCGATATGCATGTCTAGATTGTCTTTACTGTACAGCTAAGATCGGAGGGGAACTGCACTCGCTTGATGACGTCATATTATGTACAGTGAGACCTACACTTTATAGGCAATTAATAATGAATTGTGCTTACATATAGAACTTCAATAAGCGTTATTTATGTTGGTTTTGAAGCATGCTTAATATCTCAAACTACACATTGAAATAACTTTTCAATTTAAGTAAAATATTACAAATAAAATGTCTATTTCTTCTAAAACAAAAAGCAGAAACGAAGGGTCTTCTTGTTTTCCTCGAGCCCAAGCCAGTGCTAAATAGGTTAGACCATGGTTGCGCGCGAATAAACGACATAGTTATCGGGGGCTACGCCCCCTCGAACTTTATCGTTTATTCGCACGCAACCATGGTCTAACCTATACTTAATTACTTACAGCCTGCTTTAAACAACCACAAGTAATAGACAATGTAAAGAAGCTATAAGGAAATTGTTAAACATGTAACAAATGGTTTTGCATTTGCCTTTAAATCCTTTTAAACCTTTTGTGTGTACGATTCTGCATATGGGACATAGGCAAACAGTGAAGACTCTGATCAGACACCGCATAATGCGGCGTCCGATTCGAGTTTACACTGTTTGCTGATAGGAATTTCAAAAAGTATATATATAGATCAGGTACCCCTGAGATCAAAAGTGGACTTTACATGTGTATATTATGCATGGAATATTCCACTTAACATATACGGTTTAAGGAGAAAAAAAAACGTATCGGCTTCCTCTGTTATATACCATTTAGAACATATTTACTGAGATTGGTGAAAGCTGTGAGGGTTATGTGATGTTAGAGTGATTTTTGTGCCGACCAAATTGATAGTATCCTGTTTTGATCCACATGTTACAACAAGAAACAACGCATTTGTGTGAAACACATACCACCGTGTGTAAATATCATAGTGAATCATAGTAAACATCATATTGTCATCACAGTGTGCAGGTTATTGTACATTCGAATGGCAAACAGTTTGAAGCCTGATCAAACGCCGGGTTACCCGGCGTCTGATCTGGCTCCAAACTGTTTGCAACAGAAATGATAGTTTTTGCGTAAATGTGTTTTTGGAACAAATAACGTATTCTCCACTGTAATGCAGTGCATTAAAGAAGCCATTATTCGTTCTGAATAAAAACGTTAACGCTACAACCATTGTGGTCATTGTAAACAGCTTGAAGCAATACAAGACTCCTAATGAGTTGTTAGACGACAGTGGAGAGTAGGTATTTAAAAAAAACATATTATTGCGTTTCGTTTAGATTTATTTAATTGGTAAAGAGCTACAACTTATCCAATGTACACATCTAGAGGTGATATGTATTTGTATTACATAATTGTTATATATCATATACAATAATAATATATTTAAATTTGAAATAAATAACAATTTGTAAAACAATCTCCAGATTTTGTGAAGTAATTTAAACTTTGAAAATGTCGACAATTTTAATGTTTGTGTAAGGTACTTATTACATGTACAATACAGAGTCTTAAAGTTAAATGATACATTACACCATATAATACGTTAAGTAAAATGTGAAAATAGTGCACAATAGTCTGGTGTATACGCTCACTCACTGTTCAAATGGGATGCCTCTTGATAAATTTGAGCTATGGGAAAAATATTCATTTCAAACGGTTAATTTCAGTTCAAACTAAAAAAAAAGATAAATCTGTGCTGCATATCGAGATTTGTTTGATATCGGTTTTACATCGTTAGTATAGGTAAGTCAACTCGCGACAACACGTTAATCTTAGGTTGAGGACAATAATAGTGTTCTCATTATACATGTATATGAAATAAGTACGGTGTATAATACGTTATTCTTTCCCGTTTAAACGCAGCAAAGCGAAAACGAAATGCAATACAATAACAATGTTTTAAATAATATTTGCTTTTTGTTTTAAACTTAGTGTCAAACAGTTTGAATCCTAGTCAGGCGGCGGGTTCCTCTGTGTCTGATTTAGCTAAACGCTGTTTGCAATGACAATAACTCAACTTAAATGCGTTTCGTGGGAAAGAATAACGTCTTCTACACTTCTTCAATTTGACATGGTTAGACATAGGTAAACACCTAGGTGATTCTTTCGACCAATCCAGGTCGAATGGACTGTTCCCTTACCTTAAGAATCCGAATTCCATAACCGAAATCCTAACCGACAGCGGGAAAAAGTAACATTAAATATTGAAATATACAGTGGAGAAGGCGTTAATTTTCCCAAGTAAACGCGTTTTGAGGCAGATTTTATAGTTTTGAGGCAGATCAGACGCCGGATAATCCGGTGTCTGATGAGGCTCCAAACTGTTTGCCACTCAGATTGAAATAGATAGTAACAAATGTCTGACAGTTGTCATTTAGTGTATTTCATTGCAATGCGTTTGCGTCTTGTTTGCGTTTAAACGGGAAAGAACTATAACGTCTTCTCCACTGTAAATTCACTAGCTAGTATTTTATGAATGGTGTTTGATACTATCTTAATACATAGTAAAGTGTTTTCTCCAATAAAGCCGTTTTGGCGTATCAACCCAATCGAGCAAACGCCTTGTCATTTTAAGTCTGCTGTATGTGTTTCTGGGTTAAATTTACTTAATCCTGATACGTCAAAATATGTTAACCGTTATGGTCAAACAGTGTAAATCCTGATCGGAAACAATGATACTCAGCGTCTTGCAGTGGAGAAAAGTTCACATTTAGTATCCGCACTTACGTTGAAATGTCACGTTCACATTAACAAATTAACAAATTGCAGCAATATTGGTTCTTTGAAGTTCTAATTTTAGAATTAAAATAACAACCTTTTCAAGAAAAATGTAGTGTTAATACAGAAGAAGATACCGTTGTTTAGCTTGATGTATTGAAATATGTCAGTATTGAAAAATGCTGAATATCAAAACAGAATGGCGGAACTCCAGAATTACTTTTTAATGTGTCTGTATATAAAACTTATTTATTAATAAAATATTTTGCTGATCCTGTGTTCTGCATTTATTCTATGCAAAGAAAAATGCATTTCCGCAGAAAGTAACTGCCTGAGGGGCTTTTATGTTATGTCTGTAGTGTTTTAAACAGTAAAATTTTTAACCCTTATCATGCTAAGTGCGACTTGGCTACATGTAACAACTGAAAACGGTTTGGTCCCAGATCAAAGACCGCGTATCGCGGCATCTGATCTTTTTTCCAAGCTGTGTGTCAATCATAGTGAACGTTACTTGACTTTAAAAAACATAAACAATATTTTTTGGACAATTCAGCATGATAAGTGTTTAAAGTGAAACGCGCGTTATTCGTTTCCTGTTTAAATATCACTTAAAACAAACTCAATGCCGAATGCAAATATTTGAAAATACCAACAATATGTTTTAAACCGAATAGCAAACAGTTAACAGCCCGATCAGACACCGTATACTCGATTTCGTGTTGGTCACCAAATAACTTGCAATAGACATCAAGATTAAAAAAGATTGAGTTGAGTCTGGTATCGTTCTCAAGCTTTTGAATGGTCCGAATTTAGCTACTGCTAAAATCTGACCAATAAGATGCTTGAGACTGATCTCAGACTCAAACGCATTATGTCCTTGGTGCCTGGACTTTGGAATAATCACTTTTATTGGGGGGGGGGGGAAATAAATAACGTATTATCCACAATATAATATTTAAGAGGACACCGTATCACCAGATTGTGTTAGAATGATAAATCATTTGAACGCATCATGTTACCATTTTTCATAACTAAAATAGTTTCGTTGTCCTTATAGTTGCTTCACAATTAGAAACTACAATAGTAAAACATTATTCTTTTCCCCTTTTAAACGCAAACAAAGGGCAAACTTATTACTATAGAGTGTAAAAGAAAAACCATTTTTGAAATAATTCTAAAGAATCACTTTAATCGAAATGGCCAATAGTTTGGAGCCCTATCAGACGCAGGCTTACCTTTCATCTGAACAGGCTCCAGACTGTTTGCATTGGAAATAATAGTTTTGCCGTAAATGCGTTTAACGAAAAAGAATTACGTTTTCTCCTATATACATCAGGGGGCCTTTTCACAAAACTTCGTACATGAACGACAAAAAATGGTCGTAAGTCAAAACTTTAAAATATATTCTATATTTTTATATTTCTCTATCTTATCCTGTCATGTGACCTCTCTTTGGAATTGTCTTTTCAAGACAATTCCAAAAAGAGGTCATACGACAGAATGTGATTGAGAAATAATGAATAATTGAGACTTTTATAATCTGACTTACGACAACATTTGTCGTACAAAGTTTGATGAAACGGGTCCGTGTTAATTACTTGACTCACCTGAAATACTGAAATATAAATATGGTGATAAGGAGCAACACGAGGGAGATGATACTAAGGGTGAAGGTGATGTCCCGGATAAACACCGCCATCCATATGTACTCCTCGTCCAGCATGTCCTCTGGCGGCTCTCCCTGAGAAATAAAGTAAATAAATTGTATTTCTGATAATCGATATGAAGGACTCAAAATCGATATATCGTTTCCTGTTGGATTCGTACAGCGTATAAAACGATATATAGGACTCTCTCTCTACAACGACACCCAACGGAAGACAAGAATTATATGCGTTGTTCGAAGGGGGGGGGGTGGCTTACAATTGCAAACAGATTGAATCCAGATCAGACGCCACGTAACGCGGCGTCTGATCTGAATTCAAGCTGTTTGTCACTCGTCATTAAGTTTTTTCTTTCAAAATGTCCATAATGTCACTTTGAGAAAACAACAGACGATAATTTCAAGCAGACGACATTGCAGCCGTAAATAGGTTGAACATAATTGTCCTGTTTAGGGAACTGCGACATGGGTCGTTGTAAGGAAGGAGTCGTTGCTTGAAGGACCGTTTAGGGAGGGAACACTATACAACGCAAATAACAAGTTTGGTTTCGAATAAAAACGTGTGTGTTCCTATAACAGATCCCCGTTGCGAACAAATACGGAGTAAAATTAGACACAAATAAAACTCCGGACTCGAACAGGCTCAACTGGTACAGCGTTGTCCTTGCATGCCAAGGGTCACCGAGC
Organism: Gari tellinella; assembly: GCA_922989275.2. NCBI lineage: Eukaryota > Metazoa > Mollusca > Bivalvia > Cardiida > Psammobiidae > Gari > Gari tellinella. The sequence continues at coordinate 39,858,815 of OV277869.1, read as the reverse complement.
CCTAGATCAGACACGAATGAACTCGGCGATTGTTCAGACCCTAACTGTTTACAGTGGAGAAAACGTTATTCTTTCCCGTTTAAACGCAAACGTACGCAAACGCAAAACACTAAAACGTAGAAAAGTGCAACTTTTGGACAATTCTGATAATTCATGTTAATCTTGGTGGCAAACAGTTTGGAGCCTGATCAGACACCGGGTTACCCGGCGTCTGATCTGGCTCCAAACTGTTTGCACTGCAAATAATAGTTTTAGCGTAAACGCGTTTATTGGGAAAGAATAACACATTCTCCACTGTACCTCTTACTTTTATACGAACCATGAACATTTTCAAGAAATTATCATTGTCTACATGTTATGTATTGTATTTGGATATTAGGGGCTTGTTTCATAACACATCGTACGACAAAACGGTCGTAGGTAAAAACATAAAGATACAATCAATTTCTGATTTCTCTATCTAATCCTGTCTTGTGACATCTCTTTGGAATCGTTATTTCAAGACGATTAAAATGAGATGTCACAAGACAAGATTAGATGGAGAAATCAACAATAATTTAGACTTTTATAATCTGACTTACGACATCATTTGTCGTACGAAGTTTTATAAACGGACCCCTGTACAATTTAAGATGTGAAACTGATATGTGTGTTATAATAACGGTAGTTACCAGAACAGAACAGAACAGAACTTTATTTTCTCGAATTCTACATAACATAGAATATATGAGGTACAACAAAAGAATATGAGTAATTACTGTCACGTGGTTTTTATATTTAACTAATTTTAACTAATATCTAAATACCGTGTCATTGTGGTCATCCACAAATTGTATACAGGTTGTGTAGTCTGATTTCAGTCCTTCCCATGAAGCATTGGTCGGGCAAAACCGATATGCTGAAAGCAAGAAACAACACATTACGTAAAATACAGCACTATGTCATTAGATAACGTTAATTAGAAAACAAAATATATCGAACTTGAACGTAAACTAATTACATTTATCTCAAATACTTTAATAAATAATGCTACATGTTATAGAATACCGAATGTGTATTGTATTTTATAAATTCAACAATATATAGTGTTACATTGTTAGCAGATGAGAATATTGTACAATGTGTCACGATATAACAAAACATATCTATATGAAGAAAAATGAATATGACGTTGCTATTAAGAACAAAACATAACGGTTTTAGTTGTTTTTTTGTGAAGTCTAAACTTCTTGTTTCAATATATAAAAATAAATGTTTTTATATAATATACAGATACCAAAATCAGTTACAATATTCATGTTACATGCTATGGTACGGCTTCTAAAGCTCGTTTAGTGCATTTGAGAATCTTATAATAGATATACAGTACAAGTCTCGTAATGTTTAAAAAGTCCGCGCTCCCAGCACGGACACTTTTGAATGTCCGCGGGTTTCCAGCACGGACAATTTTTTTGGATCATCGTGGACAAAATGTGTGTCCACCGCGGACAGAAATTTACCCTACGGGATATTTCCGCGGCGGAGTCATCGCTGATTGCGATGGCATCATCGCGGATTGCGAGGCATCATCGTGGACGCTACCTGTATGAGTTGGAGTCGCTGAATCGCTTTAGGTGAAAATTATCAAGAAAAGATATGCAACAGCTTACTTGTTCATACACGTGTGCATTTTTAACTGTAGAAACCTTTTTTGAATACAGTCATATTTCGAATTCATAATGAAATATAATATACATGTAAATAGCCTACTCTTAAACCCCGAAACTGAAACAGGTTCTTTATGTTAAACTAAAGTCTATAGTCAGGTTGCCAAAAAAAAGATAAAGGATTAAAAAAAAAGTCTACGTATAATGTGTTTTAGCTCACTGTCTAAGTTTATTGAAAATCATACGGAAAGAGATTAAAAATGTCACTCGTATTCGGTCATAATTGTTTCGACCCAACACGAGAGTTAAAACGGGGGAGAGTTATGAAACTCGGGAAAACCATTATTTGAATTCATTCCCGTAAACGTGTGTCTTCTTAGAAGACGAGAACTAATAGTACAGTAAAACCTCTCTATAACGTCCACTAAATGGTTTTAGATATCAAGTTCTTTAGGTTCTATGTTTTATTGAAAATCGTACGGGTAGAGATTAAAAATGTCTGGCGCATTCTGTCATAATTGTTTAGAACCAACACGAGAATTAAAGGGGGGGGGGGAAGAGTTGTGAAACTCGGGAAAATAATTATTTGTTTTCAATCCCGAAAACGTGTACCTCCTCCTAAGAAAAGTAGCTACAGATACAGAATAAAACCTCTCTATCACGACCACTAAACTGTGGTAATTAGCAGGTGTTAAAAACAAGTGCATGCTTAAGGAAAGGTGAACGTAAATCAAGTTTCTGCAGAAACTTTCATGTTTACGTTCATTTTGCTTCAAGCTTTCCCGTCCTTGTATGCAGTCAATTAGCCTTCAGATTAGTGGTCATTATAGAGAGGTTTTATAGTAGATTGAATAATGATATAAGGACCAAACGCATCTACACGATTGGTTTTGGTCTCAAAATCTACTATGCTGCTACAGTTTTTACGTTTGATCGATCAACTCTGTCAAACACGGGTTTGTATTTTTTCTGAGGAATGTAATCCTTTTTTACATTAGCCGAGGTTCAAGTTGAGATTATAGATAGTTATAGAAGGCAGTGTTATTTATATGCAAATGAGAGAGAGAGACAGAGAGAGCAAGACACACACAGAGACAGAGAGACAGAGAGAGAGAGAGAGGGGGGAGAGGAGGGATGGAGGATAGATATATATATAGATAGAGAGACAGAGAGAGATATATAGACTAGCAGACTGAAAGAGTGAATAAAGACAAACAGACAGAAACAGATGCATGTAAACAGACAGAGGGTCAGTCAGACAGACAGACAGCTGTTTTCATGTGGAAATAATATGCTGTTAGAGCTTCTTCCCGGAATGTCTCAGAGCGAACGGTCAGTACTGTATACGGTCGCATGATTGAATTAAATGTACATATCAACTAACTCGACCGAGCTTACTTTTTCGTCTCTTTTCATAAACAGAATTAAACCCTATTTACCCTTTTTTATGACATCGCATACTAAACGGCAATCAAATAAGTTTAGTTTAAACATATTTTACAGGGCTGCCATAAATTGACATAAAAATCCTAAGATTTTCAAATAAGCATTTTTAAAGTGCGATTTTACAAATCTTTCCTGTTCCCCATCGCCTGTTTCTAGTTGTGTTGCCACGTGGCTGCTTAAAGTAGGCTGAAGGTAAAACAGAATGCGCCTTAAGGCGCATTCTTCTTTACTTTCAGCCTGCTTTGAGCTACCACATACTAGAAAGAATATCCGAAGATTTAGAAAAAATCCGGATAAGTTGCAGTCCTGATTTTATTTCAATTATATACATAAAATGGGGTTGGACCACAAGTTCTACCAACTTAGAGACGGTCCTTCCCCTATAGTTTAACAAATACAAATTCTTTTTCGAGAGCGGGCATTAGTGAGCCAGAGAGAGGGAGAAATAAAAAGAGAGAGAGAGAAAAGAGAGAAATAGAGCGAGGGAGAGAGAGAGAGAGATAATAGAGCGCGAGGGAGGGAGAGAGAGTATGTGTACAGTTGCCTCCATAACCATTATACATACTCTCTCTCTCGGCAATCAAATACATAAAGAAATTTATACAAATAGCAAACATATATATGTACAGTCGGCTGAGCGGTCATTCGGACTGAAAGTAGACTTTAACTTGGTATATTACTTTTTTTATTTATCTCTGACGACCCGTGTCTGTAAACACCATATTGGATCTGCGATACTGTAACTGTGGAATTCTGAATGTCTACTGTCATCTTCAATCCATATGTGAAAATTTTAAAAAGACAAACAGGTGGTTTCGCGTTCTTTTGCAAACTACGTTTTAAAACTAGATTATATTATTGATTTAAAAGAGTCAACAAAGTCTTCATCAGTCATATACATATATTGGAAAATATTGTTTTATAAATGTGGTAATTAATGGTGTAGATACTTATCTAGTGACTGTAACTCAGTGTATGATAAGGATCTACTAGAAATGTTTAAACAACTTTTCGTTTACTTTCATTCTAAATAACTATAATGTTGATGACATTTAAAATTAAAATGTATTATCTGGTTTTGAGATGATCGCTTACAATCATGGAGACATTACACATTTCTCCATGCTTACAATGTACATAATACGTATAGAGATAGATCTTACATCCATACAGATAAGAAAAATCAATCAAATTAATTATGTAAGTACTTCGTTATTGCTGTCTCTCAGTGTCACTCGTTATCTGCCACATTTCCCCATTGAGTGCCCCGATTAAGTGAATCACGTGCCTAGACTAACTGGTTATTTCCGAAGCTGTCAATGCGATTTATGGCATACAGTGTTAAAATCGTTATTTTTTATGATTGGCTTTCTAATTGGGGGCGGAGTTAAACGAAATCATTTACAATAATCTGAGTCATATGATTGGTCGAAAAAGAAGGTATTAGTTGGAAACTGGAAGGTCACGAAAGCCTAATTGACACATCAATAAGTTAACTTGATAAAAACTTTGATGTTACATAACTTAAAGAAGTATTTTGCCTCTTCATTTTTCTTCTCTCGACAAAAAGGCATATATTATGGTGATATGCGTATCACTTTCACACCTGAGCTATGAAATGTGTGTGGGGTGCCATAAATCATAAATTAAAAAAATCCGTTTGCACTACTAAACCATCATCTCTGTACATTGAACGGTGCAGATCCTGATCAAAGATACAAGGAGTCCTCTGGTCTGGGTTTACATGCTTACTGTTAAGAATACGACAAGTGCACTTGTCATAGGTAAACTGTTAGAAAGTGACTAGTATATTCGTCGATAGGATTAAGTGTGTGACGTAATTACGATATGTGGTCATATCATTAAACGGTGTAGATCCTGATCAGAGGACTCGAAGAAACCTCTGATCTGGATCTACATGTACATGCTTAGCATTCGACAAGTATACTTTCATAGGTAACACTGTTAGTAAGTGACGAATGCATATATATACTCGTAGATACAATTGAATGTGTGAACCAATAACGATGTGATCGTATCCTTAAACGGGATAGATACTGATCAAAGGGCTCTAGGATCCCCCTGATCTGGGTCTTCATAGTTATCAAGGTTTGTTTATATGTATTATTTATTACTTTTCCAATTGCTGTTGTATCACCGGCGCTTTTGTATTAAAACAACAGTATGGGACTTGTAGTACGACAGCCGAGTCTACACTGTTTGCAAGAATTTGGGCATTCGATTTGGTCATTTCTGTTCCGTCTGATTCATTCCTTGCTGATCCATCGTCATGGTGCTGTTCCCTCCATCAGAACATAGAGGACCGTTAAGGAAAGACAGTCACGTGAACAAAAAGTCATTTATCGCACAAAAAACGCGAGATCAACGACATGCTGTCCAGACGATTTGCCATTGTGTCAATAGAAGTTAGTTAAAAAAAACGAGTATACTCGTCGATAGGGTTGAATGTGTTAAATAATTGTTTTCATAAACAGTGCAGATCCGGACCGGAGCACTCCTTTATGAACACTCTGATCCAGGTCTGCAAAGTTAGCACACGACAAGTGTACTTTTCTCAGTTACACTGTCAGTGCAAGGAAATGACGAGTGTACTCTTTGATAGGGTTAATGTGATAACCAATTCTACCTTTTTATCAACTCATCACGGTTCAGTCTCGTCTTTTCAGTTAAAATTCTACCATATACATGTACACACATAATCATGATTTAAAAAAATGAGATGTTGAAATTAGGCTTTTTAAAACTTTAATTTACTATAAATGATGAGTAATTATATATACAGACCGGTGGAAGCTTAATGCAGATGAGAATTAATGCAGATAGCTCTGAATGACCTTCGATTTGCAATTAGCTGCCATCTGTCTGCAAAATGTTCCGCATGACTATTGCTCGGCATTAAGTTGTCACCAATTTGCATAACGGGTAACTTAATGCAGATGACAAAAAATGTAGAAAGCCTGGTGACAGCAAAATCAGTCGTTTTCCAACAATTCTAATTGTTTAAGACACGGAGCCATTGAGCTGTAACATCTTGTTGATTGAAGGCGGCGCTTTTATTTTTGATTGTCGGGTTTTGTTATCTAACCCCCTGCGCTGGAACGCCAGGGTCGTCATTTCCGGTGTAGAACACCCAAAGCGTTGTTTTAATGTTTGACACTTTACTTTTGGCCCTCATTATGCTGAATTATCACCCTCTTCTAAAATGTTTGTGAAATAACTGAAATAAGATTCGTTGCTTAATTTCGCTGAAGAAAAACAGAAAATGAGAGTTAGTCAGGTTTAACCCTTACTAGGAGTTACGGTCTTCTGTAGGATCCGAACTGTTTGCAAATATTAAAGACGCTACACTCGGCAGGCTAAGGGATTATGCTATAAGAAGGTTGTGCGGCCGCCCAAAGCCATGTGATCCTTGCAGCTCCAGTCACCATCGGCTCCTTTTTGTGAAGACGTACACAGTGGAGAATGTATTATTATTTCCCAATAAACGCGTTTACGCTAAAACGTTTATTTCAATTGCAAACAGTTTGGAGTCAGATCAGAGGCTGGGTTACCCAGCGTCTGATCAGGCTCCAAACTGTTTGCCACTCAGATAAAAAGGAATTGTTAGAATTATGTAGAACTTGACATTTTCTACATTTTAGTGCCTTGCGATTGCGTTTCGTTTGCGTTTAAACGGGGAAAAATAACGTATTTTCCACTGTCTGCAGCGAATGTCAAATTTACCTGCATTTATTAGGCTTTATGAATATGCTACTAAAACAGTTATTTCTTTCTCTCTTCCCTTTCCTCCCCCCTTAAAACTGTGTTAATTATTAGGTGTTTAGGACAGGTTACTGTTTACATAAAGGTGAAAGTAAGGCAGGAAGCTCCTTCAGTTTCCCATGTGTGTAACCGGCAACCGGCGAAATCAATTTTCCGTCCGAAATATATTTATTCTATTTGCTTACAAAGGATACAATAACAGGCTTAAATAGTCATTAAGGCAGGTGGTTGATCGCAACAGTACAGCAGAGCTTGCTAAATTACTGCTCATCTGCAATTAGCTGCTACCTGTCTTAAAGCCATCCTGCATTTAGTTGCCACATTTTTAAAACGCCATTCAATAAAAACTGTTTAAAATGTTGTTTTTAAACCCCACCACCAATAAACTGCTTAAGAATCTCTCTAGTCCGGGTTTTTGTATGGTAACAGGATTCGATGTTCCGAGTTTTTAGTAAGTTTGTAAACGACCAAAATCTGTTACATTTACAATGGAGAAAACGTTTATACTTTCCCGTTTAAACGCAAACGAAACGCGAACGCAAAACACTTGAATGCATATACATGTAATGACAACTTTGTTATAAATATGTCTACATATTTTTATCTGAGTGACAAACAGTTTGGAGCCTAATCAGACGCCGGGTAACCCGGCGTCTAATCTTGCTCCAATTTGTTTGCAATTGAAATACTTGTTTTAGCGTAAACGCGTTTATTGGGAAAGAATAACATTTCTCCACAGTATAATTCGATTGCATGCAGTGTTTAAAAAAGACATGTTAAGATTCAGTATTGTCTTGATATTGCTTTTATTTGAAGCGTCTGGTATTTAACACTAGTGGGCATTTAAATTAAGAAATATCCGTTTAAAAAGAAAGAATGTTTGCGTTAGAGTGACGTATTTTGAGTTTAGAATAATTAATAATTATTCTTTAATCCTTTCACTTCCATTATAAATGATTCCCACTATGACATAATACACCCTCAAAGTTATTTCGTCTGCCAGTCTGATAATTATGTAGGCTAATCTACACAGGAATCATAGAAGCCTAATGCGGACTCATAGATTTTGGGAATAGTTTTCAGGAGATTTATGATACTAGTATTTAGACTGATGTGAAATTGAAACCGTAAAATCGATTTACTTATAACCCTTTCACTCTCAATGACGCTTTAAAGCGCGTTTGTAACTAGTTGGGCCCTGATCAGACGCAATTAGGACCCACACAGTTTGACTGTCGTATCGACGTTTATAAGGTCATACAACATTAAATATATCTTTGAAATGTGTATTGCAGAAAAAACAACATTGAAGCAGACGACAATAAAGCGATGAAGGGGTAAAATTCTCCCGAATAATTTGATCATGAAAGGGTTAAAAGTGGAACTTTACTATATATAGAGCCAAAATGGCATACGCGTGTATGCAAAGTTGAAACATCATAAAGGCTGTTTTTGCTGTTGGATAATCGGTTGTACCGTGTTTCTTTATCAGAAATACATTTTTGGCAACACTTAAGTAGAAAATAGACTCGAATATTGCACATCTTATTTTTCCGAACAGAACCAGACAATTCACAATCAGGTTCTGTAAACATAAATCAAACACGCCAAACAAATAGCTGCTTGTCGAATGCAGAACGGTTTCGGTTGGAAATAAGCCACAATGAACTTTTTTCGAATGATTTATTTCATATATTGAACACCTTTTATTGTGCGCAATATAGGAGCAAATAGGCTGTGGAAATTAACCAAGGAAACAAAATATCAATCCAGGTAAGGACCAGCGCGATCCGCAGTGGTGCACCGCGGTCCGTGACGATATCACCACGATCCGCGGTGATAACGATCGCGTCCGGCGGCGAGAAACCCCGGTGAGACACCATCACGGACCCATCACTATCCGCGATGGACTACGGAATACCTCAAATATCATGACGGACAAATACGCCCGTCCGCGGTCGCTGAAATTGCGACGGACCGCGGATTCTTTAAACATTGCGAGACTTGTACTGTACATGTAGCATAACATAACGTAAACATTTCATATCAATATAAATATGCATTGTTGTTGATCTATCTAATACTTTATAAGGTAAATTATATCAGTGTAATCACATAGTTTGATGTACACATAACCGTATATAACATCAATTATAACAAAATAACTATTTATAATACTTAGGTAAAATTTTGAGAATATAGAGTTATCCAAAAATGCATAACAATATCCAATGGCAATAACAATATATTTCACTTGCATTAAGGAATAGCAAACACATACCAATTAAACTATACTGAAAAACAAAAATGCAAGCGCTTTCATTTGCAAACCGATTGGTAGTAGACTGGGCTTCCGTAAGTTGTTCATAAAAATCCTAAGATTTTTACAATTTCAAGCGCGATTTTAGGAATCGTAGCCTTACGCTCTATAACACTTGAATTATTCTACAAACAGATAAGATCAAGATCAGACGCCGCGTAACGCGGCGTCTGATCTGGATCTAAACCGTTTGTAAACCATATCAATATTTCCTAAGTAAAAAACGCATATAAGTCCAAATTTTACAAGGAAAAGCAGAAATCCGAAGATTTCGGAAAAATTCGTAGGTTCGGAGAAATGAAGAAAATCCGGAGAAATGGCAGCCTTGTGTAGATAAGACACATAGAAACTCGGTGCGTTTTTATACGGCTTTGGCATCGTAGGTTTAACCATAATTTGTTAAAATGTATATCATATTAACTATACAGTTGTGAAACATTATCGTTTACCGTTAAAACATAACGTAAAACACCTATACTGAATTACCAGTTATTAAAAACGTACACGCTTTGCTTTGATCTGAGTGGCAAACAGTTTGGAGTCTAGTTAGACCCACTGTTACTCGGCGTCTGATCTAGTTCCAAACTGTTTCACCATACAAAAAGATTTTTTAAATAAACAATCATGTATTCCCCTCAATATATAAAGAGGTTAACAGACATTTAGATTTTCAAATTTTAATTTTGTTTGAAATTGGCAAACTCATCTCATTTAAAATCTTGAAATCAAGAAAATCAAAATTAGATTAATGACTGATTATTAAGATTTCCCAAAATACAGTTACTTGGCCTCTTCTCAGAATCTAAACTGTCTGACACTATATCGGTATTTAAATTTCTCGAAATCTAATTTCGAATTTGAAACAGTTTTCCGACTACACTATTTACCCTATCACAATCACTGGCAACTAAAGTCGTATTTCAGCCCTTTATCTCACAGCCTGTTTCTAGATTTGAAGGCAGGTAACCACTTAAAGCAGGTTAAAAGTAAAGCAGAATGCGCCCTAAGGCGCATTCTGCTTTTCTTTCAACCTACTTTAAGTCACTATTTGCTAGTACATGTATATAAGTAATATTTCTACTTGTACATGCTCATGCCTGTATAATCTTGAACTATATTGTTTGGCGGAGGGATACATTAAAATGCGCTAAAAGGCGCTTCTATCAGGTAAAGGGTATAAACAGTTTGGTTTCAGATCAACATGCATTAGAAAAAAAGGTATTCTTTCCTCGTTAAAACGCAAAGGAAACGCCAACAAATCGCAATTAAACGTATAAAATAACAAGTTTTTGACAAATATGACTATTCATGTCAATCTGAGTGGCACACATTTTGGAACCTGGGCAGACGCAGGTTAACCTAGCGTCTGGTGTAGCTTCAAACAGTTTGAAATGTAAATAAGTTTTAGCGTACGCGCGTTTAGTGAGAAAGAAAAAACGTCTTCTGCACTATTGCCTCTGATAAGGATTCAAAATATAAAACACTGTTGACCCTTTTTCGTATGTTTGTTTTTGGTTACAGTGTTCCCTCCCTCCCTACAACAACACCAAATGGGAGACAAAGATAGGGAGGGACACTGTTATACATTTGCAAACAGCTTGAATCCAGATCAGACGCCGAGTCACACGACGTCTGATTTGAAATCAAGCTGTCTGTCACTCGTCATTATGTTTTTTGTATGTCTAAATGTCCAATAAGTGACTTTGAGAAAAAAGCAGACAACAATTTTAGGCAGACGATATTGCAGCAATGAAAGCGTTAGACATACAGTAAAACCTCGCTATTACGACCACTAAATTATGTTAATTATTAGGGTGTTTACGGTAGGTGACCGCTTAAAGCAAGGTGACAGTGAAACAGAAAGCTCCTATAGGAGCTTTCTGTTTCACTGTCACCTTGCTTTAAGCTGTCACCTGTCTATTATACACTCAATTAGCCTTCGTTTAAGTGGTCGTAATAGCGAGGTTTTACTGTAATTATATTTACAAATGTTGCGGCAAACGTTGTTGAAAGGAGGTTATCGTTGTCCAGATAGCCAGTGTAGGAATGAAGCACTTTATAAGTGTCGAAATACTATAAAAGATGCAAACGGTTTTTACCCATTTACTGTCATGACGTCATTTGTTTTAAACGATTGTCGTGTTCTATAGTTTCCAAAATTTAAATAAGGTAAATTGACTTTATATATATTGAGTTTTAAGATTTGTTTTTCAGATGTCGCGTTTAAGCGGCGCCAAGTCAGGATTCCAACTATTTGCAAATAGCCATTGCACTTGTAGTAAAGCAGTGAATGTTTTTTTTAAACAGATATGGATCCTCTTTCTGTAAGTCTTATCTGTATCTAAACTTTCTAACAAAATCCTTATTTTTTGTCCAGCATCTAAATGAATGATGCAGACAATATTTAAGTGGTAAAAGGTTAAAAACACACGGTAGATTAACGCTGAACAGGTCAGTGTTCTACTCATCAGTAAGCATAATCTACTCTCGTCATACAATTTAACTTTCATCCAAATGGCGTTTTACCTTTATCCATGTCATCAAAACGAGATTAAGCTGTTATATCTTTAGCATTTGGAATTAGCTACGTCTCCAACTATTTCGACATTCGACCGGGATCAAAACAGATTGACATTTATCTAAAGTGTCTCTTGTAAGACAGATATAGAAAATGTAAACAAAATAATTGTAGAAACTCTAATTTTGAAGAAGGCGATTGTGACTGCGGAATGAGGGTAAACGTTTCTGTTGTTTTAACAGTGCGTGCTTCTGAACTGTTATCTGCAACTAATGCCAAAGAAAAAAATGAGCATTCTACATAACATAAAACATGATATCAATGTCAAACAGTATAGCTTTAGATCAGAAGCCGATGAACTCGGCGTCTGATCTGAATCCATACTGTTTGCAAATACAAGTCAACAGGCACCCGGTAGATTCAAGTTTAATAGATTTGATTTCGTATCCTATTACGATGCGTCAAAGATAACCTCAGTACTGTTCGATGTTGACATTAGGCAATGAATAGCAAGTGCTTTGGCATCAACGTTTACCGAAAACGGCTATCAGTTTGGCCGTGCTGTTGATTGAGTTACACTGTTGATTAATTTGTCTGAGACACGAGACTAGGGTCCTTAGATTGTCGATATTGACTTGAAAAATAAGTCGGATAACAACAAACAGTTACCATACTTTTTTACGTTTAATATGATTTGTACTTACGTACAGTGGAGAATCTGTTATTCTTTCCCAATAAACGCGTTTACGCTAAAACTATTATTTGCAGTGCAAACATTTTGGAGCCAGATCAGACGCCGGGTAACCCGGCGTCTGATCAGGCTCCAAACTGTTTACCACCAAGATAAACAAGAATTATCAGAATTGTCAAAAAGTTGTACTTTTCTACGTTTTAGTGTTTTGCGTTTGCGTACGTTTGCGTTTAAACGGGAAAGAATAACAGATTCTCCACTGTAACTTACATCACTGTCATGACATCATCTGTTTTGGACAACCGTCCCCAGCTTTAGTGCCTTATATTTTAAGTGTAAGGTAAATAGGCTTAAGTAATATCGTAATTGATGTCAAACAGTTTGGTTTCTGGTAAGGATCCAATCCGTTTGAAAATGACTAGTGTAAACAGCATAAGCTTAAAAATGACTTCATATAGAAACATATACCCAACTTTAAACGTATTATATTGCAACATATTTCAATCGTGTATATACATGTAGTACATGTATGAATATATTGGAGAGGACGTTTTTACTACCTAATAAACGCGTTTACGCTAAAACTATTATTTTGAATGCAAACAGATTGGAGCCAGATCAGACTTGTGGTAACCTGGCGTCTGATATGACCCCATACTGTTTGCCGCTTAGATTAAAAGATATAGTTAAAATTGCCGGGAGAAAAAGTAGTATCTACTAATTTGTTACTAAATAGAATGTTAAAAGAAAATGTTTTTATAACTATTTCTACTAACATCAGTTACGAAGAACGTCTTAGTTACTGTCTTGAAGAAGCAGTAAAACGGTGTCAACCAGCTGGGCTTACACTTTGGGAAAAATATCAGATTTCGCTTAGCAGTAAAGGATTCGGAAAGGTTGTATTTTCGCTTTTATCCTGCTTGTAGTAGACACCACTCTGTGTAACTGGTTGTTCTTGTGGATATTTCGATGTGGTTTAGTGGTCGTAATATAGAGGTTTTACTCTAATATTTATTTCAATTGTCGTAAAATATGTTTACATATTTTATGTTTACTTCATTTATCATTCACAATCACAACCGATAAAAGATTGAATCGGAAGCATATTGCATATAAGGACCATCCCCTGTCATTTACGTCAGGGGCATTCAGATTGATATTGATATCCCATAGCTTGTGATTCTCATCAAAGTCTGACCTATCCGAAATCTTAAGATAACGCATAAAACGTCTACCAACTCATTTCACTTCTAAACATTGAACTACTCAATTACGTTTTATATTAAGTTAAGTCGATGTGTGCTCTTAATATCTGAACTTGCGGTAGGTTTCTTAATCTAAAAGTCAATTTAAATCGAATTGAAAGAAAGACAATACATCTAAATCAATCAAAAGTAAGGACCTAAGCATTTGAATCTGAGGTGGCGATTTAACAATTGTAGCAAACAATTTGGGCCCTTATGGCAAGATACTTGGCATCACATCTGCATCCAAACTACATGTATTCGATTATACTTCTGAAGGAAAATGCAATATAATCAATTTCTGACATTTTAGCAGACGAAGAAATAAGCCAGTGGAGAATCTGTTATTCTTTCCCAATAAACGCGTTAACGCTAAAACTATTATTTGCAGTGCAAACAGTTTGGAGCCAGATCAGACGCCGGGTAAACCGGCGTCTGATCAGGCTCCAAACTGTTTGCCACCAAGATAAACATGAAATATCAGAATTGTCCAAAAGTTGTTCTTTTCTACGTTTTAGTGCTTTGCGTTTGCGTACGTTTGAGTTTAAACGGGAAAGAATAACAGATTCTCCACTGTAAGCAGACGATATTGACATAGCGTACTTTTGGCTAACCCATTACACCATAGATACGCCTTTCTACGCCTTTAATGTATTTCTCAAAAATGATTTAATTCTGTTTAGTCATAAGTATGCACCATAAAAAAACAATATGTACAATGTATCCTAGCAGATTGTATCTTACAGCAGGTTAAAAGTAAAGCAGAATGCGCCTGAAGGCGCATTCTACTTTTCTTTTAAGTTGCTTTAAGTAGTCAGCTGTTTTCAAAACTAGAAAAAGGCTATTGGGTAATGGGTTAAAAGACTACCATTCTCCTTAACATCTTGTTCTGAACATGAAGTGCTTAGGAGTGGGTATTCGTCTCAGATCTAATGGATTTATATTGCCCACTTTATCGCTCATCCCGTAAAAAGAACCCAAGTCATAAAACCATTTGTCGGCTACTTAACCTTTTAACATTGATAGTAGCATCTGTTTTAAAAATGTCGCCGACAAATATTTATTTTAATTTGATATTTTGCATTCTATTTGAAACGCTCTATCCCTTGTTTTAATTAGACGCAATGTAACTAGGCGTTTGATCAAGATCTAAAATATATGCATATATGTAAATCTGAAGTCGACTAGAAAAGGGTTGGAAGAAACATTAAATGTATTATAAAACAAATACATCAAAAGACACCGTTTTAATACTGGTTCAGGACACTACTGGACTCTTAACAACAAGATGTTTTTTATGAGACCTCGATTAGGTTGTTTGTTCAAAGTCAAATTACATGTACCAATTGTCTGTGTACAGTGGAGAATCTGTTATTCTTTCCCAATAAACGCGTTTACGCTAAAACTATTATTTCCTGTGCAAACAGTTTGGAGCCAGATCAGACGCCGGGTAACCCGGCGTCTGTTCAGGCTCCAAATTGTTTGCCACCAAGATAAACATGAAATATCAGAATTGTCCAAAAGTTGTTCTTTTCTACGTTTTAGTGCTTTGCGTTTGCGTACGTTTGCGTTTAAACGGGAAAGAATAACAGATTTTCCACTGTATAAATGTTTGAAAACATTAGTTAGCAATATATGTTTTTCTAAACCAGCTATGACCATAGCCAAAAGGTAAGCATAATCACAGGATGTCTGCGCAGGTTCACATCTGTGTGTCGTTCAGATCTTAACCCTTTTATGATCAAAATTTACGTGAGGTTTTTACCTCTTCACCGCCATCTTGTCGTCTGTTTCAATATTATTGTCTGCAATACTGTTTCAATATTAGTTTAAAGGCAGTATAACTGGCGTTATTTTAAAAGAAGTGGCAAACAGTTTTGATCCTGAGCGGCGTCTGATCAGGATCAGAAAATGTTTGTAAGTGCACTTTAAGCCGTCATTGAGAGTGAAAGGGTTAAACTATTATCAATAGTGTCAAGAGCCGTTTTCCACTTTTATTGAATAACGTCTTCATATTTGTAAAAGTGCAAATGCTTCGATGATCTGCCTAATATTGACCATGCAAATAAGGAATGATGAAATGAAAAGTGGCAGTGTTTTGGAACATTTTGGTGATTGGTTCTAGTATGATTGTCAAACAGGGTTTGGAGCGCGATCAGACGCCGAGTTACTCGGCGTCTGATCAAGCCTCAAGCCGTTTGCAATATATCAGGACCAAACTGTTTGCGATATATCAGGCCTAAAACTGTTTGCAGTGTATTTCAGTCATTTGAGTAAATGCGTTGAAAATAATTAATTGAGGAGATCAGTAACTTACCGAAGCCTTTTATGTTTTCGGGACATGGCTGTTCCGACATAGAGTTTGCTTTCGTTTCCGGCCAACATAGGATCATGTCCCAATACTGCGGACAGTACCCTGAAATAATTGAAACACAATAGGTGTAAGAGTTTAACTTCATTCAAAGGATCTCACAGATTGACCATTTATTAATTATTAGCAAAGTTACGACAGAAATCATAAAACAGTAATGTTTCCTAGTTGTCAACATTCCTGCTTGCAAGGATATGTTGCTTTAAAGCAAATATGTGACAAACATAAGAGCCTTTTTTTTATTTTTTTTACTTCGACTTTTACTTAATATACTTATACTGAGATACAATGGCACGACAAATAAAACAACATTATTTCCGGCTTTTCATCATTTATTAAACGACTACCAGTTGATTTGCTGGAGAAAATTTCATGCAACAAAAACAAACATCTTGACGATTAATGAATCGTCATTTGAGTACCGTGATAGTTATAGGTTGATACACTCCCTTGATGCGAGGAAGGGGTACAGTACTGAACCTTATTAAATTAACAATTTTTGCGATTCGCTTGCAATTCGATGGCAATTCGCTTTCAATTCGATGGCAATTCGCTTGCGATTCAAAATACTAACGTTACCCCCGGGTAAGTTTTCTTGAATGGTGTATCTCACAAATGTTCGCAAATATGCCTTCTTTAATGTTTTCGATTTCATTTTTGTCACAACCGCCACGGAAAATTCGCGTAAAAATAGTCAAACGTAGGATTTGTTTTCTGAAGCGCCCGATTCGATGGCACTTCGATTGCAATTCGATGGCAATTCGCTTGCGATTATCAATTTACTTTAATAAAGTTCAGTACCGTACAGTGGAGAATGTGTTATTCTTTCCCAATAAACGCGTTTACGCTAAAACTATTATTTCCAATACAAACAGTTTGGAGCCAGATCAGACGCCGGGTAACCCGGTGTCTGATCAGGCTCCAAACTGTTTGCCACCAAGAAAAACATGAAATATCAGAATTGTCCAAAAGTTGTTCTTTTCTACGTTTTAGTGCTTTGCGTTTGCGTACGTTTGCGTTTAAACGGGAAAGAATAACAGATTCTCCACTGTACATGTTTACATATTAAGGTATTTTATCGTAAACCATTAAATTATAACTTATAAATCTTGTTTGGAATATAGAATAGCCTCCAGTATAGATGTTGATCCTGTATTTGAATTGCTCACATTAAAAATGCAAAGAAATCATATCATTTAAACGCAACATGTTAGTTTGTGGGTCACCGGTGGATTTACAATCAAACGTGTATTGAGTGACCGATGCATAAAGTAATATGTTGGTCTTTGAATGGGACGATCGCTTAACCCTTCCCCCCTTAGAAGCGACTTTTAGCGCAGTCAGTTTATTCCTCCGCTGAAAAAAATAGGTCCAATTTAAACAGTCATGAAAATATATCACAAGGAATATTTTCTTTATTCTAGCAGGCAGTAGCTTAAAGCAGGCTGAAAGTAAATCAGAATGCGCCTTAAGGCGCATTCTGTTTACTTTAAACCTGCTTTAAGAAGTCACCTATTTTCAAAACTAGAAATAGGCTATGGGGTAAAGGGTTAAAGCAATACTATTTTGATGCTTCTGTGTTACCTTCGTATTGTCTCAAGACACCACCTGTCTCATATTCTATACATTTCCAATATTAAGTGGTCGCCTTAAACACGTTTGACAGTATATTTTGTAACACGTTGATCACATCTTGTTAATTTCTGCATGTAGCTCATTAGGGTTTGATCATGTACTTTTTATGTACTAGCTAAAAGTAAAATAAGACCAACGGAAAAAAAACATGTTATGAGGAGTTAAAACCTCGTTTTTTGCTAATATCTTTATTTTAAAAGCAAAATAACTGATTTATCATTTTTTTAAGTTATTAATACAGTTTCGATTTTCATCGCTAACTGTATATATGATTTAACTTTCAAATCATTTAAGACATTAACTCGCGAGTCATAACGTTTAATAACACATGTCACAGAAAAGGTTTTACGTCACCAATTTTATTTATGTAAGATATAAATAAACTCAAAGAACTACGTTATATCAGGAAAAGCATAAATCTTAGCAAACATTCGACCTTTTCAGAAAATAGAACACGAAGCCATCGACTTGTCCTTTACACATTCATGTTGTTAAAATTTTAGCATGCAAGATTCAAATTAATCATGGCCTTAATTATCGAGCATCTACATCTGTCGCTTAATGGCCATGTATTTATAACTTGTTTTATTGCGACCTAGAAAAAGGTTCTTCAACTGAAAGCATTAATTTGCGAAAAGAATTTATGCTTTAGAGAACCGTGTTTAATATCAGTTTATAAAAAATAACCGTATTTATTTCGAGGTACTTCAATATTCACAAAGAATATTTGATAGATGGATGTTTATACAGTGGAGAAGACGTTATTATTTCCCGTTAAAACGCAAACCAAACGCACTAAAATGTAGAAAATGACCACGTTTTGCCATTTTTGAGGACCCATTTAAATCTAAGTTGCAAACAGTTTGTAGCCTGGTCGGACGCGGGGTAAACCGGTTTACAGAAGAGAAGAGGTTATTATTTCCTGTTTAAAAGCAAACGAAACATTTACCTGTGATAAAAATTAAAACTTTAGGATTTTACGGAATGACACACCATTACACCATGGTGTTCAATCTTGATAAAAGTAACTGCTGCAAATAGTTTGGAGTACGATAAGACGCCGATATCTCGGGTTAACTCTGTCTCTCATCTAGATACAAACTGTTTGGCACTCTGATAATTCTACCTAATGTCATGGAGAAGACTTTATTCTTTCGCAACAAACGCGTTTACGCAAAACTATATTTCTAGTTACAAGCAGTTTGAAGCCAGATCGGACACCGGGTAACCCGGCGTCTGATCAGGCTCCAAAATGTTTGCCACTCAGATCAAAATAAATCATGGTAAATTTCAAAAAGTTATACTTTTCTACATTTTAGTGCATCTCGTTTGCGTTTCGTATGCGTTTCAACGGGAAAGAATAACGTCTTCTCCAATGTGAAAGAAAACATCTTGAAATCGATTTATTTAATAATTTCCTACGACAAATGCGCAAACATAATTACATAGCAAATAGAAGGTTAGTTAAGTTTCCCGCATACATAAAACAAGACAACTTAATTTCAATGAAGAAATACACACGTACTTGTTAGTGCATACTACCAGCATTACTATAAACCATTAAAACTCTTTTCGTGAGATTTTTACCACTTCACCGTTTTAGTATCGTCTGCTTTAATTTTGTTGTCTGCAATATTGTTGCAAAGTTAATTTAAGACAGTTTGACCGACACAATTGCGATACCAGTGACAAAGAGTTTGCATCCAGATCAGACGCCGCGTTACGCGACGTCTGCTCAGGATCCAAACTGTTTGCTAACGCGCTTACGTCTGCAAATATTCATTATTATTCTGCTTTAACTCATAAGTTCGAATTTGTATGCATTTATTACTTAAGAATATGTATGAGTATCGCACAGTTCGAATCCTGATTGGACTACTCGTTACGCAGCGTCAGAGCAGTATCAAAACTGTTTGCAAATGCCGCGAGTGTTAGCCTTGATAGTGGAAGGGTCAAGGAGCCTGCACTTAATACTGAATTGAGTGTAAATGTAGATGGATGGATGAGTTGGGTTTTAATGTACGGCACTGCGACATAAAATAGGACATATAGCGTCGATGAATGATCAGGGATGATGAAATGAGATGAGGATTAATTCAGGAAGATGAATCCGGCTTATCTCAATCGTTGGAAGCAGCGCATGTGATAAAAAAACCGACCTGCCTTTTAGGTCTTGGCAGAGTGGATACTGTACATGTAGAACGTGTTTCGTATAAACGTATTTTGTATATAATCGTGCTTCTTAATGAAGTATTTTTAACTATACCTAAAGTTAAAGGCAATAAAATGTAAAACGATGTTTGCAAATTCATGTTGTTTTGGTATTTTATCAAAGTGGCAAAGGGTCTTGAGATCGATAAAACACCGAAATACGTTAAAGACGCCCAGTAACGTGGCGTCTGATCAGACTCTGTTGGCAATGGATATATAGTCTCGGAATTCAGTGGAGAAGACCTTATTGTTCTCCATATTTTGAGCATCATTTTCTTCTAAACACAAGAGAGACCAAACCGTCAAAATGTAAGTTAATTGTCGTGCTGTGTTTGGATTAAAACGATACTCAAAATATAGATTTACAAGCATAATGAATTATTTCAAAGATATATTTTTTTTCCATTTAACCGGTTTATGCTAAAGTAGTTTCTATTGAGAAGACGTTATTTTCCCCGCTCAAAAGCACAAAATGCAAATACATGTACAGTGCGATAAAGTAGAGAAAGAATTCTATTTTCTTTCATGTCATACGATTTATTTTAATCTGAAAGGCAAACAGTTAGTCTGAAACCTTATCAGAGGCGTCTGATCTTTCTCAAAACTGTTTGAAAAGGGACTATTTGGTCTAGCATACAGTGGAGAATCTGTTATTCTTTCCCAATAAATGCGTTTACGCTAAAACTATTATTTGCAGTGCAAACAGTTTGGAGCTAGATCAGACGCCGGGTAACCCGGCGTCTGACCAGGCTCCAAACTGTTTGCCATCAAGATAAACAAGAATTATCAGAATTGTCCAACAGTTGTTCTTTTCTACGTTTTAGTGCTTTGCGTTTGCGTACGTTTGCGTTTAAACGGGAAAGAATAACAGATTTTCTCCACTGTAAAAAATACATGTAACGTCTTCCCCACGGTAAAACGCCTTGTCCACTGTACACACGTACATGTATACAGTGGAGAAGACGACATTATTTCCCAATAAACGCGTTTACACTTAAACTATTATCACCATTGCAAACAGTTTGGAACCAGATCAGACGCCGGGTAACCCGGCGTCTGATCAGGCTCCAAACTGTTTGCCACTCAGCTTAAAATAAGTCATGAGAAGTGTCAAAACGTTGTTATTTTCTACATCTTACTGCCATACGTTTTAGTTTCGTTTGCGCTTAAACGGGAAAGAATAAAGTTTTCTCCACTGTACCACTCTAGTGTAATTGGTATTACAAGCATGTTTCGAGCTAGGAATATGGCAACTTAAAAACACTTCAATTGCTGCAAGGAACATGATAAATGCACCATCTCACTCTTGTAATCTGCCAAAATAGGACCATCGATAATATAATGTATGAGGTGCATCTCAAATATAGAAGGGTAATCACACTTTAGCCGGCAGTTCTAAGTTTTATACAGTTGCGAAGACGTAATTCTTTCCCGTTTAAACGCATACGAAACGCAAACGCTATACACTAAAATGTAGAAAATTACATACTCGTTCATAAATTTTTAACCATTGATTTTAATCTGAGTGGCAAACAATTTGAAGCCTGATCAGATGCCGGGTTACCCGGCATCTGATCAGGCTCCGAACTGTTTGCAACGGAAATAATAGTTTTAGCGTAAACCTGTTTATTGGGTAAGGATAATGTCTTCCCCGCTGTACCGTGCAATTCTTGCGACACTTTGCAAATGCAATCCTAGACATAATTTGGGGACCAGCGGCAAATATTGTTGTAAGGAGTGAATAGTTGTTCGGAGGGTCCTTGTAGCGTGGAGCACTGTATGTTTATGTCAACCAAATATTTATCATAATATAGTTTGTTTTTAAATGATCCTTTAAAGCTCAATTAATTTACATAAATCACACAAGCATAATACAATCTGTTTAATATTAACAAATTAGATTCGGTTCTTTCCATCAAAGTATACGTGATGCATACAGTGGTAAATACGCTATTCCTACCCATTTACGCGTTAATATATGCGTAAGAAACGCATAAAGTGAACGGTTAACGAACGCTTAACGAACTGTTAACGCCTAACGATCTTAACCCGTTTAAACGCGTTAATACACGATTATACCAGAGATGCTGCGATTGGTGCTTCAGGTATCCGTTTCACGCGGAGATTTCGGATCGTATCGACAGGCACTGACCACCGCCTGTAACCAATCTATTTATGTAACCCGCCTATACATATGCCACTCAGATTTCGGGGGATTAACAGTGTATTGCCAATTTAAGATAGCAATGTTATCGGCGATACAATGTACCACCTAGTGTTCTGTAATACACATGTCATAAAATGGATGTGTAAACCGCTGAAGCTAAGGGGTCCGTCGGCTAAGTGATGACCCTTTCATCCGGGCTCTTTTAAACGCGTAAATAAACGCGTAAAGAAACGGCTAGGAAAGCCGTTTAACGAAACGGATAATAAATGCATATATAGTGAACGGTTAACGAACGCGTAAGAAACGCGTAGAGTGGGTAGGAATAGCGTATTTACCACAGTATCAAAATAAAAGGCAATTTACCAATACGTTTTTACTCTATATCATCAGACATTTGTCAGGTGTAATGACGAAATGTGTGGCATTTTTTGACGTAGAAAGCTGTCCCTGGGACTTGATTGTGTGTAATATTCTGACCGGAGTGATAGTTTTCTAAAATGTCCCGGGGTCACAATTCTGAGGGGGTGGGCACTTTTCGTCATTACACTGGCAGTTCTGATGGCAGTTGCATGCACTGTTGGGAACTATTACGGTCTCTAATATTGCTTCATTGAATATAAGTGGTCCCGTTCCACCCATGAAGGTTGCGTAATGCTCTCCTATGCAATGTTTTGATGGGCAAGTCTGGAGCGCCCCATAATCCTAAAAGTATTGACTCTAACTAAATGGTTTCTTAAACACGATTATAACAATATTCTATTCATTAAAAAGTGTGTTTATTGATTACACTGTACAGCGGATGTCACGCTATAGATAGTACTATATAAATAGCGCTTGTAATCTAAGAAAATATGTATATCGCAAACATTTTGAAACCTGGTAAAACGCCGAATTACTCGGAGTCATACCAGACTGCAAACTGTTTCTTAATCAGATTCGACTAAACTTCAAATTAGATTTGAACTTTATTTTTACATCATTTCAATATCTGCATGTTTTTACAGTTGGGTATTAGGTATACACATAAAATAAATCGGCAATGTGATTGTTTACATTATATTGCTTTGCTATGTCGATTTACAAATGATCTTGTTCGTATCTGTACAAACTGTTGCTTGTTTGTGAACAGTTTAGAGCCTGATCAGAAGCCAAACTATCCTGTCGCTTAGATGTCGGATTTCTTTTTGTTTTTTTTTTAAGAAAAAAGAAGTTTAATTGTTTTAATTTCAGTACATTTCGAATATGTTTGATTAAAGTATAATGTCTTCTCTATTGTAAGTATATATTTTAGCCGGTGTAACGCAGTAGAATAAGCCATCCCTGCCAAAATGACCAATGGATCATGTCACTACGTAGAACAGTGACAAGGGTCAGTTTACTACAGTGGAGAAACTAATATAATGTATGAGGTGCATCTCAGATATAGAAGGGTAATCACACTTTAGCCGACAGTTCTAAGTCTTATACAGTTATTCTTTCCCATTTAAACGCAAACGTACTCAAAAGAAAAGCACTAAAACGTAGAAAAGTGCAACTTTTGGACAATTCTGATAATTCATGTTAATCTTGGTGGCAAACAGTTTGGAGCCTGATCAGACGCCGGGTTACCCGGCGTCTGATCTTGCTCCAAAATGTTTGCACTGCAAATAACAGTTTTAGCGTAAACGCGTTTATTGGGAAAGAATAACGTTTTCTCTACTGTACGTAGAAAAATGACCCCAGACCGTAAAAAAGTACCCCATCGAATCGTTGTAGAATGACCCCCTCACGGTATGGGGTCATTCCTCTACGTAGTTTAAAGATTCGGGTCCTATTGCACGGATGGGTCATTCTACTGCGTTACACCGACAATTACAGTAGAGAAGACGTTTCTCTTTCTCATTAAATACTTTTATACTTAATAAAGTTTATTGCAAACGGTTTGAAGCAAGGTCGGGCGCCGGGAAAAAAAGCATCTGATCAGGCTCAATACTGTTTGACGCAAATATTATAATAAATCTAATAAATTATTAGTAAATTTGAAAAATAGTAAGTTCCTCCATTTTAGTGCATTTCGTTGCGTTTAACCCTTTCATGATCAAATTGTTCGGGAGACTTTTACTCCTTCACCGCTTTATTGTCGGCTGCTTCATTATTGTTGTCTGCAAGACACGTTTCGAAGTTAGATTTAAATTTGTATGACTAAATAAATATCTATAAGAGTGTCAAACAGTTTGGTTCCTGATCAGACGCCGCGTTACGCGGCGTCTGATCAGGACCCAAGCTGTTTGCAAACGCGCTTTTGTGACGTCATTGAGAGTGAAAGTGTTAAACGAGAAATAATGGCGTCTTCTCCTCTGTTTTGGTCTAGGCGAATGCACTGCTAGCGACAATTACGCAATCGTTCCTTACTCAAGTATTGCCTCGTTCATTCAATATAAGTGGGCTCGTTTTGTGCATGCAGGAAGCTTAATGGTCTCCTTGAGTGCAACGTTTTAATGACCTGTAGTTCTGTTCCGCTCCGTATCTTAAAGTATCGAATCCAACTAAATGTGTTCCAAAGTATTATCGTGAATGTCCGATGTTGCCTACAGTAATACCGCTGGTCTCAGTCGAGTTGCATTTTCACTTTCTTCCTTTAGAAGCGCCGTTTTACGTTTTTCGGCGGAGCTGTCTGTTATCTATTTAGTCACACATTTCTATTTAGACAAACATTTGAACCAATCATATTTGATCAGAAATTTAGAATTAAGAGCACCTGTTGAAACTGACTTGTCTGATTGGATAGTAGCCAGGGCTCCAGATAAGAGAATTATTTCAAAACTTAAAAACTGTATTTGTGCATTAAACCCTATGGTGTCCAACTCATATGAATTGTCTCTTCGAGACGATAAAAATGAGTGGTAACACCATAGGGTTTGGTGCTGAAATGAGTGAGAAAATGTTAGATTTGTTCAATTTACTCCCCTCTTATCTGGAGCCCTGAAACAGTAGCCTAGCTGTTTATGCACTGATGTGAGTGTAAAATTAGACACAGCCAGTATGTAATACTGAGCTTCTATTTTAAGATATGCTAGCAGAATCTGATGTGTATTTATAGATAGACAGTGGCAGCTAGGTATTTTGTTTAATAATGGTTTACTTCCAATTTATTTTAATTGTTAACTATTAATTTTGTACAAATTTACCATACATTGATAGCAATATAATAAATGGCCTCAAGTGAGTTAAACACAATTGTGTTGTTTCATCATTTATTTACAAGAGTGAGGTGTTATAGACCTTGTAAAGCAGGACAGACTGTTCTGTATGGGCCTGCACAGTTTATCTAGTTATAGTTTGTTTCAAGAAACTCCACATGAATGAAGTTTGATATACAGAACAATATAATTTAATCTGAGGATCTCCTACCAGTAGCTAGGATATGTTTTGCATTTCTGTACATTTATAGTTTTTTAGTCAGAGTTATGCTATATCGTTGAATGTGTATTTTTTGCTTTTCAATCCAAGATATTACAATTCTTTGAAAACCTCCAATTTCGTACAATTTTGCACACCCATCAACAGCATGAATTTCACCAACCATTCCGCCGAATATCTTTTTTAAAGATATTTCTTGTTACTTATTCCTCATAGAGATATCTTGAAGAGCTTCCATAAGTTGCTCTAAAATTCTAAAATTTCTAAATTTAAGGCGCGATTTTAGGAATCGTACCGGAGAAATTACAAAAATCCGAAGATTTCAGGAAATTCGGAGAAATGGCAACTTTGGTCTTGTCATGATTTTATTATTTATTATGCTTTGATTATAAAGTGATTCTGCATCTTGACAAGTGTGTTCTTTAAAACAGACCGGAAGTAAAGGAAACAACTTCTCAAGAAGCTTTCTGCTTTATTTAGGCTGCTTTAAGTATGGACTTGTCTTAACCCTTTCGGTGCCAAATTAATAGTCAGTGTTATACCCCTTCCCTGCCATATTGCCGTCTTCTTCAAATAGTTCGTCTGCAAGAATATTTTAAAGTTAAATTTAAAGTAGTATGAATTAAAAATTATTGATATGAACGCCAAACAGTTTTGATCCTGATCAGACGCCTCGTTGTGTGGCGTCTGATCTAGATCCAAAATGTTTGCAAAGTTGCCCTTATGAGCATTTGGCGACGAAATGGTTAAGCGCTGAAAACTTTCTATATGGAAAAGGTTAAGGATATAGGGGTACATGTACATGTACAATTTGTCTGTTTTCAACAAATTGTGTAGTGAAACGGATGTCAAATGCAAACAGTATGGCGTCAGACCAACAATTAGTCAAAATAGAGTATAATTAGTCATCTCAAATGAAAAATATATACAAATTTAATAAATTATAGATATACAGCGCTCCCTCTCTACAACGGCCCTCCTAACAACGATTCCCTCTTTACAACGACCCTTGCCGATGTTCCCCAAACAAGATTTTTGTCAAACCTTTTCATGACTGCAATACCGTCTGCTTAAATTTGTCGTCTGCAGTTGTTTTCAAAGTTACATATAAATGGATATTTTGATAGAATAGATATAATGACGAATGACAAACAGCTTGAATCCAGATCAGACGCCGTGTTACGCGGCGTCTGGTCTGGATTCAAGCTGTTTGCAAATGTAAGCAAAGTCTAAATGTTCCCTCCCTATAACGACTCCCTCCGAACAACACACACTATCCGTGTCTCCCATTGGATGTCGTTGTAGAGAGGGAGCGCTGTATACATATTTAAGGATTAGTGTGTACGTTTCATTATCGACCTTTTAACCCTTTACTGCATAGCCTGGTTCTAGTCTTAAAGATAGGTGGCCACTTAAACGTGAGTTCAATCTGCTTTAAGCTACATGTACAATCTGCTAGATTATCAAAAATGTTTCGGACGGTATATATTCATTAAGTTGGAACTATTTTCTTAATTGGGTGAATACATTAATTGTGTAAAAATATGAGCATATGGAGTAATCGGTCTGCTTCACTTTCAATCTGCTTTAACTGCTTATCTGTCTTCAAAACTAGAAACAGTCTAGATCTATGAGATAAAGGGTTAATAAACCGTCCTCATTTTCATCAACTGGTTAACGTTATTCTTTCCCAATAAACGCGTTTACGCTAAAACTGTTATTTGCAGTGCAAACAGTTTGGAGCAAGATCAGACGCCGGATAACCCGGCGTCTGATCAGGCTACAAACTGTTTGCCACCAAGATTAACATGAATTATCAGAATTGTCCAAAAGTTGCACTTTTCAGATTCTACGTGTTAGTGCTTTGCGTTTGCAAACGTTTGCGTTTAAACGGGAAAGAATAACGTTTTCTCTACATGTATATCGCAAGCATTTTGAAACCTGGGGAAACGCCGAATTACTCGGCGTCTGACCAGGCTGCAAACTGTTTCTTAATCAGACTCGACTAAACTTCAAATTAGATTTGAACTTTATGTTTACATCATTTCAATATCTGCATGTTTTTACAGCTGGGTATTATGTATACATATAAAATAAATCGGCAATGTGATTGTATACATTATATTTCTTTGTCATGTCCATTTACAAATGATATTGTTCGTATCTGTACAAACTGTTGCTTGTTTGTGAACAGTTTAGAGTCTGATCAGAAGCCAAACTGTTCTGTCGCTTAGATGTCGGATTTCCTTTTTGGGTTTTTTTTAAGAAAAAAGAATTTTAATTGTTTTAATTTCAGTACATTTCGAATATGTTTGATTAAAAGAATAATGTCTTCTCTATTGTAAGTATATATTTTAGCCGGTGTAACGCAGTAGAATAACCCATCCCTGCCAAAATGACCCATGGATCATGTCACTACGTAGAACAGTGACATGGGTCAGTTTACTACGTAGAAAAATGACCCCAGACCGTAAAAAAGGACCCCATCGAATCGTTGTAGAATGACCCCCTCACGGTATATGGTCATTTCTCTACGTAGTTTAAAGATTCGGGTTCTATTGCACGGATGTGTCATTCAACTGCGTTACACCGGAAATTACAGTAGAGAAGACGTTACTCTGTCCCATTAAATACTTTTACACAATATACTTAATAAAGTTTATAGCAAACGGTTTGAAGCAATGTCGGGCGCCGGGTAAAACAGCATCTGATCAGGCTCAATACTGTTTGACGCAAATATTATAATAAATCTAATAAATTATTAGTAAATTTGAACAATAGTAAGTTCCTCCATTTTAGTGCATTTCGTTGCGTTTAACCCTTTCATTATCAAATTATTCGAGAGATGTTTACCCCTTCACCGCTTTATTGTCGTCTGCTACATTATTGTTGTCTGCAAGACACGTTTCAAAGTGAGATTTAAGGTTGTATGAATTCATAACTATCGATAAGAGTGATGAACAGTTTGGGTCAGTCGAACAGTTTACATCGCAAACAGTTAAGGTCCTGATCAGACGCCGCGTGACGCGGCGTCTAATCAGGACCCAAACTGTTTGCATACGCGCTTTGTGGCGTCATTAGGAGTGACCGGGTTAAACGAGAAATAATGGCGTCTTCTCCACTATAGTGGTCTATGCGAATGCACTGCTAGCGACAATTACGCAATCGTTCCTTACTCAAGTATTGCCTCGTTCATTCAATATAAGTGGGCTGTTTTGTGCATGCAGGAAGTTTAATGGTCTCCTTGAGTGCAACGTTTTAATGGCCTGTAGTTCTGTACCGTTCCGTATCTTAAAGAATCGAATCCAACTGAATGTTTTCCAGATTAGCATCGTGAATGCCCAATGTTGCCTAATATCGCTGGTCTCAGTCAAATTGCATTTTCACTTTCCTCCTACATGTACATAGTGCTCACTCCCCACAACGGCATTCTAAACAACGATTCCCTCCTAACAAAAGTGTTTGCCGCTTTTTCCCAAACAAGACAATTATTTCCAACCTTTTTTTCAGCCGCAATATCGTCTGATTCAAAGTGTTGTCTGCTGCTTTTCTCGAAGTTAAATATTGGACATTTTGACAGAAAAAAATACAATGACGAGTGAAAACAATTTGGATTCAGATCAGACTCCGCGTTTCGAGGCGTCTGATCTGGGTTTAACCTGTTTGTAATTGTATGCTAATTTTCCTCCCTAGAATAACTCCCATCCGAACAACCCACAATCTTTGTCTCCGATTGGGAGTTGTTGTAATGAGGGAGCACTGGATAAGAGCATTTGTACGCATTTACTTACTCGCAAAAGATATGTCTAGTCATTATTCTACAAAACCTTGTTTATAAAGCGATTCTGCATCTTGACAAGTGTGTGGTTTTACCCTTTACTCCATAGCATGTTGCTTGGTTTGAACACAGGTGACCACTTAAAGCAGGCTGAAAGTAAAGCAGAATGTGCCTGGAGGCACGTTCTGCTTTATTGTAAACCTGCTTTAAGATACAATCTTCTAGGATATGGAACATATTCTTATGGTGTATATTAGAGGCGCACAAAGGTGTATTCATTGGGTAATGGGTTGAAACAGACTGAAAGTAAAGCAGACACTCCTCAAGAAGCGTTCTGCTTTATTTAGTCAGCTTTAAGTCTGTACTTGATTTAAGCGCTGACACCAAGCTTTGGGGAACACCTTAAAGAAATATGGGTACATTTTGTCTGTTTTCGACAAATACTGTAGTGAAACGGGTGCCACTGAATACTGCCATTACATTTAAATTTTTTTATTAAATTGCTATTACCTGGTATCTATTTAACCTTTACCTTATAGAAGCTCCTTTTAGCGCATTCCGTTTAATCCTCCACGGAAGAAAATAATTCCAATCTATACAGTCATGAATATGTATCAGAAGGAATAGTTTGTTTATTCTAGCAGGTGGTAACTTAAAGCAGACTGGAAATAAAGCAGAATGTGCACTAAATGCGCATTAGTTTTACTTTCAATCTGCCTTAAGTAGTCACCTATTTTCAAAACTAGAAACTGGTTATGGGGTAGAGAGTTAAAGCGCTACCATTGAGCTATTTGTTGAATTGTTCGTATGTTGCGTGTGCGTGTGTGAAAGGTGGTGGTGGTGGTGTTGGGGTCCCATTCTGTGCTTAAATAATTGTGTAATTTGCAAACGTTTCGAACCATATCAGAAGACCATTAACTTTACATCTGACTAGGCTCTAAACTGGTTCCTATTATGATTTACCTTTTTCCCCACAGAAGCATCTTTTAATGCTTTTAATTAATTCCTCCACTGACGAAAGTAGTTCCAATTTAGAAATGAATAAAAAGGTACTTATATGGTAGCAAAAGGTAACTTAAATCAGGCTGAAAGTAAAGCAGAATGCGCCTAAAGGCGCATTCTGCTTCACTTTCAATCTGCTTTAATTTCTCACCTGACTTCAAAACTAGAAACAGGCTAAATCTATGGGGTACAGGGTTAATAAACCGTCCGTAATTCCATAAACCTGTCAACTACATGAACATGTACTATAATACATACAGTTTGTGTTTAAATATTTCGTTTGATCGAGAAAGGATAGCCGCGTCTCTGCTATTTTAACGGGCATGTACAATGTACCGTACTTATGTCATGACCGAATTCGTTTATTTTCATATTTTTACACCGTGTGACATGAAAAGAAAGTAAAGTCGGGTAATTGCTTCTGAAACCATCCTCATAAACCAAGAAAAACATTCTTCAACAGAAGTGCCAATCGTTGTAATATGTCATTTTTATGATGCAACTGTACACGTTTATAAAATAAAATGCATTCCCTGAAACTCTTTCACTACCTACAGAGGAGAAGACGTAATTCTTTCAAGTTTAAACACAAGCAAAACGCAAACGCTTTGCTATACAATGTAGAAAATGACAAGTTTTTGAAAATTTTGAATGTCCATTTTAATCTATATGGTCAACGGTTTGGAGCATGGTCAGACGCGGTTACCCGGCGTCTGATCTGGCTCCAAACTGTTGCAATAGACATAGCAGATTTAGCGTAAACGCGTTTATTTGGAAATAATAACGTTTTCCCCGCCTATGCTGCAAGTTGTTTTATTTGTTAACTGTTTGGATCCATTTCAAACACATCTACATCTACATCGTACGTTGATCTGTCAAGCTTGACAATTACTCAACGGTACGCTAGGAAATGATAGGAACGTTAGAGGAGACCCTGACTAGACATGTAGCTCAGGAAAGATAAAAGAAAGAAAGATAAAAGAAAGAAAATAGCAAAGATGTTCTGGTTACTTTTCAATCATTAGAGCTAGACCAAGTCAGCTTGCGAGGCGCTAGCTGGGCAGAAGACCCGTGCTGACACAGCTCCAGTTCCTCATTTGATACTTCTTCGTAACCGGAAGATGTCATTAGAATTTTAAGTTGGAAAGCCCATTCTTAAAGGATGCCAAAGAGTGGGTTCAGCAATGGATGCTGGCAAGGATTCCCACAGTGGAATACTCTTTGGGAAGAAACTGTACTTGTAGCTGTTGGTGGAGGTATGGTAGGGTAGAAATCTGGTGCTGTGTGGAGATCGAGGCAGTATCTTGGCTGGACGTACATGTACAGTGGAGAATCTGTTATTCTTTCCCGATAAACGCGTTTACGCTAAAACTAGTTTTTCTTTTACAAACAGTTTGGAGCCAGATCAGTCTTTTTGATGAGGGTATTGTGGTGGGGGCTCCAGATTGTGCAACCAGAGTCGAGGTTTGACCGTACCAGAGCAAAGTAAGCGTTGGTCTTCGTCTCCGTACTGGTGTTGCGCAAATTTCGCCGGATGAAACCTAACATGTTGTTTGCCTTCTTGGTGATCCTACATGTACTTATGTGAGTACGCCACCCAAGGTCCGCCTGAATATCAATATCAAGGTATTTAGTTATAGGGTCCGTCATTAAAGCGATGCCTTTGAGTGTGTAGTCCCATGAGCGTGGCGACCTCGACCTGCTTACCCTAAGGACACTACATTTTTGCGGCTGGAATTCCATTCCCCATCTCTCTTCCCATTCAGCGAGTAAGTTTAGATCTGTTTGCAGTATCTGCTGGTCAAGTTCGGACCGAATATGTCTGTATAAGATACAGTCATCTGCGAAGAGTCGTGTCTGGGAAGAGAGTACATGTACATTCGCGTGTGATCAAGATTCACAATGTTTGACACTCGTATTAATGTTATATCTAAGTTTATATTTTAAAACCACGAGCATTAAACTACTGGCTACAGTGATGATAACGATACATATGTAATACAGTGGAGAATCTGTTATTCTTTCCCAATAAACGCGTTTACGCTAAAACTATTATTTGCAGTGCAAACAGTTTGGAGCCAGATCAGACGCCGGGTAACCCGGCGTCTGATCAGGCTCCAAACTGTTTGCCACCATGACAAACATGAATTATCAGAATTGTCAAAAAGTTGTACTTTTCTACGTTTTAGCGCTTTGCGTTTGCGTACGTTTGCGTTTAAACGGGAAAGAATAACAGATTCTCCACTGTACATATATGTTAAAAAATTAAGGTCTCGAGATATGCTTCGGTTGGCGTTTATGATTTACAGTTGAGAATACACTAATCTTTCCAAATAAACGCATTCGTACAAAAACGTGTATTTCCATTGCAATCAGTTTTGAGCCTGATCAGACGCCGGGTTATCCTTCGTCTGATCAGTCTCCAATATGTTTGCTACTCAGGGAAAATTAAATCGTTAACAATATCCATCATTTTATTTCACACTGTACTACAGTGGAGAATCTGTTATTCTTTCCCGTTTAAACGCAAACGTACGCAAACGCAAAACTCTAAAACGTAGAAAAGAACAACTTTTTGACAATTCTGATATTTCATGTTTATCTTGGAGGTAAACAGTTTGGAGCCTGATCAGACGCCGGGTTACCCGGCGTCTGATCTGGCTCCAAACTGTTTGCACTGCAAATAATAGTTTTAGCGTAAACGCGTTTATTGGGAAAGAATAACACATTCTCCACTGTACATTGTTTTGGCATTTGGTCTCTCTTAACGTTTTAAAATATAGTCACGCACATATGCCTCCTTTGCAAACAGTATACATGTGAAGAGTACACTTGTCCTATGCAAGCAGTGAAAATCCTGATCAGTTGGTTTCTATAAGGATTTACTCCATAAAATCTCATATCGACCCAATGAAAGTGAAATGGTTGTATAATATTAAACATGGTATACTTATTATTTTGTTACCTTTTCATCTATAATTTGTACGATTCAAAATGTGATCAGAAGCGGTTTAAATAAGAATCGTACCAAATTCGTCTGAACCTTGACATGTACATATATCGGTGCTAGAGAAAACTTATTAATATAAAGAGTAATTAATGACCTTCTTAATTTGTTATCTGTCCGTATAAACTCACAGCTAAAACATGCACCGCGTATATGCTTAAAGTTTTACTCTTACTCTGAAAAAGTATCATATGTTTAAAAAAGATCGTCTATAAATATGTTTGATTTAATTTTTAATGTTAGGTTCTTCTTTTTAAAGACAGTTTAAGCATTAGACATTTTGGATTATGTCGTGATATATCCCAGACGTCGATGTGCTCGGAGCTCGGTCTGAATCTAAACTGTTTGTAAATAACCAATCAGATCGTGTCTGGCAGGGACAGGGCTAAATCAAACACACTTTCTAAGCAACTTCACTTTACCGACTCTGCATGATACCTATCCAGTTTACTATCAAAAACACATTATGCATCATTTACTAATAAATAACGATACGATAGTTTAGTGCATTTCCACTTAACTAAACTTCCCGCCCTTTTTAGGGTTTACATCTGCAAACAGTTAGAATCCTGATCAGACGCCGAGTTACTCGGCGTCTGATCAGGATACTAACTGTTTGCAATTAATGCAAAGATTTTATTACCCAAGCTTGTAATTATATTATATTTTAAATAATATGCAGACGATATTTTTAATACAGACGACACCTCAACATGTTTAAGGTTAATGGACGTGCATTAATCATGCAACCGATTTATTCAAGACGTTCACAGTCGTCGTCTGCTGTTGAGCTTTGGCTCAAATGTGGTGCAGATTCCTGCTAATCTTCCTAGATCATTTGATATCGATTTCGACACGTGTGCCTTCCATTTTTAAAAGAAATAGAATGCGAAAAGCCAATTCATTACATGTTATAAGATGATGGAGTTACTTTGGTTATTTTTTGACAATTTGGAGACTAAATATAGAAAATGACACATACACAATAAGTTGGTTAATGGTGCCCGCATTCTTTGCAGTTGTATATTATTCTAGCATTGTTGTGGAAATTAACTTACTGTCTATATGATGGGCACATTGTTTTACTTTTAAACTATAACCTGTGTACAAAAAATGCTACTTATACACTTTTAAGTGGTTCACTTTTGTTTTTACCAATTAAACCTTATAATTTTAACTACCGTCTGCTTAAAACTGTTGTTTGCAAAAACTCTAGCCTCCCATTCTGTAGTGTTTGTTTTAACTCATTGCACCAAGACTACGCCTTTTTCCGCCTCAAATTTATTCCTCCCCTGAAAAAAATATTACCATTTACAAAATGTACCATGATGAATAAGTATGATTTATAAGATTATCTATTTATATATCATAGCAGATGGTAGCTTAACCCGACTGAAAGTAAAGCAGGGTGCGACTTAAGGCGCATTCTGCTTTACTTTCAGCCTGTTTTAAGTGACCTCAGGTTTTCAAAACTAGAAACTAGCCATGGAGTAATGGGTTAAATGACAAAACATTAACATGAGTGCCAAACAGTTTGGATCAAGTTTGGCGAAAAGCCAATTTATTACATGACTAGTGACAAACGGTTGAACACAGAGCGTCTGATCTTGGTTCAAACTGTTTGCAAAGGTAAGCTAAGTCTATTCAGCACTCTAATGATAACAATGTCCCCTCCCTCCGAAAATCACACACAATATGTGTCTCCATTTGGGTGTCGATATAGAGAGGGAGAACTGTACATGTATTTAGCAAAGTGCTATTTTTATGAATATGACAGCGGTTTGTAAAGAATCGGTTGAACCACCGGTAGATAAGCCAATACTATCTGATTGATAAATACACTGATCCTAGTGGATATATATTTGATAATATACCATTGTCAATGGCCGGGGCTCATGCCAGTACTATTTTTATCATTAAATGGGCATCAGCCAGCTTAACCATTTGTCTGATACATGTACATGTACATGTACAATATCGTCTGTATTACAGTTATTGTCTGCAATGTCTTTTAAAAATGTTTTAAATGCCAATTTAGTTAAAATAATTTAAACGCTATGGAGAAATAGTTTGGATCATGAGATCATGAGCATTCGCCGCGTATTTGAGGCGTTTGATTTGAATCCAAACTTTTTGCAATTTCAGATAAAATCGCGATGAGCTAACAAAGGGTTAATCGAACAAAATAGGCACTGATACGACTTGATAGCTAATTGATATCGACATTAATAACAGTGTAGGAAACTTTATTTAATGCCACTCGAAGCAGTACAGTGGTAAATACTCTATTCCTACCCTTTTACGCGTTAATCTAAGTGTAAGAAACGCAAAGTGAACGGTTAACAAACGTTTAACGAACTGTTTACGCCTAACGATCTTAACCCGTTTAAACGCGTTAATAAACGATTATACCGGAGATGCTGCGATTGGTGCTTCAGGTAGCCGTTTCACGCGGAGATTTCGGATCTTATCGACAGGCACTGACCACCGCCTATAACCAATCTATTTATGTAACCCGCCTATACATATGCCACTCAGATATTGGGGGATTAACAGTGTATTGCCAATTAAAGATAGCAATATTATCGGCGATACATGTACCACCTAATGTTCTGTAATACACATGTCATAAAGTGGGTGTGTAAACCGCTGAAGCTAAGGGGTCCGTCGGCTAAGTGATGACCCTTTCATCCGGGCTCTTTTAAACGCGTAAATAGACGCGTAAAGAAACGGGTAGGAAAGCCGTTTAACGAAACGGATAATAAATGCATAGTGAACGGTTAACGAAAGCGTAAGAAACGCGTAGAGTGGGTAGGAATAGCGTATTTACCACTGTAATTGCCCCCAGTATGCCGTTAACTCGAAACCAAAAAATTCAGAAGCGATGCATTGCAATTTAGAAAATGATTTTTTCCCAAATATATTGACCATATATTTAAATCGGAGCTCGAACAGGCTGTAGCTGATTTACACGGTGTCTAATGTGGCTCATATATGTTTGCAATAAACATTCATACTTGGAGAACAGTGAATAAGACGCTATTATTTCTAAATTTACTATTTCAATGCAAAATTATTGGTGATATGTTTACCCTTTCACCACCATGTGGTCGTCTATGTCTCACTGTTATGTCTGTAATAAACTTTCAAAGTTAAATTTACGGTAATATGACTTAAGAAGTTACAATACAAGTGTCCAACAGTTTGTATCCTGATTAGACGCCGCGTTACGTGTTAAACCGCTGCGAAGTCTATCGCGGCGAAGAAAGGGTCACATGTACATGTACATGTAACTCCTTTCTGCTAGAATCTTACGGTGGATACGATGTTATTCTTTCCTAATAAACGTGTTTACGCTTAAACCAATTATTTCCACTGAAAACAGTTTGGAGCCTGATTAAACGCCGGATAATCCGGCGTCTGACCGGATTCCAAACTATAATTCATAGCACTGTGTTTGGCGTTTAGATTCGTTCGAAATTGGAAAGGATACCGGCTCTTCTCGACTTGATATCTTTATACCCCCTGTATTGAAGGTGATGATCCGATTTGATAACTATTTGATACCGCTTTTAACAATAGTAATATTAAACTATGGTCTGCTTCAAAATTGTCCCATCTGCCAATTTTGTTCTAAAAGTATGTTTGTTTATGTTAAAACTAGAAATATATCTACGGATGCATAGAAGCTTGGATTCCGATCAATTGACTCTATGTCTGATTTTAATTCAAACTGTTTACAAATATACAGCCAAGTAATGGCAGGATAGGATAAAACAATAGCATGACTGTTGAAATTAGCAAAGACCGGCAATTCTTTCTCTTATCGTTTACGTGGTTAAAGGAAAAGATTATGTTTGGCCTATATATATTGCCCAAAAATAGTTGAATTGAAATACAGTGGAGAAGACGTTGTTCTTTACCTGTACCAGTTAACGCGTTTGAGCTTAAAAATTATTATTCCAATGAAACCAGTTTCAAGCAATCTCAGAAGAGGTTTGCCTCTTAACCCATTACCCCATAAATACGCCCTTTTTAGCCTCTAGTTTATTCATCACATGAAGAAAATAGTTCCAATTTACACAGTCTTGAATATGTAATAACAGAAATAGTTTCTTTATTTCAGCAGATACAAGCAGCTTAAAGCAGGCTGAAAGTAAAACAGAATGCGCCTTAGGGCGCATTCTGCTTTATTTTCAATTTGCTTTAAGAGGTAACCTGTCTTCAAAACTAGAAACAGGTTATGGGGCAACGAGTTAAATATATCACCAACCTGTTCAATAATTTGTCATTTTCTCGAAAATGTTAACCGGGTTACTCTTGGTCTCATCTGGATCTATTTGCCATTTAGATTACTCTGATTTACCCACACACATCTAACACAGCTGATATTCTTTCATTCTCTTTTTTGTTTCCCTTTGTATGGTAAGTTTCGTTTAATCGGGACATACAGCGGAGAAAACGTTATTCTTCCCAAATAAACGCGTTTACGTTATAATTAAAATTTCCATTGCAAACAATTTGGAGCCTGATCAGACGTCAGGTAACCCGGCGTCTGATCAGGCTCCAATCTGTTTGCTACTCAGATTAAAATTGATAGCTGAAAATTAAAAAAAAGATGCCATTTTTAACAGTTTAGTGTTTTGTGTTTGCGTTCCGTTTA
Organism: Gari tellinella; assembly: GCA_922989275.2. NCBI lineage: Eukaryota > Metazoa > Mollusca > Bivalvia > Cardiida > Psammobiidae > Gari > Gari tellinella. Next base: position 39,820,934 of record OV277869.1, on the reverse strand, counting down.
ACCCTTTTATCCGCTGAAGAATATAGTTCCAGTTTTTACCTTCATGAACAATTTCTATTACAAATATTTTATACAGCCTAGCAGATGGTAGTTTAAAGCAGGCTGAAAGTAAAGCAGAATGTGCCTTCAGGCACATTCTGCTTTACTTTCAACCTACTTTAAGTGAACATCTGTATTTAATGTTATAAACGTGTTATTGGGTAAAGGGTTAAACGGGAGAGAATAACGTTTTCTCCAATGTATTACATGTAACATCATCATACATTTTCCTACTTAAGCTTCAGCAATCTCTCATCATTGCACATTAATTACAAGGGTATACCTGGTTTGTACACCCCAGGGTTATGAATAAGAAAATATGAAACGCATTTCAAACTTACATAATAATCAGAAAATTTAAATCATAGATGCAGTTAAACTACTGATTGTTAAGTGTGCTTGTTTGCTTGTTTTAACTACTTTCATGCGAACTCTAACGTCTACGTCTGCTAAAAGGGGGAAATAATAACGTTTTAGCCACTGTGAAATCATGTTGAGAGGCAACGTAGCGAGTCATAAAGACAACTGTGCCTCATTAAACAGCTTACATAGCCCTTAGCAGCTGCATATTCATCTTGTGGTAACTATAGTGGAGGAGACGTTATACTTTTCCAGCCAATATAAAGAATTGACGAAATGTTGTCGTTTTCTACGTCGTTTCATTGCGATGCGTTTGCGTTTCGATTGCGTTTAAGCGAGTGAATATCGTCTTCTCTGCTGTACGCACACTTTCGACACAGGTGTGACGCCGAGAAACTACATGTAGGCGTCTAATCTTGATCCGAAATGTTTGGAACATGGATCCAATTATCAAAGAATGTTTTGAAAAAAGCTAAATTTAACGCAGCTCTAGACGACAATTGTGTATATGCAAATTGTAAACAATAGTGTCACTTGGCAGTAAAGACATTTTAATAACTATTGAAACCATTTTTAATTTCAAAATATGCGACACACAGTAACTCGGTATCTCATCTCGATCTAAAATGTTTTTAACTTTTAGGCGATAGAAATTGCAGACGTAAGGCAAAGTGTACACAATGTTACTCTTTCCTGTTTAAACGAAACAAACGCTAACGCAATGCGTTTGTGTTTTAACGGGAAATAATAACATCTTCTCCATTGTATGTTCTTGAAACTGCTACAGTGGAGAATCTGTTATTCTTTCCCGTTTAAACGCAAACTCGACGATTTTACAGATCCAAACGGCTTAGTGCATAGGTGCATTGTTACAGTGGAGAATCTGTTATTCTTTCCCAATAAACGCGTTTACGCTAAAACTATTATTTGCAGTGCAAACAGTTTGGAGCCAGATCAGACGCCGGGTAACCCGGCGTCTGATCAGGCTCCAAACTGTTTGCCACCAAGAGAAACATGAAATATCAGAATTGTCCAAAAGTTGTACTTTTCTACGTTTTAGTGCTTTGCGTTTGCGTACGTTTGCGTTTAAACGGGAAAGAATAACAGATTCTCCACTGTAGCGGTGAATCAAATACATGTACCGAATATCAAATAGTTTGAAACCAGACCAGACTTCGAATTACGCTAACTCGGCGTCTGATGCAATGTATGATCCCACGGATATACCTGCTATGAAACAAACTATTTTGATTGCAAAAAAATAGTGTTTTTACAAGTTGTAGCAAACGTCACCATAAATCCCTCCAAACCGTGTTATAGGTCAAACCTCGTCTATGTTTATGGGTTGCTCCCGGCTCGTGCACCATATTTACATGTACATGTAGCTGTCCGGCCAATGTTCTACCTACATGTATCCGTACATTGTTATTTTGCTTCTAGCCAAATATGCACTATTTTATATAAAGAGAAAAAGTTATTATGAAGAAGTTTTGAACATTTACAGTTACTGTAAATTTAGGCAGAGGGCTCAATTTTTGTATTGAACTGCTGGTACTTGGAATATGATCTTCTGGAAGTAGTTTGACTTTATACCTACTTAATAGTCTTTTATAATTCTTATTTGATTGGCATGATTCATGTTGTTTTATGACAAAATATAGAATTATGTATATATACTAGGAACCATGATGAGACTGAAATAAAGATATGATATCCACTGTACATTTTCGACGCACTTGCGTTTTGATAAAGATATCCTTTCACTCTCAATGTTGTCATAAACTAATTTGCAAACAGTTATGATCCTGATCATATGTCACGTAACGCGGCGTCTATTCAGGATCAAACTGTTTGCTACTTGTTATGAAATTACGTCAGTTATACTGCCAAATATCTAGCTTTGACACGATACTGCAGACATCAATATTGAAACAGACGACAATATGGCGTTGAAGGGGTAAATATTCACGATGAATTTGATCATGAAAGGGTTAACCTTCAGAACGTTAGTTAAGGTCATCTGAAGCATGTGTCGTTTAAAAATATGTTTACAGTGGAGAATCTGTTATTCGTTGCCGTTTAAACGCAAACGTACGCAAACGCAAAGCACTAAAACGTAGAAAAGAACAACTTTTGGACAATTCTGATATTTCATGTTTATCTTGGTTGCAAACAGTTTGGAGCCTGATCAGACGCCGGGTTACCCGGCGTCTGATCTGGCTCCAAACTGTTTGCACTGCAAATAATAGTTTTAGCGTCAACGCGTTTATTGGGAAAGAATAACAGATTCTCCACTGTAACAATGCACCTATGCACTAAGCCGTTTGGATCTGTAAAATCGTCGAGTTACTCGGCATCGCAATTAGATTATTTATGCACAAATGTAACTGTTTTTATAAATATTCATAAATTCGCCCACGTGTAGCATGTTAATGTGTTTGTCTTGTTTTTGCATCTGGTATGCTCATACTATAGAAATAATATATATTTATAGAGTTATGAGTATGTGCAGGCATTACCCTTACGTTTAAGAGAACACGTAGTTGAGAATTACCCATTAGATATTTCAGTGGCATATCTGATAGTATGTCACGTCCCGTTTGAAAAAGACAAAATGGAATAATATATACAAATTACATTTTGTTTTACTGAAACAGAAATAGTGACTTACTGTTTAAGCTGAGGATCAAGCAATTTTGAAACAGATCTAACGCCGTTTTACACGGCTTTTCATCCGGTTTCAAACTGCTTGCAACGGACGTGTTTTCTTGCAGTACAAGCGCCTTTGATGAAAAAGATAACATTAAATCGAGGGAGAACTGTTTAAAAAACAAAGCATGGCAATAAAATATAGGGTCTGGTCTGAACCCAAACTGCTTGCAATTGATATAATGGTGATTTTCAGAAATAAAACCCTTATGCCAAAGACAGTATGTCCATGATAAACATATAACCATATTAATTGTCACTTTGAACGAAACATAACTGTCTAGATTTCAAAGCGATCCATTATTTCTTTCATTTCTTCACTTTGTATTTTTGTTTGTTTTGTATCAATGGCACCAAAAGACATATTGTCTACTGTTTTAGCACCCTATACCCTGCATGATCTATGTAAAGGGAAGAATCTAAACGCAATCGCAATGTTACTGTATGAACTACAGTAAAACTTCTCTAATACTACAGTGGCATTTCTATTGTGTTTCGCTTTGCAACAATATGAATAATAATAACTTGCAAAGGATTTACATGTACTCATCAGAAGAGGGAAACACAGTTTATCGAACGAAAGGGGAGCAGGCATTATATAATGCTGCAAAACCTTGTTAGCCCAATCCCCTGCATGTATATTGTATGCAATAAATATGGTTAAACTAACAAAACCAATTGAACGTTTGCAACGATTACAGTGGAGAATCTGTTATTCTTTCCCGTTTAAACGCAAACGTACGCAAACGCAAAGCACTAAAACGTAGAAAAGAACAACTTTTGGACAATTCTGATCATTCTTGTTTATCTTGGTGGCAAACGGTTTAGAGCCTGATCAGACGCCGGGTTACCCGACGTCTGATCTGGCTCCAAACTGTTTGCACTGCAAATAATAGTTTTAGCGTAAACGCGTTTATTGGGAAAGAATAACAGATTCTCCACTGTAGGATCGAAACAGATTCCAGTATCTGGGTTTCCATTAATTTTGTATTATTTGTATAAAGACCTTTAATCATACAGTTCGGCATTTACGTTCAATAAAATTTAAAGTTTGTAATAAAAGGTAAACCATCGCCTACAAATATAGTGCTTTAGGTGTTTCTGGCAAGTAGCTGCTTTAAAAGTATAACAGTTAAACACAACACTCTTAGTCGACAGTTTTGGTTTACATTTATCCTGCTTCATTTGTATCTAAATGTAACAACATCAGTTCTTGGTAGGTCACAACGAACGGTTCCGGTATTTTGTGGAGAATGCGTTATTTTTCAAGTTTAAACGCGACTTAGTTTGGTTTGCTTCTGCCAAACAATGTATATGTGATACCTGTAATTACACGCCCCAGAATGAGGGGAGCGGATTCAGAAAACCCGGGGCCAGATGCCTTTCTCTTATTTTCGACAGCGTTCTCTGGTTCTTTTGGATACCAAGTGTACAACTGTACATGTAAAGCATTGGTACATCGGGCCTCGGTTTATAAAGTCATAAAAGACACCTAACATAAATGCATTTTGCAATAAAATGTAGAAAAAAACAGGCTGAAACGTATTACAGCGCTCCCTCTCTACAACGACATCCAATTGGAGACCAAAATTGTGTGCGTTGTTCAGAGGGGGTCGTTATAGGGGAGGGGGTTACATTTGCAAAGAGCTGAATCCAGATCAGACGTTGTGACACGGTTATTTTTGCTATGAACATGTACAATATATGATACTTTGAGAAAAGAAGCAGACGATTGAAAGCGTTAACCCTTTCCCTTATAGAAGCGACTTTTAGCACATTCATTTTATTCATCCGCTGAAGAAAATAGTTCCAATATATATCGTAATTAATATGAGTCATATTTAATACTTTCCTTATCAGAAGGTAATAGCTTAAAGCAGGCTGAAAGTAAAGCAGAATGCGCCTCAGGGCGCATTCTGCTTTACTTTCAACCTGCTTTAAGTACTCACCTATTTTCAAAACTAGAAACAGGCTATGGGGTAAAGGGTTAAGACAGAATTTGTCTGTTTATGGAGCTGCGGCAAGGGTCGTTGTAAAGAGGGAATCGTTGTTTGGAGGACCGTTATAGGGAGGGAGCACTGTATTTGCATCCTAACTGATTGAAATGGCTATTATACATGTTTTAATACAGTATGTTTACTGGTAAAAAGAACAACGTCTCTCAACTGTATACATCTGTCAAGTACTATGTATTTTGCCTAATGATCCGGTCATTTTTAACCAGCCATTCATTATAATAAGAAACTCATGGGAGTTCGTCTGACCTATTTTTATTTAGCAATTTAAAAACCAGAAACGAGTGTATTCCATTCAACATCATTAACCTAGAATAAGTAAGCAAGTAAATATTTTATTATAGTGACATATGCGTACATGTATAACAATAGCAGGCAAAAATAAAAGAGAGAGGCAAATGTCACAATAACCTGACCCAGATGGTCTGTCTATATTTTACCACAGTTATATCATATACATGTACTTCTACAGTGGAGAAAACGTTATTCTTTCCCAATAAACGCGTTAACGTAACTGTTATTTGCAGTGCAAACAGTTTGGAGATCAGAGGCCGGGTAACCCGGCGTCTGATCAGGCTCCAAACTGCTTGCCACCAAGATTAACATGAATTATCAGAATTGTCCAAAAGTTGCACTTTTCTACGTTTTAGTGCTTTACGTTTGCGTACGTTTGCGTTTAAACGGGAAAGAATAACGTTTTCTCCACTGTACATGTATAACAATAGCAGGCAAAAATAAAAGAGAGAGGCAAATGTCACAATAACCTGATCAGTTATATCATATACTTACATATAATAGCGGAGAAGACTTTATTGTTTGACGTATAGATGCAAATGACACGCAATTGCAATTCGTTAAAATTAAGAAAATGACATGTTATAAATATTCTGAAGTTTTATATTGATTTCAGTGACAAACAGCTTGGAGCCCGGTCAGATGAAAGGTTATCCGGCATCTGATCTAGCTCTAAACTGTTTGCAATGAAATTAATTATGTAAGCGTCATTTGGAAGCGTTTCTAGGGAAAACATAAGATTTTCTCCACTCTAACTTTTAGAAAAACATTTGTTAAAGTGATGTATATGTACATGTAACATACTTTCTCTACAGCAGAACTGTTAACTATTTGCATCATACGTGTAGCGATGGATACATGTGCCACAGTGATTAACTTTACAAACAGTTTTGATCCTGATGAGACGCCGCGTTTCGCGGCGTCTCATCAGAATCCAAACTGTTTGTCACTCTGATCCTGTTTTGGAATGAAATTTTGAAAAATCTATTTTTAGAAGAGTAGCAGACGACAATACCCAGCATGCAAAGAGTTAAGACTACAATGGTATCCGCCTTCCGGAGAAGCTCTACCGTTATTGAAAAGAAATACACTGTTCGTCAGTTACATCTAGCATCGTTTGTACATGTATATTAAGCAGCGTATGATCTGGTGGTTCCCACGATTAAACAGATCGTGACTCTGTTGCTTGTATTGTACATGTACAGAATACACAAAACTTGTATTCCGCTAACCCTTCATTACAGACGTTTCTGACATATATAATACTATAGCCGCAAACAATTTGGATACATATGAGACGTCGACGGTAACTCGGTGTCTCATCTCGACACAAACTGTTTGAAACTCCGATTGTATGGGTTTTAGACGAAATAGAATGTATTACGGCCCATAAATATATTACCAAAATTGTTCCAGGGGACAAACGTTTGCAAACAAACACGGCCTACCACACGTGTTAAAGTTACGGAAGAAAAGTAGACAGGCGTCCCCTTAGGGCGATTTTTGTGACATTATTAGGGTAGTAATGAGCAGCATCTGTTGTGATTCCGGAATGTTTTCATGAAAGTGACAGAGATTGTTAGTTTATAGAGAGTTACATGTATCAAGCACTGACAACAATTATGGATTTCTGGTCAGTAAAAGGTAGCCTGAGTTGTGCCAACTCCAATTAAAGTACATGTATCTGTAATTTACCAATGAAGGCTAAATGTCTTCAAAAATAACCATACGTCAACAGTGTAGATCCTGATCAGACGCCTCAATGTGCAGACATGACAATTTCTTTTTCATCTTTATAGAATAAATTCTTCCAGGAAACACTTAGTGAGAGTTCTTTGCAATATTCAGGCATAAATGGGTCAATTTTACCCGATTGACTTTAAAAAAGCTCGGTATGTTACATGTATTCCCCGTACATGTATGACCGCCTGCTTTAAATTCGTTTATTGTATAAAAACCAAATGAAGTGCTTGCGTATTTCAGAACCAGTGCTTAACTGTTTGGATCATAATCCGACATGCTCTGACAGTTGTGTTCTGTCAGATTTAAACGAAACACAAATTAGATCTATAAACGCAATGAAAACAAAGTAGAAAATAACAAGTTCTAGAATGGTTGACGGACCATATCGAACAAATTGCAAACATTGTGGAGCCTGATCAGACGCCGAGTTTTTCGGCGTCTGTTCGGGATCCGAACTGTTAGCAAAGGACAGTAGCAGTTAAGCAAAAACTCGTTTATTAGAAAGGAATAGCATATGCGCAACTGTATTTTCAGTGTCTGAATGAGGTCCAAGTTGTAAGTACATGTAAATGCATGTGTGATGTGCATGTGATTTTGACAGGCGAATGGTTAATAGGGAGTGTACAGTGAAGAGCACCTTATTCTTTCCCAAAAAACGCATTTACGCCAAAACTATGATTTCGAGTGCAAACAGTAAACCGGCGTCTGATCATGTTCCAAACTGTTTGCCACTTAGATGAAAATAAATCGTTAGATACGTTTTTCTACAAATTATAATTTTTTAATAACATTTTCTTACAATGCATTTGCGTTCCATTAGCGTTTAAACGGGACAGAATAACGTACTCTCCATCGAACATTTACCGTAAAAATATTGTTATACAGGTTACAGTGGAGAATCTGTTATTCTTTCCCGTTTAAACGCAAACGTACGCAAACGCAAAGCACTAAAACGTAGAAAAGAACAACTTTTGGACAATTCTGATAATTCTTGTTTTTCTTGGTGGCAAACAGTTTGGAGCCTGATCAGACGCCGGGTTACCCGGCGTCTGATCTGGCGCCAAACTGTTTGCACTGCAAATAATAGTTTTAGCGTAAACGCGTTTATTGGGAAAGAATAACAGATTATCCACTGTATTACAGTGGAGATTATATTATGCTTTGCTAATAAAAGCGTTTTGCTACATTGTACATGTACACGTGTAAAATCTCCATTTCCATTGCAAATCTTTTTGCCCCAGGCCAGACTAGACGACGGGTATCCCGCTTCTAATCTAGCTAGAAACTGTAAACTTTTTTGCTACAAATGTATGCAGATTAAATAAATTCAAAAATGTCATTTTAATTGAATTACATTTGGAATTTTGACCTTTAGTTTCATTTAAATTGGAAAAGGCAGCGTTTTTACCATTGTATTTATATATGTATAAACATTGTATTTAAATGGTTGTGTCAATGGATATACAGCTTTAGAGTGTAAAAGACGTGTTCTTCTCCCGTTTAAACGCAAATAAAACGCAAATGTAATTAAATAACGTATTCTAAAATAACACTTTTCTAAATTTCTCACGATGTTTTCTATTCTGAGTGGCGTCTGATCTGCCTCAAAACTGTTTGCATTGGAAATAATGGCTTTAGCGTAATCATCTGGTGTCGGATTGGACTGTTTGCCACTTATGTTCAATACATGGTCAAAAGTGTAAAAAATGTCCTTTATTACATTTTATTGCAATAAATTTGCGTTTCGGTAGCGTTTAAACGGAAAAGAACAACATCGTCTTCACTGTACATACCTACATTTAGAAAGAGAAAGACATGGAGGACAGACAGGCATACAGAGAGAGTATCAGAGAGTGCCAGAGAGAGAGTACAGTTGAGAAACATTATTATTTCCCGTTTAAACGCAAATGCATTGCATTAAAATAGGAAAATGACAACTTAATGACAATGTTGATGACTCATTTTAAACTTAGTGGCAAACAGTCTGTAGCCTGATCAGACGTCAGGTTACCCAGCGTCTGGTCAGGATCCAAACTGTTTGCAATGGAAATAATAGATTTAGCGTTTAAAACGTGTTTATTTAGAAAGAATACATTTTCTCCACTGTACATTTAGAAAGAGTAAAGACAAAGAGACAGACAGAGAGACAGAGATATGCAGAGAAAGAGAGTGATAGAGAGTACGTTACAGTGGAGAATCTGTTAATCTTTACCGATAAACGCGTTTACGCTAAAACTATTTTTTCTTTTACAAACAGTTTGGAGCCAGATCAGACGCCGGGTAACCCGGCGTCTGATCAGGCTCCAAACTGTTTGCCACCAAGATAAACATGAAATATCAGAATTGTCCAAAGGTTGTTCTTTTCTACGTTTTAGCGCTTTGCGTTTGCGTACGTTTGCGTTTAAACGGGAAAGAATAACAGATTCTCCACTGTAGATAGGGAGTATGGGATAGAGAGAAAGAAAATCAAATACAAACAAATACAGTGGGATATAGGGACGTCGAAAAGGGAATGTACATGTAACTACACTTACCGGCTCTGGTTCCATTTGTATCCGTGGGACACTTGTCATCAAACACCCCGTAGTCGTCGATCACTTCCGTATCATTTTCCATCAAAGCAGGCGTCATTTAAACATCTTCCGTGTAAATTAATTCCATAGTAACACTTTGAAAATAACAATCTTAAGTAAAGCTCAAACACTCCTGCGATTCCTCGCATCAACTCATCACATATATCTGACAACGTATCACAGATTCTGCAGCACAGTATTTATAGATATTATCAATTGACACACGCTCGCTAGGCCGTTGTATCGTATTTGTTCCTCGCCTCCTTTTCAATTAAGCCATCCAGTTGCCGAGCGCCAATACAGTTCTTCAATCCTCACTTCCGGTTGCGGCTTTCACTCAGTCCACGCATATGAACTGTGAGGTTTTTTATTGATAAATCACTCAACTTCAGCTTCCAAAATGGTATTGCACATCTAATAAAGCACTTCACACATCCCTGCGGCTACTATATTACCAACGAGTGCGCCCCTGTACACTGTTTGATACTCTTCCTGAAAGCAGAGAACAGACTAATGAAGTTTCGTACCTAAAGTTTATTATACAGTCAATCTTATACTAAACGGCGCTTCATAGGAAAACCAGAACATACAGTGTAGAGTACGTTATTCTTTCCCGTTTAAACACAAACGAAACGCAAACGCATTGCAATAAAAAGAAGAAAATGACAAATGTTTAACATTTCTCAAGATTTATTTTAAGGTGAGTGACAAACAGTTTGGAGTCTGATCTAACTTCAGACTGTTTGCAATTCAAGTACATGTAAAAGTTTAGCGTAAACGCTTTTTTGGGAAAGAATATCGTCTTCTCCAATTACATGTACGGTACGCGTATGTATATTCTATAAAGGTTGTAGATCCTGTTTGGAAATTCGGTAATGAGCCCTCCGATAAGAGACTGACATTTTTATTTTATTTCACTTTTTAAAGTTGTTCACTAAAAGATCCATTAGAAATCAATATAATCCGGGCATTGTTTCAAGAGTGGATTATTCCCTATAAAACGTTTAAGGGGGTAGGTGCACCTTTGGAAAGTAATTACCAAATTCTTCAAACTTTGCATACAGACAGTAAAATTAGTTTCTATGGCAAAACTGGTAAAAAAAGTGGGGGTACCGGACCTTTCTTTTTCACAATTTGAGATTTTTCAAGGCTTCCCCCCTAAAATTGAAGCTTCTCAAAAAATCCTACTTTTTTGTACTACGGTTTTTCAATCTTAATTTAAACAAACTATTTGTACAAAAAGTGTCCTAATTTATATTACCATAGTAAGAATAAACCCTGAAAATAATGTTTTGTCAAGATCCAAAATAAAAATGTTCGATTTCACCGGAAAGGAGTAAAATTTACCCCACCCACTTTTTTATAATGGGAGAATAAGGCACAGTGAAAATTGCCCTACAAATTGTAGAAAACTAATTACCAAATTTTTTAATTGTTGTTTTTAGCCTTGCAAACATAAAGTTTTAGTGAAATAGCAAATAATAACACAGGGTCCCGGATCTTTTAAAAAAGATTTAGATCATTTTATTAAAAAAATCCATTTTTTCTCATTTTTTCACTTTTTGGTGTATTTTCACCAAAAATATTTTTTTTCAAAAAAATTTCATTTGATCTATTAAATTATCCATAATTTATACTAAAACTGTACTACCATGAAAATTTTATGCTTATATTCTGAGAAATTGAAATGAAATTTGATGTAACAAAATGCAACCTACCTATGAAAACGGTGTATGCTGTAAACTACGAATAGGACATCAAACTTAAAAAGTCTCTCCCGGAACGAAAAATCCAATTTTTTCCCGGGAAAATAGTATTTTATGACTGTATGCATTCACCAAAAATGAGTTCTTAACATTTTTCGGGAAATGAGTTCGTAAAATTTTTCGGAAATTTCATAATGCTCAAAAAGACAGGCCGACATCCTTAACACAAAGGGCTAATATGCAATGCAAGTTTCATCCATAAGAAAGGTAAATCACATGCATTAAGCAGTACCATGTCTTTAACTATATCCATACGTTTAAAGAATAGTTGGTAAACAGAGGTTTCCTGATAACTGTCATTTCACAGTGGAGAAGACATTATTATTTCCAGTTTAACCGCAAACGAAAGGCCAACGCGTTGCAGTAAAAAGTATAAAATGACTTCATTTTAAAAAAATCTGATAATTATTTTCTATCTGAATTGCAAACATTTTGGAGCCATATCAGACGCCGGGTTATCCGGTGTCTGATCTGGCTCCATACTGTTTGCAATGACAATTATAGTATTAGTATAATCACGTTTATTGGGAAATAATAACGTCTTCTCCACTGTAGTTGGCGACCCATAGACGAGCTGGGTATGTATCCAACTATTTTATCGGTTGGTTCCATTCGATGTATAGCAATTAGTCGATACCTTTGTACATAAGAACAATTAAATAACTAACTTATATACAGCCAAATACCTGCATTTAGCAGCCGCACAAACATGAAGCATGGACATCTTTGTAAACAGATTATAGCTTAACGTAGAATATTACCAATACAAAAATGTTCAAAATGACATTTTGGTGGTTCTTACTGTCTGTATTTAATAAATGCCTGTTTTAAAGACAACCTATGTTTTTGTTTCTTTTGAAAGGATTATTAACACTGGTTTAACTGTAGAAAACCTTGTATGTCATGACACCCTGGGTTTTAGATGCAAACCTGATAAAGTACGTTGTTTTATTCCCTACCGAAGACACAATGACCCTAGTATAAATAGCATTATTATCAGATCGTAGGTTTTAAATTTAAACAGAATTACCGACACCAATACACACCATCCATCCATTCAGAGAGTCACTGTACCAAAATAATTTGTCAAAATTCGAAAGATAAATGTCTTAGAATGTTTCCATTCAATTAATTAGACAGTGTCTAAATTAGCCACTCAAATGAAGAATTTCCAGCCGTCTAAGATACATGTACTGGTACAGGGCAAAAGACGTTATTCTTTCCCAATAATTTTATTTCCAATAATGTTTACGCTTAACTATAATTTCCATTGTAAACAGTTTGGATCCAGATCAGACGCCGGGTAACCCGGCGTATGATCAGGCTCCAAACCGTGTGTCTCTTAGATTAAAATAAATAGTGACATTTCAAAAGATTATCATTTTCTTTATTTTATTGCAATACTTTTGCGTTCATTTGCGTTTTAAACCGGAAAGGAATAACGTCTTCTCCACTGTAATACCTTATCAGAGAACAGGTGTAAAGCAGAAGCTCTTACATTGTAATAGAGGCAGTTTGATACAGAACAAAAGTAAAGAAGAATGTACCCTCAGCAGCTTTCTACTTTACCTTTATCCTATAATATAAATGCCGCATTGCCCATAAAAAGATGATATGCCATATGTTTAAATGAAACGGCATGGAAATGCAATACAATAAAATTTAGGAAAGGTTACGTTTTTGATCTGATAAGCAAACAGTTTGAAGATGGTTCAGATATCGTCTAACCCGGCTACTGATCTGGTATCAAACTGTTTTCAATGGACATCTGAGAAGACGTTAATTTTTCCGTTTATATACGAAACGCAAACGCATTGCACTTAAATGTAGAATCTTACAACCTTTTGAAATTGATCACTGTTTATTTTAACCTGAGTGGCAAACAGTTTGGAGCCTGATCAGACGCCGGGATACCCGACGTCTGATCTGGCTCCAAACTGTTTGCACTGCAAATAACAGTTTTAACGTAAACGCGTTTATTGGGAAAGAATAACGTTTTCTCCTACGTGTATATAGTTAATCATTAATCCGATTTGTTGGAAATAATGTATTCTCCACTGTATTTAAATAAATGAGACAAACAATCGACGAAACCATCACGTTTTTTATCAGTATTATTTTCCGTGTCTAAAAATATTCTTCCTCAAGTATAGAATGACACTTTTTTATCCATAAATGCCTTTATAAACTAGCTTTTGTTTCATTACAGAGCAACTAGCGAATGTAAATATTTGTTCTTCCACACTGCTTTCATACGCCCATGATCATTCAGAATAGCTGTATGTTTCCCGATGTTACAAAACAAGATGCAAAATATTGGGGAAAATGCGCGTTCTGATCGAATATCCTGGCTATATTTTAATCTAGATATCATACAGTTTTGGGCTAGATCAGACGCCGAAAAATCATACAATGTTGGATCAGACGACAAATAATCAGGTACAGTGGAGAAAACGTTATTATTTCCCAATAAACGCGTTTACGCTAAAACTATTTTTTCCATTGCAAACAGTTTGGAGCCAGATCAGACGCCGGGTAACCCGACGTCTGATCAGGCTCCAAACTGTTTGCCACTCAGATCAACATGAATAGTCAAAATTGTCGAAAAGTTGTCCTTTAACATGTTTTAGTGCAATGCGTTTGCGTACGTTTGCGTTTAAACGGGAAAGAATAACAGATTCTCCACTGTACACGTACAGTGCTCCTTCCCTACAACGGCCCTCCCAACAACGACTCCCTCCTTACAACAATGCGTGCTGCTGTTACCCCCTAAAGACGATTATTTTCACACGTTCACTTCTTCAACACTTATATCGTCTGCTTATTGTTTCTCAAAATTAAATATGGATGGACCTTATGACTACAAATGTACTGCAAACAAATTGGAGCGCAATGACAACATTTACGAAAACTCTGATAATTATTTTCCCGATCTGACACAAAGCTGCTTAATATTCTGATTCAAATTAACAATTAACATTGCAAACACTTGTCAATTTCTACATTTTATTACCTTGCTTCAGCGTTAAATTCTTTTTGAGCAGGAAGAAATAATTTGTCACGTGTACCTAAAATAAATGTACAAAATTTAATAATCTCATATAAATTGGATTTGCTAACACAGAGGAGAAGACCTTCCTTACAGTTTAAACGAAACGTAGCGCTAACGAAATGAAACAATATCTAGAAAATGACAGAGTAAGGCAACTTTTGACTAGCCATCAAAAGCCGGACAACAAACAGTTTTGAAACTGTTTGGATCGGCAGGCAAAAACTTAAGGCTTAAGTTACCCGATACACTGCTAAATAACATGTTCCGTCTGCCTTTAAAAATACCGTCTTCAAAAATATTCAATATATCCTTTACTACATGTTTTACTGACTAAACTACAGTGTAGAAAACGTTATTCTTTCCCAATAAACGCGTTCACGCTAAAACTACTTTTTCTATTACAAACAGTTTGGAGCCAGATCAGACGCCGGGAAACCCGGCGTCTGATCAGGCTCCAAACTGTTTGCCACCAATATATACATGGATTATCAGAAATGTCCAAAAGTTGTACTTTTCTACGTTTTAGGACTTTGCGTTTGCGTTTCGTTTGCGTTTAAACGGGAAAGAATAACAGATTCTCCACTGTACAATAAGAGATAAACAGATCCTGACCAGGTATCTTGTTCAGTGGAGAAGACGTTATTCTTTCCCAATACCGAATGCGTTTACATTAATACAGTGGAGAAAACATTATTCTTTCCCGTTTATACACAAACGTACGCAAACGCAAAGCACTAAAACGTAGAAAAGTACAACTTTTGGACAATTCTGATAATCCATGTATATATTGGTGGCAAACAGTTTGGAGCCTGATCAGACGCCGGGTTACCCGACGTCTGATCTGGCTCCAAACTGTTTGCAGTAGAAATAAACGTTTTAGCGTAAACGCGTTCATTGGGAAAGAATAACAGATTCTCCACTGTACAACATGTATAATATCAATCGCAAACACTTAGGAGCCAGATCAGACACCCGATCATGCTTCAAACCGTTTGTCACTCAAATTAAAAACATATAATTTTCTAAAAGATTGCCCTCTCCTACATTTTATTGCAATGTATTTGCGTTTCGTGTTTAAACGGGAAAGATTAACGTCTTCTTCACTGTAACTGGGAGACTTATTTTCATTCAAACCGATTGCAAAAGCAGCCCTGTTTCTCTTTAGCGAAATAAGTGAAAATATAATGTCGAATTTAATCAATCAAAGTATAAATGAATAAATATATGTTATTCATGTATTGTCTGTTTGCGTACGTTTGCGTTTAAACAGGAAAGAATAACAGATTCTCCACTGTATGCATTCTAAATAAAACATATTGTATTTCCCAGTCGTCTGTTCAACCCTCAAACCGTTTGTCACTATGGTCAAAATAGTGTGGACCGTTCTCCCTCCCTACAAATGATCTCCGAACAGCGACTCCCTCCTTCAACAATGCTTGCCGCTGATAAAAAAAATACCATAATGTCTACGTTTTCACTACTGCAAAATCGTCTGCTTACAAAAGTTTATGTAAAATGTTATTTCCTGTTTTTTTTCTTAAAGCTACACATTGGATATTTTAAGTAACGCGACGTCTGATCTGGATTAAAGCTACATGTATTTGCAAATACATGTATAAGCCTAAGTCATAATTTCACCTCCCTGTAACAACTCCCTCCGAACAACACATCTTTGTTATAGAGAGGAAACACCGTACCGTTTTGCTGAATAATCCTTAAAACGAGATTCAAACAGATTAATTCAGACCAGACGCCGCCATTTAATGTAATTGTTGTATCACTAATGCGAACAGAGTAAATCGAGATTGACAACAAACACATAACAGTGGAGAAGACGCTATTATTTCCCATGTAAACTCAAACGAAACACAAACACATTACAATAAAACGTAAAAAAGGACAACTTTTCGACAATTCTGACTATTCACATTGATCTTAGTGGCAAACAGTTTCGAGCCTGATCAGACGACGGGTTACCCGGCGTCTGGTCTAACTCCAAACTGTTTGCAATGGAAATAATAGCTTTAGCGTAAAAACGTTTATTGGGACAGATCAACGTATTCCTCTCTTGTAACTGTCAAGCCACCTATGCCAGTTGTATCCGTTACAGCACATCAAGAGTATTGTTTTTAAGACAGATGACCACTTAAAGCAGATTGAAAGTAAAGCAGGATGCGCATTAAGGCGCATTCTGGTTTTATTTCAGACTGCTTTAAGCTACCATCGTCTGGGATATAAAGTTATATACATGACAGTATAAAGAAAAACTATTTACTGCATGAAGGAAATATATTAAAGAAATGAGTATCTATGGCGTATTGAGTTAAACAGTTTTGAGACTGACAGAGTACATGAGCCTAGTTTAGCTTGATTTTGCATTGGGCCATTCAACAAATCAATACCTAAGTTATAATTCATTTGATATTCATAAATGTTTCGCCAATGTAAATTAATTACTACATGTGTTGGTATAGAACTCAATAAATCTTCCTACATGAAAAATCACTGAAATCTGAGTGTACAGTGGCGAATCTGTTATTCTTTCCCGTTTAAACGCAAACGTACGCAAACGCAAAGCACTAAAACGTAGAAAAGAACAACTTTTGGACAATTCTGATAATTCTTGTTTATCTTGGTAGCAAACAGTTTGGAGCCTGATCAGACACCGGGTTACACGGTGTCTGATCTGGCTCCAAACTGTTTGCACTGCAAATAATAGTTTTAGCGTAAACGCGTTTATTGGGAAATAATAACAGATTCTCCACTGTATGTCTCTTGACTCCGTAAATATGTACAGTAGAGACGATATACAGTGGTGGGACTTTATCCTTTCTCGTTAAAGCGTATCTTAAAAAAACTTGAATTAATTGAATTGCAAAAACACGTTTACTGAGGAAGTATAAAAGTTTCTCAACTTTGGAATGTGATCTTACATGCACATGTAATCGCGTTACTTTAATGTAGTCAGTTACAGTGGAGAAGATGTTGTTCTTTCCGAATAAACGCGTTAACGATATAGCTATTACATGTACTTCCATTGAAAACAGTTTGGAGCCAGATCAGACGCCGGGTGACCCGGCGTCTAATCAGGCTTAAAACGGTGTGCCCTTCAGATCTAAAAATATAGTCACTTATGTTTAAAATTTGTCTTTTTCAATGTTTTTGCGTTTCGTTTACGGTTAAACGGGAACAAATAACTTTTTCTCCACTGTATGCTACAATTTCGCCTTAATTGCAAATGCAGTCATTAACTTTGTCTTCCAGACACGTCTGATGCAATTCTAAACCTTTTAAGTAAATCTACCAAAATGACATGTTGATGGAACCAGTATCGTGGGCGATACAATGGAGATTGGAGGAAAACGTAATTAACTCACTTTTAAACTCAAACGTAAAACAATGAAATGTAGAATTTTTTAACAAAATAACCTGTATAATAACCATGAACCGAAAACAGTTTGGAACCAGATCAGACGCCATGTTACATGTACAATGTACACGGTGTTTGATCTGGCTCCAAAGTATTTACAGTTGACGGTACAAGGAATTTAGTATAAACGCGTTTTTGGAAAAGAACAAACGCATTTTCAAGTCTATTAAAATGAGATACCGAGGGTCGTGTTTCATAGCTTTATATTGGTTAAGCTCTAATTTGGAATGCTTTCAGGGGAAACATTCCAGGTACATTTTAACTTGAAAACGGTAACTGTAAGTACATATTACGATAGCATAGACATAGAAATTAAATAAAAGGTACAGTTTCAAAAATAATTACAATATAATCTCTCAATTGCTACCACTAAAAGGTTAGTTGATTGTATAAAAGACAGGTGACAGCTTGAAGCAATGTGGCAGTAAAACACATGCTTTGTATTACTGTCACCATGCTTTCAGCAGTCACTTGTCGTAAACACATAATAATTAACATCATTTAGTAGTCTTAATTACAATGCTTTAACTTACTTTAAGGAAACCTATACAGTTGTTTATAAGGAAGGTGTCCAAGCTGCCAAAATGGTTGACGTCTTTGAACACCTTAATTATAGACACAATTTCACTTCTCCTAATACTTTCCCCACCCACACTCAGTGTCTGATTTTTATTACTGTATTGTCTCATATGTACATGTTATATGTAATGAGTAATAAAAAGTAATAGTTAGTTAGTTAGTTAGTTAAAGAAATGTTTTACTGTAAAACATGTTTCCTGTTAAGAAGAGAACGAAGATATATTATTGATCATATTGACCAAAACCATAATAATACAAAATAAAGTCTAGCTATACGTTTCGAACGTGATTAGATGCTGAGACAGTGCAGAAGACGTTGTAACATGTCGTCTTATCCAGCGCTAAATAGTTTGCCACACATTTATAAATGAATCGCTAGAAGTTCAACCCCTGTCATTTATATTACGTTTAATTGAGTTGCGTTTGCGTTTCGTTTCGTTTAACTCTTTCACTGCCAAGTTTTAACGTCTGCTGTAACCCTCTTACATGTACCGCCAAAATATCGTCTGTATTGGCAGTGCCGTCTGCAATAATTGTAAAATAAGCTTTAGGGCTGTTTTAACTAAAGAAATGTCGATACGAGTTTCAAACAGTTTGGATCCGGATCAGACGCCGCATGAAGCGGCGTCTGATCAGGGTCCAAACTGTTTGCAAAGTCAACTTTTGGCGCCATTGGCAGTGAAAGAGTTAAACATCAGAGAGAATACATGTAATGTACAGTGGAGAAAACGTTATTCTTTCCCGTTTAAACGCAAACGTACGCAGACGCAAAGCACTAAAACGTAGAAAAGTGCAACTTTTGGACAATTCTGATATTTCATGTTAATCTTGGTGGCAAACAGTTTGGAGCCTGATCAGACGCCGGGTTACCCGGCGTCTGATCTTGCTCCAAACTGTTTGCACTGCAAATAACAGTTTTAGCGTAAAGGCGTTTATTGGGAAAGAATAACGTTTTCTCCACTGTATCTACTGATTGGAATGGAATTACGTATTCTCTCCTTGTTCTTCGTCTCAAATTGTTTCTATTACACCACTATTCGCCTAAAGAATAGATAAACATCAAAACAACATTCAGAGTAAATAGTATTCATCAAGGATTGGGAAGGTTTTTGCACCTTTGGTGAAGTGACTTTTTGATCTATGTTTTCTTATCTATAGTTCTTAGGTTAACCGCTTGAGTGCTGCACGTCATAACCCTATTTACAAACAGCGGAGAAAATGATATGCATGTAATCGAAACGCAATCGCATTGCAGGAAAACGTAAAAAGATGACAGCTTGTTGACAATTCTGACTATTTATGTTTATATGAGTGGTTAACAGTAAAGAGTCTGAACAGACGCCGGGTTACCCGCCGTATGATTTGGCTCCAAATTGGTTTGCACTGGAAAATAGTAGTACATGTATTAGCATAAACGCGTTTATTGGGAAAAATAACTTAAATAGTAACCCTTTCACTGCCTTACCCCGAGTACAAAAGTTATTTTCAAAAAATTGGATTCTGATCAGACGCCGCGTGTTTCGATACATGTAAAATGATTTCACTTAAGTCGAACATACATTTATTTCGTCAGATTTAAAACAAAGCCAGCCACGTTTTACATATGTACATTTTTTGTAACTAGACAGATCAAATGATACTGAATCATAATTGAGAAAAACAGCATCCTGTCCCTTTTAAACGATCGTAAAACGCAAAAAAATAAAGAAAATGACAATTCTTTTTAGCAAGTCTAAAAATTAAAAATCATTTGGAGACCAATCCGACGCGGGAACCAATCTGTTTGCAGACAAATATATGCTCTAATACATGTATACTCATTTTTATTGGGCAACAATGGCGTCTTTTCCACTGTTACAAGTTCATGAAAAATGTCATTTTTTACTATTTGGACGACAAATATTTAAGTGTTGACCCAAGTATACTTTGATGCTTTTGGAAATTAAGACGATAAGTTTAAACTATCATGTAAAAGTGTGAACCCTCAGTAACACGGCGTCCGATCTAGTTCCAAACTAGCATTCATTTATACATGTACATGTGTATGGTTTTCAAAATGAACGCTTTTATTTTGGAATGAAGAACGTATTTTATACTCCACATGTAGGTACAGTAACTGGAACAAAAACAAAATAGTCCAACTGTTATTATGGTGTACATAAAATTATGAGGATATAAAGTCGTGGTTAGAGGCAAGATTATTTACAGCAGATAAGATGGTATTCTTTTTCAATTTCAAAGAAACTACCTTGAACGCAATGTAATAAAATGAAGAAAATTACGAGATATAATAATTTGAGTGTCAAACAGTTTGAAGCCAGATCAGACGCCGAGTTACTCGGCGTCTGATCTGGCTCAAAACTTATTGCAATAGACACAGGATTTTAGCATAAGCGCGCTTTTGTGGGGGAAATGAAACATCATTACAACTGCAGAAACAAACTTAAGCGGAAAACACTTTTCTCTGTTTCTGTTTAAATGCAAACGAAACTCAAATGCAATGCAATTAAATGTAGAAAAATACAAAACATCTGATCAGGCTCCAAACTGATAACAATGGATAAAATAGTTGCATCATAAACGCATTTAAATTGGTATGGAATAACGTCTTCTCCACTGTATTTATATAAAATAGTAACATCATGAAAATCAAGGATAAATGAGGAATGTTAAGATGAAAACGCTCTTGCTAGTTTGATAGGAACAACGGTTACAGCCACATTAGAAAGGGGGCATAATAAATTTGATAATAAAAGATAAGACATAACTGGTGTTAAATATAGAGTTACCTGGATTTTAAGCAGTAGTAACAGTATATATAGTTGTATTTAAGGTTAGTGCGTACACACGTCAAACTTTGGAAGTTTGGCGTGAGAAAAAATATTCTCCCTATCTTTAATTATAGAGGATAATTGTATTTGTCAGTGTAAGATTCAGTGTAAGATTGAAAATTAATGCATTGAGTGAACAAAAGATGTGGCGAAGCAACGAGTGAAAATATAACAGTCTGGTTTTTTACGAACGAATTTAAATTCCATATCTCACTGAAAAAAAAACAGATATTCTATTTATTTCATGCCTTTAAACGACTTTTTGAACGACATTGTTTGTCATTTAATAGCAAAATTTAAAGTACAAAATTTAACCCGTGAGCCCAAGTTTTCATGGAACACCTTTATGTTACAGTTTGCCTTACAATGAGTCAATGGCGTCACTGATTTATTGATTTGACGTCATTGGTCGTTACTTCCGCTCTAGGATTCGTTTACCTTCTTTTAGTTGTTCTCAACAAATCGGACTGCTGGTGTAATGACGAAAGTGTCTCCCTCAGAATCGTTACCACATGTCATTTTTACTGACTTATCTTCGAACTGCTTGTCATTCAGATTAAAATAATTCATGCATTACATCGATCTTTGTAGGTCTTGTTTCCGTTATTCTAGATAGAAGCAATCAGGTTTTACATGTAACTATACTTGTCCCTCCAGCGCTAATTTAAGACGACTAAAACGTGAAATGTATACATGTACATGTAAATGTAGATTAGAATCTGTATTCATTGCCAGAAGATGCTGCCTAAACCTACCACGGGTCACTGAACTGGTTCCATGTTATCAGTAACATTAAATATATCATTTTCAAGGTCAATTATCACAAGTTTCGACGCAACTAAATTGTTACATTAAGAAATTTAAAAGTACACCCAAGCGCCAATAAAAATTAATATTTGGATTCAATGATCAAATGAACTTCTTTGTATTACGTTTGTATTTAAACAAACTCCTTCTTAAAGTGCAGGCACCCTATTGTACTTATAATTGACAGAATAGTAAAGCCTCTCTATTAAGACCACTTAATGTATTTGTGTAAATCATTAGGTGTATACGACAGTTGATTGCTTATCGCAAGGTAACAGTAAAATAGAAAGCTCCTTCTTGATTTACGCTGTCACTTGTATTTTACAGCGGAGAATGTGTTATTGTTTCCCAATAAACGCGTTTACGCTAAAACTATTATTTACATTGCAAACAGTTTGGAGCCAGATCAGACGCCGGGTAACCCGGCGTCTGATCAGGCTTCAAACTGTTTGCCACCAAGATAAACAAGAATTATCAGAATTGTCCAAAAGTTGTTCTTTTCTACGTTTTAGTGCATTGCGTTTGCGTACGTTTGCGTTTAAACGGGAAGGAATAACAGATTCTCCACTGTATATAATCAATAAGCTTTCATTTAACCCTTTACCTGATAGCCTATTTCTAGTACTTAAGATAGGTGACTATTAAAGCTATTTCTAGTACTTAAGATAGGTGACTACTTAAAGCAGGTTGAAAGTAAAGCAGAATGCGCCTTAGGGCGCATTCTGCTTTACTTTCAGCCTGCTTTAAGCTATCATGTGCTATAATATAGAAAATATTCCCTATAATACATTTTCATTACTGATTAAAACGGGACTATTTTCTTCAGCGGATGAATAAATCATATCCGCTAAAAGCGTTTCTATTGGGTAAAGGGTTAAGTAGTCGTAATAAAAGGGTTTTACTGTATGTACATGTACATGTATATATGTAACACAAAATGAGAGGCTGTTATTACATGTAATACTGTATGCAAAACATCGCGATGTTATTGTTTTACCCTGTCACTCTCAATGACGCTTTAAAGCGCTTTACAAACAGTTTTGATCCTGTTCAGACGCCGCGTAATGCGGTGTCTTATCAGGGTCCAAACTGTTTGACACTCGTATCGACATTTTGTCAGTGATACTGCCTTAAAAGCTACTTTGAAACGCTATTGCAGACAGCAAAACAAACAGATGGCAATGAAACGGTGAAGGGGTAAGAACTTCACAAACATGTTGGCAGTGAAAGGGTTAATACATGTACAGTGGAGAATATGTTATTCTTTCCCAATAAACGCGTTTACGCTTAAACTGTTATTTGCAGTGCAAACAGTTTGGAGCAAGATCAGACGCCGGGTAACCCGGCGTCTGATCAGGCTCCAAACTGTTTGCCACCAAGATTAACATCAATTATCAGAATTGTTCAAAAGTTGCACTTTTCTACGTTTTAGTAGTTTGCGTTTGCGTGCGCTTGCGTACGTTTGCGTTTAAACGGGAAAGAATAACGTTTTCTCCACTGTACATGTATTAACCCTTTCACTGCCAACATGTTTGTATAAGTGAGATATTTTGAGTGAAGAAACACTCATTGAAGTGTCACACAGTTTGGTTACCGAGATACCGGGCGTCTGATTTGGTGTACATGTAACTCCGTTTCAAAAAGTCGGTGAAATTTACTTGGTAGTACATTGTAATAAGTCTTCTATAATTGTTAATAGATAGAAGTGCTATAACACTTCCATTTGATGCTGTTGCTGCATAAGATCTACGGTATCAGTCTAACATAACCATTCATTTTATTGTATTTAAATGTGACCATTACTCCTACATTTGAAAAGCGTTCTATTTGATAACCGCCCAAATTTAACCGACAAACACTGCCTACAGTGAGGAAGGCGTACAGTGGAGAATCTGTTATTCTTTCCCGTTTAAACGCAAACGTACGCAAACGCAAAGCACTAAAACGTAGAAAAGAACAACTTTTGGACAATTCTGATAATTCTTGTTTATCTTGGTGGCAAACAGTTTGGAGCCTGATCAGACGCCGGGTTACCCGGCGTCTGATCTGGCTCCAAACTGTTTGCACTGCAAATAATAGTTTTAGCGTAAACGTGTTTATAGGGAAAGAATAACAGATTCTCCACTATACATGTATTTCATGCCCGTTCAACAGCAAACGAAACGCAAACGCAACACAAATAAAACGTGAAAATTACTTTTTTTCAATTTTCTGACGATTCATTCCAAACTAGGTGGCAAACAATTTGGAGCCTGACCAGACGTTTGGTTACCCGGCGTCTAATCCGGCTCCAAACTGTTTGTATTGGTTAGATTTTTTAAGCATAAATACGTTTATTTGGAAGAATAACATCTTCTTCACTGTACAAATTGCTATTCTTGGCTAATTACTGAACAACAGCAAAACATACTTATTTTCCATTTTTGCGGAACAAGTACATGTAATACATGTAGTACTGTCAAAGTAATTCGTCTCTTGTGATAGTTCAGTGGAGAATACGTTATTCTTTCCCGTGTAAACGCAAACGAAACGCAAACGCATTGGAATGAGATGGAGAAAATGACAACTTAATGACAATCCATAGTCTTTTTTTTATTCTGAGAAGCAAGGAGTTTGAAGCCTGATCAGACTCCGGATTTTCCGGCGTCTAATCTGGCTCCAAACTGTTTGCAATGGAAATAATAGTTTAAGCGTAAACGCGTTTATTGGGAACATTAATGTCTTCTCTGCTGTACTCTGCCAAACAATTGTACAATGGAGAGGACGTTAATATTTACTGTAACAGTGGAGAAAACGTTATTCGTTCCCAATAAACGCGTTTACGCTAAAACTGTTATTTGCAGTACAAACAGTTTGGAGCAAGATCAGACGCCGGGTAACCAGGCGTCTGATCTGGCTCCAAACTGTTTGCCACCAAGATTAACATGAATTATCAGAATTGTCCAAAAGTTGCACTTTTCTACGTTTTAGTGCTTTGCGTTTGCGTACGTTTGCGTTTAAACAGGAAAGAATAACGTTTTCTCCACTGTACGAAAACGGATATTTCATACATGTAAAATACGCATGTCTGATCTGGTAGAGAACTGTTTGTCACTCGTCTTTATGTTTTTTTTCTGTCAAAATGTGAAAAACGGAACTTTGAAGAAAACAACAGCACACGAGAAGTTTAAGCAGACGATCTTGCAGCAATGAAAGCGTTAGACATTAATATTTTGTTGAATAAACAGCGGGAAGTGTTGTTGTAAGGAGTGACTCGTTGTTCAGAGGGCCGATATAAGGAGGAAGCACTGTAGCGTATAGTGTAACGCACAGGCTTATAAAGATAAGAATGTTGCAGTAACAAATATGCCAAAGTGTCGTTAATGCCTGTAGACCAGCTCAAAGAAACATAAAATACGGTTTCTAAATGTGATATGTAAGCCATTAATACATATTCGCACCTGTGAGGAAAACGAAACACTTCATGGAACCGGCAGTAAATGCTTCGTAAAGACCATAGAACTTATTCCTTAAGAATTGAAACTGGTAGGTATGGTAGAAACATAATCGCAAGAAATGAAAGATATTTTAACTTTTGCGAGTGTCGTGATATTGAAGACGAATATCACTTTATTTTTATCTGTAAAACTTTAGAAGTCATCCGTAAGAAATATATCAAAACATATTTTTATGCAAGACCAAACTTTATAAAGTTTTGTCAATTACTTCACAGCCAAAATAGTCAGGAACTGATCAACCTTGCTCTTTACATTAAATATGCTTTTAACAGGAGAAATAGTTTAGTGTACTCTACTACGTGAGTCATCTCAAACTACACATCTTGAACAGTGTATTTAATTAGTAAACTGATTATACAAGTGTAGAAATATTTGTATGATTTCCTTTGGTTTTTTTGTGAATGAATATGAAATGATAGAGATGTGACCTATATGTAGTAATAATGCTTTGTATGATATTGATGACGATGTACTATGTACAAATAGAAATGAAATATCTATCTATCTATCTTAAAACAATTTCCCTCAGAGTTTGTTTACCGTTTTGAACATTGGCTCAAGGGTATGGAACACCTATTCATATAAAATGTGTCATTTTCAAGGTCAACATTTTTCAATTTTAACAGCCTAGCCTGGTACAACTCTTTGCTTTCCCCAAAGATACATTCATGCACAACTGAACAATGAAGAAAAAACAGGGCGTCATGTGTTATGTAAGAACAATATTACATGTATGACTTCAATGACATGACTTGTGTTTAGCTACCTTTTGACAGAGCGTCCGGCTAAAAAAGGTACTGTCACTTCAGCCCACATAATTTCTACATAAACAGAATAACAGAAATGCCTTGTATCTATTCTCTGGCACCTATTTAGTACATCGAAAGCGAAAAACAGTGCATATCTTGTGACAAAATGCCATTTTGAGGCCAAACAAGTTTGCACTATACTCGTACATGTATCTCGGGGAACTATCTTTGAGCTGGACCATGTAGCATTTCCGGTATATTTGGTGTTCCGTAACCTCAAAGCAAAGCAGAATGTTTTAAACTACCATTTGTTATGAACATATTATTATGACGCATATTCATACATGTACATTATCGGCGTCTGATCAGACTCCAAATTGTTTGCCACTTAGATTAAGACAAATAGTAAAAATTGTCAAACTGTCATTTTCTCCATTTTAGTGTACTACGTTTGTGATCTGTTTGTGTTTAAACGGAAAAAAATAACGTATTATCCGCTGTTACACATTCGATCCTAGCGACGTAGCGCAAGCTAAGGTGGCACAACGTCAAAAGCGCTTGCCAGGTGGAGCATGCCAGCTACCTTTGAAACAATTTAAAAGATAAATGCATAACATTATACATCAAACTGTTCATTTTAAATAGGTGTATGCTATGGTATAATTACTTTTTTCGTATAATCGATCAGTAGCGACTAACGAGGAAGAAACTGTTTAACTTTTCAGAAAAAAGGTCGCGTGAGACGTAACACTTCAACTCGTCTCTCTGTTGTCTCAAGTCGATTACAAAATAACCGTATACGATTTTGACCGGGAAAAGTATGAACGACGATCTAAATGTGACATCATTTAAAATCCCGAGAGGAGAAAGCGTTATTTTTAAAGACGACGTAGAACTAATGCATTTTATCTACTGTTACAATTTGTGAGACGTAAGAAAAACGGCGTTTTTCTAACATCAACGCGGCGATGGTAAGCTTTTTAAGCATTTATTTTACTTGGAGAGGCTTTAAATTTTAACCATAAAATTGGGTTTTTCTTTTATTGCCGCAGACGTAAGCATGTTTATTTCGCGTATAAACTTTTTATAAAATCACTGAAAACGTGTGTGGAGGAAAATGTCACACTTTTTAAAATTAAACGGTTTTATTCGTAATGCAAATATTAGCAGTGGTTAATATGCATGACGGACGTAGATTATTGATTTCAAAATAAAATGACATAATTGGGTTTTTCTCTAGTTTAAGCACTGCGAATCTTAAGTAAATCGAATAACAGGTAATTTTTAAATCGAGGATTATCTGTGTGGAGGAAAATGTCACACCTACTGGTTTTGACGTTAATAACGTCAGGCGCATTTTAGTATAATTATGTTGTTTCCAGGCGTCTGAGATCAGGAGATAGCCGTCTCAATAAAGTTAGACTGCGCAAACTGTGTCGTGATAAATGGGGTTCAGAATTCAAACCCGGTCATAACGTTATACATGGGAATTATTTACAAGCTCTGACCAATAACTTGTTTCACCAAAGCTTAGTTCAGTGAGTTAAGTTTTTTTAAAGCAACTGTTCCCGCAAAAAAGTCATATATAGAAAAAGTCAGATATCAGACTATATACATAGGCGAATTCTGAAATCTCTGTCTTAAATCCTTTAAATCTGATTTTAGTATTGACGATATGTTACCACTTAAAACAGATTGAATGTAAAGCAAGATGCGCATTAAGGCGCTTCCGCTTTATTTACATCCTGCTTTAAGCTTCTATCATATATCCAAGCCCAAATGTCAATAAGAGTTTGCTCTGAATCTGAAACTGTTTTCAAGCATTCGGTAACTCGGTTTTCAAAAGCTCAAATCTGAATGAACAAATACTTGAGAACGATCTCAGACTCAACTCAAACTAAACTCTTTATCACCTTGGACCGTGGCCAGGTCTAATGCAGCAGTTTTTTCTATCATTCAGATACACATTTAACGTGATGCAGAACGCTCAGTTAATCATATGCCGTATGTGTTTACATTAACTATAATATGCTGAAAGTAAATTATAACAGAAATAGTTCTATTTATATACATGTGCGACTGTACATATTTGACGTAAAACCCCTCATTATTTGACGCAATTTGACGTTACGTCGTTGTGCCACCTTAGCTTGCGTGGCATCATAGCGATGAGTATACTTGTCATTTACAATGTTGTGCTTGTAGATACATGTAGTGACAGCCCTTTTTAGGTGGCTTCGTGAAAAGGCTTCTGGTCATGTTTTAGACTCGTTGTCATTTTGCAATATAATTTTATGCAGAAAACAACACTAAATTGTGGTCAATGGACTATAAAATGTACTTATTTGACAACAGGAATACTCCATTAAAAGTGTCAGGGCTGAATGAGTAAAAACAGTTCTGGCGACGACGATTGTAAACTATGATGGCGCTGTCAAATATTCCTACAACTTTGCAAATTTACGTGGGACCTACTATAAAATCTCGAGTACATCAATAAATTGTTCATAGTTTACAGCTGAAAGTGTCCAATCTTTAGTTTTAACATATGAAATAGGTGATAAGTAACAGTAAATTCTAAATTTGAATTGCCAAACGGTGACATTACAGACTTGAGACAGTGCGTACTGTGATTGCTTTTCATAAATCAGTAGTTTCCCGTTTCCAGTTTGCTGACTTGAAATGGCATGTGTTAGACTGTATTTTCTATATTTGCGATTTACCACTTCAACACTATTAATTATCTCGTTCTAGTGGCCATACTTTGAGACTATACTGCATATACATGTATGTACAGTTGAAAGGACGTTACATGTATACATACTTTCCCAATAAACGCGTTTACGCTAAAGTCATTTCTTTTTCAATTGCAAATAGTTTAGAGTCAGATTAGACACCATAACTGTCGAAAGTTGTCGTGGATTACGTTTAAAGGCAGTTTGTTTGCTTTTAAAGGGGAAATTACAACGTTCACTGTACACTGCATAACGTTGATTATCTGGTTGTCGTCACCTAAATTGCAGGTGCATTGATTTCAAATAACATTGCATGCTCAATTGCATAGCACCAGCTTTTCTACTAGAGCGGCTATAAAATAAAATATGCACGTGACAACCGTGCACAAATGGCATCCTCTTTAAAGAAAATTCCTTTGCGTAATTACAAACCATAAACCTATCACCCTACAGCATCCATTCAAGTCATAATTGCTCATTATTCAATTAACCTTTAATTCTTTGAAATATCTTTCACATGGAAACGAAAAATCGGTTTGCAGCAATCCTGAATATGTTACTTTTTCGTAATGTTGTTTTACAAGATATAGATATTTATATGTTACCCGAGTTTCAAACTGATTGGATCCAGATGAGAGTCGGCGTCTCATCTGTATCCAAGTTATTTGTGTAGATAAAAACCTATTCGCACTTAAGAAAAAAAAGTTAACAGTTTCGATGATACATACTTAACCACAAATGCACCATGCATACTTCAACTTATACAATTCTTTTGTACCATTTGTAAACAGCTTTGATCCCGATTAGACGCTGGGGTAACCCGGCGTCTGATCAGGATCAAAACTGTAAGATTGCAATTTATGTGTCTTTCATTTCAAAGTGGATTTGAAACTCATCTTGATTTATTTGAAGACTAGCTACATTGTATCTAAGGCCGATGACATTTCAACATGGCTATGGTAACTCAAATTTGCGCGTGTGGGTTTTTTTGCGAATAAAATAAATCATATTTCAGACATTCAAAAACAAATTACTTGTGCCAAGATACTTCACTAAATGAGTATTTATTGTTTGATTTATTAGATAGTTTCGTTACCTAGAAAACCCAACAATCTACTAATTCTCTGGTACATCTATCTGAGGATGTTATGAAGTAAATAACAGAAGCATATATTTCCTATTATATAGTAATATAAATGCAGTTGGAATGAATCATATTAGATACAATTTCTGTATATAGTTTTTATTATTTATGTACAGTGGGGGGGGGGCATTATTTTCTTCCGTTTAAACGCAAAACGAAACGCATAGCATAGCGTCAAATGTAGAAAATGATATGTTTTTGACATTTCGCACGATTTATTTTAATCTGATTGGCAAATAGTTTGGAGCCTGATCAGACGCCGGGTTACCCGGCGTCTGATCTGGCTTCAAGCTGTTTGTATTAGAAATAAAAGTTTAAGCGTAAACGCGTTTATTGAGGAATAACAACGTATCCTCCGCTGTAACAAGCATATATTTCCTTATATATAGTAATATAAATACAGTTGTAGGAATGAATCATATTAAATACATTTTCTGTATTATTCTATTATTTACGAAGTACAGTGGAGAAAACGTTTTTCTTTCCCAATAAACGCGTTTACGCTAAAACTATTATTTCCAATACAAACAGTTTGGAGCAAGATCAGACGCCGGGTAACCCGGCGTCTGATCAGGCTCCAAATTGTTTGCCACCAAGATAAACATGAAATATCAGAATTGTCCCAAAGTTGTTCTTTTCTACGTTTTAGTGCTTTGCGTTTGCGTACGTTTGCGTTTAAACGGGAAAGAATAACAGATTATCCACTGTATGTATACTTCATGTACATGTATTAGTAAATGACGTATATATGCTTCAGTAGTGGTTTATACATGTACACACCTTAAGTATACATGTAAAGATCACTAAAACCAGTTGTATGAAGTGAATGTAGTCTAGAGGTACTCAGCGACTGTTCTGGAACTAACATTGGAGAATACGTTATTCTTCCCGTTTAACCGCAAACGTAACGAAACGCACCGCATCAAAACATACAAAAGGAAAACTTATCGACTATTCTGACCATTCATTTTCTAAACTTTACTGCAATGTGTAAACTTGCGTTTCGGTCTGTATTAGTGGAGAAGACGCTATTTTTCTCTGTTGAAAGAAGCAAACGTAATAAATTGAAAAACAGAAAAAAACAATGTAACAATGTTTGTAAAAAGTAACATTTTTTTGCAATTTGAGTGGCAAACAGTTTGTTTACCCTTTCCCCAATAGATGCGTATTTCAGCATATTCAATTTATCCCCCCCAACTCACTGAAGAATACAATTAAAAATTATACAGTCATGAACATGAACCAAAATAAATATGTTCTGTATTTTACTTGTACATTGTAGCAGATTGTTACATAAAACAGGTTGAAGTAAAGCAGGATGCCCCTACAGGCGCATTCTGCTTTATTGTCAGCCTGGTTTTAGTGTTCACCTGTATTCAAAACTAGAAACAGGCATTAGGGTAAATGGTTAAACCGGCGTCTAATCAAGCTCCAATAAGTTTGCAATAATAGTTTTAACACAAATGCGTTATGTTTTTGGGAAATAATAGCGTGTTATTCTTAGTAGTTTTACGCGTCCACAGTCAAACTCAATTTCAGATAATGTCGGCGTGCAGCCAATCATCTTCCATCAAGGATTTTATTTGAAACTAAGTGGTCTGTTGCAAATTACTCGTGTCAGCCTAACCGTGCTCATCGAGGTTTTATGACCATAATTTTATTTATCAACGCTAGGCATCATATACTTATTATTATTTTCGGAACCACAGACTACCGTTAACATTGTACAGTGGAGAATCTGTTATTCTTTCCCAATAAACGTGTTTTGCGCTAAAACTATTATTTGCAGTGCAAACAGTTTGGAGCCAGATCAGACGCCGGGTAACCCGGCGTCTGATCAGGCTCCAAACTGTTTGCCACCAAGATAAACAAGAATTATCAGAATTGTCCAAAAGTTGTTCTTTTCTACGTTTTAGTTATTTGCGTTTGCGTACGTTTGCGTTTAAACGGGAAAGAATAACAGATTCTCCACTGTACAGTGGATACTAATAGTGTACTTTCCTAACAAAAAACACGTTTCTACTAAATTTAATTTGTCCGTTGCAATCAGTAAGGAGCCAGATCAGACGCCGGGTAACCAGGCGGTTGATCTGACTCCAAACTGTTTCAACTCTGATTAAATCAAGTCGTCAACTTATTCAAACAAATTGCTTTTTCTACATTTAATATTGCATTGCGTTTGCGTGTGGTTTATTTAACTCTTTCAACACTAAGTAACTATTGTGGGTTATTAGATTCCCTTGTAGATCGTTTATTTCCCAAACATGAACCAGTCTCCTTGGAAGTTTGCGAAGTTTGATAAATGCTGGTCTAAATTAGCAAAGGGGATCCCTCTGATACATGTATGGGTCTACACTGTTTGTAAATATCATGGGTATATTTTAAATAGGTTCATGATATTGAAAGAGTTAAAACAGCAACGAATGAAGTATTCTATACTGTAGCATCTAATTTGCTGCAATGTTTACAGTGGAGAATCTGTTATTCTTTCCCAATAAACGCGTTTACGCTAAAACTATTATTTGCAGTGCAAACAGTTTGGAGCCAGATCAGACGCCGGGTAACCCGGCGTCTGATCAGGCCCCAAACTGTTTGCCACCAAGATAAACAAGAATTATCAGAAGTGTCCAAAAGTTGTTCTTTTCTACGTTTTAGTGCTTTGCGTTTGCGTACGTTTGCGTTTAAACGGGAAAGAATAACAGATTCTCCACTGTATATTTTAAATAGGTTCATGATATTGAAAGTGTTAAAACAGCAACGAATGAAGTATTCTATACTGTAGCATCTAATTTGCTGCAATGTTTATCTAAGCCTGAATTGAAAGCCATTGCAAACCGTACAGTGGAGAATCTGTTATTCTTTCCCGTTTAAACGCAAACGTACGCAAACGCAAAGCACTAAAACGTAGAAAAGAACAACTTTTGGACAATTCTGATATTAAATGTTTATCTTGGTGGCAAACAGTTTGGAGCCTGATCAGACGCCGGGTTACCCGGCGTCTGATCTGGCTCCAAACTGTTTGTACTGCAAATAATAGTTTTAGCGTAAACGCGTTTATTGGGAAAGAATAACAGATTCTCCACTGTACGCATCCAACACAGACTCAGGGTAAATCAACATCTTATCTGGATCTAAATGTTTGAAACCCATATCGATGCAAGTAAAGCATTATTAGAGCAAAATATACTTGGGAACTAAAACAAATGCCACAGGCAGCAATCAAGAAGCCGAAATGAAACTTTAATTGTAACCGAGTTTTTACTACACGCGATATGAGTGGCGCTTTACAATCAGCTTAGATCTAAAGTATGCTTGTTAGTCGTACCGATGTGTCTGCAGTTACAAACATAAAAACTAAAATAATTAAAATAAATTACGGCAAATAAGGCGAAAACTGTGCTACAACAACAGCAAATAAGAGACAAATATTGCGTGTGTTGTTCGGCATTTATTACATTTTTTTGCAATGCGAATCCGCTTTGTTTGCGTTTACACGACAGAACAACAGTTCTCAGTTATTAAATATTTGCCTTTATTTTCTTACATGTACATTTTAATTAGCGTAAGTCAACAGATTTTACAGTGGAGAAAACGTTATTCTTTCCCGTTTAAACGCAAACGTACGCAAACGCAAAGCACTAAAACGTAGAAAAGTACAACTCTTGGACAAT
The DNA here is from genome assembly GCA_922989275.2 of Gari tellinella. Classification (NCBI taxonomy): domain Eukaryota; kingdom Metazoa; phylum Mollusca; class Bivalvia; order Cardiida; family Psammobiidae; genus Gari; species Gari tellinella. The sequence goes on along the minus strand of OV277869.1, from coordinate 39,786,940 downwards.
TCTGATATTAAATGTTTATCTTGGTGGCAAACAGTTTGGAGCCTGATCAGACGCCGGATTACCCGGCGTCTGATCTGGCTCCAAACTGTTTGCAGTAGAAATAAACGTTTTAGCGTAACGCGTTCATTGGGAAAGAATAACATATTCTCCACTGTAGCATCCAATTTAAGGAGATATACTCAATAAGTTTAGTACAATTTCGTTTCTATCGTTTTCCTAAAAATGTCTATGAAGATAGTAAAAACTTTCCCGCTTGAACGCAAACGAAACGCATTCCAATAAAATGTACAACAGGAGAACGTTTTCGACAATTCTGATTATTCATGTTAATCTTAGTGGCAAACAGTTTGGAGCCTGACCCGGCGTCTGATATGGGTCCAAACTAATTGCAATGGAAATAATAGTTTTAGCGTAAACACGTTTATTGGTAAAGAATAACATCTTCTCCGCTGTACATGTAGTATATAAATCACTATCACTTTCTGTACTCTGTGTAGAGCGGTCGTCAGTACCGAACTATGGTCGAGCATGATTCGGTGCGGCCAGTCATATGGCAAAACTTGCCAAGCGCCTTTACGTAGACTACTGGTATTGATCGACATCAGTCCAAGCTGGTTGGGAGTGCTCAGCCTTGAAACAAGGTCGATTGAAAATAGGTTTACTCTATGTTGATAAAATGTCTAAATCAGTTGATTTATACAACCATTTAACTGGAATGACATATATAAATATTTGAGATTAAAATCCTTTCCGTTTTATTGCTATTTACTGAAATACATAAAACATCTAGAAAAAGTAAGCAATTATTGTAATACCTCGATTTTACGACACTTTGTAAAAAGACTCACTGACGGCACTAAATTCATGCGGAAGCATAAAGCGAGTTTAACGTAAGGCAGAAAGCTCCTGTAAGAGCTTTTGCCTTACTTCCATCTTGCTTTGAGCCCATTCATGGGTTAAAACCCGAAAGTAAGAACTATTCTAATGCGTTGTCGTACAGTAGAGAAAACGTTATTCTTTCCCGTTTAAACGCAAAAGAAACGCAAATGCATTGCGTTAAAATGAAGAAAATGACAACTGTTTGAAAATTCTGAATGTGGACTTTGACCTGGATTGCAAATAGTTTGGAGCCTGATCAGACGCCGGATTACCCGGCGTCTGATCAGGCTCAAAACTGTTTGCATTGGAAATAATAGATTTAGCGTAAACGCGTTTATTGGGGAAAGAAAAACGTTTTATCCACTGTAATATGGAGATTTTACTTATATCGATGCAGTGCATTTACTACTGCGTGTGTTTCAGAGCGATACGCGGTTTCCATTTAAATAACAAATTAATGTCGTCTCTTATAAATCAAATCGTGAATCCAAAAGCCCCCACAACGTGTGTATGTAAATAGAACGTTATGAATAATTATTTCTGTAGTCTGCTGGATTAGGTATTTCCATTAAAACTTACAGTTGAACCTCGCTATTCTAACAACTCAATAAAATCATGTTATGGCGTCTATACCACGTGACTGCCTAAAGCAAAACGAAAGTAGGGTTACATCAAACTACTCCTAATAGAGCCTTTGGCTTAATTCCCATCCAGTTTTTATGCTGACATTTTAGCGTTAAGACTTTAAATGGTTCTCCTAATGCGCGGTCTGGAAACGAGGGTTTTCTGTACTTGCTTGTTGCATCTGAACTGTCTTCCAAATACAATCTGATATTTTAGAAGACTATTTTGTCCATAAAACGATGTCTGCTAGATCGAATGAAATTTAAATGACATATGAATTGAAAAACACATTCACCAAAACGCAGCCTTTCTCGACATATGTAGTTAAAAGAAAACAATTAGATACCGAAGTTTTGTATTTGGCATCTTATTATATACCAACATTTTCTTTTCTAATGATTCTTAGGTTTTCAAAACATGTAAAATCCTACTTTAACTCTTTTCTCCCTGAAACTTTAAATGGACAATTCCAGTTTCCATTTAAGTCTAGTCTATTTCAGATTTTATGGGTTGTTTTTGTCAATGTTCGGCATTATGACAAACAGTGATGACCCTTTTGGAGCCCTCTGATCTGGGTCTTCACTGTTTGTACAGGACAAGTGTACTATTCACATGTACACTGTTTGAAAAGGACGCCTATATGAGGGACTAGGGTTAAAAGGGTTAAGTATGAATAGAGAGGACACATGTAAGGTTCACAATAATATTACAGGCAAGACGACGCTATTATTAGCAACACACTGAAAGTGGAGAAGACGTTATTCTTTTCAACAAATGCGTGTATGCTAAACATACTGTATAACATGTATTTGTATTGCAATCACGTTGGACTTTGGTAACCCGGCGTCTGATCAGGATCCAAATTCATTTGCCACTCAGATTAAGATAGGTTGACCGAATTGTGAAAATGCTTTAATTTGCCGCGTTTTATCAAAGTGCGTTTGCGTTTCGTTTGCGTGTACAGTGGAGAATCTGTTATTCTTTCCCAATGAACGCGTTTACGCTAAAACGTTTATTTCTACTGCAAACAGTTTGGAGCCAGATCAGACGCCGGGTAACCCGGCGTCTGATCAGGTTCCAAACTGTTTGCCACCAAGATAAACATGAAATATCAGAATTGTCCAAAAGTTGTACTTTTCTACCATTTAGTGATTTGCGTTTGCGTACGTTTGCGTTTAAACGGGAAAGAATAACGTTTTCTCCACTGTAAATTGGAGTACAGTACTGAATCTTATTAAATTAACAATTTTTGCGATTCGCTTGCAATTCGATGGCAATTCGCTTGCAATTCGATGGCAATTCGCTTGCGATTCAAAGTATTAACTTTACTCTCGGGTAACTTTTCTTGAATGGTGTATCTCACAAATGTTCGCAAATACATGTATGCCTCCGTTATTGTTTTCGATTCCATTTTTGTCACAATCGCTTCGGAACATTCGCGTTAAAATATTCAAACGTAGGATTTGTTTTTTGAAGCGCGCGATTCGATTGCAATTCGATGGCAATTCGGTGGCAATTCGATGGCAATTCGCTTGCGATTATCAATTTAATTTAATAAGGTTCAGTACTGTACATGTGTCAGACAAATACTGAAGCCGATTGAAATCTGATCAAACACTGATTAAGTTTCAACATGGCCAAGACCATTGAAAAGATCAAGCATCGTTGCCATCCAAATTTTTGTACAGTATCTGAGTTTGGTCTAAACAATGCCATATACATGTAGCTTATACAGTACAGCTACATACATGTAAATGCTTTAGCTGCTTGTTGGTGTCAAACATTGTAGATCAAGTGGCATATATATTATTCCTTTCCGTTAAAACGCATAACGCAAACGTCTGATCAGGCTCCAAACAGTTTGCATTGGAAATAATAGTTTTAACGTAACCATGTTTATTGGGAAAGAATAACGTTGTCCCTACCGTGTGAAAATTTTATTGCAATGCGTTTGAGTTTCATGTGCGTTTAGATAGGAAAAGAGTAACATATTAATTTCTCTGTGTGTGACCCACTTGCAGTGTCGTATGTTTATTGGAGAGTGGGTGGAAAATGTACAGTGCAGATGTCAGTGGTTACTCATTACTATGCCATAATAGTTACTTGACGTCTGGGCTGGCTTAATGTTACAGTGAGGAATGTGTTATATTTTCCCAATAAACGCGTTCACGCTTAAACTATTATTTCCACTGCAAACAATTTTGAGCCAGATCAGACGCCGGGTAACCCGGTGTCTGATTAGGCTTCAAACTGTTTGCCACTCAGATAAAAATGAATTGTAACAAATATCTAAATATTGACATTTTCTAAGTTTTAGTGTGCTGCGTTTGCGTTTCGTTTGCGTTTAAAAGAGAAAGAATTAAAATTTCTCCACTGTATACTGTTTGCAAATATTTTTCTACGGGGGAAGTCTTATGATTCTTGTTCCAGATGAGATGATGTTATTCGTATCCAATAAACGCGTTTACACTAAACCTATTATTAATTCATTACAAGTGCAAACAGTTTGGAGTCAGATCAGACGCCGGGTAACCCGGCGTCTGATCAGGCTCCAAACTGTTCGCTAATCATGTTGAAATAAATGGTTTGAATTGCTAACAATATGTCTACGATTTATTGCAATGAGTTAGCGAAACCTTTGCGTTAAAACGTTAAAAGGTAACGTCTTCTCCACTCTACAATGGGATGGATAATTATTATTTTTCGTTTAAATGGAACTTAACTCAAATGCATTGCACTAACTTTTAAAATTGGCGTTTGGAAAAATCGCTAACGATTAATTTGATTTTAATTGCAGATTGTTTGGAGCCTGATCATACATGTACTCCGGGTATGATCATGCTTCAAACTGTTTTCCCCTCAGATTAAAATGAAACGTGAGAAATTCCAAACAAATGGTGACTTTCTACGGTTTATTGCAATGCGTTTGCGTTATGCGTTTTAACGGAAAAGAATAATATCTATGCCACTGTACAATCAAATTCCAAAACACGACTTTATCTTAAAACACCTTTTAGTGATACGTAAGGTATATCGTTTAGTTACTCATATATCGGAGCCCAAGAGGCTCCGATATATAATTAACTAAAAGATATCCCTGTTGTCACCATCTGACCCCTTAGAATCATAATCTAGTAAAAAATTACATGATATAGCGAAACTCCGCTACAACTATAGATAAGTCAACCAGAGCCTTAATGAGCATTGTCAGTTCTTAGATAAGATGAAACAATGTGTTTACACAATTAGTTAATAATCATGTAGTGGGGTGTATCCAGATCTATAGCTCCTACATGTACATGTAGCATTTGTTCTGGTGTCAACCAGAACCTATATTGGTTCATAATTGATTGTGTTTGCTTTTGATTGTTTCTGTTAGCTTGTAATATAAGGTAGTAGACTGCAAGTTCAAGCAAAGAAGTCACAACATGTAACCCGATATGCTGTCTTTCTGTAGCTATCCAATGATGTAATAGCAACCAACCGAAAAATTAATTGATTCTTTTCCGACCATATGCTGTCAGTCTAATCTTTTGATAATTAGAAATGTATTAAGAGGTCAGATAAGCATGTGCTTGGGCAGTATGGAAATTTAGCAGTTCACCACAGTATCGCTAATATACGTGAATATTGCATATATGGTGACAAATGTAGTAATTATGACAATCTAGAGCTTAAAATAGTTTGTCGTTCATTAAACTCAAGTGCTATGGGTGCTGGACAACACATTACATGTTGACTTTCGCTTTGACGAGGTCTTACCGCATTTTTAATGTTGCACAACCTTTCAGTAGGATACAAGTAGTTCACCGTACATGTAGTACATTTGTAACCACATAAAACCGCATGCTGCTGTTTACAACCACTTTTTTTAAAAAACAAAATATACAGTGGAGAAAACGTTATTCTTTCCCAAACTGTTTGCCACCAAGATTAACATGAATTATCAGAATTGTCCAAAAGTTGCACTTTTCTACGTTTTAGTGTTTTGCGTTTGCGTACGTTTGCGTTTAAACGGGAAAGAATAACGTTTTCTCCACTGTACATGTTTTAAGATACAGCGTTCCCTCTCTATAACGACATCCAATGGGAGACAACAATCATGTGCGTTGTTCCGAGGGAGTCGTTATAGGGAGGGAAATTGGCGTACATTTGCAAACTGCTTGAATCCAGACTAGACGCCGCGTTACGCGGCGTCTGATCTGGAATCAAGCTGTTTGTCACTCCATATTAAGTTTTGTCCGTCAAAATGTCCATTATGTAAAACAGCGGACGACAACTTGAAGCAGACGACATTGCAGCAGTAAAAGCGATAAACATTAATGCTCTATTTAGGGAACTGCGGCAAGAGTCGTTGTAAGGAAGGAGTCATTGTTTGGGAGAGTCGTTGAAGAGAGGGACCACTGTAACCTCAAAATCTAATTGCTACACCAAAAAACCTTTATTAATAGCTAATTAACCCAGCAGGTTATTCTATAGCTTTTAAACATTTACAAATACTGATACAGCTTGAAAACTATATAATAAAGTACTATTATTACATGTATGCCGATATACGAATTCGAACAAGCACAATATTGAGAAGCGCAATGGAGAAGACGTTAAAATGTAGAAAATTACAATAGTTCTTACTATCTATTTTAACTCATTAACCCCCGAAACTTCTAATGGACGAATCCAGTTTTCAATAAAGGCTAGTCCATTTTAGACAATTTAGGGTTGTTTTTGGTTATTAATTGCAGAATGGCAAACAGTGAAGTCTATGATATGGGCGTTGATATGGGCGTCAAACAGTTTATACCCTGGCCGGAAAACTGCTTGTATACGTACAGTGGAGAAAACGTTATTCTTTCCCAATAAACGCGTTTACGCTAAATCTATTATTTCTCACGCAAGCCGTTTGGAGCCGGCGTCTGACCAGGCTTCAAACTGTATGCCGTCCAGGTTAACAGCAGCATTTAGAATTGTCGAGAAGTTGTCATTTTCTACGTATTAGTGCTCTGCATTTGCGTTTCGTTTGCGTTTAAACGGGAAAGAATAACGTTTTCTTCACTGTACATTGGTGACAACATTGTTCATTCCAGTTTAAACGCAATGGACAAATTTAGCGCAATGCGCTTGTTGTAGAAAGAATGAGGTATTCTCCATTGTTTGGTACAAAACGCTACAATATATTTATTTCAACTATAGATGGAAAAAGTGAGAAAAAGATGACATCTGTAAGCCAGTAATGGTCTTATTGGGCCATCAATATCACGTTATTCGCTTGACCAAAATTAGTTTGGACGTCTGCAAATCAGATACTCGATAAAATGTATCCCCAAACATCTAAGCTGTACAGTAGAGAAGACATTTTCCTTTCCCAAATAAAAGCGTTAATGCTAAATCTACTATTTCCTTTGAAAACATTTTGGGACCAGATACGACGCCAGTTACATGTACATTGTAACACGGCGGCGTCGGATCAGTTTCCGTTCTGTTTGCTTTTTATTGTTATTTCATCAATTGTATGGCATGATGTCTATGTTTCGTTTGCGTTAAAACGGAATAAACAGCGTAATTTCAACTATACATTAGGCTACTATATATAGTTGAGAATGCCTTATTCGCTCCCGTTAAACATGTTTTATCGCAAGAACTATGCAATAAAACTTAGAAAATGACAGGGTCTTAGTCATACCATGTCGCGCCACACCTTTTACGATGAAACAGAAACGTTATTAGCCTAGTATTTAAACTAAACTGCACGCAAAAATGGCGTAAATCTACACTTTCAGACACCAAGTTACATGCTTGTACTCTATCTGTAATCATAATAGCTAGAATGGAGAAGGCTTTATGTTTCCTGTTCAAACCATTAATTCAGAATGGGTTATTCCATGCTTATATATTGGAATAGTTCATTATTTATGTAAATGATGCCTGGTCTAACATATATTTTTTGTATTTGTTTTACATTGCAATTCTTATCAACAAACTGAGAATACTCTGATCAGACGCCACATAATGAATCTACACTATTTGCATATGTCCCCTTAATGGGATGCATGGCACACAATGGGTACAGTGGAGACTCTGTTATTCTTTCCCGTTTAAACGCAAACGTACGCAAACGCAAAGCGCTAAAACGTAGAAAAGAACAACTTTTGGACAATTCTGATATTTCATGTTTATCTTGGTGGCAAACAGTTTGAAGCCTGATCAGACGCCGGGTTACCGGCGTCTGATCTTGCTCCAAACTGTTTGCACTGCAAAAAATAGTTTTAGCGTAAACGCGTTTATTGGGAAAGAATAACACATTCTCCACTGTAACACATTTAACCCTTTCGGCGCCGAAGTCGCATAAAGTCGACTAGGCAAACAGTTTGGATCCTGATCAGACACAGCGTAACGCGGCGTCTGATCAGTTTCAAAACTGTTTGACACTCGTGTCGACATTTCTTAAGTTTTACGTGTACTACAATAAATCTTACTTTGAAACGATATTGCAAACAACAATATTGAAACAGACAAAAATAAAGCGGCGAAGGAGTAACACCTCACTATTAATTTGGCATCGAAAGGGATAACCCCTATATTTACTAAACACAAATGCAATTCAATGAAATACATGTAAAATAAAGTGAATGACATATACATGTATTTGTAATGTCTGAAGAACTTTTCAAGTTCACTGCGTTGCAAATACTTTGCTCGAGCTTGGTCAGAAGCCGGTTAACCCTGTGTCTGATCTCGCTCCAAACTGTTTGCCAGGGAAATAACTGTTTTTATGTAGTCGGAATCACGCCTTGTCCACTGTGTCCTATCATTTTGCTGTAAACGTGCTGTCTCCAAAATGTTATTTTTTCTCCCGAACGAGAAATTGGATCTCTCAAATCATCCTGACTACAATGGAGAAGACAATATTTTCCCCAATAAACGCGTTTATTCTAAAACTATTATTTCCATTGCAATCCATTTAGCGCCAGGTCAGACGTTGGGTTATCCGGCGTCTTATCAGGCTCTAAACTGTTTACCACTCAGATTAAAATGAATAGTAGGAATTGTCGAACAGTTGTCAGTATCGTCATTTTATTGCGATGCGTTTGCGTTTCGTTTGCGTTTAAACGGAAAAGAATATTGTCTTCTCCACTGTACATCACAATGTGTCATACCAAGATGCACATTGTTCTGAAATATTCGTCCAGAAACGTCTCGTCTCATTCGTTCACTGTCCACTCAGTACATACAGTTGATAAAACGTTATTCTCTGCCGTTTAAACGCAAACGAAACGCAAGCGCGTTGCAATAAAAAAGACAATCTTTTGACAACTCTTACTATTTATTTTTATCTGAGTGGCAAACAGTTAAGAGCCTTATCAGAAGACGGGTTTCCCGGCGTCCGATCTGGCTCCAAACTATTTGCATTGGAGACAATAGTTTTAGCGTAAACGCGATTATTGGGAAAGAATAACGTATTACAATGTATTCACTGAACAGCCGAACCTTTGCCCAATTAGTATAAATACAATTTAGTTGCAAATACTTTGGTACCAGATCAGACGCCAAGTAACTCAGCGTCTCATCAGGAACCAAACAGTTTCACAAACGTAAATGTTTTTATTTGACCAATTTTGTTATTTCAAAATGCATTTGCAAGATGGTTTGTACATGTACATGTAGCAATGATGCTGATGTGGACAGAAATATGACAAAAAAAAGTGTATTCGAGGCGAGTCATTTTGATTATTCTAATTATGTATACATGTATGCATACAGCGTTTCCATTCGACCGAGGAATTGAGTTAACCCTTTCCTCCGTAAAGCGCATTAAATACGCGTTTGCCTAAATCGGAATGGCCAAATCATAGGATATCAATCACCCAAATGCAACAATTGCCTTATGCTCCAATAACCGATGCTATTACAGACAGGTGGCAGAATTATAGCAAACAAAACGTTTCCCAAAAGAGCTTTCTGCTCTACTACCAAACCGTTTTATAGACATTGAAAACCAAATTAAGCCGTAGAAACATTATTTTGTAAATGGGTGCCAATTGCCTAAATAAACTTTCTTTCTTTCTTTGAATACTGCGACACCCTCTTTCGAGGATTATGCGCAGCTGCGCGTCAGTGCAGGTTAGCAAAAGTAAAAGTATAAAAGCTTAAGAAAACTAGAGCTGCGTTCTGGAAATAGTTGCTATGTTACATGTTAAAAGAGAATATTTTACATCTAAAAGAGGATAAAAACACTGTTCAGTTTAATAAGTATGGCTAACACCGCTTACTGCCTGCTTGAAATATTTGTTTAAGAAAATATCTGTGTTAAAAATACATTTCAAAAGAAATTTATAAACATGTTAGCGCCTGGCATCAATTTGCAAAACAAAGCTTTTTAGGCTTAAATTGGTTTTCAATACCTTTAACTATTTCACTGCTAAATTGTATCGCCTGCTAAAAAAACCTTTTACAGTAAAAATTATCGTCTGCATTAATAGTGTCGTCTGCATTATTTTTTAAAGTCAAATGTATAACATTTTTGATTGAAGAAATATCGATATGAGTGTCAAACAGTTTGAATCCTGATCAGACGCCGCGTGACGCGGCGTCTGATCAGGGTCCAAACTGTTTGCAAAGTCGTCTTCTTGTGTCATTGACAGTGAAAGAGTTACTGTGTGGTTTCCAGAATATGGCGTGAATATAAAATTATGTTATTCAGACTATAGCATCACATTTTTATTTCTTTAGAACAACCTTTGAGTACTGAAAGAAAGTTCAGTGTCGTGAAAAAATTTCTTTGAAGGCTATATTGGGAAAATTCATATTGGTTTTCAGTAACTTTAAAGTGTGGTTTGCAGAATATGGTGTTAATATCAAATTATGTTACTCAGACTTTAACAGCTCATATTTATTTTCCTAGAGCAACCTTTGAGTACTGAAAGAGGGTTCAGTTTTAATGACTGAATTGGGAAAATTTAAATTGGTGTTCAGTACCTTTAATGTTTGGTTTGCAGAATATGGCGTAAATATCAAATATGTAACTAGCATTCGGACTATAAACTATAAAATCACGTTTTTATTTGATCAGAACAACCTCTGAGTACTAACATAAAACTCAGTTCCATGACAAATTGTGAAAACTAAAAATGGTTTTCAGTACATTTAATGTGTGGTTTGCAAAATACCAAAGTATGTTATTCAGACCATAGCATCACATATTTATTACATTAGAACAACCTTCGCGTACTGTATTAAAGTTCAGTTTCGTATAAAACAATTCTTTTTGGGCTAAATTGGGAAATTTCTAATAGGTTTTAACTAACTTTAATGTATGGTTTGCAGAATATGGTGTAAACATCAAATTATGTTATTCAGACTTTAACAGATTATATTTATTTTCTTAGAGCAACTTTTGAGTATTGTCAGAAAGTTCAGTCTCGTGAAGAATAAAACTTCTACGATGACTGAATTGGAAAAATTCAAGTTGGTGCCCAGTACCTTTAACCCTTTCCCCCAAAGAAGCGACTTTGAGCATATTTAATCTATTCCTCCGCTGAAGAAAATAGTTCCAGTTTATACCTTCATGAACAATAACCATAACAGATATTATATATAACATAGCAGATGGTAGTTTAAAGCAGGCTGAAAGTAAAGCAGAATGTGACTTAAGGCACATTCTGCTTTACTTTCAACCTGCTTTAAGTGATCACCTGTATTTTATGTTATAAACGGGTTATTGCTAAAATGGTTAATGTTTGGTTTGCAGAAAATGGCGTAAATATCTTACAATTTATTATATAACTAGCATTCAGCCTATAACATCACATTTTTATTTGATCAGAACAACCTCTGAGTACTAACATAAAGCTCACTTCCATGACAAATTGTGAAAATTCAAAATGGTTTTCAGTACATTTAAAGTGTGGTTTGCAGAATATCAAAGTATGTTATTCACACCATAGCATCACATACATTGTATTTATTAGATTAGAACAACCTTCGCGTACTGAAATAAAGTTGAGTTTCGTGAAAACAATTCTTTTTTGGCTATATTGGGAAATTTCTAATTGGTGCTCAGTACCTTTTTGTGCGGTTTGCAGAGTAATGGCGTAACTATCAAATTATGTTATTTAGACTTTAACATATCATATTTATTTTTTCGAACAACCTTTGAGTACTGTGATAAAGTTCAGTATCACGACAAAATGTTTTGGAGGACTCTATTGGGGAGAATTCGAATTTGACTCAGTCACCGATCGGACATTGATTGATCAGGTCCTTGATTGATAGTGCAATAACCAACTCGTTTATCTAATATTTTCTATTCATCCATGTACATGTACCAAGTCATGACTTACATGTAACCCTTTAACCCTTAGAACCTTAGTTCCCTCTCTACAACAACACACGACGGGAGACACAGAGTGTGTTATTTGGAGGAAGCTGTTATAGGGTGCGAAATTGGCTTACATTTGCAAACAGCTTGAATCCAGATCAGACGCCGCGTAACGCGACGTCTGATCTGGATTCAAACTGTTTGTTAATCGTTATTATGTTATTATTTTCTGTCAAAATGTCGAGTACCCGGCGTCTGATCTGGCTCCAAACTGTTTGCACGGTAAATATTAGTTTTATGGTAAACGCCTATAGGAAAGAATACATGTTGTGTAACGTCTTCTCCACTGTACATGTTTAAGTGTTATATAAAGACACTATAGTGTTTGTCCGCACAGCAAAGCATTTCATTTGAAGCAGCAAACAGTGTAGACCCTGATGAGACACCGCCTAACGCTGCCTCTCACCAGAGGCTTTACTGTTTGCTAATATTTCTTAAGTACAGACATGATGCTTAAATGGGTTAAGCAATCGCTTGTTAGAATCAAGGACATGTTTTGATCATTAAATGTATTTCTATGAGGATTATGTAAGGCGGAGAAGATGTTATTCTTTTTCCAATAAACACGTTTAAATTAACCCGTTTATGCCAAGTGGACCCTTCAATGCTTACATGTATGCATGGATATTTGGTTGGTCAAATTCTGATATAAGTTGTGCCTTACCTAAATTTTCTTTTTCGTTTTGTTTTATTTTAAAATTCCTTTCAGCAAACAGTGTAGACTCTAATCAGAGTCTACACTATTTGCCTACCCTGTAAATCAAGCGGTCGCTTTACGCGTTCATTTTCCTAACACATTACATTCAATGTTTCAACATAAATTATGTGTTCAACCCTAACCCTACATCTGCTGAATTTACAAGAGTGCACACCAAGTGGGGGGGGGGGGGGGGGGGGTCTCGCTAACCCAAGGTATTTGGTAAGTAGATCTACATAGGTAATTTTGTATTTAGTATATTTCAACTGCACAATTTTCGTATGAAAATAAATAGTACATTTTAGCGTGACGTCTCAAACCTACTCAAAAGTTAGACTAAAACCCGAGTCAAAGTAGGCTGTTTCATAATGTCAAGCCGAAAGCTGATTTTACCGATGTGACATTACCCGATGTGTTTTGCAATGTTCTTATGCTCTCTGCAACAACTTGGTTTTGGAGAACTGTTAATGTGTGACGGGCCTGAACTGTGAACACCTTATGTTCTACGCGATTCTAACACTGAATGCCTAATGTTCTACGTAGGCATTCATAGCTGAACACATAAGGTTAAAGTAGACATTTAAAATCTGAACACATGATGTTCTGTGTACATTCTGTCTTTTAACACTTGTTCGATGAACATGTTAAAAAGTGTGCAATATCTGTTGCATCCATTTTGAACGTGTCCTGCAATAAAAAATTGAACACCAAACGTGTTCATTAGTTGTTCAGTTTAGGATCACTAAGTGTTAAAAAATTGAACACTACCATTACATCTTAAACACTTACTGAACACATTGACGCGTCATGACGCGTGCAATATCTGTTGCAAATAGGCGTTCATTACATGTTCTGTACTAGAACACTTGAGTTTACAGTGTATGTCCCATACATGGTGGTTCAAAAGCTTTATGTCTATTGCAAACAGGTTGGAGCCAGATCAGACGCCGGATAACCACTCAGATATGTTCATTGCAGAACCAAAATTGTATACAGGTTTAGAAAACCGTCGCTGTCTAATTGCATTGACTTACCTTTGCATTAAAGTTCGTTTAAACAGGAAAGAATAACTGTAAAAAACGATTATTTTAGGAAATTAATTGATCATGTGCATGTACACCAATGTAACACACATTCGACATGATACCTAAGTTTAAATAACATGCAATATGTTTCATGTAACAAGTACCTATACTGATCTATTGGATTTAAACACGGAATGTCTTGTGTATACCTCAAGGTCATGACGAACCGACCCAGGTATTCAACTTGAAATATCGCAATGTTCATCAGGATATTAGGTTTCATGGATGATTTGAATATATCTATAGAATCTTAAAACTAGTCAAACAATGTTGTCAAATATAACAATGATACAGTGGAGAATCTGTTATTCTTTCCCAATAAACGCGTTTACGCTAAAACTATTATTTACAGTGCAAACAGTTTGGAGCCAGACCAGACGCCGGGTAACCCGGCGTCTGATCAGGCTCCAAACTGTTTGCCACCAAGATAAACATGAATTATCAGAATTGTCCAAAAGTTGTTCTTTTCTACGTTTTAGTGCTTTGCGTTTGCGTACGTTTGCGTTTAAACGGGAAAGAATAACAGATTCTCCTCTGTACCCATTAATGATGACTAATCAAACAATGGCTTGTTTCCGATGCGTTAGACAGGTGGTTGCTTAAGGAAAGATAAAATTAAAGCAAGCTTTCTGCTTTACTTCCATCTTCCTTAAAAATACATGTACATGTAGTACCTGTAGTTTAATGCCATTAACGGCTATTATTACTAGTGGCTATAATAGCGAGTGATCATAGTAGTAGTAAATCCTCTCTATTACGACCACTAGATTGTGTTAATTATTAGGTGTTTCAGACAGGTAACTGCTTAATGCAAGGTGACAGTAAAACAGAAAGCTCCTGTAGGAGATTCCTGTTTTACTGCCACCTTGCTTTAAGCTGTCACCTGTCTTTGATGCACTCAATTAGTCTTCTTTTTAGTGTCCGTAATGGAGGGGTTCTACTGTATAATATTCTACCGGTACAGTTATCTGATTCTAGCTTGTCTAGTGCATTCAGCATTAAACTATGTAGTTACATGTAACCTGTTTAAAAAGCTACAATTCAATTAATTGAAATGCGACCATCTAGGCGCATTCTGCTTTACTTTCAGCCTGATTTAAGCTACCACCTGCTAGAATCAAAAAAATATTCCGTATGATACATATTCATAACTGTATAAATCGGAACTTTTTTCTACAGGGGAGGAATAAAATGAATGCGCTAAAAGGCGCTTCTATTGGGGAAAGGGTTAAACATCTTAAAGCGTATTTTGCATTATAACTGTATTGCAATAAAAACAAACCATGCCTTAAACAAGTATTTCTTTTCTTCAGTTTGTTCTCTCAAACGAGCCACCTAAATTCTTAAAACACGTGTTTGACCCGACGGCATGTATCTTGTTACAGGTGAGAAAACGTTTTTCTTTCCCGTTTAAACGCAAACGTACGCAAACGCAAAGCACTAAATGGTAGAAAAGTACAAATTTTGGACAATTCTGATATTTCATGTTTATCTTGGTGGCAAACAGTTTGGAGCCTGATCAGACGCCGGGTTACCCGGCGTCTGATCTGGCTCCAAACTGTTTGCAGTAGAAATAAACGTTTTAGCGTAAACGCGTTCATTGGGAAAGAATAACAGATTCTCCACTGTATGCCAGAGGTTGTTACAGTAGAGACGATGCTATTATTTCCCGTTTAAACGCAAATTGCTACATGTATCAAACGTTAAACATTTGACAATTCTGACGTTAAATTTTAATCTGAGTGGCAAACCGTTTGACGCCTGATCAGACGCCGGGCTACCCGGCGTCTGATCTGGCTCCAAGCTGTTAACATGGGTTATACATGTAATTGTTTCAGCGTAAATGCGGTTGTTGAAACAGAAACACGTCTCGTCCATGCTAGGTAGATGTATTACTTGTTAATTGCATTTACGACTGTCCAAACTGGCTTAAGTTTACAACTGTAACCAAATTATTGAGACCAAATAATTAGGCCAATAAAAAACTTGAACAAGCATTGTGTGGCTGTCACGTGTAATGGAAAGGACGTTATTCTTTCCCAATAAACGCGTTTATCACATTCAACCCTAGTGACGAGTTTATTCGTCATTTACAAACAGAGAGTCAAAAATGGACTAGACTTATTTTGAAATTGGAATTGTCAATCAAAAATGTCAGGTGTGAATGAATTATACTAAAATCAAGTCCTGCTTATGGGACTGTTGCTGGGCATGTACGTGTACAGTAGAGAATATGTTACGTATTCTTTCCCAATAAACGCGTTTTCACTAGGATTATTATATTTATTGGATACACTTTGGAGTTAGATCAGGCTCCAAACGGTTTTCCACTCAGACTAAAAAGGACCGTTAGAAATGTCAAAACTTTGTAATATGTTTCAAATTATTGCAGTGCAGTTTCGTTCCATGTGTGCCTAAACGGGAGAGAATAATGTCTTTTCTACTTTAAATGGTTTGTATGTACCAAAATAAAAAGATTTGTCCTGAAATGGTGGTGAATGTATGTTAAACTGGTTGTCCAGAAATGGTGGTGGACATTAGCGGCCATTGACCGAGTAACATGTACAGTTAATAGAATATATTTACTTATGCAGATTAAATATTAACTAATGAACTCGTAATGACGTTTATAACACGTATGTAGTGAATGTATGCCAATTAGAAATAAACATACAATGTACATGTTAACATATATACAGTTAAGAAGACGTTATACTTTATCGTTTAAACGCATACGAAATGCAAACGCATTGCAATAAAATGTTGAAAATGACAGCTTTTTGACAATGCTGACTGTATATTATACTCGGAGTGGCAAACAATTGTGAGCCTGATCAGACGCAGGATTACCCGGCGTCTGATCTGGCTCATAACTTTTTGCAATAGAAATAATAGTGAACGCGTAAACGCGTTTATTGGAAAATAAGAATGTATTCACTGTACGAAAATATTATGTCATCCGTGTTCGTATATAAGCTCAGATGACGTTCATTCAATATTCATGAAAGAGTCATAATTAACTTGCATGAACCATATTACCGAGTGTGTGTCAATGCCTATAAAAAGATAACATTGCACACGGTTCCTACAGTGGAGAAGACGTTATTCTTTCCAAATAAACGCGTTTATTCTAAAACTATTACTCCTACTACATGTACAAACCATTTTGAAGCCAGATCAGACACAAGGTACAGTGGAGAATGTATTATTCTTTCCCAATAAACGCGTTTACGTTAAAACTGTTATTTGCAGTGCAAACAGTTTGGAGCAAGATCAGACGCCGGGTGACCCGGTGTCTGATCAGGCTCCAAACTGTTTGCCACCAAGATTAACATGAATTATCAGAATTGTCCAAAAATTGGCTATTTTCTACGTTTTAGTGCTTTGCGTTTGTACACGTTTGCGTTTAAACGGGAAAGAACAACGTTTTCTCCACTGTACATGTAACCCGGCGTCTGACTAGGCTCAACAATGTTTGCCATTTAAATAGGAAATAGTTGTCAGAGTTTTCTTACGCCTTTTTATACTTCTACTACAGAGCGTTTGCGTTTGGTTTACGTTTAACTCTGTCACTATCAAGTTTTATCGTCTGTTTTAACCCTCTTACAGCTACAAAATCGTCTACATTGGTACTGTCGTCGGCAATAATTTTTCAAGTCAGATATAAGGCTGTTGAGACAGAAGAAATATTGGTATGAGTGTCAAACAGGTTGGATCATGGTCAGATGTCGCGTTACGCGGCCTCTGATCACGATCCAAATTGTTTGAAATGTCCCGCATTTAAGCGATAGTGGCAGTGAAATAATTAAAGGGGAAGACATAACATTTTCTTCACTGTAAAATTGAATTAATGATCTCGTAAAGACGGGTAAGAAAGTTCATGTATTGTTTAGGGTTACAGTGGTGATGACATTATTATTTCCCCAATAAACGGGTTTACGCTAAAATTAATATGTCCACTGCAAACAATTTGGAGCCTTTCAGAGGCCTGTTAGCTCGGTTATGATAATGCTCCAAACTGTTTGCTATAAATCTGAATAAGGGGAGATCCTTTGAAAGCACAAAAAACAAAGCAAATACTGAAAATTGCAGACTCGATTTAATTGAGTCTGTTCATGAGCAATACTGAAATATGCAATAGTGCTCACACCCCCTAGCACCAGCTTAAGCGGAATTCAACTTTCAACTGTAAATGCGCTGAAATCAATGATTCCAAAGGACCAGAAAGTATAATAACACTGAGAATGAAGTACGGGGCGACTTTTTACAGCCGCCACACAAGCACTTACCATCTGCTGTTGTGAATTATAAATCTGAATAAGGGGAGATCCTTTGAAAGCACAGAAAACAAAGATTAAAATGAACTGTCAAAATTATCGAAACGTTTGTATTTTCTACTTTTTGCGATGCGTTCGCGTTTCGTTTGCGTCGAAACAGGTGTCCCTTTAACTGAGTGGTTACATGTAACATATTAGAGCCTGATCATACGCCGGGTCACCATGTGTCTGATCTGACTCCAAACTGTTTGCAATGGAAATCATTGTTTTGGCGCAACCGCGTTTCTTGAGAAACAGCTGTACAGAGCTTGACAGTGAATGATTAAAATAGTCTTCTAATCCTGTGCAGGGCTGCCATTTCTCCGGATTTTTCCTAATTCTTCGGATTTTTTGCCAGTACATGGTAGCTTAAAGCAGGCTGAAAGTAAAGCAGAATGCGCCTTAAGGCGCATTCCGCTTTACTTACAGCCTGCTTTAAGTAGTCGCATGTCAACAAAACTAGAAACAGGCTATGGGATAAAGGTACGATTTCGTAAAATCGTACTTGAAAAATGCAAATTTGGAAATCTTAGGATTTTTCACGTCAACTTATGGCAGCCCTGCCTGTGTCATTTATGTATACGAGCATAGTTTGTCAAACATTGTAAACAACCAAACTGAAACAAAACAGTCACATGTCATATATTTGCTCAATTTTAGACTTACAGTGGTGAAGACGCTATTCTTTTCCGTTTTAACGCGAACAAATTGCGAACGCAATGCAGTAAAATGTAGAAAAATAATTTTTTCTGAAATGTCTTAAGATTTAATTTACTCTGATTGGCAACATTTTGAATCCTGGTCATACGCCGGATTTACCGGAGTCTGATCAGACTCAAAACTGTTTGCGATAGGTATATACTATAGTTTTAGCCTTACATACATGTATATAAACACATTAATTGGCAATGGATAAAATATTCTCCACTGTAGATTTGTACATGTATATAAACACGTTTATTGGCAATGGATAAAATATCCTCCACTGTAGATGTGTACATGTATATAAACACGTTTATTGGCAATGGATAAAATATTCTCCACTGTAGATTTGTAACTGTTTCAAACTTGTGGAGAAGACGTTATACTTTCCTGTTTAAACGAAAACGATACGCAAACACATTTCAGTAAAATGTAGAAAATGACATTAATTTTACATTTATGAATGTTCATTCCAATCAGAATGAGAGAAGCATGATCAGTGAGAAGCATGATCAGAAGCCAGGTACAGTAACACCCGGCGTCTTGGTACAAAACTGTTTGCAATGGAAACATAAGATTTTGCTTGAACGCATTTATTGGGAAAGAATAACGTTTTCTCCAGTGTAGGTATATATATCATTCCGCAAATAGTACTAATTAGTGCAGGGATCGTATAATACAGCGACTGGAATTGCTTTATACTGTGTGTATCTTCTAGAAGGCAATCGTTAGTTGTGATTTATGACTTCTTGGAACTGAACAAAGGACATCGTTGATTGATCTGGACTTGTTTCTCCCTACGTGATTATGTCAGCTACAAGAGATGAACAGTCGAGTATCTATCACTCGAACTCGATTAAGTCGAGCATATCCGTATTTCAAAGTTAAAACGTAGCTACGCTACGTTTTAAATTTGAAATACGGGTATGTTCGACTAAAGCGATACTAACAATTTTAAAATTAAATATGTAAATTCTGGTCAGTTTGACATTTATCGACACGTGTGCCGGTCGAGTACTCGGGATTCTATTGTATTTGGATGTCCATATATGTGCACGTTATGGTTTGTTATTTGTAAAGGGGGAAACAATGGTATTAGTTCATGGCTAAATAGTGATTAAAGGATATTACTCTGTTGGACCGAGATAATAAGGGATGAGTCATAGAGACGGAGAAAGTGACAAACAAGCAAACGGTCGCATGGTCAGTCAGACAGGCAGACAAACAGCCATTTAGGCAGACGGACAGATAGACGAAGAATACGAAGAAGAAGAACGTTTATTTGACTTAAACTATACAGTTTCTCTTCATACATACAATACATATAAATATTTACAACATAACATATTATAATACAAGGTCAAATTTGCTATGTATATCTAGAGCTACTAAATTTCAGGCAGAAAGTTTTTACATGAAGTAATTTAGTAAATATCATGAGGATGGTACATGTATCAAAAGCATTGATTCATTATCTTATATTTACATTCACCCTGTAAAGTCTTTATGTAATCGTATTAAAAATGTGAAGGTCATCCCTCGATGAACCTACAATTCGAAACTGGTTTTAGCCAGTTCGGATTTTCCCCGTGCTATTCGTGGACCTCTTCAAATAGACTACATCGCGCACTTAACACTAAGCTCCCATTGGTCGACGGTCATATGACACTAGCGGAGTGATACAGACCCATAGGTCGTTGCCATCGCGTTGCTATGTGTGTAAATTGGTTAAGAAACCAACCGCGACCTGTATTTTTAGAATGTGCTTTGGCAATAGATATTCAAGTTGCACTGTTATTTGTTTGCCTTGTAAGTCTTTTCCATTCACAGAGAGAAAGTTAACTGGCAAAAATCCTGAATTTTTAATACAGTTACAGTACATGTAGTTGGGACTACTTTCTCACCATATTTAGAAACTGGAATGGCTATTACATCGACATTACATCTATCAAACCTCTTTGACCGGTATATGATAAATTCTTATAAAGAAAAACAAATCTGGCCAATGAACACATTTAATTGAAAAGACAGAAAATATAAATATAAGGAATAAACAACATCTCTTTGCCGCTCATGACGGTATGACTACATTAGCTTCGGGCGTTTACGCAATTTACCCCCTACGAAGCTAATGTATTCATACCGTCATGAACGTCAAAAATATGTTGTTTTTTCCTTTATAGAATACTACATTTGTAACTTATATAGAGCGAGGCAGTTTCAATAGAGAGCAGACAAAAAGACATACAGACACATAGACAGATTTATTACCTTTTGTAATTCGTTATTTTTGACTGTTTTGTTGTGTTATTTTGGTATTTCCTAAACTAGGGGAACCAGTTAAATTGTTTCCCTTTGTGTTGCACTGTTTCATGCGCAAAATGATGCGCAGAAAATTTAAAATCAGTCTGGTCAGTGCAAATAGTTCCGTTGAAGAACTGGTTTGTTTCCTTATGGTAGTTTGGTTGTTACCAGACGAATGTTTAGCATATTGTTTCATGTTTTATTAATGCTAATACATGTACAAATAGTGTAATGTCGTTCAAGGTTTTGCCTCATAGTTTTCTATTCTATTTATTGACAAACAGTTTAGACCCTGATGAGACGCCGCGTTACGCGGCGTCTCATTAGGGTCTTAACTGTTTTTTCTTTTCATCTAAAAATATAATACTGCTAAGATAAACACTGCATTGTCTTTAGACCACATATGTCCTATACTTATAGATAGTCTCTTATAATTCAAATTATGAATAATCATGTACTAAGTATGTATTTTTGATGATGTGTATTCAATGTGTGTACATAAATGAGACTTACATAAATAAACATATATAATATATTTGTTTATCTATAATGAAATCTTTCAGAAAGTATACATGTATAAGTCCATGGTGACGAGTCCATTACAATCTCCAGGCGTAAATGGATTCAGGATTTTCCCTAAGCATCTCTCGTGATAACAAAACAGCATGTCTTGATAGAGTTTTCGATTGAACAAGGTATTCCTCGATAAGATGTACAATGATAGCAGGCAGCGAGTTGAAGTTTATCAGTAAATTAACATTACACAAATACGGAGCCAGTAATTGGATGCTGGATTTTTCCTAATTTTCCAACATATATGTAATCTGCCCGAATTACATTGTACGCCAAATTTGATAATCTCTAGATGCTGTAATTATTTTCGTTTAGCCTGTGGCCGTTTTTTATGTAGACTGTTTTTCTATTCAGTAAAAATCAGCTATTTCGACTATACTACAGTGCTCCCTCTCTACATGTACAGTGGAGAATCTGTTATTCTTTCCCGTTTAAACGCAAACGTACGCAAACGCAAAGCACTAAAACGTAGAAAAGAACAACTGTTGGACAATTCTGATAATTCTTGTTTACTTTGGTGGCAAACAGTTCGGAGCCTGATCAGACGCCGGGCTACCCGGCGTCTGATCTGGCTCCAAACTGTTTGCACTGCAAATAATAGTTTTAGCGTAAACGCGTTTATTGGGAAAGAATAACACATTCTCCACTGTAAGTACTATTTTAATTCTGAAGTACATCATGTACGGGTAATTTCGACATATAAGCGATTTCGAATTATCGAGTTTCGAGAATACATGTAGTTAAATCACATCTTCAATAATTTTGCACCATATAAAATACGGTTCCGTTCATTGCCTGTACATCATAAAAATAGTTAACAGAATTTATGACAGTTTTGCATTCTGTATTGATCTGCAAGAAGAGACTTGTCGAATTAATAATACAAAACTATATTAAGACTATTGACAAATGGATTTGCAATATTTACAGATGCATGCATGTTCGCATACTGAGTGGAAGAACATATTGTTTACTGTTACAGTGGAGAAAACGTTATTCTTTCCCAATAAACGCGTTTACGCTAAAACTATTATTTGCAGTGCAAACAGTTTGGAGCCAGATCAGACGCCGGGTAACCCGGCGTCTGATCAGGCTCCAAACTGTTTGCCACCAACATAAACATGAAATATCAGAATTGTCCAAAAGTTGTTCATTTCTACGTGTTAGTGCTTTGCGTTTGCGTACGTTTGCGTTTAAACGGGAAAGAATAACAGAGTATCCACTGTATGACGTCACTAATGACGTCAGAATAACAGATTTCTCCACTGTAAACTCTTTCACTACCAACTTGTTCGTAAGAGTTTTACCCCTTCACCGTTTCATTGTCGTCTGCTTCAAGTTTGCTGTCTGCAATGTCGTTTCAAAGTTTTTTTTAAAAACAAAAAGGGCAGTACGACTGAAGAATGTTTAAAACGAGTGTCAAACAGTTTGAATCATGATCAGATGCCGCGTTACTCGGTGTCTGATCAGGAATATAAACTGTTTGCAAACGCGCCTTTAAGCGTCATCGAAAATGAAAGGGTTAAAAAGTTACATTGCCACATTTTATCGTCTGCTTTAACCCTCTTACCGCAAAGATATTGCCTGGATTAATAATGTCGTCTGTAATACAGTGGAGAATCTGTTATTCTTTCTCAATGAACGCGTTTACGCTAAAACGTTTATTTCTACTGCAACCAGTTTGGAGCCAGATCAGACGCCGGGTAACCCGGCGTCTGATCAGGCTCCAAACTGTTTGCCACCAAGATAAACATGAAATATCAGAATTGTCCAAAAGTTGTACTTTTCTACGTTTTAGTAATTTGCGTTTGCGTACGTTTGCGTTTAAACGGGAAAGAATAACGTTTTCTCCACTGTATTTAAAAGTCAGATTTGGTTGCTGTTTTGATTAAAGAAATGTTGACACAAGTGTTACACGGCGTCTGATCAGGATCCAAACTGTTTGAAAAGTCGCCTTATGGTGCCATTAACAGTGAAAGAGTTAACGAAACAGAGCACAAACGTAAAGCAACAAAATAAAGAAAATACAGTTTATTGAAAATGTTTACTGTATCGAAGTTTTAAATGAAAACACTTTGGATCTTGATCAGACGTCACACGTCTGATCTGGCCCATAACTGTTTTAGCCTTCACTAGTGACACATAACGTGTTTCAAACCACCTGTACATGTACAAATGTAAGATGATCGATAAATGGATTGGGAATACGCAATCATGAACTTGTAAGCGTTATGCTGAGATTTTTATTACAAAATCAGTGCTATTGTAGGTGACTCAATATGTTCTTTGTTTATACTCGGAAGCAGACAAAAGGGTTTCCGATTCGTTATTCCTGTCTTTTTATATATGTGGCATCGTGTGATGTCTTCAAAGCCTTTGAAGTTTGAGTACTCTTTAGAAAGGTTCACTTTGACCGATTTAATTCAAGGCTACTTATTGTTTAATACTTTCATAACTAAATACAGTGAAGCTCACTTACATGTACATGTACAGGGCTACCATAATTTGCTCACAAAAATCCTAAGATTTCCAAATTTTCATGTACGATTTTAGGAATCGTACCTTTAACCTTTTCGCTGCCAGGTTCTATAAAACTGACATACAGTGGCATTTTAGTAGACTTTATCATGACAGGCTTTATGTTAAAAAATTGAAAACTAGAATTGTCCATGTACGGTTTCAGGGAGAAAAGGGTCAAAGCTCTGAAGCTGATCTAACTGATTTATAGGTACAGTGGAGAATGTGTTAGTCTTTCCCAATAAACGCGTTTACGCTAAAACTATTATTTGCAGTGCAAACAGTTTGGAGCCAGATCAGACGCCGGGTAACCCGGCGTCTGATCAGGCTCCAAACTGTTTGCCAGCAAGATAAACAAGAATTATCAGAATTGTCCAAAAGTTGTTCTTTTCTACGTTTTAGTGCTTTGCGTTTGCGTACGTTTGCGTTTAAACGGGAAAGAATAACAGATTCTCCAGAGAAGACGTTAATATTATTACAATGCCCTGCACTGCAAACATTTTGAGGTTGGATCATACGTCGGATAACCCGTCGTCTAATTGTTACTCAGATAAAAACTTTTTTTTTTAAAAATAAAAATAAAATTAAAACGATCGTTTCACCACTGAACGAAATTGCGTTTCTTTTGCGTTTAAAAACGGTAGATTAACGCCGTAACCACTGTATGAGCAAGTACTTAAGAGAAAGATAATAATAAAGATACGTTTATGAATGGTGACATCTTACTAGATAACCAAATTTAATTTTATTGAGCTCCGTACAGACAATTGAATTATATTTAATATGTGTCTAACAAGCACTTACTTTTAAAGACATATTTTTTATTAAGTGTAGAAGACGTTAATCTTTCCAGCTACATGTACAGTGGAGAAAACGTTATTATTTCCCAATAAACGCGTGTACGCTCTATTATTCCCCATGCAAACCGTTTGGAGCCAGATCAGACGCCGGGTACACCGGCGTCTGACCAGGCTCCAAACTGTTTACCCTCACTGTTTAAATCAACATTCACAAGTGTCAATGCTTATTATACATGTATGATCTAAATATATATGTATAGCTTCAGACTGATTGAATGCCGTTAATAGTACATTCTGATTATATTCTATTCAAATTGATATTCAAATTGATAATTCAGTGTAAGATTGATTTTTTTAAAAGTACATTTATGACGCAACAGCAGCGACATGAAGTGATGTATGTGTAGAGAATCTGTTATTCTTTCCCAATGAACGCGTTTACGCTAAAACGTTTATTTCTACTGCAAAAGGTTTGGAGCCAGATCAGACGCCGGGTAATCCGGCGTCTGATCAGGCTCCAAACTGTTTGCCACCAAGATAAATATGAAATATCAGAATTGTCCAAAATTGTACTTTTCTACGTTTTAGTGCTTTGCGTTTGCGTACGTTTGCGTTTAAATGGGAAAGAATAACGTTTTCTCCACTGTACATGACTTAAGTGTACCTCAAAGTGGAGAAACGTTTAGTGTATAAAATAGTTGTACTTTATAGCGAAAAGGCAAACACAATATTGTAATGTTCAAAATAAAAGAAAAGTACTCCATTCTATTTAACTATTTGTTTTTGAGTAACTCTTATCATGCTGTAGTACCGTCTGCTTTGAAACTGTTGGGTGCAAAAGTTGTCAAATTAAGATGTTTGCAGTTGTAAATTGAAGAATCTTTAAGAAGAGCCTCAAACAGTTTGAATTCAAGTCACACTACGCGTTAAGTAGCGAATTATCTGGATCCAAACAGTTTGCGAATTCCAGCCAAGCATATTATGTTTTTTAACTTTTTTTAATTGGAATTGTATTCGTTTATTTACTTAGGAAACATTGAAATGGCTATCAAACAGTTTAGATTCAGATCGGACGTCGCGTGACGCGGCGTCTGATCTAGATCAAAACTGTTTTCATAACTATGCTAGTGTTACATGCAAAGAGCCTGGCAGCAAAATGGTTAATGGTACGATTCCTTAAATCGCTCGAAGATTTGGAAATCTTAGGACTTTTATGAACAACTTTTGGTAGCCCTGTCTATAACGAAATCTTCCAGCAAATATACAGGGAGAATTCAGTTCAATATCTATGCAAAAGAAGTGCTGCAAAAGGATTGTGTGAAACTGGTACTAAGGCTACTGTGGAGAATGTTATTCTTTCCCAATAAACGTGTTTGTGCTAAAAACCTTATTTTCATTGCAAACAGTTGTGAGCCTAATCAGACGACGGGCTACTCTGCGCCCGATCAAGTTCCAAACTGTTTGTCAGTCTGATTAAAATATCATCCACGCTTTCAAAATCATGTTATTTCAACATTTAAGTAAACTTGCGTTTGCGTTTTTTTTATTTAAACGGGAATGATTCACGTCTTCTCTGCTGTAATATGTTACAGTTTATGCCCAGTCATTTGATTAAATCGTTTACGCTGTTTCAACGCAACAGGCGGCATCTAAACGTTTTTCGTGCCAATTAAAACATACCCGGTCAAACCCCTGATTTAGGATACTGAACTAAACCACAACGTGGAAGACGATATTCTTTCTAAATACTGGGTCCATGCTTATAGTGTTTGCATTGAGTCGGAAATCATTCTCAAGCGCTTGATTGGTCAGATTTGAGCCTAGGCTCAAATCTGACTAATCAAATGCTTGAGAACGAACTCAGACTCAACTGAAACGCTTTACATGTATAAGCACTGGTACATGTGTTTATGCTAAAACAGTTATCTCTATTTCAATAGTTGTCAGTTTTAACAAAGTTTAACTAAGTTTTAACAAAGTTTGACAAGTTTCACAATTAATTTTTATAAAAATATTTTACTAGTTGCACGCTCCAAATCGTTTGCAATGGACATATATTTGTATTTTTAAGATAAACGTGTTTATATTGTCTTACTTAATTTCAATGCGTTTGCGTTTCGTTTAAAGTCGTCTCTATTAAGTGTTGCTAAATCTACGCTAGAATAATATGTTGATATCCTCCATTCTCATTAGACTGTCTGCAATTCAATGAACTCCTTATGAACTGTAATAAGCACCTGGCATTTCGTAGAAATCTTTGTAACGTTTCAACAACTCGATAAAATAATCAATGTCTTCTCTACGGAAGCTCATACCGGCTATTCAGTAATTGAATATCTGGGTCCGTTTCATAAAACTTCGTAAGAAAAAAACGATCGTAAGTAACTTTAGAATACATTTCATTTCTGATTTCTCCATCTAATCCTGTCTTGTGGCATCTCGTTCGAATCGTCTTTTCATGACGATTTCAAAGAGATGTTACAAGACAGAATTAAACTGAGAAAACAATAATAATTGAGATTTTAATATCTGACTAACGACAACATTTGTCGTAACGGGCCTCAGTAAAACATCTACATGTACAATGAAACTAATTTATTACGAAACTCTCGCAACCGTCTAATTTGTTTCGTTACATCCACTTTCGTTATAAGCGATAAGTTCCTACAGCAATAAGTATCTTAAATTGAAATAATGAGTTAAATTTTGAAATAATAAATCTATTTGTCAACATTGCGTTTCGGTTTGTTTAAACATACATGTACATATAATGTCCCACATATACACGTTTTATACTCATATGTATTTTTTTAGCTGAGTAGATTATACTTGAACGCATATTTGAAATATAGCGTAATACAGTTTTAGTAAAATTTGTGGTAGTTCGAGAAAGATGTATTGTAACTTTAAAATACAACATCCCTCAACTGCATGCTTTATAAGAAACAAAAAATATTACAGTGGAGAAAACGTTATTATTTACCAGTAAACGCGTTTACGCTAAAACTATTACTTCCAGTGCAAATAGTTTTGAGCAAAATCAGACGCCGGATAACCCGGCGTCTGATCAGGCTTCAAACTGTTTGCAACTCAGATCAACATGAATAGCCAGAACTGTCGGAAAAGTGTCTTTTTCTATATTTTTGTGCAATGCGTTAGCGTTTCGTTTGCATTTAAACGGGAAAGAATAACGTTTTCTCCATTGTAATTGAAACTTTGAAACTTTGAAACGTTATTGAAATATATCTGTATAAGGTCCACTACCGTGGACAGCATTAACATTTATACAAATAGAAAACATACATATCAATAGAGAGGTCATTAGTTGGGAATACGCAAATTCATTTGAAATTTTTATAATAAAGCCTAAATAAAAAGTATTTCTTATGAATAAACAGATGTTAACCAAAATGTGTTCCATATATAGTCATACATATCACCTGACAGTTTAGATCGTGATCAGTTCCTAGGTAACTCGGCCTCTGATCGTGGTCTATGCTGGCTCGAGTTCACTCTTTCAATTTGGCACCTATGGGATTCCGTAGCCTGTTCGTGGGTCAGACTATGGCAGTAAATTACAGGTGTGGATTCAAATATCTATCAACACGGACACGTGCCTATTAGCTATTACACCCTTCCCTTCAAAGTTATAATCGACTATAAATTATCATCTGCTTTTATTTAAAATATTTGAGTTTTAATTAATAGACTTACGGAAAGTCACTTGATGTCAAAAAGTATGGATTCAGAACAGATTCCGAATTGCTCTGTGACTGATCGGTGTCTTAATTGTAAGCAAATACAGATGTTATCTAGCTAACACAGTTAAGGGGTTAAAATACATGTAGCACTGGATTCTGTTTATTTAACTCGGTCTTTGAGGCGTTATTGGCGATACATGGAAACCATTTATTACTAATGAACGATGATTGACACGTGAAGCTAGTTACATGTGTAGCCCATTCACCATTGACGCTTCCAATGCCCCAATTAAGTCTATTCCGTTATGAATATATAGAAATTAATAATAAAATAAGGCAACATGTCAAACAGTGAAGACCCGCATATGGGTCTACATTGTTGCATTGTGCACGAGTACACTGCGTGTACGCGGCGAGTACATTGTATCCATGTCGGTGGCCCAATGGTAGGAACGCTCGACTAGGAAGCGAGAGGTTCCTGGTTCGAGCCCTGTCAGGATCACTGAAATTTTTCTGAGCAAAAAATTAACCCTACATTGCTCCACTTCACCCAGGTGATTTAAATGGGTACCTGAGAGGGAAACAAGTCAATGTGTCATGGTTGCTAGTAGCGCCGTATGTAAATGGCCGACTTGTGACTCGATGAACAGGGAGGTAATTGTAAAAGTCGGAAGAATATGACATATAAATTTCAGACTTGATAAACCTATCACCTTTACCTTTCACCTTTACATGTAATCGTCGTTTGGGCTCAGAAGTAATTAAGTTACTGCAGTAGGGATGGATTACTTTTTTTCAGTAAAGGCGTACATATTTTGAACGTGGCAAACAGTTACAGTGGAGAATCTGTTATTCTTTCCCAATGAACGCGTTTACGCTAAAACGTTTTTTTCTACTGCAACCAGTTTGGAGTCAGATCAGACGCCGGGTAACCCGGCGTCTGATCAGGCTCCAAACTGTTTTCCACCAAGATAAACATGAAATATCAGAATTGTCCAAAAGTTGTACTTTTCTACGTTTAAGTGATTTGCGTTTGCGTACGTTTGCGTTTAAATGGGAAAGAATAACGTTTTCTCCACTGTAAGAGTCAGACCAGACACCGGGCTACTTCTGAGAAACGCTATAGTGGAGAAGACAGTATTCATTCCCGATTGGCAGGTCTAGTATATCAAAACCTATTTGGAAATAATAACGTCTTGTCTCCTGTACCGTAATTCTATGTATACGCAATTGTGCTAAAACGATTATTCCCATTGCCCAATGTCTGAAAAGGCCCCAAACTGTTTGCAACTCCGATTAAAATTAGCTGTTAGCAATTTAAAATATGTTCCCCCTAAACACAATGCGTTTACACTTGGTTTCGTATTACGTCTTCTTCACTGTACAAAAGCTCAACAAATTGGGTGCTTATATTTGATGTATCAACATACATACTGTTTTGAACATCATTCAAACTGCGCTTCAAACGATCTTCCATACATGGTTGATTCAGCATGAAATGTTCGTCCATCCCGTTCAATGAACACCCGTCCATCAATTTAAAAGAACCCATCCAATTATTAAGCCACCCGTTACGCAATTCACCATTCCTCCCCATCATTTAATTCAGCCATGCATTCTTTGCTCAGTTACCCGCTTGTTCTCCAATAACTATCCATCCAACCATGCAAGTACTATACTTCTTCCACGAGGCTAATCGGCAATGATATTCCTAGACCTTCAATTTTGTTTTAAAAGCCCTTCCCTGCCACGATGTCGTCAATTTAAACTATTGTCATCTGCTTTTATTTCCTAAATTTAAATTTTAGTTAAATGTATTTGGACGTAATAAATATTGAAATCAGTGTCAAAACAGTTTGGATCCTGATCAGACGCGGCGTCACGCGGCGTCTGATCAGGATCCGAACTGCTTGCTAGGAACCATTATACTCAAGGCAAGGAAGGGAAAGGGTTAAACGGTCACTTTAAAGACGATGAATAATCAGTTTCTTTCACAGGTTGCAGCTTATATGTAACCTAGTGTCAATCACTGCGCCTTTTTGCACCTTGAATCTATTCTTCCACCGAAAAAAATATTTCAATAAAAGTATAATACTCTATACAGTCATGAAAAAGCACCATCGGAATAATGTTTCATAATCTAGCATATGGTATTTTAAAGCACTGCTGCAACTGGTCATCTGTTTCCTTTGGGATAAAGGCTAACAGAAAGCTACTACAAGAGCTTTCTGATTTATGTATGTTATAATATTTATGCATTGAGCAGTGTTTAACACTTTATTCGCTAAAACAGTTATCCTGAAAGTTTACCCCATTCACCGCAATAGATTGTCGTTTGCTTTCATAATGCTGTGTGCAATATCTTTTCCAATAAAGATATAATACATTTCAAAACGACTGTCAAACGATTTGGATCCTGATTAGACGCCGCGTCATATGGCCTCTGCTTAGGATCTAAACAGTTTGCAAAAGCGCCTTTTTGGCGTCATTAACAGAGAAAGGGTTAATATAAGCTACAGTGGAGAAGACGTTTATTCTTTCCCGTTTAAACTCAAACGCATTACAATAAAATGTAGAAAAGGTCACGTTTTGACAATTTTGAGGACTCGTTTTAATCCGAGCTGCAAACAGTTTGAAGCCTGGTCAGACGCCGGGTAACCCGGCGTCTGATCTGGCTCTAAACTGTTTGCAATGGAAATAATAGTTTTAGCGTAAACGCGTTTTTTTGGAAAAGAATAACGTATTCTCCATAATTATATTTGATATATTGTTATATGTATAATACACATGTATTTCATGTACATGTACATGTAATAATTTTATCTGCCAAAACATATTTTAAAGACTTCCATTACGCCGACGCTTCTTGCTTTTATATTTTTCTTCAGTAATCCTCGCCATATATGGAAATGATATCAACATCAAAATAAAGTTGAAACTTCCTTGTTCGCCATGGCAACCGATATGATTTTTAGAAAACAAAGAGCTTTCTCCCTTGCTAAAGCTTAGTCGATCTAAGAGCTATTTTTGAATATTGTTCCCTAGTGTCTCGGTATTTAAACATCTAGAGTAAGCAGTAAAAGAACGCTATGTACAGTCGAGAACAACATATTCGTTCCCCATGAAACAGGTTTATGCTCAAATCATTACGTTCCTTACAAACAGTTTGGAACCAGATCAGTTAAAACAAGACACACCCGTTAGTTCTGTTATGTAATTCTTTAACCTCTAAAGGGGACTCAGGTCGCCTTTGGAAACAGTTTGAAGTCTGATTAGACACCGCGTTACTTTTCGTCTGATTGGGGTCCAAATTGTTTGGAACTAAACAGTTCTTCGGTCAGACTTTGAATTTGGCAAAAAGTATAAACGACAAGGACTAATAGTCGCGTTGATGCCAAAACTTTAATTTCAATCGCGAACAGTTTGGGTATTTCGGTGTCTGATTAGGCGCCAAACTGTTTGCCACTCGAATCAAAATAAATCATGGGAAATTACAAAAAATTATACTTTTTCTTCATTTTAGTGTATCGCGGTTGCGTTTCGTATGCGTTTAAACGGGAGATAAATAAACATTATGATTTCTATACATTTTTGTTTGCAAATTAGTGAAACAAAATGGTAAAATTTGGCTTGGAAAAGGGTTCGGGTCACAATGATTGTAATACATATATACATGTCAGTGTCAATAGGCCACCTGGCAATAAAACTAATTACTTTATTTGAATCATTAACACAGTAAACCCTTACGACAAGTATACTTGTCATTAACAAACAGTATACCTGGGAAAAGAACATTGTCCTGTGCAAACAGTGCAGATTCTGATCAGAAGGCTCCTGCAGGAACTTTCTGACCAGGGTTTGCCCTGTTTCGTAATTTTGCGAAGTAGTGTAAAAATCAACCTTAAATAAGCTATAATTGACTAAACTGAGTTTGAAATGTCCATTAGCAGTTTCAGGGAAAACTGAGTTAAATAATGAATTTCCAAATTTTACTTGCATTAGTAAAGCCTATCAGTGGAGAAGACGTTATTCTTTCCCAATAAACGCTGCCGATCTGGCGTCTTATCTGGCTCTAAACTGTTTGCAATGAAAATAATACAGTGGAGAATCTGTTATTCTTTCCCAATAAACGCGTTTACGCTAAAACTATTATTTGCAGTGCAAACAGTTTGGAGCCAGATCAGACGCCGGGTAACCCGGCGTCTGATCAGGCTCCAAACTGTTTGCCACCAAGATAAACAAGAATTATCAGAATTGTCCAAAATTTGTTCTTTTTCTACGTTTTAGTGCTTTGCGTTTGCGTACGTTTGCGTTTAAACGGGAAAGAATAACAGATTCTCCACTGTAGTTTTAGCGTAAACGCGTTTAATTGGGACAGAATAAAGTCTTCTCTACTGTTAGACCTCACTGACATACAATCGTTTGACATTCTTTATAGCCATTAATTAAATGTGTATATTAATTGAAGTTTCTGCTATTTATATACGTGATGTGTAAACCAAAACGAAATTAAAATAGAGTTTAATTGAAAAAAAATGTCTTCCCAGCAGTGGAGAGAAAGGTACTGCCTCTAACAGTGGAGAAGACGCTATTATTTCCCGTATAAACGCGAACGAAACCTACACGCAAACGCATTGCAATAAAACGTAGAAAATGTCAAAATTTCGACCATTCTGATTATTTATGTTAATTTTAGAAGCAAGCCATTTGTGGCTTGATCAGACGCCGGACTACCCGGTATCTAATCTGGTTCTAAACTGCAATAAAAAAAACGTTTTAGCGTAATCGCGTTTATTGGGAAAGAATGTTTTTACTGTTACACGGTGGTCAAATCTATACAGGAAACAAATCTGTTAAATCTATATAGGTCACTTGATTGTCTTTTATCTAAGTTGACCACTGACCAAGTCACTAGGGCAGATCTATAACAGTTTAAAAGACGGTTTTTTGTCCCGGAACAAAAAAAACGCAAGCGCATTGTACTTAAACGTACAATATAGCAAATTCTAGAAACTGTTGAAGTTACTTTTAATCTGAGTGATTTACAGTTTAGAGCCTGATCAGACGCCGGGTTACCCGGCGTCTGATCTGGCTTCAAACTGTTTTCAATAGAAAAACATGCACGGCCTGTACCATATATGCTTTTGTTGGGAAAGAAATATAAGTTCTCTACTGTACAGTTAGGTCAATTACTTCATATGAATTATTTATTACTAAATCTCTTTACTTCTTCATTAAACGGACATGAACCCCTGCAAGATATCCTAGACATTAATGTGGTTACTCTTTAGATATATTTTCACACTTCCAAAGATTCAGAAAAGAACTAGTACAAAATCTGACACAGTCAGAGAGGGCCCTGTATGTGAACTTTTGTTGGGAGATATATCTTTAATCCATCCACTACTGTCTGAACACTAATGTAGAAATATTGGAAAACAGTTAATGTGCCTTATTGATATTAGCTTCACAGAAGATACCTGTATCATCAGGGTCAATCAACCAATTATTACAGTTCATGAACAGTTACATGTAATCAATCAGAGTCCATATCACCTATTTAATATGGAGATATCTCCTCCATATTTAAACTTGACATGCGTACCATTGGAATAAAGCTACATACCACGTACCATCAAAATTGGTCATCAAATACAGTCTCTACAGCGGATCGACTATCAGCCAATCAGAGGCTAGATCACCTATTCAATATTGAATATGATGTATAAATGATGAATTATGTAACGAGATACTTTCTGTATAAGTTACGAATAAACTATGTCTATGTCTATGTCTATGTCCTATTCAATACGGGCATAATTTCTCCATATTCAAACTTGACCTGTGTCTAGTTGCTATATAGCCACATAGTATCATCAAAAGCTGTTAATAAAGCCCACTAGAGTACAGATGAGATTACTAGAGTCACTGTAAACAATGCCAAATATATAATTTTTAACAAACAGGGTCAATAACTCTTTACAGTCTAATCCGATTTAACCCTTTACCTGATAGCTTATTTCTAGTACTTAAGATAGGTGACTACTTAAAGCAGGTTGATAGTAAAGCAGAATGCGCCTAAGGGCGCATTCTGCTTTACTTTCAGCCTACTTCAAGCTATCATGTGCTATAATATAGAAAATATTCCCTATAATACATATTCATTACTGATTAAATTGGAACTATTTTCTTCAGCGGAGGCATAAATCATATCCGCTAAAAGGCGCTTCTATTGGGGAAAGGGTTAAGTACATTGCAAAGATTTATAAAGATCGTATACTGGTACTCATTCTGTCAAAATGAGTTTTGGATTGTTTGGCAAATGAGGTTGCTAGAGTATACCCATGGTTGAATATGGTAATTTTGATAATTCAAGGGCAGACAATTCTGGACATGATAATTTGATTGAACCAACAATCTATATGTGTTGTCTCTTTTGATACTTACATGTAGCAAATGTTGTTTATATGAACCCGATACGCGAAGAACTGTTTGAGTTATCGCGTCACAAGTGTTACAGTGGAGAATCTGCTATTCTTTCCCGTTTAAACGCAAACGTACGCAAACGCAAAGCACTAAAACGCAGAAAAGACAACTTTCGGACAATTCTGATAATTCATGTTTATCTTGGTGGCAAACAGTTTGGAGCCTGATCAGACGCCGGGTTACCCGGCGTCTGATCTGGCTCCAAACTGTTTGCACAGTAAATAATAGTTTTAGCGTAAACGCGTTTATTGGGAAAGAATAACACATTCTCCACTGTAAGATGGTTAAATATGACCGTTTTGATGATTCAAGGGCACATAACGTAGGACTTAATAATTCGAATAAACCCAAACACTATAATTATGGGTCTTCATAGCATGACAACAATCATATGCTGTTACATGTAATATGAAGGACACAATTACATGTATGTGAAGAACTGTTTGAAATATCGCGGCACATAAAAATCTTGACGGACGAACAGATAGACGGACAGGAAATTTGATTCCTACAAGGCTTCTGCCTTTTGCAATGCATGACCCTAATATGTTCGTTTCGATGTTTAATGTAGGCGATTATTGAAGTTAAAGAATAACATCTTCTCCACTGTTTATATGTGAAATGTTTGAGTAACTTCAGACTAGCATATATTTGTCAAAATCATTCACTGAGGATAATAGACAAATTATATAGATCTAAATACCTTTTCAAAAGTGCCATCCAGATAATGAATCCTGAATGTGAAACTGTGCTCCGTCATTTAAGATTATTAAACATTCCGGTCACATACATATGTAGCACATGAATCGTACTGAGTTCATATGGAATCACTATGGTGTCCTCATTTCAGTACGTCCGATTGGTACTTCCGATTCAAATCAAGATACATTTCTCTCTCCCTACAATGACCTGCTAAACAAGATTGCCCTCCTTTCATCAATGCTTACCGATTGTACCTCAAACAAGACTTTTATGTCTAACGCATTCACTGCTGAAATATCGTCTGCTTAAATGAGTCGTCTGCTGGACTTTTTTCTCAATGTAATATAATTATTTGAAATTATTACAGAAACTATTTTATTGAAGAGTAACAAACAATTTAAACCTAGATCAGACGCCGTATTACGCGGCGTCTGATCTGGGTTCAAATTGTTTGCAAATGTAAGCATTGTAAGGATATTAGTTTTCCCTCCATAAAACATATCCCTCCGCACAACACACACATTCTTTGTCTCCCATTGGTTATTGTGGTAGGGAGGGAGTAAATGGTTGGTCAAACTGTACATGACATACAGGTAATGATATATAAAACTTTCCTTAAGCTGCCACTAATAAAATACATTTTACATGTAACACCATATGACGGTGTACATTAATTGCAAAATGCATTTAGACGAACGTTATAAGGTACCGTTATTCTGCGTAAAGAAGCTGTCTCGATTTAGAAATAGGTACTTTTTTAATTGTCACAAAAAAACGGACAA
This sequence comes from Gari tellinella, assembly GCA_922989275.2. Lineage (NCBI taxonomy): Eukaryota > Metazoa > Mollusca > Bivalvia > Cardiida > Psammobiidae > Gari > Gari tellinella. The sequence goes on along the minus strand of OV277869.1, from coordinate 39,750,397 downwards.
TTTTGTCTGCATATTTATCATGATTTGATACTCTACTGATAACAAATATATTCCTTTATTTCAGAATATCTCCGATGCACATCTTCATGCACAATGATGGCTGCCAAGACAAACAACTGGTATTGCAATTACAGTGAAGAAGACTTTATTCTTTCCAAATAAACGCGTTCATGCTAAAATTGGTATTACCATTGCAAACAGTTTGGAGCCAGATCAGACGCCGGTTAACCCGGCGTCTGATCAGGCTCCAAACTGTTTGCCACTGAGTTTAAAATGATCAGTTAGAATTGTCAAAATGTTGTCTATCTTCTACATTGAAGTGTTTTGCATTTGCATTTCGCTTGCGTTAAAACGGAAAGAATAAGGTCTTCTCTACCCACTGCGGACGAATATGTGAAAACTGGTACAAACAGTACCGAGTTTCTCGGCGTCTCTTTTGGATCGAACCTATTTGACACTTTGGTGATACATTGTAAGTTGATCAAATAATATCCATATACATCGATTCTAAGAACTGTTGCAGACTACGCTTTTATAACATATACCAATTACATTGCCGGCTAAAGATTAGTCTATTCCCGACTGTTGAAATGTTAACAAACGAACGTTGGCATTTAATTCAAGTTTATTTATATTTATATTTCATTCATGAAGAGGCTCACGCAAAGTGATCAGTTACATACAGTGGACACTACGTTATTCTTTCCCATTTAAACGAAACAATCGACATACAATAAACTTTTTGCAATGGACATACGCCATGTTTATTGTGAAAGAATTACGTATTGTACAAAGTACACAATGCAATCCTACTATAACGTTCTATCAAAAAGAATGCCTGAATTTGTGTTATTCCTCGAGCATGTTTGTTGTACAGTGGAGAATCTGTTATTTTTTTCTCGTTTAAATGCAAACATACGTAAACGCAAAGCACTAAAACGTAGAAAAGAACAACTTTTGGACAATTCTGATATTTCATGGTTATCTTGGTGGCAAACAATTTGGAGCCTGATCAGACGTCGGGTTACCCGGCGTCTGATCTGGCTCCAAACTGTTTGCACAGCAAATAATAGTTTTAGCGTAAACGCGTTTATTGGGAAAGAATAACACATTCTCCACTGTACATGTACAGTGGAGAAACCCTTATTATTTTCCTCCCAAACGCAAACGAAACACAAACGCTTTGCAATAAAATGTAATAATTGACAACTTAATGACACTCCATATAGTATTTACTTTAATCTGAGTCTCAAACAGTTTGGAGCTTGTTCAAACGTCGGGTTACCTGGCGTCTGATCTGGCCCCAAACTGTTGGGACTGAAAATAATAGTTTTAGCGTAAACGATTTTATTTGGAAAGAATAAGTGGAGACCCTCTACGTTACCTCTGCTCTGCATTGCAATTGGCTGTCCATTCATATTCTTCATGAACAGAGTTGAAAGTACCTTATTCTTAACAATGTACGGGTTTGTGCTAAAACGTTAAAGTTAGTTGTAAACAGTTGGAAGCTCGCTTAAACGCTGAGTAACTCTACGTCCACCCGATGTCTAAGCAGACTCTAAACTGTTTGTCACTTAGATTAAAACACATATTCAGAACTGTCAAATGGTTATCATTTACAACATGTTATTGCAGTACGTTTGCGTTCAAACGGAAATTAATCACGTCTTCTCCACAATAACATTATCATGAGCTTGCTACATGTATACTATACATTGCGTTGTATTGCATTTTGTTTACAAATGTACAGTGGAGAATCTGTTATTCTTTCCCGTTTAAACGCAAACGTACGCAAACGCAAAGCGCTAAAACGTAGAAAAGAACAACTTTTGGACAATTCTGATATTTCATGTTTATCTTGGTGGCAAACAGTTTGGAGCCTGATCAGACGCCGGGTTACCCGGCGTCTGATCTGGCTCCAAACTGTTTGTATTGGAAATAATAGTTTTAGCGTAAACGCGTTTATTAGGAAAGAATAACGTTTTCTCCACTGTAACACGTTTACTCTCAATGACGCTTAAACGCACGTTTGCAAACATTTTGGGTCCAGATAAGACACTGCGTTAAGCGCCGTCTGATCAGGACCCAAACTGTTTGACACTCTTATCGATATTTATGAAGTCATACAACCTTAATCTTTAAAACGTGTCTTGTCGATAACAATACTGAAGCAGACAGCAATAAAGCGGTGAAGGGGTAAAAATCTCCCGAATAGTTTGATCATGAAAGGGTTAACGGGAGAGAGCTGATAAGTCTGTAGATGGTACAACGATAATACGGAGGTCTACTATTTGCTTTTCGTACCATTCACGAAGTGGTACTGTTTACATTTTACAGTGATAATCACAAACGAATCAATTAATAATACTGCTTTATTAATATCGGTAGTTTGTTTGTACAGTGGATACTTGATTTTAATCTAAGTGACAAATAGTTTGAATCCTGTTCAGACCTGGCTCCAGACTATTCGCAATAGAAAATTTAATAATACATGTACAGAGGAGAATCTGTTATTCTTTCCCGTTTAAACGCAAACGTACGCAAAAGCAAAGCACTAAAACGTAGAAAAGAACATTTTTTGGACAATTCTGATAATTCTTGTTTATCTTGGTGGCAAACAGTTTGGAGCCTGATCAGACGCCGGGTTACCCGGCGTCTGATCTGGCTCCAAACTGTTTGCACTGCAAATAATAGTTTTAGCGTAAACGCGTTTATTAGGAAAGAATAACAGAGTCTCCACTGTAGTTTAAGCGTAAAGGCCTTTATTGGGAAATAATAACCCCTTTTCCACTGTACATAGATTTTGAAGGGGTCTCCTATTTGCCTCTAGTACCATTAATGAAGTCATACTGTTAACATTTTTTGTAATGGCAAACGAATCAATTAATAATACTGCTTTATTAATAGTTCGTATGTACATATAAATCACTGTTTTCATTAATTGTTAAGTGGTATTGTGTTTCTTTTGGTCCAGAGTATAATAATTATTTTCTTTTACAAAACGTGTCATGTAAGTGTATATTAAAATGTTAATTACCCATATTCGTACCAAGTAACAAACAACTTTGAAAACATACACCCAATAGATAAAAAATTATTTAATATTTCAGAACACAAACTAATCTCTATAAGGTGAAATAATTTACAAGGTACAGTGGAGAATCTGTTATTCTTTCCCAATAAATGCGTTTACGCTCAAACTATTATTTGCAGTGCAAACAGTTTGGAGCCAGATCAGACGCCGGGTTACCCGGCGTCTGATCAGGCTCCAAACTGTTTGCCACCAAGATAAACAAGAATTATCAGAATTGTCCAAAAGTTGTTCTTTTCTACGTTTTAGCGCTTTGCGTTTGCGTACGTTTGCGTTTAAACGGGAAAGTTTGCGTTTAAACGGAAAGAATAACATATTCTCCACTGTAATATTTAGTCAGAAAGAAAAACTACTGACAGAGAATTCACAATTGAGAAGACGTTATTCCTTCCCGTCTAAACTGAAACAAAATGCAAATGCAAATCAATAAAATGTTTGTAAATGTTTTGTTTTATTATCTAAAAGTGCTTCTCTTTACTTTAATTTGAGTGGCAAACAGTTTGGAACCTGATCTGGTTCCAAACTGCTTGCAACGGAAGTAAACATTTTAGAATAAACCTATTTTTTCCACTGTTTCCAAAGTGAGACGAACAAACAGCCGTGAAAACAGAAGAATTGACCGACAAAAGTAGAAACAGAGAGATAAGAGGGGAGAAAGACACACTCTTTTGAGCCAGGTACAGAGAGAGGCACGCATACATGTACACATACAACAGAGACGGAAACAGAAGAGGCAGATAGAGAGAGACGTAGATGCAGATAGAAATACACACATGTAGAGACAGAGACAAAGATAAACAGAAATAAAGAGGCAGCGAGACAGACATACCGAAACAGACAGAGAGACACAGAGTGTTTAGTGCGATTGGTGATTAGATTGAGATACAGTACTGAACCTTATTAAATTAAATTGATAATCGCAAGCGAATTGCCATCGAATTGTCATCAAATCGCCATCGAATCGGGCGCTTCAAAAAGCAAACCATGTGCTTGAGTCGTTTCACGCGATTTTTCCGAAGCGGTTGTGACAAAAATGGAATTGAAAAACATCAACGAAGGCATATTTGCGAATATTGGGGAGATACACAATTCAACAAAACTTAACGCGTTAATTGCGTTGGAAGATATTCACAAGCGAATCGCCATCGAATTGCAAGCGAATTGCCATCGAATTGCAAGCGAATCGCTACAATTGTTAATTTAATGAGGTTCAGTACTGTAGACAGAACGAGACAGAGAGACACAGACAGAGAGACAAAGAGACATAAAGCGAGAGAGACAGAGAGAGAGAGAGACAGCGACTGTCAGAGAGAGAGAGAGATCATTAGAGAGAGACATACATAGATAAACATAGAACGTGAGAGAGAGCGGGGACAGCGATTGAGAAAGAGAGAGGGGACAAAGTGAGAAGGGAATGATAAAAAGAAGAAGTATATTTGTTGTTTACCTTTTTTTCAGGCTTTATGAATAAAAAACACAGAACAGCTGGTGCTGAATCGGCTTCTACATTATGAAAAGAGTTTGTTTGTGTCGGTGATAAATTATGCACCCACCAGACGTGGGATAGGGCGTCCTATTTCAGTGATCCAATATTGACAACGGAAGATAGTTTATGTTACAGTGGAGAACACGTTATTCTTTCCCAATAAACGCGTTTATGTAATAATAATTATTTCCATTGCAAACTGTTTGGAGCCAGATCAGACGTCGGGTGGCCCGGCGTCTGATCAGGCTCCAAACTGTTTGCCACTTAATTACAATTGTCAAAAGGTGGTAATTTTAAACATTTTATTGCAATGCGTTTGCGTTTGCGTTTCGCTTGCGTTTAAACGGGAACGAATAACGTCTTCGCCACTGTACGTCTGGGATTTTATACTTGGTTGATATTAACATAGAAATTGATTAAACCCTTTTATTGTCATGCTATTTTCTGCTTACAAAATTTCGTTTACATATTTTCATCAATTAATTTAATAGGCGTATCTAAATGATGAAACTTATATCCGAGTGTCAAAATATAGATTCTGATCAGACACCGAGTAACTCGGCGTCTGATCAGGGTCTTAATTAAATGTATATGCAAATAGTGCAGTCGCGCATTGGTGGCGAACAAGGTTAATTATCAAATGAATGAGCTATATTTAGAGTTATTGACAGATGGGTCTTATTTAAGAGCTGTGCACAAATTTATTGTCAGCCAGTTGCTATTATTTGTGATTCATTTTAGTAGACTTTAATTGAGCCAATTGAAATTAGGTATCCTAGGCTAAAACTGTCATCTGCTTTGATTTCATATTATTATCAATTTCTTTAACATTATAGATAGTATTCTTATTAAAGTTTTGTTATTATCAATAGCATACAAGAACATCACTATGTTGTACATGCTTTACATGTACATGTACAGTACCGTGTTTACCAAACGACAAAATACATGTATTTACACCTATAAAACGCGTTTGCGCTAAACCAAATATTTCCATTTAAAACATTGTAGCCCGGCGTCTGATTATGCTCCAAACTGTTCTCAACTCATATTAACATGAATAATCAGAATTGTCGAAAAACTGTAATTTCTGCGTTTTATTGCAATGCGTTTGCGTTTCGTTCACGTTTAAACGGGAAAGAATAACGTCTTCTCCACTGTATTTACATGTAGCACTACATTGTCGCTTAACAAATTAATCGCTTTAAATTGAATCACAATTTAATTAAAGTACCGTGACCTTTTCCTATAACAGGCTTAATCCTTTCATGAAGAAATTTAACGTGAGGGTTTTACCACTTCACCGCCATATTTTCGTCTGATTCCAAATTGTTTTCTGCAATGTCGTTTCAAAGTTAGATCTAAGGCAGTATAACTGACGTAATTTCAAAACAAGTGGCAAACAGTTTTGATCCTGATCAGTCGCCGCGTTACGCGGCGTCTGATCAGGATCAAAACTGTTTGCAAATGCGCTTTATGACGTCATTGAGAGTGAAATGGTTAACCCAACGAGTCCTAACGTCAGGTATACTTGTTCCTAAAAAGCAGTGTAACTGCTAAGGGTACATTTGTCCTATGCAAAAAAGTGCAGACCAAAGTCAGTGGGTGGGGGTGCTCTGATCAGCGTCTGTCGTGTTGTCATTTTGAAATAAATTGTAAAACCAACCCTAAATAGTACAAGTAAAACATGAATTATGTACAATGACCACTAAACTAAGGGCTAATCCATTGCATGAAAGACAGGTGACAGTTTAAACTTTGAAGCAAGGTGACAGTAAAACAGTGGTTATAGAAAGGAATTTACTGTACTCCACAGATGGTTAGAGAAAGGCATCATAGAACATAATGTAAGATTGGGTTACTGACAGTGGGGGGAGTATTGTTTCACAGTATCTGTCATCTCTGACATTTTCTATAGTATGTGCATAAATTAAAATCTTTTTCCAATAAACGCATTTATGCTAAGCACATTAAGCAGTGATGTTCGTTGCAAACAGTTTTGAGACAGATCAGACACCTCGCCTGTTCAGGTTCAAAACTGTTTCTCACGTATATTTTAATAGACCGTTCACATTTCCAATGGTCTGCCATTTTCTCCATTTTATTGCGTTAGCGTTTCGTTTAAACATGAAAGTAAATTGTCTCCTCCTCTATGCTGATTTGTTTCAAAGCATCTATCATAAATGACAATATTCAAAGTACATGTAAACATTATCATATAGGATCATCATGTCAAACTGGGAACACATGTTCAAACGTACATTGTACATGTATACAGGCAGTTTCGATCGTGTCCAGATGCTGTGTTGGCACCTTTTGCTAAGGATGCAAGCTATTTTGAACTCGTTTTCTAGAGAAAAGAAATCGGTTTCAACGAGAAGAATTGCTTTTACTTACGCTTTTATAATGAGCTTACCTTATTTCGATTTTTGCCTGATGCATTTTCATCTTAACAATGTTTTAAATACCATTTCAAAGTATTGCTATTACCAACGCCGTCACATACAGTGGATAATCTGTTATTCTTTCCCGTTTAAACGCAAACGTACGCAAACGCAAAGCGCTAAAACGTAGAAAAGAACAACTTTTGGACAATTCTGATATTTCATGTTTATCATGGTGGCAAACAGTTTGGAGCCTGATCAGACGCCGGGTTACCCGGCGTCTGATCTGGCTCCAAACTGTTTGCACAGCAAATAATAGTTTTAGCGTAAACGCGTTTATTGGGAAAGAATAACAGATTCTCCACTGTAGTACAGCATGCATATGTGAAACAGTGGAAGGTTGTATCTAGGCAATGGTATAGGTTTGAGACTATGGATAAAAGTAGATTAAACTATAGAGTGTTTAACTACTGCCTTACAAAGCAAGGTAATAAATGCAGAAATTGGCAATATTACTATACTCAGCATTTATCCAATCTGAACTTATCAATTGTGACTTTTAACTGTAACTCACATTTGTCTAAGATTTACTGTCATTATATTGAAAAACAGTCTATGGTTAGTTATATTCAAGATTGGAGAAGATGTATAAATCAAGAAACTAGTAAGAGTGATAATGGAAGGAATAAATTAAGATCTTATAGGCTACTTAAGCAAAACTATGGCACAGAACTGTATATCCTTAACAATTTGCCTATTAAACATAGATCTGCTCTGGCAAAATTTAGATGTGGTGTAGCACCAATAAGACTAGAAACTGGCAGATATGAGAATCTAACAGTAGAACAAAGAATCTGTCCTATATGTAGTAATTCAGTTGAAACAGAAATTCATGTGCTATTGCACTGTCCTGCATACCAATCCATAAGAAATATTCTATTTGAAAAGGCGGTTAAAGTAAATGAAAACTTTATCAATTTAATCGATGAAGATAAATTCAGGTTTATCCTCTCCAATGATGAATTAGTGAATTTATCAGCCAAAACCTGCTTTTCTATTCTTAAAATTATGCCCCTATTCCACACCGACTACGAATCCCACGAATCCCAAGAATTGATAAATGCTGTGATTCGTGGGGATTCGTGGAATTCGGCAAATCTTTCTATCCAATTCGTGACACTCTACGAATCGGCTACGAACAGGTTAAGAATATTCGTGGGATTCGGCTCGAATCTTACGAATACTGTCAAGAATTCAGTACAAATTGCAAGAATCCACTACGAATACTGCACGACCGCTAAGAATCAGTTACGAATAAGCCGAATGCATCTACGAATATGCCGAATGCATCTACGAATCAGCTACGAATGAAGTTAAATTCTTGACGGTTCGTGGGATTCTTGAAGGTATGTAGTGTTCCCTCCCTACAACGGCCCTCCAAACAACGACTCCCTCCTTACAACAACACTTGTCGTTGTTTTCCAACCAAAAACAAATATGTCCAACCTTTCACGCCTGCTATATTGTTTGCTTAAAATTGTTGGCCGCTGTTTTTCTCAAAGTTACATAATAGACATTTGACAGAAAAAAAATGGCGTGTGACAAACAGCTTGAACCCAGATCAGACGCAGCGTTATTCGGCGTCGGATCTGGATTCAAATTGTTTGCAAATGTAAGCCAATTTCCCTCCCTTTAACGACTCCCTCCAACAACGCCAATCGTAGAGAGCGAGCGCTGTAGTTCCAGTTTCAACTCGGGCATCAGTCCAGAAATTGACTTTTAAGATAGAGCAGCAGTGGCACTGAATTTGGAACTTGCGCATCAACGCTATAGCTGCATGCATATAGCAAGAAGATATCCCGAAGAAGAAGGGGACGATCCACAAGATGCTGGATTAGACAGTGGCTGACTCCATCTAGAACGCCAGAACATTAGCTTAGTGTGGAAGATGAGAATACCTTTACCAACTTCAGTGTTCCCTCTCTACAAAGGCCCTCCCAACAACCCCTCCGTACAACGACCCTTGCGACAGTTCCCCAAACATGACAATTACGTTTAACATTTTTGCTGCTGCAATATCGCCTGCTTAAAATTATCGTCTACTGGTTTTCTCTAATTTACATATTGAACATTTTGATAGAAAAAAATGACGAGTGAACAACAGCTTGAATCCAGATCAGACGCCGTGTTACTCGGCGTCTGAACTTAATTGAATCTGTTTGCAAATGTAAACCAAATCTTAAGTTTCCCTCCCTATAACATCTCCCTCAGAACATATTGTGTGTGTCCCATGTGGTGTCGTTGTATAGAGAGGGAGCGCTGTATGTACATGTAAGAATGCCAGGATTATAGGTCAGTCATCCAAGCAGAGGAGGGACACTCACGTGAGACCAAATATATATACCGGAGTGAAGCTGGCATTGACTCCCAGACTCCTGGCTACAGGAGAAATGTATCAAACTAGTACCCACGAATCCCACGAATGAGTTAAGAATACCACGAACGCCAAAAAAGCCGTTTACGAATCCTACGAATCAGCTACGAATCCTACGAATGCACTACGAATTTGTTACGAATTAACTACCCATTGTTCCATTCGTGGAGGTCTTGGCCAAAACTTTGAACAGCTCAAAACTTTTGCCACGAATCCCCGACCGCTCACGAATTGCAAGAATCGACTACGAATTAGGTAAGAACTCCACGAATCTGTTAAGAATCAACTACGAATCCTAGCATTTTCAAATTCGTAGCGATTCGTAGGATTCGTAGTCGTGTGGAATAGGGGCATTAAATCTGATCATTTGTATAAATGAGCTATTTGAATATAAGGGGCAGAACCCCTGTGATTATGTATATATCCATGTACTTCCGATCCCTGAGTCCTTATTTCTCCACTGAACCCTATGGGTGACTACACACTGGGACTGTCTAAGATAGACAACTCTAGTGAGAGGTCACCAGTATCGTGGGGTTTGGGGGAGAGATGAGTTAATGGAATCTGAGGTATGCATCATTAACAGGGTGCTGATGGATGTATAGATCAAGAACATTTTCTTAACCAGTTAACAGTTTTTTGGTTTTAATTTTCTTTCTTTTTTTAATGTATGAATCTTTTATCAACAATGTATAAAATGATCATAATTTTTAGATAAGCTATCTTTTATAAACACAGTGAAACCCACTATAGCGGCGGCTAGATTAGATTAGGTTGACTACATGTATTCTATATCTCGGACAGACAGCTGCTTGAGGCAAAGTGAAAGTGGAGCAAAGAGCTCCTTTAGGAGCTTTCTGATTTGCTCTTTTGTTGCTTCCAAGGGGCTGTCACCTGAATTTTGTGCAATAATTTTGGTGGTCGTTTTGGCAGGGTTTTACTGTACATTTCTAAAACTCTTTTGCTAATCCACTTTATGGTATTCATGATCTGACACAATGTAGATCTAATGTCATATATCTCCAATTCAGGAGAATTATCATTTATGAAACAGCTAATGACAACCTTTAACTTTTAATTAGCAAAGGAGTTTTAGTTTTAGTTTTAATGTATATAATGGAAGAGATTCGATTTAACCCTCTACGTCATGTGCAGTTCCTATTTCCATTTTTGCAAACAATGTCTACCTTGATCAGACAACTTATGCCAGAGTGGTTTGATGAAGGTCTGCATTGTTTGCGATAAAATCTCTAATTATTACTTTGACTTTTTGTGTCCCTGTCTGTGGTCAAAGATAAAACATTGGGATCACTTTACCTTTACGTCTACCAGTATGTCATACTTTTACCCTCATCTATAACCCCTGTTTCCACAAAAGGTTTTAGGATGAAATTACATTTATGAAGAAAAGTGTCTTGCTCTGTTCTTATATAAGAGTTATTCCCCTTCCACATTTCCTCCTTACCTATACTTTAATGTAAACTTGAAAACTTGAAATGAAATTTCATATGTTTAAGGGATATAAAAAGTGGTAGTTGCTAAAACAGAATTTATAACCCTGGTACCAATACAGTAAGAGTTACTCCCCTTTTCTATGTGATGGTCCTGATTACTCAGGAAAGAGTGAAACTTTAAAGCTTTGAAGGTGAAATTTCACTTATTAATATAGAGAGATTGATGACAGTATAAGATGACAATATTCATGTATTGATACATTACTTCTGCATCATTGGTATGAATATTTAATATTTAACCCCCCCCCTCTTTTTTTTTTTTTTTTTATGCCTACTGGCAGGTGATACATGAGTGGGGTACAGATAATCGCAAGCGAATTGCCATCGAATTGTCATCAAATCGCCATCGAATCGGGCGCTTCAAAAAGCAAACTATGTGCTTGAGTCGTTTCACGCGATTTTTCCGAAGCGGTTGTGACAAAAATGGAATTGAAAAACATCAACGAAGGCATATTTGCGAATATTGGGGAGATACACAATTCAACAAAACTGAACGCGTTAATTGCGTTGGAAGATATTCACAAGCGAATCGCCATCGAATTGCAAGCGAATTGCCATCGAATTGCAAGCGAATCGCAACAATTGTTAATTTAATGAGGTTCAGTACTGTAGGCTCATTGAAAATGATAATGGGTGAGGTGGTACTGAGGAGATTGCTCATGAAGTTGTGTGTTGGAAATATTCATGTGATAACCATAGTCTCCTATAACTCTATATAGAGTGGCAATGTACTCTTTTATCATATATGTTTGTATTATTTGTTTGATGTACATTGATGAGACAGAAATAAACAATAAACCGCTATTTAAGACGCGTGGTGGCATATATATGTAAAGATGACGCGAGTGCAGGCATTGCAACCATATATTTATCAAACAGGTTTTGATTACGTCCGTTAACTGTTTAGTGTTATTATTTTAAACATCTACAGCATACAGAAACCTCCGTTTTAAAATTCTATTCAGTTAAAGACAGATGGATATTTCATATTCAGTTTAAAGCTAACCCAACTCCATAGAAACTTATTTGTACGCCAAATTGAGAAAATAATTCCAATTTGCATGTATACAGTAATGGATATGTATCATATACACGAAATATGTTCCATATTCTAGCAGATGGTGGATTAAAACAGGCTGAAGGCACATTCTGCTTGACGCTTTAACCTGCTTTAAGTAAGCACATGTTTAAAAAACTAGAGACAGGCTATACATTAAAGGGTTAAGCTAAGGTGAAAGGACAGCAGGGCATTCTGATTTCCTCATTTACCGTGTCCTGCAAACACTCCGTCTACTACATGTACAATACCGATTGCTCTTATCTGTATTTGATTTTAAAAATAAATTTAACTTAAAAAGCAAACAATAGTGCGCGAAACATTTGTATTATGATTAGACGTCAAGTGCTGAGGTGTATGACCTTAATTTAAACTCTGGACAAATTCTGTTTTAACCCCTTTACTCTCAAAGACGCCTTAAAACACAATTGCCAACTGTTTTGGTCCTGATCAGACGCCGCGCAACGCGGCGTCTGATCAGTAACCAAAGTGTTTGAAACCCTTATCGATATTTTGTAAGTCATACAACCTTAAATCTAACTTTGAAACGTGTCGTGCAGACAATAATACTGAAGCAGACGACAATAAAGCGGTGAAGGAGTAAAAATCTCCCGAATAATTTGATAATGAAAAGGTTAAATCGCGCCTAGTACATATACATGCAGACGAAATGTCACCCATTTGCACAACTTCTCTTCAACTATTTACAAGAGGACAGATTAAAGCAATTTTATTGTATTGCAAATCGCATAATACTCGTATCAACTTCATATAATCTGGGCAATAGATTTAATCACTGGCTTAGCTCTTCTTGACACATATCTGTTCCATTAAGAATCGTTTTACACACACAAATATTGTTCTCCTAGATTAAGTCAGTATGAATCCTTGCGGACCATAAATAGTGCACAAAACGATGCCATAACATCGTTGAACCCATTACCCAATCGCCTGTTTCTAGTTTTGAAGACATGTGACCACTTAAAGTAGGTTGAACGTGAAGCCTTCGGACCCATTCTGCTTCACTTTCAGCCTGCTGTTAGCTACAATCTTATTGGATATAGAAAAATATTTGTTATGGCACATATTCATGACTTTATAAAGTTGAACTATTTTCGTCAGTGGAGGAATAAATTAAAGGCGTAAAAGCGTATTGGTAGGGTAATTGGTTTAATATATAGTCTGCAGCGTACTGCAACACCTACAATGGGAAATACTAGTATCTTTTCCATTTAAGACAAATTTAATTGAAACGCAATTAAAATAAATATAGAAAATGACACATTCTGTGAAAATGCACATAGTTTACCTTAATCAGATCGGCAAATAATTTGAAAACTGGCCAGACTCTGTTACCCGATGTTTGATATGGTTTCAAATATGGTTTGCAACGGCAATAATTGTTTTAAGCACACATGTGTTTTTTTAGGCTTTTTTGTCATCTCAACTATGAACTATTCTGAGACAAAAGTGCTAAAACAAAACAAGTACATGAATCACATATTTGAACGGTAATCTATCAAAGCCGCCGTCTGGGAAAATTCCTTCTTTCTTGTATCCTGTTTTAGACACATTACAGTGAAAAAGACGTTACCCCTCCCTTTTAGACAAACTGCAAGCGCATTGCTTAAATAAAGATACTGGCAGACTGTTTTAAAATTATTACGATTTATTTTATCTGTATGGCAAACAATTTGGGGCCTGATCAGACGCCGGTTCACCCGGCGTCTGATCTGGCCCCAATGTTTTTGCAATAGACATAAGGTTTTTAGCATAAACGCGTTTTTGGGGGATAGAATAACATCTTCTCTAATGTAAGAAATCTTATCCATTTGTCTGGTAAGCGAGTTATTATTTGTACGTGTAAACGGATTTTATCCTGATCAGACTCTTTAACTTTAGCGTCTGATCAGGATTCAATATGTTAACTAGTTACCTGTATATGTACATGTATGATAATTCAGTTTATAGAACACACATATTTTTATTTAAAAGCTTTCGCAGACCAGACTTTCCGAGCTGACGATGCTTTGATGGTATAAATGTTAAAAGCACTTTATATAGAATCTCTCAGGTCTCTTTACATTAGGAGCTAATTGAAGAAAGTCTGTTTCTGAAATCCCACCTAAACGGTTATACAGTGGAGAAAACGTTATTATTTCCCGTTTAAACGCAAACAAACGCCAACGCATTACACTAAAAAGTAGAAAATGACTACTTTTTTAACTTTCTAATCTGATTGGCAAACAGTTTGGAGCCTGATCAGACGCCGGGTTTCCCGGCGTCTGATCTGGCTCCAAACTGTTTGCAATAGAAATAATGGTTTTAGCGTAAACTCGTTTACTGGGAAAGAATAACGTTTTCTCCACTGTACAGTGCAAGATACATGTATGTTGTAGAGACGTGACACTATTTATTTAGATACAGTTGAGAAGACGTTACTATTTCCCGTTTTACCGCAAACGAAACGCAAGCACAATAAAATAAAATGTAGACAATTACTATTTTCTGAAATGTTTAAGGATTTATTTCAATCTAAATGGCTAACAGTTTGAAGCCTGATCACGTTTATAAACTGGGAAAGAATAACAAATTTTCCTCTGTACATGTAAAAGCGAATTTTATGAGAAATAAATTATTTACAAAGCTGATTCCGCCAAAGACGTCGAAGGCTGTGAATACAATGCGCTGTGTAAATAGCGCATCGTCAAACTGTGATTCGTTTACGCCTTCAATATCCATAGTTTAAATCATTCCATATCCAAAAACATTAGATATTTGAAGCTATTTTATGCCAAAAAAGAATAACGCGGAACTTGAAAATGTATAGCAAGAATACATGACGTCACGCTGATCAAAATCGACGTCAGAGTGAACGAAGTAGAAAGACGGGGAAAAGCTCAATATCACTACAATGCATACAATGAAGTAGGCCTATAGTAATGTAAAACACCACCCTTAATAGTAAAAATGGACTCAATTTCATTGGAAACTGAAATTTCAAGTTTTAGGAGAGACCGATTTGTCATTTACATGTATCTATATCTCACGAGTCAGTAAGTTAATAAATGTGTGTTAACCCTTTCCCTTATAGAAGCGCCTTTTAGCGAATATGATTTATTCCTCCGCTGAAGAAAAATAGTTCCAATTTAATCAGTCATTAATATATATTAAAGGAAATATTTGGCTATATTCTAGCACATGATAGCTTAAAGCAAGCTGAAAGTAAAGCAGAATGCGCCCTAATGCGCATTCTGCTTTACTTTCAACCTGCTTTAAAAAGTCACCTATCTTCAATACTAGAAATATACTACATGCATCAGGTAAAGGGTAAAGCTCATGTAGAGAAAAAACTTGATGAAGACATTATTTCTTCAAGTTTTAAAAGAAATTTCACGCTCAAAACAATTTGCGTTGACATACAGGGGAGAAGGCCTTACAGTGGAGAATCTGTTATTCTTTCCCAATAAACGCGTTTACGCTAAAACTATTATTCGCAGTGCAAACAGTTTGGAGCCAGATCAGACGCCGGGTAACCCGGCGTCTGATCAGGCTCCAAACTGTTTGCCACCAAGATAAAGATGAATTATCAGAATTGTCCAAAAGTTGCCATTTTCTACGTTTTAGTGTTTTGCGTTTGCGTACGTTTGCGTTTAAACGGGAAAGAATAACAGATTCTCCACTGTACAATGTATATTCTTTCCCAATAAACGCGTTAACGGATAAACCGTGCTGAAAACTGTTTGCCACCCAGATCATAATAAAAAAAAAGATTATATTAAATAAAAAATAATTTCTACATTTTAGTGTCTAGCTTTAGCGATTCGTTTACGTTTAAACGGGAAAGAAGAACGTGTTCTCCACTGTAAAGGGTAATAGGAACGGTAAATTTTACGTTTGACCTTTTTCGAGATATAAGGCTGATTAAAGCTGCTAGTCTATGCAGTAGATGTGTATTTTACTGATATTGATATTCATCTTTTACATCATCAATACGTGTACATTGTGGATGAAATTGTTCCATTCACTAGTCTTACATTGAATATGTTATTGCAGTGGAGAACACGTTATTATTCCTGTTTAAACACAATTCAAAGGCATTGCAATAATACGTAGTAAATCCGGCGTCTGACCTGGCTCCAAATGGCTTGCAATGGGAATAAAAATATAAGCGTTAAACGCGTTAGTGGGAAAAGATAGCTTCTTCTCCACGGTATCTCCTACATGTACAGTGGAGAAAACGTTATTCTTTCCCGTTTAAACGCAAACGTACGCAAACGCAAAGCACTAAAACGTAGAAAAGAACAACTTTTGGACAATTCTGATAATTCTTGTTTATCTTGGTGGCAAACAGTTTGGAGCCTGATCAGACGCCGGGTTACCCGGCGTCTGATCTGGCTCCAAACTGTTTGCACTGCAAATAATAGTTTTAGCGTAAACGCGTTTATTGGGAAAGAATAACAGATTCTCCACTGTAACATGCAAACGCAATGCAATGAAATATAGCAAATACATGTAACTTGTTCCTGAAAATTCTACCGATATAAACAGATTTAAAAACAGTTTGGATCCTGATCAGATGCCGTCTGATCCTGTTGTATACTGTTTGCAGTATACAAACCGTTTATAACATAAATGCGTTGATTTGAAAAGAATAACGTCCCTCTACTGTAACGACTTGACTGTACAGTAATTCAACAGGAAATCAGACAAACAGTAGCTTCAGTTAGGAGGCTGTTATTATTTCCTGTTTAAACGCAAACTAAACGCAAACACAATGCAATTAAATGCAGAAAATACCTTTTTTCCAAATTTAGCACAATTTATTTTAATCTGGGGGGCAAACATTTGGTACCTGATCAGACCGCGGGATTCCCGGTGTCTGATCTGGATCCAAACTGTTTGCATTGGAAATACCAGTTTAGTGTAACGCGGTTAGTGCGTCATATCCACTGTGAATCAACAAATAGATAATATGTTTGTCATTTTATTTTTCTCTGTCAATGATATCAAAAAGGCGACTTTAAAAACAGCATTGCAGAAAATAATTTCGATGCAGTCGATGTTTTAACAGTGAGAGAGTTCAAGCAGATGATAGAGTTTGTCGGTGGAATAGTCAGTAAAATGTACAGAAATACTTTGGATTTGAAAATGTAGACTTTTTTTCAATGGTGTGCAGGGCTGCCATTTCTCCGGATTTTTCCTAAATCTTCGGATTATTTTCTGATACATGGTAGCTTAAAGCAGTCTGAAAGTAAAGCAGAATGCGCCTTTAGGCGCATTCTGCTTTACTTTCAGTCTGCTTTAAGTAGTCACATGTCAACAAAACTAGAAACAGCCTTTGTGGTAAAGGTACGATTCGTAAAATCGCACTTGAAAAATGCAAATTGGAAATCTTAGGATTTTTTATGTCAACTTATGGCAGCCCTGGGTGTTGATAAGACGTTGTAACGCAATAGATGCGTTCACGCTAAATTTATTATTTCCATTGCAAACAGTTTTTCAGCCAGATCAGACTCCAAACTATTTGCCACTCATATTAAAATATATACATGTACATGTAGTTAGAACTGTCAACACGTTTCCATTTTTCTACTTTTTGTTGCAATGTGTTTGTTTTTTAGTGTGCTTCTAAAGGGAAAGAATAGCGTTGCCCCCACTGTAAACAGCTTAGAATTAATCAGACACAGTGTTACTATGTTTTCGACATGTCTCCAAATTGGTTGTAATTCTCATCAAATTCGCAAATAGACGTTTACATCATGTCTTTGAAAAAAACCAAAACGTTTTTCCATAATACTGTATTCCATATCAACAAACCCCATTTGCTTCATAGCCATAACCTACTCTTTTTTAAAACATATTTTAGTGTTTTGTGTATTGAAAGCATTTATATAGTGTACTACAAAATGCAAATGATTTGTATATCTGTTCAGAAACCGTGTAACTCAGCGTCTAATCTGGATCCATGCTGTTAGCACAACCAATTTAACCTAATCGGGCATCACAGGAGACCGATTAAAGAGATATGAGAGATTATTAAAATCAGATGTCTACAATGTACTATACAATAGAGAAGATGTTATTCTTTCCTAATAAACGTGTTTGCGCTTATATTATTATTATTTACATTGTAAACAGTTTGGAGCCAGATCAGACGCCGGGTAACCCGACGTCTAATCTAGCTCCAAAAAGTTTGCATCTCAGATTAATATGAGTCTTCGAAACTGTCAAAACGTAGTCATTCTCTACATTTAAGTGCATTGCGTTTGCGTTTTGTTTTGCGCTTAAACAGGAAAGAATAACATCTCAACTGTATTATTCAATAGCTAAAAATGTAAACTAACCTGTCCGTAGCACAAGTAAATCCGGTGTAAGTGAATCGCTTAGTTCCCCTGCAGAGAAGATCTAGTTAAAACCATCACCGATAGGAGTCCATGGGTAGGTCTTCTATTTAACGTCACTTTATAGTTTCTGAGTTTGGTATTTAACTACAGTAAAACCTCGCTATTACGACCACTAAATTATGTTAATTATTAGGGTGTTTACGATAGGTGACCGCTTAAAGCAAGGTGACAGTGAAACAGAAAGCTCCTATTGGAGCTTTCTGTTTCACTGTAACCTTGCTTTAAGCTGTCACCTGTCTATTATACACTCAATTAGCCTTCGTTTTAGTGGTCGTAATAGCGAGGTTTTACTGTATATCCGTTCACTAGTTTTTGACAGTGTTTACTTATGTTCTACTGTTTAAATGTAACTGTCCATTGCCTCAAAATGTTCAGCGAGAGTGCTTATCTAGTACACTGTAACAGAAGGGTATACGTTATGAATTGGCAATAAATAGTATGTGCTTTAACCCTTTCCCCCATAGAAGCGCCTTTTAGCGCACTCAGTTTATTCTTGCCCTGAAGAAAATAGTTCCAAATTATACATTCATAAATATGTATAATACAAAATATTTTCTATATTCTAGCAGACGATAGCTTAAAGCAGGCTGAAAGTAAAGCAGAATGCGCTTAAAGCGCATTCTGCTTTACTTTCAACCTGCTTTAAGTGGACACCTATATTCAATACTAGAGATATGCTATGTGGGAAAGGGTTAAACAGTTATGCCTACTGAAGACAGTTTGGAACCAGATCAGATGCCAAGAAACTCTGCGACTCATCAGGCTACAAACTATTTGCCACTTAGATTTCATTAACATTTGGTCAAATAGTGTAATTTTCTCCATTTTTGTTGCAGTTTGTTGGCGTTTAATTTCGTTTAAGCGGTAAGGAATTGAGTCTTCGCAAATATACTCTATATAACAGTGGAAAAGACGTCGTTCGTTTCGGACTACAAACTGTTTGCAATGGAAATAATAGTTTTACCGTTGACGCGTTTATTGGGAAAGAATAACGTTTTCTCCACTGTACTCATAGAATGCTATCTTTGAACAAAGATGACTTAAGTTACAACTTGATATAATACAATTACAACAAAACTATACTACATCTATTTCGCTATTTTCTTCATTTGACGATCGAATTTAGATCAAAAGAGATGAAGATAACATTTAGAATAAAATGTAAACCAGTTTAAAAGTTGTAGACATATTTTAAGACAAAAGTCTTGCAATAAAACTGTTAATATCCGTTTAACAATTCGTAAATATCATCGGCCTTACATGGTTATCTTAAATTCCCATCACGAGCATCGTTTCGTATGTCGAACTGGCTCTTAACTATACCATATCAAAGCGCCTAGCGACGGAGAAAAACCTTCTTGAGTCACATGACTCTGTCTTCAGCAGCTTGGCTAAATAGGATCGTAAATGGGCAACCAATCGCTAGTATCGGCCCTAGTTCTGGCTGTAAAATCCAATGGAATATAGCGTCTTGGTGACGCAGATTATTTCACTGACAACGTGCAATGATAAAACTGCCACTTGGTAATACAGTGTTCCCTCTCTACAACGGCCCCGATTAACGACTCCCTCCTTACAACGACCTTTGCAGCAGTTCCCCCCAAAATACAATTATATGTCTAACACTTTCACTTCTGCAATATCGATTGCTTAAAACTACATGTGATCTGCTTTTTTTTCTCAAAGTGACATAATGGACATTTTGAAAGAAAAAAATAATGATGAGTGACAAACAGCTTGAATCCAGATCAGACGCCGCGTTACGCAGCGTCTGATCTGGATTCAAGCTGTTTGATTGTCAAACTAATTTCCCTCCCTATAACGACTCACTCCGAACAACGCACATACTTTTCGCCTCCCATTGGGTGTAGTTGTAGAGAGGAAGCGCTGTAATTTGCAGTTATGAAGGACCCAAATATAGATTTATATTACTTGTAAATCTTTAAAGGAAACAGTTGATAATTACTCGAATCGTTTTGCTAGACAACCATTGTATTAAATGCATAGGGACAGGAAATTATAGATGCAAAATTGTCTCTGCTCTAATTGATATCAGTTTTCCGATACATCAATTAAACCCTCTTCTACCTGAGTTTAAAAGCGCTAATATTTGTAAACATTTAAGTTATCCTGACCAGACGCCGAGTTTCTCGTCGTCTGATCAAAATCCGAACTATTTGACGATAAATTCTAAGTTTCTTCTTTTAGTGATCTGTGAATCTAAATTTGAGAAAATAGAAGCATACTTTATATTAAAGCAGACGAAATATTAGCAGTGAAGCAGATACGCGTAAGTCCGATGATGTTTGAGCTCTGAACGTAGACTATTGATCGTTACAGTGGAGAAGACGCTTTCCGACCCAATAAACGCGCTTTTACTAAAGTGGAGAAAACGTTATTCTTTCACGTTTAAACTCAAACAAAACGAAAACGCATTGCATTGAAATGGAGAAAATGACAACTTTTTGACAATCCTTGTGTCCGTCTTACGAAACGTCGAACAACAAAACGATCATAAGTCAAAACTTTGAAATGCATCTAATTTCTGATTTTTTTTTTTATCCTGTCTTGTGTCATCTCTTTGGAATCGTCTGTTCAAGACGATACCAAAGAGATGTCACAAGATGGGATTAGATTGAAGTGCATGTACATGTACAAATAATAACTGAGAATTTTAGAATATGACTTACGACCGGTTTTGTCGTACGACGTTTCATAAGGCAGGCCCCTGATTTTAGTGGCAAACAGTATGGAGCCTGATCAGACGTGGCGTTACTCGGTGTCTGATCTGGCTTCAAACTGTTTGCAATGGAAATAATGGTTTTAACGTAAACGCGTTTATTGGGAAAGAATAAAGTTTCAGCCTCGTACATTTTTTTTGTGTACCTGCATGAACTTTCTGACCCTCGGGGGAGAAATTCCTACCCTACATCAGCACTCATGGTGTATTCTTATATTCTCCACTGTTAAACTATTACAGTGGAGAATCTGTTATTCTTTCCCGTTTAAACGCAAACGTACGCAAACGCAAAGCACTAAAACGTAGAAAAGAACAACTTTTGGACAATTCTGATATTTCATGTTTATCTTGGTGGCAAACAGTTTGGAGCCTGATCAGACGCCGGGTTACCCGGCGTCTGATCTGGCTCCAAACTGTTTGTACTGCAAATAATAGTTTTAGCGTAAACGCGTTCATTGGGAAAGAATAACAGATTCTCCACTGTATGTCCATTAAAGACAGTTTGGAACCAGAGCAGACGCCGTTTGCGTCTAGTTTCGTTTGACCTTCTGACCACATTATGCGACTTAAGTCGACTTTGCAAACAGTTTGGATCCATATCCAGATCAGACGCAGATTAACGCAGGATCCAGACTGTTTAACACTCCTATTTTTATTTCGTCGGTCATACATGTACCGCCTTAAATGTACATGTAACTTTGAAACGACATTGCAAACAACAATATTGAAGCAGACGACAAAATGACAGTGAAGGGGTATAAAAATCACGATTACAGTAACACCTCTTTATTGCAATCACTAAATTATGTTAATTAGTAGGTGTTTAAGACAGGTGACTGCTTAAAGCAAGGTGACAGTTACATATAAACAGAAAACTCCCCCCAGAAGCTGTTACCTGTCTTTTATACAACCAATTGACCGTCTTTGTAATGGTTGTGATAGAAAGGTTTTACTGTAATTGGTGATGAAAATGTTAACCCATTACCCAATAAATATGCCTCTTTACGCTTTTCATATTTCCTCCATTGAAGAAATATTTCCCTTTTATACAGTCAGGAATACGTATCGTAAGAAATATTTTCTATATCCTAGTAGATAATAACTTGAAGCAGGCTGAAAGTAAAGCAGAATGTTTTACATTCAACTTGCTTTAAGCGGTCAACTATTTTCAATACTAGAAACAGGCTATGGGGTAATAGGTTAAACGAGGCAAAATAACATACATTATATTCTTCACTATAGATATGTGTTACTATAAATATCGCAAATACCAGTGTACCACTAAAATCCTTGCATGAAGCGGCGAGAGAATGTTTTTTAAACCATAGTCCGCATTAAACTGTAAACTTTCCACTTCTGCTGCGCGATTACAAATGCCATCACGGTCTTGTCCAATCGAAATTACGTTTAAAACTAATCCTACTGCAAAGTCGTCTGCTTTGAAATTGTCGTCTGCAAAATTTGTTAAATTTAGATTGATTCATGTTTGACTTAAAGAAACCTAAAGACGAGTATCAAACAGATTGAGTCCCGATCAGACGCTGCGTCACGCGGCCGCTGATCTTGATCCAAACTGTTTGCAAAAACCAGTGAAGTCGCGATCAGCAGGATTAGGGTTACATATAATACACTAAATGGGCGACATATTATTAACAACTTAGAAAACAGGGTAGATTGTGGCGAGGTTCCGGTTAAATTTGAATATTGTTTTAACTGGTTGACAATCAGATATGTTATTTCTTTTGCGTTATTGTTATTGTTCCGAAAACAAACCATACGTTTCTTCTTAAAGAAAGCTAACAACATGTACGTATTGCAATTTTCATAGCATATCAAAGAATGCATTAAGATATTTGAACTCCGAACAGCGGAGAAAATGATATTCTTTTCCGTTTCAACGAATCAAAACGCAAGCATAATGCAATAAATGTAGATACAGTAAAACC
This sequence comes from Gari tellinella, assembly GCA_922989275.2. Taxonomy (NCBI): domain Eukaryota; kingdom Metazoa; phylum Mollusca; class Bivalvia; order Cardiida; family Psammobiidae; genus Gari; species Gari tellinella. The sequence continues at coordinate 39,727,338 of OV277869.1, read as the reverse complement.
TCTCTATTACGACCACTTAATTATGTTAATTATTAGGGTGTTTACGATAGGTGACCGCTTAAATCAAGGTGACAGTGACACAGAAAGCTCCTATAGGAGCTTTCTGTTTCACTGTCACCTTGCCTTAAGCTGTCACCTGTCTATTATACACTCAATTAGCTTTCGTTGTAGTGGTCGTAATAGCGAGGTTTTACTGTAATGGAAGCCTTTTGAAACAGATTGCGATTATTTTTTCATCCGGCTGGCAATCAGTATGGAGCCTGATCAGACGCCGGTTTAATGGGAAAATGATAGTCTTTTCCACTGTAACTTCCTCTATTTTGTAGGTTTAAAGAAATATAATAAGCCTTTAATTCTTGAATCAAGAATTTAGACTTTTTATTTATAGATTGACATCGATGTCAGAATCAAATAATTTAGAACCTGATGACAGATTTACCACCATGTTACTCAGCGTCTGATCTGGATCCAAACTGTCTTCATACGCAAATTTTAGTGGACGTGGCAGCGAAGGGGATAAGAAGTGATTTGTCCAGTTGTTGAATATTGTTTAAGATACAAACACCTTAGGTGACGACTTAAACCCGTCTTATTCTCGTATTTAATACTCGATTTAGCACAACTAACAACAATACGAATTATAGTCACTCAGTCATCCGAAATAAACCGATTATAAACAAGCTTTAGGTGAAAAATCAAAAGAGAAATTGACCTCTGCCCATATTTAACATTTCAATTGTAAACAGCGTAGATCCAGATGAGACGACGCGATACGCGACGTTTCATTTGCATTTGCAAGTATTATTGGACTCTATCAACTATAATTATATACCAGTAAAAATGCTTAATAATAAACACTCTGTGTACAGTGGAGAATCTGTAATTCTTCCCCGTTTAAACGCAAACGTACGCAAACGCAAAGCACTAAAACGTAGAAAAGAACAACTTTTGGACAATTCGGATAGTTCTTGTTTATCTTGGTGGCAAACAGTTTGGAGCCTGATCAGACGCCGGGTTACCCGGCGTCTGATCTGGCTCCAAACTGTTTGCACTGCAAATAATAGTTTTAGCGTAAACGCGTTTATTGGGAAAGAATTACAGATTCTCTACTGTAACTGCTGTAATTATCATAAAATTTGAACAAATTGCTTTTATTACACGGTACAGTAAAACCTCTCTATTACGACCACTAATAGGAAGGCTAACTGATTGTATAAAAGTCATGTGTCAGCTTAAAGCAAGGTGAAAGTAAAACAGAAAGCTCCCAAAGGAGCTTTCTGTTTAACTGTCATCTTGCTTTAAGCAGTCACTTGTCGTAAACACCTAATAAATAACACGCATAAGTAGTGTGGTTGTAAAAGAGATGTTTTACTAGAATTTTACCAAAAGGTGGAAGCTAAACGGCAAACAGTGTAGACCCTGGTCAGACTGCTCCTTAGACTTGTATACAAAGGTTTTCTAAAATATGCTACATGTATATTATAGTTTATAGATTACAATTATTGATTCTACGTTTTACGGCCATTACCCCACAATTGACAATTCTGGAAATAAATAAATAGAACAAGTGTCAAACAGTTAATATCCTGATCTGTCATGGTATTATCTGTTTTCGCTCCACATACAGTTTCTTTCTCTCTTTAAGGACACTAAACACAATACATATTTTTAAAAAGTGTAAAATATGGTAGCTCTTTAGCTCACCTGAGCACGAATATCGCTAGATGCGCGCCATCTGTCGTACATGTATGTATGTCAGTTCACCCGCCGTGCCCAATTAGTTCGTTAACATTCTATAGCGATCTTAATGAAACTTTATTACATTATTTGTCTAGACATCTAGGTCAGATAGAATGGGGGTCATGGGTAAAATAATAGGTCACTGGTCAGCGGTCAAATCATAAAAAAAAACATTTGGTCAGATTTTAATCATAATTTGGACAAATCGTTGCTCATTGAAATCTAGGTCATGTTTAAATTTGGGTCATGTCGGGTCCAAACAAGGTCGATACTTGTAGTTCATGTTTTATATGGTGCGCTTTAAGGCCACATTGGTCCTCTTGTTAAAATTTGCTATAACGACCGGTTTTAATTCGTCTGCAAAATGCATAAAGTATACAAACAGTGGAGAAGACGTTATTGTTTCCCATATATATGCAAACAAAACGCAACCGCAATTAACTTAATGTAGAAAATACGACTTCGTAAAATTTCTAACGATATATTATAATCTGAGTTATGATCCCGCGTCTGACATGGCTCTAAACCGTTTGCATTGGAAATGATAATTGTATCGTATACGCGTTTATTTGGAAATAATAACGCCTTATCCGTTTTTTGATTGGCGATAATACAATCAAAATACACTGAGCACATCACAAATGAAGAAGTCTGCTGCAGGATAAGGGAAGCCATTGGACCATTTGAGGATTTGCTGATAACTGTGAAAAGCGGAAGCTGAGATGGTACGGTCACGTTACAAGATCTTCAGGACTCTCAAATACCATTCTACAAGGCACAGTAAGCGGAGACGACAGAGAAAACGTTGGGAAGACAACATTGCACATTGGACAGGCATGGGTCTGAAGGAAACGGTGCGGAAAGCTGAAAACAGACGGAATTGAAGGAGCTGGTTGCCAGGTCATCTGTAGTGCCCCTACGGTCCTCCAGACTACGGGATAGGTGAAGGTGAATACAATCATGTACGAACAGTTGTTTCCAATGAGAACGATACTTATGGCAAACGCCATGACAGAGACATGGAAACAGTACAAACTTTAGAATGATTACTATATTTTTTTTTAAATCTGTGTGTCAATTATCTCGGAGCTTTTTCTGAAACAGAGTACGTATGTCTCAAAGCTGGTCCCTCTTCGTTTGCAATTGACAAACAGTGCTCTCTCTCTACAGCGACCCTCCCAAATACGACTCCTTCATTACTACGACATTTACCGCAGTTATGTCTAAACTTTTACTGCTGCAATATCGTCTGCTTAAAAGTGTTGTCTGCTGTTAAAGTGTGTTTCTCTAGGTGGCGTAATAGACATATTGACAAAAAACCTTAATGACGAGTGACAAACAGCTTGAACCCAGATCAGACTCCGCTAAAGAGAGGGGGCGCTGTATATGTTTCATAATGGTATATGTGTGTGCATTGACACAGAATAATGCCTTACCACAGCAAAGGTTTTGCGGATTACAATATTGTAAATCAGGTTTTGAATTGCAATTAAACCGATGCTCTTTTTGCTTCGGATATAAACCTTCATTAAGCTGCGATTACATATAAATGTTTACATTCGAGGTGCAACGTCCTCACATAAGCAGTGGTTATGACAAAAAAGATCTAGTATGCAATGCATTGAACTGTGTCAATTGCAATTAAACCGATGTCATTTTCAAGTCGGATTACCTTTCCCTAAGCTGCGGTTACATACATGTAAGTAGTGGACTACTGTTTTGTTAAGCATGATAAATTATCTTGGTTTAATGATTTTGATATCAAGAAAGTTACAGATCTCATTAATAAGTCTAATATCATTTCATCAGTAGCTTCTAGTACCATGCCTGATCATTCCTTATTGTCATGGAATATATGTATAGACTGTGATATTTATAAAGAGTTTAGTAATTGGTCACATACTTCAAGTTATACCAAGTTTGATGTATCGGATGTTCCAAATGATTTTATGTGAGATCATGAAACTTGGTATAATGTTGATTTACCTATTTAGAAACTTGCATGTGGTTTCCGTACACAGTCAGATATAGATTCAATATACAGTGATTGGTGTAATATAGTTAAAGATAATTTGTCTTAAACATTACCAAGCAAAGAAATTCGTATTGGATCCAATAACAAGAAACGTCGCCCAGGTAAGCCATTGTGATCTGACAAGTTATGGAATGATGTATGTGTAGCAGAGAAAAGTTGGTTATCTTGTAATGTTAAATGTAATAGAGTTACGTTGAAATGTGTTTATGTTGGTAAGCGTAAAGTATTTCATCGTGAGGTACAGAGGGCTAAACGTTTCTATTGGTATTCTTTACAGAAGCAGTTACTTGATGAGTGTAAAGTTGACAAATCAAAATTTTGGAAGTCGATAGGTAAAATTGGTGTAAATTGATCCTCGAGTAATCTACTATCCCTATGGAAGTTGTTATGTCAGATGGTTTCTATATCACATGATATAGACACCGTTCTTTCAAGATGGAGAAACGATTTTAGCTCTCTGTTCCTCACGCCAAATTCGGTATCAATGATGTAATAGAAGTTAACTCAAATACGGAAGCTAGTTTTAATGAGCATATTTCTATACAAGAAGTACGTCAAGCCTTATTCTCTGTTAACAATGGTAAGGCATGCGCGTTTGACCAAATACCAGTTGAAGTTTTAAATAACGATTCTTCACTTGCTTTTCTACATGTTTTATTCAACATACGTTTTGATAAAGGTATTGTACTGACATTATGGGGTAAATGTATTATAATCTTCCACTTTGGATAAAAGAGATCCTTTGTCTTACAGGGGTATATCATTAGCCGCATCTATGTATAAGTTATACTGTCATGTTTGAAATAGTAGACTTAGCACTTGGTCTGAAGATAACGATACAATTTATGATGAGCAAAATGGCTTCAGAAAAGGCAGAAGTACTATCGATCATATTTCCTCATTAACAAGTATTATTGAAACAAGAAAGAAGCTGCGTAAATCTACATTTTGTGCTTTTATTGATTTTTTAAAAATATATGATACTACAATGTATTAATAGAAATATATTATGGAAGAGACTTTCTGACATAGGAATTTGTGGTAAAATGTTTGCAGCTATAAAATCATTATATAACTCTTTGACGGCTTGTGTACGTGTAAATTTCCTTAAGTAAATTGTGGATTACGTCAGGGCTGTATAATTTCACTGATACTTTTCAATCTTTTTATTAATAATTTGTCATTGTACTTGAAGACTTTTAATGTTGGTGTACCTATAGATGATGAGAAAATATGTATTATGTTATATGCGGATGACATTGTTCTTGTATCAGAATCTGAAGAAGATCTCCAATTATTATTGTCTGCATTAAACGACTGGTGTGGTTTGAATGATATGCATATTAATGCAGCTAAAAGCAATATTGTACACTTTAGAACTCCTTCAGTACCACGCACATCATTTAATTTCATATTAGGAGCTAACCAGTTGCTCACTGTAGATAGATACACTTATCTTGGAGTTATTCTTCATGAAAACCTTGATTACAATGTGATTGTTAAATCTGTTGCCCAGAGTGCCAGTCGAGGCTTGGGCCTTTTGATTGCTAAGTGTAAAACATTAGGCGGTTTCCCCCATGACGTATTTTCAAAGTTGTACGATTCGGTTGTATGGCCAGTTATTGATTAAAGTGCTTCTATATGGGGTTATAAAACATACTATTGTATAGAGGCCGTCCATAACAGAGCCCAGAGATTATTTTTAGGTGTAGGCAAATACACATCAAATGATGGCGTAGCTGGAGAAATTGACTGGAAGCCACCTTTAGTTCGACAGTGGAAATGTATTGCCCTGTACTGGTCACATTTATCATGTATGGACAGGTCAAGGGTTAATAAACGCGTTGCACTTTGGTCGTACGGAAGATAAAATCGTTCTTGTAAAAATTATTACTATAAAGTTCAGTCTTATTTTTATGAGAACCATTTGAATATATATTGTCGTTTAGACTATCCGATTTCTAGATCAGTTTCTCAAGTTGTTGAGACTAAAACCTTTGAAAATTTTATTAGTAGCTGGCTACATAGAATTAATAGTTATGTTGGAGTATCTGGCCGTGGCCGAAACAAGTTGAGATTGTATAATTGTTTTAAATCGAACTTTTCCACAGAGCAATACTGTAAAATGATACTCCCGCCTTTGCAGCGGTCAGCTGTTTGTAAATTTCGATTAGGTGTAGCTCCAATTCGAATTGAAACTTGTCTTCGTGAGGAAAGCAGAGTTTGCCCATTTTGTATTAATAGTACTGTAGAAAATGAAATACATGTAATTTTGAACTGTCATGTTTACAATGATTTAAGAGAAGAGTTGTATACAAAAGCAAGTACTTTTAATACAGATTTCTGAGACCTAGATGATTTTAATAAATATGTGTTTCTATTTTCCAACACTAACATGATAAGAGATTGTGCCAAAACCTGCTTTTACATTTTACAGAGACGACAATTATTAATATGTAAATAATCTTAGTTCAATTTGATTAGATAATAATCATTTCATTTTGATCTCTCAGTTTTATTAACAGATGTAAACTTTTGAACATCGGAATATTTTATCTTGCTTTGGTTGACTATTCTTAATTTTTCTTTACTCTCCTTTTTGCACGGCTTTAATATGTTAAAGCATTATTATAAATTGTAACATTCTGTTCATTTGTGTCATACTGTGATGTTATAAATATCTGTTTTATACATGACATGTTATGTCATTTATATGATCTCTTATGATTTCTTTAAGGAATGGCTTTGCGCTATTTTTAAGATTCTATTGTATATGTTCTTATATGTATTGAATGTGCATTGATGAGATGTAAATAAAGATTCTATCTATGTAAGAATAGTTAGGTACAGGTACACTATTTGTTAATGACGGGTATACTCATCGCTAGGATTGAAGGTGTAGATGTTGGACTGTACAAGCATACATACATGTACAGTACTGTGGGACATTGAAACCAGTTTAATATTAAAATCGACAATATTGCTACATGTACAATGCAAAGGTGTAATAAATTTCCAATAAATACGTTTCTGCTAAACACTGTTTGAAAAGCCGTTTAGAGCCTGATTGGACGACGGGTTACCTCAGAGGACAGTAAATACACATGACCCGTGCCATGCCATGACATAACCTGACTTATTGCATTGCAACATTGTACACAAGTCCCAGGCACCTTTTTGTCATCACAGGCTTGTCTACACTGCCAAACACCGTATATACACTGTACATGTACGTAATACAGCCACATAAAATGCTTAAGATTTCCACAGATTTGTTCAATTTCAACAAACTTTTCAGGAGTTGTACATGTAGCTAGAGTTCCATTCTATAGGTTCTGATGGGGCTTACACATGAAATTGTTCTATGGAGGTGCATTGGTAAAAAAGATAAATTATTACATTTTATTACTGTTTCACAGAAAACTGAAAAAGTTACAAATAGTGTTTTTGAGTTGATAAACATTTAAAAGATACACCAGTTCAAAAGGCACATTTAGAAACAGTAGCAGCCGACACCTTGAAGCAATCGAATAATTACAGTGGATAAAACGTTATTCTTTCCCAATAAACGCGTTTACGCTAAAACTGTTATTTGCAGTGCAAACAGTTTGGAGCAAGATCAGACGCCGGGTAACCCGGCGTCTGATCAGGCTCCAAACAGTTTGCCACCAAGATTAACATGAATTATCAGAATTGTCCAAAAGTTGCACTTTTCTACGTTTTAGTGCTTTGCGTTTGCGTACGTTTGCGTTTAAACGGGAAAGAATAACGTTTTCTCCATTGTACATAAAGGTTACATTTGGCTTGACATATGTATGACCTTTAGTCGCAAACTAACTTAACACCTCAACTGCTTATAAATCCCGTCTGAGGGTATTGCTTAGTCAACTCAACTCAACTCAAAATCTTTATTTCGGCTAATCTTTACAGATCATAGCCCTAAAGCTTAGTGTAAGCTATAACATGTAACCCCTTCAACACCGCAGTCGCATAAAATCTACTTTGCAAACAGTTTGGATCCTGATCAGACGCCGCGTAAGGCGGCGTCTGATCAGGATCCAAACTGTTCGACAACTGATATAAATATTTCTTAAGTCATACTACCTTAACCCTTTACCTGATAGCATTGTTTCTAGTATTGAAGATATGTGACTACTTAAAGCAGGTTGAAAGTAAAGCAGAATGCGCCCTAAGGCGCATTCTGCTTTACTTTCAGCCTGCTTTAAGATATTAACTGCTAGAATAGGAAAGTATTTAATATGACACATATTCATTACGGTATAATTTGGAACTATTTTCTTCAGCGGATGAATAAAATGAATGTGCTAAAAGTCGCTTCTATAAGGGAAAGGGTTAACTCGTTCACTGCCAATGTCGCCCAATTGGCCATTATGGCGTCTTTGTAAGCAGTTTGGATCCTGATCAGACACTGCCTTGCGCAACGTCTGATCAGGATCCAAACTGGTCGATACTCTTATTGATATCTCGTAAGTCATACATGTGGGACTTTAAATCCAACTTTGAAACTTCCTTGCAGACAGCAATACTAAAGCTGACGACAAAAAGCGGTGAAAAGGTAAACATCTCCCGAATAATTTGGCGCCGACAGGATTAATTCTGACTTTTAAATGATCTTGTAGAAGACGCTATTGAACCAGAGGAGAACGTAGCGGTGAGGGTGTAAAAAATCTCACGATTAATTTGACGCCGAATGGGGTTTACAAATTTTCTGTCGTGATATCTGCTTCTAAAGTTTCCACTTCTTTTCTCAAGTTAGATTTATGTGTTTTGACCGTATAAGTATCGTCAACAGTTTCAAGCAGTTTGGATCCTGTTCAGACGGCGCTTTACTGATCTCGATTACAAGTATTTGCAGCTCTTGGTCAGGTAGTAGTCAGTGCTTAAAGGGTTTAACCTTCCTAGACAAGAAACAGATTACCTTTCTCGATTATACCTGTAATATTTGGGTGTCAAATTGATTGGATCTTTGTCAGACGCTAAGTTACTCGACGTCTGACCTAGATTAAAATGTTGTGCAAATACATGTAAATGTATACAGTGGAGAATGTGTTATTCTTTCCCAATAAACGCGTTTACGCTAAAACTATTATTTATAATGAAAACAGTTTGGAGCCAGATCAGACGCCGGGTAACCCGGCGTCTGATCAGGCTCGAAACTGTTTGCCACCAAGATAAACATGAATTATCAGAATTGTTTAAAAATTGTTCTTTTCTACGTTTTAGTGCTTTGCGTTTGCGTGCGTTTGCATACGTTTGCGTTTAAACGGGAAAGAATAACAGATTCTCCACTGTATGTAAAGTAAACCCACTCTATTACGACAATAATATTGCTACAGTAAAACCTCTCTATTACGACCAAATGTAAAACAGAAAGCTCTTGAAGGAGCTTTCTGTTTTACGTTCATCTTGCATTAAGCAGTCACCTGTCTTAAGCATCTGATAATTAACACAATTTAGTGGTCGTAATAGAGAGGTTTACTGTATTTTTTTGTACTTACAAGGCAGGTGACTCATTAAAGCAATGTGAAAGTAAATTATGAAGCTCATCAAGGAGCTTCCTGTTTTACTGTCATCTTGATTTAAGCGTTCCCCTGTCTTTCATACAATCTATTAACCTTATTGAAGTGGTCATAACAGAGCGGTTTTTCTGTACATGTATCACCTGAAGGGGGTGGTGGTTTTGAAATTATTTAGTTTTACTACTACTGTTGAGAAAGCGTTGTTCTTTCCTGTTCAAACGCAAACGAAACGCAAACGCATTGCAATAAAATGGAGAAACATTTTGCCATTTTTGACTTTATTTTGGTCTGAGCTGCAAACAGTCTAGAGCCTGAGCAGACACCGGGTTCTCCGGCGTCTGATCTGCCTCCAAACTGTTTGCAATTGAAAGAAATTAAACAATAATGTATCCATGATAACAGATGGACCATACAGTAGCGAAAACATTATTTATTTTCTCCGATAAACGCGTTTACACTAACACTATAACATGTATTTCAAATGTTAAGAATTTGGAGCTTGATCAGACGCCGGGTAACCCGGCGTCTGATAAGGCTCCAAACTGTTTGCCACTCAGATTGAAATAAAAAGTGAGAACATTCAAAAGGTTATCCTTTTCTATATTTTGTCTTAATGCGTTTGCGTTTTGTTTGCGCTTAACCAATTTATACCCAGTTGATTCTTCCTTGTTTATATATTGGAATAGTCCATTTTTTATGAAAGGGATGCCTGGTCAAAATTTTCATTTTGTTTTATAAGGAAATTCCTATCAGCAAACAGTTTAGACTCTAATCAGACGCCGCATAATGCGGCGTCTGATCAGAGTCTACACTGTTTGCATGTGTCCCTTACATGTATATTGGACCGTGGGCACAAATGGGTTAAACGGGAAAGAATAACGTCGTATCCACTGTACATGTACATATAAACTTCAAAATGACAACATATATAACAACAATGAAATTACATGTAGTGACATTCAAGGTATGCCTAATTTCAAGTGACCGTAGAAAGTGTCAATACAATTATGTCCAAAAGGGATATGAACCAGAGAACTTGACCATCTACGATAAAACCTGCTGTTACAGTGGAGAAGACGTTATTTTCTCCCAATAAACACGCTAACGCTACAACTACTACATGTATTACAGAAATATGGCCGTTGTTATACAGTGCTACCTCTCTATAACAACATCCAATAAGGAACAATGATTATTTGTGTTGTTCGGATGGAGACGTTATAGGGCGGAAAAATATGATTTGCAAAAAGCTTGAATGAAGATTAGACGCCGCCTTGCGCCGCGTCTGATCTGCATTCAAGCTGCTTGTCACACTTCATTATATTTCTTCTATCCACTTTTCCACTAATATGTACCTTTGAGAGAAAAACACCAGACATTATTTTTTTAAGCAGACGATATTGCAGCAGTGAAAGCGTTAGACATAAATGAATTGTTTGGGGGAACAGCGAAAAACATTGTTGTAAGGAGGGAATTGTTGGTCGGAGGGGCGTTGTAGGGAGGGGGCACTGTATGTTTCAGGGATGAATATGTTAACACGCGAACAATATATTAATTTGATTTGGTCGTAATATACAGTGGAGAATCTGTTATTCTTTCCCAATAAACGAGTTTACGCTAAAACTATTATTTGCAGTGCAAACAGTTTGGAGCCAGATCAGACGCCGGGTAAACCGGCGTCTGATCAGGCTCCAAACTATTTGACACCAAGATAAACAAGAATGATCAGAATTGTCCAAAAGTTGTTCTTTTCTACGTTTTAGTGCTTTACGTTTGCGTACGTTTGCGTTTAAACGGGAAAGAATAACAGATTCTCCACTGTAAAAGGAGCACTGTATACACAATTTGGGACCAAAGCATAATCGAGGTTTACTGTTTGCAACCAAGTTTAACCCTTCACTTCCATGACGTTATCTGCTTTAAACAATTACATGTATTGTCGTCTGCTATATTTTTTCAAATTTAAATTTTAGGTATTTTTGAGTGACAAACTATTGAAATAAGTATCAGACAGGTTGGATGTTGATCATACGGCACGATACGGTCTATTTCATTCTTTTTTAATTGTATGTAGCGAAGTTTAATATAAAATCTTCATAAAAGGCGATGGAAAATATCTAAAAACCCATTTCGGTGATTTACCTTGTGTATGATCTTTTACTTTTAAATGATATGCGCACGTATTTGCTTTCATTTTATTCTAGCAGTGTCTTCTTGCGTTGTAAATACATCATTCAGTGTAAGTCCCTTAACCCTTTGCCTGCTGGTTGCGACTTTATTGATCTTTGCAAACAGTTTAGATCCAGATCAGACACCGCGTAACGCGGTGTCTGATCTGGATCTAAACTATTTGACACTCTTCTTTAGGTTTTTTTACTTAAATATGTATAAATTTAAATTTAACAAATTTTGCAGACGACAATTTCGAAGCAGATGACATCACCGCAGGATAAGGGTTAAGAATAAATCGTAAACCTTGTACATGTACAGTGGAGAAAACGTTATTCTTTCCCAATAAACGCGTTTACGATAAAACTGTTATTTGCAGTGCAAACAGTTTGGAGCAAGATCAGACGCCGGGTAACCCGGCGTCTGATCAGGTTCCAAACTGTTTGCCACCAAGATTAACATGAATTATCAGAATTGTCCAAAAGTTGCACTTTTCTACGTTTTAGTGCTTTGCGTTTGCGTACGTTTGCGTTTAAACGGGAAAGAATAACGTTTTCTCCACTGTACAAATAGTAAACTTACATAGTTGTACCATAAAGAAGACGTTATTCTTTCCCTATAACGCGTTTATGCTGAAACGTTTATTTCAATTGCAAACAATTTTTAGCAAGATCGAACGACGGGTTACCCCCGCGTATGATGTGGCTCCAAACAGTTTGTAGCCCAGATTACAGTGAATCGTAAGACTTTTCAAATCATTGACATGCTCTACATTTTGTTGCAACCGTTTGCGTTAAGTTTACGTAACAAAATAAAGCATTTTTCCAATGTATTACACTGTTAGGTAAAATATTTTTATAACGGCCACTGACAAAGTAAAAGCTTAAAGTAAGCCGACAGTACACCACAAAGCATCTAAAGGAACGTTCTACAGTCATCTTGCTTGAAACAGTCACCTGTCGTAAACCCCTAATAATAATCACAATTTAGTTCTCGTAGTATTCTCCACTGCACAGTTGGGAATATATAGTTTTCCCAATACTCAACACAAATTTAAAGCAGATCGTATGATAGTTGTGTAAGGGTTACAGTGGAGAATCTGTAATTCTCTCAATAAACGCGTTTACGCTAAAACTATTATTTACAATACAAACAGTTTGGAGCCAGATCAGACGCCGGGTAACCCGGCGTCTGATCAGGCTCCAAAATGTTTGCCACCAAGATAAACATGAATTATCAGAATTGTCTAAAAATTGTTCTTTTCTACGTTTTAGTGCTTTGCGTTTGCGTACGTTTGCGTTTAAACGGGAAGAATAACAGATTCTCCACTGTAGTAGAGATAATACAATTCGGCCACGAAAGGCGTTAACTAGTGAAAGTAAGTACAGTAGAGAATAAGTAATTCTTTCCCGTTTAAACGCAAACGCATTGCAATGAAACGTAGAAAATGACAATTTGTTGACAATTCTGAACATTTATTTTAATGTCAGTGGCAAACTGTTTGAAGCCTGATCAGACACCGGGTAACCCGGCGTCTGATCTGGCTCCAAACGGTTTGCACTGGCAAATAATAGTTTAAGCGTAAATGCGTTTATTGGGAAAGAATAACATTTTCTCCACTGTACAGAACTGAAATGAAACGAAACGATAATGCAATATACAGTGGAGAAAACGTTTTTTTCCCCAATAAACGCGTTTACGCTAAAACTATTATTTCTATTGCAAACAGTTTGGAGTCAGATCAGACGCCGGGTAACCCGGCGTCTGATCAGGCTCCAAACTGTTTGCCACCAAGATTAACATGAATTATCAGAATTGTCCAAAAGTTGCATTTTTCAACGTTTTAGTGTTTTGCTTTTGCGTAAGTTTGCGTTTAAACGGGAAAGAATAACAGATTCTCCACTGTACTAAAATGTAGACAATGACACTTGAGTTTAAAAGTCTGACGGTTTAGTTTTATCTGAGTGGTAAACAATGTTGAGCCTGATCATACACAGGGTTACCAATTTGTTTGCGGTGAAAACAAAGAGTTTAGTCCAAAACGCGTTTATTAGAAGGAGTTGATATTCACGACTGTCTACATGTAACTCATCAAGGATTTGAAAAAGGGGTGTTCTTTATCTAATTTTCGCACATAAAAACCATTCTTCTGAAACTTTTTAGGAGTGGTTCAATTCATTGGGGACCCAAAATTTGTTTTGAAAAGTCAGTTGTGTAAAACATAGTCAGATACTTTAAATGTTAAGTGATAAATGGGTATTTTAATATACTACACTTAGAACAGAACAAAGAAAGATGTTTTAGTTCGTATATGAATCTTTCTTTTTTATAAACTCGACGTGTAAACGAAACAAAGCGCAAACACATATTATAAAGTACAAAATGTTGAGCAAAACAAGTTGTGGAATATGTTAATTTATTAAATTCTTGATGGTAGACAATGCAACTCAACTCAACTCAGCTCAATGTTTTCCCGCTTTGATTCACATATTATATGAACAGCAAAATAAATCAAATAATAAGTTACAAAGAGTATCAAAAGATACTACATGTATTGCAGTGAGATTTTATAAAGATTTTAAATATAGGAAAAAAACTTATTCGTATAAGTATGGAGAAGAATCGCATTCATTTTCAGTAAATGTTTTTCCAATCCATGTTTGAATGTTTTATGACATTATGTTCAGTACAAAAGGACACAATGTTTGTTATACAGTGGAGAATCTGTTATTCTTTCTCACGCAAACGTACGCAAACGCAAAGCACTAAAACGTAGAAAAGAACAACTTTTGGACAATTCTGATATTTCATGTTTATCTTGGTGGCAAACAGTTTGGAGCAATTCTACTCATTTGAAGCCTGATAATAGACATTTTCTCGATGTCTGGTCTCTCTGTAATTTGTTTACAAATAACATCATACGTGGAGAATCTGTTATTCTTTCTAAATAAACGCGTTTACGCTAAAATTATTATTTGCAGTGCAAACAGTTTGGAGCCAGATCAGACGCCGGGTAACCCGGCGTCTGATCAGGCTCCAAACTGTTTGCCACCAAGATAAACATGAAATATCAGAATAGTCCAACAGTTATTCTTTTCTACGTTTTAGTGCTTTGCGTTTGCGTACGTTTGCGTTTAAACGGGAAAGAATAACAGATTCTCCACTGTATGAGACGTCGATAGCAAATCACGGTAGAGGGGGATGAGTTTCGGTTTACAGTGGATAAGACGTTATTCTTTCCTGTATAAACGCGAACGAAACGCATTGCCAAAAACCAACAAACTTTCAACAATTCTGATTATTCATGTTAATCTGTACGGCAAACAGTTTGGAGCCTGATCAGACACCGGGTAACCAGGCGTCTGATCTTGCTCCAAACTATTTTTATTAATAATTATAGTTTTAGCCTATAGATCTACGCGTTTTGGGGGAAAGAATAACGTCTTCTCCAGTGGACGGCACTGCGACACTGAATGTGTTTTATAGCGTAGATGAATGGTTGGACGAGGTGAATACATGTACATGTAACCGATGGATCAGCGCATGGGATCAAAACTACTGTTCAGCATTCCATTTACTTCTTGGCAGAGTTGATAATCCTCAACAAATAAACAAAACTATCCCTACGACAAATCAGTCCTAGAACGGTTGCAAAATAGGAAGGTCTCTAGGGCATTGTAAAGGAGATTCTGAAATTATAAGTTTCTCATTATTCTTTAAGCGATGAGTTTTTTTTGTTGTTTTTTTAAAAAACAACAACAACAACTTTATAACCCTTTACTTTATAGTATGTTTCTAGTATGGAAGACAGCTACTACTAAAGGCAGATTGAAAATAAAGCAACATGTGCCGTAAGGCGCTTTCTGCTTTACTTTCAGTCTGCTTTAAGTTACTATCTGCTATAAAAGGGAACATTATTTTTAGTTATGATACATATTCATGCGACATCTGATTAGGATCCAAACTTTTTGACACCCATACAAATGAGTTTTAAGTCAAACCGCCTACATTTTAAACTTTAGAAATAAAGCAGACGACATGTTTGCGAGCAGACGATATTATGTAGCTGGGAATGTATTAGACGGCTGTGACGTCATAACGTAATGTGTGTAATCTACAAATGGCTTTATTTTGGTTCCTAATCTCACATTACTTAACCCTTTCACTCTCAATGACGTCATAAAGCCCATTTGCAAACAATTCTGATATTGATCAGACGCTGCGTAACAGATCAAAACTGTTTGCAACTCGTTTTGAAATTACGTCAGTAATACTGCCTTAAACTTAACTTTGAAACGATATTGCATACACCAATATTGTTCAAAGTATTAGACAATATGACGGTGAAGAGGTAAAAACCTCACGAAAAATTTGATCATGAAAGGGTTAACACTTATACAGTGGAGAATGTGTTATTCTTTCCCAATAAACGCGTTTACTCTAAACTATTATTCGCAGTGCAAACAGTCTGGAGCCAGATCAGACGCCCGGTAACCCGGAGTCTGATCGGGCTCCAAACTGTTTGCCACCAAGATAAACATGAAATATCAGAATTGTCCAAAAGTTGTTATTTTCTACGTGTTAGTGCTTTGCGTTTGCGTACGTTTGCGTTTAAACGGGAAAGAATAACAGATTCTCTACTGTAGTACATATGTCTACAGTTTTTAAATCGGATCCCAACTAAAAGGTCTTTATGCATGTACATGTAACGTGTACCGGGCCGACGGTAAAGCCTGCCGGTCACCCATCCTGGTACTAACCGCACAGGACGTTGCTTAACTTCGCAACCGAGACAAACCGCTTAGACAATCTGACTATAAAAGCCGGCTTCCACAGTCAGACTGTAGAAGTGTTTATATACCGTCCATTTCCGTCACATTTCTCCCCCTTTTCTCTTGACTTCGTCCCGACGTCACCCTGCTCACATGGCAGTCCTAAGGGCAGAGACAATGCGACATGGACCCGGGGATGATGGTGATGTCATCCCATATCCCACCGCTGCCACCAAATTTGTAACGTGTTTCGGGCCAACGGTAAAGCCTGCCGGTCACCCATCCAGGTACTAACCGCACAGGACGTTGCTTAACTTCGCCACCGAGACCAACGCTTAGACAATCTGGCTATAAAAGCCGGCTTCCACAGTCAGACTGTAGAAGTGTTTATATACCGTCCATTTCCGTCACATATAAATACATGTAGCAGACAAAACAATCTATTTCCATAAGCTCCTTTACTGCCATAACCCGACTGCACTGGTCATTTACAAACATTTTGGATCCTGATCAGACGTCGTGTAAAGCGATGTTTGACCAGGATTCAAAATATTTATTCTCATTTCAATATTTCTTCAATCAACATACAAATGTATCTTAAATTTAAGAAATAAAAACAGACGACAGTGGCTTAAAGCAAACAATTAATACGAACAATTACTCTGTATTGATACAATTGACATATCTCAACAAATAACACTCTGTCATGTCTGCAACATTACTAAAGGGATGTTCCCTGATTATATGAGTGATATTTTTACCCCTTTAAGTTCTGTTCATCCAAAGAGGACCAGATCAAGTGAAAATAATGGTTTCATACTAGCAACGTTTAAAGCGACTCGCAACCAGATGGTGCATTAAAAATAGTGATTTGTAAATATGTGTCAAACGCTTATATAAATGGTAAAGAATTAGTTTAAGATAAGAAATTCTGTTTAAAAAAATGTATTTCAATAAAAAAAAATATTGGTCTCTGGTGGGATTCGAACCCGGGGCCCGGCATTGGCGGACAGAAGGCAAAATAGGGGAAACCGCTTAGACCAATGGACCACGGTACTATCCGTTTATCTCGGATCGATTTAACGTATTTCAATGTGTAGCGATCGAAAGTGCATACAACTTCACAATTCGGCTCGGGTTTTATGTCTGAGCCCGTGTAGAGAAGCAACAACAACAACTGTACCGTCTACTAGTCGGGATAGAAAAACGATGGAAAATATCTAAAAATCTAAGATTCGGTGACGATTCTTGAGACTTTTTTTGGACTGATCATATTTGTTTAATGTCAGAAGCCAAATAATGCCACAAATTTGCTTTTATTTGATTATTTTACTTTATTTTGACAAGTACACCATCCGGTTGCGAGTCCCTTTAAAGGGTTTGGTCAAAGTCCTTTTCTTTCCTAGGTTGAAGCCTGTGGAACAAATTACATGTACAGTGGAGGATGTGTTATTCTTTCCCAATAAACGCGTTTACCCCAAAAACTATTATTTGCAGTGCAAACAGTTTGGAGCCAGATCAGACGCCAAACTGTTTGCCACCAAGATAAAGATGAATTATCAAAATTGTCCAAAAGTTGCCATTTTCTACGTTTTAGTGTTTTGCGTTTGCGTACGTTTGCGTTTAAACGGGAAAGAATAACAGATTCTCCACTGCATCACCTTCTATTAACAGGAATTTTATATTAATACACTTCCTTTCCATTTATTCTAGTACTCATTCACCTAATAACTAGTAAATTACATGTGTTAGCTTTTTATCTTGTTTTCTTACTCATATTTCTTAGTATTCATAATTTATTTTAGCTGTCATGCTTACATAACCTATGCCACTCTATGCCAGTACCATCATGTTTTAAGAACAACAATGGAAACAAGGGATTTTTCTATTTTGTTTTGTCCTTGGTGTATAGTGTGACTGACATGGTCCATTATTCATTCATGTACTAGACTAGGTTATCTATTTTACGATACAGTGTTCCCTCTCTACAACGGCCCTCCCAACAGCGATTCCCTCCTTACAACGACCATTGTCACAGTTCCCTAACAGGACAATTATGTCTAACGCTTTGACTGCTGTAATATCGTCTGCTTAAAGATGTTGTCTGCTGTTTTTCTCAAAATTACATATTCGACATTTTGACAGAAAAATACTTAATGACGAGTGACAAATAGCTTGAATCCAGATCAGACGCCGCGTAACGCGGCGTCTGATCTGGATTCAAGCTGTTTGAAAATGTAAACCAATTTTCCTTCTCTCTAACGACTCCCTCCGTACACGCACACAATCAGTGCCTCCCATTGGTTGTCGTTGTAGAGAGGGAGCGCTGTATTAGTAATATTGTCTTACCATGTAATGTTACATTTTATATTGAAAAAAAATACATCTTTCTATCAATAAACAATTTATAAGGGAAATAAAATTAATTGTCATTCTATACTTGAGGAAGAATTTTACGCATGGGATATAATATACATGAAAACATGCCATTTTATGTCTCCCCCTATATGGGGCGGGGGAGGCATATTGATGTTGTGATTTTTGTCTGTCTGATTCTCTGTCTGTCCGTCCTTCTGTTCAACATTTTGTGCAGCTAACTCCTCCTACACTACTGAAAGGATTTGCTACAATCTTTTACAGATGAACAACTTATATAGGAAGATGTGCATGTGGTTTGGGATTTGAGCTGCGACCTTTTTGACAAAGGATATGGCCCTTTGATTTTTTCCCTACATAGAATATATAGGACAATAATATTGTGCAGATTACTCCTCCTACACAACTGGATGGATATTCTCCAAACTTTCACAGATGAACAACATATATAGGAAAATATTCATTAATGTTGTAATTTGAGCTGCGAATATTTTGACAAAAGTTATGGCCCTTTGATTGTTTTAAAAAAAACTAAGTAGCATACAATGACGAATAATGAGGCACCTGTTACTGAAAGAAAGAGGATGGAACATCTTGTGCAGCTAACTCCTCCTATACTACTGAACAGATTTGCTCCAAACGTTTACAGATAAACAACTTATATAGGAAGATGTACATGTGGTTTGGAATTTGAGCTGCGACCTTTTTGGACAAAATTATGATCTTTGTATATTTCCATAGATATAGGAAAAAATATTGTGCAGCTTCTCATTAACTTTATACATGTAAGGGATATGCATTAAACTTTGACATATTATTTGCTAATATATGAAGGTGTTCATGTGGTTTGGGATAACGGCTGTGAGCCTGTGACCGTTTTGACAAAAGTTATAGCCCTTTGAATATTTTCCTACATAGAATATGCTCCAAACTTTCAGATTAATTACTTATATATATACATAATTTTATATAGTTGTGTTTATGAGGTTTCCAATTGGGGATGAAACCATTTTAACACTTTGAATGTGTGTAGTTTACTTATCATACACTATCAGAGGGATTTACTCCAAACTTTCACAGATTAGCAACTTGTTTGTGAAATTGTTCATGTTGTTCGAAATTTGAGCTGGACCATCAACGTTGGGGGATACGGGTATATGGAGGGGTCATATATATTTCTCAACAAAAAACTCTAGTATTATATCATTTTTCTCAATAAGTATTGTGGGGAATACGTTATTCTTGTCAATAAAGGGTATACTCTAAAAACGGTATGTAAAATGCAAACCAGTTGGAGTCAGATTAAACGCACATTTATCTGTCTGAAATGTAAATAGATGTACATGTATTCACAATCTGGCCATGTTTCAAACATGGCATAGTATCAAGCATATACATTGTGAAGGGTTTAAATAATTTTCTTTGCAGTTGAGGGAACTGACATTCTTCTCCGTCTGTGCTAAAATTAGTATGTGCATTAAAAACATATTGGAGCATGGTTACACCCCGGGTTATCTGGGGCCCGTCTTACGAACCTTCGTACGACAAATATTGTCGTAAGTCGGATTCTAAAATTCGCAATTATTATTTAGTTCTCGAACTAATCCTGTATTGTGACATCTCTTTGGAATCGTCATGAAAATATAATTCCAAAGAGATGTCACAAGACAGGGTTAGATCGAGATATAAGAAATAAGATGTATTTTAAAATTTTGACTAACGACCATTTTATTTTGTCACACGACGTTTCGTTAGACGACACCTGCCTAATAAGGTGTTTAACTGTTTGTCCCCAAACTTAACAATACAGTTGAAAATCTGTTATTCTTTCCCAATAAACGCGTTTACGCTAAAATTATTATTTGCAGTGCAAACAGTTTGGAGCCAGATCAGACGCCGGGTAACCCGGCGTCTGATCAGGCTCCAAACTGTTTGCCACCAAGATAAACAATAATTATCAGAATTGTCCAAAAGTTCTGCTTTTCTACGTTTTAGTGCTTTGCGTTTGCGTACGTTTGCGTTTAAACGGGAAAGAATAACAGATTCTCCACTGTAAAATCATATTTTTCTGGAAAATTTTGTTTCTTAATCTTATTGCAATACATTTGCGTTTAGTTTCATTTAACTCTATTCCTGTCAAGTTTTATTGTCTGCTTTAAACCTATTACGCCAACATATCGCATGCATTGGTAGTGTCGTCTGCAACATTTTTTTTAAATCAGCTTTAGGGCTGCTTTGTCGATAAGACTGTCAAACAGTTTAGATCCTGCTGAGACTGTTAGGCATGTCAAACAATGTAGAACGTCGTTTGAAATCGAAATTTTGACTATTGAATTTGACCTAAACTGATTTCAATCATGCATGTAGTATTAAACAGTAGAAGTAACTGGGTTAAATACGTCGTCTTGGATTATTGAGTTTGCCTCTCCCTGGGGTTTCGGAATAACTCTCAAATGATTGATTTAACAGTACATTGAAGCATCCTAGCTCCTACAGAGTCTGTCTATTTAATGGAACAAGAACCAGATGCTTAGGATTAAATATATAAATTAGATGTATAGGTACTAGGCACTTCTCCATAGTGTTAAACCATATTGCGATTAAGAACGAACGTCGCAGATGGGACCGAGCCAATGTCGATTTATATCGGTGATCGCCCATACATGTATTCGTTATTTGACGGCCGTGGCAAGCCATGCGTTATCTTATTCATACAGTGGTAAATATATTATCCCAAAACTCTCAGAGAAAATAAGGCAAAGAAGACTGAAGTTTGCTGGACACTGCTACAGGCATCCAGAACTTCCAACTAGCCACCTTGTATTATGGCAGCCAAGACAGGGAACACGTAGTAGGGGTGGGCAAAGAAAGACCTACGTAGACGGTCTTTTGGAGGACACCAGCATGAGTAACACCGAGGAAGTTGCAAAATGTATGCTAGACAAAGACGTTTGGAGGTCCATGTCTACCCGAGGACGTCGGCGGAAGCAGACTGCGCGACATGAGTGAGTGAGTGAGTGATATTATGCATTATGCAATAAAATACAATTAATCAAATGACGGTTCAACACTTTCCCCAATAGGAGCGACTTTTAGCGCATTTTATTTTTTCCTCCGCTGAAGAAAATAGTTCCAATTTGTTCAGTCATGAACATATATGATAACAAATATTTTATCATTCCTAGCAGTCGGTAGCTTAAAGCAGGCTGAAAGTAAAGCAGAATGCGTCTTAAGGCGCATTCTGCTTTTCTTTGTACCTGCTTTAATTGGTAATATGTCTTTAGAACTAGAAACAGGATATTCATAATTGGGTAAAGGGTTATTAAAAGCGTTGACTTTTTCTCAAAATGGTACAGTGGAGAATATGTTATTCCTTCCCGTTTAAACGCAAACGTACGCAAACGCAAAGCACTAAAACGTAGAAAAGAACAACTTTCAGACAATTCTGATAATTCTTGTTTATCTTGGGGGCAAACAGTTTGGAGCCTGATCAGACACCGAGTTACCCGGCGTCTGATCTGGCTCCAAACTGTTTGCACTGCAAATAATAGATTTAGCGTAAACGCGTTTATTGGGAAAGAATAACAGATTCTCCACTGTAATATTGAATGGTTAAGGGTTCCGAGTCTGTTCCACGCGGAGTCTGGTCTGGCATTAAACCGTTGGTTTCCAGTGAAAATATATTGGCGCTTTACAGTAGAGAAAACGTTATTCTTTCCCGTTTAAACGCAAACGAAACGCAAACGAAACGCAAAAGCATTGCAATGAAATGAAGAAAATGACAACTGTTCGTTTAATCTGAATGTTGATTTTGACCTGGATGGGTTACCCGGCGCCTGATTAGGCTCCAAACTGTTTTCTCCTCTGTTTCAGAAATGTAGCCCGGCTTCTTCATGATCTGGCTCTAATTTATTTTCTATGGAAATAAGCTTTTTAGCATAACCGCGTAAATTGGGAACGAAACACGATTTCTTCAATGAAAGCAAGGACATTGAAAAAATTATCCTTGACTTCAAGGTCATAAATTATAGTGTAAAACAATATTATTGGAACATGTCTATTCTGTATAAATGTTTTCTTATCACATAAATTAATATTCCGTACTTGGACCGACGGGACTCGAACGAAAATTGCAAGCTTGCAAGCGATTTTGACTAAGATCAGTCGCAGAGTAAAACCCGATTACTGGTTCAGATAACAACTGTATTTCGTCAATTTGACACACACACACATGTACATGTACAGTACACTGTAATAACTAAATTTTATTTAACATGCAAACAGCACTTTCAAAGCAGACGATATGACCGAAGTGGAAGGGTTAAGTTGTTCCAATTCATTGTGTAAGGTGTAAAGAAGATTACTCCAAAGACTTAAGTAGGATTAGTGTTATAAGTAGTAAACAGCACATGCTACAAGCACCCTTATAAAGTTTTTTTTGATCGTATGACATGTGTTAAAAACGACATGATCTTTTCGGCTATACAGTCGAAATCCAATAGTTCGAACTCGCTTTAGTAGAACTTACCCACACTTCAAAGTTAAAATGTGGCTTAGCCGATGGAAATGATAGTTTTAGCGTAAACGCGTTTATTGGGACATACAGTAATAACATTTTCTCCACCGTATTCCTTTACAATTATACATGTACTACAGGTAGAAAGCAGGTCTATGATTACTTTGCAAACAGCAAATAAATGTACTTTGATTACACTGGGCGCCAAATACGTATTATCATCAAAATGTATTGCTATAACAACTTATACATACATGTACATGTACCGGTAAAGAATTGTATTCCAACTAAGCCAGTGTATATAGTGAGAAATGTTTTGCTACGAAATCAAAGCTGCCTACGTAGGAATACAAAATCAAATATATTTTAATATCCATATGAGTTGTCGTAAAAAAATGATAATAATACATGTATCTAGTTGGCCCGCAGGGTATTAGTGCATTCTTTAGAGAGTCCACTCATATGTGTGTGCATTGTTTGTTGTACTTGTATTTGTTGTACAGTGGAGATGTTTCCCAATAAACGCGTTAACGCTTAAAATATTAATTTCAACGCAAACAGTCTGGAACCAGATCGGACGCCGGCTAACCCGGCGTCTGACCAGGTTCCAAACTGTGTGCAACTCAGAAATAAAAAATGTCCTTTTTCTAAATTTTCATGCAATGCGTTTATGTTCGTTTGCGTTATAGCGGGAAAGAATAACATCTTCTGTAATATGTTCAACAAACAAGCCTAAAATTTAAATATAAAACTGGTCATTTTAATATTATTCAACCGGCTTTCACAGTTCCATCCATTTAACCTATTACCCCATAAAACGCCCTTTTACGCCTTTAATTTATTTCTCCACTGAGAAAAATAGTTCCAATTTATAAGGTTATGAATATGCATACTAATAATTATTTTCTATATTCTAGCATTCTGCTTTACTTTCAACCTGCTTTAATGCGTCACCTATTTTCAAAACTAGAATCAGGATATGGGGGAAATTGGTTAAACGAGACTGAACGCTAATCAATACAATTAAGAAAATAAAGTGCATGTTCATGTGAATATTTCTTTGTTACAGTGGAGAATGTGTTATTCTTTCCCAATAAACGCGTTTACGCTAAAACTATTATTTGCAGTGCAAACATTTTGGAGCCAGATCAGACGCCGGGTAACCCGGCGTCTGATCAGGCTCCAAACTGTTTGCCACCAACATAAACATGAATTATTAGAATTGTCCAAAAGTTGTACTTTTCTACGTTTTAGTGCTTTGCGTTTTCCCAATACTCAACACAAATTTAAAGCAGATCGTATGATAGTTGTGTAAGGGTTACAGTGGAGAATCTGTAATTCTCTCAATAAACGCGTTTACGCTAAAACTATTATTTACAATACAAACAGTTTGGAGCCAGATCAGACGCCGGGTAACCCGGCGTCTGATCAGGTTCCAAAATGTTTGCCACCAAGATAAACATGAATTATCAGAATTGTCAAAAAGTTGTTCTTTTCTACGTTTTAGTGCTTTGCGTTTGCGTACGTTTGCGTTTAAACGGGAAAGAATAACAGATTCTCCACTGTAGTAAAGACAATACAATTCGGCAAAGAAAGGGGATAACTAGTGAAAGTAAGTACAGTAGAGAATACGTTATTCTTTCCCGTTTAAACGCAAACGCATTGCAATGAAACGTAGAAAATGACAATTTGTTGACAATTCTGAACATTTATTTTCATCTCAGTGGCAAACTGTTTGAAGCCTGATCAGACGCCGGGTAACCCGGCGTCTGATCTGGCTCCAAACGGTTTGCACTGGCGTAAATGCGTTTATTGGGAAAGAATAACATTTTCTCCACTGTACAGAACTGAAATGAAACGAAACGATAATTGCAATATAATAAAATGTAGACAATGACACTTGAGTTTAAAAGTCTGACGGTTTAGTTTTATCTGAGTGGTAAACAATGTTGAGCCTGATCATACACAAGGTTACCAATTTGTTTGCGGTGAAAATAAAGCGTTTAGTCCAAAACGCGTTTATTAGAAGGAGTTGATATTCACAACTGTCTACATGTAACTCATCAAGGATTTGAAAAAGGGGTGTTCTTTATCTAATTTTCGCACATACAAACCATTATTCTGAAACTTTTTAGGAGTGGTTCAATTCATTGGGGACCCAAAATTTGTTTTGAAAAGTCAGTTGTGTAAAAAATAGTCAGATACTTTAAATGTTAAGTGATAAATGGGTATTTTAATATACTGAACAAAGAACGATGTTTTAGTTCGTATATGAATCTTTCTTTTTTATAAACTCGACGTACTGTTACATTGTACTTTTGAAAAGGTTATGAAATTGAATGAAACTAATACAATGTAAACGAACCAAAGCGCAAACACATATAAAGTACAAAATGTTGAGTAAAACAAGTTGTGGAATATGTTAATTTATTAAATTATTGATGGTAGACAATGCAACTCAACTCAACTCAGCTCAATGTTTTCCCGCTTTGATTCACATATTATATGAACAGCGAAAAAATCAAATTATAAGTTATAAAGAGTATCAAAAGATACTATTGCAGTGAGATTTTATAAAGATTTTAAATACAGGAAAACATCATATTCGTATAAGTATATGGAAAAGAATCGCATTCATTTTCAGTAAATGTTTTTCCAATCCATGTTTTAATGTTTTATGACATTTTGTTCAGTATAAAAGGACACAATGTTTGTTATACATGTACAAAAGGACACAATGGCTGTTATATTTCGAAATTAATACTGTTTAAACCATACATGTATATACAGTGGAGAATCTGTTATTCGTTCCCAATAAACGCGTTTACGCTAAAACTATTATTTGCAGTGCAAACAGTTTGGAGCCAGATCAGACGCCGGGTAACCCGGCGTCTGATCAGGCTCCAAACTGTTTGCCACCAAGAGAAATAATAAGGCGCTTTCTGCTTTACTTTCAGTCTGCTTTAAGCTACTATCTGCAATAAAAGGGAACATTTTTTAGTTATGATACATATTCATGCGACATCTAATTAGGATCCAAACTTTTTGACACCCATACAAATGAGTTTTAAGTCAAACCGCCTACATTTTAAACTTTAGAAATAAAGCAGACGCCATGTTTGCGAGCAGACGATATTATGTAGCAGGGAATGTATTAGACGGCTGTGACGTCATAACGACTTTGAATGTGATCTACAAATGGCTTTATTTTGGTTCCTAATCTCACATTACGTATCCCTTTCACTCTCAATGACGTCATAAAGCCCATTTGCAAACAATTCTGATATTGATCAGACGCCGCATAACAGATCAAAACTGTTTGCAACTTGTTTTGAAATTACGTCAGTAATACTGCCTTAAACTTAATAGACTTCGAGCTACTGAACACCCCCCTCCCCCCATGTGGGGACTTTTGAACACCATACTTTTCTGAAACCTCATGGTCTTCCGAGTACATTCGGGTTTTCTGCACTTTGTACGTTGGGGCTTTACCTTGTCAGAGCAAATTGAAATTACCTCCCCTTAATGAAAATTAAATTCTGATAGATAAGGTAACGATGACTTGTTTTAGTTGCAAAATAGCTGTTCTTCACTGATATCACCAATGTTTTTATGGAGACATACTATCTATCCCAAGAATCGATCGAAACGAGTGTTTTTCTTACTTTTTACTGAATTATCTCCCCTTGAATATATCAAATACCATAAAAACTAGTTAATTCATAGTTTTATTACATTTAAAGCTTCTTTGAAAACCTAGTTTTTCTTTAAATGATGATAAAATATTCAACTGGGTGTAGTGAGGATGATTTCTAGCACACATTTATTATATTTTCGCGGAAAACATTCTAAAATTATTTAAAAGTCTTAAATTATGAAATAACAAAAATACCGACAAAGACTTAAATACAGTTAATAACTGTAAGAAATAAGATTCTGAGAATTACGAAGCAATCGTGGAAATGGATAATACACGGATACGGTGCTAAAACACCTTTTCTAGAGGCGGCCCACGGACCCATACAGTGCTACAACCCTTTTGTAGAGGCGGTCCATCAACGGATACTGTTTAATTAGCGCTATAATAGTTATCTAGAGGCGGTCCACCAACGGATACAGTGCTGGAAACGGCATATACTGGCGGTCCACCAACGGATACAGTACTACAAACGTTATCTAGAGGAGGGAAACCCACGGATACAGTGCTAAATCCATTTTCTAGATTCGGGCCACCAACGGGAACAGTGCTACAAACCTTTTGTAGAGGCGGTCCACAAACAGATACAGTGCTATATAGGCTATATAGAGGCGGTCCACCAACGAATACAGTACTAGAAACATTATATAGATGCGGTCCATTGATGGATACACTGCTAGAAAAGGTATCAACAGACTGTTCACCAACGGATACACTGCTATAAACAGTATCTTGAGGTGGTCCATCAACGGATACAGTGCTAGAAACCCTTTCTAGAGGCGTTCCACTAACCTAATTATACAGGGCTAAAACGTTATCCAGAGGCGGGTCACCAATATATACAGTGCTTTAAACGTTATCTAGAGGCGGGCCACCAACAGGTTTAGTGCTAAACAGTTATCTAGAGGCGGTCAACCATCATATACAGTGCGTTAAACCTTATCTACAGGTGGTCCACCAACAGATACAGTGGGAAAAAGTTATCTAGAGGCGGTTAACCGTCATATACAATGCTTTTAACGTTATCTACAGGTGGTCCACCAACGAATACAGTGCTGGAAACGGTATATACAGGCAGTCCATCAACAGATAGAGCGCTAAAAAGTTATCTAGAAACGATTCACCAACAGATACAGTGCTTTAAACGTTATCTAGAGGTGGTCCATCAACGGATACAGTGCTAGAAAAGCAACAAAGAGGCGTTCCAGCAACGGATATTGTGCTAGAACCTTTACAAGAGACGGTTCATAAACCGACACAGTGCTTGAAACCTTTTGTAGAGGCGGTCCACAAACGGATTCAGTGCTAAAAGGTTATCTAGAGGCGGTTCACTAACGGATACAGTGCTAGAAACGTTATCAATAGGAGGTCCATCAGCGGATACAGTACATTGTACTTTAAACGTTATATAGAGGCATTCCACCAACGGATACAGTGCAACTAAAGTTATCTAGAGGTGTTCCACCAACGGATACAGTGCTAAAAAGGTTATCTAGAGGCAGTCCACCAAGGGATACAGTGCTAGAAACATTTTCTAGAGGCAGTCCACCAACGGATACATGGCTAGAAACATTATCTAGAGGAGGTCTACCAACTGATTTAGTGCTAGAAACGTTATCTAGAGGAGGTCCACCAGCGGATACAGTGCTAAAAATGTTATTTAGAGGCAGTCCACCAACGAATACAGTGCTAGAAACGTTTTCTAGAGGCAGTCCACCAACGGATACATGGCTAGAAACGTTATCTAGGAGGTGTACCAACCGATTCAGTGCTATAAATGTTATCTAGAGGCGGTCAAAAATGAATACAGTGTTAGAAACGTTATCTAGAGGAGGTCTACTTACGGATACAGTGCTAAAAAGGTTATCTAGAGGCAGTCCACCAACAAATACAGTGCTAGAAACGTTTTCTAGAGGCAGTCAACCAACGGATACATGGCTAGAAACGTTATCTAGGAGGTCTACCAACCGATTCAGTGCTAGAAACGTTATCTAGAGCCGGTCCAAAAATGAATACAGTGTTAGAAACGTTATCTAGAGGAGGTCTACTTACGGATACAGTGCTAAAAAGGGTTATCTAGAGGCAGTCCACTAACAAATACAGTGCTAGAAACGTTTTCTAGAGGCATTCCACCAACGGATACATTGCTAGAAACGTTATCTAGAAGAGGTCTACCAACCGATTTAGTGCTAGAAACGTTATCTAAAGGAGGTCCACCAGCGGATACAGTGCTAAAAAGGTTATCTAGAGGCAGTCCACCAGCGAATACAGTGCTAGGAACGTTTTCTAGAGGCAGTCCACCAACGGATACATGGCTAGAAACGTTATCTTGGAGGTCTACCAACTGATTCAGTGCTAGAAACGTTATCTAGAGGCGGTCCAAAAATGAATACAGTGTTAGAAACGTTATCTAGAGGAGGTCTTCTTACGGATACAGTGCTAAAAAAGGTTATCTAGAGGCTAAAATATTGTCCAGACGCGGTCCACCAATGGACACACTGCTTTTGTAGAGGAGGTCCACCAACGGATACAGTGCTACAAACGGTATCTAGAGGAGGTCCACCTACATATACAGTGCTAGAAACACTTTGTAGAGGCGGTCCACCAATGGATACAGTGCTTTAAATGTTATCTACAGGCGGATCATCAATGGAAACAGTATTTTAAACGGTTTTTAAAGTCGGTCAACTAACGGATACAGTGCTACAAACGTTATCTACAGGCGGTCCACAGGCGGATACAGTGCTAAAAACGTTATCTACAGGAGGTCCACCAACAGAGAAATGTTATCTACAGGAGGTCAACCAACGGATACAGTGCTAGAAACGTTATCTACAGGCGGTCCACAGGCGGATACAGTGCTAAAAACGTTATCTACAGGAGGTCCACCAACAGAGAAATGTTATCTACAGGAGGTCAACCAACGGATACAGTGCTACAAACGTTATCTACAGGCGGTCCACAGGCGGATACAGTGCTAAAAACGTTATCTACAGGAGGTAAACCAACAGAGAAATGTTATCTACAGGAGGTCAACCAACGGATACAGTGCTAGAAACGTTATCTAGAGGACGTCTTACTATGGGTACAGTGTCAGAAACCTTTTCTAGAGGCCGTCCATCAACGGATACAGTGCTAGAAATATATTTTAAAGGCGGTCCACCAACGGATACAGTGCTTAAAACGTTATCTACAGGCGGTTCATCAACGGAAACAGTGCTTTAAACGGAATCTTAATTCGGTCAACTAACGGAAACAGTGCTAGAAACGTTATTTTCAGGCGGTCCATAAACGGATACAGTGCTATGTACAACGTTATCTAAAGGCAGTCCACCAGCGGATATAGTGCTAAAACCTTTTGTAGAGGCGGTCCACCAATGGGTACAGTGCTGGAAATGGTATACATTGTATACTGGCGGTACACAAACAGATACAGTGCTAGGAACGTTATCTACAGGCGGTCCACAAACGGATACAGTGCTAGAAACCTTTTCTAGAGGACGTCCACCAATGGATATAGTGCTTGAAACCTTTTCTAGAGGTTGCCCACCAACGGATACAGTGCTAGAAACCTTTTCTAGAGGTTGCCCACCAACGGATATAGTGCTAGAAACATTATCTGTAGGAGGTCCTCTAACGGATATAGTGCTAGAAACATTATCTAGAGGACGTCCACCAATGGATATAGTGCTAGAAACCTTTTCTAGAGGCCATCCACCAACGGATACAGTGTTAAAACTTTATTTAAAGGCGGTCCATCAACGGATTCAGTGCTAGAAATGTTATCTACAGGCTGTCCACCAACGGATACAGTGCTAGAAAGGTTATCTAGAAGCGTCCCCCAACGGATATAGTGCTAAAAAGTTATATAAAGGCCGTCCACCAACTAATACAGTGCTAAAATGTTGTCTAAAGGCGGTCCATCAATGGATACATCAACACCTCTATACATGTATAACCTTTCTAACACTGTATCC
Source organism: Gari tellinella (assembly GCA_922989275.2). Taxonomy (NCBI): domain Eukaryota; kingdom Metazoa; phylum Mollusca; class Bivalvia; order Cardiida; family Psammobiidae; genus Gari; species Gari tellinella. Next base: position 39,696,516 of record OV277869.1, on the reverse strand, counting down.
GTTGGTGGACCTCCTCTAATTTTTGTTCTTCTTGTTTTGTTTGAAAGGGAGGCAATTATCTTACTCCCATCAATTTTTTTCTTTAAAGCAACCATCAAATGGAATGCTTTTCACTTGATAATGTTGTAAAATAACATGTAATTGGCAACAACAAAGGACCTATGTTAATATGCAACTAACAACATACATGTACATGTATATCATAAAACTGCTTTTAACCCTAAATTAAGGGCAGACAATTCAAACAAAAGAAGACTTTTAGTTGTAAACATTATCCTTTTCTATCAATTATGTGTAAAACCAGAATTGTCAGTTAAAATTTATAAATTGAAGTGTCTCTTTCTGCCCCAAAATAATGTACGACATAATAACAATATCACAGAAATTAAAAAAGGGAGGTAATATTTTTGTTCAATTACACATAAAGACTGTGCTGTATAACCCAAAGATTATATATTTAGTTTGTGGACATATAAGGCTTTCATGTAAAGAAGGTTTCGTGATTAGATCTTGTTTCTATGATATGTATTCAACATTTATAAAGGGGAAAATGACTCGTTTTGTATAAAAATTGCATTCATTACTTTTAAGGGGAGATAATTTGAATAAAATTTGAGTTATGTCCAATTGTTTTTGCATTTTTTGCTTTCAGTCAGTTATGTTGCATAAATGAATCATTTTGTGTTAGATATATAAGTTTAATAAAAAAAATTATATTAGTGCAACAACTACACATAAAAATACGTATTTCTTTATTTATGCAAGGGGAGGTAATCTTCAAAGTTAAATTTTTGACTAAAGCCCCAACGCTCAAAGTGCAGAAAATAGGACTTGAACCTACAGACCATGGGCTTTCAGAAAAGCATAGTGACCAAAAGTCCCCCTATGGGGGGAGGGTTCACATTATTGGCCAGCAGCCTATAACTTTGAAACGATATTGCATACACCAATATTGTTCAAAGTATTAGACAATATGACGGTGAAGAGGTAAAAACCTCACGAAAAATTTGATCATGAAAGGGTTAACGCTTACAGTGGAGAATGTGTTATTCTTTCCCAATAAACGCGTTTACGCTAAAACTATTATTTGCAGTGCAAACAGTTTGGAGCCAGATCAGACGCCGGGTAACCGGCGTCTGATCAGGCTCCAAACAGTTTGCCACCAAGATAAACATGAAATATCAGAATTGTCCAAAAGTTGTTCTTTTCTACGTTTTAGCACTTTGCGTTTGCGTACGTTTGCGTTTAAACGGGAAAGAATAACAGATTCTCCACTGTACTAGAATAAATGGAAAGGACCATATCCTTTGTCAAAAAGGTCGCAGCTCAAATCCCTGTCTGAAATGTAAATAGATGTACATGTATCCACAGTCTGGCCATGTTTCAAACATGGCATAGTATCAAGCATATACATTGTGAATGGTTTAAATAATTTTTTGCAGTTGAGGGAACTGATATTCTTCTCCCTCTGTGCTAAAATTAGTATGTACATTGAAAACATATTGGAGCATGGTTACACCCCGGGTTATCTGGGGCCCGTCTTACGAACCTTCGTACGACAAATATTGTCGTAAGTCGGATTCTAAAATTCGCAATTATTATTTATTTCTCGAACTAATCCTGTATTGTGACATCTCTTTGGAATCGTCATGAAAATATAATTCCAAGGAGATGTCACAAGACAGGGTTAGATCGAGAAATAAGAAATAAGATTAATTTTAAAATTTTGACTAACGACCATTTTATTTTGTCACACGACGTTTCGTTAGACGACACCTGCCTAATAAGGTGTTTAACTGTTTGTCCCCCAAATTTAACAATACAGTGGAGAATCTGTTATTCTTTCCCAATTAACGCGTTTACGCTAAAATTATTATTTGCAGTGCAAACAGTTTGGAGCCAGATCAGACGCCGGGTAACCCGGCGTCTGATCAGGCTCCAAACTGTTTGCCACCAAGATAAACAATAATTATCAGAATTGTCCAAAAGTTCTACTTTTCTACGTTTTAGTGCTTTGCGTTTGCGTGCGTTTGCGTACGTTTGCGTTTAAACGGGAAAGAATAACAGATTCTCCACTGTACCATCATATTTTTCTGGAAAATTTTGTTTCTTAATCTTATTGCAATACATTTGTGTTTAGTTTCATTTAACTCTATCCCTGTCAAGTTTTATTGTCTGCTTTAACCCTATTACGCCAACATATCGCATGCATTGGTAGTGTCGTCTGCAACATTTTTCTTTAAAATCAGCTTTAGGGCTGCTTTGTCGATAAGACTGTCAAAGAGTTTAGATCCTGCTGAGACTGTTAGGCATGTCAAACAATGTAGAACGTCGTTTGAAATCGAAATTGTGACTATTGAATTTGACCTAAACTGATTTCAATCATGCCTGTAGTATTAAACAGTAGAAGTAACTGGGTTAAATACGTCGTCTTTGATTATTGAGTTTGCCTCTCCCTGGGGTTTCGGAATAACTCTCAAATGATTGATTTAACAGTACATTGAAGCATCCTAGCTCCTACAGAGGCTGTCTATTTAATGGAACAAGAACCAGATGCTTAGGATTAAATATATAAATTAGATGTATAGGTACTAGGCACTTCTCCATAGTGTTAAACCATATTGCGATTAAGAACGAACGTCGCAGATGGGACCGAGCCAATGTCGATTTATATCGGTGATCGCCCATATTCGTCATTTGACGGCCGTGGCAAGCCATGCGTTATCTAATTCATACAGTGGTAAATATATTATCCCAAAACTCTCAGAGAAAATAAGGCAAAGAAGACTGAAGTTTGCTGGACACTGCTACAGGCATCCAGAACTTCCAACTAGCCACCTTGTATTATGGCAGCCAAGACAGGGAACACGTAGTAGGGGTGGGCAAAGAAAGACCTACGTAGACGGTCTTTTGGAGGACACCAGCATGAGTAACACCGAGGAAGTTTCAAAATGTATGCTAGACAAAGACGTTTGGAGGTCCATGTCTACCCGAGGACGTCGGCGAAAGCAGACTGCGCGACATGAGTGAGAGAGTGAGTGATATTATGCATTATGCAATAAAATACAATTAATCAAATGACGGTTCAACACTTTCCCCAATAGGAGCGACTTTTAGCGCATTTTATTTTTTCCTCCGCTGAAGAAAATAGTTCCAATTTGTTCAGTCATGAACATATATGATAACAAATATTTTATCATTCCTAGCAGTCGGTAGCTTAAAGCAGGCTGAAAGTAAAGCAGAATGCGTCTTAAGGCGCATTCTGCTTTTCTTTGTACCTGCTTTAATTGGTAATATGTCTTTAGAACTATAAACAGGATATTCATAATTGGGTAAAGGGTTATTAAAAGCGTTGACTTTTTCTCAAAATAATACAGTGGAGAATCTGTTATTCCTTCCCGTTTAAACGCAAACGTACGCAAACGCAAAGCACTAAAACGTAGAAAAGAACAACTTTCGGACAATTCTGATAATTCTTGTTTATCTTGGGGGCAAACAGTTACCCGGCGTCTGATCTGGCTCCAAACTGTTTGCACTGCAAATAATAGATTTAGCGTAAACGCGTTTATTGGGAAAGAATAACAGATTCTCCACTGTAATGTTGAATGGTAAAGGGTTCCGAATCTGTTCCACGCGGAGTCTGGTCTGGCATTAAACCGTTGGTTTCCAGTGAAAATATATTGGCGCTTTACAGTAGAGAAAACGTTATTCTTTCCCGTTTAAACGCAAACGAAACGCAAAAGCATTGCAATGAAATGAAGAAAATGACAACTGTTCGTTTAATCTGAATGTTGATTTTGACCTGGGTGGGTTACCCGGCGCCTGATTAGGCTCCAAACTGTTTGCATTGGAGTTTTAGCGTAACGCGTTTATTGGGAAATAATAACGTTTTCTCCTGTTTCAGAAATGTAGCCCGGCTTCTTCATGATCTGGCTCTAATTTATTTTCTATGGAAATAAGCTTTTTAGCATAACCGCGTAAATTGGGAACGAAACACGATTTCTTCAATGAAAGCAAGGACATTGAAAAAATTATCCTTGACTTCAAGGTCATAAATTATAGTGTAAAACAATATTATTGGAACATGTCTATTCTGTATAAATGTTTACTTATCACATAAATTAATATTCCGTACTTGGACTGACGGGACTCGAACGAAAAGTGCAAGCTTGCAAGCGATTTTGACTAAGATCAGTCGCAGAGTAAAACCCGATTACTGGTTCAGATAACAACTGTATTTCGTCAATTTGACACACACACACACATGTACATGTACAGTACATTGTAATAACTAAATTTTATTTAACATGCAAACAGCACTTTCAAAGCAGACGGTATGACCGAAGTGGAAGGGTTAAGTTGTTCCAATTCATTGTGTAAGGTGTAAAGAAGATTACTCCAAAGACTTAAGTAGGATTAGTGTTATAAGTAGTAAACAGCACATGCTACAAGCACCCTTATAAAGTTTTTTTTGATCGTATGACATGTGTTAAAAACGACATGATCTTTTCGGCTATACAGTCGAAATCCAATAGTTCGAACTCGCTTTAGTAGAACTTACCCACACTTCAAAGTTAAAATGTGGCTTAGCCGATGGAAATGATAGTTTTAGCGTAAACGCGTTTATTGGGACATACAGTAATAACATTTTCTCCACCGTATTCCTTTACAATTATACATGTACTACATGTAGAAAGCAGGTCTATGATTACTTTGCAAACAGCAAATAAATGTACTTTGATTACACTGGGCGCCAAATACGTATTATCATCAAAATGTATTGCTATAACAACTTATACATACATGTACATGTACCGGTAAAGAATTGTATTCCAACTAAGCCAGTGTATATAGTGATAAATGTTTTGCTACGAAATCAAAGCTGCCTACGTAGGAATACAAAATCAAATATATTATAATATCCATATGAGTTGTCGTAAAAAAAATGATAATAATACATGTATCTAGTTGGCCCGCAGTATATTAGTGCATTCTTTAGAGAGTCCTCTCATCTGTGTGTGCATTGTTTGTTGTACTTGTATTTGTTGTACAGTGGAGATGTTTCCCAATAAACGCGTTAACGCTTAAAATATTAATTTCAACGCAAACAGTTTGGAACCAGATCGGACGCCGGCTAACCCGGCGTCTGACCAGGTTCCAAACTGTGTGCAACTCAGATTTAAAAAATGTCCTTTATCTAAATTTTCATGCGCTTCGTTTGCGCTTCGTTTGCGTTATAGCGGGAAAGAATAACGTCTTCTGTAATATGTTCAACGAACAAGCCTAAAATTTAAATATAAAACTGGTCATTTTAATATTATTCAACCGGCTTTCACAGCTCCATCCATTTAACCTATTACCCCATAAAACGCCCTTTTACGCCTTTAATTTATTTCTCCACTGAGGAAAATAGTTCCAATTTATAAGGTTATGAATATGCATAATAATAATTATTTTCTATATTCTAGCATTCTGCTTTACTTTCAACCTGCTTTAATGCGTCACCTATTTTCAAAACTAGAATCAGGCTATGGGGGAAATTGGTTAAACGAGACTGAACGCTAATCAATACAATTAAGAAAATAAAGTTCATGTTCATGTGAATATTTCATTGTTAATAATATGACTCGGTGTTTAATCTGACCCCAAGTTTTTAACAGTACAGAACGGAACAAAGTTTATTCAGAATTATACAAAGTACATTGAAATATTCATACAAAAGATATCACGTGACATGATACATGTATGGGAATAACTGCTGCTCCTTTGAGGATGGATCCATCAGTCATTTTCATTAATCCTTTCCCCAATAGAAGCGCCTTTTAGCGGATACGATGTATTCATCCGCTAAAGAAAATAGTTCCAATTTAATCAGTAATGAATATGTATTATAGGGAATAGTTTCTATATTATAGCACATGATAGCTTAAAGCATGCTGCAAGTAAAGCAGAATAAGCATTCTGCTTTACTTTCAGCCTGCTTTAAGTAGTCACCTATCTTAAGTACTAGAAATAGGCTACATGTATCAGGTAAAGGGTTAAAGGAATAGTTTATTCTACAAGGGAAGAGCATCTCGTAGACACCGGTACATGTACAATGTATTTGAATTACATAAACCATTTGTTTGATTATTTCAATATGTCGATGAATTTATACATTGATGGTCTTCGTAATGAAATAATTTGCAGATATCTTACTCTTAAATCAACAAAACGAGAACAGACGCATATATACGTGTAATGGTGTCCGTCTTCTAAATCTCAAGAATTACAACATGGACACATTCTCTCATTACGAGCTAATCGGTTACTTGCAAATCTGCCTGTTTAAATTCTGGGGAAGTCTGATTCTAGAAACTATACATTTAGAAACTATACATTTGAGCAAATAAGTTAAAATATCTAAATGAGCCGTGCCATGACACAATTGGGTGTGTTGCATTCCAACAGACCAATCACCGTTGTCGTCCAAGGCTCTGTATATGAGTTTGGTATATACTGCCAAATACGTACATGTACCATATATACATTGTAATACAGCTACATAAAATGCTTTAGATGCACGTGGATGTCAGACAGTTTAGTCTTTGGCGCGGAGGTTGACCTTCATCTACACTTTACATGTATATGAAATGCAATAAGGCAGATTTTCTCATGACATGGCACATAATAACGTTTATATTCAATTGTGGTTTTCAAATATTTATTAGTGTCTGGGATATGACTATTTTCAGTAGAAATAAAAGCAAAAAAGACAACAAGTATCATCTCAGCAAAAGCAGACTTGTTGAGAACAGAATATTAAACTTTATGTACTAAACATTAACGCATTCATCTCTATATTAAACCATCTGATTTTACCCTGTAGCAAATACCAATTATCGTCCCCTAATATTTGGCGCCTGTATCTTTATGCCAAAACTTAAAAAACTTTAAGGGTGTATCAATGTCATGAGCCATTTTTTCAAAGTATTAAACTTTTTTTCTATCATTGTTTTTTTGGAAGAGCTATTTATGATGAATGAAAAAATGAAAAAAAAATATATATGGTGGTGTCCTTTTTTTTGAGCTACAGCGATTTGGAAAAGGTTTGTCAAATTTGGATTTTTTTCTTTAAATTTTACCCATTCAGAGTACAAGCTTCAGTAAAATTTATTTCAAAACAAAACAAACATGGTAATTTGGGTTTTCTTTATTTATATCATGTCTATGGTGGTATGTTAACATATATAAACGTAATTTAAACAAAGCAGGCACCAGGTTTGAACAATATGGATCCTTGAATATCAAAAATATGCTTTATATAGGGCATGATTTTATTAGATTTTTTAGTTTATGAAAAAAAGTAAAAAAGGTTGAAAATGAAATAGTTCTAGTATTTAACTTTTTCTTATATTCTACCAGATGAAAGCCCATACTAAGGCAGTTCAAAATATGAAAAGAAATTGAAAGGTCAGTGTTGAAAATTTTGAGTTATTAAAGTAAAAAGAGTTATCGCCCCTTACAAAATTTACAAAAAAGTACCATACCGATGATATTTAGAGCTTTATAAATTTCACATTTGGTGCCTTTTTTTTCTTAAATTAGTTTTTGTATGAAGAAATACTACCATAGATAGGAAATAAATAACACAAAACCAAATTATCATATTTGTTTTCATTTAAAATGGGTTTTATTGAAGCGGGCTGTTTGAAAAGGACAAAATAAGAGGAAGTGGGTGGGGTAAATTTTACATGGCCGTAGAGCCAACTGTTGTTCACCAAAATGTACACTTTTTCTATTTTTTCATTCATCTTAAATAGCTCTTCAACACAAAACCATCATAGAGCGTTTTCATATACTTTGAAAAGTTCCCAAAGTCATGACATTGATACACCCTTAACTGGATAATTATTAATACGACTGCACAATAGTTTGGACCCTGATCAGACACCGCGTTACGCGGCGTCTGATCTGGATTCAAACTATTTGCAATGTTGAGTTTACGCGTAGTCGCTCACGACATTGAAAGCGTTCATCCAAATCTCTTTTTATATAACAACATTTTGTACGAAAAGTGTCTAGACAATTATGCTGCTTTTCTATACTGAACCTGTAGAAATTTATTTCAAATGACTACTCTGATACAATGACCTTTCTTAACCCCTTCACTGGCTTACAATATTCATTTGCAAACAATAAGGATCCTGATCAGACGCCGCGAGGCGTCTGATCAGGATCCAAACTGTTTCACACTCTTTTCAATATTTCTTAAGTAAAATCGCCGAAATTTAACTTTGAGAACTAAAAGCAGACGACAATTGTTTTAAACTTGATGACGTCATAGCAGTGAAGGGGTTAATGCCCAAAACTTGTCGTCTATAGCAGCTCTCATAGGAGATGCTCTTGTTGTTTCACTAAAAAATAATCAGATTGTTATTTAGTGAGAATTCAGTGGAGACATGGAATCGTTTATTCCATTCTGCTTTCACACGCTATTTTAAACCCATCAAAGTAGATATAAAATATGACAGATGAAACGGCATCCAATAAACGCGTTTATGCTTTAATAACAATTGCCATTGTAAATAGTTTGGAGTTAGACAGGACGCCGAGTAACACAGATTTCATTATATCGCAAATACTTACAATAATCTACAGGGGAGAAGTCGTTTTTCCCAATAAACGCGTTTATGCTAACCCTTTTATTTCAAATGCAAACATTTGAGTGCCAGAACAGACACCGGGTAACCTGTCGCCTGATTAGACTTCAAACTGTGTGCCACTTAGATTAAAATAAAAATGTCAAACGAAATTATTTGAGTAAAAAGAATTCGTTTTGAATTGATTAAATGATGGAAAATAAATATACAATGTACGTGTTACATGTATACAGAACATTCTACATGTAACACACCTCGTGCACACCCCTATATAAATAAAGTAGAAACGTATCTTTGTTCAAATTCACTATAAAAATCGCACGCGCTAAATATGACTTTTATAGTTCGTGTACAAAGAAATGTATCGCATTTGCGTCTCTGTAAATTGTAGAAAAATCGACGTGTTTGATCGTAATAAAAATGCACACCAGAGTATTAGTTTATTAAGATGTGCCTCCATCAGATTATCGTCCTGTTAAAGCGATGCTGCCTAAAGGTTAAACCCCTCGGGAATTATCGTTTTACCAATATTATTATCACCTTAAGGCACTGTACAGTCAGTCATTATTCTCGAAGTGATCCTCTTTGTGTTGGACGTCTGTTCTACAGTGGAGAATCTGTTATTCTTTCCCGTTTAGACGCAAACGTACCCAAACGTACGCAAACGCAAAGCACTAAAACGTAGAAAAGACCAACTTTTGGACAATTCTGATAGTTCATGTTTATCTTGGTGGCAAACAGTTTGGAGCCTGGCTCCAAACTGTTAGCACTGCAAATAATAGTTTTAGCGTAAACGCGTTTATTGGGAAAGAATAACAGATTCTCCACTGTATGTAAGACCGACTAACAGCAACGTGACGTTAACCCTTTCATGGTCAAATTTGTCGAGATTTCTTTACCCCTTCACCGCCATAGTGTCGTCTGCTTTAATGTTGTCGTCTGCAATATCAGTTCAAAGTTAGATTCAAGGCAATATGACTGATGAAAATTCGAAACGAGTGTCAAACAATTTGAGTCATGTTCAGACGCCGCGTTACGCGGCGTCTGATCAGGACCCAAACTGTTTGCAAACGCGCTTTAAGGTGTCATTGAGAGCGAAAAGGTTAAGACTATCCAAATCATTCCATTATAACTTAAACATACAATGTGTCTTGTTAAATACAATGGTACAATGCCCCTCCATACAATGCCCCTCCAAATAATGATTCCCTCCTTACAACAACGCTTGCCGCTGTTCCCCAACTCAGACAATTGTGTCGAACAATACCACTGCTGCAACATCGTCTGCTTAAAATTGTCGCCTGCTGTTTCTCTCAAAGTTACATATTGGACGTTTTGATAGAAAAAGCATAATTACGAATGAAAAACAACTTGAATCCAGTTCACGACGCGTCACGCAGCGTCTGATCTTGAATTAAAAAGTTTGCAAATGTAAGCCAATTTTCCTCCTTATAACAACTTCCTCCGAATAACACACATTTATACTCTTTATTTCTTACTGTTGTAGAGAGGGAACATTATACAGTGGAGAATCTGTTATTCTTTCCCAATAAATGCGTTTACGCTAAAACTATTATTTGCAGTGCAAACAGTTTGGAGCCAGATCAGACGCCGGGTAACCTGGCGTCTGATCAGGCTCCAAACTGTTTGCCACCAAGATAAACATGAAATATCAGAGTTGTCCAAAAGTTGTTCTTTTCTACGTTTTAGCGCTTTGCGTTTGCGTACGTTTGCGTTTAAACGGGAAAGAATAACAGATTCTCCACTGTATACATTGTACAGTCTAATCTCGATAATTTGAACTCACTTAAGTCAAACATATCCGTAGTTCTTCAGTTGAAATTCGATAACTCATGGCTTAGCCACGTTTTAACTTTGAAACACGGGCAACTTAACCACGTTTTAACTTTGAAACACGGGTAGCCTAACCACGTTTTAACTTTGAAACACGGGTAGCCTAACCATGTTTTAACTTTGAAGCACGGGTAGTTTTACCACGTTTAACTTAGAAACACGGGTAACTTTACCACGTTATAACTTTGAAATACGGGTAGCCTAGCCACGTTTTAACTTTGAAATACGGGTAGCTTAACCACGTTTTAACTTTGAAACACGAGTAGCTTAACCACGTTTTAACTTTGAAAGACGAGTAGCTTACCACGTTTTAACTTTGAAACACAGGTAGCTTTACCACGTTTTTTCTTTGCCGTACCACTTTTTGACTTTGAAATACGGGTAGCTTAACGTTTTAACTTTGAATTATGGGTAAGTTTGACAAAAGCGAGTCTTCTTTCGTATTTATTTGTATTACCGAGGTCATGTCGTACATTTGTATTGATACAAAATGTACAATACAAGAATGGCAATATATAGAATGTCAAATACGCATTATAATTATCAAATGACGCGGCTTTTGATAAAAATCCAATCTGTTTGACGTTCATTTGAAAATTCCGTCTCGCATACTGCCATCAACTTTAAAACGATATTGCAGACAGCAATATTGAAACAGACAACAATATGGCAGTGGCGGTGTAACATCGCACGAAAACTTCGGACGAGGAAAGGTTTAAACACTGGTCTGTAGTCAGTTCAGACGCAGAACTACTTGACTTCTGATCTGGCTCTAAATTGTGTTCATTTGCTAACTATATTGGACTCCCTTAGTAGGTAGGGGAATAACCTAGTACAATGTACCCATGGAACATGTCTTGAGACTATATTTTATAAGACATAAGTGACAAACTGTCTTGAGACTAGGGCATTCGGTGACGTATTTGGCGCGAACCTGTTAACAGTAAACACAATGTATCTTAGCCTACATGTTAACGTTTTATTGGGACAGAAACTTGTTTGTCCCATGTACTTGTTATTTCTTTCAGTCCATTTAAAACTTAACTAATGGCCCGTTTCTAGTGCTGAAGACATATTACCACATAAAGCAAGTTGAACGGAAAGCAGATTGTGCCTGAAGGCACATTCTGCTTTACTTTTAGTCTACTTTGAGGTACAATCTGCTAGAAAGTAGAAACATTTCTTGACTTATGCTTCATTTTCTTAACTGTATAAAATGGAACCAGTTTCTTCAATTTAAAGGTGTATTTCAGTAGAAATGGGTTAGATGGTGACCGATTGCTTATTTGGTCAATATACTGTGGAGAATCTGTTATTCTTTCCCGTTTAAAAGCAAACGTACGCAAACGCAAAGCACTAAAACGTAGAAAAGTACAACTTTTGGACAATTCTGATAATTCATGTTTATCTTGGTGGCAAACAGTTTGGAGCCTGATCAGACGCCGGGTTACCCGGCGTCTGATCTGGCTCCAAACTGTTTGCACTGCAAATAATAGTTTTAGCGTAAACGCGTTTATTGGGAAAGAATAACACATTCTCCACTGTATATTTTTAGGTTATTGAGTATTGCAAAATTATAAACCTTTCAAACGGCAATGGTTTATAATAAAACATAATTGTCTCACCAAAACCAAAATATTAGCGTTGTCAATTGAACTTAGTACTAAATCCTTTTCTTACAGTAGAGAATACGTTATTCTTTCCCGTTTAAACGCAATCATGACCCAAACGCAGTGATATAAACTGTTGAAAATGATAACATATTGAACACTCTGACTAACGTTTTCAATGCTGAGGAACAAACAGTTTTGAGCCTGATCAGACGCCGGGTTAACAGATTGCAATGGAAATAATACATGTAGTTTTAGCATAAACGCGTTTGTTGGGAAAGAACAACGTCTTCTCCACAGTAATTGAAATTACTATTTATAGCATAACACTAACGAAACATAGCCTAAACTTTCGCCTGTGGCCGCTCAGAATACGAAATTACAAAACTGAATGTGAAAGCTTATACTCAGAATGAAAGTAAAGCAGAAAGCTCCTACTGCTTTCAGTCGCAATATGAAAGTATAATCAATGAATCGTCTATGGACATTATAATAATCGAATGGACATAAATAATACTATAAGTAATGATGTGTTCTGTATAATTGGGTTTTACTGTATTTTTCTTTCATCGCTAAGCCCTGAGCAAAGACGGGGCGAGTGGATATTATATTAAATTAGAACAGAACAGAACAGAACAGAACAATATTTTATTTCTTTTGGACTTAAACGATATGTTTATCGTCCATACATAGATATAAATATAAAGTAGTCAAAATCATCAATATTATTCTTATACAATCATCATATCAAGCATGCATGTGAGAGTAAGTGATTATATATAAACATCATTAATCATATTTGTTCTTATTTTCATTGCGCATTTAATATAGCAACCAAGTTTGTTAATTACACCATAGTCTTTGGATTGCAATAGTTCACAGAGTTTGTACATACTGGGTCTAATTCTGAAATAGTCATTTATATATCTTCTCCTTATAGTTTTATAGCGTTCGCATTTAAACATAAAATGGAACTCGTCTTCGACATCCCCACTATCACAAATAGTACATAGTCTTTCGTTTCTCTCTGTCCTTATTCTTTCGTATCTTCCTGTCTGTATACGTAGTCGATGTGCTGATAGACGTATTTGTGTTATCACTTTTCTATAACTGTTGTTAGCGCACAAATCTAGATATGTCTCATACTCAAATGATACTTTAATTTCCCTATACACAGTTAAAACTCTGTTAGTTTGTATTTCTCCTAACCAACCTTGTATGAAACAATCTATCAATCGCTGCTTAAACACATGAATAAATTGTTTACTGTTAACACTATACGGATTATCCCATACATTCAAAAATCCATATCTACTCAGCATATTTTTTACTTTTGCTGCCCAATTCAAGTGCCCCCTATTCATATCATCAATCATAGATGCATACAATTTGTTAACAATATTGTTGTTTGTGTACATGATCTTAAACCAATATTTTAATATTCTTACGTATCTACCAATAAATAGCGGAAATCTACCTAACTCTCCATAAACACCAGAATTGGATGTGGATATTTTCACACCTAAAATACGCTTGCAGAACTTTAAATGAAGTCGTTCCAAGTCTTTCATATCATTAAAACCACACACTTCTGATGCATAATTTAATATAGAGGTTACAAATGCATCGAACAGCTGACACATTGTTTTCAATGAAAAGTTAAAGTCCCTTGTATTGTAAACTAGCACATTCATTGCTTTCAATCCTTTACCCACGAGCAATTGCTGATTTCGTGTGAACGAGCCAGAGTAATTAAATACAGTGCCGAGGTAATTGAAGTCATCCACAACTTCAAGTATCTCACCATTGTATTTCCACGATTCGTACTGTCTAAGGCGCCCTCTTTTTCGAAATACCATCACTTTAGATTTATCAGTATTTACCGTTAACCCCCAACGATCACAATAGCATTTCAAATTATTTAAGCTGAGCTGTAGGTCTTCAACTGTTTCACCCATCAACACTAAATCGTCTGCGTATAGAAAGAGTAGTAACGATAACTGTTGCAAATCTACACCGTTACTTCCCTTGTCGATAAGATAAAGTTCTAAATCCTCAACAAAGAGAGAGTACAATATCGGTGAGCACACATCACCTTGTTTTAATCCAACCGCTATGTCCATGAGTTCCGAGTAGGTATTAACGTGTCGTACCCTACATTTAACACTGCTGTACATAGAGCGAAATATTCTTAACAGTTTACCATTTACGCCAAGTTTGTTCAATTTGTACCATAATGCATTACGGTTTACGCTGTCAAAACACTTTTTCATATCAATGAAGGCACAATATAACCGTTTACCAGTCTGATTAATAAGTTTATCAATAACACAGTGTAGACTAAAAATTGCGTCAGTTGTTGAATGACCCCTTTTAAAGCCGAACTGTGCGTCTGGTACCTTGTCATAGGTTTCGCTCCAGATCTTCAAACGGTTATTTAAAATAGACATAAATAGCTTCGAAATGCAGCTCACCAAAGTTATACCTCTATAATTTTGTACTTCACTAGGGTTACCTTTCTTAAATATAGGTACAATTATGCCTTCCATCCAACTACTAGGGAATATACCACTTGCAAATATTATATTAAACATGTCGGCCAAATGGGCTCCTAAAATATCACCAGCTTCTATAAAATACTCATTTATCATTTCGTCATGTGAATATGCCTTCCCTCTTTTAAGCGTCTTAATCGCGTTCATCACTTCTGTAACAGTAATGGGTTCATCCAACTCTTCAAAAACTGGATTGTCATAACTGTGGTCTGAATTACAGAAATCCTCAGCTTCATCATCGGCCACGATATTGATCTCATCACTTAAATTCTTGAAATAATCAAAAAATTGATTGATATTGATATTCTGCGCTTTATCACTCTTGCGCTTAGAAAAATATTTCCAGAAATCTCTAGGTGTCTTTCTTTTTAGTTCCTCTATCTCTCTCCCCCTCTTTCTCTTATAGTCTCTCTTCTTCTTATTTACTAATGCCTTATACTGTCGTTTATCCGTACATAATATCTGTCGGTTCTCTGCACTTTTAAGAGCATTGAAATTACTTAAAGAATTGATGTAAACTCTTTTCTTCTCTCTACACTCTCTATCAAACCAATCCGCTTCTTTAAACGGGGATTTATTTACACATTTGATTGGCTTGTTAACGCTTGAATAGCTGTATTGTTTAAATATAGGCTGTGCTGTTTCGTTGATTATCTTAACAAACGTATTCACAATGTCATTAACCCCTTCCGAATTCGTCCGATCGTCCGTCTGTATCAAATGGTTAAGATCAGGGAGTCTTGCGATTAAACCGCTTCTAAACTGGTCTGCTTTACTGCTGTCCCACGTGATTTTGCACTGTGATGTACGGTCTCCACAATAGGTATCTACCTTATTTACCGGTATAGTAAATTGAAGCATGGCGTGATCCGAGAATATGTTAAAATCATTTATCGCAAATGATTCTATAATGTGGAAATTGTTATCCGAACACAATAAATAGTCTATAGCTGTATTCCCGTTTCTGCTAAAATATGTATAGCCACCCGTGTCCTCGAGCCGACCGTTACAAATTCTCAGTTCTGTTGATTTACATAAGTCAATTAACTGTATGCCCTGTGCATTTGCCTGTTTGTCCATTGAGGCCCTTCTAAGGGGAATGTCTGTAATATAGCCTTCCCTATCTATACTTTCGATGACCGAATCGCAACCAATGTAGTCCAGTTTCGTACCTATTCTGCCATTAAAGTCGCCCATTACCATTACAGTCCCTATACTGTCAAAATGATTTACATCAGATTCCAAAATGCTGAACAAATCACAATTTATCACGTCATATGCTGGCGAGCTATTACCCCATATATACACCATTCCTATATATACATCATGTTCGATCATGAAAAAGTCACTGCTAAGCTTTAACCATATGATCGTGTCATGGTGATTTCTCACGAGTTCGACGCCTGGTGAAATCGTTTCCCTAACGTACACAACAATACCACCACTATTACGCCTCGATTTTCTGTGCTGAAATTTTCGATATAAATTGTACGCATGATACCCCTCTAATTCGACGTCGCTGTGTTCCCCAGTCCACGATTCCAACAATCCTATAATATCGTGCTTTCCCAATATGTCACAAAACGCTTCGTCAGATAATTTGTCTTTGGATAATCCATTACAGTTCCAAACTGCAACTGAAACACTACCCTCACGTGACCCCTATACCTTTCCGTACGGCCCCTCTGTGTACACTTTACCGTCTACTATAAGCTTATTGTACTTGATGTACGCTTCTCTCCCAGCATCCCTTGCCCTTTTCATGATCGGAAGAAGCATTTTCCTCTGGTTGACAATCTCCTGGGGGAACTGGTCATGCATGTAGAACCCTGTGTCCTGCAGGCTATTTCTCAATGACTTAACATAGTCTTTGTCCCTTTTCTGCTTAAACACAGCCACTATATTCCTTCCTTTACCATGTCGCTTAAACCCTATTCTGTGCAACCTTTCAAATTGTATATCCTCCACTCTGTCTTCTTCCAACTTTAACGCCTCTTTTAGAAATGACGTCACAGCATCTTGTAATCCCTGCTCGGTTTCATGCTCAGGCTCTTTTACTCCACCAATGATCAAATTGTTCAACATTGCTTTAGCCTGTATATCACACAGCGATTCCTTCAAACCTTTATTCTGATCACTTAAAATCTTGACTTCTTCTCGTGTCTTTTGGATATCATAGTCTGTCAATTGCGTTCTATCTGTCAATGATGTTAAATCCTCTGAATTTTTTGTAACACGTTTGTCAATATCTGACCACAAAGAGCACAGTTTCGTATCTACTTCGTTTATCTTCTTTTCCAGTACATCTATCTTTTCCAATCTCTTATCTATGTCATTGAATCGTGACTTCATAAACTCCATCAGATCTGCATTTGAAACACAAGTTGGTTGTATATAGTTACTTGCACCACTGCTTGAAATTGGAGTGCTCATAATTTGGCCTCCTCCAAACACGGCTGGTCCTCTATATGCTGCAGCACTGTTTATGTTTACATTCTGTGGCGAGATCTGACCCATATTGGCCATGTTTATATTTTGCGGTGTACTTCCGGTATAGTAATTTCCATCCCTTTGTTGAAAACTATGCATTTGATTGTCCATGTGTGTATTATCAAAAACACCCCGTGAGTCCGACAAAAGCGACATCATAGATTGCCCGGGAAGCATGTGCGATCGTTCGGGTGAAATAGTAAATGTAGATTCACCTACTGTCCCATGATATTCCGTTCCCGCCGTTTTTGGTTCTTTGTTTCCTTTCGTTGTCTTCGATTCTTCACTATTACTACTGTTTTTCCGCTTTGATTTTCCCATCTGAGCAATCACAGCAACTCTGGTAACAAATCAATCCGATTCCACAAATTTTTATTCCGATTTTCACTCAGTAAATCACTTTTTCTTCAACTTTTCTTCAGAGCTCTTTCGATACGATGTTTACATTTTATTCGACCTTGACCTATTAGATGGTAGTCATAAAAGGTGTTGACCATGTAAGTAGAATTAGATATAATTAACTCTCTTTGCCCGGTTAATCTGGCACAGTCTATTGTCAAAGGTGTTAATGAGCCCACTTAAACGCTTTACTAGGTTCATCGGTTCACACCGGCACATTGACTAAGTGCCCAGAAGTCAACTTTTTATATAGAACATTGTCCCGTTTCACAGAGAAGGCGTAAGTCTGTAATACAGACCAGTTAGGGTAGACGCTAAAATCTTTTTCTTACAGTGGAGAAGACGTTATTCTTTCCCATCTATTTCATCCATCTACAATGACTTGATAATAAAAATTGATAAGATGTACATGTATATTATAAAACACCAGCAACTGTAATGTTTACGTGTAATAAATATACTGTTCTGTTTTGTTCTTTTCCAGTATAGAACGCATTTATGCAAAAACGATTATTTCAACAGCAAACAGTTGGAAGCTCGATCCGACGCCGGGTGCTCCAAATTTTAAAAGAAGTTTGTGAATTTGTGATTTTTCTTTATTTATCGAAAAGCATTTACGTTTCGTATGCTTTTAACCCTTTACCTGATAGCTTATTTCTAGTATTGAAGATAAGTGATTATTTAAAGCAGATTGTACGCTACAGCCTTTATTTCAACTGCAAACAGTATGTAGTCAGATGAGACGCCGGGTAACCCAGCGTCTGACCAGGCTTCAAACTGTTTGCCCTTCAAATTAAAATGAGCACTCACAAAGGTAAAAAATGCCGTTTTCTTTATTCTATTGCAATGCGTTTGCGTTTCATATGTATTTAAACGGGAAATTATAACGTATTCTCCACTGTAACGGTATGCGTTACTGTACACATTTAGTATTATTAGAAACGTGACACCAAACCACAAAAATGTGTCCTCGATACAACACCTGTTCTACAGTTATCATCGAAATCAACATAAAATTAGTACATGTAAGTTAAGAAAACATCCCCATTTTTCACTTTTTAATCCCCGGGATACATGTACATGTACAGTGGAGAATCTGTTATTCGTTCCCGTTTAAACGCAAACGTACGCAAACGCAGAGCACTAAAACGTATAAAAGAACAACTTTTTGACAATTCTGATAATTCTTGTTTATCTTGGTGGCAAACAGTTTGGAGCCTGATCAGACGCCGGGTTACCCGGCGTCTGATCTGGCTCCAAACTGTTTGTATTGTAAATAATAGTTTTAGCGTAAACGCGTTTATTGGGAAATAATAACAGATTCTCCACTGTATATGTAAAACGGACACAATACTATTTGTTCAGTGAACAAACACTAGTGCGTTAATGCTAAAAACATTGAGTTCATTGCACACAGTTTGTAGCCAGATCCGACGCCGGGTAACCCGGCATCTGATTGCCATTCAGATTAAAATAAATTGTGAAATTTATATAAAAAAAGTGATCACTTTTTTCTATTTTATTGCGTTTAATTTCTTTTAAACGGGGAAAACAACGCACTCTCTACTGCATGTCTGAAGGTCATACATTTCCGTGTGAGTCACGTGACAATTCCTTTTGAATGAATGTATGATACATGTAACCGTCCATTGCCACAGTGGGGAAATACTATTATTTCTTAATAAACGCGTTTGTTAGTTAACCCTTTATCAAACAATAACGTACATGTTATGAAGTCTATAAAATCTGGACTAACCCCCCCCCCCTTGTTCTCGATAGGCGTGAGAGTAACTGTAAAAGCATGAAGTATAATCTTTACCAATCTCAGTTTACCTGGTGAGGCCCATACAAACTCATACTCTAGAGGTTTTCCAATGGTTATTTATAGCCAAACTATCATATATACAAGTCCGGCCTCACATGAGACGCATCAGTGGTTCTATGCTATTGGCATGTGCACAAGACCCATGAGTATTGCATGGGAAATGCCTGGATAGGTGATATCACCGAAAGTAGGTCAGTAAATGTATTCAAAGACATTTCCTGACCTACTTTCGGTGATAACGCCTAGCTAGGCAATTTCCTTGCAATAAGCATGCGTCTCGTGCATATTCCAATAGCCAAGAACCATTGAAGCGTCTCATGTGAGGCCCGACTTTTATATTTGATAGTTTGGTTAGAAATAACCATTGAAATAATTGTCAAAATGTTGTACTGTTATACGTTTTAGTGCTTTGCGTTTGTGTTTTGTTTGCGTTTAAACGGAAAGAAATAACGTTACATACTGGCTTATGTTACAGTAGAGAAAACGTTATTCTTTCTCGTTTAAACGAAAACGCAAAGCAAACGCGTTGCAATTTATTGTAGAAAGTAACAGCTTCTTGCCAATATTGACGGTTTATTTTACTATGAGTTGCGCACAAATTGAAGCCTGATCAACCGGCGTCTGATCTGGATCAAAACTGTTTTCAATAGATATAAGGATTTGAGCATAAGCGCGTTAAATTGATAAGAATAACATATTCGCCACTTTATAATCAACTGTGGTGTATGTTTACTATAGGATATCACGCTTGTTTATATCTTTGTGGCACAAAACCCCAGGTCAACCAAGTAAATGGCACCGAGATAGATTGACAGGTTGTTAATTGAAATCCTATCTAACAGAAAACAATGGTTGCTTAGTTACACGGTGGCAAAATGATAATCTGTCCAATTTAAATGAAACGAAGCGTAAGCACGAGGCAGATTAATGCAGAAAAAGCACTGTGATGAAAATATTAACAAATGAGCAGTGCCATGAGAAAACATGCCTTATTGCATTGCAAACAGTGTAGATCAATGCTAGCCACCGCGTCGGCGGTTGGTCTTGATCTACACTGTTACATGCATCTAAAGCAGTTTATGTAGCTGTATTATATACGATATTTGGCAATGTAAACCAAACTCAGACACAGCGCCTCGGATGTACATGTATGTACAATGTTGCAATGCAATAAGACTGGTTTTGTCACGACACGGCTCAAAAATTCAATCGGAGCGTCAATCACATCGTCGGATCTCGCAGTATGATTTGGCTACAAACTGCCTGCCATGGACACCTAGATATCGGAGTACAGAGTAGAGAGTACGTCATTCTTTCAAATTGAGACGAGTCTACACGCGAAAGCAATGCAGTAAAATGAGGAAAGTATATTTTGAGGATAGTAAGGATTTGATTTGATTTGATTTGATTAGCAAACAGTTTGGAGCGTGACCAGACGCCGGATTACACTAGTTTGGTCCGACATATCGATGGTACAGTGGAGAAAACCTTATTATTTCCCAATAAAGGCGTTTACGCCAAAACTACTACATTGTTTTTCCGTTGCAAACATTTTGGAGCTCCAAACTTTTTGCCACCCAGATTAACATGAATAGTCGGATTTGTCGAAAACTTGTAATTTTCTACTTTTATTGTAACGCGTTTGCGTTTCGTTTGCATTTAGATGGAAAAGAACAACGTCTTTTTCACTGTATCGCTGACCATTTGTTTTATGATATGTTTTCATTGATATAGAACTTATCGCTGACCATTTGTTTTATGATATGTTTTCATTGATATAGAACGTTTCCGCTTGTACAAGTATGTGTACAGTTAGAAACAAAATACTGTATCTTACTCCTTGTGTTATTCCGACCTCGTTTTCGTCATGCTAACGAACGTGTACAATGTTCGCGTTATTCTTTTTGCACACAGCAAACATTGACCAGACTTAATTGGATTTTTTCTTTAAACCTTCAGGGGTAATGGGATAAATTAACAGTTAAAACATCTAGTGAATTTGCTAAAATAATTTGCCTTTGTTCATATCATAAACTATGCATTTTCTTTCGTTACCCAATGGAAAAAATCATGCTTGTACAAATTCATCATGTTACACATTAACATGTACGTGTTAATCTTAACTTCACAGTAATCTTAAACTGCTCCAAGCTAAGAATGTTTTCTTGATTAACTCGTTCGCATCTAGGTCGACGTTTTTAACCTGGCGGGCGGAGTTTCGATGAGGACCATTGCATTTCAAATTTGGGAGCGGCAGCACGGTCGTTTATTATCGGAATTTACCGTTGTCATCTTCCGTTTTTTCTCAATGTTAGTACATATTGTAAGTGGACATTGTGACCAAAGGAATATAATAACGAGTGACAAACAGCTTGAATCCAGATCAGACGCCGCGTTACGCGGCGTCTGATCTGGATTCAAGCTGTTTGCAAATGTAAGCCAAGTCTTAAATTTCCTTCCATATACGGTAACAATTCACGCAATCTTTGTCTCCCATTGGGTATTGTTGTTGTAGAGGGAGCGCTGTACACATCTAATATGCCAACAGTGTGACCAGGGTCTTTACTTTTTACTATTTTGTAATATAGAGTTTATAAAGGAACAACCTTAAATAGTAAAAAAATGGACTAGACCTAATTAAAACTGGAATTGTTCATTTGAAGTTTTGGGTATGAATTAATCTTAAAAAATCTGGCATTTTCTAAACTATAAAGTACTTGCTGAACAAAACATCAAGGAAAAGAGTAATTACCACAGTGACTATTACAGTGGAGAATCTGTTATTCTTTCCCAATAAACGCGTTTACGCTAAAACTATTATTTCCAATACAAACAGTTTGGAGCCAGATCAGACGCCGGGTAACCCGGCGTCTGATCAGGCTCCAAGCTGTTTGCCACCAAGATAAACATGACATATCAGAATTGTCCAAATGTTGTACTTTTCTACGTTTTAGTGTTTTGCGTTTGCGTACGTTTGCGTTTAAACGGGAAAGAATAACAGATTCTCCACTGTACTTGCTGAACAAAACATCAAGGAAAAGAGTAATTACCACAGTGACTATTATGTAAAGAGAAGGCAGTATTGTGGTTAATTTTCAATGTATTTTTTATGAGAAAGTAAATGCCCCAGTCGCAATTCAATTAACCCTTTCCCTTATAGAAGCGACTTTTAGCACATGCATTTTATTCATCCGCTGAAGAAAATAGTTCCAATATATACCGTAATGAATATGTGTCATATTTAATACTTTCCTTATTCCAGCAGGTAATAGCTTCAAGCAGGCTGAAAGTAAAGCAGAATGCGCCATATGGCGCATTCTGCTTTATTTTCAACCTGCTTTAGGTAGTCACCTATTTTCAAAATTAGAAACAGGCTATCAGGTAAAGGGTTAAGTTGGCCAAATGTCAACATTAGCAGTCAGACCAATTACGAAAAAGTGGCATCCCATTATGGTATACATATACAATACTTGCTTTAATACAGTTAAGAAGACGTTACTCTTTCTCATTAAAAAAACCCTAGATGTTACGATGGGGACCACGTTATTCTTTCCCGTTAAAACGCAATCGAAACGCAAGCTCACAGAAATAAAATTCAGACATTGTCAATTTTAGGAATTTTAATCTGCGTTGCAAACAGTTATGAGCTTTATAAGACGCCGGACATCTGAATTGGCTATAAACTGTTTGTAATGAAAATACTAGTTTAATTGTTTAACGCGTTTATTGGAAAATAATAACGTCTTCTCTACTGTAACACAGAACAATAAAAATTAAGAAAATAATACGTACTTCACAATGTTGACTGTTTATCCGAGTGAAATACGGGCTTGAGCCTGATCAGGCGCCGTGTTACTCGGCGTCTGATCTGGTTCCAAACTGTTAGCAATGGTCGTAATTGTTTTATCACAAAAACGTTATATAGAGAAATGATAGTTTTCTCTAATTTACATCACTGACTCACTGCATACACTAGATTAAATGCAAACGAAGGCGCCTTGTAGTGAAATGTAGAAAAATGACAACTTTTTTTTTTATAATTTTGAAAAGATCTATTTATGCTAATCTGAGTGGAAAACATTTTGGAGCCTAATCAGACGCCGGGTAAACCAAATTCTGATATGGTTTCTATACATGCAACTGCGTGTAATAAATGCTCATGTTTAAATACATCTCCTGACGACCTTTTGGTCCTGACCAGATTATTTACTGTCAATTTCCTTGCAAAAAGCATGGGTCTTGTGCACATTGAACCATTGAATCGTCTTATGTGGGACTCTACCTTTATATTTGATAGCTGGGTTAGAAAAATCCCATTGAAAATCACTAGAGCATGAGTATAATCTGGACCTCACCAGGTAAACTGAGATTGTGTTGCACGTACTTTACAGTTACATCGACACCTCCAGAACAATATGCTGGTGGTCCCTCAATGGACTGAGGAAAGGTTTTTAAGCACAAATGAGTAAAAACTGCTCCCTCTCTTTATGGTCCTCCCAACAACGACTCCCTCTGTATAACAACGTTAGGTGTTGTCCCCAAATTACGCCTTACTCTTTCACTACTGCAATATCGTCTGCCTCTTTGCTTAAAATTGTCGTATGCTGTTTTTCTCAAAATACATATTTACTTTTGTGAAAAGGTTCATTTAGCAGGTAGAATGCTTAGTTAGTAAGTTCTTATTACACTGCTATATGTAAATTCTATTTACCCAGACAGTTTCGCGAACTGGACTGTCCGCTTGATCACTGGCAACTGATCCACGGGAACTGGGATTTACTTCCCCTTGTTGCTGTCAGCTAACACAAAACCAGACACCAACTTCTTCTTAAAATAAAACGATTACATATTGCTGTATAGTGATCTAATGAATGGTGAAGAAACCGGTCACAAGCTTTCTCGGGAAGGAATTATTTTTGTATTTTGCATCAGTATTGTTGTGTACCTTAAAGGGCAAGATCGGTATTGAACACTATGGTCATGATGGTAAACGGCCGGGCCAAAAATGATAGGTAATGAACACGAATGTGAGATTTTATTTACCACATACCAATTAGATGTATACACCTATTAAATAAATCGAAGCCGTAGTTTGTACACATGTAGGCTTTTTGCTATATATATTTTCCGTCAAAACCTGACGCTATTTACGGTAACGTCATCGCAAATGACATCATTTGGTGTCGCGCTATATGTAGCGCTTGTGGACGAAAAGGTTTGGCCGGATCCCCCAAAACGATATTTGAAACTTTATTGAAATATATCTGTAAAAGGTCCACTACCGTGGACAGCATTAATATTTATACAAAATTAACAAATAGTAAATATACATATACATAGGGAGGTCATTAGTTGGGAATACGCAAATTCATTTGAAATTTTTATAATTTATAATAAAGCCTAAATAAAAAGTATTTCTTTTGAATAAACAGATGTTAACCAAAATTCATTCCATAGATAGTCATATATATCGCCTTATAGTTTAGATCGTCATCAGATCCTACTTAACTCGGCCTCTGATCATAGTCTATGCTGCCTCGAATTCACTATTTCAATTTGTATATTGATTTGTCATAATAATTTCACAAGTGGATTACGATATTTATATAATGGATGTATTCCACTCCCAGACCGCAAGTTATGTGATAAACACGTTTACGCTTAAACTATTATTTTCACTGTCAAACGATTTGGAGCCAGCCCAGACCACTTCAAATTATTTGCCACTCATATCAGAATTTTCAAAACAAAAATCTTTTCAACTTTTTATATCAATGCTTTTGCGTGTTTCTTTTGCCGGAAAGTATCACATTTTCTCTACCGCAATAGTGCACTGTGGTTGGTTGATGCAATGAATAATCAGCCATTGGCCAGAAGAACCGTTTAGATTCTCACACGTCTTTCGCTAATTTGTACATTTAACTTGATATTGCCTTTAGTCAATCATGGTCCACAAAAACCACACACTCCTTAAACCCTTCTATGATCAAAATTAATCGCGATGTCTGTATCACTTCAACGTTTCATTGTCGTCTGCTTCAACATTGTTGTCTGCGATATCGTTCCAAAGTTAAATTTAAGGCAGTATAACTGAAGATATTTAAACAAAAAATGTCAAACGGTTTGGATCCTGATCAGACGCCGCGACACGCGGCGTCTGATCAGGATCCACACTGTTTACAATCGAACATGTCGACGCCATTATGCATGAAAGTGCTAAAACCAATGTAGCATTTCTGTTTCATAGGTTTAACACTTGAAACAGACAAAGGTCTTCAGTTTCTCATTTCCTCTGTATTAAAATGTGTTGCACGGTGGCAAATGTATTAGAATCTAGCGGTGCTATATTTCAAAATCGCTATAATCACTTTTTAGCCGCTGTGGAAATGGCAATAATTAGGTCGACTCGTTTGTTTCCAGATTGGAATTTTGAAAATTACATCTATGAAACTCATTAAACGTGGGCTGAAATTCAATTCCACTCTTGGGACAAAACAATGCTGAATATCAGAGAAAGTATTTCAGGGTCCAATGTTATAAAGCGTTTTCAGTTGAGTCTGAGTTCGTTATCAAGCATTTGATTGGTCATATGTGAGCTTTGGCTCTAACCTGACCAATCAATTGCTTGAGAACGATCTCAGGCTCAACTCAAACTATTCTTTATAACCTTGGTGCCAGTGTCCATGATTATACATCGTTTGAGTTGAGCCTGAAATCGTTCTCAAACATTTTATTGGTCAGATCGGAGACTAGGCTCAAATCTGACCGATCAAATGCTTGAGAACGCACACAGACTCAACTCAAACTCTTTATAAGCGCTGGGCCTGGTCTTTTTAGGTATTGACCTGTAGTGACTAGTACATGTGTCATTTAAAAATAGTGCACTATTGAAGATTACAAGTGTTCTATGCAGATAGTGTATCCTCTGATCAGAGGACTCCTACTATCTTGAGCCCTTTGATAAGGGTCTGTAATATTTAGGGCTGACTATTGCGACTAAAGTCACGATAGTTATCGATAGTTAAAACACTATCACAATAGGCTATCGATAGTTTGATTCACTATTGCAATACTATCACGATAGTTTAGCACACATTATACATGTACTATTATGAATATGAATCATAAGGAACGTTTTCTATATTCTATCAGGTAGTGGCGTAAAGCAGGTTGAAAGTAAAGTAGAATGCGCCTTAAGGCGCACTCTGCTTTCCTTTCAACCTGCTTTAAGTACCCGTCTGCCTACAATATTGAAAAAAGCTATAGGGTAAACGATTAAAATAGACTTAATAACATACTGGAAACAAAAGCAAACATGCCATCTCAATATTCTGGTACAACTTGTAGAGAGGGTAACATGTAAACAACTTGTACTACGTTTCTTTGCTGAAAGTGATAGAGGTCAAACTATCGATAGTAGCTCAAACTATCGCCGATAGTATACGAGGGTGTTCAAATAGTTTTGATACTGGATCAATAACATCAACATAATGAGTGCAAAATGCATGTGTGCTATATCATTTTAAAGAACAATTATTTGCCTACACGATTGTATACTGCACGATAAGATCACATAACCCGATGAGTCACAACATGAACCTAAATGACCCCAACTCGAGGACACTGGAACATAGCACTTTTCAGCCATTACTCTTTGACGTAATAACTTCTTAAAGAGTACAATTTCCAGATTTGTTTTGGAAATATATCAGTTTATGTCTAAATTTTCATGTAAATAAAATTTTATTTCTATTGAAAGGGTTAACTGTCTAAAATCTCATTTTTTCAAAATCAACATTTCTTATTTTGCTAATGACGAAAGTGGACATGTTTTTTCGAACGCTATGAAAATGTTCTACAGCCGAGGCTCATAAGTATTTCCCCAAAATGGCTGCCGTTTTGTTCTCTACTCTAAGCACATGCAAACTTTAAACATCAACCAACTCAAAACGGCAACTCCAACTTACCTGAAACTTTCAGTATTTTGAAATAGACCCGTTTTTTCTCAGAATATGCCGAATTCTTCTTGAAATATCCTCATAAAGTGGTTGTACATTGGCCTGACCGTAACGATCCCAAATGCCACGAACATGTCTGATAAGCTCATCCTTAATTTTAATATTCACTGCAGGCTTGCACAAGTTAGTTTTCAAAGATTTCCACACATTTTTTATTATATTTAAGTCTGCGCTTTATGCTGGTCGAACCATTGTTGGCATATAATCGTTCCTTTACCATTCGATGGCGTTTCTAGATTTGTGCCGGTTATCATAGTCATCTTGGGCACTGTAGGGCCTATTTTAGAGTTTTTTTAACAAAAACTGGCCACAAATGTGTAACTAGAGTTTCAATCTATTTCTTGGAATTGATATTACCATCGACTGGTGTCAGGGTTCCAGCTCAGTCATATGTTAAACAGCCCCTGAACACAACAGATGCTTTGCAATATGGGGTGGGATCGGCATGGTTTTCCGTGTTTTCCCATACCCTCACACTTCGGATCTTGTTTTCGGAGTTCCCTCACTCTCGAAATATCTTTATAAAATTTAAAATGGTAGATCTATCGATGTTTACCGATCGTGAAACATTGTGGGCACTTTGAGAGTCCTTATTTAAATGACGGATAGCGTTTTTTTCTGCTAGTGTGTCAGTTGCTTGCGTTTCGCACTGGATATGTTACGAAGCAGACGATCGAAACAAATCAATATCATTTGTTTACAAAAAATGAAAAAGTTATCGGTATTATAAGAAATTCACTGTGTTAAAATTTCAATCTTCATAGTACGTAACTAAACCGCGGCGCTATTAAAGTTTTTCGAACGCGGTCATTTGCGGTACCGATATCGGCGCCATGTTTTGGAAAAAGACTTATGACCCTCGGCTGTAGATCAGTATATCTACATTTTGATTTTTAAACATGAAACCATTTTTCAATGGCTTCAATTAGAGCCTGGTTTAATAATAAAAAAAGAGTTTGTAGTTTCTCTAACTACTTTTATACATAACAGGAGATCAATTTTTTATTATATTTTCAGTACGTGTTTAGAATTAGCTTTAATTCTTTTTATAGTTATGTAATAATAACATTTGAAACTGTGAAGTGTTTGCATAATTGTTTGATTTTATTTTACAGAAAATTTCATAAACTTATTCAAAATAACAAAGCCGTAATAATAATTATAGTATAACATTGTGTTTAGAAAGTTAACTCAAATATACACACAAAAGGCCCAATGTCCTCGAGGAGGGGTCATTTAGGTTCCAGTTGGGGCTGATTGAGTAATGCGATCTTATCGTGCATGATATCACCGTGTCGGCAAAGAATGGATCTTTATTATGATATATCGCACATGCATTTTGCACTTATAATAATGAAGTTATTGATCCAGTATCAAACCTTTTTGAACTACCCTCGTAGATGGTTTAATTTTGCAGTCGATAGTCGACTATCGTGACTTCACTTATCGCGATAGGTCGATACTATCGGTTATCGTGTCAGCCCTTGTAATAATTGTAATATTGAAATATATTGAAACAAGAACTGTCAGAGTTACTGTGACAAACGCCCCTAAGGGAAATCCCCGACATAAAAACCTAAATCATGTGAATGACAGGACCTTCTTCCCTTATTGACTGCTTGTGGCCTTGATTTGTTAAGCTACGAACACATATCTTGCATGTGCCACATTTCTTGAAACCTATTTGTGTCAAGCAATTTAAAATTGTTTTATGTAAAACAATATTAACAACCCGGGCACAGAAAAAAGTGCCACTTTTCAACCTTAGACCTACGATTGTGACATTGATCACTTAGCTTCAGACCTGAGTCTGGCATTCGACCCATTGTCTTATCTGCAAGTATTTTTGAGCTAAATGTATTCATACTACATCCATGTATGCTGGAGTTAGAACATAGACAAGAACAATGTTCCCCTTTTCGATATTTTACTCCCGACTGTGACATTGACCTTTGAACTATAGACTGGATCTTGTACAAGACATGCTTTCTATGCTAGATGAATATTCATGCCAACTTATTTCAAATTATGTCCATGCATAATGAAGGTAGAGGCAAGACAAAATGTTTACCTTTGGACTTTTGATCCCAAACTGTAATCTTGACCTTAGATCTACAGACCTTGGTCTTAACCACTACACATTGTATTCTGTAGAAAAAATACATTTGCCAAGTTATTATAAAAGCCATTCATGCATGATGGAGTTCAATTCCAGACAAGATAAAATGTACCCTTTTTGGCATTTGTCCCAAAATTGTGATATTGACCTTGGAGCTACAGAGCTGGATGTTGCGTACGGTACATCGTATTTTCTAAAAATACTATTCCTGCCCAAACACGACAAATGTTCCCCTTTTTGATTTTTGACATCAAATTGTGTTCTCTACAAAAGATATTCCTGCCAAGTTATTCTTAAATCCATCCATGCAGGATGGAGTTTGAGCCCGGATATGACAAAATGTTTCACTTTTTCACCTTTGACAGCAAACTGTGACCTTTACCTTTGAGATACACATCGTCTTAATGTTGTTAACATTTCTACTCATTCATGCATGTAGGAGTTACAGAGCGTACACCACAAACTGTTCCACATTATGACCTTTGACACTAAACTGTGACATTGGCCTTTTAGATATGAGCCCAGTTCTTAATCGCGACACATTGTATCAATGTAGTAAACATTTTCACCAATCTACTTCAGAGCGGACAAGACAAAATGTTCCACAAAGGTATGTATGTCCTATTCAAACAATGTAGACCCAGATAAGATGGCTTCTGAAAGAACCTTCTGATCAGGGTCTAGACTGTTTGTTTTTCATTTTTGTAAAAGCAATCCTAAATAGGCGAAAATGTAATAGAAACTGAAATTTCTAATATCACTTCAGGAGTGAATGAGCTAAAAGCTTTCGGTCTAAGTTTAGCAATACTGCAGTTGTTTAGTGGAAATTCTAATACTGGTTGACAGATAGTCTGTCAGGCAGGTTTAAGACCATTAGCATGATAGCATAGACCTCTCAAGATTAAACCTGTTTCGTTAAGACATCTGCTTTAAACAATTGTCCTGTGCTCTTATGTCTTATTTTTAGAATTTCAGGTATTTTGACTGCAGAAGCATCGAGCCAAACAGTTTTCCAGATCCTTATCAGATGCTGCGTTATGCGACGTCTCCAGATCAAGATCCAAACTACAGCGCTCACTCCCTACAACGGCCCTTCCAACAGCGACTCCCTCCTTATAAGGATCATTGCCGCGATTCCCTAAACAGGACAATTATGTCCAACTTATTCATGGCTGCAATGGCGTCTGCTTAAAATTGTCGTCTGCTGTGTTTATTCAAAGTTACATATAATTGGATATTTTGATAGAATGAATATAATGACGAGTGACAAACATCTTTAATCCAAATCAAACGTCGCGTTACCCGGCGTCTGATCTGATTTCAAGCTGTTTGCAAATGCAAGCCAAGTCGTAATGTCCCCTCTATTTAACGACTCCCTCCGAACAACACACATAATCTGCGTCTCCCACTAGTGGTCGTTGTAGAGAGGGATTACTTTATGAAAAATAACCAAAATACACGAGGTAAGGCAATGCATTGGTAATAGGGGCATATCTGAATTTCCTAACAATCTTGTACAGTGTTCCCTTCCTTCAACGGCCCTCCCAACAACCTAGTCCCTTCTTACAACGTCCCTTGTCGCAGTTCCCTAAACAGGAAAACTTTGCCCAACCTATTCAGGGCTACAATGTCGTCTGCTTGAAATTGTCGTCTGCCTTTTTCTCAAAGTTACACATTGGACATTTTGATAGAAAAAACCCTATATGACGAATGACCAACAGCTTGAATCCAGATCAGACGCCGCGTAACGACTCCCTCCGAGCAACGCACATAAGTTTTCTTTCCCATTTGGTTTCGTTGTCTGATCAGGCTCCAAACTGTTTGCCACCAAGATAAACATGAAATATCAGAATTGTCCAAAAGTTGTACTTTTCTACGTTTTAGTGCTTTGCGTTTGCGTACGTTTGCGTTTAAACGGGAAAGAATAACGTTTTCTCCACTGTAGTTGATGAAATTGCTCTTGCGTGTCAATAAGTTGAAACAGGACAGATTAATGCTTTACCTACTACACATCATGTGCAAATAAAGTTTGAAAATACAGTAGAGAGGAAGTTATTATTTCCCGTTTTAAAAACGCAAACGCATTATATTAAAATGTAACAAATGACGATTTTTCGACACTTCTGGCTAATCTATTTGAACCTGAGTGGTGAACAGTGTGAAGCCTGATCAGACGGAGGGTTACCCGGCGACTGATCTGGCGCAGAACTGTCTACAATGGAAATAATAGTTGTATGGTAAACGATTTTATCGAAATGAATCACGCCGTCTTGGCTGTAATCGTGTCTAGCAATAACCAGATATCAAAACACTTTATACAGTGGAGAATGTGTTATTCTTTCCCAATAAACGCGTTTACGCTAAAACTATTATTTGCTGTGCAAATAGTTTGGAGCCAGATCAGACGCCGGGTAACCCGGCGTCTGATTAGGCTCCAAACTGTTTGCCACCAAGATAAACATGAAATATCAGAATTGTCCAAAAGTTGTTCTTTTCTACGTTTTAGCGCTTTGCGTTTGCGTACGTTTGCGTTTAAATGGTAAATAAAAACACATTCTCCACTGTACAGTGGAGGAGACTTCTAGTTTACGCAAATGTAGTGTAATAATATGTAACAATTGTTAACGTTTTGAAAGTGTAAAATATATTTCGTTATCTGAATAGCAAACAGTTTAGAGCCCGATCAGATGACGGGTTACCCGGCGTTTGATCTGGCTCCAACCGGTTTGCAATGGACAATGGCTTATTTGGAAAAAAATGATATTTTCCCCACCGTATTTTGATTGATGAATTAGTTCTGGATATACAGAACATGCATATTCTGTATTTTAAACCTTCTCAAAAGACTTGGGAAGGATATTGCTTCACAGGATTTTGGTCATCTACATCTTAAATTTGATTCCGTGAGATTCGGTGCGAGATTGCCTGAGTTTAATTATAATTTTGATACATGAAAAGCTGAACGAACCATTCATACAGTGATGAAAATATGATTCATTCCCTATAAACGCGTTTACGCTTAAACTTTAATTTCGATTGCAAACAGTTTGGAGCCAGCGCAGAAGCCGGGTACACCGCCACCATCAGGCCCCACGCTGTTTACCACTCAGATTAATACAAGTAGTCAGAATTGTCAAAAAATTGTCATTTTGTACATTTTATTGCAATGCGTTTGCGTTTCGTTTGTGTTTAACCATTTCCCTCATAGAAGCGCCTTTTAGCCCATTCAGTTTATTATTTTATTCAGTAGAAAATAGTTCAATCTAAACAGCCATGCATAATTATGTACATGTATCATAAGAAATATTTTCTTTATTCTAACAGGTGGTAGCTTAAAGCAGGCTGAAAGTAAAGCAGAATGCGCCTTAGGGCGCATTCTGCTCTACTTTCAACCTGCTTTAAGTAGTCACCTATTTTCAAAATTAAAAAACAGGCTATGAGGTAAAGGGTTAAACGGGAAAGAAAAACGTCTTCCCTACTGTAAGGTACATGTTTGTCTATACAACAGAGGGAGCATTTGTTTCCTTTAAAACAGGGTAGAAGACGATATCCAATAAACGCGTTTATGCTAAATATATAACAAACGATGCAAACTGTAAGTTTTAAGCCAGATCACATTCCGTGTTATCCGGCGTCTAACTAAACTACAAAGTGCTTGCCTGTCAGATTTAAATGAATTGTTAATATCCTGAACGAATGTCTACACGTTTTGGATTGCGTTTGTGTTTCGTTGCGTTTCCTTTGAAGGGGGAAGCATGAAGTCGTCTCCTCTGTACGAAACTCAAACGCAAGTCCAAGAAAACAAGTCAGAATTTCTGGTATAAAATTCTGAGTCCATGAGCTACATGTATGGGCAAGGACAGGACAGCAACCAGTCACATACTCAATCCTACAGAAAACGGAGATGGATCGGCCATACGCCGCGCAGACCACAGTGCAACATAGCTTGACAGGACTGGTACTAGATTGGAACCATCAAGACACCAGGCGAAGCGGAAGACCACCAAACTACTGGCGTAGGACATTCAACATTGAGCTCCGCAAGACAAAGAGGTCGTGGGGAGAAGCCAAAGCCATGCACCGAACGCAATGTCGCTTTTAAGTCAACCCCCTATGCTCTGACCGGAGCAAACAGGATTAAATAGTAAGTAAGTACACAGTACAGTGGAAAAAATGCTATTCTTTCCCAATAAGCGCGTTTACGCTACATCTGTCATTTCCATTGCAAACGGTTTGCCATTAAGATAAAAATGAACATTAAAAATGTTTAATAAGTGGTATTTTTTTTATATTTTATTGCAATTCGTTTGCGTTTCATTTGCGTTTAAACAAGAAAGATGAACATCTTCTCCACTCTACCACCTGAAAACATTCTGAACCCCAAGTTTCATACACTGGTTCTTGTTTCGAAGACAGGTGACCGACTGTCTCTGCATTCTAACGCCTAATGCATCGGTGTACCGTCTAGTACAGTGGAGAATCTGTTATTCTTTCCCAATAAACGCGTTTACGCTAAAACTATTATTTGCAGTGCAAACAGTTTGGAGCCAGATCAGACGCCGGGTAACCCGGCGTCTGATCAGGCTCCAAACTGTTTGCCACCAAGATAAACAAGAATTATCAGAATTGTCCAAAAGTACATGTACGTGTATATTCATAAATTTAGGACCCTATTGGTACAATGGATAAACTTTTATTTTTCTGTTTAAAACGCATGCAAATGCAATGCTATAAAATCTTTAAAAAACAATTCATTCTAAAATGTTCACCGAATTATTTCTAATCTGAATGGCTAACAGTTTGAAGCCTGGCCAGACGCCGGAGTCCTAGGCGTCTGATCTGGCAGAAAATGGTTTGCCACTGTCCACAATGTTTACTTGGAAAGAACTAACGTATTCATTACTGTACAGTGGAGAGGACGTAACTACATGTACATGTATTCTGTTACATTTAAAAAAGAAACAATTTTTTGACAATTTTGATTATTTATTTTAATTTAAGTGGCGACCCGTTCGGAGCCTGATCAGACGCCGGGTTAAACTGTTTGCAATGGATATAATTGCTAAAGCATAAACGCGTTTATTGGAAAAGAATAACGTATTCTTCATTGTAACACTATGTGTGCAATACTTATGGAAATCAGCTGTCTTGGACCTTACGAATTCTTTAAATATATGAATAAAGAATCCATCGCCATGACCTAATTTTTCTATATTCGGAGAAAATAATTGGAAATTGATCACTTAATGAGAAAACTGACAGGATGTCGCTGCTACTGAATGAAATATAATATGTGACCGAATATTCGTGACTTCAAGATACATATACAGTGGAGATACGTTATTCTGGTCCAATAAACACATTTTTTCCGTTGCAAACTGTTTGACACCAGATAAGACGCCGGGTAACCCGGCATCTGATCAGTCTCTAAATTGTTTGACACTCAGCTAAAAATATATCATGAGAAATGTCAAAAAGTTGTTGTTTTCTACATTTTACTGCCATGCGTTTGCGTTTCGTTTGCGTTTAAACGGGAAAGAATAACGTCTTCTCCATTGTAGAATGAAGAAGGCGTATTTTTTCCCATATAAAACGCGTTTATGCTCAAATCTGATTGTCCAAATCAAACGAATTTGCAGCCAGATCAGACGCCAGGTAATCAGCGTCTTACCAGGTTCTAATCTCTTTGCCACTCAAATAAATATAAGTGGTAGAATGATCTAAAAGTTGTCATTTTCTACATTTAATTGCACTTCGTTTGCGTTTAATTTTGTTAAGACGGACCAGAATCACGTATTCTCTACTATACAAGAGACAAACCTGTTATGGTGGAAATACAGAAAGTACACACAATTCAAAACCGTTCTAAATAAGGCACAGTTACGGTAACTAACCTAAAACGTTTCCCCTTATACATGCCCTTATACTTAACAGTTATGTCTAATGTAAATAAATTGGAACCAGATCAGACCCTTGGTAATCTTACGCCTGGTCAGTCTCCAAACATTTTGCCACTCAAATTGAAACACAACGTAAGTATTGTCAAAAGATAGACTAGATAGAATAACGTCTTCTCACCTGTTAAACTATACAGCAACCGATAGGACATACAGTGGAGAATCTGTTATTCTTTCCCAATAAACGCGTTTACGCTAAAACTATTATTTCCTGTACAAACAGTTTGGATCCAGATCAGACGCCGGGTAACCCGGCGTCTGATCAGGCTCCAAACTGTTTGCCACCAAGATAAACATGAATTATCAGAATTGTCCAAAAGTTGTTCTTTTCTACGTTTTAGTGCTTTGCGTTTGCGTACGTTTGCGTTTAAACGGGAAAGAATAACAGATTCTTCACTGTACCATGTAGAATAGTTATCCCTATAACGCATTTGCGGTTAGTGGACTCTTCCATGCTTATATATTGAATAAGTCCATTTGTTATATAAGGGGTACCTGGTTTACTTTTTCATATTTGTTTTGTTTTATATTGATATTTCTATTAGCAAACAGTGTAAACTCTGATCAGACGCCGCATTATGCGACATTTGATCAGAGTATGCACTGTTTGCCTATGTCCCTTTTATGAGACGCTTGGTACGAATGTGGTGATTGATGCTAAACGCAATGTAATAAACTGTACACTTAGTCATAGTTTTGAAATATCAAAGATTAGTTTGAAATCTAAAAAGCAAACAGTTTGGAGCCTCATCAGACACCGGCTCGAAACTGTTTTCAACAGACTGAAGTGCTTTACATGTAGTACAAACGCGTGTGTTGGTAAATCGTTAGGTCTTCCTCACTGTTGGTAAACTTTGTGAACTTTGATCAGATAATACAGAAGAAGAAACATGCAAATGCGATGGAATCGTATGTAGAACATGACACCGATACTTTCTCTTGATGAGTGATCATACACAACACACAAATACAGTGGAGAATACGCTATTCTTTCTTACCTAACGCTTTCCTCCCTATAGGAGCGACTTTTAGCGTATTTAATTTATTCCTCCGCTAAAGTAAATAGTTACAGTGTATACCCTCATGAACAATTAACATAAAAAAATATTTTATATTGCCTAGCAGATGGTAGTTTAAAGCAGGCTGTAAGTAAAGCAGAATGTGCCTTAAGGCACATTCTGCTTTACTTTCAACCTGCTTTAAGTGATCACCAGTATTTAATGTTATAAACGGGTTATTGGGTAAAGGGTTAACCCTTTCCCTGCCAGGTGTTATCGCCTGTTTTAACCCTCTGACCGCCGAAATATCGTCTGCATTGGTAGTGTCGTCGGCAATATTTTAAAAGTCATCTTTAGGACTGTTTTGACTAAAGAAATGCTGATACCAGTGTCAAACAGTTTCGATCCTGATCAAAAGCCGCGTCACGCGGCGTCTTATCAAGTCTCAAACTGTTTGCAAAGTCGCATTTTAGCGCTGTTGACAGTGGAATGTATTAACGCAGACCAAACGTGATGCGCTAAATTGAAACAAATATGATTATTTTAATTTCTAACTACATATATTTGTTTTAGTCTGTCTGGCAAACACGTCGTTTGGAGCCTGGTCAGACGCTGGGTATCCGGCGTCTGAACTGGCGTGACTTGTTTTGGAATGAAAATATTAGTTTTACATGTAGCATAGGAAAGAATAACGCCCTCTCATACTGCAATTGTTTAAAAAGACATAATTGAATTTGCACATACAATTTACGATATTACATAAGGCTAACATTTTCTCCGCTGTAACAACACTATATAGATTATTTTTAATCTTACCTCTAAGAGCTGCTTCATATCAATTATTAGAATCTGAAAAGAGACACAAAAAACACGATTAATTATTTCGAATAATGCAAGCTTAATATTGCTAAACACGACTAAACAGACCCTACAAACAGTATTAATCAAAACGAAGCATTCAGTCAATATGAACGTTAGCAATGTTTAAAATCACGTTTTATTTACTTACCCCTTTCACTATAGAAGCGCCTTTAAGCACATTATATTTATTCATTCACTGAAGAAAAATAGTTCCAATTTATACAGTCATGAATATTTATCATAAGGAATATTTACTTTATTCTAGCAAGTGTTCCAAGCTTAAAGGAGGCTTAAAGTAAAGCAGAATGCGCCTTAAGGCGCATTCTGCTTTACTTTCAACCTGCTTTAATTAGTCATCTATTTTCAAAACTTAAAACAGGCTATGAGGGAAAAGGTTTAAGATTCCCATTGGAAAAGTAAACCAACCCAAAAAGCAGTGAAAAATGTACAAAATGACTGTAATTTAAAAATGTGTTAACAATGTACATGTACGTGTTCTTAACTCTTTCACTGCTAAACATTGTTTTGCTATATTTTTACCCCATCGCCGCCATTTTCGCGTCTGCTTCAATTATGTTGTCTGCAATATCATTTAAATTTAGATTTAAGGCAGTGTAACTGACATGGTATCAAAGCGATGATCAAACAGTTTGAATCCTGAAAGGTCTACTGAGATCTACTCAGACGCCGAGTTACTCTGTATCTGATCTTGCCGAAGTCTGTTTGCAAATTGCATATGTTCCTATAATACAAACGGTTTTAATTGGAAATAAAAACAAGTTTGACAGTTTTGATGGATTGATGGATGAGTTTTATTTCATGGCACTGCGACACAAATTAGGTCATACATGTAAACAGTGAAGAAAACGTTATTCTTTCCCAATAAACGCGTTTACGCTAAAACTATTATTTCCATTGCAAACAGTTTGGAGCCAGATCAGACGCCGGCTGACCCGGCGTCTGATCGGGCTCCGAATTGTTTGCCACTCAGATTAAAAAAAAATAAGAAGAAATGTCAAAAAATGGTAATTTCCTACAATTTAGCGATTAGCATTTGCTTTTCGTTTGCGTTTAAACGGGAAAGAATAACGTTTTCTCCAATGTAGCACCGATGAATGACGAATGATGATGAGATGAGATGAGATGAGATAATGGTGATGGAACACCCCTGCTGGTCAAACAAACAGATGGATTGATTTACACTTTTGATAAATAGTTCCTAGGAAACTCATCTAAATAATATATGTATGTAACACGCAAATAACTTGTAACGAATGACCTCTCAATCAAATTCAAAATCAACTATTACGCTCAGTTCATGATTTTACTTGGAACAAAAATTATATATACATAGACAATACATACAACATTCACAAAATCTGTGAAACAGTTCTGAGCCTGAAAAACTCCAGGCCCAGCGCTTATATAGCGTTTGAGTTGAGTCTCAGTTCGTTTTCAAGCATTTGATTGGTCAGATTTGAGCCGAGGCTCAAATCTGACAAATCAAAAGCTTGAAGACGATTTTAGTCTTAACTCTAACGCTTTATAAGCATGGACCCTGGTTACATGCCTACTAATTAGGTTTTGCCACTCAGATTTTAAATACACCATCAGCATCATCAATAATCTGAAAGGTTTTAATTTAGAATAAAATTGTACATTTTAATGTTTTGTGGAAGCATGAATTACATTGGAGCCATTCAAAGTCCGAATATTAGTTTTTGTTAATGCGGGAGCTAATAAAGTATTCCCCGTTGTAATGGAAGTATTTTAGTATTCATGAAAATGATAGACCTTTGTGTACTGGTATCAATATGTTTAATTATGTGTCTACAATTATTACAATCAGTCTTGTATTAAACGCCATCAACATGAGATATAAATCGAAGCTTTTTATAATAGAAGATTTTGATGAAAACTTCAGACTCATTGAGCTTTCTGCAATTCTGTTTCACGTTTTAAGTAATGCTGGTCTTTAGTCTCGACTTAATTTGAACAAGATGTTGTTTGAAGCAGTAATGACTGTAGATAATTTCTAATGTTGTTGATGCATATCTGTAAGCCTCAAGAAAACATGGCTTTTCTGGCAACCATTTCCCACTGTATGTGTTCCATTGTTCAAGACAGGTGCATTGCAGTTGCTTTATCAGACTGAGAGTAAAGCAGGAACAAAAACAGGCATTTTCTTTGAGAAAAGAATGCTTCTTCGAGGAAAAATGTTCAAATATATGCAGCAATCATAAAGACAATGGATCGTTACTTATGAATATATGTATATGATCTATTTACACATTTCATCATGATAGTACAGAGGAACATCGGCAAACACTAAATAGGCCAGGACTCAGACAAATGATCGGTCGTCTAGATGTATTTCTGGATAAAAGATACTTTGCAAATATTCAAAAGAATTGAGTTGTCAGTATTTCAAACTGATGGCTTAGCCCATTTGTGCCAACGTTTCGTTATATTGACACAGCCAAACGGTGTAGACTCTGATCAGATGCCGCATAACGCGGCGTCTAATCAGAGTCTACACTGTTTGTTTGATACATGTAGGAATTTATATACATGTATAAAACAAAACGAAAATGAAAATAAAAGACTGGTCGCAAATGGGATAATTGAAACAGAACAATGGTTATGAACAAAAATCATCGAACTATTTTGGTTTTGTTGAAAATCCCTGTAGGAGACTGAGCCTTATTACATGTAAACATACATATGTCATTAAAACTACATGTACATATAGTTGTGTGCCTTCCTTGATTACCTGGTAACCAAACAAAGCACATGCTTTTGGAGTTGAGAAACTTGTTCAGTTACCAGTGGCATTTATGAGGTCCGGGTTTTAGAGGTTATACCACTGTTTAGACTTTATTCATTTAACGTCGATTATGAACCAAGCTCAAACAACTTAGGCAAAGCACTTTCGCTGACACGAATAATTGCATGTTTGGTCATTTCGGTGGGAGAAAACCGGAAAAGCCACGTTTTCGGACGGACGACCAGTGTAAAGTTTTTCAGGTTATACTGCATATTCCAGTTGTAAAATCAATGTAGTTGTGAATAAGTTATCCTTTTCCCAATACACGCGTTTGTATAATCTAAAACTAGCATGCTCATTGTAAACATATTTTGCCAGACCAGAGGACAGGCTCAAAACGTGGTGCCACCAAATTAAAAATAAAAAAACATCATTTTCGACAACGTGTCATTTTCTACATTTTATTGCATTGCGTTTTCTTTTCTTTTCTATTGAACAGGATTGAAAAACGTCCTCTCCTTTCTACTGTACAATCTAGTACATGTACAGTGGAGAATGTGTTATTCTTTCCCAATAAACGCGTTTACGCTAAAACTATTATTTGCAGTGCAAACAGTTTGGAGCCAGATCAGACGCCGGGTAACCCGGCGTCTGATCAGGCTCCAAAATGTTTGCCACCAAGATAAACATGAAATATCAGAATTGTCCAAAAGTTGTTCTTTTCTACGTTTTAGTGCTTTGCGTTTGCGTACGTTTGCGTTTAAACGGGAAAGAATAACAGATTATCCACTGTAGTACACTAATACTAAAGTGGAGAAACGGTAAAAATATTATTTCCATTGCAAAACGTTTCAAAATAGATCGGACGTCGGGTAATCCGGCGTCTGATCAGGCTTAATGCTTGCCACTCAGATTAAAAACATGAGTTGTCAGAATTGTCAAAACGCTGTTCTTTTCTACTTTTTATTGCAATGCGTTTGCGTTTCGTTTTCGTTTGAACGGAAATAATAACGTATTCTCCACAGTAAATCAATAGTAGACGTCTTTTAATTAATAGGGTAATGTACTGAAGGTTATAAGCTAATTACAGCGCTCCCTCTCTACAACGACATCCAATGGGAGACAACAAATGTGTGCGTTGTTCGGAGGGAGTCGTTACAGGGAGGGAAATAGGGTTACATTTGCAAACAGCTTGAATCCAGATCAGACGCCGCGTAACGCGGCGTCTGATCTGGATTCAAGCTGTTTGTCACTCGTCACTAAGGTTTGTTATGTCAAAATGCCCAATATGTAATTTTGAGAAATACAGCAGACGACAACTTTAAGCAGAAGATTATTGCAGACGTAAAAAGGTTGAACATAATTTCTTGTTTCGGGATCAGCAGCAAGCGTCGTTGTGAAGAGGGAATCGTTGTTGGGAGGGCCGTTGTAGAGAGGGAGCGCTGTATTGCATTTTGAAGTACAAGCTACTTCCAGAATAACGCTTAGGGTCGCCTTTACTGCATGCATTAAAGTTTTCCCATATAAGCACTACCATACAATCCCAACAAAAAACGAAACAGACGCAAGAAATTATCGAGATCGGCTTAATGTCGCTCAATATTATGATTCATGCTTACATCCAAGTATCCAAGTTCAAATCGAAAAGAGCCCTAATAGTCGAACATCGGTATCTTAAGCTGGCTTAATTCAAAATAACTTGTTTTTTCTGCAGTTGAATTTTATTATTATGAACTTCCTGAAATAAAAAACCGCATTGCTACGTGTGAGCTTCAAAATACGGACATGCATTGACTTAGATGGGTTTGAGATATTAAAGTTCGTCTGTAGCTAAAAACTTTATGCGAAATCAAAATGCAGAAGACATTTTTTCTATGCAGACAAATCATAGCGGTGACTAGATTAATATTCAGAACTC
Organism: Gari tellinella; assembly: GCA_922989275.2. Classification (NCBI taxonomy): domain Eukaryota; kingdom Metazoa; phylum Mollusca; class Bivalvia; order Cardiida; family Psammobiidae; genus Gari; species Gari tellinella. Next base: position 39,654,503 of record OV277869.1, on the reverse strand, counting down.
TTGGTAAATCATAATGAATGGATCTACAGAGATTCATATTGCGGCCATTAATCCTTGCTGATTGCCTTTGCATTATGCTGTCTCGACAAGAAAAAACTCAAGCATCTCTATGCGACATTAGTGGAATGAATAATGGATCATAACCGTTCTATTTGATCTAATTGATGTCCTCCCATCTCTCACTAATGCAATCAAGCATTTTTATCTCATTTGTAGTGTACAATATAAATGAAATATAAGCCAAGTCTCATGAATATAATACAGGATTACTTTGTGGCTGATATACCATAGATTCGTGCATTGGCCATGTATTTTAGCATAACAACACATACTTGAGCCGTATTTTTGAAAATCGAAATTCTTGAGAGTATACTTATATTGGTTTCAAAATGAATTACAGTTTTTATGGAATGAAAAGAAAACCAAAATATTAATATATCTAGTGGAAGTTCTGAAAACAGTATTTCTGTTTAAACGTGTTTGATAGTAGGATTTGAAACCGTTTATAAGAGAACTTGTAACATTGAGTATTACTGTAAAGTGCCTGAAACGGAATTGAACTAAGCCCTATCATGTAACACGTGAATATTATTCAGGCATATTTGGAAATTATCTACTTGTATACACATGATTAAATTAAACAATATCGAGGAAATATTTTCAATAACCGCAGAATAGAAACACTTCGGTGACACCGCATTTCAAAGCAGCAGACTATTTTCCTGGTCCCCAAATTATCGGTACACAAAATAGAGTGAAAGTAGATTTTACTGATTTTTTGATCATCATATTTACTTCAGAATGTAATGCCGTTTATAACATAACAGACGGCGTGAGCGTTGAATAACACCCGTTGTTTAAATGTCATATATAACTAGTTAAATAATTATGCAAATGACGTACGCCACGACGTCGTTCGTCGTTAAAATGTGTTATATGCGTTCAATTTCCAACGTCTTCTTTCCATCATGTAGATTCAATTTATAATTTTTTGTTGTAATTAAAATAATCAATATTAGATCTACATGAAAGTGCTTATTAATACATATAATAATATAAACATTATGCTAGTGAACGGGGTTAATTTGGAACAACTTTTTTCCTGTATAGATCTACTTATATCGCGCAGAGCATTCACTTGACCTCAAAGGCTGCGATAAATAACTTTTCTAGGTTATGTTATAAAAAGAATATAACATTCGTGTTAATAATTTATTGGATTTATCAAACTCGTCGTTTTAGAAAACGATAAAAACTCGGCAAAGCCTCGTTTTTATCGTTTTCTAAAAGACTCGTTTAATAAATCCAATAAATTATGAACACTCATGTAATATCCTATATTTATTCACTAGAATTCCACTGCTACATCTAATACATTTCTCAAAATTAATCGATTTTTCTTCCCTTTTATGGAACTGATAGTATCGAACGATATTGTGTTCAGTGTTGTATTTTATGAACGTATGCGTACTGAGTCAAAATTTTAGAAACACGACGCTGACTATAGACGGATTAAAATCAAAGATTTGAAACCATCAAAACCCCAGACTGATTACATTGCAAACAGTGTAGGTCAAGACAAGCCGCCGCGTCATTAACACAACAACGGTTCTTGGCCTACACTGTTTGACATTCACTAGACTCTATAAACGGAGTAGAAAGCATACGGTTTAAAAGCCGAAATAAATGCTTTCGAAGTTACCAGTGATTGTTCTCTGGGTTAGTTTAAATGTCAATGTATGTAATCTAATTTAAAGACTTTTTGCTCGTTATATTTATATTTCTTTCATGGTAGTAGGATTGTAAAATGTATATTTGCTATTAGGTTTTAAGTCTCGTTGGACATTATAAAATATTTCGAAAATGACAGATTGTTTGAAAAAAGAATTAGGTATACAGAACTCCCTTTCTACAGCGGCCCTACCAACAACGATTCTCTCCAAAAAAAAATACTTCCCGCTGCTCTTCCATACAAGACAATAATGCCCTACTCTGTCAAGCTGAAATATCTTCTGGTTTTTATAATTATATTAAAGGTTTTATCTGCTGTTTTTTCTCAAAGTTATTACGATTACTGACAAACATTTTGATTCCAGATCAGTCGCCGCGTTAAGCGGTGTCTGATCTGGATTCCAACTGCTTCCACTCTAAGGGCATTACTTGTCCCTCCATGAAACATCTCCCTCCCAACAACACATATAGTAATTGTCTCACATCGCGTGATATTGTAGAGAGGGAGCAACCCGGAGCATTGTACTCTCTTCCTAAGACTGCCTTCCCATCAACGATTCCCTCCTTTCAACTATGTTTGACGCTGTTCCCACAAACAATGCATTTATGTCTAACCCTATCACTGCTGCAACGTCGTCTGCTTGATATTGTCGTTTCTAAAAATTATAATACTAGATATTAGACGGAAGAAACATAATGACAAGTGATAAACTATTAAAAACCCAGATCCGACGCCGTCGCCGTGTTTGCAATGTAAGCCAAGTCGTACAGTGGAGAATCTGTTATTCTTTCCCGTTTAAACGCAAACGTACGCAAACGCAAAGCACTAAAACGTAGAAAAGAACAACTTTTGGACAATTTTGATCATTCTTGTTTATCTTGGTGGCAAACAGTTTGGAGCCTGATCAGACGCCGGGTTACCCGGCGTCTGATCTGGCTCCAAACTGTTTGCACTGCAAATAATAGTTTTAGCGTAAACGCGTTTATTGGGAAAGAATAACAGATTCTCCACTGTACTTCGCATCCTAAGGGTTTTAATTTCCCCTCTCTGTAACAACAGCACACACAATATTTGTCTCCAATTGTGTGTTGTTTCGGAGAGGGAGCTGAATATGTGTGTCAAGATTACAACCTGATACAGAATAAAAGACTTTAATCTTGTAGAAAAACGCGTTTTTATGTAACAATTATACATGTAACTTCCATTGCATACGACTTTGCGTATGGTCAGGTTCAAACTTCTTGCAATTCAGTTCAAAATCATTCGTGACAATCGTGTAAAAGCTGGTTTTTTCTCCAATGTTTTATTGCGATGCCTTTGCTTTAAAAATGGAAGAGAATATTAACGTCTTCTGTACTGTATCACGCCAATTTGCATTGCATTATGCCCGAGGACAGAATACAGTGGAGAAGACGTCATTCTCACATACATACAACTGTTTTCAATAGCCAACAACGATCACGAATATCCTTTTCTCCCCTCTCGGGCAGAGGTATCCCGAAATCTAGGGGGTGTGAGATAAAGAGAATATTTGGTGACTAGCTTTGAATGAGAAATATTATCTGACAAGGCGGATAAATATATCAGGTTTGCCGAGCCGCAGGCGAACCTGATATTTTCGGAAGCCGAGTCAGATAACATTTCTCATTCAAAACTAAGGACAAACTATTCCATTGATCCTTGTCACAATAGTAAAATAAATAGAGAATGCTTTTTTAAAAGCTAGAATCATTTTTGGTCTAGATAAGATTCTCACTAAAGAACTAGGAAAGCGCGCTATTATATAGATGACGTCAGTGACGTCACACCCTAGTTACGTTGAAAAGAAATAAAAGAACTTTAAAAATCTAGTGTTTTTCACTCAGGAAATCTAAAAGGTGGACAATTATAGACGTATCTCAGCAAGCCACTGGTTGCGCGTACTCTATTACGCTTTGATTGCATCGAATAGTTCGAATAAACGTCGTTACACGTCGGATTCTGTTGAAAGAGTTTTAGAATACCTTTCCTAACAGCGGGGAAAATAAGCGTCTCGGTGGAAAAAATTAGTTCCGGCTGCAGGTCATGTGACCAACTGACATAATAACATCGGTCATGTGACCGACTAGCATAATAAAGCAAAGCTTTATCCGTCAGGAACGTAGGCACGTGACAGGATAAAACCTTATCTGTCCGGACAGACAAGCCGAACATTGTTTGTTATTGCCGTTGTCATGACGTCGTCATAACGTCGCCATGCATGCATTGATTAGCGCATTAGAATATCCTCCTTGACATTACAGCCAAACTCTCGCTAACGAATCTGGTTAGTAGATCTATATTCAGTTCATAAAGGCTATATAGTTAATAAATCAAGTGAGGATACGATTTTAAATAATCACACATGTGTTAATATATTAAGTTGTTGAAACTAGTGTACTTCTTTTTTTCTGAATATGTTCTTTGGAAATGTTTACATAGATTTCAGTCCGCCAAACAACTCGCCACTGTATAGCAAGTTGAACGCGTTTTAAGGGTTGACGAGGTGAGAAAATAAGTCTAACACCTCAGTTGAGTGTCAGGTGGATATCCCAACCTCGGTATGAAGATATTCAAGAGCACTCGGCGGAGCCTCGTGCTTCTAAATTATCTTCAAACCTCGGATGGGATATCCTTATTTGACACTAACGGTGGTGTTAGATTCACTTTGTCTCCAACATGTGTGAGATCATTTTGATGACGTCACTCTAACGTCACTATTTATAAAGACATTATTACGTCACTGGAATTCTAAAAAAAAGTATTGCTTTAAAAATACATTAAATTGCTGGTTATGTGAGAGAAAAAAACTGTTATGAGTCGATGTATGAGACAAGCTGATCTCAACCTCGTCAAGAATAGAAAGTTATTAAGCTCGCCAAGACTCTCGTAATAACATTTCAATTCTAGACTCGGTTGAGATCAGCTAGTCTCATACATCGACTCATGATAGATCCTAAATCTCTTTACAATTTAAACGCCAACCATATGCAAACGCACTGCAATAAAATGAGGAAAATGAAAACTCTTCGACAAGTCTGACTATTTTTTTATTCTTAGTGACAAACAGTTTTGAGCTTGATCAGACGCCGGGTTTCCGGCGTCGGGTTTCCGGCGTCTGATCTTGCTCTAAATTGTTTGCAGTGGAAATAATCGTTTTTGAGAATAAACGTGTTTTATTGGGAAAGAATAACATATTATCCACTGTAAACAGTTAACCCCATTAATCAGAATGTGATTATGGTACTTTTACAATTACCTACAAATTACTGAGATTATTACAGCAATGTCAAGTTTCGGTTATTTATCTAATAATTTAAAGTTTCGAATAGTTTATTCTTGAATAATTTATTAGTGTTAACTAATTAGATAATAAGTGTTGTAACAGTCGACCGATTTATCAAAATGATTTCGATGAAAGAATTAAGATTCAACTAAGACTTTTCATTTTGTGTTATTTGGGGTGTGAATTCTTCCTAAATATCCAAGAAATATAATAAAGATTTATGGACGGTCGGCTAAATAAGAGACGCAGTTTCAATAGGGGAATACATGGTTCACATCAGTTCAACTGCGGAAAAACGTTATTATTTCCCCGTTTGTTTAAGTAACTCTCTCACTGCCAATGGCGCCAAAAGGCGAGTTTGCAAACAGTATGGATCCCGATCAGACGCCGCGTAACCCGGTGTATGATCATGATCCAAACTGTTTTACACTTGTATCGACATGTCTTCAGTCAAAGCAACCCTTACGCTGACTAAAGATTAATTGCAGACGGCACTGTCATTTTAGTCAATATTTTGGCGTACAGTGGAGAATCTGTTAATTTTTCCCAATAAACGCGTTTACGTTAAAACTATTATTTGCAATGCAAACAGTTTGGAGCCAGATCAGACGCCGGGTAACCCGGCGTCTGATCAGGCTCCAAACTGTTTGCCACCAAAATAAACAAGAATTATCAGAATTGTCCAAACGTTGTTCTTTTCTACGTTTTAGTGCTTTGTGTTTGCGTACGTTTGCGTTTAAACGGGAAAGAATAACAGATTCTCCACTGTAAGAGGGTAAACGCAGACGATACACCTTGGCAGTGAAATAATGTAACAACACTTATCACAATGCAATAATATGTTGACAAAAAAAATGTTTTGAAAATGACAATGATTCGCTTAAATCTGCATAGACAACAGTTTGAAGCCCGTTTTATGGCAACACACTAACATAGTTCAGCTCCGACTGGGATGCCAACATGCGTCTCGTTCATGCTAGGCGAAAGCGCTACCACGTCGCTTTAAAAGCTACCTCTATATAGAGGAAGTATAAATGTTCCATAAACAGCGCAGATCGCATGCTATTGCTTAAAACTGTTTGAGATGGGCAAAAGGCTTTAACATACATACCTACAACGGCCATCATAACAACGACTCTCTCCTCACAACGACCCTTGCCGCACTTCCCTATACAGGACAATTATGTGTAAGGCATATACTGCTGAAAAATCGTCTGCTTAAAGTTGTCGTCTGCTGTTTTTCTCAAAGTTACATAAAAAACAACTTAATAACGAGTGACAAACAGCTTGAATCCAGATTAGACGCCGCGTTTCGCGGCGTCTGATCTGGATTCATGCTGATTGTAAATGTTAGCCAATATCCCTCCCTATAACGACTCCTACCGAACAACGCACATACTATTTGTCTCCCATTGGGTGTCATTGTAGAGGTTGAGCGCTGTAAATATATGTTTATAAAGTTGTATTGGAAAAAAGTAACACCCTTTCCACTGTAGAGAGTGTCGGTTCAGTGGAGAAGACGTAACCCAGTAAATGTACAGTGGAGAAACTGTTATTCTTTCCCAATAAACGCGTTTACGCTAAATCTATTATTTGCAGTGCAAATAGTTTGGAGCCAGATCAGACGCCGGGTAACCCGGCGTCTGATCAGGCTCCAAACTGTTTGCCACCAAGATAAACATGAAATATCAGAATTGTCCAAAAGTTGTTCTTTTCTACATTTTAGTACTTTGCGTTTGCGTACGTTTGCGTTTAAACGGGAAAGAATAACAGATTCTCCACTGTATGTAAGGTCAAACCATTTATTTCTATTGCAAACAGTGTGGGTATATGACGTTTTCCGCAAACTGTTCCATTGAATCAGATATAAAGATTGCCTATATAGTTATGTCAACGATCGGTAGAAATTTTGACACAACTTGACAGAAATGTAATCGAAACTATTTCCGGTATCATTATCTAGAAAAAATAATATAATTTCCTATCCTTGGTATATATGTGAACAAAAAAAATGATACAGTAAAACCTCTCTAATACGACCACTTTAAAAAGGTCATTTAATTTATTAAGTCAAGTGACAGCTTAATACAAGGTGAGCCTAAAACAAAAAGTTTCTAAACGTACATGTTGTTTAACTTTCGCCTTACTTTAATAAGTCACCTGCTTTTAATGGTTAACGTTATTTAGTGGTCGTATTAGAGAGGTGTTAATGTACAAAACTGAAAGCGCTGCTGTTCTCCATCTGATGACATTACGTCAAAGGGTTGTTACGTATTTCGTTAAGGAGACAGTGCCTATGCTTATAGAGCGTTTGCGTTGAGTTTGTGGCCATTCTCAAGCCTTGTGATTGGTCAATTTAGCATTCTGCTCAAATCTGACCATTCAAACGCTTTAGAACAATATCAGACTCAGCTGAAATGGTGTGTCCATGCAAGTATGGGGCCTGATCAGATTACAATTACTAAGCGTTTCGAATTGGCTCAGAGATTTAAAAGTAGCGTGCTTTCCATTAAATGAGAGTTAACCTAACAATGTACTGCCCATTGCAAACAAGATGACAGACATTCGACTTTATCAGCATATACAGTGCCCCCTCTCTACAAAACCCAATAGGAGACAGATAATGCGTGAGTTGTTTTGGAAGGATTTGTTATAGGGAGGGACAATAAAGACTTTACTTACATGTACATCTGAAAACAGCTTGAATCCAGATCAGACGCCACGTAACGCGGCGTCTGATCTGGATTCAAGTTTTTTGTCGCTCGTCAAACAGCGTCAATGGTCGTTGTATGGAGGGGGTCGTTGTAGGGAGAGAGCACTGTACATGTGTCTGAGTCGCCCAACCTGTTTCGTTACATTTGAGACAATGTTTTTCGTTCCCGTTTAAACAAAACTAGATGAAAACGCAATGCAATAAAATGTAGGAAAATATATATTTTAACTATTTTAATGCCAAATTAGTCGTGAGATTTTTACCCCTTCATCGTTTCACTGTCGTCTGCTTCAACTGTGTTGCTTGCAAGTTCGTTTCAAAGTAAGATTTCAATGTAGAATGTCAAACAATTTGGATCTTGATCAGACAGCGCGTTTTGCGGTGTCTGATCAGAATCAAAATTGTTGTAAAGTCGCCGTTTGGCGCCATTGGCAGTGAAAGTGTTAATATATGATACAGTGGAGACTCTGTTATTCGTTCCCGTTTAAACGCAAACGTACGCAAACGCAAAGCACTAAAACGTAGAAAAGAACAACTTTTGGACAATTCTGATATTTCATGTTTATCTTGGTGGCAAACAGTTTGGAGCCTGATCAGACGCCGGGTTACCTGGCGTCTGATCTGGCTCCAAACTGTTTGCAACCAAGATAAACATGAAATATCAGAATTGTCCAAAAGTTGTTCTTTTCTACGTTTTAGTGCTTTGCGTACGTTTGCGTTTAAACGGGAAAGAATAACAGATTCTCCACTGTACATGTAGGATGCACATAAAGGATCATTCTGATCTAAGTCTATAGAACTTGCACAGGGAAGGTAAATTATTGCACTGTTTGTAAGGAAGCACGGTGCGTTTTCTAGATAAAGACTATCGAGGCAGTTTCTCCGAATTTTCAGGGTTTGTTTTTTTATAACTTTGCATGTTGCTAGTTTAAACCATCGTATGCAGACATATGAAATAAAAACTAGTAGGGTTCCAGAACCGGATTTCTTTTTTAATACATGTAGCTTGTTTTCGGGGTATACCCCTCATTATCCGGAGACACTTGCTTTTAATCATAAACTCTCAGAATAGCCCTCTTTAGCTCTTGTAAGTTACCTAATTGTTGGGTTATACATATATTTTCATAAAATTGAAAAGAATAGGAGTACAGTGGAGAATCTGTTATTCTTTCCCAATTAACGCGTGTACGCTAAAACTATTATTTGCAGTGCAAACAGTGTACATGTAACAGTGTAACCCGGCGTCTGATCAGGCTCAAAACTGTTTGCCACCAAGATAAACATGAATTATCAGAATTGTCCAAAAGTTATTCTTTTCTACGTTTTAGTGCTTTGTGTTTGCGTACGTTTGCGTTTAAACGGGAAAGAATAACAGATTCTCCACTGTAAGTAGCACCCAAAACATGAAAACAACACATAATCCGTCAATGAAGTGAACACAATAAACAGTTATTTTTCAAAGTGTTTTCCTTATACAGTTCTTATACTAGTATTCAGATTTTGACAACGTTTTTCACAAATTTATTGAAATCAAACATGACAATTGTTACAGTAGGTACCCGAATTAGTTGTTCTACAATATACAAATGTCTGCATAGAAAGTAAGACATGCAACTCAAATTACATGGGTTATATACAAATGCTATATAAAAACCACATTGAATGCTAAAATGGATCCAAATGGAGATTTTGCATGAGTTGTCTCCCTTAGACCAAAATAATCGAAACTGCCGAAATAGTCCTTAACTATCAGACGCCGCAGTGTCTGATGTCGATCTGCAATGTCTGCTGACACAATTTTCTAACTTCTACCAAAACTTAATTGAAAATGAAAAAATGGAACAAGCATTCTTGAATAGAAAAATGTCCTCAACCAAGAAATAAGCATGGAAATTCATTTGGTATAAATGGGTTCAAACAAAACTCAACAGATTGATTGGAACATTTCCCCACGGAGCATTATTGCAATCGACATTTTTGTGTTTTCAACGAAAAGCAGCTCAATCGAAATGGATTAAATTGTCAAAAAATGACAGATTGTTACGGGCATGTTGAGGATTTAAGTTTTCTCCATGTCAAGCAAATTGAGCCTGATTAGATGCCGATTTCGCTAATACGTCTGGTGAGCAAATTGAACTTTGATGACTACTCCGATGACATGTACAGTGGAGAAAACATTATTCTTTCCCGTTTAAACGCAAACGTACGCAAACGCAAAGCACTAAAAAGTAGAAAAGTACAACTTTTGGACAATTCTGATATTTCATGTTTATTTTGGTGGCACACAGTTTGGAGCCTGATCAGACGCCGGGTTACCCGGCGTCTGATCTGGCTCCAAACTGTTTGCAGTAGAAATAAACGTTTTAGCGTAAACGCGTTCATTGGGAAAGAATAACAGATTCTCCACTGTACACATGCCATAGTAGCAAATACGCTCGTATATGTAATGTACGGAAACAGTTATAACGATGTTGTTCTTTCCTAATAAACGCGTTTACGCTATACCTATTGTGTTTCCATTGCAAACAGTTTCGAGCCAGATCAGATGCCGGTAAATCCGCCGTTTAATAGGTCTCTAAAATGTATGCCATCTTATTTAGGGTTGTTTTCTGCAATGTATTGAAAAATGACAAACATTAAATACCTTGGTGTGATTGCTCTTTTAGGATCCCTGTTAGCTAGATCTACATTGTTTGCATAATACAAGTGTACATGTATTCTTTCAGGGTCAATGTTTCTTTAATGACGATTTTACTCGTCGCTAGGGATGTATGTGTTATCACTTTCGGTGTAAAAATTTATGGAGAGGTTTTTACCTCTTCACCGCTATGTTGTCGTCTACTTCAATATTATTGTCTGAATGAACGTTTTAAAGTTAGATTTAAGGAAGTCTGACTTAAAAAATATCGATTCGAGTGTCAAAAGTTAAGATCCTGATCAGACGCCGCGTAACGCGGCGTCTGATCTGGATCCAAACTGTTTACAAAGTCGACTTTATGCGACTTTGTCGCCAAAAGTGTTAAGCGAATTATACAAATATATCTCGTTGCATTGGAATGTTCGGTATCTAAATTTTGTGGTAAATACTTTTAAGCTAGCAAATGTATCCCCTAAATCATTTGTTATCTTTAGCAATCAAACATGCAACTAATTCTAAGAGCAATCGATGTTCGAATTTTATTGTTAAACCAGACACTGTTGCAAAGATATCTAAATCCTTTCACTGCCATGACGTCATCTACTGTATACAATTGTTCTGCATTTATTTCTCAAATTTACAACTTAGATATTTTGACATAAACATATTGAAATCAGTGTCAAATACTTTGGATCCTGATCAGACGCCACGTTTTTTGGCGTCTGATCAGGATCCAAGCAGTTTGCAAACAAACATGATACTCGGTATAAGGCAACTAAGGTGAACTAAAATGTTAATACTACTCTTGTTATTTGTTATATCATATATTGACGTGTTTTGAAAACAGTAAAAGGTGCTATCTCTGATCAGGGTCTGCGTTGTTTTCTTATAGAAATGTCTGCACTCTTTCCTGGATAAAATATTTTTATTATCCAATGTGATAATTCAGATCACATGTGTTTATTTTCGGCGAATTTTATACAGTGGAGAAAATGTTATTCTCTCCCGTTTAAACGCAAACGTACGCAAACGCAAAGCACTAACAAGTAGAAAAGTGCAACTTTTGGACAATTCTGATAATTCATTTTTATCTTGGTGGCAAACAGTTTGGAGCCTGATCAGACGCCGGGTTACCCGGCGTCTGATCTTGCTCCAAACTGTTTGCACGGCAAATAACAGTTTTAGCGTAAACGCGTTTATTGGGAAAGAATAACACATTCTCCACTGTAGTTGAATATTCATCTGGAGAAGAGTCAAACGCACGGTGCAGAGGGGAAGACTGGGTTTGTTCCGACATAAAGATTTACGGTTAAACCATTTCGGCACCAAATTAATCCTGAGGTTTTTACCCCTTCACTATTGTTTTGTCGTCTGCTTCAGTATTGTTTTCTGCAAAATCGTTTCAAAGTTATATTTAAGATAACATGGCTTAAGAAATATCGATACGAGTGCCAAACAATTTGCATCTTGATCAGCCGCCGCGTCACGCGGCGTCTAATCAGGATTGGAACTGTTTGCAAATTCGACTTAGTGTTTTTCGGCGGAGCTGACTGGTTTCTATTTAGACACACTTTCTATTTGGCCACACATTTCAACCAATTATATTTGATCAGAAATTTAGAATTAAGAGCACCTGTTGAAACTGAATAGTCTGATTGGATAGTAGCCAGGGCTCCAGATAAGGGAATTATTTCAAAACTTAAAATCTTTATTTGTGCATTAAACCCTGTGGTGTCACTATACATTTGAAAATTTTCTCTTCGAGACAAACAAAATGAGTGGTTACACCATAGGGTTTGGTGCTGAAAGGAGTGAAAAAATGTGATTTGTTTAGTTTACTCCCTCTTATCTGGAGCCCTGTAGGCTGGTCTATGTCCAATTACAGTTTTACCAGATGTGGACTGTGAGTGTAAAATTTAGAGATACAGACTACACTGTTTACTACACACTGGGATGATGCAATTATACTTCTATTTTAAGATATGACATCTGAAATCTTTTTAAAGATATACAGAGGAAGCTAGGTGTTTTGTAATTGTTTACTACCAATTTGTTTGAATTGTTAACTATTTGTACACATTTTAATGCCATACATTAAAACCAATATTATATATAAAATTAATGGCCTCAAGTGAGTTAAACACAATCGTGTTGTTTCATCATTATTTACAAGAGTGAAGTTCAGCAGACTGTTGTATCTGTACATTTGTGTATGCTATAGTTTGTTTCAAGAAACTCTATGAATGAAGTTTGATATATAGAACAATAGATTAATGTGAGGATCTCCTACCAGTAGCTAGGATATGAGTTAAATTATTGTTCTGTTTTGCATTTCTGTACATGATAGTTTTGCATTTTAAATAAAAGTTACTCTTTCAATTTGTTTTGCTTTTCAATCCGAAAACCTCAATTTCATTTAATTTTGCACACCCATGCATCTATATAGCCTTAGTTCAACCACTCATTCCGCCGAATATCTTTTTAAAAGATATTTCTTGTTTTAGTTTAATCTTAGTGAAAAGAGTATGGAGCCTGATCAGACTCTGGGTTACCCGGTGTCTGATCAGGCTCCAAAATTTTTTCAATTGACACAATAGTTTTGGCGTAAACACGTTTTATTTGGGAAAGAGTAACGTCTTCTTCACTGGACATCCTAACATCAACCCCTTTACTGCCGTGACGTCATCAATTTTAAACAATGGTCGTCTGCTTTTATTTTTTAAATTTAATTTTTGCTATTTTGACTTAAGAACTATTGAAATCAGTGACAAACAGTTTGGATCCTGACCAGCAAAATACTGTTGTGCTCGAGGTAAGGCAGTGAAGGGGTTAAACGAGTTCAAGCTATATTTGCAAGTATTGACAAAACCATTTCAAATTGAAGAAATACCATCTGAACCATTCCTAAATCTACATTGCCCCCTCTCTGAACAAATACAATTCTAACCTTTTCTCAGTACAGTGCTCCCTCTCTACAAAAACATTCAATGGGAGAAAAATAGTGTGTGTGTGTGTGTTGTTCCGAGGGAGTTGTAATACGGAGGGAAACTGGCTTTCATATGCAAACAGCGTAACGCGGCGCTTGATCTGGATTCAAACAGTTATAATTTGCTTCTGTCAAAATGTCCATTATGTGACTTTGAGAAAAACAGCAGACGCCAATTCAAGCAGACGATATTGCAGCCGTGAACAGTTTGATATATAATTGTCTTGTTTGGGGAACAGCGGCTAGCGATGTTTAAGGATGAAACCGTTGTTAGGAGGGCCGTTGTAGGGAGGGAACACTGTATTGTATTATTCAGGTCGTGTCCTCTATTTCTAGTACTACTAACAGACACGAAATAAGCTGATGTCATTGCTAAACTAAACACGATGACGCTTAATTAATTTGCATCATCATTAATCAAGCTATGTTTACAAATAAGGAAGCCATTTAATGGAATAGATGTCATTTCTTCTTGTTTAAACGAAACCAAACGCAAACGCAATGCATCAAAATGTAGAAAATGATATTATTTAGACAACCCTGTGGATTTATTTTTATCTAGATAACGATAAGTTATTGGAGTCGGATAGCCCGGGATCTGATGTGGCTCCACACCGTTTGCAGTGGCATACGATTAAATACTACAGTGGAGAAAACGTTATTCTTTCCCAATAAATGCGTATACGCTAAAACTGTTATTTCCAATGCAAATATTTTGGAGCCTAATCAGACGCCGGGTTACCCGGCGTCTGACCAGGCTCCAAACTGTTTGCCACCCAGATCAAAATCAACATTCATAATTGTCAAACAGTTGTCATTTTCTTCAATTTGCGTTTCGTTTGCATTTAAACGGGAAAGAATAACGTTTTCTCTACTGTATCACGTTTGTTCAGTCCTTTCTTCTGTGTCTATACAGTGTAAAACTAATGCATATTTGTTTACGGTGGAGAACGCATTATTCTTTTCCTAATAAATGTGTTACGTGGAAAACGTAGATCCAATGTCGTTCATTGCAAACAGCTTTAAATCAGACAAGACGCAGAGTAACTTGGCGTCTGATCATGTTCCAAACAATTCACCAATCACATTTATGTATTTTAAAAATGTCCATTTTCTATGTTTAAATCCGGCGTCTGATCAGGTTCCAAACTATTTGCCATTCAGCTGGAACATAGCTTTTTACAATTATCTAAACATATTGCACTTTTTCTACGTTTTATTACAGAGCGTTTGCGTTTCAATTTTAAAATGAAAAAATTACGTATTCTCAACTGTAGAAGTTTAAAAGCATGCATACTTCATGCAAATGTAATAACAGTGTACCATACGTGATAATGAAACGCACAGAATCTGAATATTATGAATCAGTAAACGCCAACATACAAAGGATTGAACAAAATGATATTTAAATTGAAATGCATTGGAGAAAACGTTATGCTATTCCAGTAAACTCGCTCTAAGAACTGATATCCATTGCAAACAATGTGGAGGCTGATCGGACGCCGGGTTACCGGTATTTGATCAGACACCAAACTGTTGCTTTTCAGATTAAAAGCAATCGTTACATCATTAGCACCTCAATAGTTGAAAATGTTTCATTTTAATGCTTTGCATTGGCGTTTTATTTCCTTTTACTCTTTCACTGCCAATGACGCCAAAATGCGACTTTGCAAACAGTTTGGATCCTGATCAGACGCCGCGTATCGCGGCGTCTGATCAGAATCCAAGCTGTTTGACACTTTGATCGACATTTCTTCAATCAAAGCCGTCCTATATCTGACTTTGAATATATTACAGACGACAATACTAATGCAGACGATGTTTTGGCAGTAATAGGGTTAAAGCAGACGATCAAACTTGGATGCGAAGGAGTTAAACGAGAAAGAGTAATGTTTTCTCCACAGTTATCTGACGCAGATTTAAAAGTAAGATGCGTACATAATTCAATCTATTTACTTGTATTTTATGAATATATTGAACACATTGCAGACACACAATCCAATAAAACGTATGATATATCACCGCATTGCTATATAGTCTACTTATTCATTGCTGTCTGCTTTTATATATCAAATCTAAATGCAAGGCGTGTTGGCTATTGAAACATCTTACTCAGTTTCAAACAATTGAGAACTCGTATTAAACACTGCACTGACCGACTTAATATTCAGCGTTTATAGCGGGAAAGCCGTTTTTTTCTTTTCTGGTTAAGATCGAGGCAATGTCGGTCAATATCGGAATTGTACGGAGAGCAGTCGACCGTTCTCATTAAATGCCGATAATGGCCGATCACTGTACGTAGAGTACCGATTTTGGTCCGATCTTTTTAGGGGTCCTCATACTTAAATCAACTTAAATGCAAACATAATAATATTGAGAATATGACATCGATTTTGTTCTTGTAATGAGCCTGATCAGAAGCCGGATTAACCGGATTGCCAGACTTATCTTACTTTCTGTATGGAATGAAATTGTTTAAGAAATACACGAAGTTTAATGCGGTTTATGGGAGAATGAACCCCATAGCCTTGCTAGATAGGTTTCGATCACCTCCGGGTGCACGATACAGAAACTAAACGGGATTGCACGAAACTTAGTTTATTTTCAGTTCTTGTAATTTATTGTAATCTGAACCTGCACATGTGATCAATGTGTAATCTTGTAACCGCATTACCTGTCCGGGTCAGTTTGTAGATGTACGGATAGTACATGTATCTATCAGTTTGACCCTTTGTAAAGAAATCTTGTCTGTAATAAGATGCACATGTCCGGTTCGGAATTTAAGGATCGTGACTGAATATCATACAGCTCACGCAATAGGTAGTTGTCCTATCCTGCAATAGTGAAAGTGGTGTAACCTTCATGGTGTATGTTTTTCTTTCTTTTATTGGAACTCGTTGTAAAGTCGAAACTCGGTGGTTCGAACTCGCGTTAGTTCATAGTTAAAAGGTCGATGAGCCACGTTTTAACTTGGAAATACGGGTAGGTTCGACATAAGCGAGATCGATTTATCGAAATTCAACTGATAAAATACTGGTACAATCTATTTTAGCCAGTTCGACGTATCGAGTTTCGACTGTAGTTAAAACCTAATGGCAATTGTCGGCTCCAAAAGAGTAGAACACGTATCAATATTTATGAAACCGTCTACCGATATCCAAACATCATCTATTAAATACATGAGCATGTCAATGCATAGATTGGCTATTTCCCAATTGCTTGTTGTCTGAAGCCTTTTAACCCTCTCCCCTAGAAACTTCAAATGAATAATACAGTGGAGAATCTGTTATTCTTTCCCGATAAACGCGTTTACGCTAAAACTATTTTTTCTTTTACAAACAGTTTGGAGCCAGATCAGACGCCGGGTAACACGGCGTCTGATCTGGCTCCATTCTGTTTGCCACCAAGAAAAACATGAAATATCAGAATTGTCCAAAAGTTGTTCTTTTCTACGTTTTAGTGCTTTGCGTTTGCGTACGTTTGCGTTTAAACGGGAAAGAATAACAGATTCTCCACTGTACCAGTTTCAAATTGAGTCAAGTCAACTTTGACTATTACAAGTTGACTTTTGTCAAGGTGGTGCAATATGACAAACAGTGAAGACACTGATTTCTGGTCAGAGACAACATTGTTTGCGTAGGACAAGTGTATTTCTCGCATGTACAGTGGAGAATCTGTTATTCTTTCCCAATGAACGCGTTTACGCTAAAACGTTTATTTCTACTGCAAACAGTTTGGAGCCATATCAGACGCCGGGTAACCCGGCGTCTGATCAGGCTCCAAACTGTTTGCCACCAAGATAAACATGAAATATCAGAATTGTCAAAAAGTTGTACTTTTCTACGTTTTAGTGCTTTGCGTTTGCGTACGTTTGCGTTTAAACGGGAAAGAATAACGTTTGCTCCACTGTACACGATTTGCAAAGGACGCTTATGTGCGTGATTAAAGTTAAAGGAGTAAGGTCGACTTTGTAAATAGTTTTAATTACAATAAGAAGCCGCTTAACAGGGTGTTTGATCAGAATCCAAGCAGTTTAATCTTCATATCAATTGTTTCTTCAGTCAAAACACAAACACAATAAAATTTGCATGAACATGCATATGAAATGTTCTAACAAATTATATCTTGTTTGAAAAAGGTTTCAAAGAGATAGTTAAATTAAGCTCTGAAATGTTTAGACAATGCGCCTAAATACTATGTGTCTGCATTTGAAGGTCGACTGCAAACTACCGTGATGTTAATGACCTTTCGGTTAGCGAATTTCGAGATCACTGTCATGTTTACAGACGAAACAATAAATTTCCACCATGATCGAAGTAAGAGAATCTAAAGTATTTGTAAATTGTTAGTTGTTTCTATTTGGAGTCTTTCTATTTCTGTCTTGATTTTCACTGCAAAATAATGTTCAGTTCAGTTTTATTAGCATATCAGCAATATACATTGCCTTTGGCCATTAATAACATATTCTCCACTGTATCCATTGACAACGGAATGTAGAATTCCGGGAATGAACTGACCGGGTGATTACAATGTATCTGGTGTCGAGTACGGATCCAATTCTCTTGCTAAGTGTAGTTTAGTTTGATTGTTACTGAATTCATTATTTCACTCGGGCCATCGGCGCCAACAGGAGGCGAATTTGCAAACAGTTTGAATGCTGATCAGACGCCGCGTAACACGGCATCTGATCAGGATCCAAACTGTTTGATACTCGTATTGACATTTCTTCAGTCAAAACAGCCCTAAAGCTGAATTTAAAAAATATTGCAGACGACACTACTAAAGCAGACAAGATTTTGGTGATAATAGGGTTAAAGCAGTCGGTAAAGCTTTGCAGTAAAGACTTCAGGTACAGTGGAGAAAACGTTATTCTTTCCCGTTTAAACGCAAACGTACGCAAACGCAAAGCACTAAAACGTACAAAAGTGCAACTTTTGGACAATTCTGATATTTCATGTTAATCTTGGTGGCAAACAGTTTGGAGCCTGATCAGACGCCGGGTTACCCGGCGTCTGATCTGGCTCCAAACTGTTTGCATTGGAAATAATAGATTTAGCGTAAACGCGTTTATTGGGAAAGAATAACGTTATACCCCTAACGCAATCGGGTAATCATCTGCCATTATCAGTGTTCGGTGTAGAGCAATTGGTCATATACGTCAACTGACGGATTGTACCGAACTTTATTCGGATGGGGCTCGGTACGAATAGTGCAAAAAGTACGAGAATAGTTATGCGTGTTAAAGTACACTTTGGCAGACTGTAAACATATTATTGAACATATTCATTTTAGGCATATCGTTGTCAGTTTGAAAAGGAAACAGACAAAATAATCAAAATTTCTGCATTTAGAAAATTGGGAAACTAGGTATCTAAATAATGGGACCAGTGTCACAAATATCAATAGGTCTTACAAAGTATCCCTAAATATATAGATAAACGACCAGACACGACATATTAATATGCTTGGTGGCTGAAACTATCGTCTGGAATAAGAGTGTGCACGGATATATACATCAAACTATCACGCAACATCTAAGAACAGAGGAGAAGACGTTATTCTCTCCCGTTTAAACGCAAACTCAACGCAGAAACATTGCAATAAAATGTACACAAGGACAACTAGAGTTTTGACAATTCTTACTATTTATTTTTATCTGAGTGGCAAATTGTTTGGAGTCTGATCTGGCTCTAAACTGTTTGCATTGGAACAAATAGTTTTAGCGTAAACGCGTTTATTTGGAAAGAATAACGTCTTCCCCACTGTTAATGTATTAGACTACAGTTGTATTTTCACATTTCTTAAGCTATCCCCCTTCATTTATTTATATTTTATAATCTGTAAAGAGAAATTCGATCCAAGAAAACTGCAATAAGTAATACACCTAATAAGTAATACAATTTAGTGGTCGTAATAGAGCGGAACTATTTTAATTAGTGTCAAACAGTTTGGATCCTGATCATACTGATCAGGATCTATACTTTTTGTCAAATTACCATTGTACTCGGGGTAAGGCTTTGCGGTGGTTAAAGGGTTGAAAATGAAATGCTTAAGGTGTCGCCCTTGAAATAATATTAGTGTTTACCTTGAATAGATTGAGTCTTGAAATTTGTTTTCTATAATACATTCTATTCAGCTTTTATATCTAGAATATTTTAGAAATTAAATCCCATTTGTCTCGATTAACATTCATATAAATCCTTTATGATGAATTTCGCCCCATATTTAATCGACATTACATCTTAAATTTCAAATTAAAATGCAAATAATTACTAATTTAGTCCTTATAATTGAATTCTCTCTGCTTAATTGTGGCTTATTTGTTTTGTTACATTGCCTAAATTGTAATAATGTAATATGTTGTAATTCATACTGTTTTGCTTCATCAATTATGTATAATTTTCTAAATTCTATTAATAGTTGGCATTGTGTCAATCATCATTTTCAATATTTCATACTTTAAAGCATGCTGTAAGGGAAAACCTTTTATTCACAGTGGAGAAAACGTTATTCTTTCCCGTTGAAACGTAAACGAAATTTAAACGCATCGCACTAAAATGTATAAAATTACCCTTTTCATGCCGCTCGGTATTTTATTTGTACAGTGAATAATACGTATATCTTCCACTGCAATTATCAGATACACCCCGTTAAGAGCTGTAAGGTCTTACAAATCATGTTGTTTGGAAAGGAATTGGCGTTTAAGTTTACCCCTTTAACCCATGCCATGTTGCTTTGTTTATACGGCAGATGACCATTTAAAGCAGATTAAGGTTAGGAAGCCTGCTTCGTAAGGCGAATTCTACTTTACTGTCAACTTGCTTGAAGATACCATCTGATACAGGTGATAGTTCTTATGGTGCGCATTCATTTCTGTATAAAATAGATCTGTTCCCATCAGTGGAGGAGTACATCTAGGGGGTAAAAATGCATATTTGTCGGATACTGGCTAACTCCATGTCTGTGTCCTGACCTTTCATAGCTGGAGTAGTAGGAGCAGCCTGATTTGGGTCTACACCTCACTTACAGACTTTCGCTAAACGCGTTTGTGATATTTCAACACAGCGGTAGTCAGTGCGAGCGCATGCATTTTGCCACACTATCATACATTTGGATGCGTAGCCGCTTAAATCAATTCAGACCCTTTCCCATACTAGACTGCATATACAGTGGAGAAAACGTTATTCTTTCCCGTTTAAACGCAAACGTACGCAAACGCAAAGTACTAAAACGTAGAAAATAACAACTTTTGGACAATTCTGATAATTCTTGTTTATCTTGGTGGCAAACAGTTTGGAGCCTGATCAGACGCCGGGTTACCCGGCGTCTGATCTTGCTCGAAACTGTTTGCACTGCAAATAACAGTTTAAGCGTAAACGCGTTTATTGGGAAAGAATGACGTTTTCTACACTGTATCTTGTTTCTTTACTGTTCAGATCGTTTTAACTGATAACAAATCTGACATTGTGATAAGTGTGTATCGTTTCGTGTTGGCAAACGAATATACTCGCTTTGACATAAGAACGCAATGTATATCGTTTTCGATTTCCAAAATTTACTTGTTTACCATGAAAACTCCTGTGTTTACCATAAAACCCGTACATGAAAAGCAAGGATATTGCATAAACTTTATACGAAAATTGTCTGTTTCTTGGTAAAAATTCGATTTAATATTTACGAAAAGCCCAAACATGCCGCTTTCTTTGTTCATTAATGAAAGGGGTGTACTTTGGTCGAATTGGAGACAGATTAATAGGAGTTGTCTTTCGTGTCTTACGAAAATGGCCGACTGAAATTTATGAAGCTAGTTTGAATGTGCAACGTCGTGATATTACATGTAAGTTATCTACAGGTACAGTTAAGACGTTTTTCTCTCACAATAAACGCGTTAACGCTAAACTATTATTTCCATTGCAAATGGTAACCCGGCGTCTGATCTGCCTCCAAACATTTTGCCGCTCAGATGCAAATGCATTATCAGAATTTTCAAAAAGTTGTCACTATCTCCATTTTATTGCACTGCTTTTGCGTTTTGTTTAGTTTAAACGGGAAAGAATAACGTAATCGCCATTGAACATTGCTGGTAAGAACATTTATTATATACCTATCTACAAAACAGGCAAATACAAGCCCCACAATCTTTTTCCGTATCAGATGGTCCGCATCAGATGGCATATATGCTACACGGTATTGCCGGTGTCAGATCAAATTTGGACCCCCGTAAAAAATGGACCCGCAGGTCCATTTTTGATAGCGAAATATGGACCCCCCCTGTAAATTTTGGACCCCCCAAACAAGTTGGTAATGCTTCTCCCTAATGCAAAATATTGATAACTCCTATCTTGAGGTTGTTATGCCCATAAAAAAAATTAAATAAAAAAAAAAAAAAAAAAAAAAAAATTGTTGAAGAGGGGGTCCAAATTTGATGGCATCAAAATTGGACCCCCCTCGCTTGGCAACACCCAACCTTAAGTCATTTGATTTTCACATCAATTTTAATTCTTTTCCATTAGATGTTTTGTTTAAGTAATGTTTTACTCCTTTCCTGAAGTTACTATGCCCTGCAAATTATTTTGGTTGGAGAAGGGGGGGGGGGGGGGGTTCCAAATTTGATGGCGTAAAAAATGGAACCCCCCCCCCCCTTTTCAACACCCAACCATAAGTCATTAGATTTACACATCAACTTTAATTCTTTCCATTACTTGTTAAGTTTAAGTGATATTTTCTCCTAATTTGAGGTTACTATGCCCTGCAAATTATTTCAATTGGAGAGGGGGGTCCAAATTTGATGGCGTAAAAATTGGACCCCCCTCCCTCCCATTTCAGCACCCAACAATAAGTCATTTGATTTACACATCAATTTTAATTATTTTCCATTATTTGTTTGTTTAAGTAATGTTTTACTCCTTTCCTGAAGTTACTATGCCCTGCAAATGCCCCCCCCCCCCTTCTCCAACCAAAATAATTTGCAGGGCATAGTAACTTCAGGAAAGGAGTAAAACATTACTTAAACAAAACAAATAATGGAAAATAATTAAGATTGATGTGTAAATCAAATGACTTATTGTTGGGTGCTGAAATGGGAGGGAGGGGGGTCCAATTTTTACGCCATCAAATTTGGACCCCCCTCTCCGACTGGAATAATTTGCAGAGAATAGTAACCTCAGGATAGGAGAAAAAACATCACTAAATTTTAAACAAGTAATGGAAAGGAATTAAAGATGATGTGTAAACAAATGACTTATAGTTGGCTGTTGAAAAGGGAGGGGGGTCCAATTTTTACGCCATCAAATTTGGACCCCCCCCCCCCACCCCCCTTCTCCAACCAAAATAATTTGCAGAGCATAGTTACTTCAGGAAAGGAGTAAAACATTACTTAAACAAAACAACTAATGGAAAAGATTGAAAATTGATGTGTAAATCAAATGACTTATGGTTGGGTGTTGAAAAGGGCGGGGTCCAATTTTTACGCCATCAAATTTGGACCCCCCTCTCCAATTGAAATAATTTGCAGGGCATAGTAACTTCAGGAAAGGAGTAAAACATTACTTAAACAAAACAAATAATGGAAAATAATTAAAATTGATGTGTAAATCAAATGACTTATGGTTGGGTGTTGAAATGGTAGGGGGGTCCAATTTTTACGCCATCAAATTTGGACCCCCCTCTCCAATTGAAATAATTTGCAGCACATAGTAACCTCAGATTAGGAGAAAAACATCACTTAAACTTAACAAGTAATGGAAAAGAATTAAAGTTGATGTGTAAATCAAATGACTTCTGGTTGGGTGTTGAAAAGGGAGGGGTCCATTTTTCTACGCCATCAAATTTGGACCCCCCCCCTTCTCCAACCAAAATAATTTGCAGGGCATAGTAACTTCAGGAAAGGAGTAAAACATTACTTAAACAAAACAAATAATGGAAAAGAATTAAAATTGATGTGTAAATCAAATGACTTATGGTTGGGTGTTGCCAAGGGAGGGGGGGGGTCCAATTAAATTAAGGGCGTAAAAAGGCATATTTATTGGATACTGGGTTAAGCTACCATCTTCTAGGATACATAAAATATTTCTTATACAGTAAATGTTTGTGACAGTATAAAATGGAATTATTTTCTTCAATGTAAGAATACATTGTACAAAATGGAACTACTTTCTTCAGTGGAAGAATAAATTAAGGGCATAAAAAGGCATATTTAATGGGTAATGGGTTAAGCTACCATCTTCTAGGCTACATAAAATATTTCCTATACAGTAAATGTTTGTGACTGTATAAAATGGAATTATTTTCTTCAATGTAAGAATACATTGTACAAAATGGAACTACTTTCTTCAATGGAAGAATAATTGAAGGGCGTAAATAGGCATTTTTATTGGGTAATGGGTTAAGCTACCATCTTCTAGGATACATAAAATATTTTCTATACAGTAAATGTTTGTGACTGTATAAAATGGAAATATTTTCTTCAATGTAGGAATACATGGTACAAAAAGGAACTACTTTCTTCAGTGGAAGAATAAATTAAGGGCGTAAAAAGGTATATTTATTGGGTAATTGGTAAAGCTACCATCTTCTAGGATACATGAAATATTTCCTATACAGTAAATGTTTGTGACTGAATAAATTGGGATTATTTTCTTCAGTGGAAGAATAAATTAAGGGCGTAAAAAGGCATATTTATTGAGTAATGGGTTAAAATATTCATTGGTTTCTTGTTTCTTAACTTTTTATTATGTTTTTTTATCATTCTAAATTTTTGCATGGGGGGTCCATTTTTTACAGGGGGGGGTCCAAATTTGATAGCGAAATATGGACCCGCGGGTCCATATTTCGCTATCAAATTTGGACCCGGGTCCATTTTGTATGGGGGTCCAATTTTGATATGACACCGGGACTACTTTTATGCTACACAAGTTATACACAATCGATGTATAAAAAGAACAGGTGCGCGTGACGTTTCGAAATTCCCCATTTTGATGCTATTTTTAATAACAAGAAGACCTTGAACTTGCTTACGTTTTCTCCGTCTGCTGTCAAACAAAAGAGAAAATGGAAGGAATGAAAAGTAATTACGGGAACTTCGCCTCTCGTGTGATCTGGAATACAGAGCCAACTCGAACTGATACAAGAGCCCTGATCACACACTGTCGTGATATTCCGTTTGTATACTCGTTGCGAGGATTTAGTGGTTAAACTCTTTGGTCTGGTTTTTAAAACCTGTGATACTGCATTCTACATAATTATTCCTCATTTTTTATGGCTTGATTTCACACATAAAACGCACTTCGATAGTACTCTTTCTAGAATTTCTGCAATAAAATAGGAACCGAAACATTAAACTAATTAAAATTTGCCGTTAGCGTAATGGGACAATCAACATAACATTGTCTTTATTCAGGCAGTCCCAGTTGATACAGTGGCGGCAACGTTATTCTTTCCCAATAAACGCGTTTACGTTTAAACTAGTATTTCCATTGGAAACAGTTTGGAGCCAGATCAGACTACAAACTGTTTGCCACTCAGATTAAAATTCATAATCAGGATAGTCAATAAGTTGGCATTTTCTCCATATTAATGTACTGCGTTTGCGTTTCGTTTGCGTTTAAACGGAAATAATAACGTTTTCTCCACTGTACAGCCGTAATTGAGACATAAATATACTGTACTTTTTGTTAAACTGAAGTTAAATAGGACCTTTGGGATTGGACACTTGTTATTCTAATTTAGCCAAAGCTAATTTTAATCTACAAGAGATAAACCAAGTCGTAAATGAGTTATTGCCCTCAAATGTAATATTAGCACCTCTTTAAGATATAATATACTATCCTAATGCATAACAGAACAAGAAAGCAAATTCACGACTTAAATTTACACCTCAACTGAAGAAAATAATTCCACCGTATACAGTCATTAATATGCACTATAACTTTTTTCTATATCCTGACAGTTTTAAGGCGTACCGGCATTCTGCTTCATTTTAACCGGTTTTAAGTGGACACCTGTCTTCACCATAAAGAACAGGTTTTGAGATAAATGGTTAAGGCTTTTTTAAGACAGACTATAAATAGATAAAGAATGTACGATTGCTATAAGTACGGCTATTAACATTAGCTATGCTAATCTATCAAACGCTTTAAAACATAGTTTTCAATACAAAACTAAATAAAAAAAGCGTTTTTTTATGATTCGTTTAAAGATATGTACACATTTACTGAAATGAGAGTCAAATTGTTGTTATCTAATATTAGGCAAAGTTCAATTTGAAATCGGGCTGGATATACACATGTAACTCATAATGGACATTTATTTATGCTTTTCGGTGGATTACCGGAAAATAGCAGTGGATTATCACTTGGTAATCCACTGCAGTGGATTATCACCAATCTACGTTTTCCCCGTAGGGCTCCCCAAAAATCGTAGTCAATCGTGTCTTATCGTTAAATACCGGCAGTCCGATTTGTCGCGAACCACTCAACGGAAGAACACGAATCCTAAATCGGGAGCAACGACGTAATTCGGATGACGTCAAATCAATAAATAAGTGACGTCATCGTACGGGAAACTGTTTCGTTAATGTGTTCGATGTAAGCTTGGGGCTCAACACGGGGTAAATCATGTACTTTCGCTTTCACAATTGTCGAACAATGTCGTTTAAAAAGTGGCTTAAAAGCATTAATAAATAGAATAATTGTATTTTTTCAGTATAAGATCGAATTTAATCCATTTCGTGAACATCAGACTGTTATATTTTCACTCGTGGCTTCGCCACTCGTGAAAATATAACGTCTGATGTTCACTCAACGGATTAATTTCTATCTTATACTGAAAAGAACAATTATCCTCTATATATTCGTTTGAGGTTTGCTATATACATGTACATGTGTATTATGTAGAAAGCTTCTTGGCCACCAACACAAAGTTAGTAAATTCCTATTGACAGTGTAACAAGGAAGACCGCAATTGTCCTTGTGCACGGTGATCCTGTAGGGACTTCTTATAAGGGTCATACCTGCATGCCATTGTCAAATGTTACAAGTGGCCCATCGGTCATATTTCACGACCTTGATAGAGGACATGTAGATGATTATATGTGCCAAATATCTAAGCTCTGTGTACAAGGGTTTTAGACAAGAAGATATTTTAAGTTTTCATTGAAAACAAATAATTCTAGCACCTGTGACCTAGATATGCAACCGACCGGTACCATGTAGAAGTGTCCCCTTACAAAATCTAAAAGCTCTGGCCATATCAGTGACAGAAAGGAAGGTGCTTGAACATGTCACTAAATAACATTATGTAAAACGGTGACCCCCCAGGACGGGGTCAATTTTGACCCCCAGGGGCGTAATTTGAAGAATCTTGATAGAGAACCTGCAGATGATTTTATGTGACAAATATTTAAGGTATTTGTACTAAAGTTTCAGACAAGAATATTTTTCAAGTTTTTATTAAAAAAGTCTACTTTAGCTCATGTGACCTAGATATGCAACGGACCGAAACCATTCGACTATATTGGTAAAAAGCATCTAGATGTATCACAATACTAAATATCAAAACTCTGGATCTTGTAGCTTTTGACAATAATAATTTTTAAAAACCTCCATATTTTTTCACTTCGGTTGCTATGACAACCAGAGTTCTGCACTGTTTTCATTTTTTTGAACTAATTCGAAAGAAATGGACCTTAAGAGCATTCCTGTGAGGTTTGGTTGAAATCTGTTCAGTCGTATAAGAGAGATGTCATTTGAAGCTATTGTTAACGACGACGGACGGCACACAACGCACTACGCACTACGCACGACGACGGATACAGAGCCTTCCCAATAACACATTATCAAACGTAAATACTGGACAAACCTTAGTTGGACCTGCACGGTCATTGTGAAGTTTCAGGGATCAACAAATTATGAATAGACTCGATCAATTTACAATCACAACTATCATTTACGATTCTTACATATACATGTACTACATGTATGTGAAATCGTTTGCTCTTAATTTCAACGAGCTCAAAGTTCTCCTATTTTTGATATTCGATGTGTGATTATATCATTAATTGTTTCGATTTAGTTTGAAGTACCCTAATAATTATCAATTAAATTCTTTATTTGGAAGAATTGTTCCTATTTCCAATCTGAACTATACTATAAGCTATGCAAATTGTTATTGAGTAGCTTCTTAAATGTTTGGATGCTACATGGCTCCCTCTCTAGAACGACACACTATGGTAGATAGTTTGTTTGTATTGTTCGGAGGGAGTCATTATAGGTAGGGAAATTAAGAATTGGCTTACATTTGCAAACAGCTTGAATCCAGATAAGACGCCGCGTAACGCGGCGTCTAATCTGGATCAAGCTTTTGTCACTCGTCATTAATTTTATTATGTCAAAATGTTCTTTATGTCACTTTGTGAAAAACAGCAGGCGACAATTTAAAGCAGACGATATTGCAGCAATACTTTTGTTGAAAGCCTTAGACATAATATTGTCCTGTTTAGGGAATTGTGGCAATCTTTGTTGTAGGGAGGGAATCGTTGTTGGGAGGGCCGTTGTAGGGAGGGATCGATGTTCTAAATTACGCACTAACGTTATTTAGCAAATGTTTACTTTCAATCTGTATAGGAATAGGTTGCAATCTGCTTAGACGCCTGGTTACTCGGCGACTGATCAGGCTAAAAACTATTTTGCAATGGAAAAAAAAGTCTTCAATATAAGCGCGTTTATTGGAATCAAAAACTACTCTCGACTCTAATAATTAACATTGGTAGGCATTCCAAATGTTGCACTATAATGACGTCCGATGTGCCTACAAGAAATTGAAATTACTGTAAAAACCGGTTATTGCACATTCATAATGCATTTTAAACCATAAATATCTATCCTTATTACATTATATGTCTATTGCATGTTGACGGCATTGATAATAATGGTTGTGGTTATTACTGTGCTTTCAGGTTTTAAACGTTTGTATTATTGATTCCTGTCATAAATTTCTGCTAGTATATAAGAACATATACGATACATTTTCTATACATTTTACAGTCGCCGAAATATACATTTGAGCATATGTTATACTCCCAAGTTCACTTCTTAACGCCATAGTCTGTTTCTAGTTTTGAAGACAAGTTACATGTAGCACTTTAAAGCAGGTTGACAGTAAAGCAGAATGCGACTTAATGCGCATTCTGCTGTACTGTCAGTCTGATTTAGGCTACTGTACCATCTGCTTAGAAATAGAACATATTTCTTCCGGTACATATTTGTGACTGAATCCTTTTTGGGTGGAGGAATAATTAAATGCGTTTCAGGGTGTATCAATGTCATGAATTTAAGAATTTTCCAAAGTATATGAAAACATTTTATGATGGTTTTGTATTGAAGAGCTATTTAAGATGAATGAAAAAATAGAAAAAGTGTTCATTTTGGTGAACAACAGTTGGCTCCATGGCCATGTAAACTTTACCCCACCCACGTTCTCTTATTTTGTCCTTTTCAAGCAGCCCGCTTCAATAAAGTCCATTTTAAATTAAAACAAATATGATAATTTGGTTTTGTGTTATTTATTTTCTATCTATGGTAGTATGTCTTCATACAAAAACTAATTTAAGAGAAAACAGGCACCAAATGTGAAATTTATAAAGCTCTAAATATCATCGATATGGTACTTTTTTGTAAATTTTGTAAGGGGATATAACTCTTTTTACTTTAATAACTCAACATTTTCAACACTGACTTTTCAAATTTCTTTTCATATTTTGAACTGCCTTAGCATTGGCTTTCATTTGGTAGAATATAAGAAAATGTTTAATACTAGAACTATTTCATTTTCAAACTTTTTTACTTTTTTTTCATAAAATAAAAACTCTGATAAAATCATGCCCTATAAAAAGCATATTTTTGATATTCGAGGATCCATATTTTTCAAACCAAGTGCCTGCTTTGTCTAAATTTGATTTCTATATGTGAAAATACCACCATAGACATGAAATAACCCAAATTACCATGTTTGTTTTGTTTTGAAATAGATTTTACTGAAGCTTGTACTCTGAATGGGTAAAATTTGAGAGAAAAAGTCCAAATTTGGCATACCGTTTTCAAATCGCTGTAGCTCAAAAAAGAGACACCACCATATTTTTTTTCCTACTTTTTTAATTATCATGAATAGCTCTTCCAAAAAAAACAATGATAGAAAAAAAGTTTGATACTTTGAAAACATCGCTTATGGGTTGGATACACCCTTAAAGGCGTTTTTATGGTAGAAAGAGTTAAACGAAAATACAATGCATAACATTAGGAATATACTAACTATTACACCTACATACATATACATGTACAGTTATTTCATGTGTGTTTGGGGAACAGTCAAAACTATTGGCCCGAGGTATCAGGGAAGACTTTCGAACTGATGCCCGAGGCCTGAAAGTTCGAAATGTCTTCCCTGATAACGAGGGACAATAGTTTTGACTGTTCCCCTAACACACGTGAAATAACTGTTTTATTACCTAATACTTTATATAGGGCTGAGTAGATTTTCAAAAAGAATTAATCTGAGCCAAAGTACAAATGAAATAAGATTAATTATTTCCAGTCATCATAAATTCTTGGATTCATTTCAGTCGAACAGTGGCTATGCCACCTTTAAAGCTTAAAATACGGATATTTTCGATAGAAGCAGTTTATAAAGAAGCGGGTTTATGGCATTTAGGCCTATCTGTAGAAATGCAGGTAAATTCCACTTATGCGAGTTCCAGACATCGAGGTTTAACTGTATAAATGGGTGTACTCTAGCGTGAGAGTTTTCAGTGACATGATGTCAATTTCAAGTGTCAACTTTTAGGGTCAATTGAGTAAAACTTTGTCAGATTATGTATGTTTTCTTTCTTATATTGGATCTAGACTGGAAATAAATTCGTTACACGGCATTCCGGCAGGGTGTCGAAATACCGTGTAACTAATAATATACATTTGGAGGTTTTGACAGACGTCTGATGACTGATCAGCGTCGTCTTGTAAGCGCTTGCATGTTTACATCCGCACATTATTGTAATGTTCGGGTCCGTGTTATTTTCTGTATAAAGGATAGCGACGAAGTGTGATGTGTATTATGAACTCGTCATATTGATTCTGGTGTTGCTATAAATAATGATAAAGCATGAAATAAAGTATTAATCCTCCAGACACCAATCAATGATAATTATTCAATACTGTTTCATTACAGTACGGCAACTCCGGGTACGGGGAAACTTCTTAATGACACTGATTTTAGAACTTCTACGCATCTTTTTCGCGCATGGAAACAGTTCGTCCTACCGGGCAATAGTTAAAACTATTTCCTCCGGATTAGGCACTGTCAGAACAACACAGTAAAACAGTCAAAAATAACGAATTACAAGTTATATAGAGCATTAGGTAATAATTTGCAATGAACATAAAGTTTTAAGCATAAACACGTTTCTTGGAAATGAATAACGTCTTCTCCTCTGAACGTTACAATTCTTAAACGTCGTGCCATGAGAAAACCTGTCTTATTGCATTGCAAACAGTGAATATTAAGGCCAGCCGCCGCGTTTTTGACATCCACTTACATCTAAAGCAGTTTATGTAACTGTATCAAATACACTATTTGGCAGTGTAGACGAAACTCGGATACAGAGCATGGGATGATAACGCTGCTTGGTCTGAACAACGTTACAATGTAATAAGGCTGGTTTTGTAACGGAACAGCTAATATCAATTATGCAATCGCTAATGTATAATGCAATGCTTTCAGTCATTCCAATTTGCATCTCAATTAGACCTAGTGACAAACTCTAACGAGATACTGGTACTTACTTCACACGATTCGGTGCCATTAAATACTTTACGTTGAACTTTTCAACTCCGGTTTTACTACAATTGAAAGTATAGTTTTAGTTAAGGTTGAGAACCCCTAATGACATCGGGCCAATGTCGGTCTATGTCGGTACTATAACGGAAAGTAATCGACACTTATCGACAATTATCGGTCCGTCCCGAGCCTTACTTTTTCATGGTTCGAAACAGGTTGACAGTTGACGAGAATGACCGTTCGCTGTACGTATGAAACCAAATTAGGACCGATGTCTTTAGAGGTCCTCAGCCTGAAGTCCATAAAAGGAAGCATATGAAATTGTTGTTGAATATTCATTGAGGCAACTGTTGCATAATCACACAACAGTTAAATTGCAATATGTCTAAATACATTATAGTCTCTTCAATTAGTTTATAGACCCCGGTACATTGGAGAAGACGTTATTCTTTTTCTAATAAACGGTTTACGCTAAATTCAGTCGACTCGTTCCGGACTATTCTTTTGCAACGTTCGGAACATGTTGATAATTAACGAGAATGGCTGATCTTTAAACGTAGAGTCACGAGTTGGTCGGATCTCATTTGGGGTCCTCAACCTTAACTACAAGTACATGAAACTTACAGCATATCGTGTCCCCCGAGACCTTCCTAATTTGCTGCAGTTCTGGGGCTTAAGTGCCATAGGCAATCTTTTCTGTTTCTTACACCGAGATTATGCCCTCTGCCAAGAACTAAGAGGAAGGCAGGTTCGTGGTTTTGATCCCATGCGCTGCTTGGCAACGAATAAGATTAGCCGAAATCATATTCCTGAAATCATCATTATTTCATCTCATCACCCCTCATTATTCATCGGCGCTATATGACCTATTTTTTGTTTCAGTGTCGTAAACCCCAACTCACCATCATCACTTTAATGTCTACTACATGTAGTAATATGAACATTTTATTGAATACTGCTAAGTATATTAAAGGGAGTATGAACCTACGTAAACATACCCTGTATACAGTGGAGAATCTGTTACTATTTCCCAATAAACGCGTTTACGCTAAAACTATTATTTGCAGTGCAAACAGTTTGGAGCCAGATCAGACGCCGGGTTACCCGGCGTCTGATCAGGCTCCAAACTGTTTGCCACCAAGATAAACAGGAATTATCAGAATTGTCCGAAAGTTGTTCTTTTCTACGTTTCAGTGCTTTGCGTTTGCGTACGTTTGCGTTTAAACGGGAAAGAATAACAGATTATCCACTGTACTATTGCTGCTTTGTGATTTATGTACTAAATGTATATGTCTTTTGTACTTGCCATATTTCCTTATATATTTGCTAATGGCAAAAGGCAATGTATATTGCTGATATGTTAACAAAACTGAAACTGAAAAAATCATCTTATATTGTGTTCGTATTAATCTTCAATGCAAGAACAGTCCTTCGACAGTTAAAGTTCTGACGAGCCACCAAGTTACATGTAGCAGTGTCTGTTTGAGGTCAAAACTACCCATGTGCAGAACACCTTTAACTTTTAAATTGCATGACGTGATATTAATGCAGACTTTCCCATCGTTGAAAAACTAATTTTTGCAAACTTTATTGCAAAAAACCTCTTGTTATAGTCTAGATGAAACCAGAAACTTTATAAAAGAGCATATAAATTGCATACTATATACGTTCTTATCACGAATGTTATTCATTTAAGCAAACTGTAGCTTTTCTGATCACGATAATAACTTCCACGTGGAAGGATAAATTATCAAACCAAGAACTTTACGTCCAGAATGATTGGCGGGTCTTAGTAACGGCATGGGAATTTAAGGCCCCTTAACACGTGAGCTCCTGCCATTTTTTGAATGAATGTACAGTGGAGAAGACGCTACTCGTTCCCGTTTAAACGCAAACGTAAACACAAGCTCATCACAATAAAACTTAGAAAATGAAAACTTGTTGACAATTTTGACTATTCATTTTAATCTGAATGGCAAACAGTTTGGAGCCAGATCAGACTCCGATTAACCCGTCGTCTGATCTTGCTCTAAACTGTTTGCAATTGGCATAATAGATTTAACGTCAAACGCCTTTATTGGGAAACAAAACGTCATCTCCAATGTACATGTAGATGCTGTTTTGCTGTGAGAATGTACTTCCAGATAACGGATACAGTAATACCTCTCCAAAACAAACACCTTTTGGAAAAGAAGGCGCGTCACAACAGATAACTACCTAATGCACGATAAATGTAAGGCAGAAAGTTCCTAAAGAAAGTTTTCTGCCTTACCTGCATTTTACCTGCATAATGCTACAGTGGAGAAACCGTTATTCTTTCCCGTTTAAACGCAAAGGTACGCAAACGCAAAGCACTAAAACGTACAAAAGTGCAACTTTTGGACAATTCTGATAATTCATGTTAATCTTGGTGGCAAACAATTTGGAGCCTGATCAGACGCCGGGTTACCCGGCGTCTGATCTGGCTCCAAACTGTTTGCATTGGAAATAATAGATTTAGCGTAAACGCGTTTATTGGGGAAAGAATAACGTTTTCTCCACTGTATAACCAACTGGTTTAGAGACAATCATAAGAGTTCTGTAAGTGTCCGGCTTACAAAGGTTTTGCCGCACATGTTCTGTTTAAAGTCATTATTGTATAAAAACGACCACTAATTGACGTGGCATGAAATTCTCTGAACACATTGAACCCCAGTTACGAGTATACTCGTCATCTATACCTGTAAATAGTACAGTGCTCCCTCTCTACAACTGCCCTCCCGACAACGACTCCCTCCTTACAACGACCCTTGCCGCTGTTCCCTAAAAAGGACAATTATGCCCAACCTATTCACGACTGCATTGTCATCTGCTTAAAACTGTCGTCTGCTGTTTTTCTAAAAGTTACATAATGGACATTTTGACAGAAAAAAACTTAATGACCAATGACAAACATCTTGAATCTAGATCAGACGCCGCGTTACTCCCTCCGAACAACGAACATACTTTGTGTCTCCCATTAGGTGTCGTTGTAGAGAGGGAGCGCTGTACTGTCAAGTTTGATTTTTGTTCAAACTGTTTGCAAATATACTCTTAGGGTATTACTTTTCCCTCCATATAACAGCTCCCCCCGAACAGCGCACATCGT
The DNA here is from genome assembly GCA_922989275.2 of Gari tellinella. Taxonomy (NCBI): domain Eukaryota; kingdom Metazoa; phylum Mollusca; class Bivalvia; order Cardiida; family Psammobiidae; genus Gari; species Gari tellinella. Next base: position 39,620,177 of record OV277869.1, on the reverse strand, counting down.
CCTTATCCCCCATTGGTTGTTGTTGTAGAGAGGGAGCACTGTATATCAATTACGCATAACAGTCACATTTCAGTTACAGCAGATTCTATGGCAAAGATTAAGGCGTATATCGTATTTAAAATAAAGGGACAACGACTTTTAAAAGTGTGAAAACAAGCGAATTGTTAATAAAACATGTGTTTATTTAATAATTTATGATTTATGAATGATGGTAATGACAAAACTATCTCATAAAACCGTCTCAAGTACGAACTAGTAAATTTCAAATCGGATTGAATGATGAAGAAATTGACACATTCAGTTGTTAAGATTAATAATGAATAGTTACGCTATGACTACTACATTATTTGTACTAAAATATACAAAATGTTTCTTATGATTCATATTCATAAAAATGTAACTGTACAAAGTGGAGCTGCTATTTGTAAACAAATTGGTTCCAGAGCTAACGCCGCGTAACGCTTATAGGGTAAGCGTCTTGTGAGAATCCGAACTGTTTTCACACTTCTCTTAACATATAATATCAACATTTATCACATAAACGTGCAAAATATAGAGGGCCGTAAAAATCGTATGGCCCACTGGGCATATATTTTATACTAATTTTCGAATCACCAAAATACTGTATTACTACGCCGACTTTAAATCAGTTCAGAAAATCTAGACAAAATAAGATCACCACTAGGGTTTTAAAACATTTCCAAGTGTCCTAAAAACATTATCCCGAGCAGTCCCGCAAACTCAGGCTGCAAATTAGGCTATGTAGAGCTCTGTTATAACAGCGACTCAGACAGTTTTTCAAATTTAGACGTTACAATGATGATGACGTCGTGTTGCTATATAACGACGTTATTTGAAAACAAAACTTGACTCTAACTGTCAAATGATCAATTTGAGTCAGTAATAACAGTTTTAAATTAAATATTGATTTAAAATTTGAATATGGTATCGGAGAAGTCTTTTCGCAACACATTGATGTTGATTTTCTTTATTTTAGCTTGGTGGGTGTTTTTACCTGCGGGTGAATAAAACCGAATAACACCTATGGCGAATCGTTTTCCATAGAGCCGAGGGCAAAAGTGAAAGTAAGACCGTTCGGATTTTCGTGTCATTTGGTGTTTATGTGATAAATAGGATATCAAATTCGTGTTTTTTCAGTAATAAATTTATTGAACTCGTTGGATAAAAATGATATGTTGCTCGCCAAGGCTCGCAAAATATCATTTTTATCCAACTCGTGCAATAAATTCATTACTGAAAAAACACTCATTCAATATCCTCTATGTATTAATCTTAATTTAATAAATGTTGCACTCGATAATTTTAAAAAACAGACATTATTTCGGCAGGATATCGATTGAAGTGATTGTGATATGTTTTAGATCTAACCAAAGGTAATTGATAAAATACATTGATTAGGAACATGGAGTTGCTTACTTTCATCCTTGATATACTAATAAATTTGTAATTCCACCCTCCGAAATTCTTTTATCAAAAACCCATTTGTTAAATCAACAAAATGGTTTAATGGGAAAAGTAACTAATAGTGTATTTGAAGAACATTTGAAATAAGGTTAAAATTCGGTCAGAAACGTTTGATAGAAAAAAAAGTCTGATTTGAATTGCTGTCTGAAAGGTTTGTCAAATTCAGATTTATCTATTTGTTTAGAATATTTAAGACACCTAAAATGAGTTGCAAACAGTTTTGATCAAAGACAGATCCATTACAATGTACAACGCTGGTTCCGGTCACACTTACATGTACAGTGGAGAATCCGTTATTCTTTCGCAATAAACGCGTTTACGCTAAAACTATTATTTGCAGTGCAAACAGTTTGGAGCCAGATCAGACGCCGGGTAACCCGGCGTCTGATCAGGCTCCAGACTGTTTGCCACCAAGATAAACAAGAATTATCAGAATTGACCAAAAGTTGTTCTTTTCTACGTTTTAGTGCTTTGCGTTTGCGTACGTTTGCGTTTAAACGGGAAAGAATAACAGATTCTCCACTGTAACCTGATCTCGATCCAAACTGATTACTAATACAATAGAGAGGACATTATTTGTTCTGTTTAAACGCAAACGGTATGGAAATGCATTGCATTAATTTAAACGTAGAAAAAGACAACTTGCTGGTAATTCTGACCATTTGTTTAACTTGAGTTGCAAACAGTTTTGAGCCTGATCAGACGCCGGGTTGACCCGGCGTCTGATCTGACTCCAAATGTTTGCAATGGAACTAATAGTTTTAGCGTAAACGCGTTATTTGGGAAAGAATAACGTCGTCTCCACTGTACATGTAAAATGCCGATCGACAGGCAAACGGTTGAGAGAACGAGTTCCACTTCAAACAACGAACGGAAAGAATGAAGCTAATGTGGTCGATTTCATTGCCAATCCGGAATGCACAGGAATTCGCAAACAATTAGGATCCATATCAGACACCCAGTAAATCAGTGTCTGATCAAGAGTCAGTGGAGAAGACGTTTGAACGCATACGAAACGCACACGCAATACACTTAACTGTAGAAAATTACATTATTTTTAATTTCTCGCATTATATTTTAATCTGAGTGGCAAACAGTGTTTAGCCTGATCTGGATTCGAGCTGTTTGCAAATGTAAGCCAATACAGTGAAACCCCTCTAAACCGGACATGTGTGGGGACAACAAGAATGTCCAGTTTATAGGGGTTTTCGGTTTAGAGGGATTTTAACTTGTTTCTTGTATGAAAGATAGCTGACCACTTAAAGCAGGTTGAAAGTAAAGCAGAATGCGCCTTAAGGCGCATTCTGCTTTACTTTCAACTTGCTTTAGGCTATCATCTGCTAGAATGTATAAACTATTGTCTTCAGTGTAAGATAAATACAAAGACGTAATAAGGCGTGTTGATGGTGTAATGGGTGAAAATAAAAAGGATTGGAAACGGGACCAAAGTTTTTGTCCGGTTTAGAGAGGTTTCCGGTATTCAGAGGTTCCGGTTTAGAGGGGTTTCACTGTATCCCTAAACATAATTAGGTGCTATTGTAGAGAGGGAGCATTGTTGTTGTTTTTTTTACTTCCGACTACTCATTTGAATTTTAAGTGACAATCAAATTTGAGTTTGATGGGACACCGGGTTACCCGGCGTCTAATCTTGCTCCAAACTGTTTGCAACGGAAAAACAATGAGTTAGCATAAACGCGTTAATGTGGAAAGAATAACGACATCCCCACTGTACTTGTAGAGAACTAATATATAGACTGAATATATCAAGTCAAAATTACATAAACACAGAGTTGGGGAATTTCCCCTAAATACGAAGAAAACATATATAACAAAACCTCGATGGGAAGACTTGAAACAAGAGAGGGTAGTGGTTTCTGTAACATTTAATTTGATAGCAAATAACAGAAATTATCGACTGAAGAATATTAACTCGTGCGCAACGAGGTTTACCCCTTCACTGCCATGACGTCATAAATTTTCAACAATTGTCGTCTGCTTCTATTTCTAAAAATTAAATTTTAGGTATTTTGACTTCAGAAATATTTAAATGAGTATCAAACAGTTTGGATCCTGGTCAGACGCCGCATCAGGGTCCAAACTGTTTGCAAATAACTATTGTACTCGGGGTAAGGCAGTGAAGGGGTTTATTACGCTTAGAAAAAAGCGTCAGCAATTAATTTGACAATTTGTTTTTACTTAAATTTGACTCTAAAAGTATTTATACGAGTGTCAAACTGTTTTGTTCAGCCGCCTAGTTACTATGTGTTGATCTTGATCCAAGTCATTTGCACATGACCTTTGTTGTGACATAAACAATGACATGTTTATCACAAATACAATGTCATACTGTCATTAACTTCTTTGCTTTATTACATCGAGTACAATGATTATTTGCAAACAGTTTGGGGACGAATCAGACGCCGTGTAACGCGGATTCTTATTTGGGTCCAAACTCTTTGAAACGCGTTATGATAGTTATTAGAACATTTATCCTAAAACGTTATTTTAAGAACTAAAAGCAGACGACAATTATTTTAAGATGATGGCGCCCTGACAGAGAACGGGTAAAGCAAGTCTGGAGTAATTGGAAATAAGATACGCGTGGTGTGCATTGCTAGAACAATTTTGTAAAATATTACTGTTACAGACTAATTAATAGAGCTGTATTATTTAAACTAATGATTATGAAATACAATTTCCGTCTTCCTGGGAAGCTATTGTATCATTTAATTGGTAAGGACTTGTATAAACATAGCCATAAATAGTTCGTCTTGTTTTAACCCTTTAACTGCCGATATTTACAGCACTGAATTCTGCAAACTTGAAATAACACAAGTGTCAAAGCGATTTATAAATGTAGTACATAACAAAATTGGACATTAATGTTTCGTTTAGGGAAGAACGGCAAGGTTCGTTTTAAGAAGGGAGTCGTTGTTGGGAGGGCCGTTGAAGGGAGAGAACGCTGTATTTACAATTGCCATTTGCTATGCAGTTAACTACAAGTACACTGGAGAAGACATTGCTTGTTACAGTGGAGAATCTGCTATTCTTTCCCGTTTAAACGCAAACGTACGCAAACGCAAAGCACTAAAACGAAGAAAAGAACAACTTTCGGACAATTCTGATAATTCATGTTTATCTTGGTGGCAAACAGTTTGGAGCCTGATCAGACGCCGGGTTACCCGGCGTCTGATCTGGCTCCAAACTGTTTGCACAGTAAATAATAGTTTTAGCGTAAACGCGTTTATTGGGAAAGAATAACACATTCTCCACTGTACCACTCACGCACAAACAGAACGCAATGCATGTTAGTAGACAAAGTACTATTTTCTAAAATGTCAAACGATTTTAACTAAGTGGCAAACAGTTTGGAACCTGAACAGACACCGGTCTAATGTGACTCCTATCTGTTTCCAATTGAAATAATTTTTCTAGCACCAAAAGCGTTAATTGGAAAATAATAACGTCTTCCCCGTGTCGTTGCTTCAAAAAGACATTTATTACAGCGCTCCCTCTCTACAACGACACCCAATGGGAGACAAAGATTGTGTGCGTTGTTCAGAGGAAGTCGTTACAGAGAGGGAAATTGGCTTACATCTGCAAACAGCTTGAATCCAGATCAGACGCCGCGTTACGCGGCGTCTGATCTGGATTCAAGCTGTTTGTCACCTGTCATTATATGTAATCCATCAAAATGTAATTTTGAGAAAAAACAGCAGACGACAATTTGAAGCAAACGATATTGCAGCAGTTAAAGTGTTCAACATTTTGTCTTTTTTGGGGAACAGCCGTAAGGGTCGCTGTAAGGAGGGAGTCGTTGTAGGGAGGGCCGTTGTAGAGAGGGAACACTGTATATACTATTACAAATCGTGCTGAATAGTTGATATACATGCTGATTTGAATATCTTCCACGAGGGAAACTGGTTATTTTTATATTCACGAATCATAAAATAGGATTAACGGACATAGTTCTGTCAAACCATAAGCCAGTGTATTAATTGAGTTCGCTCTTTAGATTTAGAAAGCAGCATTGTAATTTAAAAGCATATGTTGTAGTGTTTAACTAATACATGTAGTAAATAAAACTTGACAGCTTAAACTCGTTGCTTCCTAGGATGAGGCAGTGAAGGGGTTATGTAATTGTCATTTGGATTCTTTCTCAAGTTAGGTATTAACGCAGCGTATCGTCAGAATCCAAAACTGTTTGCAAATAACCTTCATATCATTCGTGTTAAGGCAGTAAATAGGTTTAACCCTTTGAACCCTAGTCCCGCATATGGGCGTCATTTTCAAACAGTGTATACATAAATAGTACACTTGTCCTGTGCAAACAGTGAAGACCCAGATCAGAGGGCTCCGAAAGGAGCCCTCTGATCAGGGTCTTCACTGTTTGTCATACTGCCAAACATTGACAAAAACAACCCTTAAAAGTCAAAAATGGACTAGACTTAAATGGAAACTGGAATTGTCTATTTTAAAGTTTCAGGGAGGAAAGAGTTAAGTAAAGTAGTTTCATTAAGAAAAGGTATATGATTTGACAGTATCTAATATGTCGATCTCATTTCATTGATAAACAGCAACCGGAATTTATTTAATTAGCATTGTTAGTGTTGGCAGATTATCGTCAGATTATTCTATGTTCGTAACAAAATGATAAAGGTTATTTTGTGATACAGACACACTTCCTTAACTAATTGTCTTTTTTTAAAAGAATTTTGGACATTGAAGTAAGATAACGTTACAGTGCTTCCTTTCTACAACAAAATCCAATGAGATTATAAGAATCCACCATGAGTGTTGATGTAGGATAGGAATTGTCTCCTCCGGGAATCAGAAACTTCATGCAGGGACGAGGCTTGCCGAGTCCCTGCGTGAAGTTTCTGACCCGAGGGGGAGAAAATACCTATCCTACATCAACAAATGAATGGTGGATTTTTTTTCTCCCATTTAAATCATTAAAACATGATATAAATAACGAAATGATTGCAGTTTCTGTGAATTTTTTCCGCCAAAATATGCCGTTGTTTATAGTAACGTCATTAAAAATGACGTCAGTTAGTTACCGGCGTCATGCGGCGCTTGTGAATAATCTGGGCAAACAATAAATGACGTCACGTGGTATGGAGGATAGAGTGATTCCACATGGGGAAAATCTCTATCCCACATGGGCGAAAATGGGAGAATAATATTTACCAGTCTTGTTTAGTAGTGATATCTCTTAATTAAAAATATGTGTTGATGATTACACAGCTACGCAGTGTCTGACCAGGTTCTAAACTGTTGGCAAACAAACAATGTACACCGGGTACATGTAAGGCAGTGAAGGGTTTATAAAATTGTCAGTTGCATTATTTCTCAAATTAAGTATTAACCCAGCGTCTAAGATCCAAACTGTTTGCATTTAACAATTATAATATTCGGGATAATACAGTGAATGGGGTTAAGTAAAGTAGTTTGATTAAGAAAAGGTATATGATTTGACAGTATCTATGTCGATCTCACTGCATTGATAAACAGCGACCGGAATTTATTTGATTATCATTGTTGTCAGGTTATCTTCAGATTATTCTATCTTCGTAATAAATAATATAGGTTGTATTTGTGATATAGACACATTTCCTTAATGTACTGTCTTTTATTTGAAAGATATTTTGGACATTCAAAGAAAATCACGGTACAGTGCTACCTCTCTACAACAACACCAAATGGGAGACAAAGAGTGTGCGCGTTGTTCGGATGGTGTTGTTAAAGGGAGGGGAAATTAAGACTTGGCTTGTAACATTTGCAAGCAGCTTGAATCCAGATCAGACGCCACGTAACGGTGCGTCTGATCAGGATTCAAGCTGTTTGTTACTCGTTGTTATATATTTTATGTCAATATGTCCACTAATGTGTAACTTTGAGAAAAAAGAGCTGACCACAAGTGTAGCAAATATATTATAACAGTTAAAATGCAACACATAAATGTATTATATGGGGAACAACGGCAATTGTCGTTGTTAGGAAGGGGTCGTTGTGTGGAGGTCCGTTGTGGGGAGGGAGCACTGTATCAACACACACATCAGAGGTGCCTGTCAAATTGCTGTTATCCTGCCATTACACGTGACAGCAAACCACTATCAAGTTACATTCAATTTAAAGTATGAAATAGTTGTTAAATTGATTGACTTCGTCGTATATAGTTTTGATTAACCAGATGACAGCATCAATATAGTAATATTAAAGTGACATAGTGGAGAGAGGACGTTACTCTTTCACATCTTACACATTATCCCACAGACTGTTTCTAGTATTGAAGATAGATGATCACTTAAAGCAGCTGTCATCAGCTAGAATCTAGCAAATATTTCTTATAAGACATATTCATGACTGTAAATATTGGAACTAGTTTCTTCAGCGGAGGGATAAATTGGATATGCTAAAAGGAGCCTCTATGTGTAAAATGGTTAAACGCAAACGAACGCAAACGCAATGCACTGAAATGCAGCAGGTTGTAACTTTTAGACAATGCTGACTATTCATTTTTAAACTAAATGAAAAAAACATAATTTTAGCCTAAACGGCTTTATGAGGAAATAAAAACGCCTTCTTCACTATATGTATCAAAGTGATACGTGTAGCTCTTTACATTCAAACATTGGTGTTTAGAGACGGCCTATTTGATTGCCTACCATTACATGGTACACACGTGTTTCAAAAAGAGCCTTGTGAGTACTGCACGTAGTTTAAAGCCAGTCCAGACGCCGAGTAATACTGAGTTTATACTAAGGGCGATTAACAAAAAACATCATTTCGTACGTGACATCCTTTACTTTTATCACTGCTCGTGGTTATGTACACACGGGGAAGAAAACCGGATTTTCCACTGAAACTAGGCAGTGCGATTGTTGTATATCTATATATTCATTGAGACCAATATTATATACTTCCGTAACAGGTACAACATGAAGAAAGAGATAACCGGGCTGCAAGAATGTTTGGAGTTAATTTTTGTTGAAACGTATTGTTTTGCATATAGAAAAAATGACGTTGTTGAACTATTACAGATATTTCATTATAATTTATCAATTACGTTATACTTGTAAGTATATCAACACAGACAATGAAAGAAATACAAATAAATTACCATTTCTATTTCACAAAATAAATAAATAAAATATACAGTGAACCCAATCTACAACAAAAGCCAATGGGATATACAGATTGTGTTTGTTGTACTGAGGGAGTTGCTATTGGTTGGCATGTTTATTACAATGGAGTTCAATAGCAAACACTTTGACTCGGATCAGACACCGCGTAAAGCGTCCAATCTGTTGAATATTGGTTCAAACTGTGTGTCACTCGTCATTATGTTTCTTCTGTCAAAATGTCCAATACGTGACGCTAACGACAATATTACTGTCTAATTTGGATAATAGCGGCAAGCGTTGTTGTAAGGAGGAAATCATTGTTCGGGTGTCGTTGTAGGGATGGAGCACTGTATTCTAAAAACGGCAGCGAGAGATGAAATGTAAACAACGCAACAGTTCAAAATAGCAACAGGTTTCGGATATTTAGTTTGAGAGTGACCATCTAATGATTTAACTCAAACGCTCCATAACCATGGACCAAGGTCTTAACCCAATGCAATGAACATTTTTTATGCGTGAATTGAGAAATATACTTTCCCTACTCGATCCTATAATACGATTATTTGTCTAATGGTTTTGGTTGCATATAAATGGTTAACACCATTTTACCATTACAAGACGATTGCAGAATCTCGTCTAGATATAATTTTATGTGCTGTGCCGTCTTAAATCTGCATTGAAATCGTTGTGTAGACACTAGTGTATGAGCTGAGACGGTATAACGGCAGTACACGAGTTAAAAGGTTACGATAAAGTAGGTGGTGAAACCCCTTAACCTATATATCAAACAGATACATCAGAATAGTTAAGCAGGTTTGCTATATTGACAAATTTGACCCGGATTTGTATGGTTTCATGTTTCTCTTTAGAGTCCGTGTTGTTTTAAGGTAGATATCTAGCCGTAAAGATTACGTGTTATTACGATTATATTATTTATCTTCATTAACCCGTTAATGCTAATGTCTTCGAAAGTAGACAATAGCAGCGAGCCACATTGGTAAATGATCTGCCTGCCTTCTCACTTTTCAAATACAACAGAATATATCAGACACAGCAAGATGCCGCCATACACGGCTATATAGTTGGACATTATCAAATTGTATTCAAAAGTGCATGTTTAAAAGCAAATAGCCGCAGACCAAATTTTGAAACACTTAGTCAGCATAGTTCATAAACCTAGCTATTGATGCGTTTCTGTCACGAATGAATCTAATCAAAGGAAGTCCATCCCGTGTTGGGGACAATAATAAATTCTATTTTCAAGCATACATAGTTATTATTCAAAACTGATTGTCAGGTGTACGAGATAATCTTAACCCTTTCAACCATTACTTTCTCTTGTGTGTATTTATTATCTTTTTGGACGCTTCTAGTACAGTAAATTTGAACCAGTCTACTGTTTTATTTTGGCATGACCACAAAAAACTAATGTAAATATGAAACAGTGCATCCTATAGGAGACCTCTGTATCTCTGCAAAGGGCTGTAATGTTGAATGGGTTAAACGTACTGCTAAAATAAAATAAAAAAACATATTATAATAAAAGTGCATTGTGGTATGGTAAAGGAAACGCTACAACCAAATCTGACAACTGCAATAAACCATTTTCTTCATGGAATTTCAGATGGACTATTCCAGTTTCGAATTTAGGCTAGTGTTGTTAATTTTTACTAGTTCGGGTTGGAGGTTTGTAAATTTATTGCAATATGACAAACAGTACGTACCCTGATTAGATCGATGTTTTAAAGGTCGCAATTAATTTGTGAAATTGTTGTTGTGTGAATTAATCAATAAACTAGTAAGTTAGTACTGTATGTAATAAATCTAAAGGTATAGCCGTTTTTAATCAAGGTTTGAATATTTATTTAAAAATGTGGACAAATAAGTATGTACAACACCATTTACTTTAAATTAATCACCCACAAAGTCGTTCAGGTCTTATTTAATGATAAAAGTTCCAAATGAAAATGACGAATATATATTTAGGGGTATTACATTTTTCGTTTAATTTTCACATAATGTCCTTTCATTCTACCGTTGAGCACTATCAAAACACATTTAAACAGTGTATTAGGCAGTTAAGAAAATAAACTTTTGTAAATCAGCATTTTCACTTGGGAAACATTACTTTGATAAAATTTTAAATCTACGGATATATATGAAAGATAAATGCATACATGATTCGTTAGCTCTTGATAGTTGGGACGGAGTTTTGGTTTTCCGTTTTTAAATGCAAACTAAACGCAATGCAATTAAAAGGAGAAAATGAGAACTTTAAGAAATTGCTCACGATTTATTTCAATCTGAGTGACAAACATTTTCAAACCGGATCAAACGCCGGGTTAACAGGCGTCTGATCTGGCTCAAAACTGTTTGCAATGGAAATAACAGTTTTAGCGTAAAAATTGTCTTCCGACTGTAAGACACAGTAAAATGTAAATTTTTGAAGCAGACTAATTTGCCATGAAAATGTCAAAAGTTTAACAATAGGAAGATACAAACAAAAAACGAGTTGAAAAAGAGCTCGTTTTGGAGGTATTCTTGTAAAATATGCATGAATCTCTGCACTCTTCCTTGGGCAAAGCTTCCTGAGCTTCTTAACCAACGTAATCGGAAAGACGATACACGGCTGTATTGGACATTTTTACAAATTATTTAAAGTAACATAAAATTTAATATGAGAGACAAACATGTGGAAACCAAATCAGACGCGGCGTTCGGCTACGTCTGATTTTGGTTCAAACTGTTTGCAAACGTAAGCAAAGTGTATTAATTCTCCATTCCCATAACAACTCTCTCTGAAAAGTACGCACACTCTTTACCATCCGTTTGGTATTGTTGTAGAACAGGAGCACTGTATACATATATAGTGGGTGGAATTATATATACCAAATATGCAGCGTGGAAATTGTTAAAATACGCCATTTTGGCTTACAATTATTTCGAGTATTCAAGTATACTAAAATGTATAACAATCAGCTGTTGAATATTAGACATTTTCTGACAGAAATGTAATGCGAGAGTCCAAACAGAAGAAGCAGATAAGTATTTGATTAATTCGATTCATTTCCGTTTTGCCTATCAACTCTACAACGGTATTTTTATCTTTGACACATTCGTTAACGAATGGGAACGGCATACAGTATCTCTATCTATTGTCAAAGCCTGTTTAATGACCATCTTAGAGATAGTCTCTCTGTTGTTGTTGTTGTTGTTTAGCTGGGACGTCTGATACTGAAAAACTATGTTCATGTAAAACTACAGAGAATTATGGCGGCTTAATGCTGATAAATGTAAATTTGCCTAGCATCGCGTCGCAAAGGATATGTTTTAAGCAAGGTGGTATTTTTGTTAGAAGTAGGAATACTGTTAGTAAACTGCAATATCTGGTTATTTGCACAACTAATATCTCTAGGTATGAGAACTTTTAGGCCGTATACACCACAACGTCTGCTTTCAAAACTATCCTCTAAAACTTATCAAAAATTAATGTTTTTGTCGTTTATTCCATGAAACATACAGAAACAATCTAAAGCACAGAATAATCAAATCAAAAAGTTTGGATCCGGATCAGACGCCGCGTTATGCGGCCTCTGATCCCGATCCAATCTGTTTGCAAATACCAGAAAGCTTGCAGACGACAGGAACAAGATTAACTGTAGTGTATGCAATCCTACCAGTAGACATTTGTAATTGAACGGTCTGTCAAATAAACTGTTAGGCGATAGGGGATATAGTCAGATATACTGACTGGCCGTCGGTGTTTGGTGATTGAACGGCGTGGCTCGTTAAGTACACACTTTCTCCCTCTGAAATGAGTTAGACTCATAGATAAAGAGATGTAGAAATAGTGTACCTCCCACAACAATTTCAGTTTAGTACGTACACACATATTATACATGCGTTAAGTAGTAAGCCGCTTATAAAATGTCACCTATTTGATTAAGTAAAATAGTCAACGTTCGCATCCATACGCGTACGTATTTTTTAACAAATAGTCAAATACAGTGCCCCTCACTAACAACGATTCACTCCTTACAACAGCGTATGCCACTGTTAGACAAACATACAAATTATGTCTTACACTTTAACTGCTGCCGCAATATCGTCTGATTAAATTGTCGTCTGTTGCTTTTTTCCTCAAATTTAAATACCTAACGTGGCGTCTGATCTGGATTCAAGCTGTTTGCAAATGTAAGCCGAGCCTTAGTTGTCCTCCGTGTAACAACTCCCTTCGAACAACACTAGAGTTCAATGTGTTATCGACCCAGGGAATAAATGCCTCAATAATACAGTTCAAATGACATAACCTTTGTGAAAAGAAATTAATATTGAAATACTTTTCTTTTGATGGAACAAAGCAGACGATAAACTTGGCCGCGGAATAGTTAAAATTGGAAGGAATATTGTATCCACAACTGTTAAATAGTCATACCACGTTTTAAAGCCTAGTAAAATGACAGTATTTTAAGAATTTAGATTTAATTATCTGGATTAGATGAAATATAATACAATACAATTATGCACATAAGAAGAAGCCAAAACCATGATAACTTGTTGTGTTCACAATGGTATCTCATTTGTATTCGATAAATATCTAGGGAATAAAACAATAATGTGGCTGTCTACCTAATTAGTATAATTGGAAATAAAAGCGACTGCTTCAGACGAAAACATTAATTTAAACTGTTGGCTAATCAAGAAAAGCATATGGTATTTGAAACATGATTAATGTTTTTGATGCCTTAGCTATCTTCACACAACCGGCGACATTGTTTTTGCGGTTACAAACAGTATGGATACAATATGATACGAGGGGTGTTCAAATAATAACTTCAATATAATGAGTGCAAAATGCATGTGTGATATATCATTTTAAAGAGCAATTCTTCGTCTACACGATGGTATAATGCACGATAAGATCACATAATTCGATGAGTCACAACATGAACCTAAATGACCCCTACTCGAGGACACTGGCACATAGCACTTTTCAGACATTACTTTTTGACGTAATAACTTCTTCAAGAGTACAACTTCCAGATTCGTTTTGGAAATATATCAGTTTATATCTAATTTTTAATGTTAATTAAATTTTATTTCTATTGAAAGGGTTAACTGTCTAAAATCTCATTTTTTCAAAATCAACATTTCGTATTGTGCTAATGACGAAAGTGGACATGTTTTTTCGAACGCTATGAAAATATTCTAGATCGGTATATTTACATTTTGATTTTCAATGACTTCAATTATAGCCTGGTTTAATAATAAAAAAGAGTTTGTAGTTTCTCTAACTACTTTTATACATAACAGGAGATCACATTTTTATTATATTTTCAGTACGTGTTTAAAATTAGCTCTATTTTTTATATTTTATGTAATAAATAGAGGATAGTGTATGAGTGTTCATTATTTATCATTTTTAATAAACGAGTTGACTAAAATAATATGACGCGAGCCTTGGCGAGCGTCATATTCATTTTAGTCAACGAGTTTATTAAAAATGATAAATAATGAGCACGAATATGATATTCTATTTATCATATAACAATTTTAAGCACATGCAAAACTAAATGAAGCCATAGTTTGTAGACTCTCCTCTATATAGATTTTCCGCCAAAACGTTACGTTGTTTACGTTAACGCCGTCACAAATGACGTCATTTGGCGTCCCGCTACATGCAGCGCTTGTGGACAAACAGGCTGGGCCGGAGCCCAAAAAACGATATTCCACTAGTGGATTACGATATTTACATAATTGCTTTATATCACTCCCTGATGTGATAATAACATTTAAAACTGTGTAGTGTTTGCATAATTGTCTAATGGTATTGACAGAAAATTTCACAAATTTATTCCAAATACTAAAGCCGTAATAATAATAATAGTATCAAATTGTGTTTAGAAAATTAACTCAAATATACACAAGAAATGTCCAGTGTCCTCGAGGAGGGGTCATTTAGGTTCATGTTGCGGCTGATCGAGCAACGCGATCTTATCGTGCATGATATCACCGTGTTGGCAAAGAATGGATCTTTAAAATGATATATCATACGTGCATTTTACACGTATAATAATGAAGTTATTGATCCAGTATCAGAACTTTTTGAACTACCCTCGTACGTCGAGTAACTAACAGTCACATATTGATTTGATTTATTCGACATTCGATTTTATCCGAGAAACTTTAGATACGTAAATGTATTATCTAGAAGAACACACCATCAACATGTTAACTGATATCACATTGCGCCCTCCATACAACGACCCTCCGAACAATGATTCCTTCCGACAACAACAATTGCCGCTGTCCCCTAACAAAACAATTAGGTCTAAAACTTTGTCCGTTCCAAAACGTCTGCTTTAAATTATTGCCTTCTGTTTTTTCGCAAAGCTACATGTAAGTGGGCGTTTTGACAGAAAAAATATGATGACGAGTGACAAACAGCTTGGATCCTGATCAAACGCTACGTTATGCGCTGTATGATCTGGATTCAAGCTGTTTGCAAATTTAAGTAAATGTCGTCCTTATAACAACCCCATCAGAACAACACATACAAACTGTGTCTTCCGTTTGTTGTTGTTGTAGAGAAATACTTAACAATGTTAAGTAATAAATACATGTGACAGAGAAACCTTATTAGTATAGTGGAGAAGCCGTTTTCCCTGTTTTATCAAAGTTAAAATCAAAGGAACTGTAACACCTTTTTACAGTAATGAAATATAGAATTTGATAGGTCGATGAAATTGTTGTGGATTGATTAATATCTGAGGGGAAAACCGTTTTTATCTTGATCAGACGCTGTATTGTTTGGCGTCCGACCAGGGGCCCGTTTTACTAAACTACTTACGCAAAACTTTTGCGTAAGTCAAAATTTTAATTTTTAATTTATATTTTTATTATCACTTGCTACAAACAGCAAATAGCCAGATCAGAGGACGCGCTTTTAGCGCGTCCTCTGATCTGGCTATTTGCTGTTTGCAAACGTTTATGATCGAAAAATAAGAGTAAAACGATTTTGACTTACGCAAAAGTTTTGCGTAAGTAGTTTAGTAAAACGGGCCCCAGGCCATTACGTCTTCGCAATTATTGACATAATTTACTTTTAACTCTTTCAAACTGTTTGGCACTCGTATCGACATATATTCAGTCACAATAGCCTTAAAGCTGATTTTTAACAATATTGCAGACGACACTACGGTAACTACGGCACACGATATTTTGTATGAAAGAGTGTTAAAGCAGAGGAAAAAACATGACAGTAAAAGAGTTAACATAAAGAAATTTATAACGAAAGAATAATTTCTTCCCGTATGTAATGTATGCTGATTTGTTTTAACAGAATAACGATTTTGTCCAATACATCAGTAAATTTTCCATAAACGAATTTAATAATTGCAATTAGATTTTTTCTATTTATTATATGAATCCTTGAATGTTGCATCAGTTGGATATGACATTATAAAATTCAATTTTCATTTAAAAGCACTTTAGATAAGGTTTGTTTTCCTAAAGTACATCTTAGTAAATTCTGTTTAGGTAAAGTTGATTCGACATTATGACACAGCGAAACGCAGAATTTAGAAATGTACTTTAAACCGTTATCGTTCTTAAAGAGATATTGCAAACATTTTCCAAAAGTTTGGATCCAGATCAGACGCAGCGTAAAGGGGCGTTTGAGTTGGATTCAAAATGTTGGTCACTTTGATTGAACTATTTATGCTTCAGTTTTAAAAGAAACAAAAACTAGTTTTTGAAAAAAAATTGCAGACGATACTTATATTTGAAGCAGGCAGTTATTCAGGATAAAAAGGGTTAAATGTATATCATCTACAACGCTGTTGTATGTTATAGTATCTGCTTGTATTTATCATGGGGGCATTTTTTGATCTTTGTGGTTTATGGATGTTTGCTAGCGAAACCAAATTGCAGTAGAAATAGTTTGTTCATTGTATTAACCCTTTACCTGATAGCCTATTTCTAGTATTGAAGATATGTGATCACTTAAAGTAGGTTGAAAGTAAAGCAGAATGCGCCTTAAGGCGCATTTTGCTTTACTTTCAGCCTGCTTTAAGCTTCCATGTGCTAGAATATAAAAAATATTACCTATGCCATATATTCATGACTGATTTAATTGGAACTATTTTCTTCAGCGGAAGAATAAATAATATCCGCTAAAAGGCGCTTTTATGGGGGAAAGGGTTAATTGTAAATACATATTATGATACATATAATACATGACAGTTTATGTAAATAAAACATTAAACCCAAATCCATGGTTTGCTGCTTTTATTATCTTGCATCATGTATTTTACTATCCCTGGCAAACTAAAGCTGATATTGCATACCATTTTGATCTTAATCAGACGCCACATTACGCTTCGTCTGATGAGAACCTAAATTAGTGTTCAGTCAAATATTTGAATAATTGAATTG
This sequence comes from Gari tellinella, assembly GCA_922989275.2. Lineage (NCBI taxonomy): Eukaryota > Metazoa > Mollusca > Bivalvia > Cardiida > Psammobiidae > Gari > Gari tellinella. The sequence goes on along the minus strand of OV277869.1, from coordinate 39,603,126 downwards.
TATATAAAATTTCAGACCACACCTTTTAGCAAACACTATTTTATCTACAAAAGAGTTTAAAAGTCTTTTTTGCTTTATGTTTGCATCCAATGCCTATCAATTGAAGTACCGTCCAATTAAGCTGAACTGATAAGCAAGTTCAAAGATTCAAGAGATAACATAGGCTATCTGTATGCCTTCTTATGATTTATAAATATCAATAGTTCTATCCTTATTAGGTGGAATCCCATGCGTACTGTACAATCATTATTTATGTATAGTACCCATGCTATAAAGTACTTGCTATCCATTTTACCTTGTTTAAATGGGACAGGCTTTACCTTGGACACTATCTTAAGATAAAGTCAGACATTATTTAGGCGCACGTGTCACGAACCATGATGTAAATATGTCAAGGTTGTGTCTAATTTAGTAGGTCATAATTAACACAAGCAGTTAATGTACGGATTTTACAATACAAAGATGTGGAAATGCAACCACATTAACCGACATAACGTTATGTTATTGTTGTTTGCAATATATCTTAACCGTTACTACAGTGCATAATACCTTATTCTTTCCCAGTTAACTCGTTCAATGTCATTAGCGCCAAAAGGCGACCTTGCAAACAAAGCGTTACGCGGCGTCTTAACAGGACCCATACTGTTTGACACTCATATCGACACACATCCAGTCAAAATAGATCTAAAGCAGGTTTAAGAAATATTGCAGACGTCACTACCAATGCAGACGTTATTTTGGTGTCAACAGGGTTAACGCGATTTAAACTTGGCAGCGAAAGAGTTAAACGCAAGCGAAACGGCAACACAATGCGTTTAATTGTAGAATTTATAACTTCTTAGAAATTGTTACGATTCCTTTAAACTACCCGGCGTCTGAACTGGCTCCAAACTATTTGTAATGGACATTTTTAGCATAAACGCGTTTATTGAGAAAGAGTAACGTCCTCACTGTTTCTCTAGGTGCATCTATTCTGTTTGCAAGATATTACATTTTCTCCCAAAGTGATGTCAAGAAGTCGTTATTATTTTCCGTTCAATCGAAACTAAACGCCAACAGAATACAGTAAAATGTGGGTATTTAAAAATTTAACAACATTTAACAAATATAAATAATTGATCTTAATCTTGATAACTAACGGGCTGGAGTATGACGCCGGGTTACCTAACGTCTGATGACACCCAAACGTGCTAAAAATGCCTTTCTACGATAGAAGCACCTTTTAGCATTTAGTTTATTCCTCCACTGAAGAAAGGGGTTCCATTTTATGTTCCATGAACATGTACCACAATAAATATTACCTATAAACTTTTAAGTTTTAAGATATTAATTGTCAATAATTAGTATTAATAAATAAACTCTTTCTTAAATACTCGTGTCCGGATTAGTGCTTCAAACATATAGCTCTTCAAACTTACACACTCTCCTTAAGATAAAATGTATTACAGGGCTCACTTCCTAAAACGGCCCTCCGAACAAATGTTCCATCCTTACAACATCGTTTGATTCTGTTCCCAAAACAAAACAATATTTTTCTTTACCACTCTCGCTGCTGTTATATAGTCTGCTTAAATTGTCGTCTGCTGTCGTCTGCATTTCTCAAAGTTACATAATTATAAGAAGACAATTTGACAGAATGAATATAATGACGAGTGACAAACAGCTTGAATTCTGATCAGACACCGCGTCACGCGGCGTCTGATCTTGATTCAAGTTATTTGCAACTGTAAGCTATGTCCTAATTGTCCCTTCCTTTAAAAACTCCCACCGAACAGTACACACACACACACTCGTTGTCTCCCATACGGTGCCGTTGTAGAAAGGGGACACCGAACTGCTTTCTCTCAAACTGCTGTTGATAGCAATCTGTCAGAATGAAACCAATGTTTTCTACGATTCGTTTATCACATTAACCCATTACCGCATAGAAACGACTTTTTACGATTTTAATTTATTCTTCCATAGGAGGAAATAGTTAAAAAAGATATACATTCATGGATAAGCACCATAATAAATTGTTTCTGTATACAGTGGAGAATCTGTTATTCTTTCCCGTTTAAACGCAAACGTACGCAAACGCAAAGCACTAAAACGTAGAAAAGTACAACTTTTGGACAATTCTGATAATTTATGTTTATCTTGGTGGCAAACAGTTTGGAGCCTGATCAGACGACGGGTTACCCGGCGTCTGATCTGGCTCCAAACTGTTTGCACTGCAAATAATAGTTTTTGCGTAAACGCGTTTATTGGGAAAGAATAACAGATTCTCCACTGTATCCTAGCAGGTGGTAACTGACTTGCGTTCAACCTGCTTTAAGTGGTCACCTGCCTTCAAAACTTTAAACAGTCTATGAGACAAAGGGTTAAGATAAAGGGCGAAAATGTCTGTCCTAGGGAAAAAAAGCGTAATTATGATTTGCTGTGAAGAAAAATGTTAAATTCTCATTAACCTAAATAAGCTAAATTACTTATGTAAACTTTATCAGGGAAATACGGAGTCTTTATCAAATCAATATGCCATTATAAGTTAAGCACGCAGTAGCACTGACAAAGTAACATGTAACCTTAACCCTTTCAACCCTAGTCCCGCATATAGGCGTCATTTTCAAACAGTACACATGTGAATAGTACAATTGTTCTGTGCAAACAGTGAATACCCAGATCAGAGGGCTCCAAAAGGAGCCCTCTGATCAGGGTATTCACTGTTTGTCATAATGCCAAACATTGACAAAAACAATCCTTAAAGGTCATAAATGGACTTGACTAAAAAGGAAATTGGAATTGTTCATTTAAAGTTTCAGGGAGTAAATAGTTAAAGAGATGGTTAAGCTTGTACTAGGTGAATATAGGAGATAAGTGTGAGGTTGGGCGCCCCTAAACCGAGGTTTAACCCCCCAGTGGTAGTTAATGATTAATTTATAATAAATTATTGATTGCTACTGACCGTACCAAGGCGGGCTCCTATGTTCACTTTGCTTTATGTTTGTCTTGCGTGTTGTTTTCTATTTGGTGTGTAGATGAGGGAATGGGAGTGTGGTCGTGTGTGTGTGTGTGTGTGTTTGTTATGGTATGACTGTGTGTGTGTTCTGCTTGAGAGGTGGGTGTATTGTTTGTGTTGCGTTTCCTGCTTGAGTCTTTCGTATTTATTTGGTGAGTGATAGGACATAAGATAACCACCATATTCTCACACTCAAAACTTTCCTAGTACTAAAGCGCAAATATTAAATTTGTCACCAATAATTCTTGTAATTTATTTATTTACATTTCCTATAGCAAGATACAGAGGGTATCAAACATGTTTCTCAATCGATCCATATGAGTCGTCGATTTAGTCTGCGTCTTATAGTGATCAAAATTGCTTGGCATTAAATCAAACTCTCCGTAGCGTGTAGTTCACTTTACTTGTAATAAATAAAAGTGTCGAGAAGTACATGCAAAACTCCCACGTCGTCTAAATATTATGAATTCTTTAAATGATTTAAACTTGAAATTTATTGTATGGTTAGCCATACACCGTTGTTCTGGTTTACTGTGAACATTATCATAACAAGCAGAAGACAAGAATATGTGAAATTAGTCAGTGTTCACTAAAACCAAAACAAAAACTCTAAACTCGTTATACAGTGCTCCCTCTCTACAACGGGCCTCCGAACAACAATTCTGTTCTTCCAACAATGCTTGCCGCTGATTCCCAAACAAGACAATTACAGTAAAACCTCGCTATTACGACCACTAAAACGAAGGCTAATTGAGTGTATAATAGACAGGTGACAGCTTAAAGCAAGGTTACAGTGAAACAGAAAGCTCCTATAGGAGCTTTCTGTTTCACTGTCACCTTGCTTTAAGCGGTCACCTATCGTAAACACCCTAATAATTAACATAATTTAGTGGTCGTAATAGCGAGGTTTTACTGTATGTCTAACGCTTTCACTACTGCACTATCATCTGTTCAATATTGTCGTCCGCTATTTTTTGTTTTTCTTAGTCACATATTGGACAATCTAACAGACAAAAACAACATTATGACGAACGAAAAATAGCTTGAATCCAGATCAGACGCAGCATTATACAGCGTCTGATCTAGATTTAAGCTATTTGCAAATATAAGCTAATTTTCCTCACTATGACAAATCCGTCCGAACAACACACACAATATTTGTCTCCCATTGGGTGTTGTAGAGAGGGAGCACTGTATATATTTTAATTTGCAATGACGCTTATTGCATTTTCTTCGTTGGAAAGACAAACTTCGAAGAATACATTATAAATAATTAAACACTTATCAGGGTTGGACGTCATTTCCACGATCATGATTTAGTTTAGATAGCTTGAGAATATAATGGTATACCGCCTTAGCCAAAATATCAAAATCATATTTGATCCGGGTAATCACTGATTACAAAGGACACGTATAGTATTCGCGGCTTCACTGTTTCTTTTTAACAGGGAATACTGGTCAGTAAACAGGTTAAGTCGAACATACTTATGTTTCAAAAACAAATGTTTTGCATTCGTTATTAATGACCACAAAACAATCACGTTCAGGAAACACAAAAACGTCTTCTCCACTGCGAAAAATGATATTGAACAACTCTAGGGTACTTTACAGTGTAGCAAAGAAAAGTACATTTATCATATACAAACAGTGTAGACTCTGATCAGACATTTCATACAGTAACTCTGTGTCCAGGGTGTGTACATTTTGTATTTGCAATGTATTGCTAAAATAAACCTTATATGTCTAAACTTAACTCGGAAACGCAATTGTCAATTTGAAGTTTCACGGGACAAGATGGGCAATAAGTTAACACATTAAGACTTCAGTCATATTTGTTTTACAGCGATACCCAAGTCTTAAAGGCCTCTGGTTTTCAATTGTTTTATTGCACTGTTTACTACATTGACACTTCAAAACATCATCAGTATTTCATAAACAGTGCTCAATCTCTACAACAACGCCCAAAGAGAGGCTAAGCGTGTGTGTGTTGTTCGGATTGAATGGTTATAAGGAGGGGAAATCAATACTATAGGATGGTTGACTGATTCAAACTGTTTACCACCCGTCATTATTGGTCCAATATGTAACTTTGTGATGCAGCCGACAAGTTTTAGCAGACGATATGGCAGCATTGAAAGAGTAAGCCATACTTGTCTTGATTAAGGAACAGCGGTAAGCATTTTGGTATGGAGGGAGCCGTTTTTCGGAAGGCCGCTGTAGGGAGGGAACACTGTTTCTTTTTTGTTGTCTTTTACCTACCACGTTCATGAAAGCATGGTCAAGTTGCCTAAATTACAAGACATCTACTTGTATGTGCCTTGTTATAGAGAGAAAAAGCAGCTGCACTGAAATGTTAATACGTTATACCAATAAAGGTCATCCGTACTTACATGTAATGACAGTAAAATGGCATGCGTCTCCAATACTTTTTTAACTGATTGCAGGAAGTAACATACACGGCACATTATTTTTAGCACGCCATCTGATTTTCATCTGCAACAATAGTAACCTTCAGAAGATTGATCTAACCCCTCAAGAAAATATTACGGTGAGTACAGATGTCAAGATATTATTCTTTCCCGTTAAACGCAATCGAAATGCAAACGAACTGCAAAACAACGGAAAGATTACGACTTTTTGAAAATGTTATCGACTTATTTAAATCTGAGTGGCAAACAGTTTGAAGCCTGACAAGATTACCAGACTATTTGCATTGTAAATAATAATTTAAGCGTAAACGCATTTCGTGGGAAAGAAAAACGTATTCTCCATTGTTACAAGATAAGACTTAGGATTCCTGCGCACCTCACGTGGAAACACTTGCTTTATATGTTTGCATTTAATGTCACTGAGATAGCGTGCTAGAGGTTATTCAACTTCATTTAGGACATTTCTGTTTTTATGTGATTGTCCAATTACTATAGTCCTTATCAGTCCTATTCAGCCATTCATGTTTCTTCCGTGACCTTTGTATGGTTTTAATTGACGGAAGTGCAACTTGTTGTTTTGAGCTGTGTGATCAAAGATAGATTTCTTAAATCTGTCATACACACAGCATGTCAATTTGTTTCAAAGAGAAGAACTTCTTGTCAATTACATAAAATGTAATTTGTTCTCACAAGAAGACAGCCAATCAAAAAGGGGAACTCGTTATTTGAAAATTTTACCAAGAACTTGATCAAGGTCTTAGTAGCATTAATATTCATATACACTATTCAACTGTTCGAAATTATGATAAACTATTTTATCCCCTAGTATAATATTAATAAAAAACACTATTTACATGGTTTTAGTTTTATATTTTTGTTTTGAACTGCTGTTACTTGAAATAGGATCTTCAGGTAGTAGTTTGCTGTGATAACTACTTAATAGTCTCTTATAATTATTATTTGAATGGCATGGTTAATGTTGTTTTATGACTACATGTATATATGTATATGAACCAAGATGAGACTGGAATAAAGATATAATAATAATATACGGATATAGGAATAGTGTTATAGTGTTATCCTTTTCGTCGCCAGTGTGACTAAAATACCCGTCTTACATAGTTGCTGAAATAGTGTCGTCTGCTTTTATTTTTACGTCTGCTTTCACCAATACAATTTAAAATTTTATGCGATTTGACTTACGAAACATTGATATTGAGTGTCAAACATTTTGATCCTGACCAGACGCCGCTTTACGCGGCGCCTGATCAAGATCTAAACTGTTTGCAATTATCAGTGTTGTCGGTTTTAGTGGTGCAAGGGTTAATGCGCATACTTGTTTGCGTGATTTATTGGCATTGTAGTTGAAACAAACAAGCAAAGCTTTCAATGATTCAATGCAAAACTCCCAAGTTGTCGAAATTTATGGTGTCTTTGAGTAGGTAAAATAGGGTAATTTATTGTACCATTTGTCCGGAGCAATTTCAAGTTTTAGTACATTTCTCTTGTGAACATCATTAAAACAGACTTGTGACAAAACATACTCACTCTTTTTTCGTTTGCAACTAATTTGAAAACTAGCTTTAAAACCGTTGTTCACTTATTTTTGCAATGCCGCATAATTGTATGTCTCTTTTTGAAACACCAATTACAACGAACACAATTAAAATGTCTACACAATTATAAATTTGAAATGTCACTGTCAGAACCAAGGATTTGAACCATATTCTTCACACCCATTGCAATTACAAATGGATGTTGTATAACAAGGTATACTAAAATAGCTTCATGGCATTGCATTAATACTTGTCCTGCCATTGGCGTCTTGACTGGTATTTGCTAACATAAATTATTCAGATCAGACGTCGTGTAACACGGCGTCCGTCTGATCTGGTGCCAAACTGTTTGACACTCGTGTTTAACTTTGTATAATTATAAAATTTATTTTGATTTAATACTTTATCAAGACGACACTTTCTATACTGATTAATATTTTTTACAACAGGATACAATTTAAGCTTTTAGATAGGTCGGCAAAGTACTGTCAATCCATCAAAGTCAACAGATCATATGCATTGTCTATCTTAAAAATATTTAGAGGGGGAAACATTAGTGCTTCCCTTCAGGCTCCTTGTACACAAATTGCGGTGTTTAGAATCGTTCACGTTTTTAAATTTGAGGGTTACTTATTCAAATCTGAACATTCAAAAGGACAATTCCAGTTTGCATTTAGTCAAGGACATTTGAGCCTATTCAGGGTTGTTTTCTTGCGTGTATTGCAACATAGCAAGCAGTTCAGACCCTGATCAGTGAGTCAACTCTCTGATCCGGGACTTTGCAGTTTGCCTAGGACAAGTACATGTATACTTTTTAAATGTATACTGTTTATCAAGGTTGAGTATACTCGTCGCTAGGGTTGAATGTGTTAACCAGTTTGTAGCCTAATTAGACTTGAATTCCAAATGACGCCAATTCTTGCTCTTATATTTTTGTACTGGTGTCTATCAACAAGAACCTGTCTTTGTCTATGTTTTACAGTGAGTACGCGATTCTTTCCCAATCAACGCAGTTACGCTTAACAATATTATTTCCAGCGCAAGCAACTTGGAGCAAAATCAAAACAAGGTCATCGCCGCTTCCGACGAGGCTTTAAAACTGTTTTCCTTACAGATTCAAATAAATAGTGAGAAATGTCTACTAGTAATTTTCTTCTTTGTATTGCACTGTTTTTGTGTTTCGTTTGCGTTTAAACAGAAAAGAATAACATCTTCTCAAATGTATTGCAATGTGGCTTCGTGACAATTTGTTTAAACGGATAAGCAAATCTTATTCACGTTAATGAGTTGTAAACAAATGCACATTTACATTTGAAAGCCTTCAAGGGTGTATATGTGTATCGGTATGTCCATAGACATGATCAAGGGTAAAAGTATTTTCTCCTACGAGGTAATAGTACGTGATTAACCTTAAAACCATGGTACCTGTAAATGTACTATCAAATGAGATCTTATGGAAAATATAAAAACAATCATTTGAATTATCGCGAGTCGACCTAACAATCATTATTCTTGGAATGCAAATTTTCATTTTTAGCATTTGCTTTATTCCTGAATCTATAAGTTATACAACGGTCAGAGTAACAACACATTCAACACGAGATACATCTATACGTATCATTAGGAAACAGTGTACCTGTGAACATTAAACTATAAATATAAAAACAGGGTAGACCCTTATCAGGGGGCTCCTGAAGGAAACCTCTTACCAGTATATGAACTGTTTGTTACTTGGCAATAATTTATATAATAACAACCCTAAATAGTAAAATATTTACCATACTCAATTGGAAAATGGACAATTCAAATTAAACGTTCAAGGGGCGAATGAGTTAAACAATTTTGATCCTGACAAGAAGGCGAGTTAGTCAGTGATTTAAATCTACAACATTTGCAAAGCTTACGACAGTTTTACTGTTAGTGCAACGAGCAACACATAATTCTTCCTCAATAAATGCGTTAATGCTAAAATAATTATTTTCATTGCAAACCGTTTGGAGCCAGATCAGACGCCGGGTCCATTGCGTTTTAGCATACTCAAAATGTTTGTCACTCAAAAAAAAAATCGTGAGTCTTTTGCAGAATACTTTTTATCAAATCAGTTTATTGCTATGCGTTCTCGTTTTGGTTGCGTTTACACAGGAAATGCTATGTCTTTTCCACTGTATGTAAATTAATAGAGTGCTAACACTTTAAGAAATGCTTCGATTTGATACACAGGGACAAGCTATGGAAAGTGTGTTTGGCTAATGGCTTAAGAGGGAAACTTTACACTGCAATGACAGGTCTTTATAAGTCAGTCCAGGCATGTATTCGAACAAGTGAAGGCTTGACAGAGTACATCTATTGCCCAATCGGATTAAAGCAAGGTTGTTTGGCGTCACCGATATTATTCGTCATTTTTATAAATGAGCTAGTGAAGGCTATTGAAAACAGTGGTCTACATGGTATTCGCTTAACACCAGATATGACTGAAGTGATGTGTCTCCTGTTTGCTGACGACCTCTCGCTAACGGCTGACACAGTCGTGGGTCTACAGAGGTTACTACATTTACTTAAAAGATATTGTGACGAAAACTTGGTTCAGGTTAACACAGACAAATCATAAATAATGGTGTTCAAAAATGGCGGGAACTTATCTAAGTTTGAAAAGTGGACGTATGATGGTAATGAAATTGAAGTTGTTAACAATTTTTCATATGTTGGAACGACGTTTACGAGGCAGTTGTCTTATTCCAAAATGGCAAGTGTTCAGGCATTAAAAGCAAAACGAGTCCTCGTATCAGTTCTTACTAAATTATACGGTTATGGTCAACTGCCACGTAACGTGTTTTTCAACATTTTTGATACAAAGATAATTCCCGTTCTTTTATACGGATCAGAAATATGGGGGGGGGGTACACAGACAACCATCCGTAGAAATTATTCAAAATTATGCATGCAAAAGGTACATGTGTGTTAAAAGTAAAACTACAAACATTGCTGTACTAGGAGATTGTGGACGCTTCCCGCTATTTATCACTGCAGCTAAACGTGTGTTAAAGTACTGGTGTAAAATAACCAAAATGCCTGATACGAGACTGGTTAAGAGAGCGTATTGTATGCTTAAATATTTATCTGAACAAAACAAAACAAACTGGGCTACAAACGTTAAAGATATGCTTTTTTCAAATGGCATGGGTAAAGTCTTGGAGAGTCAATATGTGAAAAATGAAGCTCTGTTTTTAAAATTATTTGTTCAACGGTTGAGAGACCAATACGTTCAGGAATGGACTGCTGCTGTCTACGAATGCTCGAAACTTAAACTTTATCGCATGTTCAAAACAAACGTTGGTCATGAAGCGTTTCTTGACATCATCAACATAAGAAAGTTTAGAGCAGCTCTTTCCAGATTAAGAACTTCATCACATGACTTTGAAATAGAAAGGGGTAGATATGACAATATAGCCAGGGAATTAAGAGTGAGTAAACGATGGTATAGGTGATGAATTTTACTTTGTAATGGTGTGCCAGAAGCTTCAGCATCTTCGTGAATCATGCATTCCTAGAAAATATATTTCAAGAATAAATTAACTTACTTTCTATATCTTAATGAGTAGTAGCAATGCAGACATAATAAAAGCTATAGCTATGTTTACATATTACGGGTTCCAGGAACGTAGCCGCTTGCTGTCAGTGTCAAATATTAGTCATTAATTTTGATTAACTTAGTAAATAAAGTCCAAGATATAAATTTTATATAAAACTGAATGTATATCTTATTGCTGCAGTGTAAGTTTATTTATATTGCTACAATTCGAATGTATATTTTGCTGCTACGCTGCTATTCATATTGCTACAAGTCGAATGTATATTTTGCTGCTACGCTGCTATTTATATTGCTACAAGTCGAATGTATATTTTGCTGCTGCGCTGCTATTTATATTGCTACAAGTCGAATGTATATTTTGCTGCTACGCTGCTATTTATATTGCTACAAGTCGAATGTATATTTGAGTCAGTGTCAAACAACGGTCAATAATTTTGATTGCCATTATAAATAATTGTGGTGATATAAACTTGATATAAAACTGAATATATATATTTTATTGCTGAAATGTAAATGTATTTATATTCCTGCAATACGAATGATTATTTTGCTGTTACAATAGGAAAAATAATGTACTGAGTTTGATAACCGATTAACTCACCACATAAAAACCATGTTCCTTTATATATGTTTATATGTTGTTGATTTGGGCCGTTGGCCATATATCAAATAAACTTTGTCATTGTCATTGTATAAAATATATTTTATTCTAACTGGTGTAATTTTATTACAGTGCTCCCTCCCTACAAAGGCCCTCTTAACAACGGCTCCCTCCCTACAACGACCCTTGTCGCAGTTCCCTAAACAGGCCTATTATGTCCAACCTATTCACGACTGCAACGTCGTCTGTTTGACAGTGGCGTCTGCTGGTCTTCTCAAAGTTACATAAAGGACATTTTGGCAGAACAAATGCTTAACGACGAGTGACAAACAGCTTGAATCCAGATCAGAGGCGCGTAACGCGGCGTCTGATCTGGATTCAAGCTGTTTGCAAATTCCTCTCCCTATAACGAATCCCACCGAACAACACACACAATTTTATTATACTGCAAAGTAAATTCCTTACTTTTCATTGGTCAACGAGCCCTAGACGTAATCCCATGTACCCTGTGAGCTGACAGGGTACATGGAAATGCAGCTGTTTTCATTGGCTGACAGGTCCCTCAGTCTTGCTTTGCAGAAAATAAGATGGCCGATTGCTCGACAGGATTGAGTGCATTCAATCGTGCATCCTCCGTTTTAATTCCATTTCGGCTAAGAACCATTCGCATTTTGGATCGTTCAACAGTTGCATTATTTCTGGGAAAGTTTGACGCCGAATATGCCAATTTTTCTTATGAATAACAACGTCAGAAACATATGACGTCACAAATTTACGCTCAACGTTATCTGCTTTGGCGCGATTTTGTTATAGTTATTATGAGCGCTGTACACGACAAATTCCGAAATATTTCGTTTGAACAGTGAAAACTTTGCAGTATAACAAATTCGTTATACAGTTTCTTCACAGTGTACATGTGGATTTCTTCCCGGCTGGTAAAATCATGTAACCCTCGCCTAACGGCTCGGGCAACATGATTTACCTCAGCCGGGAAGAAATCCTCATGTGCACTGTGAAGAAACTGTATAACTAATAATGTCTCCCATTGAGTGGCGTTGGAGAGGGGTACGCTGTATATTTCTAAGAATCCTCAAAAATGCTTAAATAGAAATTAGACATTCGTTCTAGGCCTACTAAATATCTTAAGTATATTTCCAAAACTATATGACAATCAAAAAGATTTTTAAGTTGAACTTTCTTTTTTACAAAAATTACTACTTATCGAACCTACGTTGTAATATTGAAAACAAGAAGAGCGTTTCGCCCTTTCACGGCCGCTGACAACTAAAATCGACTTTACACACAATTTGGATCCAGAATAGACGCTGTGTAACGCGGCGACTGATCAGGACACAAACTGTTTGCAACTTGCGTCGCAATTTCGTCAGTCACACTGCATCAAATCTAATTTAAAAACGATATTGCAAACAACAATATTTAAGCAGACGACAATATGGCGATGTGGGGGCAAACAACTTTTGATTTCTTTGGCGATAAAAGAGTTCGATGTTCGATATTCGCCTGTTAAATAGCATGTAACATTAACACACCCAAGTTTAGAAGTGTAAGACCGAACTGTACCTGATAAACTATATCTTATTTATTTTATTGAAGCCTTAGAGGTGATACGCATACTAAGTTCATTTGCAGTAGATGCCTGCTGGCATTGATATGAGTTGACACTCTTAATAAGTCAATGCTTTTAAGCATGTTGGCAAATATGTATTTGCTGTTGACACTGGAACATCGAGCTCTTTCCAAAAGGCAAATTATTGTGTATGCCAAACACGTTTAGAGAAAACCCTGAAATATATTTATGTTTCAAAGACACTATGTCTCGTAAAACCATACTGCTAGCGACGTTTTAGAGGTAGACGGAAACTTAACCCTTAACCCCATGGCCTTTTTCTAGTATTTAAGATATGTGGTCACTTAAAGCAGGTTGACAGTAAAGCAGAATGCGCCATCAGGCGCATTCTGCTTTACTTTCAGCCTGCTTTAAGCTTCCACCTGCCAGTATATATAATAAAATTATTCTTGTTTATATTCATAACCGTAAAAATGATAACTATTTTCTTCAGCGGAGGAATAAAATAAAGGCATAAAAAGAAGTATTTTAGAGGTAAACGGAAACTTAAAATAGACATAACCCATTTGTTCCTAGCGTCCCATAATAGGGACATATGCAAACAGCGTAGACTTTGATCAGACGCGTCTAACCAGAGTCTACACTGTTTACTGATAGAAATTTCAATATAAAACAAAAAGGAAATTGAAAATTTAGACCAATCACCCCTTAGATAAAAATGGATAATCCAATATATAAGTATGGAAGAATCCACTGGGCGCAAAAGGGTAAATCCTTTCATCGCCATGAACATCATTATATAATTTTCAGTTTGGACACTGTTCAGAGGTGGTGTAACATTTGAATATGATCCAAACTGAAATATTCGTGTATCGCTTTTTTGTGTTTTAGTTTACCCCTTCGATGACTTACCCCGAGTAAAATGCTTAGTTGTAAACAGTTTTGATCCTAATCAGACGCCGCGTAACGCGGTGTCTGAACAGGATGAAAACTGTTTGACACTCAAAAACACATTCTCAAGTCAAAACACCTAAAATTTAAATGTAAGAAATAACAGCAGACGACATTTGTAAAAAGTTGATGACGTCACGGCAGTGAAGGGATAAATAGATACACACCACAAGTTGTCGGTGCGATACAGGGCGACATATTGAGCTCGAGACGTTTTGGGCGGAAACAGCCGATCTGACGAGCGCCTGATCAGCTGTTTCCGCCAAAAATGTCAAGAGCTCAACCCATTTATGCCCAGTAGATTCTTCCATGCTTATATATTGGATTAGTCCCTTTTTGTGGCGTTTGTCGTCAGACAACGCCACAATGTCAGTACTGAATTTCAACAATCGTATCACATGCTACAGTCGGTCTTTAACGACCATCAAAATGAGGTTATCTAGGTTTCAAAGACAGGTGACTGCTTACTGCAGGTTGGAAAAAATGCAGACCGCTCCCATAAGACCGTTATTCACTACATCTGACCTGAATAAAAAGCCATCTGTCTTTAATGTGCACTTTGCTTCCTCATTGCATGCTCGCTTAAAACAGGCAATATTGTAGTCGACTTTGATACCTTATAACAGCTATAATATTCCGAGTATGACGTAATAACAAATAGACCCTGAATATATGGGCGATTGCTTAACTAATTTATCACATAAAACGTAGAAAGTAGGTCTGGAGCATAAATCCACTCAGGTACGCTTAAAAAAAATTGTATTTGTGATAAAAACAATTACAAGAAAAACTCAAATAGAAATTATGCTAAGAAGTGGGGTCGCGCCGTGCGCGGAGCGATACAACAGGACGGGGCCCGTTCGATTCACTGTCCGGAACACGATCCAAACCTGTTCCAGAACAGCTCTCAATCGAACGCAATTTTTCTATTTAGAACAGGAAGTTGAAAATTCAAAATGGCGTCAAAATAAAATAATGATTGCAGTTAACCCAAAGTTGTTACTGTTTTTCTTGCTATCCCGTCCAGAGAATAGTTTTGAATCAAAGAGCAGCACTAAATTAGTACCACTGGCTAAATTTCTTAAAATGATCACCATTTTCATCCTCATTATACTGAAGAACATGTGTGCACCAGTCAAATTGTAGCGCTTATAATGTAGCCACGTCTGTGTCGGAGCACAGGAACTTGACACATTTATTTTTGTAAAATAATGTTCGTTTTTTACTATATCATATAAAAAATTGGTATAACCAACAAGAAACCCGGTATAAAAATTAGATAAAAATATGTCATGTACTTGTGCATCGGGGTTGGTGTCAGTTAAGGTTTTGATGCAATTGTTGAAATTCCGCTGGCCAATTTTACCCAAAAAATTAATATACAGGACGGGGCTGATACTTTTAACTGACTGTGCACATTTGTGCTTGAATGTTGCTTCAGGAGTGGTGACAAAACACTCCAAAGCAACATTTATAAAAAATCTGGCGTCTCCAATTGCTCCGATTGCCGTCATGTTGATGACGTCACTGTTCCGACTGCACCACCTCGAAAACCAGAACAGTTGGAACATGTCCGGAACACTGTTCCACTGCATTCGATTGATGTTCCGTCTGTCAACAGTGAATCGAACGGGCCCTTTAGTTCCAAAAGTCGGCAGCAGTTTGTAAGTAAAAATGTCAAATTTTCGTAATTTACTCCAACATACACAATTTCAACTGATCAGTCAAATTCTCTATGTAATTTATTAATGTTTTATGTACTGAATTTCGTTGATGAATCAGTAATACGGCCTTATGAAAACTTATAATATTGCCCAGCCTTAGCTCGTTACGGAGTGGGTGGGGGAGAAAGTGACAGTCGGTAACCATCTTTTCACGGATGCAACTTGTCAAGCCTTTTGGATCCTTATCAGAAGCCGCGTAAAGCGGCATCTGATCAGGATCCACAATGGTTGACATTTTTTTATTAGTTTAAACCACAGAATTATACACTGACGGAATTGAAACCTCGCGCTATATCGCAAATCTCGTGCGGCGCATACGAGACTAGCGAGACTTGATAAGAGAATTTCTATCGGTAGTTAATTTGATAAATGTCTGTTTCGAAGCATTGTTCACGGGTTTATATTCCCGTGAATTGATAGGAATGTACACCAAGTCATTTATATTCTATAAAATGTCAATAAAAACACCCGAGTCGGTAAATTTTCACCCCACAAATGACGGACAACGAGGCAAAAAGTGAGTTGCTATTCCGTTTTGTATAATTCCGTGTTTAAACTTTTAGAACAGACGACTTTTCAAGAAAAGCTAGTTGATCAAAAGCCACCTTTTAGTTTTAACGGATGAAAGAGTTGCTTTCATACATTTTAGATCGTTATCAGAAGCCGTGTAGAGTTTAAGATCCACAATTATTGACACTTAGTTTTAGAACAGACTATATTTGCTTTAATGCTTTTTAGCTCACCTGGCACGAAGTGCCAAGGTGAGCTTTTAGGATCGCTGGATGTCCGTCGTCCATCGTCTGTCTGTCCGTCCGTCCACAATTGGTTGTGAACACTCTAGCGGCTACAAATTTCATCCGATCTTCATGAAACTTGATGACAATGTTTGTCTTGATGAAATATAGGTCAAGTTTGAATGTGGGTTATGTCGGGTCAAAAACTAGGTCACTAGGTCAAATTATAGAAAAACCTTGTGAACACTCTAGAGGCTACAAATCTCATTGGATCTTAATGAAACTTAATCAAAATGTTTGCCTAATTGATATCTAGGTCAAGTTTAAATATGGGTTATGTCCGGTCAACAACTAGGTCACAAGGTCAAATCATCGAAAAACCTTGTGAACACTCTAGAGGCTACAAATCTCATTGGATTATTATGTTACTTGGTCAGAATGTTTGCCTAATTGATATCTAGATCAAGTTTGAATATGAGTTATGTCGGGTCATAAACTAGGTCACTAGGTCAAATCATATAGGAAAACCTTGTTAACACTCTAGAAGCTACAAATCTCATCCGATCTTCATGACACTTGGTCAAAATGTTTTCCTCATTGATATATAGGTCAAGTGTGAATGTGGGTCATGTCTGGTCAAAAACTAGGTCACTAGGTCAAATTGTAGACAAACATTGTGATTTCTCTATAGACTACAAATTTCATTGGATCTTGATGAAACTTGGTCAGAATGTTTGCCTAATTGATATCTAGGTCAAGTATAAATATGGATCATGTCTGGTCAGAAACTGGGTCACAAGGTCAAATCAAAGAAAAACAGTATTAACCCTCTAGAGGCTACAAATCTCATTAGATCTGTATGAAATATTTTCAGAATGTTTCCTTACATCGAATCTATACTGAGCAAAAATAGAAACGTCCCACCCTATTACAGGGACATTTTCTTGAAAGTTATAAGGTTGATGGTAGTAAAACCTATACAGAAAATGAAGATCATTCATTTTTGAATCCATATCAGTTGACCTCATATTGCTGAGAAAAAAACTTTTCGAGTGATGTAGTGAAGAAGTTGGTAGGGGTCAAAATAAAAAATCTGAATAAATGTTTGTTTTTTTAAAAATGTTTAGTTGATTACTGAATTCTCATAAAAAGTCCCAAATTTTATTCAGTAAGATTAATATCGTTACGGCCACCATTTGCACCAATATACGCTTCATTTCTACAGCGTAGCGTAACGTTTAATGAGAACGTCAGACATTCACTCTTAATGTGAGGTCTGTGTCAAATATTGAATGCTAAATCTTAAATGTAATCAATTTGCGTAGTCTACCATCTGAATTGTTAAGTATGAATCAAGATAAAAAGAACTTGGTAACAGCCAGTTTGCTTCAATTTCAAATGACGTCGTGACGACAGATAATTTAGCCCACGGTGACGTGTCGTCCAAATTTGACCGGATTATGGGCTTCATGCTCTGATTGGTTTAGCGTTGGATTGCAAGCGATTACAAAGGTTTGTGATGACTCACCGTGTTCACAAGCCGTTCCGGTGGCTGGAAAATGACGTAGACGTTAATGCGTTAACGTGCCGTAGTGATCAGTTCTGACGGAGGAAAAACGGGATGACCAAGGCAAAAACGATTGTGAACAGTCCCAGTCTGATGGTACCGGGTCGCAAACCTCCGTTTGGTTTCTCTATAGCAGCCGAACCAGCGGGCGACGTCAATGGCCGTCATTGCCTGATTTCTTTCAAATTCAGACGAGCGTGGCATGATGCAATAATTGAATTCATATGGGTTTTTTTCAATTTTTTTATTACCATGTGTCGTGTGTATTTTACGACGGTGACATAATTACTTCATTGAAACGCGTCGCGTGTACCGTGCACGTGCAAAACGTGCAAATCATCATTCCGTTACGTTAGCGGTTTTTATCTGTGTTATTTTGTGAAAACTTTACACATGTGTAACTCCAACTAACCAGTATCCCATAAGTACATTAACTTGATGTATAACTTAAATAACGTCAGAGATATGTCCGTTCAAAATGTGGGACGTTTCTATTTTTGTTGAGTATAGGTCAAAATCAAACATGGATTCTGTCTGGTCAAAATCTAGGTCACTAGGTCAAAGCTTAGAAAATTCTTGTTTACACTCTAGAGGTTTATTGTGAGTCATGTCCAGTCGTAATCTAGGTCACTATAGGTCAAGTTTTATATGGTGAACCAGGTGAGCGATTTAGGGCCATGGTGGCCCTTGTTAAATATATCTGGTAGTGACTATTACTATTACTTTTTGATCAATTTGGATCCTGATCAGAAGCTGCATAAAGAAAGACTATCTATTGCATGATAGGTGCTCAAATTATTTTCAAGCAGTTTGGATCCTGATAAGAAGCCGTATATGGCGGCATATTCTCTTTTCCAGTCATCCGTGGGCATTTAATGTCATATGCATACTCTTGGTCCTTCATTCGGATGGCGTCGGTCTTACTTGGAGAAAAAATTAAATCTTATTTTCGGTAAAATCACGCTTTTGCAACTTATGTAAGACCTTTGTAGTATTCATAGGACCTATTCAGATAATAATGCGTAAAAATGAATGAGATGAAAAGCGACGCTGTATACTAGCTTATATGTAGATTTCGGGTTTGTTGTCCCCGAGTGCGCATGCTCGCTAAGTGTAAACAGACAGAGTATGACGTAGCACTGGAAAACAGAATTGTCAGGATCAACATAATTGTTGACACTGACACTAATATTAATATTTTGAAACATTGTGAACTGATGACCATAATGGCAAATGTGTTCCTAATTACTAAATTTTCAAAGATAATGCTTTGTCTTCGCATCAACTTATAACAAATTGAATGTTTCCCTATATGTATATCCTTTTATCCTCTATGTGGTACGCTTCGACCAAAAATGGTATGTTTTGAATCGGTACGCTTTGACCATAACCCGCTTAACCCATTGCCCAATAGCTTGTTTCTAGTATCATGATACAGGGATAAAAGAAATGGAATTTGTCACTCGTCCTCAAGTTAAAGTTTTGACCCCTTTGAGTTTGAGTTTGACGCTAACAAAAACTATAAAACTGGAATGACATTTAATTTCTATGGCAGCCCAGTTTTGTGACATTTTTGGGGTCCGGTAAGCGATATTCGGCCCCCTTTCCCAAGTAAAAAAACCCAACTTTTCCTAACATTTTGTAAAATACCACAGTAATTAAAGATTTCTTTGCAAATTACATTAAAACTACTGTTTTTACATATTTTACAGATTTTACATCACTCTTGAGGTAGATGGTGAATCTACAACATACCTTGCAGATGCATCATTAGTGGAGATGATGAATTCAGAAGGTAAATTAAGCATTAGATCTTTTCTAAAATGTTGTTATAATGGGTTAAATCAGGGCTCCAGATATCATAAGATGCAGTACTACGGTACCAGGGGTCGTGAGTTCGATCCCACGCCGGACGAGCGGTCTGACTAGGGGATTTTTTCTGAGTCCCCGATGATGTACAGGAATGTCCTTGAGCAAGACATGTACCGCGAATTGCTCCTCTCCACCCAGGGGTTAACATGGGTACCTGTGAAGGGTCTGAGTCGGTACTGCGGCTGCATTTGACTGCGCCATATGTTAGCAGTGCTCAATATTGTAGGCAAGATGGCTAAATGATCAGGGGAGTAAATGTACAGTCGGTTGAGCGGTCATTCGGACTGAAAGTAGACTATAACTTGGTATATTACTCTTTTTTTGTCCTGCAGGAGGAGTGGAAAATAATGTGTATGATCTATTAAATTGTCGTTTTCCCCCATAAATTAGCTTTGACATGTTTGATTTTTTAGCTCACCTGGCTACAAATCTCATTGGATCTTGATGAAACTTGGTCAGAATGTT
Organism: Gari tellinella; assembly: GCA_922989275.2. Classification (NCBI taxonomy): domain Eukaryota; kingdom Metazoa; phylum Mollusca; class Bivalvia; order Cardiida; family Psammobiidae; genus Gari; species Gari tellinella. The sequence continues at coordinate 39,583,052 of OV277869.1, read as the reverse complement.
TGTTTAACTGATATCTAGGTCAAGTTTGAATATGGGTCATGTCTGGTCAAAAACAAGGTCACTAGGTCAAATCATAGAAAAACCATGTGAACACTTTTGAGGCTACAAATCCCATTGGATCTTGATGAAACTTGGTCAGAATGTTTGTTTAATTGATATCTAGGTCAAGTTTGAATATGGGTTATGTCTGGTCAAAAACTAGGTCATTAGGTCAAATTATAGAAAAACCTTGTGAACACTCTTGAGGCTACAAATCTCATTGGATCTTGATGAAATTTGGTCCGAATGTTTGTCGCATTGATATCTAGGTCAAGTGTGAATATGGGTCATGTCCGGTCAAAAACTAGGTCACTAGGTCAAATCATTGGAAAATCTTGTTTACACTCTATAGGTTGATTGTGGGTATACATGTCCAGTCATAATCTAGGTCACTATAGGTCAAGTTTGCCATGGTGTACCAGGTGAGCGATTTAGGGCCATAGTGGCCCTTGTTTCATAAACCTTTTCTGTCGGTTAATCACGCTCAAATCGGATGTTGACTTATCTAGGACCCCATCATAACATCTTGGCCAATTCCAAATTCTGTTGGCAAAGCACTCTGAACAGGAGTATAGCAGAAACTTGTGAGGTGTTCCGACTGAGTCAAAAAGACCTAGGCCATTGTGTAAAACACGGACCTTTCTTGCTACCAGCGGATACCGTAATAACGCCTACACTATATCAACAGCCACCATTAATGTATCAAATCTGAAGTAGTTTATATTGCTTATTTCATTTATATAAACTTAAAAAGTCTCTCGATTTCATACTGACCAATTATTAACGTTTTATCACAAGAATAACGTGACCGGACTGGTCCGCCTTGAAGACACTACCGCCATTTTGCGAAAATTACTTCTGTACGTCTGTATAACTGTAAAAATGTCCGATCTGTAAGAAGGTTTTTGACACAAAAAGGAGTAGTGTTCTGCCATAATACTTTGCATAAATGTTACTCAGGTGTAGTAGATGTGCAAGACACATATTTCAGATCTCTGTGACCTTGACCTTTGGCCTTGAAATTGGTCTTGAAATTGGCAGTCAAAATCTTGTACTTTGAACAACTCCTTCAACTTCAACCTGATTCACTTGATATAAATGTTACTTAGGAGTAGTATATGGGCAAGACACAAATTTCAGGTCTCTGTGACCTTGACCTTTTTCCTTGAAATCAGTCTTGAAATTGGCAGGCAAAATCTTGTACTTCGACTCCTCCGTCACTTTAAACCTGATTCACTTGATACTTGGCATAAATGTTTTTCAGGAGTAGTAGATGTGCAAGACACAAATTTCAAATCTCTGTGACATTGACCTTTGGCCTTGAAATTGGTCTTAAAATTGGCAGGCATAATCTTGTACGGCGACTTCCTCCTTCACTTTCAACCGGATTTACTTGATACTCGGCATGAATGTTACTCAGGAGTTGCAGAGTGTCATATACCATTTTGAAATCATTATGACCTTGGCTTACACCTTTGACCTTATTGTAAAACCTTATTGAAAACGTCTGCAGAGTGTGACAGAGTGCTGTATAGTGGGGGTATTTTTCACCTTTAGTGATAGCCGTTCTAGTTTTGAAAATAGGTGACCACTTAAAGCAGGCTGAAACTAAGTAGAATGCGCCTTTAGGCACATTCTGCTTTACCTTCAACCTGCTTTAAGCAACGACCTTCTAGGATATAGAAATACATGTATTTCTTATATTGATACTGTATTCAGGACTTTTTTCTTTATTGGAAGAATAAAGTAAAGGCATTAAAAGGTGTATTTATCTTATTCAACACTGAATAACTGCCATATGAAAATGATGAGTGCTATACTTCTAAAACTTGGCTCAACCTTTATTTGATAGAAACAGGAACTTTGTGACATAGTTTGGATTCTGATCAAGTCTCAAGTTCAGTGGGGCCTGGTCTGGATCCAAGCTGTTTGCAAAAGTGTTTGATATTGGTATTTATTGCTGGAACCAGTAAAGCTAGGTTAACCCCAACCCTCCTAGCTCTGAAACTATCGCCGTCTGCTACTGTTCTAAAAATAGACTTTTCTAAATTTCTTTTCAAAACATGGTCAGTGTGTCCCACATTTTGGATTCTAATAAGACACCACATAACCTGGCATCCCATTAGGATCCAAACTGTTTGCATAGGTTACTATGGTTACAAGGTGTGCATTCTAAGAGCTAATCAGGTAAAAATGGTATTGATGAGTTTTGCAAATTGTTATGAGTTGTCAAGTAACTCTTATCTACCGGTAGATGAAAAATGTGTGACAAATTGTACATGCATATCCTATGTCAGAGCTCCAGACAAGGGGAATATTTTGAAAACAATTTTTTATGCCTGCTCAAAAATATATGGTGTGACTACTCATTCTCGAAGAGACAATTTTATTGAGTAGTCAAAACAAAGTTTAAACGTTAAGGAGGAAATGCTGAAAATATTTAGTTCAGTCACTCTTATCTGGAACCCACTGGTAGGCATGGGAAAGTAAATTTCAGATATATAGAAGACTCTGTCTTTTCAGACACCTTTTAAAAGTGCATATCAAAGTCAAAAGTCAGGGCTCCAGATAAGAAGGAGTAAACTCCAGTTTTTAAACATTTTCTTCTTCATTTCTGCACCAAATCCTATGGTGTGACTAAAAGAGACACTTCTAATGAGTGACACTGTGGGGTTTAATGCAGAAAAAAAGATTTATGTGTTTAATATACTTCCCTTATCTGGAACTCTGAAAAGCTAATTTCACAAATTGCCTTCATTTATTTTTTATAGGAGCAGAAAAGAATGCGCAAAGAACTGGAGGATGAGGGCAAAGCTATGAAATCTCTGGAACACTTGCTGAAGAAGTTCCTCAAAACACAGCATCAGCAACAGACAACAAGTCAGGTTGACATGGAAACAGAAGACAGTCACTCTTGAAGGCGTGACGACAGTATATAGGTGTAATAGCTAGACACTTGTTTGTATATGAGGAAAAGAAAGGAACTGAAGCATTTATTTAAATACCCGAATCACTTTCGTAATGGGATGTGTAGTATTTATTACAGTTAAACCTCTGAAAATCGAATGCCTCTGGACTGAGAAAAAAATATCGGATTAGATAGGTTACCGGTACCCGAATCAATGACATTCGTAAGACTGTCGTGATAATGGGATGTGTAGTATTTATTACAGTAAAACCTGAAACTCGAATGCTTCTGGACTGAGAAATAAGATCGGGTTATATAGGTTTCTGGACTGAGGAAGTTTAGCAGCCACTTGGAAGGAGTTAAATCGTCAATCATATGACCCTTTCCTTCACATTGGAGCGCTTTAACCCATTACCCCATAGCCTGATTCTATTTTTGAAAATTTTTGAAAATAAAATATTCAGTAATGTGTTGAAATTAAGTTCAGCTTAAAGCATGATGAATGTAAAGCATGCTGCTTTACTTACAACTAGCTTTACGTGGTCACCTGTTTTCAAAACTACAAAATGTACTGCCATGCTATAGCTACTAGCCATTAACATAAACCTATGGCAGAAGACTATTGAAGCATTTGCGTGTTTACACGTTTTATTGATCTTATAATATCTATTACTTTACATGTTTTTTTGGCTGACTCAATACACTAGTTTCATGTAGAATTATTACTTTATTAAAATTTTGAGAAGACATATGATCTTGTTGTTTAGTAATGCCAATATGCGTTTTCCCTGTATGAGTTGAAAAAAAGCATGTTTATGCCACGCTACAAAGTAGTGCATGGCATATAGTGTTACCCATACAGTACTGAACCTTATAAAATTAACAAGTTTTGCGATTCACTTGCAATTCGATGGCAATTCGATGGCAATTCGCTTGCGATTCAAAATAGTAACTATACCATCGGGTAAGTTTTCTTGAATGATGTATCTCACAAATATTGGCAAATATGCCTTCGTTAATTTTTTCGATTTCATTTTTGTCACAACCGCTTCGGAAAATTCGCGTAAAAATATTCAAAAGCAGGATTTGTTTTTTGAAGCGCCCGATTCGATGGCAATTCGATGGCAATTCGCTTGCGATTGTCAATTTAATTTAATAATGTTCAGTACTGTATTTGTACATCTGAAGCTTTAAAAAGAGGTTTTACTTTAGCTCTGTTGTTGACGTTGACATGATACATTGCAGGTTAGTTCAGATTTTATCCCTTTGACCTTCACTAGCTTTGTTTTTAGCTCACCTGAGCACGAAGTGCTCATGGTGAGCTATTGTGACCGTGCTGTGTCCGGAGTCGGCGTCCGTCGTCCGTAAACTTTTCCTTGTGAACACTCTAGAGGCCACAATTTTGTGCCAAACTTCATCAAACTTGCTCCAAATGTTGGTCCTGACAAAATCTAGGTCAAGTTTGAAAGTGGATCATGTGGGATCAAATAAATAGGTCATTAGGTCAAATCATAGAAAAACTTGTGAACACTCTAGAGACCACAATTTTCGATCAAACTTGCTCCAAATGTTGTTCTTGACAAAATCTAGGTCAAGTTCGAAAGTGGGTCAAAATGTAGGTCACTAGGTCTAATCATAGCAAACCCTTGTGAACACTTTAGAGACCACAATTGTGGACCAATCTTCAACACACTTGCTTCAAATGTTGTTCTTGATAAAATCTAGGTAAAGTTTAAAAGTGGGTCATGTGGGGTCAAAAGGAAGGTCACTAGGTCAAATCATAGAAAAACCTTATGAACACTCAAGAGACCACAATTTTGGGTCAAACTTCATCAAACTTGCTCCAAATGTTGTTCTTGACATAATCGAGGTCAAGTTCGAAAATGGGTCATAAGGGGTTAAAAAGTAGGTCATTAGGTCAAATCTTAAAAAAAAATTGTGAACACTCTAGAGGCCACACTTTTGGGCAAATCTTCACTAAACTTGCTCCAAATGTTGTTCTTGACAAAATCTAGGTCAAGTTCGAAAGTGGGTCATGTGAGGTCAGAAAGTAGGTCACTAGGTCAACTCATAGCCAAACCTTGTGAACATTTTAGATGCCACAGTGTTTACACTCTAGCGTCTAGAATCAGTGAAAGTATGACAAACTATATATTTATATATGACTTTAAGTCCTCAGATGATTTGGGTTATGGGCGAAATCCAAATATAAAACTATTTAGTTAATTTTACTCAGGGGAGGGATAAAGGGTCATCATGACCCTCTTGTTCTTTTAACCATTTCATTGACATGACTTCATCCATTGTTAGTTTTTTATTTCTCTAATTTAGTACTTATGATTAGGATACAAACTGTTTGCACATAAACATAACTTTTGGTAAGGCAAAGAAGCGTTTAATATTATGGACCAAGTATTGCAGTTGGGATTCAGATATTGAGACATCTTCGTGATTTTAGTTACATGAATGACCCCATTGGCCCAGTCATTGTGACAATCTCTCATCTCTGAATTCCAATTCCCATGAGAGTAAGCCTTCCAGCTGACTTGCAAAAGATTGGAGGTTCTACCCAGTTGTTGATTTGTACCCACAAGTGTATAAAGGACATCTTAGGTCTTCCTCCACCTGTATTTATCTGGATGTTTCGATATGACTGAAATCATGGAGAAATGATTTGTTATTTCTCCATGCTGAAATAGAAGCGACTTTGAATTCTAGATTTTCGAGTTTTTATCACTTTTGGACTGCTGGTAAATTCCGCAACTTTACAGACAAACGCCACATCAGTACTATCAGTACTTTGATTTATAAAAGGGATGTCTGGTCAAAAATTTCATTTTCATTTTGTTTTATTTTATAATTCATATCAGCAAACAGCGTAGACTCTGATCAGACGCCGCACCATGCGGCGTCTGATCAGAGTCTACACTGTTTGTCTATTTTCAATATATTGGATCGTTGGCACAAATGGGTTAATACAATGCTCTTTTGCGCACTGCCAACTGGTAATGTGCTTAATATATGCTTTTAATATACACCACAAACAACTAAACAGTTATCTAAATCATTTTATATCAAGAAACATTAGATGGCTGAAGGAAAACAAGAAATATGCAATGCCACATGAGTGTCTCACTACATAGTCACACAATTTTCCATAAAGCTAGAATATATAAAGTAATGGGCAAATAGTCCTTTGTCTAATCACTGTGTTTAACGTTTTTCTAGCCGGAGTCGCATAAAGTTGGCTTTGCAAATAGTTTGGATCCCGAGAAGACGCCGCGTCACGCGGCATCTGATCAGAATCCAAACTGTTCGACATTTGTATTGACATTTAATACTTCATTGAATCTAACTTTGAAATGATATTGTAAACAACAAAATTTAGACAGACGACAAAAAAGCGGTGACGGCGTACAACACGCACGATTAATTTGGCACCGAGATGGTTACACGAAGATTCGGAATAATTATTACATCAACCAGCAATTCATTTTATATAATGATGACGAATTAATAATCCATTGTTTCTTCAATTAACATTTGGATGTAAAAAGCATGTCCGAGTATATCAATGTTAACTATTTTAGCCCAGTCTTTTACTGCTTAGTATGTATTTCTTCGCTGAAGAAACATCTTCCACTTAATACAGTCCTACATATTCACCATTAGAAACAGTATATATTTTCTAGCAAAGTGTAGCTTAAATCAGACATTAAGTAAACCAGCATACGCCTAAAGTCAAACTTGTGGGTAAAGGAGTGGTTAAGAAATACAGATATATTGTCCCGCTGCATTATTCATTCAACATAAACCACAACTGTATAAAGCGACCTCCCAGACAAATAATTACATTGCTTATACGACATATTGAAGCTTAATGCATATAGAACAGAATGAACAAAACTCCTGTAGGAGCTAACTACCTTAATTTGTTCCTGCATTGGTCATATGTCCTTGAAGATCACCAGTATTCTTGATTCAGTGATCGATTCATAAAGGGTTTACTGTATTATATACCTTTTATGTATTTGCAATAGGCGTTCATATAGTGTTTAATATAGAAGAACCAGTGTGTTAGTGTTCTTGTAGAAAAAGTTTAATAGTTAAGTAATGTTTAAGCTCATCATTCAAATGATAGAAGTTGATCCATATACCATCGTTATGTACAGAATAGTACATGTACAGGCGAAACTAAAGGAGTTCTCATTCATATACGTTTACGTGCTCCAGCGGCTGCAGTCTAATAATATATAATTATGGATTAATAGTAGTGGATGGTTAGACATACACGTGTATAGTAAAACCTATATTTTATGACCACTAAACAAAAGGCTAATTGATTGAATGTAAGTCAGGTGGCAGATTAAAGAGCTTGATACACATTGTTAACCTGTCTTGTTCTAAACACAAAATAATTCGCACAATGTAGGTGTCGTACTAGAGAGATTTTAACGTATTCAACTTTGAACCATACATGTATTTCTATACGAATTTGACAGAGCTCTAAATCTTAACTTTATATGGGTTTTTTTGTCAAACCACATGTTTTATGCGAACATTTGACCAACCACGTAGCAAGTACATTGCAGAACATTTCTTATAATATGATACTAGGCAGTAACGCTCTAGATTTATATGCTTTAACATATATATTAAGATTAAAGCAAATGCGATTTTATCTTAACGGGACAATAACGTGTCCCAACAGTAGGAGGAATGCTATTAGTTATTTAACTCTTTCACTGCCAGGTTTTATCGACTGCTTTAATCGACTTACCGCCAAAATGTCGTCTGCATTGGTAGTATCGTCTGCAATACTTTTAAAGTAATCTTAAGGTTATTTTACACTAAATAAATGTCGATACGAGTGTCAAACAGTGTGGATCCTGATCAGACGCCGCGTAAATTACGCGGCGTCTGATCAGGATCCAAACTGTTTGCTAAGTCGCCTTTTGGCGCCGTTGGCAATTAAAGCGTTAATACAAATTCTTCGATCTATAGTTTGACGATATATTATACTAAAATAAGGGAATAGGCTATAAATGACAAAACGAGGTCGATATTTTCACAGTTGTTTCTACTGATTTGAAAAACAAAAATGTTTTTCCGAGAAGATTTAGAAATTTTAAAGGTGTGGGGGAAATAAATATGCGTTTTTGCTTGACGCATCAATTCCATGGTATATAAAATGGAGACACTTTGCATTTCAAAATGTCAGGAATTTTCAAAAGGTAATAAATCAAATACATTATTCCCATTAGAATTCACTTATGTCTCTACGATTCCCATTTCTCTGTACTCAAACAAACAACACTTTATGAAGGTTTCAAATCTTTGATTTGAATCCGTCTATAGTCAGCGTCGATTTTCTAAAACTTTGACTCAGTACTCATACGCTCAAGAAAACAAGACTCCATATCGTTTAATACTATCAGTTCTTCAACAACGAAACTTCGATTGAAAGGATTTAAAATAATAAACATCTTGTGCATAAACATTGCATTCTGAAGTATATTTGATACTTTTGGTTTGTACACAAATGAGTTAGGATCAGGAAAGTGGCATGTCGCTTTAGTTTGCGGTGGCACTGAAGCGCATCGGTTCCGCGGCGTTGAAAGAAATGCCTTGATACTGTTTAATGAAATATAAAGATAATTTCTAAATATGCCAGAAATAATATGCACGTGTTTCATGATAGAGTTTAGGTCAAATCTTTACAGTATTATTCAATGTTACAAGTTCTCTATTATAAACATATACATAGACCCAATTAGGAGCAAGTACGCCAAAAGGCAAGTTTGCAAACAGTTTGAATCCTGATCAGACGCAGCGTAATGCAGCATCTGGTAAACATTCCAAGCTATTTGACACTTGTTTCGAAATTATGTCAGTCATACTGCCTTTAATCTAACTTTGAAACGATATTACAGATAACCCATATGTAACAAACCGACAATAGGAAGATGAATGTCTAAACATCATACAATAAATTTGCCTATGAAAGTGTTAAAGGGGAAAATTGCGTCCACCCACACACATTGTATAGTGCACTTTCTTTCTGGCACTGAGTATATGGCCGATGCCATACATCACTTAGTTATCTACCTCTTGCACCAAAGCAACCAATGCGACTGCCAGAACGAAGACCACAGCACGTGTATTGTATTATTGCTTTGGCTTCTGTGTTGTTTATGTTGTTATTTCTAAACGATGTCAATCACTTGTATAGGCCGATTTATTTTACCTGACAGGGCGGCGTTTTGGTGAGGGCCTTTGAAATTCAACTTTGAAAGTAGCAGCGCGTTCGTTTATTATCGGTATTGTCGTCTGACTTTTTTCAACGTCACATATTAGTTGTACATTGCAAAATCTTAATTTTGCATCTACATGTATAACAACTCCCTCCAAAAAACACACGCACTCTCTGGCTCCCACTGGATGCTGTAAAGAGGGAACACTGGAAATAGTTGTTCACGTGGTTATTACTGAACGTATATTGTTTTTTCCATCCTAAAAGTATCGGAATTCAATATGGTACTACAGTGCTCCCTCTCTACAACGGCCCTCCCAACAACGACTCCCTCTCTACAACGACGCTTGCCGCTGTTCCCCAAACAAAACATTAATGTCCAACCTTTTCATGGCTGCAATACCGTCTGCTTAAAATTGTCGTCTGCTATTTTTCTCAAAGTTACATAATTGACAATTTGACAGAAAAAAACTTAATGACAAGTGACAAACAGCTTGAATACGCGGCGTCTGATCTGGATTCAAGCTGTTTGCAAATGTAAGCCAATTTCCCTCCTTCTAACGACTCCCTCCGAACAACGAACACAATTTTTGTCTCCCATTGGGTGTCGTTGTAGAGAGGAAGCGCTGTATTCTTATACATGTTACCCCTAAAATTAAATGCAAATTAGTTTACCAGAGGTTAGCTTCGCCCTGCCAGGTAAAACAAACTTGCCTATAGGTGAAGAGAAATAAATAGTCAAACAAATGCAATATTACGGACACTTACAAGGACACATTGGCGAAAACTATGTCTTATCGATTGTAAATTGTAAGCTCAACACAATATACCAAACTATAAAACTACCTTTTTTAAATATGACAATACTATTTATTATAAGAACCTGGCTTAAATAATTAGCAAGAATCCTTTTTGATTCAGCGCTTATCCGTTTATGGGGAAATAATGATAAGTGACATATGCATAATGCAAGTCACTGTGTTTGTTTAACAATTCAGCCAAAACATATAAAAAAACACTCGACCATTATATTTCACTGACGAGAAAATGCAATGCTAAAACGTTCATGTCAATCAAACAACCATTGCAGGCATAGAAAATAACCATCAATGATTTCAAAAACATGTCTTCATTACCTTGCACTGCGTTGGGTATAGTGAAGTCCAGACGTGCAATAGTAAAATTGTCCATTACGTGTGTAATAAAGGTAGTAAACTATCAGATAGGATAGATTGCCAATACTTATAAGGAGCTCAATTAAGTTAAAAGAAGCGTTCACAGCGTTTGATGTACTGGCCATCTGCAATACACAATTACAAACACCTGGTAAAAGTAAATATCTACAAACATGCTCTCTTGATGCTGGAATGCTATCATTTTTCTGTTATATGGCGATCGATGTTTACAATGGAACTATTTCGTTTTGCACAAACGTGATTATTGTGATAGAATACCGTCTTCTCAACTGTACAACAGAATAGAAACATTTGTCTAGCTATTGATAGGAAACGTTTTGACGAACGCGCTTTTGATTTGAACTATTTCGCTTCCATATGCCTTTTCTGTTCATTCACAAGTCTTATTCATGTCGATTAGATAAAGTGAGATACAGGTTTAACTACTATCGATCCTGACAAGTATTTAATTTACAAAAGGTGAGTAAACAGTTAACCTACGATCTCTTAGGTTTTCTTGAACGTTATATCTCTCCCCATGGTACCGGTACACATATTTAGTTTTGTAAGAAAAGAAATTGACCCCGATTTGTTCAGTTAATGCCACGACCATCTTTCACTAGAGCGTGTGGACACTTTAATGAAGCCTTTATGACTTCCCCAGATACCTTCCTACCTTGTCGTGGTTCTGGGGCTTAATTGTCATAGGGAATTATTTCTGTTTATTTAACTGATAGTATCCCCTCTTCAATGAACAAAATGGAAGGCATATCGGTGGTTTTGGTCCCATGCTCTGATTCGCAACGAATGACAGTAGCCGAAACCATCTTCCTGAAACCATCGTCATTTTATCTCACCATTCCTCATCATGTATCGGCGCTATATAGCATACGTTATGTTGCAGAGCCGTAAAACCCAACTCCTCAGTCCATCCTGAATGGCTTACAGATAAAAAGCCGGGGGTGTTTCCTAACTACAGTACAGAACACATGATTTTGTCCAGACAAACACGTTTATGTTTTAAACCTTATGTTGACTGATGCTTGGACCTAGATTTTACTCCAAGTACATGTTACCTGGAGTCTAATCAGACTCCAAACTATTCTTGCTATTCAGATTAATTCTGATAACTACAGAAACGAAAGGCAACTGCATTGCAATACAATGGAGAAAATGACCACTTTTTGAAAATGTTGTTGACTCATAAAGATCTGAGTTGCAAACAATTTGGAGCCTGATCAGATGCCGGGTTACCCGGCGTCTGATCTGGCCCAAAGCTGTTTGCATTGTAAGTAATTGTTAAAGCATAAACGCGTTTAGTGGAAAACAATAACGTCTTTTCCACTGTACACGTTTAAAAAAACTGTGATTTCTAGATTTGTTACATTGCGTTTAGTTTTGTTTTCACGACGGACATATTATTGTATCCTTCAGAAGCTTTCTGTTTTACTGTAATCTTGCTTTAAAATGTCACCTGTATTAAGCACCTAATAATTTACATACGATCGTGTCGTAATAGATAGGTTTTACTGTACCACCCCCCACTGCACTTGCAACGAACAATACATGTGTTCTCTGACGCCAAATTACTGTGACCTTGAAGTAAAACGTATTGCAGTAAAGTTACTACTAAAGCGTCTAAAGAGATATTAAACACTAAATAACCCCTTCTCTTGCAAAGCTGTCTGAGTATAGTTTTCAAAGAAAACTTATTAGCACATGGCTTGGAGCTCTCGGCCAATCAGATGCCTCAAAAACCTGTGAATATATCGTTTATTTCAACAAACCATGGAATAACTAACAAACTGTTCACTTATTCCTCGCTTCCGTCATCTCAAGGCAATTTGACGTCACAATTCTAAACACAGCTGAGGTCAGAGGTGAACTGCACACGCTTCATGACGTTTTATTATGTACAGTGAGACCTAGACTTTAAAGACAATTACTAATGAATTGTGCTTACATATAGAGCTTCAATAAGCGTTATTTATGTTGGTGTTAAAGCATGCTTAATGTCTCAAACTTATCATTTGAAATAACCTTTCAATTTTAGTAAAATATTACAAACAAAATGACTTTTTCGTCTAAAACAGAAATCAGAAACGAATGGTTTTCTTGTTTTCCTCGAGCCCAAGCCAGTGCTAAATAGGTTAGACCATGGTTGCGCGCGAATAAACGACATAGTTCTCGGAGGCTACGCCCCCTCGAACTATATCGTTTATTCGCTTGCAACCATGGTCTAACCTATACATAACGCCTGATTTTTATAATATACTTTTGCATATCAACAATGCATTTATTACCCGATATACGAGACGCATATTAGAAGCTCTCAGACAGAATTAGTGCATTAGACAAGACTAGTTTGGAAGACGCTATTCTTTCCAGTTTAAACGCAAACGAAACGCAAATGAATTGCAATTAAACGTAGAAAAGGAAAACTTTTCGATACTTCTGATTGTCATGTTAATCTTAATGACAAACCGTTGGGAGACTGATCAGATGCCGGGTTACCTGGTGTCTGATCTTGCTCAAAACTTTTTGCAATGGCACATATAGTTTTCCCGTAAACGCGTCTTTATGGAAAGAATAACGTCTTCTCCAGTGTACAGTACCAGTGTCCCGTGGAAACAGTTGAAATAACTTCCTGCTCGATAGAGGCCAAAATGTTAAACAGAACCCTTTCAAGGAGTTTATGTATTACTTTTTTCCCATTAAGTTTCAAACTTTAACACATTTCACCCGTATACGTTTTTTACAAGCAGTGTAACTATTAAGAGTACACTTGTCCTATGCAATTATTGCAGACCAATATCAGAGGGCTCCTGCATATTCCCTCTAATATAATAATCAGGATCTGCAATGTTTGTCGTTTTTCTATACATTTCAAAACATCCTTAATAATCAAAAACAAGAATTTTGGAATATGGCTTTTTACATTTAAAGTTTCAAGAACGTTTGAAGCGTGTTTTATTTTAGTTTGCTTGTCGAGACAAACTTTATTGCAAGCTTTTAATACAAGTTAGTCTAGAGTGTCTGTACTTATAATGTAACAAGTGTGTGTAATATAGATAATGTAAGTGTCTTTAGCGTATTGCAATACGCTGATATTGCATGGTATATATATATTGGATTGTAAAAGTTAATCGAGCTAGTGCAAAAAATATATCAGGAACAGCCGGTGCGTCTGAAAACGCAATTATTGGAGTTATTGCTTTTACAAGTGAAGCTCGGTGAGGAACAATAATTGAAAGCCACCGTGGGCACCCGTGGCGAGTTTAACCTCTTCATTGCATCAGTTTTAAACAATTGTCGTCTGCTTTTAATCTATATTTTAGTCATGTTTCTCAATCGTTGTCATTTCCATCATTTTATTCATTTCATGTGCCTTTATATCGAAGGATGTCAAAAAGACATAATCTCGTGGATGCACCAGAATATGTTGAAGCTGAAGACTAACATAACTGAGGTCATACTGTTTCACTAAAAAGGTCAACGTTCCTGGAAATGTTCATGTTCAAGTGGGAAACTCTAAAATCAACCCATCATTGTGTGTTAAGAATAGTGTTGCTAGATTCGATTCCCAAATGGATGTGACACACCACATTAACACTGTTTGCAGGTCTTGCTACGCACAGTTGCGGCAAATAGGTCATATTAGACAGTACCTTTCTCAATAAGCTACAAAGACATTTGGTCAATTCTCTGGGCACATCAAAATTTGACTACTGCAACTCACTGCTATATGGGATTCAGCCTTCAAAAAACGTCTGAAAACACACTTCTTCAATATCTGTTATTAGAAGAAAGTAGGAAATCAATGACTGCTACCTCTGAGCTGTGTTCTTGCTGTAGATGCTGTGTGTCTAAATGGGAGTTCTGGAGTTGTACCGTTGAGATTGTGCCTGTCTGGTGGATCTTACTGGGAGGGATTGCCATATCTTTTGGAAACCAGTTGGCTGGGTTTGTTGTGTTATTATTGGACAGTTTCATCTTTATATTTTAAAAAATTAAGGGTGTTACTCAGCCATGGAATATACAATACTCAACCAAACAACACGGAGAGTATTGTTTTAAACATTCGTTTTACGATTTGTTTAAACTTCTCTCCGGCTCTACACTGAAACAAACAAACAAAAAATCGCTATTTTTAATCATGCCATTAATCTTTTAATTATTTGTTATATTGCATTAGGCGGTCTGCATTGGGCGCTTTTTTATTATTTCTATCGGTCGGTAATCCAGTCGGTAAGTTTATTGCTTCTTTGTGGAGGTATTTTGTTCGCCGTTTTGGGGGCTGTCTATTGTATCTTTTGTATGTTTATTCATGATTATTTTAGATCTAATTGTAGTTATTTGTCTTTTCTCGCTTTGTAGATACATTTATGTTATTCCATGTGAAGCGCTTTTGAACGCACAACCCCCTGTGTGAAAAGAGCGCTATATAAATCTGGTATAATAATAATATTTATTTGGTGAAATCGGGAAGTTCTTACGTCTTCTCAACAGTCTCAAACCGTGAATCCTGCATGACCATATGCCGTCGGATGCAAGTATTTAAGCGGTCCGTCAAAAGCCCCCCAAACCTTTTTGTTTTCTTAAAAAAAAATGCGGCTGCTAAACGGTTATTAAACATATTAATTGTGGGGTTTTTGCATCTTAGTATTAACTTCTCCGCTATTTATTTTTTTAGGTAATGAAAATGAAATAGTTCAGGTTTGTTCACACACCTACATGTACTATTCAGATAAACCTGCTATCACATGTTTACAGATAAACTTAGGTTTATTAACTAGTACACTACCACCTTTTATGTTACTACATGCTCTAGTGACGGGATACGATAGATTGAACGTGAACGTGTTTGTTGAAAACAATAACATATTCTTCATTGTATATGAATCCAACTGTTTGTAAAAGTAAAAAGAACATTTCCATATTCCCAATTTTCGACACATAAGAGTTTTTATTCTAGTAATTTCTTAAGTTGGTTTTGCATTTGACATTTGACTCATTCAGCCCTGACTCTTTTTATGATACATTCAGGTTGACAAGAAAGTCTAGTCTATTTTCAACTAGTTTGATTTATATTTTCCAATACATTGTAAAATTACAAACAGTACATACCCTGATAAGATAGACTAAGCGGGCACCTTTAGGAGGTTTCTGAACTGAATTTTCACTATTTGTTTAAGACAAAACACATTTTAAAGGTACACTGTTGTAAACGATAAGTATGTGTTACAGCGGAGAAGCCATTATCATTTCCTACTAAACGCGTTTAGGCTAAAAAGCATTATTTCAATTTCAAACAGTTTAGAACCAGATCAGACTTCAGGCTCCAAACTGCTTGTCACTCAGATTTAAATAAATCCTGAGAAATTACAAAAAAAAACCCGGAAAACTCGACAGAGTTAGTGCATTGCGTTTACATTTAGTTTGCGTTTCAACGGGAAAGAATAACGCCTTCTCCACCGTATGCAGTCAAAGTTAGTCACCGTTTGGGTGAGTTAAGTAGATACATGTATTCATAAATTGTAAGATGTATTCACTGTTTTCAAAGAATCCACTTACAGTGGAGAATACATTATTCTATTCCCAAAAAACGCGTTTATGCTAAACTATTTTTTCCTTTGTAAACAGCTCGGATCCTGATCAGACGTCGCGTTACCCGGCGTCTGGTCAGGTTTCAAACTATTTACCACGCAGATTAACATGAATAGTAAGATTTGTCGAACACTTGTAATTTGCTTCGTTTTATTGAGACGCATTTGCGTTTCTTTTGAGCTTAAACGGGAAAGACTAACGCGTTCTCCACTGTAGTTCAGCAAGACACTAGTATTGCAGACAATTTCGGTAAAATCCTAGCACTTATTTCGTTTATTACCATATTCAATATTAATGGTATGTCTTCTTCCTCTCAAATACAATAATAAATGTGTCTTGTGTCTCTCGAAAACGCCAGCAAATGTCACAAAATTTCCCCAACAAGTGTAGCTATAAGAAAGATTATGCAAACTATAAATTATACATTTCAGTCCTTTTTACCCTTTCACTGTCATTGTTGAAACACTCAGTGACAATTGCAACAGTTTCGATGGAGCCAGATCAGAATCAAAACTATTTGACAGGCATATCCATTGTTCGTTGGTCAAAACGTATATATTTCTTATAAATAAAAGCAGACAGAAAATATAAGCAAAGGCCAATATAGCATCGACGGTCTTACACCGGTTAGTAGGTCATACAGTGGAGAATCTGTTATTCTTTCCCGTTTAAACGCAAACGTACGCAAACGCAAAACACTAAAACGTAGAAAAGTACAACTTTTGGACAATTCTGATAATTCATGTTTATCTTGCTGGCACACAGTTTGGAACCTGATCAGACGCCGGGTTACCCGGCGTCTGATCTGGCTCCAAACTGTTTGCGCTGCAAATAATATATTTAGCGTAAACGCGTTTATTGGGAAAGAATAACAGATTCTCCACTGTACTGGCATTGAGAGGGTTGACTCCTTTACTGCCACGTTTTATCGTCTGATTTAACCCTCTTACCGCCAAAAAATCGTCTGCTTTGGCAGTGTTGTCTGCAATATTTCAAAAGTCAGATTTAGAATTGTTTTAACTGTAGAAATGATTATACGAGTGTCAAATAGTTTGAATTCTGATCAGACGCCGCGTTACGCGGCGTCTGATCAGGATCCAAACTGTTTGTAAAATCGCCTTTTGTCGCCGTTTACAGTGAAAAAGTTATCTCGTACATTATAACTTATACATTCAATTGCCACTTATTATATTCTCCTTCCATTTAAGTAGACATAGTCTCAGCATTATGTCTGCCTGTCTACGTTGGATGTTATGTTGGTATCTTCAATTCATGACAATGGCGTTTAGTTTTAGGAAGTTTGGCTTAACTCATTCGTCCCTGAAACTTTTAAAGGACAACTCAATTTCATATAGAGTTTAGTCTAATATAGTCGTCAATAAGATAAACTTGTTTATGTTCAGGGTGATAGCCGCAATAATGAAATACGGGTTTGTACATACCATGCGATAATATGTTTATAGAAAACATTGTGTTTTAACATTCTAACTTAAATAGAACTTTAAAAGCATTTTATACTACCATGACGGTGCACGTTATGACATTATGCTCAATAGAGCTTCTATGAATCTGATTTTGACTGAATTATGAATAATGTTATTTTCAGACATTATCTGAATGTCAGACAGGGGTAAATGGCTGTCCTGTAACATTGAGAATTTAAATAACAACAATGTAATCATTCAATGTCGTCTGATGTATGGTTTGTGCTGCAGTAGATATTACTTTGTTTGATCTTCTGACAGACTGCAAACTACTTACTTCAATGGATTTTCAAGCGGTTTTTATCCTGATCAGGCGTTGAGTTACTCGCCGTCTGACTAATATAAAAACAACTGATTGATAGTTACAATGTTCCCTCTCTACAACGGCCCTCTCAACAACGAATAAATACGAAAGACTCAAGCAGGAAACGTAACACAAACAATACACCCACCTCTCAAGCAGAACACACACACACACAGTCATACCACAACAAACACACACACACACACACACATACACACACACGCAATACCATTCCTTCATCTACACACTAATAGAAAACAACACGCAAGACAAACATAAAGCAAAGTGAACATAGGAGCCCGCCTTGGTACGGTCAGTAGCAATCAATAATCAACTATAAATTAATTAATTACCTCGCATCGACCCTTGCCGTGGTTCTTTTAAAGGTGACAATTATGTCCTACCCTTTTACTGCTGCAATGTCTGCTTAAAGTTGTCGTCTGCTGTTTTACATAAAAGACATTTTGACGAAAAAGAATTAATGAGGAGTGACAAACAGCATGAATCCAGATCAGACGCCGCGTTACGCGGCGTCTGATCTGGATTCAAGCTGTTTGCAAATGTACGTCAAATTCCCTCCCTATAACGATTCCCTCCGAAAAACGCACATAAGTGTTGTCGCCCATTGGATGTCGTTGTAGTGAGGGAACGCTGTATATTAATACTTCTCCAGAATCGTCGTACAAGAAAGACAGACGATGATATTTTTCGCAGACGACGGCATACCAGTATTACAGATGATTCATTATCTAAAAACTAAACAAAGAAATAACACACCAAAAACAAACAAAAACTCCAACTTTTTCAGGCTTTTAGTTTTTTTATTCGCCATAGACAATTGTTCCTATTTATACATGTACACATATGCAAAATAATATGTTGTGAGATTGAAGCATGAAATGCAATAATGTTGTTGATTGTCGTGTTGTTCCTTGACGTAATGCAAGCGATTATAAAAGCAACATGCCATTGCCAAAGACATTTGCACCTGGCTAGTGACACGTTGTATAACAGTGCTCTCTTTCTACAACAACACCCAATTTGAGACAAATATTATGTGTGCTGTTCAGAGGGAGTTGTTATAGGGAGGGAAGCTTAATACTCTTTTAGTACATTTGCAAAGAGTTTGAACCCGGCGTCTGAATTTGGCTTTGTCAAAATATCCAATGCCTTACTTTGATGAATACAGTGGAGAATCTGTTATTCTTTCCCGTTTAAACGCAAACGTACGCAAACGCAAAGCACTAAAACGTAGAAAAGAACAACTTTCGGACAATTCTGATAATTCTTGTTTATCTTGGTGGCAAACAGTTTGGAGCCTGATCAGACGCCGGGTTACCCGGCGTCTGATCTGGCTCCAGACTGTTTGCACTGCAAATAATAGTTTTAGCGTAAACGCGTTTATTGGGAAAGAATAACACATTCTCCACTGTAACAACAAACGACAATTTTAAACAGACGGATATTGAAGCAGTGAAAGCGTTATTCAATAGTGTCCTGTTTGGGGAACACCTGCAAACGTTGTTCTAAGGAGGGAATCGTTGTTTGAATTATTTTAATGACTCTGCTGCTCATTATTATATGTTTATTTCATAGGAAGAACTGTAATATGCATGCCCAATAAGATGCTGTGTCCATGACATCAATATTTACATTTCAAACATAAGTTTTTATGAACCTGTTTTTTATTCCATAAATTGGTATTATATGGCATTTATCCGACACATGATGAGTGTAACAATTATTTATAACTATCTGTACCAGTATCTGCCAACATCTTTAAAATTAATAATCGCAATAAATGCATGATGGGTTTTATGTCCGCATCTTGTTAGCATCGCGTGTCATATTAAAGGCCAACAAATGTCATAGAAGATCTCGTTTTAATATTCTGCACGCTATGTCACAGTGCTCCCTCTCTACAATGACACCAAGAGGGAGACAAAGATTGTGAACGTTGTTCGGAGGGAGTGTTTATAGGGAGGGGAAATTAAGAGTTGGTTAAAATTTGAAAAACAGCTTGAGTCCAGATCAGACGCCGCGTATTGCGGCGTCTGATCAGGATTCAAGCTGTTTGCCATTCGACATTATATTTCTTACGTCAACATTTCAATTGGCATGTAACTTTGAGAAAAAAGAGCAGAAGACAACTTTAAGCAGAGGATATTAAAATGTTTAAGTGTTACTCATAAATGTATTGATATTTGGGAACAACAGCAAACATAGATGTAAGGAGGGAGTCGTTGTCGGGAGGGCCGTTGTGGGGAGAGAGCACTGTATTGTCGTCAACAACATCTTTTATTTCATCTGCAAAAATCTTCAGAGCTGAAAGATCTACATTTTCTTTCCGAAAATATTATCAAAGTTTCAAACAGTTTTGATCCGTATGCGACTAAGAAATACTCGGAGTCTCATCGTGATCCAAAATGTTCGCAACAATGATCATAAATATGTTGTATCGTGCAGATGGTTGAGTAAAGTCATTATTCAATATTACAAAGCAGTAAATTAGTGTTCTGTACGTATGGGATAAATTTGTTATAGCAGTTACAAACATTTTGATCTAGATGCGAAGCAAAGTAAATAGGTATTTCATTTGTTTCCAAATCAATTCTGTTGATATTCAGAAAAAATGTTAGACGCAAATTAATCAAGTCGAAGTTTTATAGACATTAACATCAACAGACGAAACTAGACAAAGTGCTTAACCCATTACCCAATAAATACACCTTTTACATATTAAGTTTATACCTTAACTGAAGAAAATAAGTTCACTTTATACAGTCATGAGTAAGTACCATAAGAAATATTTTATATATCCTATCAGACGGTGGTCACCTGTCTCCAAAACAAGAAACAGGCTATGGGGTAATGGGTTCACACATTCAACTCTAGCAACGAGCATACTTGTTATTCAGTACATCTACAAACATATATTTGTCATATGCAAACAGTGTAGAGCTAAATCAGAGGCCTCCTTTACAGGATTAGCAATATATTGCAGAAAACAACCCTAAAAAGTCATAGGTCGACTAGACACCAGTGGAAATCAGGATTTTGAATCAAACGGTGAATGAGTCAAGTTTGACACATGTAATCCAGTAGTGTATCCCTGATTTTTGTTTCAAAATTCGAGGTAATATTTCCAAAGTCAAGGAGTTTATTTTATTTCCGTGATCATGATTAAAGTTACTTTATAATCTAAATCATGATTTGAGTGATTAAAATACAATTTGATGAGACATGTGATTTTAAGTATCCATTTTGTCGTTATGGAAAACAAATTAGGCTTCCCTATATAATCCATATAAAATGTATCTCCAAGGTCATAATTTGTCAACCCTTACTGCCTAGCTAGGGGCAACTCTATATTTTCCCCAAAAAGATACATTCATGCACAACTAGCAATATAAAAAAAAAGGACAATGTGTTATTTAAGAAATAAATCATAACTTCAATGACATGACTTGTGGTCATCTACATTTGGAGAGAGACACTGGTAAAATTTCACTCCAGCCTACATAATTTCTACATAAACCCCTTCTAGGATAGCAGGAATACTTGGACATATTCTATTGCACCCATGCATTACACCAAAAACACTAAACAGTGAATATCGAATTACAAAAAGCCATTTTGAAGCAAATAACTTTGGCACTATATCTCAGGTTTGGTGTTCCGTAACCATGATTGAAAATTTAATCGAGTGTTGGGCTTGATTACTTATGATTAGTGTGATTACTAAACATGTTTCGGATTCGATTAATAAAACGATGATCGTTAATCATGATTCTAATTTAGAATAGTAAAACACACCCAGATCGACGTTGTAGTCACTTTCGATGTAGAAATTTTATAATTGGAAACATTTATACACGTGTGCGTCTAATAAGACACAATTATGCTCGATTGAACATGCACCTGCGTTTCATAGTTTTGTAATTGGTTTCAAGTATATTGTTAATTGTTTTACAGTGCTCACTCTCTTCAACGGCACCAAATGGGAGACACAAATTGTTTTTGTGGTTCGGAAGTAGTCGTTATAGGGAGGGGAAATTAAGACTTGGCTTACATTTACAAATAGCTTGAACCCAGATCAGACATCGCGTATCAAACTGTTTGTCAGCCGTCAGTAAATGGATTTATCAATTGTATTTAACTTTGAGTTAAACAGCAGACACTGATTTTAAGAAGGCGATATCGCAGCATTAAAAGCATTGGACATAATTGTATTGTTTAGGAACTGCGGCAAGGGTCGTTGTAAGGAGGGAGTCGTAATAGGGAGGGAAAATTAAGAATTGGCTCACATTTGCAAACAGCTTGAATCGAGATCAGACACCGCGTAACGAGGTGTCTGATCTGGATTCAAACTTTTTGTCAGGCGTCAGTAAATATGTAAGACTCAAATCGAGGTCCGCTCCTAAATCGAGGGCCGATTTGAAAATCGTGGGCCGCTCCCAGATCGTGGGCCGTTTTCTCCCAAATCGAGGGCCGATTTGTAACCATAACAAACTCCGCAACCTAGGCTTAAAATTGATACACAGATCACAAAATTGATTAAAATGCTAATTTAAAAACTGCTTAAAGATTTAAGAATAAAAAGAACCATATAAACTGGTGTAATGAACGGAATAAAATGTCCAAAAATTGTGGCGCGAAATGATAAGACGTCACAACAAACGTTTTGTGTAAGTGACGTCATTTCAACCGTTACGAAACAATGGACTCGTTTGTAGACTTCGGATCGTAACTAGTTGAGAAACAAAAGTAGAAAGCCTTTGCCTAAAGATCCAAACCCCATGGTTCTGGAAGAGAGATGCAAACGTGTTTGTTATACAGAATAAGTCAGTGGGAGAAAGTCATGATAAACAGATAAAGGGTGTCTCTTTCCTATCGTTCGAGTAACGCTTGCCAGTCTATTCAAGACTCAGGTAAGAACTCATGCCTAATTGTTTTAACTTTTAAACCAGAAAATCTTTCATTCATAGTGCGTCAAGAGTAGGGCTATAGTTGGCATTAGTTGCGTTACATGTACATAAGCATTCAAATTACCCAGGTCACAAGTCAAACAGTGAAACAGACCATACTTTGTCGTATTTATGACGTATCATAATGACGTTTCTGTTTACATGTGGAATGTACTGTTAAACCCGTGTCAAGCGACATCACATCTTAAACATTTCGCAGTTTGTAGCAGTATTTCCGAAAGAAAAACAAACATGTAATGAAAATATCAAACATGCAAAGTATTTTTGAACCAGACGAAACACAAAATCATGATACTCCCTCAGTGTTAGATGTCATTATGAAATGAATCGTTTATTATCAATTAGATCTAGATTCTAGCTGGGGGATTTTTGTTTCGATAAAATATGTTTTGAACAATTTTTTTCGGAATTAGATCTATATCTGGATATACACTGTACATGAGACTTACTGTCTGAACAGGAGCTACACTGTTCTGCTGCAGGTAGATCTAGTCGTAATACCCGAAAGGGGCGTGTAGCAGTATATAGAGAAAGAAAGAAAGAAGTAAACGAATTTTTTCTGGCTTGCGTGTGTCCTTTTTTAAATCAGTACAATGCCTTTAAAGATTGAAATCTGTTTTAACAAATACAACATTATTAGATCTGAATTATTATGTTTCAGTGGCAGTTACTGTTGAAGAATGGTGCCCACCAGTGTCGCAGGAAGAATCAGTAAGGGAGGACACTTTATGTTCAGCCATGGAAATATAACTCGTTGGTAAGGTTCGAGTACATCGAATTGACCGTAAACACGTTGGGTTTTTTTCAATCAGAAAAGGTTCAAAGTTTGGGTTCTACTGGGCATATACAGTAAAACCTTTCTATTATGACCACTACATTATGTTAACTATTACTGATATGTGTTCCGAGCAAGTGGCTGCTTAAAGCAAGATGAAAGTAAAACAAAGCTCTTTGAAGAGCTTTCTGTTTTACTTCAACCTTCCTTGAAGCCATCATTTTTTACCATTAATTAACCGTTTTAGTCGCCGTTATACAGAATTCAACTGTTGCTTCATTTTGCATTATTCTTTTAAGTTTATCACCACTACGTATTGTCAAACTTAAACGGACAGAAGGGTTGCCGCGTGTTTAGAGCCACCGACCTAGAACCCACACGTTATACTCACTGAATGGGTATCAAATCTTAACCTGGACAATAACTTCAAATTACTGTAAGTCTTGGGGCTGACTTACATCGCAGTTGCAGTACTGTGTTTTGTTTTAAGCCGATTGCCTACAAAATGTAACACAAGCTATTGACCGATACTGGTGCCATGTTGTTTTTCTTCAATACTAAATAAAAAACCTATGGAAAATGCATTATTTTCAGATACCTCCCCACTGAATGACGAGCAGATCTATAGGCCGTCTGTTACAGACTGATTCCGGCGCTGGTTGAAGGAATGGCATTTTCACAGACTGCTTATTTTAAGACATGGCGTTTACAAGTTTGGATATCATTAAAGTACCGTTCGGTACCACATACAGTATCAAAGACAGCAGTTTACTCGTACGCGTTTATGCTATAACAACTAATACATTAATTTGTATTGACTCATTATTACCATAAAAGCGTGTTCAATTCGTTCAACCATAGCGACGACTATACTATAGTCGTTTACAAAGTTTGTACAGTGCGGAAAACGTTATCATTTCCGAATAAACGCATTTATGCTGAAACTATTTGCATTGACAACAGTGTGGAAACAGATCAGTCGCCGGCAAACCTGGTGTCTGATCAGGCTCCGAATTGCTTGCCATTCCGATTGAAATAAATAGAGTTGTCAAAATGTTGTCATTTTCTTCATTTTTATGCAATGCGTTTGCGTTGCGCTTGAATAAAAACGAGAAATAATAACGCCTTCTCCATTGTACTTGTGAAGAGTGCATACCGTGTAGACCTAGTTCTTTTAGAGGCTACACATTTATTTAAATACGTCGTAATAAAATGTGTGTTCTCGTGTATATTGTCGTCATTCTTTTTATCCTTGAATTATATAAGGTGTGCCCTCTCCGAAATCGACTTCAGATCGGCCCAAGATTTTCAATGTTGCATCCTTATTTGTTATAAATGCACTTTCGGAAATCGGGGATCACGTTTTCAAATCGGCCCATAATATCAGAACGACCAACAGTTTTCAAATCGGTCAATGATCTTGTCATGCAATTGCTTAAGGTATGCGTGGTCCGAAATCGGAGCTCCAATCGGAAATAACGTTAACATTATTTTTTAATGCACTTTCGAAAATCGGAGCTACAGATTTCAGATCGATCCACGATTTAAGATCACCGCCGAAGATTTCAAGATCGGCCCACGATTTGGGATCGGCCCACGGTTTTCGTCCCACGATTTTCGAATCGGCCCTCGATTTGGGACCGACCCACGATTTGAGTCTTACATATATATGAAAGTGGTTTTATAAAAAATATTATCAACAGTTTTCTTACTTAAAATTCTAAAACCTATACTTTCCCGCAAACACTTTATATCTAATAATGTATCTCACCATAAATGTCTAGCTACACCTATCCAGCCAAAGATGCATTATATGCTTGCCGTCTGCAACACTTTTTTTATTTATTCTTACTGAAGTATAACTATGGTCACTTATTGTTAATGTCATGGGTGTCTTATGCAATAAGTGTTTAGTAACGCAGAATAAGAAAATATCAGTTCCAGTTAAAAAGGCGGTATGCTTTCCCAAAAATCACATTTATATATGTTTAAACCATTATTTCAAATGCAACAATTGTGAGCTTGATCACACGCAGGGTTACCTGGAGTCTTTTTAGGCTTCAAACTGTTTGCCACTCATACTTGTCGGGTATTTCGGCGTCTGATCAAGCTCAAAATTGTTTGCCACTAACAGTCAAATGAAACCTCCGATTTTTAAATAAATTTCAATTTCTACAGTTAATGCACATGTATCTATGGAATAATGGGATACGTTCGAATTGACTGCAGTTCCAATGCTGCTGTCAAGTGCATCTTGTCTGGTCCTTTCAGACAGTCTCGGTCAGGTTTTCTACCAAGTTACTGAACACCGCCTCAACCTTTTCGTCATTTTCAATTACGTTTCCCTGCTTTGCATGCCACAAATACATTGTTTGAAATAAGATGATAATATAACGATAAGACTGACTAAGAAGTTAATTTGGTTCATAAAGCAACATACAGAAAACCGCCTCTATCAAAACCACTTAATTATGTTAACTATTTGGTATTTACGACAAGTGACTGCTTAAAGCAAGGTGACAGCAAAACAGAAAGCTCCTATAGGAGCTTTCTGTTTTACTGTCATCTTGCTTTTAAGCTGTTACTTGTATTGTATACAATTAATTAACCTTCATTTTAGTGGTCGTAATAAAGAGGTTTTACTGTATTTGTTAAGCGTAAACTACGACAAAATATTAGCATTTCCGAAAGCAAAAATGAATCAGATCAAAGAGAAAGGGACCGTTTAGTATCGTTAAACAAACGCAGCTTTCATTGTAATGATGTTCGATAAATAAGTTAATATATTCGTGGCAATGACTGATATGATTCGATTAAGTCTGGCTTCGCTAATTACCCGTGTCAAATCAATAGAATAATTTAGCCTTCTACAGTTTACAAAACAGTAATTCAGCTGTTTTACAATCTATCAATTATATTCCTAGCGGTGTGTACAATTTATACAGTGAACCAAACGATACTTTCTCGATTACATTGCAATAAAATGTAAAGAAAAAAAAATAGTTTGTAAATCGCACTGGATAACACACAGTTTGGACACTGATCGAACGCCAGGGAACCCGGAGAGAGTGAGGAAGAGCGACACCAAGAGTGTGTGTGAGAGGGAGAGAAAGAGAGAGAAAAAGGAATAGAGAAAGAGAGAGAGAACGAGGAGATGGTGTCGGTTCTAAGATCTGGTTCCTGGGATCAACCTCCTAGCAATACAGCAGGCCCCAATGTTATATACTAGTAATATTATGTAAAGTATTTGAGTTGAGTCCGAAATCTTTCTCTTCTCAACCATTTGATTGGTCAGATTTTAGCTTTTGCGAACGATTTCAGATTTAACTCAAACTCTTTCAAACCTTGGACACAGGCATTCAGCAAAGGAGTGTTAATATGCTTAATAGATATAAAGGCAATCATGTAATGTTAAAATTAATGTTCTTTAAAAAATCCTTTTTCTTTTTTAAAATGTCAACATGATCCAACATAATAAGCAAAACATAATATTCAAATTATGGTGCTGTATCATACGTTTCAATTGATTCAGCTGTGTTGCTGTTATTTTACCATAATGATCAAATCCATTAAACAATATATCGGTATACTTCTCATGAAGTGTTTCACTTGAAACCAAAACAAAAACTGTGTCACAGTAAGTGTCCAATGCCCTTTAAGTGCTTTATTGACAACGAAATTTGTTTGTTGTTGTAGGCAGGCCTGCAAATACACTCGTACACTGCATACAACGCTAACGCATTGGAGATGATGTTATCCTTTCCCAATAAATGTGTAAATTATTATTTACCCTGCAAACAGTTTGGAGCCAGAATAGACGCCGGGTAATCCGGTGTCTGATCAGGCTGCAAACAGTTTTCCACTTAGATTAAAACAAAAAGGTAGCAATGTCAAAATATTGTTATTTTCATCATTTTAGTGCATTGCGTTTCGTTTGCCTTTAAACGGGAAAAAGTAACGTCTTTTTAACTGTACACTAAATATTGGATTGCACGGTGTTGTTGTTCAGGAAATATACTAGGAACATTTGTTTCTACGGGTTCAAAAGCAGATCAAGATTCTTTCCCGTTTAAACGAAACTAATCTAAATTCAAACCAAATAAAATGTAATAAATGACATGCGTCTTAAATGATTGATGGTTGTAATTAATCTACGTGACACAATACTTTAGGGTTTGATCAGACAACAGTAAGGGCACTTGGCGTTATCATGTTATATTGGCATATCAGAACTGATTCAAGTGGGAACTTTTTACAGAAGAGCAGCAGTGGAGTTTTTGTTTTCAAATTAAACATGCGCATGCATGGTCAGACAACAGAGCACTCGGTGGTTTTTTGGCATTCAAAACGAATTCTAGTTGGAATGAAGAAGTTAATTTTTTTGCCAATTAAACATGTTATTCTTTCAAATTAAATATGCGCATGTTTCAACATTTTGAATATCCGCTTAAACCAGTTTAAAGACTGATGGGATGCCAAGTGAATTCAAACTTTTTGACACTCAGTTATTTTTTATACATGTAACACACCGCTTGGGTTTAGTAGGCAAGGGGTTGCGCGATAGCCGATAGGTTCGAGCAGTCGTATCAGGAGGAATGGGCGACGGTTGACTGTTTGACGTGGTGTTGGAAGATCACACCCTTACCTAAAATAGGTAGCTCCCATGTATTTATCCCATTATCCCGTACGTTGCCTATTTTGTCCTCGTGTGACTGACGAAACATTTGTAAATAGAACGATGATCTATTAATAAATCTATTAATCAACCGGCCACGAACTCGAAATATTACGGTCATCAGCATTCTAACAATCATTACTTTTAAGAAGTATAAATGAGTATTGGTATGTTTAATCACGAAATTATGCACTTGGTATGGGCATAATTCCGTGGCTTAATATAATTAATACTTCACTAAATTGTTAATAATATTCCTATATTCATAATAGATTCACCGAATATTTATAAACGTGTTTCCTTGACAAATTGTGTATTAGTATGTATGGGACTTTTCTCATGTTTTTGTATGTTACAAACTGAGAGTGAAATAAAATAAAACTGAAACTGAAACTGGTTCGAATTATCGCGATAGTCACGATATTCGACTATCGATTGCAAAATCAAACTATCGATACTATCGGTTATAGTTTAAGCTACTATCGATAGCTGGACCACTATCACCTGCAAGAAAGAAATGTAGAACATATTGTTTACAGGAAACTCTCTTCACAAGTTGGACAAGTTTTTTAATGTTTTTCCCAGTTCGTGTTTTACTATAATCCTTTACCTAAAACTTGTATTCAATATTGCAGACAAATGGTTGCTGAAATCATACTGAAACTGGGGGCACAGGCACAGACATTTTTATTTTTTTTGGTTGGGGGAGAGGGGCACAGGGGGCATACTGCTGTGCCCCCATCCATGTTACTACGGGCCTGTATTGGTTGGGGGAGGGGGACACAGCCGTGCCCCCATCATTGTTACTACGGGCCTGTGTCAGGTTAGAACACAGACCAGGCATGCCGAGGATTTGAGGGGGCACATGGGCAATTTTGGATTAACTGGCCTGTAGGTTATGCAATTTGGGGGGCACAGACACAGACATTTTTATTTTTTTTGGTTGGGGGAGGGGGGCACAGGGGGCATACTGCTGTGCCCCCATCCATGTTACTACGGGCCTGTATTGGTTGGGGGAGGGGGACACAGCCGTGCCCCCATCATTGTTACTACAGACCTGTGTCAGGTTAGAACACAGACCAGGCATGCCGAGGATTTGAGGGGGCACAGGGGCAATTTTGGATTTACTGGCCTGTAGGTTATGCAATTTGGGGGCACAGGCACAGACATTTTTATTTTTTTTGGTTGGGGGAGGGGGGCACAGGGGGCATACTGCTGTGCGCCCATCCATGTTACTACGGGCCTGTATTGGTTGGGGGAGGGGGACACACAGCCGTGCCCCCATCATTGTTACTACGGGCCTGTGTCGGGTTCAAACACAGACCAGGCATACTGAGGATTTGAGGGGGCACAGGGGCAATTTTTGATTTACTGGCCTGTAGGATATGCATATATGCAATTTGGGGGCAAAGGCACAGGCATTTGTTTTGGTTGGGGAGGGGGGTGACAGGGGGTGACAGGGGGCACACTGTCGTGCCCCCCATCCTTGTTACTACGGGCCTGTGTCGGGTTCAAACACAGACTAGGCATACTGAGGTTCTGAGGGGCACAGGGGCAATTTTGGACTTACTGGGCTGTAGGATATGCAATTTGGGGGCACATGCATTTTTATTTTTTGGTAGGGGAGGGGGCACAGGGGGCACACTGTCGTGCCCCCATCCTTGTTGCTACGGGCCTGTGTCGGGTTCAAACACAGACCAGGCATACTAAGGATTTGAGGGGGCACAGGGGCATTTTGGATTTACTGGCCTGTAGGATATGCACTTTGGGGGCACAGGCATTTTTATTTTTTGGTTGGGGAGGGGGAGGGGGCACAGGGGGCACACTGCCATGCCCCCTATCCTTGTTACTATGGGCCTGTGTCAAGTTCAAACACAGACCAGGCATACTGAGGATTTGATGGCCCGAGATAAGAGACACAAGCCATTGCAGCAGCTCAAGATAAGTTCAAGCAGGCCAGCTGAGGGACATGTGCCCCTGTGCTCCCAGTGGATATGTGCCTGTAATGTCATATGCTAATGCGACCTTCATACCCAGCTAAATGATGAATAATTATATGAATCAAGCAAAAAAAAAATATTATTTTTTTTATACAAAATCAAAAAAATCAGGCCAGCTGGGGGGGGGGAGGGCACGTGCCCCCTGTGCCCCCCGGTAAAGCCGTGCCTGGCTCACGGTAAAGCAGAATGCGCCTTATGGCGAATTCTGCTTTACTTTCAATCTATTATAAGATAGTATCTTATAGGGAGAAGAAATTAATGTTATGGTAGACTACATATTATTCATAATAATACAATATGTGATAAACTAAGTTCAACCTAACAGTATTGCAATAGTTATCTCAACTATCGATAATCTATCATAATAGTATTTTCAACTTTCGATAACTATTCGTAATAGGAATCTTGGTCGCAATAGTCAGTCCCATTTAGTACTTTTATTACGCTACACAGGCGTTTGTTTGAAAATAATTGTATGAACTTAGGTAGGCATGAACTAGTTTTTAATAACATGCCAGCTGTTGATCACGGTATGCTGCATCTGTTTGTTTGCTTTCTGTACATGGCGGGTGCCAAATAATCTAATTCCTGATTTACATTGTTATTAATTTAGAGGAATTTCCTTTAGTTGTATCGACGGTTCTAACATTTCTCAGAAAAATAAACAAAGGCACGCATGTTATGTTTATTAATTTACCGCGGCTGTTAAATACCTTTTGGCATAGCTCATTAAATCGACAAAACGATGGACGTATGTTCAGAACTGTCACGGAAAATAAGTACAGCGTAACGTAACCCTTCAAGTAAAGGACTCCGCAAACCAGACGTCTCCAAAAGCATATGAGCCATGTCATGTCAAAAGCTACCTTATTTTATTGCAAACAGTGTACATGTAAATCAAGGCAACCCGCCGCGTCAAATTTTGTACGCGGCGACTGGACTTGATCTACACTGTTTGACACCCATATGTATCAAAAGCATTGTGTTCAGCTGTATCATATATGGTATTTGGCAGAGTAGACCAAACTCAGATACAGAGCCTGGGATGATAACGGTGTTTGGTCTGTACAATGTTGCAACGCAATAAGGATGTTTTTGTCATAGCACGGCTCATATGTTTTGCTTCGACGTAGACTCATAAACAAAGCAATGAATAGGTGGTTCTCTTCATGCAGAACGAAATAAATGCTACCTCTCTGCATTCCACTCGTCCTTCATTAATTTGCTGCATGTTGCAGGCGAAATTGTGAAAAACGTTGCTACTTTTATTTACATATACCCCACCCAAAGTTATTCAAAATAATTATCACTCTATCCTTGAGCGACTTCACGTGAAACTATAGTTCGAAACTTTAGTCAGGCATAATTGCGGACCAATGAAAACTGAGAAATGTCCGTCTAATGACATCACAATAGTGGAACCAACCGGTGTTCAGTTGAATCTATAATCACTATAGACGACTTAAGATCGGACTATTGTTCCACGTGAAGTCGCTCCTTGTCTTGTTTCGTGTTACGTAACTTTGCTCGTTGTAAGATGGTGTATAGGTAAATATGCATTTTGTACCTGAAAATCTCTGCTGTACTTCTCTATTATAGTATAATTTTGCATTATTATTTTAATCTGAATGGCAAACTGTTTGGATCCTTATCAGACGCCGGGTTACCGGCGTCTGATCAGGCTCAAAACTGTTTGTAACTCAGCGTTAAAATAAATTAAGCGTAAACGCGTTTATTGAGAAAGAATACTTCCTTCGCCATTGTAGGTTTCCCATAGTTGTTAACGTCTTTTCCAAAACATGTTCGCATAAAACATACTATTAATGAGATTGTTACGAATGCAGCAAAGAACTACATTGCCAACAATGCATTTAGATTCCCTGTTACGTTAAACGAAGCGTTTCAGGTGTTTGATGCACTTGCCATATGTTTATACACTAACACACACCTGGTGCTAAGTACATCAATAGAACACCTACACCAACCTTGACGATGATAATTAAGACTTTACTTACAATGGCAACTGTGTTGATGGAGATCAGATGTCGAGTAATCGAACGAAAAGGTCGTTGGTTCTTTGGATTTCAAGAGTGATGAATACATTATAAGATTCCAATAAAGTTCGACACGATTGCACTTTTATGCCGGAATTGAAAACCGCAAAATATTCGATGTTTGATATACCATTTCGTTTTAGAATAGCTCTTACTAAATTTAGATGCTCTGCACATACGTTATTTGTGGAAACTGGAAGACACTTGAGTACCTTGGAAAAACCTATTGCTCTGAGTAAAAAAACCTATCTACTCATGACTGAGTCACGGCAGAGAAACCTCTTTGGAAATGGAAGACACTTAATCAAAAACATTGTAAATTATGCAATATGGGAACAATTGAAGACGAGTTTCACTTTTGTAATGGAGTGTACGTTATTTAATGAAAGGTATAAGTTTTACATATATACAAAGTATTAGAAATACTCTGTATATATGTTAATCTTATACCATTCATTAAATACTCATGTTCCTACACATTACCAGTTCTATAAAATATTACATGCTGAAAAGAAAACATATACAGATTTCGCAAAATCCATATACTATGCTAACCTTTTACGAGACGAAACTATTAGGCACATGAATGAGCACCATGTTCAATTAAATGTAAATATATAAATTCGTTATACATATATATCAATTATGTAAAATTATGTATGTATTTACGCACTGCATTTGTATTGGTGTTTTGTTTATATGCACGACGAGTCTGGCTACATATATTTATTTTAAGCTGAGTTGCAAACAATTTGGAGCCTGATCAGACGCCTGGTAGCCCCGGCGTCTGATTCGGCAATAAAATGTTTGCAATTGAAATAATAGTTATAGTGTAAATGCGTTTATCACATAATCCGCGGTCTGGGAGTTGTTTAAGACCATTATGTAAATATACTAATCCACTAGGGGAATATCGTGTTTTGGGCTCCGGCCCAGCCTGTTCGTCCATAAGCGCTGCATGTAGCGGAACACCAAATGACGCCATTTGCGACGACGACAACGTAAACAACGTTACGTCGGCGGAAAACCTATATAGCAGAGGGTCTACAAACTACGGCTTTAATTAATTATTATATGTGTTTAAACTAGTTATGTGATAAATAGAATCTCATATGTGTGCATATTATTATCACCTTTAATAAACTCGTTGACTATAATGAATATGACGCTCGCCAAGGCTCGCGTCATATTATTTTAGCGAACTTGTTTATTAAAATTATAAATAACGAGCTCTAATGATCCTCTATTTTATTGGAAAATAAGGTCTGCTCCGCTATATCACGAAGCCTAAACGCCGATATAGATGTGTAGATGTTTCCCTCTCGTAAATTACTATATTATTGGTCTGCCTAAAGACTGTCGATAGCAATTTTAAAACACACTATGCTTTTTAGATGACATTATCCTTCTCCAAATAAACTAAAACAATTAGTTTCA
This sequence comes from Gari tellinella, assembly GCA_922989275.2. Taxonomy (NCBI): domain Eukaryota; kingdom Metazoa; phylum Mollusca; class Bivalvia; order Cardiida; family Psammobiidae; genus Gari; species Gari tellinella. Next base: position 39,549,353 of record OV277869.1, on the reverse strand, counting down.
CTGCAACCACGTTTGATCAAGATCAGACATCGGGTTCACCGGCGTCTGATCAGCCTCCAAACTGTTTGTCAATTAGATTGAAATAAATCGATCTTGTTTTCTATATTTGGTTATATATATTCACTTTGCTTTATGTTTGTCTTGCGTGTTGTTTTCTATTTAGTGTGTAGATGTAGGAATTGTATTGCGTGTGTGTGTGTTTGTTGTGGTATGACTGTGTGTGTGTGTTCTGCTTGAGAGGTGGGTGTATTGTTTGTGTTACGTTTCCTGCTTGAGTCTTTCGTATTTATTAAGTTATACATGTAGAAGGTATACTATTGTAGTTTGGGGAGATTTTCTCCCAAATAGGTTTAAGTATGGGCAGTTCGTTGATTTCCCTGCAGTTTTGCCAGGGGATTGTTATGTGGAGATTTTGGTAACTTCTTCAGATGTAATTCATTCTTACATGTAAACTATTTTATTTCGGTTGCGTTTTGTTTGCGTTTACGGGACAGAATAACGTCTTCTCCACAGTAATAGTTGCGAAAAGGTCATTGACGTTGAGAATGTGACAGTAAATTGGTTGACAAGAAAATACTTACAGTGGATGAGACGTTATTCTTGCCCAATAAACGGGTTTACGCTTAACCTAGAATTTCATTGCAAACATTTTGGAGCCGGATCAGACGCCGGGTAACCCGGCGTCTAATCAAGTTCCAAACTATATGTTTCTCGGATTAAAATAAACAGGCCGAAATGTCAAAAATATGTTCTTTTCTACATTTTATTGCAATGCGGGTTGCCTTTCGTTTGCGTTTAACGGGAAAGAATAACGTCTTCTCAACTGTATGTTTGCACAGTTGGCAGACTATCTTAATGGGGACTTAACAGAATTCTTCAAACACATACGACCTTTTAATGCCTTTCAGTATCAGCTGTAGCAATACTGAAGTACTGAGCATATACTTTTACTACGTTCCATGAAATACGACTTCTAATTGAAAACAATTTGATCCAGATAAGATACTTAGTGACTATGCGTCTAGTTAGGATCCACCCTTTTGACACTTGTATGATTTTTTTCCATCTAAACAGAAAACAACATTATTTGTAATTTTCTAGTCTGCAGTTTTAAGGTGGGATATACTTTATCAGAATAAGGATTGTTGTAAAGCTTGTTATAGGATAACTATGGACAGAAAAGTTCTGCTAATGCAATACTAATGTCTGGTAAAGGACACTTGTCTGTTCATTATATTCTTGTGTAGTGGAGAAGACGATAGTCTCTATCCCAATAAATGCGTTTATGTTGAAACTTTATTCCACTTGCAAGCACTTTGGGCCGAAACCAGACGCTGTGTTACCTGACGTATAATTGGGCTCTAAATAGTTTGAATCATATATCTTCTTCCTAACTATACAGCTACATGTAAAACATGTTGATACATCATAAACGTTTGTAAACGTCAACTGTGAATATACATACAGTGGAGAATCGGTTATTCTTTCCCGATAAACGCGTTTACGCTAAAACTATTTGTTCTTTTACAAACAGTTTGGAGCCAGATCAGACGCCGCGTAACCCGGCGTCTGATCTGGCTCCAAACTGTTTGCCACCAAGATAAACAAGAATTATCAGAATTGTCCAAAAGTTGTTCTTTTCTACGTTTTAGTGATTTGCGTTTGCGTACGTTTGCGTTTAAACGGGAAAGAATAACAGATTCTTCACTGTATTTTAACTTGTTTTATCCATTTACCTCTCAAATACGCCGCTATACACATTTACTGTATTTTATTACTGTAGAATATAGTTCCAGTTTAGTAAGTTATGAATATGCACCATAAGAAGGAGTTTTTCTATATCGTAGTATTTGGAAGCTTAAAGCAAGCTGATAAATATTCAGAGTATGCCTTAAAAGTAAAGCAGAATGCGTTTTAAGGCACATGCTTTACTTTAAACATGCGTTAAGTAGTTAATATAATACTAGTACGTAATCATTTTATTGGATAACAGCACTTAAATGCTCAAAATACAAAATGATTAAAACTCTTCACTGCACTATTTTGAGTATCATTGTTATTTGCAAACAACTTTGATTCTGATCGGATGTTGCGTTAGAAGCACGTGTGTACTAGGACCGCCGTTTCGTTAAGTCTTTATTAATAATCAAATAGTTGATCTAAGATACGACGTTTACGACGATTTATTTTTCGTTTAAATCAAAACCTTAACGAAAACGCATCGCAATAAACTGTAGAAATTGGCAACGTTTTGACAAACAATTGGTTTAAATCTGAATATCAAACAGTTTTGAGCCTGATCAGACGCCGGGTAACCCGGCGTCTGATCTGGCTCAAAACAGTTAACAATAGACACAAAAATATGTTTTAAGCAGAAATGCGTTTATTGGAAAAGAATAACGCCTACTCCAATGCCTTAATGTAATGGAGCCAATACGATAATTGCCTGCTATCGGAAACGCCTCTGGTTATTGGAAGGAAGCACGTAAAGCTACGATTTCCGTAAGCCGTTCCATTGGCATGTTGCTACAATGATTGACTTAACTCAGCAACTCTACCATGACATGTAATGTCTCATATCAATATATATTGTCAAGCTAATTGTTTGGCGTTCTTCAGTAATATTAGACTTGTTTAGTATACAGTGGAGAATGTGTTATTCTTTCCCAATAAACGCGTTTACGCTTAAACTATTATTTGCAGTGCAAACAGTTTGGAGCCAGATCAGACGCCGGGTAACCCGGCGTCTGATCAGGCTCCAAACTGTTTGCCACCAAGATAAACAAGAATTATCAGAATTGTCCAAAAGTTGTTCTTTTCTACGTTTTAGTGTTTTGCGTTTGCGTACGTTTGCGTTTAAACGGGAAAGAATAACAGATTCTCCACTGTATTATAGTACAGTGTCCCCTACCAACACCGGCATCCTGAACAACGATTCCCGACGTACAACAACGCTTGCAACTGTTCCCTAAACAATGTAACTTTGTCCTTAATTGTTAGGGGTGCAATATCGTCTGCTTAAAAGTGTCGTCTGCTGGTTTGTTTTTTATCAGAGTCACAAATTCAAACAATTTGACAAAAACAACATAATGACAAGTGACAAAGAGCTTTCATCCAGATCAGACGCAAAGTTACGCGGCGTCTTATCTGGATTCAACATGTTTGCAAATGTACGACAAGTTCCCTCCCTCAAGCAACTCACTCCGAACAACACACACATTCTTTGTCTCCCATTCGATGTCGTTGTAGATGGGGCGCATTGTATTTAGCCGTACATGGAGGATAACGTTTCTCATATCCTTATAGGTCTTTCCCGAAAATCGGTTATCTCCCTTGTCGACTGTTTAGTCCCGAGCGTCCGGGTAGTATCGCGGACATTTTAAAAGAAGAAATGTTATAACAAGTGACAAACAGCTTAAATCAAGATCAGACGTCAGGTTAGACACCAGATTACGTCGTCTGATCTGAATTCAAGTTGTTTGCAAATGTAAGCCAACACACACAATAGTTTTCTTTTCTTAGGTGTTCTTGTAGAGAGAGAGCACTGTATTACGATCTGATATTTGTAATAACGTTTAATTTATAGAATTACTATCATAAGAACTATTTCTATCACAAATAAACAACGATTACCCGATCGGCCGACAATATGGCCATTGACACTATTTGTGGCAAATATTGCTATTTTTGCTTCGTTCATATTGCACAAGGGCTTATAGATGTTTGCACAGTGTGTGGGGCATTAACCTGAGCCCGATTTAGCTTTTCAAGCCTATTTGACCGTACACATACTAATCAGAATCTCAACATTTATTTACACTCCTTATTTAACCCTTTCAATCTCAATGACGCCTTAATTAAAGCGCGTTTGCAAACAGTTTGGGTCCTGGTCCAAACTGTTTGCAGTGGAAAAAATAGTTTTAGCGTAAACGCGTTTATTGGGAAAGAATAACAGATTCTCCACTGTATAATCCTTTTGGACTCTTCTAGTACACGTATTTTGAACCAATCTACTGTTACGTTTTTGGTATAGCAACAAAAACCAATGAAACAATCAAACAGTGCAGACCATGATTATAGGGCTCCTTTAGGCGCCCTCTGATCAGGGTCTACACTGTTTGCATTTGTAATCATTAATCTCTACCGAGGATTGCAAGGTTGAAAGGGTTAACGCAAACGAAACGCAATCGCATCGCAATGAAACGTAGATAATGACAACCGGTTGGGAATAATGACCATTTATTTTAATCTGAGTAGCAAACAGTTAAGAGCCTGATCAGACGCCGGGTTAACCGGCATCAAATCTGGCTACAGACTGTTTGCATTTGAAAATAAAACACAGTTTTAGCGTAAACGCGTTTATTGGGAGAAAATAACATTTTCTGCACTGTACGCTTTTGATGACTTTGCTTCCATCATCAACGGAAGAAACAGGTTCCACTTTGTACAGTCATAATCATGAACCGTAATATATTTTACCTATAGCCTAGCAGATGATAGCTTAAAGCAGGCTTAAAGTAAAACTGCAGCATCTCATTAATGTCTGCACTGTTTGCTGTTTTAAAGAAATAAACAGCTATATTGACAAATATTGCAGTGGCTTTAGATCGCCCTTTTTATACCTTTTATAACATTTTCCAGCAAACACTTGGAGAGAGTGTATTAACCCCTTCATTCTAAATGACGCTTTAAAGCGCGTTTGCAAACAGTTCGGGTCCTGGTCAGACGCCGCGTTACGCGGCGTCTGATCAGGAACCAAACTGTTTGACACACTGTTTGTTTATCGATATTTATTCAGTCATACAACCTTAAATCTAAAGTTGAAACGTGTCTTGCAGACAACAATAATGAAGCAGACGACAATAAAGCGATGAAGGGGTAAAAATCTCCCAAATATTTTATCATGAATGGGTTAAAATATGCAGGAACAATTGGTTAAATACATAATAGGGCAAATGTTGCATTTGGCTAATACTAACAGAGTTTGCTATAGATCTAATCGAACTTGCCTAGATCAATATGTCTGTCTGGCACAGAATATCAGAACTCATGCAATGTCCAACTTATAATGAACTATATATCAATACACGTCCTATTTCCTCTTAGATAAGTATTTCTTGGCACCCATTATTAAATGAGATTAGCCGATATTAACTATTATCCTACCTCCTACAAGTTTCTAGCTATCCGATTGGTGAAATGGCGTCACGTGAAAGCCGTGTATTTTCCATCCACTGCTTTAAGCAACCTAATATTGGCCCGGGGGGGGGGGGGGGGGACAGATCTTATGCACGTGAAAACGTTAGCAACGTAACGTTCAAAATGACCAACGTCGATGAAGATGAGGTGATTTGATTTCTATAAAGGCCGCGCTTACATTCAAACCATTTACATATTCGTTGATTTTGAACCAGGTACAGTGGAGAAAACGTTATTCTTTCCCAATTAACGCGTTTACGCTAAAACTAATATTTCCATTTCAAACAGTTTGGAGCCAGATCATACGCCTGTTGACCCGGCGTCTGATCAGGCTCCAAACTGTTTGCCACTTGTACAAAAATGAATAGTCAGAGTTGTCAAAAAAATTTATTTTGTACATTTTATTACGATGCGTTTGCGTTTCGTTTGCGTTTAAACGGGAAAGTCATTAAACCGTTGCTGATTAAGATGTAATCAGTATTAGGGCGGTAAACTTGACGTCACGCACTTATGTTTAGATAATGATTGATGACGTCATGTTTTCATATTATATGACAGTGACCGCCTTTAATCTATTTCGTCAAGAATAAATGGTAGTCGGTAGGATAAAACGTTACACAGTGTTCAGGTGACCTAATATGGAATATACACTGCCAGTAAATTCCATATTAGGTCACCTGAATACTGTGTAACTTATATTTCACAAAGTAACACTTGGCCAAAGAACATGCATTAAAATAATACGTACTGACAAACGTTTCGGTAACTGAGACCACGCCTTTATTTTAAAGTTATAAAGTCTGTTGTGTCGGGAAGACGTTATCTTTTCCCCATTGAAATGAAATTGAATGCCAAGCAATGAAATGGAGACCAATACAATTTTGGAAAACTTTGTCGACCCATTTTGATCCGAGTGGCAGACTGTTTAGAGTCATACCTTGGACCTGGTTTGTGTCATAAATATATCCATTACAAAGTTAGATAGCAGAGCAGTATGCGACCAACCTTCTACCATTCACAAACTCTCCTGACATATTTCCGAAATACTACTGTTGTTCCAGGAGTAAACTATTGTCCCACCACAGCTAACGGTGTTCTAGCATTCAAGTATGCTTCTGTCTATCTAAAGTTCAACTGAAGGCAGCTGTATCCCAAAAACCTTCCTATCTTAAGGTTGTTCGATTGATGAATAGTCATAATACATAATGTCATAACTTTTAATTGTTAGACAAGTAAATATGTTACATATGTTCAATCTTATAAAAAAAAAGTTTGGATTTGGATCTGTTACGATTCTACGTCGTTTTAACAGTATTTCAGTCATATCGCAACGTTTAGCTCATTACTTGTAGAGGAATACCCAATATATGTTTTAGGCCCATATCGGCAACTGGTTAGAACCACAGAACTTCCAAAAACCAGCTAGAAGGCTACCCAGTATGGAAAATCCAAATGACTACACCGGGATTCGAACCCACAGTAATGAGGAACTTAATGATGTAAGTCACAGTAACTATACTACTAGGCTTCCAAGGCAAGATGGCTCAATGATCAGGGGAGTAAATGTACAGTCGGCTGGGCGGTCATTCGGACAGAAAGTAGACTATAATTTGGTATATTATTATGTTTGCTTCCGAGCAGCCCGGTTAATGTTCGGAAGAGCAAATGCTAAAAGTTCTATTATATTCCAAATCGTCCGGTATTTAAAGGCACATACATGTAGAGGCTTATGTGGGAGACTATAGGATACTCAATCAAATTTAGACTCTACCTTACATTTCAAAAGTGAAGCTACGGTTAGGAGTTATTTCACCTTTTTAACAGAACGCTGCCTTTTAGTCAACTGATTTCAAATTGGAAATTATCGATTGAGACCAACCCGATAGAACGGATTTCTGCAACCGATTACTACCATCACTAAACACCTCACGTCCATTGCAAATATTTTGGAACCAGAAACATTTTTTACGATATAATGATGTTCTGCATACAAAACGAAAGACATTAGTAACACTAGCATATACACACTCTTTAGATATTGCTCTTAACGAATATATAAAAAGGTATATTTTTGCACAATACGGACGAATGTTTTGCAATAAAATTGTTTTTTATGCTTTTGTATGCGAAGGTTTTTAACATGAAACTCTTGTGTCTAGTTTTAAGACTGGTGACGTCAAAAGAGTCTCATATAATGTCGTTGATTTGACGCCTTAAGGTACTCTACTTTGATAATGATTTCTCATTTTTCATTTTAAGAAACATGCCTAATGGGCAAATTTATCAAATTTACATTATCTAAAGCAGAAACAAAATGTAAAACCTATAAGTGTTGAGACTGGGAAATTGCTATTTTCTCAAATCACATACAGTAGAGAGGGCGATATTCTTTCCAACTTAAAAGAAACTAAACAGATTGTAATACAGTGCAGAATACATTAGTTTTTCCAAATAAGCTTTCAAACATTAGCTACAGTGGAGAATCTGTTATTCTTTCCCAATAAACACGTTTACGCTAAAACTATTATTTGCTGTGCAAACAGTTTGGAGCCAGATCAGACGCCGGGTAACCCGGCGTCTGATCAGGCTCCAAACTGTTTGCCACCAAGATAAACAAGAATTATCAGAATGGTCCAAAAGTTGTTCTTTTCTACGTTTTAGTGCTTTGTGTTTGCGTACGTTTGCGTTTAAACGGGAAAGAATAACAGATTCTCCACTGTATTATTTCCATTGCAAACAGTTTTGAGCCAGATAAGACGCCTTGCATTGGGTTTATATTACGATGTCGTTTAAACTCGAAAGAATAAAGTCTTCCCAACTGTTTAATTGGTTAAATGACAGATGTTTGAACCTTCTAATGATTCATTTTCATACGAGTGACAAACTGTTACTTCTTGTTGGATCTGGCCCCAAACTATTTACAATGTTTGCTTTTGACATACGGTTTTCAGCACAAGCTCGTTTATCTAGGGAAACATTGTCTTTTCAGCTGTTGCAGTATTATAATATTTTCTAATAGTTAAATGAGTTTTGCCTACAGTAGATAGTGTTTCACTTTTTGCATTTAATCTGTATATTGTGTTTAATCGGTTCCATGTCCTTGTATTATAAGGTTGGCGTGACATTGCACTATATTATCCCTTTTACATGTTACCCGTTACCCAATAGCCTTTTTCTAATTTTGAAGGCAAGTGACCACTTAAAGCAGGTTGGAAGTTAAGCAGAATGCGCCCTAAGGCGTACTCTGCTTTACTTTCTGCCTGATTAGCTACCATGAGCTGGAATACAGAAAATATTTTATGGTACATATTCCGGATAATATAAAATTAAAGTACTTTCTTCAGTGGAGGAATAAATAAAAGGTGTAAAAAGACGTATTTTTAGCAAAATGGGTTAACCGCAGTGTATATTTTGCAAACGGTTAGGGCCACATTAATCAGCTTCTGATTATGATCCAAACTGTTAAGCACTCGAATCAATATTTCTATAAGAAAATCTGCTTCAAATATACATTGCTTTCTCTCTACAACAACTCCAAAAGGGAGACAAAGATCGTGTGTGTTGATTGGAGGTTTCATTCTGGAGGGAAAATTATCCTTAGAGTGCTGAGCACGACGTTGCTTACATTTGCAAACAGCTTGAATCCAGATCAGATCAAGCTGTTTGCCACTCGTCATTATATTTTTGTCAAAATATCAGATATGTAACTTTGAGAAATAGCAGCAAAGGACAATTTTTAGCAGACTATATTGCAATAGTCACACTGTTTAGCATGTTGTGCAACATTTGTCGGTTCACGTCTCTGATAATTATACTGAGGAGACTACGTTATTGTTTCACCTTCAAACGCAAAAAAATCGCAAACGCATTGCAAATAAAATGGTGAAAATAACGAATTGCAAACAGTTTGGAGCCTGATCAAACGCCGGGTTAACTGATGTCTGGTCTGGCCCAAAGTGTTTTAATTGTAAATAATAGTTGAAGCGTAAACGCGTTTAGTGAAAAAGAATAACAAATTTTCCAATGTATAAAATCAACAAATTAACATTATGTTTTCTACGTAAAAACATGCATTTTTATTGGACAGTAATTCAACAGATAAGGATTAAATCACACTCCTTGTCTCAGAGATGTAATACTGTGTATTCAGCAGACAATTTGCACGCATTTTAAAGCTACCGAGCGGTCTTGAAGACAGCTGGGCAAATAACTCGTATTGCGGTTAAGAATATGGACCAACACAGTGACAAATGTGTGTATAAGGATTTTGAACACTATATTCCCAATGAAACGAGTAACTGGAATCGCCCTTCAGGGTGCGTCCTCAGTGCTGAGGTTGAAAGTAGACATTTTCTTAGAAGGAACTACTGCTCATGGCGAAACGTCGAACAATTTGGATGCAATTTTGTACAACCGGTCAAAACGGCATTTTCTGCGAATGTTGAAATTTGGTTACACAAATTTTAACTGTAAATTTGACGAAAAACAACTGTGTCGGTTAGGAATACAACTCAAACCGGAACTTATCACTTCGGTTAGGAACAAAACTCATACCCAAACTTCACAACATCAGATGTGAAGTGCTTGTGCTGCGGCCGTACGCTAAAGGATTGTATGAAGGACATGTGGCAGCTTGGAATGAAAGTAAAACAGAAACCTCAAGTATACCTTTCAACTATATTCGTATTTTCCCCAACCAGGAATATTTGTTTGTTTCCTACCACATATACGACGTACATATTGCTTCATTTAAACAGCGACCGTTCCCAGGCTTCTCTTTTTTAAGAAGCCAACTTGTTCTAGTATGGATGTCATTTGGTTTTAAACTATAAAGCTGAGTGGTGTCAGTACTTATTAGCAGATATCAAATGAACATGGCAAATAACAGCGGGTGTTATAGATATAAGTACGACATCCATTTAAAACGCAAAACAACTTTGATGATTCAGATATATTCAGATAAATGTCATACAGTGCTCGCTCCTTACAACGGCCTCCCAACAACGATTCCCTCCTCACAAAAACACTTGCCACTGGTCCCTAAACAAGACAATAATATATAAACCTTTCACTGCTGCAATTACGTCTGCCTAAAATTCTTGTCTGCTGTTTTTTCTCAAAGTTAGTGGACATTTTGACGGAATAAATATAATGACGAGTAACGCATGTCTAATCTAGATTCAAGCTGTTTGCAAATGTAAGTCAATACTTAATTCTCCATCCCTATAACAACACCCTCCGAACAACGTACACAATCTACGTATCCAATTGGGTGTTGTTGTAGAGAGGGGACACTGCATTGTGTATATTTTTGCATTGTTCATCGCGTAAATAGGAATAACGGCTTTCCAAAGTCACCTCCATAAAATCGTTGTTTCCCGTAATCTGTGTTGTTCTCAGTAAAATTGATACAAAGTTTGCTTAATCACTGGTCAAAGTTCCAATTTGTTAAGTAGTACAAAGGAGAAGACGTTATTCTTTCCCTTTTAAATGCAAACGAAACGCAAACGCATTGCAATAAAGTTTTGAAAATGACAATAGTTTAATATTTCTAACGATTTATTCTAATCTGAGTAGCAATCAGTTTGGAGGCTGACAAGACGCTACCCGGCGTCTTATCTGGTTCCAAAATGTTTGCAATAGAAATAATAAGTTTAAGCTTAAACGCGTTTATTGAGACAGAATAACGTATTCTCGACTGTACCTCTCAGTATTATATATAAGAGATACAATACATAGTTATTTACAGGTTATACAAGTAATATGTCAAGTCATTAGTTATGACAGAATCTGCCCGCCCCGACTAAATAACTACAGATGCTAATCGTATATTCAAAGAAATTATCCGTGTCTCGCAGACAACTCAGTCGAACATTAGCATTATAACAATATTAGCCTGAAATGAATGCTAACAAGACCAGAAAGTCTGATATAAAATCTGGAGTCAATTATTGTTTGCTTAACAAGACATTATTCTTTCCTAATAAAAGTGTTTATGCTGAAAAGCAAAGTCCACTGAAAACTGTTTGGAGCCTGCTCAAACACATGGTATCCCGGCGTCTGATAATGCTCCAAACTGATTGCCACCAAGCTTAGGAAAAATAGTAAGAATAATTAAAAACAAAGTGTTATTTTAAACAATGTATTGCAATGCATTAGCGTTTCGTTAGCGTTTAAACAGGAAAGAATGAAGTCTTATTAACCCTTTCCCCCATAGAAGCGACTTTTAGCGTGTTTAATTTATTCCTCCGCTGAAGAAAATAGTTCCAGTTTATACCCACATGAACAACAACCATTAAAAATATTTTATATAGCCTAGCAGATTTTAGCTTAAAGCAGGCTGAAAGTAAAGCAGAATGTGCCTTAAGGCACATTCTGCTTTACTTTCAACCTGCTTTAAGTGGTCACCTGTTTTTCAAAACTAGAAACAAGCTATGAGGTAAAGGGTTAACAGTATATATATATGTGTTAATGAACATGTACAGCTGGGAAAACGTTACTAGTTTTTCAGCTGAAAACACTTTTGAGCTAATTCAGACGACGGATACCTCAGACGACTGTTCAGACTTCAACTAAAATCTTATAAAACTGTCAACCCTGTCATAACACTGTCATGCTGTCAATTGTATTGCTTTAGTTTTCTTTCATCAGGATAGAATAAGGTCTTTCTCACTGTAGAATACTTATATTTTATCAGATCATTAATGTATAATAATACAGTAAAACCTCGCTATTACGACCACTAAAACGAAGGCTAATTGATTGTTTAATAGACAGGTGACAGCTTAAAGCAAGGTGACAGTGAAACAGAAAGCTCCTACAGGAGCTTTCTGTTTCACTGTCACCTTGTTTTAAGCGGTCACCTACCGTAAACACCCTAATTATTAACATAATTTAGTGGTCGTAATAGAGAGGTTTTACTGTAATGTTCTACTAATATAACTCCACAATACGTTACCTAAACATTACTTTTGTTATGTAAGAGTCGTGTTATGGGGAAGCAAGATCTGGAGTCCGTTTAAAAAGCATCTAATTTCTGATTGAGCCATCTAATCCTGTCTTGTTACATCTCTTTGCAATTGTCTTGAAAAGACAAGGAATTGTCTTGAAAAGACGATTTCACAGAGATGTCACAATACATGATTGCATCGAGAAATAAATAAAAACTGAGAATTTTATAACCTGACTTATGACAATATTTGTCGCACGACGTTTCGTAAGATGGTCCCCTGTTGCATTGGCAACATTGTAGAGTAAGGCCAGCTTCCACATCTACTACTTGGTTACTGTTTTAAAGTCTACATCGTTTGACACTAACAAATATCTATAGCATTTTGGTGGCAGTATTATACACATTTAATGGCCGTGTTAGGCACGGTAGACCAAAAATCGTAAGCAGTGCTTGAAATGACAAGCACATTTGGTCTGCAATGTTTAGCAATAGTATAAGTTTGACTTTCCTATGGTGTGGCTCATACAGTGGAGAAGACCTTATTCGTTCCCAATAAACGCTCATAACTGTTTGACACTCAATAAATAAACTCGATTGTCAAAACATTGTCACAAATTACATTTTATTGCCTTCTTGTGCGTTCCGTTTGCGTTTAAACATGAACAATATAAGAATCCACCATGAGTGTTGATGTGGGATAGGAATTTTCTCCCCCGAGGGTCAGAAAATTCATGCAGGGACGAGGCTTGCCGAGTCCCTGTGTGAATTTTCTGACCCGAGGGGGAGAAAAAGCACTTTTTCCGCCAAAACACGACGTTGTTTATATAGTAACGTGATAAGAAATGACGTCATTTAGTTACCCGCGTCATGCAGCGCTTGTTGTAAAGTGGGGCAAACAATAAAAGACGTCACGTGGTATGGAGGATAGAGTGATTCCACATGGGGAATATCTCTATCTCACATGGGCGAAAATGGGAGAAATAACGTAATCTCCTTTGTATACATATAGTTCGAGTTTATAAATGCGTGTTCCTTTATGAGTAACCAGTCGAACATAATTTGTCTATTGTAGGAAACATTCCTTGAAGACGGAAGTGTTACATTTTACAGGAGCACCTTTGGTATGGTCGTTGTATAAATATTAACATTATTGAGCGGGTTTATTTACAGTTCAGTCCCGTCTAAACATTTTCTGTCATCGGATCATTCATCAATCAGCTCCGTTTCTTTTGCTAAACATTACAGTCCGCTGTACAGTGGGGAAAACGTAATTCAGTCCCATAAAATTAATATACATGCGAATGCAATGCAACAATACAGTGCCCCCTCCATACACCGGTCCTCTGAACAACGATTTTATCCGTATAACATCACTTGCCGATAATGTCCAACCTTTTCACCGTTGAAATATTGTCCGCTTAAACTTGTCGTCTGCTGTTTTTCTCAAAGTCAAATATTGGTCATTTTGACAGACAAACCCATAAAGATGACTTACAAACAGCTTGACTCCAGACCAGACGCCGTGTTTATATTGTTGCAAATGTAAACCAATTTCCATCCCAATAACAACTGTCTCTAAACATCACACACTATTTGTTTCTCCCATTTCATGTTGTTGTAGCAAGGGAGTACTGCATGAGAAAATCATAGTTTTGTCTAAATGTTGACAATTCATTGACTAACGATTTGGAGCATAGTCAGATGCCAAATTATCAAGCGTCTGATCTGGCTCTTATATGTTTCAGCATAAACATGTTTATATGCACAACATAGCTCCATATCCACTGTAAACGCATAAGTTTTAAACGTTAAGTTTGATTCAAATGACAATAAGAAAGTAAAACAAACACAAACTTCGCAGGAACTTCGAAAAAGATGCCCAAATACGTTTAGTTATACATATTTTGAAATAGGTTGTTAATGATGTGTATCCCTTCAAAAACACCATTCCTGCTTCCAATCAAATGTTCTCGATTTCTGATAAGTATGGGTTGTTTGTGGTTACATTTGTTGCATACTGAAATATATAAAAATGTGAACTCAAACAACTCTTAACTGTTAATATAAAGCTATAAAATCTTATTATTGAGGGATAAACATATCGTTTTAGCATAAAGAATGTGGTTAATGTGAGGCCATTACAAATATTATTATGGGTATATCTATTAGTAATGACTATAGTATTGATATATTTTATGAGGCCAATTATATACATATACAGGAAGCATGCTATTGTTATTAGATAGAAGCACGAGATGTTTACGCTTCTAATTATCATTCCAAGTGCAACTTTATAGCCCTAATGGACGTGAAAATAGCAAAATAAATGTATATATAACGTAAATAAATCCAAAACAGTTTTAGTAAATTTAACCCTAGCGACGAGTATACATATCTTTTGCTTTAGAACGGACTTGCACAATGGAGCAGACGTTATTATATCCCGTTTAAACGCTATCGAAACGCAAACACATTTCAATTAAAGGTAGAAAAGGATAATAGTTTGACAATTCTGGTTAATGATGTTATACATAGTGTCAAACAGTTTGGAGCATGATCAGACGCCGGGTGACCCGGCGTCTGATCTGGCTCCAAACTGTTTGCAATGGAAATTATAGTTTAAGCGTAAACACGTTTATTGGAAAAGAATATAATAAAGCCAACATTATGTTGACACATCTAACCCTAGAATCGCATATACTCGTCCTTAACTAACAACGGACCTATAAATAGTACATTTATACTATGCAAACAATATAGACCTAGATCAGAGGACCCATATTGTTTGCAATGGACATACGAGCATATACAGTACTGAATCTTATTAAATTAACAATTTTTGCGATTCGCTTGCAATTCGATGGCAAATCGCTTGCGATTTCAAAATACCAATTTACCCACGGGTAAGTTTTTTTGAGTGGTGTACCTCACAAATGTTCGCAAATATACCTTCGTTTATTTTTACGATCCCATTTTTGTCACAACCGCTTCTGAAAATTCGCGTAAAATATTCAAACGTAGGATTTGTTTTTTGAAGCGCCCGATTCGATGGCAATTCAATGGCAATTCAATGGCAATTCGATGGCAATTCGCTTGCGATTATCAATTTAATTTAATAAGGTTCAGTACTGTAAGCATGTACATGCTTATAGCACAAACGCCTTTATTGGGAAAGGTAACTGCTTGACACACATACTTGAATATTAATTTGCACACAAACATTTAGCCAGCATATTCTCCACTGTCAGTGTAAATAGTAGAGCGGCGTACTCCGTACAGTTGCATGTTGTGTGTTCAAAGGAGAACGTGTGTGCTTTATTTACAAAATGCAGGGTAAGAAACATTGAGTGTAAATTATTTGGTTACAAAACAAGACGATTTCTTATCGCTTACTGGTCGTTCTTAAACACCTGTTTCTTTGATCGATTATCAAGGGGGTTTATGAGGTTTATCAGTTTATTAGACCATGTTTTGAAAAAAATGTTACAGAGAAAAATCAAACAAAAAATCATTTGAATCCTGCATTTTGAATTACACTGATTCTATTAGGTATTTTGCAGAGTGTTAGCGAATTTATAAAATATTAGGTCAATATTTTTTTTATATACCCGGTAAACCAGACGCCACACGTTTGGAAACACTAAGGTTCTTTTGTTGTTTTTGTTGTTGTTTTCGAATTAACATTATACTTTAAGATTTTCTAAGGCGTCATATTTTACATGCACGACAAAGTAACTTTTCGACAAAATGTACTAATAAAACTCATATTTACACCTCGCTTTGAGTTACAATGTTAATTTCCCATAGACCAAAATGAAACATTTTGCATGTCTTTTACATCTATCCTAAACATACTGTCACTATTAAAGTCCCATTGTGTTTTCAGACCTTTTCTCAATGCCTGAAATACAATAACGGTTAATAATAATGTTTGAACATTCTTATGGCCCAAACTGATCTATGAAATGATGAAGACTGACATAAATCACAAAAATAGCGATTTAAAATCATAACAAACCGAAAATAGAACGTCTGACATAAACATTTCCACACGGCTAAGTATCACGTGATACAGCCGAAAACAACTTCACGGGGTGCAACCGTATCTACCTCCGCCCGTCCATCCATCAGTCAGTTAGACTATCACACTTTATTGTCCGCTCTCTAACTCAACTATTTTTTATCCGATCGTCCACAAACTTGCTGAAAATGTTCATTCATATAAAATCAATGTTTAGTTTGATTACTACTAAAATCGCATAAGGTATTTTTGAGATATTTCCTGTTAATTAATAGAAAATGACTGTTTCAGTCATGTTTGCACTCTAAAACAAACAGCTTTTATCGGATTTTCACCAAACATGCTGAAAATATTTATTCATATAAAATTTAGGTCTAGTTTGATTATTACTAAAATCGCATGTTGCATATCTGAGTGTTTGCCCTTTATGTATTAGAAATGACTGCAAGTTTTGCTCTCCAACACAAATACTTTTTTTTTTTTAATCTTCACCAAACTTGCTGACAGTTTTCATTGATATAAAATCAAGGTTAGGTTTGAATCCTACTAAAATCGCATAAGGCATGTTGGAGTAATAGCCCTTTAATTATTTTAAAAAATGGCTGTTTCAGCCTTTTTTGCTCTCTAACACAAAGAGTTTTCATCGGATCTTCACCAAACTTGCTGAAAAATTTTATTTATATAAAATCTAGGTCCAGTGTGATTATTACTAAGGTCCCATAAGGATTATCTTAGTTATTGCCCTTTATGTATTAAAAAGGACTGTTTCACCATTGTTTGCTCTCTAACACAAATACTCTTTTTTTTCTTGACCTAGATTTAATACCAATACACATTGTCAGCAAGTTTGGTGAAGATCCAATAAAAAGTGTTTGTGTTAGAGAGCAGAAAATGCTGAAACAGTCATTTTTTAATTATTCAAGGGCAATAACTCAGACATGCCTCATGCGATTTTGCTAGTTATTGAATCTGACCTAGATTATATACTAATAAACATTTGTAGCAAGTTTGATGAAGATCCAAAAAGAAGCGTTTGAGTTAGGGAGCGGACAAGGCTGAAACAGTCATTTTCAGCAAGCCCAAGGTAAAGATTCTCCGTATTTTTTTTAATCGCTCACCCACAGTGAATAATAATTACACATTTTGACTGGATCTCATAGTTTAACCCTGTGCCTACTGGTCGTAACTTTACGGAGTTTACAAACTGTTTGAATCTAGAAAGACGCCGCGTAACGCGTCGTCTTATCTGGATCCAAACTGTTTGACACTCGTCTTAAGGTTTGTTTAATTGAAACAATGCATAAATCTAAACTGAACAAATTTTGCAGACGACAATGTCAAAGCAGACGTATGTGCAGCAGAATAAGGGTTAACCAGATGCTCCAGTACACATGTAAGCGGGATTAATCTGAACTAATCTAACATTTTCTCACTCATTTCAGCACCGAATGCTATGGTGTTACTACTGATTAAACCGTCTCTTCGATACACTTTTAATGAGTATGACACCATTGGGTTTGAAAGCAGAAATAAAGATTTTAGTTTTCGAAATACTTCCGTTATCTGGAGCCCTGTATTTACAGAGTTGTCCTTCTTTCCATTCTCAAGGGAGGCTTTTTAATTTGTGCAGCACAAAACTATTATAAATAAAATTTAAAAAGCGAATTTCTTGGATAAAGCCGGTTTTTGTGAAAGATTCACGTCCCACGTAGTTAAAATGGGACCCCAAACAACCGTTTTATGCAGGTTTCTCAAAAACACAATGCGGTTTTAAACATGTCATACTTTTATATGATATTCTTTATATCACTCTATAGGATATTATTTTCTCTATTCTTCTTTCTTTGTTGTACATGAATTTAATTGATCAACGAAGTAGAATTTAACTGCCATTTCGGGTCGTTATGTTTTTAACCCTTTCACTCTCAATGACGCCAAAAAGCGCGTTTGCAAACAGTTGGGGTCCTGATTAGACGCAGCATAAAGCCGTTAGACACTAATCGATATTTATATAGTCATACAACCTTAAATCTAACTTTCAAACGTGTATTGCAGACAACAATAATGTAGCAAACGACAATAAAGCGGTAAAGGGGTAAACTCCCCCGAATAATTTGATCACGAAAGGGTTTACTGATATTAAACGTTAGTTAAAACATGACACATGTAATCTAGATATGCGTATATTAATTATCGATTGCTAGGCTATTATTGGTAAACAAAGTGTTCGATTATAGATAGTAGTAGAGTATCACCTGTCTTCAGCGACACCTAGTTTAGCAAGAAACCTACTTTATCTGAAAATGATTTTCAGACCCAAATGTTGAATGGCATACTGTCGATCTTCGCTTAGTGTATGAGTCTAAGTGTACAGCCGATCTCGAATATGTTTAACCCGTATTTCTTTTTGATTACTTTCTATATATCGAACTCGCCGAAGCCCCGTTTTAATTTTAAAACACGGGTATGCTACACTTCGGAACGTTTCAAAAATCAAAGTTTGACTGAGTGTTAACCGGCACACTGGTTTATCCGACATCATCAGTTAGTGTCGAAGGATGTCGGATAAAGCAGGTTATACTGTTATCGTATTCTATTGTCATCCCTTTTTAACTCATTCAACCCTGAAACTACTAATAAACAATTCTGTTTTCAATAACGTTTGGTTCGTTTTTTTAACGTACAAGTTGAAATGTATGAGATACAGCTTTCCTCATTATCATTGTCTGATTTACATTTGCAAACTGATATGTTTCATTCCTACATTATGTGTGATTTAGTGGAGAAGATGTATTTCTTTCCCGTTTAGACGAAACGAAAAGCAAAGGCAATGCCATACCATATAGAACATAGAAGGTTTTTGGAAAATACTGTTGATTTAATTTTATCCACCTGCCAAAAATTTGGAGCCTAATTAGACGCCGGGTTACCCGGCGTCTGATCTGGCTTCAAACTGTTTGCAATGGAAATAATAATTTTAGCGTAAACGCGTGTTTTGGGAAAGGATTGCGTCTCTTCCATTGTACCTAGATGTCAAAACTCATTATGCTCCCCCTGGGAACTTATTACCTTCTAGGATGGGTTAAAAGTCTACTTATAATGTGAATACTCTTTGAGAGCGATAACTAATTACAGTGGACCGCGGCCCTTACGACCTCCAGTAATAATGATTTAGTTATATGTCACTTCAAACTGCAGCTTAACGCAGCTAAGAGCAACGCAGAAAGGTCCTAAAGGATCAGCCTGCTTTATTTTCACCCTGTTTTACTCATTCTCTTGCATTACAAACCGTTAATCAGCGTGTGTTTGAGTGACAAATTCAACAGGGTTAGCTGTAGTCTTGTATATTTGATAGATGATAAAAGGTCGTGATCATATATATCTAATATATTTAGATACTCAATCATAGATACCTTGTCGTGATTAAAGATTCATTCATTGCTGACGGTGGATTAGCCATTAAATATATCACAGAAGAATGGAGAATGACGTTACTCTTTCTCAATAGGCGCATAGAGTGGATGAGACGTTGTTATTTCCCAATAAAATCGTTTACGCTTCAAACCATTATTTAGTTTTGCAAACAGTTTGGAGCCAGATCAGACGCCGGGTCACCCGGTGTCTGATCAGGCTCAAAACTGTTTGCCACTCAGATTATAATAAATCCTTAGACATGCCAAAAAATTGTAATTTCTACATTTAATTGCAATGCCTTTAAGTTTCGTATGCCTTTAAACTGGAAAGAATAACGTCAGACTCTTCTACACAGAAGTTTCAAATCCCAATAGTTAGGAGCAAAATCAGACGTCGAGTAATTCTGCGTCTTCTCTTGAAAAATTGTTAGCTATTTATGTATTATTACGACCAGTCAGATATTTATAAGACATTAGAAATATGATTTCTGGCTTTTTATTGCATTGCGCTTCTGTTAATGGTCATTTCAATGCGACACAGCAACGTATTCTCAATACAATGACAAACAATGCAGAATATATTAGAAAAAAACGAGTTGTATTTTGTTCTCTCATTCCTTGTTTATAACGACGGGTGTTTTATAAGTATGGCAACTTGATCAATAACTTAGATATAATAATATTGTAGTGTAATTTGCATGTGTTATATATCGTTGAGAAGGGCTAATCATCACCTACATGATGGTTTAATGCACGATTAGATCACAAAACTCGATAAATCACAATACTTTCGAATGGTATTTCACAAATGCATTTTGCACGTATTATATTGAAGTTATTGATCAAATTGCATTAATAATGAAACACCCCTCGCTTTATCTGTACCGCATTTGCTTGCGGGAGATAGTATTTGAGCGACTTTTGTTTTTGTTTGGAAATGCTCACAGATGATGCTGTTTCGTTAACCATTTTAGGTTTTTTGATTCACAAGTCAGAGTCATACAATATAGGAATAAACAACATATTTTTGACGTTCATGACGGTATGACTACATTAGCTTCGCAGGGGGTAAATTCCGTAAACGCCCGAAGGGCGTTTTCGATAAATTTACCCCCCGAAGCTAATGTAGTCATACCGTCATGAGCGGCAAAGAGATGTTGTTTATTCCTTATATTTATATTTATATTTTCTGTCTTGTCAATTTAATGTGTTTATTGGCCAGATTTGTTTTTCTGTATAAGAATTTATCATATACCGGTCAAAGAGGTTTGATAGATGTAATGTCGATGTAATAGCCATTCCAGTTTCTAAATATGGTGAGAAAGTAGTCTCAACTACATGTACTGTAACTGTATTAAAAATTCAGGATTTTTTCCAGTAAACTTTCTCTCTGTGAATGGAAATGACTTACAAGGCAAACAAATAACAGTGCAACTTGAATATCTATTGCCAAAGCACATTCTAAAATTACAGGTCGCGGTTGTTTTCTTAACCCATTTACACACATAGCAACGTGATGGCAACGACCTATGGGTCTGTATCACTCCGCTAGTGTCATATTACCGTCGACCAATGGGAGCTTAGTGTTAAGTGCCCGATGTAGTCTATTTGAAGAAGTCCACGGATAGCACGGGGGAAATCCGAACTGGTTAAATCCAGATTCGAAATGTAGGTTCATCGGCAGATGACTGCATATTTTTAATAGGATTACATAAGGACTTTACAGGTTGAATGTAAATATTAGTCCATAACTTGAAATAGTCAATAGTTCATATGAGTTCAGTTTGCACAGTTCGGAAATCCTTTATTCTTTCGAAAAACCGCGTTAGTGCTACAACAATTATTTCCTTTGCAAGTAGTTCTCCTTCATAATAAGCATGTGTTTAAATGGAAGGTTTCTCATCGTTTCAACGATGCGTTATATATATACCAGGCAAACAAAGAAACGTCCACAGTGTAAAGGTGTGTGCCTTTCAGCAAATTGTTTTCAACATATACAAACAAATATATCTACATATGAAACAATTGAATTCTCGTCGTGAGACAATCTGGTTTTATGAATGTAACGCTGTCTGTAGAAATGACGAAGCGTAACGTAAACCTATGATCAAATAAGCGTTCGCATTGAACACAAAACATGGTCAATAGCGGGTATGTCCTCACTACGCACCGACGCATGCAACACAACGACGCCTCATTGACCTGATAACACCCCTGATCACTTGTCTGTTGGGACATTATTCGCCACTCCTGACGCACTGCTAGCCACATTTGCTCTAACGTCGAAACGCAGTGACGGGCACTTGCGTTAAGTCACACCTACTCCCAAACATGCTGTATGGGTGCCAATTCCTGAGATCAATGAAGCGTTTCGATGTGGTTGGCATGTAAAAGGTCGATGGTTACGCTTGCGACATAAGGGCGGGCATTATTTTGTTGAAACGCGCATCTGATATGACCCTGACCGGTTTGACGTTGAAATGTATACCTAAGTAACGTTACAGACTTATTCCTAAGTAACGTGAACCGACTTTTGAAGTTCTGAGGTAGTAAGGCATGTGTACATATCACCAGATGGTGACAAAAATTCTTGGCGTCTAGACCTTGGTACATGTATGTCACCAATACTTCCGGTTTGTTTGGGAAAATGGAAAGAACGTCGTTGTTGACTGGCGTAACAATGACGTCAACAACTCATGAACTGTTATGAATAAGTATTTAATACATGTATATTCTATTATTTCACATTTATTAATGAATTAAAGCTTCTAATCTGAACCGCTATTGGAGATGACTGATATTTCTTGTTGGAATGTTGCATATACCTGCAACACGATGGATGCTGATACCGGCTTCCAACGTCCCGATGGCTCGGTTACGTTCTTCTAGCGATAAATGAGGCAACATATTACCGCATTCTATCGCATATGAAACTTTAATGTGATGGCTATGCGCAGAGTAAGATGTTTCTCGTGTTATTTTCTCGTGCTAAATGTGCTACTCTATAGACTCAAATAGCAAACAACGTCGGACATATACACGTGGTTAGCAAGAATTGCGGGCCAAATTTGTCAAATAGAAAATTAACATTGTTGTTTTTCATCAGAAAAAGGATGTCTTAATTAGTGAAAGAAAACATTAGTGAAATATATACAGTATTTATTTAGATATCGTGATATGAAGTTTAACACTACATACATGTATCATAGTGGACGTTTCTTGTTTTGCCTGGTATATAATGTTTCTACAGATCTTACCCAGTTTTGTTTGTATCTTGCAATGAACTCTTCCCATGTACTCCCGGGAAAATCAGATCATCAGTTTAAATGGCAATCTAACGCCACCACAGTGTTTGCCCGTCCAGCACTTCATTTTATAAGGAACAGTAAACTGCACAGACACTGATGAAACTCTCCCAATTTCTGACATCTCATCAGGGTCTACACAGCTTGCTAATTCAACTTTTGTGAACGATTGGCATTATATTAGCCAATTCTTCAGTGTTGATGTACAGCGCTCCCTCTCTACAACGACAACCACATGTGTGCGTTGTTCGGAGGGAGTCGTTATAGGGAGTGAAATATGCTTACATCTGCAAACAGCTTGAATCCAGAACAGACGCCGCGTAACGCGGCGTCTGCTCTGGATTCAAGCTGTTTGTCACTCGACATTATGTTTTTTCTGTAAAATGTTCAATACGTGATTTTGAGAAAAGCAGCAGACGACAATTTTAAGCAGACGATATTGCAGCAGTTAAAGCGTTAGAAAAGATTGTCATGTTAAGGGAACTACAGTATTTGTCGTTGAAAAGAGGGAGTCGTTGTCGGGAGGGCCGTTGTAGAGAGGGAACACTGTATATGGTATTCAACCATGTACAGTGGATAATCTGTTATTCTTTCCCGTTTAAACGCAAACGTACGCAAACGCAAAGCACTAAAACGTAGAAAAGAACAACTTGTGGACAATTCTGATAATTCTTGTTTATCTTGGTGGCAAACAGTTTGGAGCCTGATCAGACGCCGGGTTACCCGGCGTCTGATCAGGCTCCAAACTGTTTGCACTGCAAATAGTAGTTTTAGCGTAAACGCGTTTATTGGGAAAGAATAACAGATTCTCCACTGTAACCCTGTCACCACCAGATATTACCGTGCTCCCTCCCTATAACGGCCCTACCAACAGCGATTTCCTCCTTACAATAAACGCTTGCCGCTGTTCCTTAAAAAAGGAAATTATGTCCAACATTTACATGTACACGGCTGCAATATCGTGCTTTAATATTGGTTTCTGTTGATTTTCTCGAAGTCACATAATTTACATTTTGACAGAAAGAAATATAGTGACGAGTGGAAAACAGCTTGAATTCCGATCAGATGCCGCGTTATACGTTTGATCAGGATTCAAGCTGTTTGCAAATGTAAGCCACTGTCCCTCCCTATAACAACTCCCTCCGAAAAACGCACACATCTTTGTCTCCCACTGGGTGTCTTTTTATACGGGGCACTGTACCAGATTTACAGTAAAACAGCTTTTACTGACAATGGCTCCAATATATATTGTAGATACAACACTCTGTTCATCTCGGATAAGTGAAACATAAATATTTGAACCAGAAACAACTATAAATTTTAATGTTAGATACAAACGGAATATCAACACAGTGTGTGATCCCGGGTCTTGTATCAGTTTTCGTTGGTTGTGTAATCCAGATCTCACGAGAGGCGCAGCCTAGAGTGTGATCTGGATTACATAACCAACGAGAACTGATAAAAGACCCCGGATCACACACTGTGGTGATGTTTCTTTTATTATATACCTAAACTGTTTGGGACTAGATCTAGATATATATGTTGTTCAACCGAATAATCAAATAGACGCATACAAGTAGGCCCCTATATACCCTAGTACCCACTAGAAATAGCAATTTTAAAACAAATGAATGCTGTTCTCTTCCGTTCGAAGTTAGCTAACGGTTAAGAAACTATAACTGATGTTTCTATTATAAAATATGTACCTGACCTAATGTTTTGAATGTGTATTAGGATAGTTCTCATGTATTTGTAGAAATGTACAAACTGAGAAAATAAAGAGTATTTGAATTTGAAAATATATATGTTAAAAATCCTGAGTTCTATGCACAACTATTTATAGAAGTCATGTTACTACCAACAAATTACGTCATTGTTTATGACGTATTACTTTGTTCTCGATTGTATCCGTTATTTAAGAAGTGGCGTTTTGCAAATAACGGTCATTTAGTATAGGTTAGTTTCTATTAGTCGATTTTAACAAAAATTAAAAGTCAAGCGAGGGGCACCCGGGCGACTTTTAATCTTTTGTTAAAATAGACTAATAGACACTAACCAATTTAGTGGTTTAAATTATGTTTTTGGTTCCGACAAAGAGCTATACCGTCAAGCTTCCCGAAACACCCTTTTTAAATAGTACCGACAAAGAGATGTCAAAGGAAATGGACATAGGCCGCACCTGCGAATCAACCCAAATACACATGCGCAGGATTAAATGTTTTAGTCGTTGTTTAGTGTTTGATAGTACTTACTTACAAAAATTAATTCTCGAATTTTTTTCAAAAATACTCAACTCTCATTGGTCAAAAAATAATTTCAACCACTAAAGCGTTTCAGAGCATGAGTTGAACTGTTTTAAACTTAATCCTTTGGAGGAAATCATTAGTAAAAGGGGGTGTTGTGGGTTATTTACGCTTAAAATGGAAATGAACTATACAAAGTTGACCAATTCTTAGTTTCAACTTTTTTTAAAAATATCATCAAACATCACGCGCAACGCTTCTTTATATTAATAGATCGTGTACAACCTGTGTTGCATAAAAACAGTGACGTCAACATTGTGTAGCATAATAAATTATATGCCATCTGATACTGACCATCTGATACGGAAAAAGATTGTTGGGCCTGTATTCCCTTGTTTTTAGAATAGGTATATAATAAATACATTTACCAAGTAGAGAGGACGTTATTTTATTCCAATGATCGCGATTATGCTAAACCCTTTACCCATTGATAACAGTTTTGAGCTAAATCAGACACCGGGAGACCGGCACCCTGTGTCTGACCAGTATTCGAACTGTTTGCCATTCTGAATAATGTAACTCATCAAATTCTGCAAAAGATGGATTTTCTGAATTTAATTGCATTGCTTTTGCGTTTAGTTGCGTTTAACCCCTTCACTTCCTTACCCCGAGCACAATTGTTATTTGCAAACAGTTTTGGTCCTGATCAGACGCCGCGTAACGCGGCGTCTGATCAGGATCCAAACTGTTTGACACTCAATTCAATATTTCTGAAGTCATAATATCTAAAAATTAACTTTGAAAAATAAAAGCAGACGACAATTGTTAAAATTGGTGACGTCACGGCAGTGAAGGGGTTAAACCGGAAAGACAAACATCTTCTCCACTGTGGGTGCAGAAAACTCATCGCCATTGTACTCACCAAATTGGTTAACTCGGAGTGCACACTCAGTGGATAAATTCCTGTAAGTAAACAAAGTAGGCATATTAAAAATATTGACTTAATTTCTCAAGATTGCGTATGCACATTAAGCAAACCTAATTTTCTTCTGCCATAAACGTGCATTGACGTTTCTTAAACAATGCAGGTTTATACAGCTCACATTTCTTAAGTCATACTGACTTATATCTATCTTTGAAGCGATCTTGCGGACAATGGTCTCCTGGTATAAAACTGTTCTTAAAATTTTCGAAAGCTTGGTAGCATTTTAACAAATACAAAGTCTAAAAGCAAACTGAAGAACTAATACAATGTTACATGTACACTAACAGCAACTTGACATAGGTCATTAAAACACGCAGGAGTAATATACGCAGCTTTATCGTGATATATTAATAAAATGCTAGAGCATTCATTAATACTTAAACGAAACAAAAAAGCATTGCGAAATAAATTAGAAAATGTCACGTTATTGATAGTACTGATGAGACGATGACTAGCGTGTCGTCTGGTTTCGGTCCATACTATTTTGGTATCATTGTTTCATGTTGCAAACAAAACGTGTAACGCTTACAGCACGAACGCCGTTATTTCTGAACATTCTTTTACTAATAAAGTGCCAAAGTGATTTACAATGCCACTTTAACAACTCTACTAATTACACTGAACAATAAAATGTGCAACTGAGAACACATAACTGAGTAGTAGATTGAGGCAACAATACTTATTACATTGCAAACATTGTAGATGACATTGTCGAGACCAGCCGCCGCATCAAAGATGCAGCGACCTGTCAGGTTTTGCACTGTTTGGCATTCACACGCATTTTTAGCATTTTATCTAGAAAAAAAATCAGATATTGATTCTTTGGTCTACACAATATTGCAGTGCTGCTACAGAGCTCCAGATACATGTACAGTGGAGAATCTGTAATTCTTTCCCAATAAACGCGTTTACGCTAAAACTATTATTTCAATTACAAACAGTTTGGAGCCAGATCAGACGCCGGGTAACCCGGCGTCTGATCAGGCTCCAAACTGTTTGCCACCAAGATAAACAAGAATTATCAGAATTGTCCAAAAGTTGTTCTTTTCTACGTTTTAGTGATTTGCGTTTGCGTACGTTTGCGTTTAAACGGGAAAGAATAACAGGACTCCACTGTAAGAGGGTATTTCAAAACCTAAAGTCGTTATTTCTGCATTGAACCTTACGGTGTTACTTTTCCTTAGAATTGTATTTTTGAGACGATTCTAATGAGTACAGTACTGATCCTTATTAAATTTAATTGATAATTGCAAGCGAATTACCATCGAATTGCCATCGAATTGCCATCGAATCGGGTGCTTCAAAAGGCGAATCTTACGCTTGAATATTTGTACGCGATTTTTCCGAAGCGGTTGTGACAGTTTACTTCCTCTTATCTGAAGTCCTTTGCAGTAAGTCTGCTTTTCTCAGTGTATGGCTCATGTTTCTTACAACACAACACAAACGTGTCTTTCTAACACTGGCTGTTAAAGCCGCATTGTGTGTTTGAGAAACCTGCATAAAACGGTTGTTTGGGGTCCCATTTGAACTACGTAGGACGTGATTCTTTCACAAAAACCGGCTTTATCTAAGAAATTCGCTTTTTAAATTTTATTTATAATATTTTTGTGCTGCACAAATTAAAAAGCCTCCCTTGTGAATGGAAAGAAGGACAACTCTGTAAATACAGGGCTCCAGATAACGGAAGTATTTCGAAACACTAAAATCTTTGTTTCTGCGTTTAAACCCAATGGTGTCATACTCATTAAAAGTGTATCGAAGAGACGGTTTAATCAGTAGTAACACCATAGCATTCGGTGCTGAAATGAGTGAGAAAATGTTAGATTAGTTCAGATTACTCCCGGTTACATGTGTATAGCTGGAGCACTGAGAATTACCCTGTTAACCCTTATTCTGCTGCACAGACGTCTGCTTTGACATTGTCGTCTGCAAAATTTGTTCAGTTTAGATTTATGCATTGTTTTAATTAAACAAACCTTAAGACGAGTGTCGAACAGTTTGGATCCAGATGAGACGCCGCGTTACGCGGCGTCTTTCTAGATTCAAACAGTTTGTAAACTCCTGTAAAGTTACGACCAATGGGCACAGGGTTAAACACTACTTGATCCAGTGACAACGTGTACATATTATTCACCATGGGTAAGCGATTAAAAACATTACGGAGGATCTATACCTTGGGCTTGCTGAAAATGACTGTTTCAGCCTTGTCCGCTCTCTAACTCAAACACTTCTTTTTTTATCTTCATCAATCTTGCTACAAATGTTTATTAGTATAGAATCTAGGTCAGGTTCAATAACTAGCAAAATCGCATGAGGCATGTCTGAGTTATTGTCCTTGAATAATTAAAAAATGACTGTTTCAGCATTTTCTGCTCTCTAACACAAACACTTTTTATTGGATCTTGACCAAACTTGCTGACAACGTGTATTGGTATTAAATCTAGGTCAAGGAAAAAAAGTATTTGTGTTAGAGAGCAAAAAATGGTGAAACAGTCCTTTTTAATACATAAAGGGCAATAACTAAGATAATCCTTATGGGACTTTAGTAATAATCACACTGGACCTAGATTTTATATAAATAAAGAATTTCAGCAAGTTTGGTGAAGATCCGATGAAAACTCTTTTATGTTAGAGAGCAAAAAAGGCTGAAACAGCCATTTTTTAATAATTAAAGGGCTATTACTCCAACATGCCTCATGCGATTTTAGTAGGATTCAAACCTAACCTTGATTTTATATTAATGAAAACTTTCAGCAAGTTTGGTGAAGATTAAGAAAAGTATTTGTGTTGGAGAGCAAAATTTGCTGAAAACAGTCATTTCTAATACATAAAGGGCAAAAACTCAGATATGCCACATGCGATTTTAGTAATAATCAAACTAGACCTAAATTTTATATGAAAGAATATTTTCAGCATGTTTGGTGAATATCCGATAAAAGCTGTTTGTTTTCGAGTGCAAAAATGACTGAAACAGTCATTTTTTATTAATAAACAGGCAATACATGTAACTCGAAAAATACCTTAAGCGATTTTAGTAGTAATCAAACTAAACCTTGATTTTATATCAATGAACATTTTCAGCAAGTTTGTGGAAGATCGGATAAAAAATATTCGAGTTAGAGAGCGGACAAAAAAGTGTGATAGTCTAACTGACTGATGGATGGACGGGCGAAGGTAGATAACGGTTGCACACGGTGAAGTTGAATCCGGCTGTATCACGTGATACTAAGCCGTGTGGTAATGTTTATATCAGACGTTCTATTTTCGGTTTGTTACAGTGGAGAATCTGTTATTCTTTCCCAATAAACGCGTTTACGCTAAAACTATTATTTGCAGTGCAAACAGTTTGGAGCCAGATCAGACGCCGGGTAACCCGGCGTCTGATCAGGCTCCAAACTGTTTACCACCAAACTAAACAAGAATTATCAGAATTGTCCAAAAGTTGTTCTTTTCTACGTTTTAGAGCTTTGCGTTTGCGTATGTTTGCGTTTAAACGGGAAAGAATAACAGATTCTCCACTGTATGATTTTAAATCGCCCTTTTTGGTGATTTAGGTCCGTCTTCATCATTGCATAGATCAGTTTGGCCCATAAGAATGTTCAAACATTATTATTAGCCGTTATTGTATTTCAGACATTACGAAAAGGTCTGAAAACACAATGGGACTTTAAACAATGTAATTTTTAGCTGGATTTAATAACACCTCTTTACCAATTACTCCATAAGTTGTTTCTAGTGTAGAAATCAAGAAACCACTTAAAGCATGTTGAAAATAAAGCAGAATGCGCCATTCTGCTCTACTTTCAGTGTTCTTTACGCTACTATCATCTATGATAAAGGAACTATTTATTACAGTACATGCGCACAAGGGTATGAATTTGAATAAATAAAATGCGATGAAAGGTGTTTCTATAGGGGAAAGGGTTACTAGTCGCTTGACGGTATTCACAATAACATACAGTGGATAATGCAGTGTTCCCTCCCTTCAAAGGCTCTCCTAACAACTACTTCCAGCTTACAACGACCCTTGTTGCAGTTCCCTAAACAGGACAAGTATATCCAATCTATTCACGACTGCAATGTCGTCTGCTTAAAATTGTCGTCTGCTGTCTTTCTCAAACTTACTTAAAATACATTTTGACAAAAAAAACCTTGATGACGAGTGACAAACAGTTTGAATCCAGATCAGACGCTGCGTTACGCGGCGTCTGATCTGAATTCAAGCTGTTTGTAAATGTAAGCCACTTTCCCTCCGAACAACAAATACAGTCTGTGTCTCCTTTTGGGTGTCGTGGTAGGTAGGGAGCACTGTACGTTATTCGCTAACAAAACGCAAACGCAATACATTGTACATTTGAATGTTTAATTTTCCAATATTTTAACATTTCTCACGATTTATTTTAATCTGAGTAGCCGGCGTCTGATCTGGCTTTAAACTGTTTGCATTGGAAATAATAGTTGAAGCGTAAACGCGTTTATTTGGAAAGAATAAAGTATTTCCCACTGTACATTCAGACTGGACAAACAACAACAATATATTAGAGCTAGACCACCGGAGCATAACAGGTGTGTAAATAGTAACGAACGGAATCTGATGTAAGCTTCAGATAAGTGGAAAATGTGCAGGAGTCATTCTAACCGTCTACTAAATTCATTACGAAAGACAAGTTTACGATATACTAATAGCGTCGATAAGTGACATCATGTTCTTCAAATTGAAGTTGCTATTACTTGCTTACTGGCGTGAACTTAAATGTGTGTTAACCCATTACCCCATAGATACGCCTTTGTACATCTCTAATGGACTTCTCCAATGAAAAATGAAGGAAATACAGTAAAACCTCTCTATTACGACCACTATATTATGTTATTATTATGGTGTTTGTGGTAGGTGACTGCTTAAATCAAGGTGACAGTGAAACAGAAAGCTCCTATAGGAGCTTTCTGTTTCACTTTCACCTTGCTTTAAGCTGTCACCTCTCTATTATACAATCATTTAGCCTTCGTTTTAGTGGTCGTAATAGCGAGGTTTTACTGTAGTTCTACTTTATACAATTATGAGTTTCGATGAGGACCTCTGCATTTCAACTCAGGGGGCGCCAGCACGTTCGTTTATTATCGAGATTAACCGTTGTCGTCTGCCGTTTTTTCTCAACGTTGCATATAAGTGGGCATTTTGACAGACGGAATATAATGATGAATGACAAACAGCTTGAATCTAGATCAGACGCCGAGTTACGCGATCTGGTTTCAAGCTGTTTGCAAATGTTAGCAAAATCTTAATTTCTCCTCCAACTTTCTCTTAACAATTCCCTCCGAATAACACACGTAGTCTTTGTCTCTCATTAGGTATTGTTGTTGTTGAGAGCACTTTACATGCCCTTTTCACGTTGACATTGCTGCACTTTCATTTGTTTCTCCATGTTGAACGTATCGGACAATAACGTTTTAATACGGAGCTATACCTATCACTCTTAATATGAAATGAAAATTAGTTTATCTTTGCCAAAGATTAGCTCCGCCCTGCCAGGTGAAAAAATTAGCCTTTACATGTAGTGCGTGATTGTCCTCTCTTTTGTGTTTCTCCAAAAACAGTTATATATAATTATCTGTAACCTAGCTCTATCATTAACCATGGTATTACCAGTAGCCTTTAATCATTTGATGCAATATTCCTATTTCATTTCTATAGAGTCACGAAACACTATTCTAGACCAAAACGTGCTAGTCATGTTTCAATTACAAACATTTTTCTTGTGTATGTCTTCTGGAAATAGATTTATCTGTATCTATTTTAACCCATTACCCTGTAATCCGTGTCTCGTATTGAAAATAGGTGACCACTTAAAGCAGGTTGAAAGTACATTTCTAAAGCAGAATGTGCCTTGATGCGCATTCTGCTTTACTTACAGCCTGTTTTAAGCTACTATCTGCTAGAATATAGAACATACTTCTAATGATACATATTCTGTATGATATGGAACTAAATGTATTTTCTTCAGTGCAGAAACATATTAAATGTCTACAAATGAGTACATGTACAGTGGAGAATCTGTTATTCTTTCCCGTTCAAACGCAAACGTACGCAAACGCAAATCACTAAAACGTAGAAAAGAACAACTTTTGGACAATTCTGATAATTCTTGTTTAGTTTGGTGGCAAACAGTTTGGAGCCAGATCAGACGCCGGGTTACCCGGCGTCTGATCTGGCTCCAAACTGTTTGCAGTGAAAATAAAAGTTTTAGCGTAAACGCGTTTATTGGGAAAGAATAACGTTTTCTCCACTGTTTATCGTGTGCTTCACATTTGTCACTTGCATTTTTAAAAACGGACATACAATTCTGAAGACAGTGTTTACAGTAAAGCGACGGTTTTACAGTTTTATCCTGATCAGTCGCCAGATTTAAAACTTCTTACATTTACTGAAATTTGAGTGGTAAACAATTTAGAGCCTGGTCACATGTGGGGTTACACGGCGTCTGATCTTTCTTTAAATTATTTGTAATGGGCATAAGGATTTTGAGTATAAACGAGTTTATTGGGAAACCATGGGCCCGTTTCATAAAACTTCGTACGACAAAAACGGTCGTAAGTCAAAACTTTTAATGCTTTTAATTTCTGATTTCTCTATCTAATCCTGTCCTGTGACATCTCTTTGGAATCGTCTTTTCAAGACGATTCCAAAAAGATGTCACAAGACAGGATTAGATGGAGAAATAAATAATTATTGAGACTTTTATAGTCTGACTTACGATCGTTTTTGTCGTACGAAGTTTTATGGAACGGGCCCCAGAACGTCTTCTCAATCGTAGCAACATAATTTGGAGAAATCACTCTAAATACAGTCGAAACTCGATAAGTCTATCTCGCTTAAATCGACCTTACCAGTATTTCATGAATTTAGTTTCGAGAAATCGATCTCGCTCAAATCAAATATAACTGTTTTTCAAAGTTGAACCATGACTTAGCTACGTTTTTACTTTTAAATATGGGTATTTTCGAATTAAAGCGTGTTCGAAGTATCGAGTTTCTACTGAATAATATAGATGTGTTCCGAACAAAGATATCGACATAGAGGATTTTACATGAGTGCTCATCATTTATCATTTATAATAAACTAGTTGAATCAAATAATATGAAGCGATCCTTGGAGAAATCAATCAAAGCTGTAGTTTGTAGTCTTTACTGTTACATGTATATAGATTTTCCGCCCAAATCTGACGTTATTTACGGTAACGTCATCGCAAAAGACGTCGTGTCCCGCTACAGGGAGCGCTTGTGGAAGAAAAGGTT
The DNA here is from genome assembly GCA_922989275.2 of Gari tellinella. Taxonomy (NCBI): domain Eukaryota; kingdom Metazoa; phylum Mollusca; class Bivalvia; order Cardiida; family Psammobiidae; genus Gari; species Gari tellinella. The sequence goes on along the minus strand of OV277869.1, from coordinate 39,515,942 downwards.
TGGCCGGAGCCCAAAAACAATATTTTACTAGTGGATTACGATATTTATATAGTGGCTTTATTCCAGTCCCAGACCGCAAGTTATGTGATAAAAAGTGTATATAGCAGCACAGTGGAGCTTTAATTGGCATAGTTACTCCAGTTCCACAGAATAAACATACTGTTGATTTATTGGCACTTGTGTTAAAACATCATAAAGCTGCAATTATTCAGAGTGTCAATGTCTATTTGCAAATACTAGGAGCATCAATGGCGGCATATTGCTCTTTGGAATGCTCTAAACCTTGAGCCCGCTATGTCATTGTCGTCTATCAAATGTGTCGTCAGCACCATGCTTAACAAATGATGTATCTGTATTTTCTTTACGAAAATATCATCAGAGTTTCAAATAGTTTAGATCCAGATGAGACGCCTAGTTACTCGGCGTCTCATCTGGATCTAAATTGTTGAAACAGTTAGTACCAATCACTCATAGCGTGCAGAGAGGGGTTGTCGGAATGGCGCAAATGCATTTTACGGCCAAGAAAAAGGAGGATTTTCTACGTGTAATAAAATAAAGTATGTCATTTGCGTGTATTTTCGGGACAAACCGTTGTTATATATACCTGTTAGTCATTTAGATATTTATCGGAGTGTTATGTGCTGCAGAGCACGAAACTTATATATGATGTATGATTGATTTCATAACAACTAATAGCACATTTTGCAATAACTCATTGAAAGTTTGTGCAATTGAGAAAGAAGCATGTTAATTCCGTACATAAAATACAGTTGAACTTCAATATGCAAAACTCGTTTAAGCAGAACAGAAAATGTTCAACAATTCGATATTATGAACTCTCCGTAAGCCATTCGGCCCCAAAGTCGCATAAAGTCGACTTTGCAAACAGTTTGGATCAAGATCAGACGCCGTGTAACCAATCAGGATCCAAACAGATCAGACGTCACGTTTGATCAGGATCCAAACTGTTTGACAGATGAATCGATATTTCTTAAGTCATTCTTCGTTTAATATCTAACTTCAAAACTAGTGAATACTATGCTTTCGAAGATTTCGGGCTACGACCGGATGATGGTTGCGTAAACTTTGGTTTTCATTTTCTAAAAGTAAGTAAGAAGGGGAAGGGGTAGAAAGAGTAGGGGTTAAAAGTACAAGTTGTAGAAACAACACTTTAAATCGGTTTAAAAGTGGTTCTCACGATTTGGCTCTGGAATTTTAAATTGACAATTCCAGTGTCAAGTTAATGTTTCAATATTAAGGGTTATTGTTATTTGATCTGATAAAAAGTATTCCTTATAAAAAGTACCATCTACTAGAATTGTTTTTCAAAATTTAAGCATGTTTTACTTGAAAGGTATGTTATACATATCATATTAGTGTTAATCAGTTTGGATACTGATCAGATGCTGATGTACGCTTGCAAATGTTGCCAACAAGCTTGGCACTAGGTGGATTAAGGCTTGATATCAAGTTATGTCCAAGTAAAGGGAAATAAAGCTTATACTACTGGGCCTTCTGGTTGAATATGGATGATGTTGCTATGTAACAAAATATCGTCACAAAAAGCAGCTCAATGTGTCCCGGTAGTCTCTAATACAGGATTGCGACATACATTGGATCTTATTACTCCATTGAGTCTACCAAACGTGTGATATCCGAATATAATTGATGATCATGACTATGTCCTGAAACGCATACTATTGTGTGCAAAAACATAATCTACCATAGTTTTCAACTATAAGTAGCTTTAAGTTATGCGAATCTAAAGAGTTCCGTATACATATCACGTGTTTCTAAATGAACACAACTTATACTAATCAGAGAGGCAAACTGTTTGAAACCTGATTCGCCTTCTGATATTGCATCAAATTGTTTACAAGGTAATGGACATACAATGGAAAAAACGTTATTCTTACACGTTTAACTCTTTCGCTGCCAAATTAACCCTTTACCTGATAGCCTATTTCTGGTATTGAAGATAATTGACCACTTATAGCAGGTTGAAAGTAAAGCAGAATGTGCCCTAAGGCACATTCTGCTTTACTTTCAGCCTGCTTTAAGATAAAATCTGCTAGGCTATATAAAATATTTGTAATGGTTATTGTTCATGAGGGTATAAACTGGAACTACTTTCATCAGCGGAGGAATAAATTAAATACGCTAAAAGTCGCTTCTATGGGGGAAAGGGTTAATCATAGAGATTTTTACCCCTTCACCATTCCATTGTCGTCTGCCTCACTATTGTTGTTTGCAAGATCGTTTCAAAGTAAGATTCAATGTAGTATCACTTAAAACATATCAATACGAGTGTCGAACTGTTTGCAAACGCCATTTCTTGAATCATTAAGAGTGAAATAGATACACGCAAACGAAACGCAAATGCACTTCAATAAAATGTGGAAAATGACAATATTTTGGCAATTCTGACTACTTAGTTTAATCTGTGTAGCAATCAGTTTGGAGCTTACATGCGTCTGATCTGGCTCCAAACTGTTTACAATGAAATAAATAGTTTTAGCGTAAACGTGTTTACTGGGAAAGAAGAACATACAGTGTTCCCTCCCTACAACGGCCCTCCCAACAACGACTCCCTCCTAACAACGACCCTTGTCGCAGTTCCCTAAAGATTGCAATTATGTCCAACCTATTCACGACTGTAATGTCGTCTGCTTAAAATTGTCGTCTGCTGTTTTTCTCAAAGTTACATAATGGACATTTTGACAGAAAAAAACGAATAACAAATGACGAATAACAAACAGCTTGAATCCAGATCAGACGCCGCGTTACGCGGCGTCTGATCTGGATTCAAGCTGTTTGCAAATGTCCCTCCCTATAACGACTCCCTCCAAATAACGCACACAATTAATGTCTCCCGTTGGGTTTCGTTGTAGAGAGGGAACGTTGTATTATCCACTGAACCAAACTATCATTATCGAGTACCTTTACAGGATACCGTTGGTCCCACTGTAACAGTGTTATAGTTAACAAGAAACAACTCTTTCATACTCATGGATAACATACACATCTGCCATCTGTTTGATTCAATGAAACTCATACAAAACGTATATCTGTACTGATAAACTATGATACGCCATGATAAGACTATAACAGAATAATTGCAAGCTGTTGGCAGTTTGTCATTACTCATTTGCGCAGTGGATAGACGGTTTGCCGTGTATTAAACATTATCATAAAAGATGCCATTTAAACGGAACTAACGCAAGCGCAATCAGTGGAAAAGATGTACTTTTTCCGAATATACGCGTTTATGCTATAACTATATTATTATGTCTATTGCAAACAGTTTGGAACCAGATCAGACGCCGGGTAACGCGGCGTCTGACCATGTTCTTAACTGTTTGCCATTCAGATTAAAAAAATCAATTGAATTTTGTCATTCAGAGTTAATAACCGCACTGTAAGTCTGTAACCCATTACCAAAAGAATACGTCTCTTTATTTTTTCTTACTCATTTTATGTATGCTTCCAATAAAAGAAAATATATCCACTTTATGCAGTCAATAAATATTTTCTATTGCATATGCTTTATTTCTTATCTGCAGTAAGTGGTCACCTGTCTTCAAAACTAGGAGCAGGCTTTGAAGTAAACGGGGTTAACAGGACCTAACTCTATTCCAATTCAATTGTAATTACATGTATGTTAAACTGATTGAAACTTGCCATTTAATGTCGACAACTTATTTGAGCAGAGAAGCTAATTAGTTTAAGCTAAATCACTCACCGAATTATACGGCATTTGACCCGATTCCAAACCACATTAAAACCTCTCTTTTACTACCACTAAAAAGAAGTCTAATTGATTGTATTAAAGATAGTTGGGAGCTCAAAGCAAAATGACCGAAAAATAGAAAGCTCCTAAAGGAGCTTTCTGTTTTACTGTCACATTGCTTTGACATGTAGTACATGTAGTCACTTGTGGTAATCCCCTTATAATTTACACAATTTAGTGGTCGTAATAGAAAGGTTCGTATTAACAAATGACATTACTATTTTCAGCATATAAACGTCCCAGTGGAATAATAATGTGTAAGTAATTAGGAAATATTAAAGCATCTGAGTTTGGATATATCGAACAATTTCAAATCGTACTCATCTACATAATTATCTTTATTTTGAACTGTGTTCATTTAGAAAGATGTAATGGTGTATACAGCTTACTGTTTAAGCTAAATCACTCACCGAATTATACGGCATTTGACCCGATTCCAAACCACATTAAAACCTCTCTTTTACTACCACTAAAAAGAAGTCTAATTGATTGTATTAAAGATAGTTGGGAGCTCAAAGCAAAATGACCGAAAAATAGAAAGCTCCTAAAGGAGCTTTCTGTTTTACTGTCACATTGCTTTGACATGTAGTACATGTAGTCACTTGTGGTAATCCCCTTATAATTTACACAATTTAGTGGTCGTAATAGAAAGGTTCGTATTAACAAATGACATTACTATTTTCAGCATATAAACGTCCCAGTGGAATAATAATGTGTAAGTAATTAGGAAATATTAAAGCATCTGAGTTTGGATATATCGAACAATTTCAAATCGTACTCATCTACATAATTATCTTTATTTTGAACTGTGTTCATTTAGAAAGATGTAATGGTGTATACAGCTTACTGTTTTGAATTAGCATTTGGTACCGTTTAAAGCCGCATTGTGTTTTTGATAAACCTGCATAAAACGGTTGTTTGGGGTCCCATTTGAACTACATGGGACGTGATTCTTTCACAAAAACCGGCTTTATCTAAGAAATTCGCTTTTTAAATTTTATTTATAATATTTTGGTGCAGCACAAATTAAAAAGCCTCCCTTGTGAATGGAAAGAAGGACAACTCTGTAAATACAGGGCTCCAGATAAGCCTAATAAGACTCCAGGTAACCCTGCGTGTGATCAAGCTCACAATTGTTGCATTTGAAATAATGGTTTAAGCATATATAAATGTGATTTTTAGGAAAGCATACCGCCTTTTTTACTGGAACTGATATTTTCTTATTCTGCGTTACTAAACACTTATTACATAAGACACCCATGACATTTACAATAAGTGACACTAGTTATACTTCAGTAAGAATAAATAAAAAAAGTGTTGCAGACGCCAAGAATATAATGCATCTTTGGCTGGATAGGTGTAGCTAGACATTTATGGTGCGATACATTATTAGATATAAATTGTTTGCGGGAAAGTTATTTTATTTATAATATTTTTGTGCTGCACAAATTAAAAAGCCTCCCTTGTGAATGGAAAGAAGGACACCTCTGTAAATACAGGGCTCCAGATAACGGAAGTATTTCGAAAACTAAAATTCTTTATTTCTGCTTTTAAACCCAATGGGGTTATACTCATTAAAATTGTCTCGAAGAGACGGTTTAATCAGTAGTAACACCATAGCATTCGGTGCTGAAATGAGTGAGAAAATGTTAGATAAGTTCAGATTACTCCCGCTTAAACATGTGTACTGGAGCATCTGGTTAACCCTTATTCTGCTGCACAGACGTCTGCTTTGACATTGTCGTCTGCAAAATTTGTTCAGTTTAGATTTATGCATTGTTTTAATTAAACAAACCTTAAGACGAGTGTCAAACAGTTTGGATCCAGATGAGACGCCGCGTTACGCGGCGTCTTTCTAGATTCAAACAGTTTGTAAATTACGACCAGTAGGCACAGGGCTAAACACTATGAGGTTCAGTCAAAACGTGTGTATTATTATTCACTGGGGGTAAGCGATTTAAATCTTTTACGGAGGATCTATACATTGAGCTTGCTGAAAATGACTGTTTCAGCCTTGTCCGCTCTCTAACTCAAACACTTCTTTGGGATCTTCACCAAACTTGCTACACAAATGTTTATTAGTATAGAATCTAGGTCAGGCTCAATAACTAGCAAAATCGCATGAGGCAGGTCTGAGTTATTGCCCTTGAATAATTAAAAAATGAAATTTTTAGTCATTCAAGGGCAATAACTCCAACATGCCTTGTGCGATTTGGGTAGTTAAGATGACTGACCTAGATTTTATATAAATAAACATTTTCAACAAGTTTGGTGAATATCTGATATAAACTGTATGTGTTAGAAAGCAAAAAATGCTGAAACATTCATTTTTAATACTTAAAGGGCCAAACCTCAGACATGCCACATGCAATTTTTGTAATAATCAAACTAGACCTAAATCTTATATAATTAAATATTTTCAGCAAGTTTGGTGAATATCCGATAAAAACTGTATGTGTTAGGGTGCAAAAATGACTGAAACAGTCATTTTTTATTAATAAAAAGGCAATAACTCAGATATACCTTATGCGATTTTAGCAGTAATCAAACTTAACCTTGATTTTATATCAATAAACATTTTCAGCAAGTTTGGCCAAGATCCAATAAAACGTATTTGTGTTAGAGAGCAAAACTTGCTGAAAACAGTCGTTTTTTAATACATAAAGGGCAAAAACTCAGATATGCCACATGCTATTTTAGTAATAATCATACTATACCTAAATTTTATATGAATAAATATTTTCAGCAAGTTTGGTGAATATCCGATAAAAACTGTTTGTTTTAGAGTGCAAAAATGACTGAAACAGTCATTTTTATTAATAAACAGGCAATAACTCAAACAGTCCTTATGCGATTTTAGTAGTAATCAAACTAAACCTTGATTTTATATCAATGAACATTTTCAGCAAGTTTGTGGAAGATCGGATAAAAAATATTCGAGTTAGAGAGCGGACAAAAAAGTGTGATAATCTAACTGACTGATGGATGGACGGGCGAAGATAGAAACGGTTGCACACGGTGAAGTTGATTTCGACTGTATCACGTGATACTAAGCCGTGTGGTAATGTTTATGTCAGACGTTCTATTTTCGGTTTGTTATGATTTTAAGTCGGCCTTTTTTGTGATTTAGGTCCGTCTTCTTCATTTCATTGATCAGTTTGGCCCATAAGAATGTTCAAACATTATTATTAACCGTTGTTGTATTTCAGACATTAAGAAAAGGTCTGAAAACACAATGGGACTTTAAGGATGTTAAATAAAACCTCCCTATATGTACGTCTGAGCTGGCTCCAAACTGTTAGAGATGGAAATAATAGTTTTAGCTTGAACGCGTTATTGGGAAAGAATAACGTCTTCTCCACTGTAACATAATTTCACCCGTATCATGTACAAGGTTAACCAAACGATGTTGAGATGGAACTGAGCCAGTGAGACCGGGAATACAAATACCATTAATTCTAATAAAGATACTAATCACCGTCTATAGCAGGGACTTTAATTGGAATCAGACCTATTTTCTATTACAACATAAATTCAACCAATTTTATTCTACAATAGCCGTTGGCTTTATTCCAACTAGATCTAATGCACCGGTACAAATCATGGGTTTATCTGTTTACCGAAACACCAGTTTGCGGAAGATTCGCCATGATTTTTAAATTGTTCACCCTTGATACCTCAATTGAAATGTCCAACTTCGAGTCTAATTTAGACTACAGGTATTTAGGACTGATTGTTACAATACTTTATAATGGAAAACAGTCTGATCTGCGTCTACACTGTTTGCATATGACAAGTGAACTTTTGACAGTTATGATATATACAGTTGATTTAAATGTGTGTTATGCGATCATGGTTGAACTGTAAAGGTAATTCAAATTCGTATTTTTTATACATTCGCAAATAGTAACACAGGGTCCGTTTCATAAAACTTCGTACGACAAATGTAATAGTTTCTATATCCTGCATGTAGCAGATGGTAGATTAAAGTCGGCTGAAAATAAAGCAGAACGCGCTTTAAAGCACACCCTGCCTTAATTGCAACCTGTGTTTAGTGGTCAGCTATCTTCAATACTTGAAACAGGCTATGGGGTAATGGGTTAGCTACACTTCTAAATCTGCCACTGTAACGTTTTACATTCAATGAACTCAATCTGACAAAGTTCATTACTCATATACATTAAAATTATTGGCTAAGTATACTACTCGACACTGTTGCATTCATTTTACTATAATATCCTCATACACCAGGGTCTTCCTCCACCTATAATTACAGTGGAGAATCTGTTATTCTTTCCCGATAAACGCGTTTACGCTAAAACTATTTTTTCTTTTACAAACAGTTTGGAGCCAGATCAGACGCCGGGTAACCCGGCGTCTGATCAGGCTCCAAACTGTTTGCCACCAAGATAAACATGAAATATCAGAATTGTCCAAAAGTTGTTCTTTTCTACGTTTTAGTGTTTTGCGTTTGCGTACGTTTGCGTTTAAACGGGAAATAATAACAGATTCTCCACTGTAGCTGAACTTCGCGATATGACTGAAATACTGTTGAAAGCGACGTAAAATAAAAAAGATTTTTTTTTATACATCAGCACATTTCAGATTAAAACAATATTTCAAACGTAGACAATAAAAAGATGAGATGTTTGACACTATCTTAATACAATGTACAAATGCTTCTTTAGAAATTTACAACCTCGATATCCCCTTGTCTAAAACTGATATGAAAAGAGAACACCAATAACAGCTACAGTATGAATCTGATATTTAGCACTCGCTTAGATAGAACATATCCGTATTTCAAAGTTAAAACGTGACACTTTGATATACGGGTATGTTCGACTTTAGCTAGATCGAGTTATCGGAAATCAACTTGTAAAACACTGGTAAGTTCGCCTTAAGAGCATTTGAAGTATCTAGTTTCGACTGTATATCGAAGTATTTGTTGGGCTTTTTGTACAACGCAAAACTGGTGTTAGGATAGAACTTCCCTTACGAGATTGGACCTATGTCTGTTAATATTGGTACGCTACAAACATAGAACGATCGACAATTCTCGTCAATTGATATCCGTAACCGAACTATGCTCTCTATAGTAGCATCTAAACACACGAATTTACTGTACACACTTCAGAATTCAGAATTCAAACTACAAGAATATTAGTGCAATACTATTTTAAATCCATTCATGCATGATGGAGTTAGATCCCGGACCCGAAACATATTCCACTCATTTGCGACACATCACCCTATTATGGTGAACAATTTTCCAAGTTACTTTCAAATAATTCCATGCATTTAAGGATTACAGAGCGGATACATTGTTGGAAAGACAGACAACACTCAGACGGACAAATTTTCAGACAGGCATTTTGATTACTACATGTAGATGTCTCCCATTTTGGGGCATATAAAGAAAGGAAGCATGTTAAAATATGAATGATTACTTTACCCCTAGATACAGTGTAGAAGACGTTATTCTTTCCCAATGAACGCATTTACATTTATATATTTTTTCTCATTGCAAACAGTTTGGAGCCAGGTTCCAAACTGTTTGCTATTCAGATTAAAAAGAACATTCAGAATTGTCAAAAGTATGTCATTTTCTACATTTTATAACAATGCGTTTACGTTTCGTTAATGTTTAACCGTTTTACCCTCAATGATGCTTAAAGGAGCGTTTCCAAACAATTTGGACCCTGATCAGACGCCGCGTTACGCGTCGTCTGATCGGGACCTAAACTGTTTAACACTCGTTTTTAAATTTCTTCAGTCATACTGCCTTATTTTGTAACTTTAAAACGCCATTGCAGACAACACAATTGAAGCAGACGACTGTTGAACCCTATATGTCACAAAAACTTATATGTCACAATTGTGACGTATACGTTTTGTGACATATAAGGCTATACGAAAAGACCTTATATAAGGCTCTACGATGAGAACCTTATATGTCACAAAACGTATACGTCACAATTGTGACGTATACGTGCGAATTCATCACAATGAGGTTTGCGACAGCCACGTATATGTCACAACGTGACTTTTTGATAGGCTTGCATTAGAACCGTATATGTCACAAAATTGCGATTTTTTCACAACGTGATTATTTGATAGGGTTGACATTAGAAATATATAATTGTTTGTTTATTATAGTGTCACCCCTAGCGAAGTAGGGTTGTCACATTTGTGACGTATACGTTTTGTGACAAATAAGGCTCTAACAAAAACGTATATGTCACAACGTGACTTTTTGATAGGGTCGACAGTAGAAACGTATAAAAGTTTGTTTATTATAGTGTCTTTAGGGATACTCCGGCAGGAACCTATGGGAGATGCTCTTTTCAGTATATAATTATCTTGAAAACTTCCATACTATATCTGAAAACTGTATCTCGTTTCAGTCAAATAACTTCTCTTTCAGACCTCATTTTTAACCCTCGCATGGCAATGTAAACTGTGTATTACTTTGGAGCAATTAACACAGCGCTGCTTGAGAGACCTAGCTCTTTTTTCTTCGTTCATTCAGAAGGTGAAGAAGAAAGAGAAGAAGAAGTAGAAGAAGAAGTATAAGAAGAAACACTTCTTTAATATCTGTTATTAGAAGAAAGTAGTTAAACAATGACTGATAACTCTGGGCTGTGGAGGGCTGTGGGTCTAAATGGCAGTTCTGGAGTTGTACCATTGACCTTGTGCCTGTCTGGTAGATCTTGCTGGTAGGGATTGTCCAATCGCTTTGAAACCATTTGGCTAGGGGTCTATAGTGTAATTCTTTGACAGCTTTATGTTTATGAACTAAAGGTGTACCGCGGCCATGGATTATACAGTACTCAACCAAACAACACGGAGAATATTGTTTTAAACACTATAATAAGCAAACTTTTATAGCTTTCTACTGTCTACCTAATCAAAAAGTCACGTTGTGACATATGCGTTTTGCTAGAGCCTTATATGTCACAAAACGTATACGTCTCAAATGTGACTGGCCGTACTTCGCTAGGGGTGACACTATAATAAACAATGACACTATAATAAACCAACATTTATACGTTTCTAATGTCAATCCTATCAAAAAGTCACGTTGTGAAAATTCGCAATTTTGTGACATATACGGTTCTAATGTTAACCCTATCAAAAAGTCACGTTGTGACATATACGCGGCTGTCGCAACCCTCGTTGTGATGAATTCGCACGTATACGTCACAATTGTGACAAATTGTGACATATAAGTTTTTGTGACATATAAGGTTCAACAGACGACAATGAAACAATGATGGGGTAAAATCTCACGAAATATTTGGCAGTAAAATGGTTAAATGAGACAGAATAACTTAGCACATGGCTTGGAGCTCTCGGCCAATCAGATGCCTCAAAAACCTGTGAATATATCGTTTATTTTACAAAACCATGAAATAACTGCAGGAACAAAGGAAAAAAAGTAGATATACAGAAAATAGCATACGAAGCAGATATGCGTTCGATTCCCTCTTGCAACATGATTGACATGTATTATTGATGGTGATGGCTTCAATTTTGAGCGCTTCCCGCGGGTTCAAATTTCGCGGATTTGACAATCACCGCGAAATAAGCGAAAATTAAACCCCGCAGAAAAAACCCTCTATACGGTATATTGAGGGCTAACTAATAGACGTTGAGTTACCGATGTCTGATCTGACTCCAAAAATAAAACATTTTGCTCGGACAAAGGTTGTTTTTTCATAAATGAGTTTATTGGGAAATATTAACGTCTTCTCCTCGGTAAATGCATAATACTTTATATATTGCCTTTGAGGGAAATAATCAGACAACTGCTGACGGTGCCAGAAAATAACAAGTATGCACAAAGGAACAATATTTAGATTTCACAGTTGTTCAGTCTGTTTTAAGTACATTAAAATGTCTACACGCTACCGGCAAAGTTGCGATTATTGACGCGGTTTTAGTTCAAATGAGACCGCGTACCACTCGGCGTCTTGTCTCGCTTCAAACTGTTTAACGCTCAAATAATATTTTGAAAGGAAATGCAGATATTTCAAAGCTACACATTTGTGAAGACGGTTTTAGCAGAGTCTAACGATAGTAACATATATCGTGCTAAAGAATAAAATAAAATATATGTCTTCCTACATGTATAAGCGGAAACCTTGATTATTGATGAGACAAATATCAAGAAATTTGAAATACCTAAGATGACGTTTAATATAGTGCTCCATCTCTACAACGACCCTCCGAACACCGACTCCCTCGTTACAACGATCCTTACCGCAGTTCCATAAACAGGACAAACATGTCTTACGTTTTTACTGCTGTAATATCGTCTGCTTTAAATTGGTTTTCTCAAAGTTGCATAATTTTATTAGACTTTTGAAAGAAAAAAAACTTAATGACGAATGACAAACAGCTTGAATCCAGATCAGACGCCGCGTTACGCGGCGTCTGACCTGGATTTATGCTGTTTGCAAATATTATCAAATTCTCATTCTATAACGAATCCCTCCGAACAACGCACATATTTTTTGTCTCCGATTGAATGTCGTTGTAGAGAGGGAGCGCTGTACTACATTCTCCGCGCCGTAGCTGTGCCCTGTGCTGATCCTTTTTCATTTTATGTTAAGAAATATAAAAAAAATTATGTATTCAATTCCTCATGTTGTACCTAGTGTATCTGAGATGAAAAAAAAAGATATTGTCTGTCTGTCTGTTATTTGATTACTGGGGGCGGAGTCAGCTTCGTTAAAGCTGTTCTATCAAGTTTTTGTCTTCGAGTTATTTTCCTCTTTTTCAACATTATTTTTCCTTTAAAATTTAAAAGGATGATATTTGTCCATAACGAAATATTATTTAAAATAATGTAAATATAAGAATTAAAATGAAGTGTTTCGACGTTTAAGCGATATAAACGATAGAAAATGATTGGCAAATTTACCATGAATCACTAGCAATTCATGGAATTCGCCGATCATTTTATGTCGTTTATTTTGCTAAAACGCTTAAAACAATCAGTAATTTTTTGCGTAATTCGTTCATTCAAAGCGCACTGAAAACAGAAGTTTAAAAAAACTAGTTACAAAACTGTGATGTTGCACAAACGGGTTTAATAGCACTGCATTTGGCTCAAGATAACAGGAAATTAGAAACAAAAATACAGAAAATATATCCCCCAAAAATACAGTTCTCTTTCGTAATATCGGATATAATAGTTTATTCTTTTTGTTGAGACTTTAGTTTTGGTGTAAATTTAAAGAAAACATGTCCTGTTATTTCTCTGTAAGGAGGTTGTATGCGGCTATGTGGGAAATATAAGTATGTGCGTTGTGCTGCACGAGGCTCTTGCAAGCTTGATACATGTATTACGTCATACAATGTATGACAATGGAGATGTCATAATTCTTTCCAAATATACACGTTTGTGCTAAAATGCGTATGCCCATTGGTTATTGTTTGAAGTCCGAGAGTATGCAGGTACAGTGGAGAAGATGTTATTCTTTCGCGTATAAACGCAAACGAAAAGCAAACGCATTGCAATAAAATGAACAACTTTTTGATTTTTTTGTTTTGATTTGTTTTTGATTTTACGTCGCTTTCAACAGTATTTCAGTCATATCGCGACGTCCAGCTTATTACAGGTGGAGGAAGACCCCAGAAGCCCTTTGTGCGCTGTTTCAGACATAAATCGGCAACTGGGTAGAACCACCGAGCTTCCGCAAGCCAGCTGGAAGGCTTCCCCACATGAAAAATCCGAACGACCCTACTGGGATTCGAACTCACAGCGGTGAGGAGCTTAGTGGTGTAAGTCACAGTGACTATACCACTAGGCCACGGAGGCCCCCGAACAACTTTTTGACAATAATGATTATTTGTTTTAATCTAAGTCGCAAACTATTTGGAGCCTGATCAGACGCCGGGTTACCCGGCGTCTGATCTTGCCCCAAATTGTTTGCAATGACAATAATCATTTTACCATAAACGCGTTGACGAATAAAGAATATCGTCTTCTGTACTGTAACAAAAATCTTCACACTGTTTTTCAAGCAGCTGCATATTCATCGTCATTATATTTTCTTTTCTAAACCTTATTATTTTGTACTATCATTGCATTCCGTGTGCTTTTAGTTTCGTGTGAACAAGAAAATATAACCTTTTCTCTACAGAAAACTACTCATACAGTGGAGACTACGCTATTATTTCCCGTTTAAACGTACATGTATCTAATTCTGCAATGAATAAATTTCCCGACTATCTGATAAATAGTACGTATACCACTATCGCTGACTTTTATTTTTTATCAAATGCCTTACATTTAATAATATCGGTGGCGTTGCCTTGAAAATGTGTCATAGATGTTTATGTAATAACAGTTTAAAAAACACATATAGACCACATATTTTTTTTTTTTTTTTTTTTAAAAAGTGGCCATATTGTGCCCAGCTAAGTTAAAAACGGAAATATATTAGATTAACATTAAACTAAACTATACTAACATTAGACACGCCATCGGGAAATGTCTTAGAAGAACAAATACATATAACAATACAGTAGAAAGAGTGATATTCTTTCCGAATACATGCATAATCTCGTACAAGAGAAAAAACGTTATTAAATTTTGCCCGGTTAAACGCAAAAGCATTGCAATAAAGCGTAGAAAATGACAATTTCGACAATTCTTATCATTAATGTTAATCTGAGTTAAAAATAATTTGGAGTCTAATCAGGTTCCAAATTGTTTGCAATGGAAATACTTGTTTTAGCGTAAACGTGTTTTCTTGGGACAGAATGACGTCTTCTCCACTGTATCATTAAACACGGAAAATGTCTTAGAAGAACAACTATATTGTGGAGAAAATCTTATTCTTTTCCGTTTAAACGTAAACCAAACGCATACGCACTAAAATGTAGAACCTGATGACTTGTGACAATTCTAACTGATTATGTTAGTCTGAGTGGCAACCAGTTTGGAGCCTGATCAGGCGCCGGGTAACCCGGCGTCTGATCTGGCTCAGAAATGTTTGCAGTGCCAATCAACGTTTCAGTGTTAACGCGTTTATTTGGAAAGAATAACGTTTTCTCCACTGTATTACCAATACAGTAGAGAGAATGATATTCTTTCCCAATAAATGCATTTACACTACATGTACCCAAACATTTATTTCCTTCGTGTTTTGATCAGATTCAAACTGTTTGCAACTCATTTTGTTTTTCAATTTATAAAATGTTCAAAATAGTGTTTTTACCTACGTTTTGTTTTGTTGTGTTTTTATCTCGGCTGAACAGTAGGAACAACACAAATTTATAAAAAGTTCACCAAAGCTCGAGTCGTATTCTTTTTTTCAACTCGTTTATTAGATACATGTATGATACACAATGACCACTCATGTAATATCCTCTATTTACACGGGAAGGAATAACATTACAATTGTCTCTCTGATTAATGTGAATTCAAATATGCCGTCTGTATAGTCTTAATTCAATACATGCATTACATCGGTTTCAATACAGTAGAGAAGATGTTATTCTTTCTCGTTTAACCCTTTCCCCAATAGAAGCGCCTTTTAGCGTGTTTTATTTATTCATCCGCTGAAGAAAATAGTTCCAATTTAATCAGTTATGAAGATATATGATAGGGAATATTTTCTATATTCTAGCACATGATAGCTTAAAGCAGGCTGAAAGTTAAGCAGAATGTGCCTTAAGGCACATTCTGCTTTACTTTCAACCTGCTTTAAGAAGTCACCTATCTTCAATACTAGAAATAGACTATCAGGTAAAGGGTTAATTTAAACACAACCGACAAGCAACGCATTGCAATAGAATGTAGAAAATGGCAACGTGTTGACAATTTTTACCGTTCATTATAATCTAAGTGGCAAAAAGTTTGCAGCCTGATCAGACGCCGGGTTACCCGGCGTCTGATCTTACTTCAAAATGTTTGCATTCAATTTGGAAATAATAGTTGTAGCGTTCATTTGTAAACGCGTTTATTGGGAAAGAATAGCATCATCTCCACTGTACATTGTAACCATTGGTAAGATAGTTGCAAACATTTGGCTAGCTAACAAACAGTTGCTTTTCGTGTTGACTAGGCTGCAAGTAAATACCCGTTTACTGCCATCATGACGTACAGCGGAGAAAATGTTATTCTTTCCCGTTTAAACGAAACGCAAACACAACACACTAAAAAGTAGAAAATGATGACATGTTGACAATTTTAACTAATAATCTTAGTCTTAGTGGCAAACAGTTTAAAGCCTGATCAGGCACCGAGTTACAAATGTACCCGGCGTCTGATCTGGCTCCAAACTGTTTGCAATGGGAATAAACGTTTTAGTGTAAACGCGTTTATCGGGAAAGAATAATGTTTTCTCCACTGTAATAACATCTCTAACACTGTTGCTGCCATATTGTTGTGTGCTGATATGTTCTGTTCTTTTACTTATAAAAATTAGAAATGCATGCGTTCTGACAAAAGAAACCTTGATAAAGGTGTCAAACACTTTGGATCCCGAATACGGTGTCTGACTTGAATCCAAAATATTTCTAAAGGTCAGCGTCGTCGCCATTTGCAGGGAAACGGATAAATAGTTTAATAAAGACTGTCTTTCCCATTATGACGATACATCATAAGATGTTTTGTCCATGCTTTGAACAAATCGCATGATGATAGATGATCATATCCAGTAACCATATGCATATACTGTTACCGGAGTGTAGGCTGCCAAAAGCTTAATTAACTCGTGATTAAGACATTGGTGAATGCTTCAAATTGACTTATGATAGGTGTAAGATGGTCTGCTGCAAGCAAAATACCCATGAACATTTGTATAAATCATAATCATTTAGTTTTGCGCTGGTGTCATTTATGAATTTAGTTTTGTACAATACTTTCCACAGATGCGAGTGTAACCCTTTGCCCGCTGGTCGCGGATTTACTTTTATTGCAAATAATTTGGATCCAGATCAAACGTCGAGTTCTTGATCAAAACTGTTAAACACTCGTAATTATATTTCTTTACTTAAAAATGTATAAATCAAAATTTGACAAATTTTGCAGACGATAATTTCTAAGCAGACGATATCACAACAAGTTTAGGGTTAAGACTGTGTGCAATAAACGCTAATGCACCCGGTAGCATCCTTGGCAATATACTCGGAGTCTTATTTTAGCCTAAAGTTTAGTGAAATTGAAGTTTGGTGATATAGGTTAATTGGGAATTACCCATGTCAACAACTGTACAATTATCCAGTCTAGTTAACGATGTTGCTGTCAGGCGATATCGTAAGATCTAGTTAACCGAATAATAACCAATTTGAAATATGTTAAGTCCAAAATAGGTCAAGATCAAATTAAAGCTGGGTGATATGGGCGGAGTTGAATGATCTAGGACAACAACTGTATTAGTATTACAGTATTGTAGTAAATACATGTATGTGTTGTTGATGCTAGAAGAAACGAAACATTCTGGTAAACGGACTGACATACCAATCACTCTCTCATATCAATAGATGTAGTGGTATAAATACAAGAAAAATATTCGTTGCTATTAGTTGGGAGCCATTGCAGATGTCACTTAATTCTGTGAATAATTTGGTTGTTTTTCATGTTTGAGAATGAAGTAGAACGCTATAATAGTTTTGAAAATCTATTCATGTCTGGGCATTGCAATGAACTCTTCCTATTTATGACGGAAACTTTCTTCATACATGTATATGGCCGTGCCATTACAATACCTGCCTTAATGCATTGCAATATTGTACAGACCAAGCACCGTTGTCATCACAGGCTCTGTATCTGAGTTTGGTCTACGCTGTCAAATACCGTATATAATACAACTACGTAAAGTGCTTTCGATTATTTTGCCCTGTTACACCTAGTAACAACAGGGCTCTATATAGCCCAATACATGCATTTACAATTTGTCTATACAGCATAGCATTTCATACGAAATACCTAATGTCATCTGTATCTACACTGTTTGCTAATGTCTATTTTTGTAGATGCCAGGATCGGGAGTGATTACGATAAGAACCACAATCGTACTTGAATTGAATATTTTAACATCAAAGGCGACACCAGTCGATTTTGCTTACAGTCTGGGTCCTGATCATCCCTGGATTCAAACTGCTTCCAAAGACGACTTTGATGGCGTCGATGGTTGAAACAAAACTTGTCTAATATGATAAACGTTAAAGACTTCTTCGAAATTTTAACATTCAGATTTCATTTAGCATGTTGCTAGTATATACCCTGTTATGCAGAAATATAAAATAAAACTAGGGGTGTCCCAAACTGGACCTTTTCTTAATACTTTTTAGCTTGTTTTTCGGTATACCCCTAATTATCCGGAGACACTTGCTTTTGATCCTAATATATCAGAAAACCCCCTCTTCAGCTTTGTAATTTACCAAAAATGTTGGGTTATTCCATAAAATAGAAAATTCTAGGAGCAAGGAGCTACAAAAACATGGAAACAACATACTATTCGTCAATAAAGAGTCCTTAAAAGGTTAATCAACGACTTCCAGGCAGAATGTCAGATGATATGTAATTACATTGTAGTTTCAAATAAAGTGAAATCAGAAGATGTAACCTTTTCACTGCATTGCCCCGAATACAAAAGAAGTTATTTGAAAACAGTTTGGCGTCTGATCACAAACTCTTTGACATTCATTTTAATATTTCTTAAGTCTGAATACCTAAATTTTCAAATTGAGAAACAAAAACAGACTATTGTGTAAAAGTGATGACGTTAAGTCCACGAAAGCGTTAATCAAGGCTTTATAAGAAGTTTATCCTCAAGGTCAATCAAATACAATATGTCCAATAAATAGGTGTTAATGTTTCTATTTAGTATGGTAAAAATTCTAGAAATTTAAGTATGTTCTTAAAACAATGGCACCAGAATGGCCCAGGTGTGTAAATAGTTTACATTGGGAGTCTAATTTCGTATTGCGTGAGGGGCAAATGTGTTTTACGAGCTCTTGACGGGAGTGGTATAGTGGAAAAGACGTTATCATTTCCAGTTTAAACGCAATTCAAACGCAAACGCATTGAAATAAAATGTAAAAATGGACAACGTTTTGAAATTTTGAAATTTTGTGTTTTATTAATTTGAGAGGCAATTTGGAACCTGATCAGACGCCGGGAAACTTGGGGCCTGATCAGACGGTCCAAAGTGTTTGCAATGGGTATTAAAGTGTTAGCGTAAACACGTTTGTTGGGAAAGAATAACGTCTTCTCCACTGTATTACAATATATAACAAGTGCTTGAACTAAATATTATACATAACCACACGTGAAGTCTAATTTGTTTGAACTGTCAGTCTTTAACGCATTGCACGCTAATGGCGGAATTTGGTACTCGTCTTACAAAACGTCGTACGACAAAAACGGTCGTAAGTCAAAACTATAAAATACATATAATTTCTTTTTTATCTATCTAATCCTGTCTTGTGACGTCTCTTTGGAATATTGCTTTCAAGACAATTCCAAAAAGATGTCACAAGATATGACTAATTATGAGAAGTACAAAATAATTAAGCATTTTAGAATCTGACTTTTGATAATATTAGTCGTGCGAAGAGACATAAGACGGGGCCGTGGACCAACTGTACAAACACTTTGGATCCAGATGAGACGCACTGGTAAATGGTGCCAACCTAGCTGAACCTGAATATTACAGTGGAGAAGACGTTATTATTTCCATATAAACGCTTAAACTACTATTTTGAATAATTTGTCATTTTCTTTGTTTTATTTCAATACGTGTGCTTTTGCGTTAAAATGGACAGGAACAACTTTTTTTCCACTGTGGGTTTCAACTTGTTCATCTCCAAATTTTTTAAGATCATTTCTTACCAGTTTGGTTTTTTCTGTGTTATATTGAAAAATAGCAAAAGTGTAGACATAGATCAGAAGGCTCCTATAGGATTCCTCTGATGTGGGTCGACACTTTTTGGATTTGACAAATGTACTCTTTATGTGTACACTGTTTGTTAACAGCTAGTATACTCGTGGCTAGGGTTCACTGTGTTAAACCAATTTAACGATTCAATTTTTTTCTTGCCGGTAGCTTATATTTCCCAGTGGTGTAAGTAAAATGAACAATTCTAAAATTTCCTTAGCTTGTCCATGTACTAAAGTGTGTTTTGAAGTGCAAATTACAATACATAATCACATTTTCTTGAGGAAAAATGATTAAGGTGTCCCTGCAGTAATCTGAATTGGTTCATAGCGCAAAGAAAATATGTCAGAAAACATGTTACAATGCATGCATTAGTAAGTAGAATGACCTGTGTATTATCCCCGAGTACAATGGTTATTTGCAGACAGTTTGGATCCTGATCAGTCTCAACTCTTTGAGCCCTAGTGACGCATATATGCGTCCTTTATAAATTGTGTACCTGTGAAATGTACATTTGTCCTATGCAATCAGTGAAGTCTCTGATCAGAGGGCTCCCTCTGATCAGGGTCTTCACTGTTTGTTATTTTGTATTATAACACCTCGCTTTGAGTTACAATGTTAATTTCCCATAGACCAAAATCACACATTTTGCATGTCTTTTACATCTATCCAAAAAATGTACTGTCACTCTTTATGATATTCTTTTTTGACGTCACTTTAAATGATATTATTGTTCTCTATTCTAAAAAATATTGTCAGCTATATGATATTATTTTTGTGACGTCACTCTATATGATATTATTGTTCTCTATTCTAAAAAATATTGTCAGCTATATGATATTATTTTTGTGACGTCACTCTATATGATATTATTTTCTCAGCTCTAAGTTGAGTTTAAAGAAACAATGAGACGTCGTTTCTTGACGTTGTTTCGCTTGTTACATGTACGTGAATGACGGCTCTAAATTGGTATTCACAACATATTTCACAAATACGAACGAGACGATTCTACATCCAGGGTGAATAAGTTCGGTGTAATAAAACAAATATTAGATGGCATTTTGCGTGACATTCAAATTGTCAACCCTCGAAAACAAGAATGTCGCCCTCGGCTTTGACTCGGGGTGACATTCTTTTTCTCGGGTTGACAATTTGAATGTCACGCAAACTAATATTTATATGATATGCATGTATATTAAAAAAAATACCCTGAATAGTCGAAAATGGACCAGGCTGTATTGCAAACAGGAATTGTTCACTGGAAGTTTCAGGGGATAATGAGTTAAAGTGGCCTCTGATCAGAATCCATGTTTGATACTCACCTCATTATTTCTTAACCCCTTCACTGCTATGATTTTATCAAATTTAAACAATTGTTGTTTGATTTTATTTCTAAAAAACAATATTTAGATATTTTGACTTAAGAAATATTGAAACGAGTGTCAAACAGTTTGGATCCTGACCAGACGCCGCTTTACGCGGTGTCTGATCAGGATCTAAACTGTTTGCAAATAACTACTGTACTCGGGGTAAGGCACTGAAAGGGTTAAGTAAAATAACACAAATCAGCCATTAGTTAGGAATAAAGCAGACGGCAATTGTTTAAAGCTTATGACATCATGGAAGTAAAGAGAAACTCTTCACACAATTGAAAGTAAGAACAAGCAATACAGATCCAAAACAGTTACAGCGCTCCCTCTCTACAGCGACCCTCCCAACAACGATTCCCTCCTTACAACGACCTTTGTCGCTGGTTCCCAAACAACACAAATTATTTCTAACCATTTCACGGCTGCAGCAACGTCTGTTTAAATTTGTCGTCTGCTGTTTTTTCTAAAAGTTACATAATCATCATTTTGACAAAATAAAGCTTAATGACGAGTGGTAAACAGCTTGAATCCAGACCAGACGCCGCGTTACGCGGCGTCTGATCTGGATTTAAGCTGTCAGCAAATTTCGGTCAATTTCCCTCCCTATAACGACTCCCTCCAAACAACACACACATTGTTTGTCTCCCAATGGGTGTTGTTGTAGAGAGGGAGCGCTGTAGATCGTAAAGGGTCCTCCAACAGTTGTTGACTTCAGGACAATTGTCACCATATCCGTTATAGAGTAGATTTGATCTAAACTACTATACTGCTTTTATTTTGTTATCAATTCACTCTATATTTATCACTTTCACATTTGTAAATAATAATTTATGATACAGCGCCTTCTTATAATCATCATTCTTGATGGAGAGAAGTATCAAGAAGAAGAAGAAGAAGAAGAACCAGGATCTACATTGCAAAGTATAATACCATATGTTATGGTTGCTATAATAGGACGAGTTTGGCTACAAACCATTTGCACTGGAAACAATAGTTTTCACATAAACGCATTTATAGGGAAAATATAACGTCTTCTCCACGGTATAAGAACATAACCGATATCTCGAATGAATTTCTTGTCAATTTATTTGGATGTACACTAATCCAGTAAATATTTTTAAAGCATCTTCAATACAACCCCATACATAAGGGGGTCATACATAAGAAATACGATCAACATTGCTTGATTAGACGTTTTCCGTTATAAAGTAACTGAACTTTAATTGAAACAACAACAATTCAAAATGTTATATCAATCTGCTCTCGCTTTGCTTGCGTTTAAATGGGAAAGAATGAGGTAGTTTCTACTGTAAGAAGATGCATAACACTAAGCGAATCAATGCATGCCATTAATTGTAAATTTAGAACATTAAAAACCTCGTATAAATCGGTGTTATCTTCATTATCAGTGTTATCACACTGGCATCTGGAGTCCAGATAGACTCGTACTAATTTAAGAAGATTTGTGATAAAAACATGTACACGTGCGGCTATTTTTATCCATGATATGCCTAATTAACAACGCATATGTCTGTAACTTATTTAAGTACTTGAAATGGTAAACTTTACGTGCTGCGTGGTATTCATCAGTATTGGAATAAATCATATATTTAAATATTTCATAATTATGATAACTTTATTTATAAAATTAATAATAAGGAAATTATTTTCAATATAATTATTTCTACTTGATACAGTTGAGAAGACATTTTTTCTTTCCAAATAAAAGCGTTTACGCTAAAACTATTATTTAAACTAACATGAGTGTTATGATAACACTAAAGGAAAATTAATCATAGTAATAACATGATAATAGATGTTATGATAATAATAATAAGATGATGATATTATAAAAGAAATGATGGAAAAATGATTACCTGTTATATGTATAACACTATAAACATGAAACGCTTGTAGATTTAGACACAGTGGTTATTACGTTTTTCCCCAATAAACGCGTTTGATTTTTTCTATATGAGATGCCGAGTTTCTCTGTGTATCTAATGTCATAATACTTAGTTTTGATCCATAGCGTTTAGCCCTTTACCAGAAAAGCTCGACAATATACATTTTCGAATTCTAACCACAAATGGAAATTTGAAACTTATGCGCAGAAATAATCATGACAATATGATGCCAATGTCACATGGGCTTACACCAAGACATCGGACCGTCTGCCTACTGTGCCAATAGTACATAGTCAGGTAAATTAAATACTATACTAACACAAAGGAAATGCTAGCTTGCACAATGCAAACTGAATCTTATTCAGAAAAAAAACTCATTTACGTTTACACTTATTTTGTTTTATGTTGATTACGAGACTTGTTATAACAACTTTTACAATCATTCTCGATGGCTCAAATGGTTGCGTATATATACAGTGGAGAAAACGTCAATCTTTCCCGTTTAAACGCAATCGAAACGGAAAACGCTTGTACTAAAATGCTTAAAACTACAGCTTTTTGCAAATTCTCACCATTTATTTAAATCTGAGGGGCCAACAGTTTAGAGCCTGATCAAACGCCGGGTTATCCGGCGTCTGATCTGTCTCCAAAATGTTTCCAATGGAACTAACTGTGTTAGCGCTGGTCTTGATCTGCACGGTTTGACACAGACATGCATTTAAAGCATTTTTTATATACAGTGGAGAATCTGTTATTCTTTCCCAATAAACGCGTTTACGCTAAAACTATTATTTGCAGTGCAAACAGTTTGGAGCCAGATCAGACGCCGGGTAACCCGGCGTCTGATCAGGCTCCAAACTGTTTGCCACCAAGATAAATAATAATCATCAGAATTGTCCAAAAGTTGTTCTTTTCTACGTTTTAGTGCTTTGCGTTTGCGTACGTTTGCGTTTAAACGGGAAAGAATAACAGATTCACCACTGTATATATTCAAAATGGAGTAGCAAACATTTTGGAGCCTTATCAGACGCCGGGTTAACACACGTAGGCGTCTAATCTGTCATCAACATTTTTAAATGGACAGCATAAGTTTTTCACGAGCTTATTTAGGTGTTTGGGGAAATATTAAAGTATTCTCCCACTGAACTTAACTTGACCGGTTCGTAAAACTTAACTCCAGGTGGCAGCCGAAAATAGCAGTTAAATGCCTTATCTAAATTGAAATTATCTTCTCTCAATTACGAATGCATTTAGGTATACTAACCGGAACAGGAATTTTCTGATGGTTTCGCTCAATGGATCTATCAAAACAAGTATTGTTGTTGGCAAAGTCGGCCAAAGAACATAGTTTAAACAGATTAAACTCCCGACATTACTGCCTAAAGAATGGTACTTTCCCATTGTTAATTGTACATGTATTCAGTAGCAAGAGCACCGCATGCGAGTGCCAACGTTAGTCTGCTTTTGCAGATCAGTTAAAATACAGTAAAACTAGGTCAAAGATCAAGGTCAATTTGTAAAATATTTTGGTGCATATATGTCATATTTATACTTTGGTATGACATGCCAAATTCAATGAAGAACAGTGGAGAAAACGTTATTCTTTTCAAATAGCGATTTTAACGCTAAAACCGTTTGTCATTCAGAAGAACAGTATAAAATGAACTGTCAAAATGTTGTGTTTTCCGCCATTCTATTGCAATGCGTTTGCGTTTCGTGTGCGTTTACACGTAGAAGATCTTCGTCGGTATTGTTGCAAATAGTGCTGCTTCTTAGTAGTTTTTACTGCAGACAATGTGATCTGACATTCTGATGGCTTTTTGTTCAACGACAGGATTGAAAATAGCTGTAAGCGACTTAGTTATGAGAAACAAATGACCTTGCATACATGTATTTAGACTTGATTAAAGTAAAATTACTGCCACACGTGTAAGGTTTTGCTTAATGTTTTCGCTGCAAAGTTGTATCGTCTGCTTTCGCCCTCTTATCGCTAAAATTCCGTCTGCATTGGTAGTGTCGTCTGCAATATCTTTAAAGTCAGATCTTATGCTGTTTAGACAGAAGAAATGTCAATACGAGTGTCAAGCAGTTTGTATCCTGATGAGATGCTGCGTTTCGCAGCGTCTGATCAAGATCCCAACTGCTTGCAAAGTCGCATTTGGCGACATTGGCATTGAAAGAGTCAATAATCAATATCACACATAACACATCAATAATTGTCTGTTCATAAATATGCGAAATATAAAAAATTCAATTTTTCTTTATAAAGCAGTAAACATTCATTACGCGTGTTTAATGGAGATCTAGGAAAAATGTGTGCAGCTTTAAATCTGTTCGCTACAGTGGAGAATCTGTTATTCTTTCCCAATAAACGTGTTTACGCTAAAACTATTATTTGCAGTGCAAACAGTTTGGAGCCAGATCAGACGCCGGGTAACCCGGCGTCTGATCAGGCTCCAAACTGTTTGCCACCAAACTAAACAAGAATTATCAGAATTGTCCAAAAGTTTTTCTTTTCTACGTTTTAGTGATTTGTGTTTGCGTACGTTTGCGTTTAAACGGAAAAGAATAACAGATTCTCCACTGTATCTGTTCATCTGTTTTTATTCATTATTGTACAGTGTTCCCTCTTTTCAACAAAACCAAAGGGGAGCCAGATATTGCACGTGTTGTTCGAGAGGAGCTGTTATAGAGAGTGTAATTTGCTTACATTTGCAAACAGCATGAATCGAGAGCAGACGTAACTCGGCGTGTGATCTTGATTTAAGCTGTTTGCAACTCGTCTAAGTGTTGTTATTTTGGTGTCAAAATGTCCATTATGTGACTTGGAGACAAAAAGACACGACATTTTAAAGAGACGATAGTGCAGTCGCGAAAGGGTTTCAGAGGGTCGTTGTAGAGAGGCAGCACATCAGAGGAAAGCTTATTATTTCCAAACAAACATGTATCAATATCAACACACTTTGTCAGTTGCAAACAATTTAGATCTGAATCAGACGCCGGGTTAACCGACGTTTGATCAGACTCTAGACTGTTTGCTATACAGATGAAATCCATTCATAAGTAAAACGATGTCTTTTTATATATTCTATTACATTGCAAGTGTGTTTTGTTTACGTGTACACGTGTTTTAACAACGTTTCTCCATTGTTATTTTGAAAAATATCGTAGTTAAATGATACGGAGTCTTACGTGAATTTAGGTCATCTGAGAATTTGATGACCTTTGCTAAATAATATGGCATACTCTGCAAATCCTGAAAGCGACATATTTATTAGAGAAATACATGCCTTAGCGTGCTAGGATTGATTAGGGCAAAAAAGAATGCCAAACTTGTAAGGATTTTAATTAACCCTGATCACGCATAACCCATATCAATTATTGTCAGCTCAAAACAATATGCCAAATAACCCACATTTGTTTTTCACTATTTTTTAATGGAGGAAACATTCATTGCGCGTGTCAAGGGGGATGAAGGAAAATTCATTTGCAGCTTATAATCTGTTTTCAATATCTGTTAATATTTTTCACCACTATTGGCTATTATTTGAAGCTGTTGACAAGTCTTCTTTAATCATTTCACTCCCAATGACGCCTGAAAGCACATTTCAAAACAGTTTAGGTCCTGACCAGACAGACCAAAACTGTTTGACACTCTAATGGATATTTATTAAGTCACATTACCTTAAATCTGACTTTGAAACGTGTCTTGGAGACAACGATAATGAAATGACAACAATAAAAGGGTGAAGGGGTAAAATTCTCCCGAACAGTTTGATCATGAAAGGGTTAATCGAAATACAGTGGAGAATCTGTTATTCTTTCCCGTTTAAACGCAAACGTACGCAAACGCAAAGCACTAAAACGTAGAAAAGAACAACTTTTGGACAATTCTGATTATTCTTGTTTATCTTGGTTGCAAACAGTTTGGAGCCTGATAAGACGCCGGGTTACCCGGCGTCTGATCTGGCTCCAAACTGTTTGCACTGCGAATAATAGTTTTAGCGTAAACGCGTTTATTGGGAAAGAATAACAGATTCTCCACTGTAGCAAAAATGTGGCCAAGGATTTCAAAATGCTTGCAAAGCACACGTGGCTTGTAGCGTGAACGTGTTGATTGAAGCAATAACGTCTTCTCCACCGTAACACACAATCAGTTTATATATTTGTTTACATGAAGAAAACATTCAATGAGCATGTCAAAAGTGATTAAGCCACCAGATTAAGTACTGTTGACATTTTTCATCATCAAAGTAATGAGTGAAATCGAGATACGAGTATTAAACAGTCTCGATCCGATTCAGTCGTCGAATATCTCGCCTCAGGTGTCGATCGAAATTTCTCAAAAATGTTTGTATAACTTGTATATTGATGAAAAACGAAATGTCTAAATCTGAAGAATAGAATATCTGTTCTGTTCTGTTCTGTTCTATGTTCATGTAATTGTAGTAAGCAAAATGCACTGCAGTGGAGAGGACGTTTGTATTTCCCAATAAACGCGTTTATGCTGTAACAAGTATCTAATTGCAAACACCATGGAAACCGATCAGACGGCGACTAACCCGTCGTTTGATCAGGCTCCAAACCGCTTAATATTTAGGTTCAAATAATTCATTACCGAGGGAGGAATACATCAACATTTTCATAGTAAATATGTCATTTATCAACATCACTATGCTTGTATTTATTTGCGTTTAAACGGGAAATAATGATAGAAATCCTCTTTACAGTCAGTAATTTCTTTAAGCAGTTAAACTAAACATGTTTTATTTGATGCATTTTGATAACAGACATAGCCTCTTGTACCGTTTTCGTATTTTCGTTTAAACTAATATTGACGTGTGTCTATAGAAACCAATGCGTGTTACAGAGGGTAAAAATGTACCCGTTTAAACGAAACAAAACATAAGTAAAACGAAATAGCTATTTTTGAAAATATTTCTTTCTTATCTTATCGGAAAACAGTTTTGAGTCCGACCGGAATCCAAGTCATTCAGGGTCAGAAGCCAGAACAGACGCCGATTCAAATGTTTGCAACGGACTGGTTATTCTTAATTAATCATAATAACGTCTGTTTAGAATTAATAACGCCTTCTCCCATGTTGTATCGTTCTGCTGTTTCGGTTCAAAAGTATACTGTCAAATCCTCAATTCATTATTCTCTTATACAGTAAACATTTGATTAAAGGAAATATCGTTAGTTTGAACATACCCATATTTCCAAGTTAGCCACGTTTTAACTTTAAAATACGGGTATGTTGGACTTAAACGAGATTCAACTTACGAAATACTGCTGAAATCGATGTAAGCGAGTTCGAAGTATCGAGTTTCGACTGTACATACACACATACTTACATGTACATGTACACACATGCGCCCACAGTTGCAATACAAATCTAGTTTTAACGTTCGATGATGAACGATGAATACCATTTGTATAGGCATGTTTCACGCATATTGCATTTTCAATTTTACGACCGACAAATCTTATATTGAAACTGCTGTTGAAGGAAAACACTTTCGTGACAATGATAACGGATTTGAATTCAGTGGTGTTAGCATTTCTGTGTTTATTAACCCTAATCTAGTCGCAATACCGTCAGCAATATTTAACAAATTGGTTTTATCTGCATTCTAAAATAAAATAAACTTAAATACGGTTGTCAAGCAGTTTAGATCTGGATCTAAACCATTTACAAAAATTCAGTCAAGCCTCGATCGGCAGGATTAGATACTACTGAATATTGTACTTACATGTATCATGTGCAAACAGAGGAGACCCAGATCAGAAGGGAAATAATAATTAACATATATATATTTTTTAAAACAAAAATAACAATAAAATAATTTAGCTCCATTGTACAACTTGTGCCATCGCATGTATGTCACTCCTGAATGACTGATGTTGTTTTATTATAGATCTACATGATACTGCATCGTTAAGGGAAATAAAACAGTCTGCATGAAGGTTCAGCATCCTCATTTAATTTAAGCATCTTAAACAAGACCATAACGGTCAATTAAACTAACATATCATATTCCATTGCGGAGGATGTCTTCAAAGATATCTTTTAATGTAATCCTCTATTTTAAGAGCTTAGTCTCATACAAAATATCGTCTACTAAACTTGGTCGTCTGCAGTTATATGCAGTTTCATTTTTATATGTATTGATAATAAAAACTATTAAAAATAGTGCCAAAAGGTTATGATCCTGATCAGACGCCGCGTTAAGAGTCGCATGATCATGATTCAAACTTTTTGCACAGTCGACTTAAGTCAAACATGGCTATGTAAGATTCAAACTAGACCATAACTGTAAACTGAATAAACGTATGATCCGTGCCATGACAAAATTAGCCTTATTGCGTTGCAACATTGTACAGACTAACACCGTTGTCATCCCAGGCTCTGTACATGAATTTGGTCTACACTGCCAAGTACCGTATATAATATAGCTACATAAAATGCTTAAGATGCATGTGGTTGTCAAACAGTGTAGATCAAGACCAACTGCTGCATCTTTTACGCAGCGGCTGGGATTGATCTTAACTGTTTGCAATGCAATAAGGCATGTTTTCTCATGACACGGCTCATATCCAAATTATCTGTACGGATGTCTTCAAACATATTATTTAACATAACGTTAAACCACAGAGATATATTACATGTACATCAAATGTATTTTCAGACTATATAAAATTGTGCCTTGTAGCCATTAGATAAAGATAGGTAGCCATTTGAACATTTTCACTGCCATGATGTTATCAATTTCAAACAATTTGTCATCTGCTTTGATTTCTCAAATTTAAATTTTAGGCATTTTGACTAACGAAATATTGAAATGTGTGTCAGTTAGTTTGGATCATGAATCATTGTTCTGCATCTAGATGCCTACTCTCTTTTTTTCTTTTTTTTTGGAGGGGGGGGGTTGTTTTGGTTGTTTTTGTTTAGGGGGGGGGGGGTCAATATATTCCAGATTCTGATAATAAATAAGGGATAACAATTTCGATGAAACTTAGTAAATAAAAGGGAAAGGAAAGACGTCGTGTTTACATAATTACTTATTTTAGAGTATATATATGAAGTAATTTCACATTAGAGTATTTTTTTAATTTATATGAGTTAAATAGATAAACATGTACCACTAAAATGATGGCTAATTGATTGTATTAATACATGCGACTGCTTAAAGCAATATGAGAGTAGAACAGAAAACTCCAAAAACAGCTTTCACTTTTACTGCCACCTTGCTTTAAGCAGCAGTCACCTGTCGTACACAACTAAAAATATTTACAATCGCCCCATTCAAATCCATTGAAAGAAATGCCGTTCAATTCGTATAAACGCATTTTTTCGAGAGGGCGGGACTTGTGAATAAGTTTCGAAGAGGAGGCGAGGCATATGCATTTTCATTCGCGAATTAATCTTTGGAACTTAAGCAGCAATAATTTGGCGGATTTTTCAAAAAATTGTTCTTAACCGATCTATGCCTTCCTAGTAGCGGAAACCATGATTCCCGACTACAATTCTTCTTTATTAATGAGATGCATTGAAAGAAAATTGATATACCTGATAAACAGCAGTTGTCTGCATTTCTTTATGACAATAAAATTCGATATATTTATCTTACTTAAAAAATGACGTCACTTCCAAATGACGCGCCAAACTGTAAAGTTGTTTACCTAATAATGTAAACAATGGACCTTATTTTTTTGCTTTCGAATGTACACAGCTTCAGTAATTCGGTCATGGCTGCTCCTTATAGGGTACACATTATTCGTATTATCAACCTCTAACATGGATTAAACATACATGCGTACTACATTGTAACAAACTTTTAATTTACTATTAGAAATTACAGCAAATATATTGTAAATATAAAAAATGAACTGATTTTAATCGGCGTTCAAGCGACATAATCGATAGAAAGTTATCGGCAAACGTACTGCATATTTGCCGATAATTTTCTGTCGTTTATTTCGCTTGAACACATTAAAAACCAGTTCATTTCTTAAGTAAACACACGTTTGTGGCCTTAGTAGAGAGGTTCTACCGTACTGTCGATAAGGTTTGACCTGACGGTTCATGCATATTCCGTCTTTTTCCGTAAGTTATTCGTTAGCTTCCGAAAACAACTACAGTGTATTGAGAATAGACAATTCAACGGTGACTCGAACTGGAATAGTGTTATCGGTTATAGATAAATACAGTCGGTGATGGCTCAGTGGTAAGGTCGCCGCGCTACAAAGGTAAGGGTATTGGGTTCGATCCCCGGTAGAGTTTTGTATTATTTATTGAATATGTACATGTATTTTTTTTTTAAAATGCGGATAGACGCATGCAAACCATGACATTCATGCAATTGCATGTACATGTATATGAAATAGAGTACAGTGCTACTTGCCTAGGAAAAACTTGGCTAGAAAACTGGTCCAAAGAACACCACGTTATGCAAAACACTCCCAGAAAGCACTATGCGTTACTTTTGTATTTCGTCAAGCATCAAAAGGCATCAGGCAGCAGGCCGTTTTTCAAAAAAATTGCTGACTGATTTATTTTAGTATCGTTTAAGGCATACTAAACTTTTAATTTTTTACTATTTAAAAAATATTTACAGCCGAAGTTTACAAAACAGTACCGAGAATCGAACCCATGACCCTTCCACAACGAGTCATTAACGCTATCCATTCAGCTATTGCAACACAGTGACTTTTGGTATCGGCTAAGGTATATATCAATAAAGTATCCGGAAACTCCCGATTGTACCACCGATTGTACCAACGAAAGCTGACGGAAAGTGATGACCGTCAGGTCAAACCTTATTGATAATATGCTGTGCTACATGTATCGTAAACATTACAATAAATAGAGGATAATTGGGTTTTTTTTTTCAATATAATATAGAAATTTAATCCATTGAGTGAACATCAGACGTTATATTTTCACGAGTGGCGAAGCCACGAGTGAAAATATAACAGTCTGATGTTCACGAAATGGATTAAATTCGATCTTATACTGAAAAAATACAATTATTCTATTTATTTATGCTTTTAAGCCACTTTTTAAACGAAATTGTTCGACAATTGTGTAAGCGAAAGTACATGATTTACCCGTGTTGTGCCCCAAGTTTATATCGAACACATTTTCGAAACAGTTTCCAGTACGATGACGTCACTGATTTATTGATTTGACGTCATCCGAATTATGTCGTTGGATTCGTGTTCTTCCGTTGAGTGGTTCGCGACAAATCAGACTGCCGGAATTTAACGATAAAACACGATTGACTACGATTCTTGGGGAGCCCTACGGGGAAATCCATAATAAAAGCGCGCGTGGCGATAATCCCACTGCTTAAAGCAGTGAAATTACCAAGTGATAATCCACTGCTATTTCGTGGTAATCCACCGAAAAGCATAAATAATAACGTTGAGTTGTTGCACTAATATTCTTGATATACTTGTGTCACAACTAAAACAATGTTTCTATTCATGTGAAACTGAAGTTAATGGTTTACACGTGTTTAGTCTGTGGTTATCATATGTATTATTAGATCATTAGATTTTTTAAGATCAAGGGTGTTCGTATGACTTTGATCTGTCTGTTTCTACCTTTCCTGTATAACTTTCACTTTTCTTATTCACCACTAGCGCCGAAACTTAATGGTCAATCGTTGACAGTGTTTCGTAAAGAAGTAGAAGTATGTGTAAGTACACTTAGTAAGTCAGGACTACTTTTTAAAAATTATGTTTGATTGAGTATTTACTAGCATTTGCAAACAGATTGGATCGCGATCATTCGCAGAGTAGTTAGGCGTCTTATCAGGATCGAAAACTGTTTGAAACTCGATTATTAAGCATGATAAGGGTAGTAATAAACCCACTTTATATACAGTCGAACTTCGATATCTCGAACACGGATAAGTCGAACATACCCGTATTTCAAGGTTAAAAAGCGGCTCAGCCGCGTTTTAACTTTGAATCGCGGGTATGTTCGCCTAAACCGAGTTTTTAAATAATGCAATACATGTTTCGAAATGTCGGATAGTTCGACTTAACTATTATTCAGCATGATAAGTGTTATGACAAACTAATGAGTTATTTCTTTTATTTACATTCTATCATTTCAGATCTCAAATAAATATGTAAAAGTCTTATTCTGCATGCAGTTCAGATAAGATATTTGTTATTTACACCCTAGGTATTTGATTTATCATTTTCAATAAGAACACACACGATATATAATAAACGTACTAAACAATCAAGATACATTTTTGACACCGATTAAAGGGTGCTTAACCCCATAGTTGACAACGACAAAAGAATGCTTAGCTTTTTAGGTCATATGAGATGCTGATAGAAGCAAACATAACAGTCTAGATCCATGAGACGCCGATAAAAGCGTCCAGAATAGTCTTGATCCATGTTTGAAGCCGATTCAATCGTGCCAAACAGTCAACATCTATGTAAGACGCCAATTGAACTCCAGCATGCCAAACAGTCAACACCCATATGAGACAACAGTATTGATCATTACAGAGGTGAAGACGTTATTCTTTCCCGTTTAAACGCACACGGAACGCAAACGCAATGTACTAAAATGTAGAAAAATTTTAAAAAATGCAATTTCTAACTTTTATTTATAATCAGAGCGCCCAACAGTTTGAAGCCTGATCAGACGCCGGGTTTACTGGCGTCTGATCAGGCTCCACACTGTTTGCAATGCAAATAATAGTTTTAGCGTAAACACGTTTATTGGGAAAGAATAACATATTCTCCACTATAATATTTGAATCAAAACAGTAAAAGCTTTTCAACAGGGTAATGTTAAACACTAGGGTTTCACACTCGAATGTATTTGATAAATATATACCAGGGTAGGAGTTGATGAAATGATCGTCTGTTGGGTTATAATAATTGGTAAAGAAATGTAATATGAGGTGAGCAGGGTGGCCTCATAGTTATCACTGACATACATTTTCTCTTATCGAAATATGTTGGCAATAGACATATCATCCAATAATACAGTCAGAGGTTGAATTTCCAACTTTTTAACAATCCCTATGACATGTACAGTGGATAAGACGTGTTTATTCCCAATAAACGCGTTTACGCTTAAACTATTATTTCCATTGTAAACAGTTTTGAGCCAGATCAGATGCCAGGTAACCCTGCGTCTGATCAGGCTCCAAACTGTTTGCCACTTGTAACATGGTAAGAAAAATATTCAGCTAGACCGGGACTCGATCCCGGGACCCCTTGCCTACAGGGCAAGTGATGTACCGACTGAGCCACTGTAATTGTCATATGTTAATATTTGTGTCTGAAACATTAATTTCAATTGATTTGAGGGTATTTTATTTCAGCAATATTATCAGAGTGTCAAATAGTTTTGATCGAGATGAGAAGTCAAGTTGTTCTGTGTTTCAGTTTGATACAAACTGTTCACAACAACTAAGAGCGTATCACAAAATAGCCCGAAACGTGCAGGTAAATGTACATGTAACAGTGCTCCCTCTATAGACCAACATCCAATCGTAGACGAACTATGTAACTGTTGTTCTGAAAGAGTTGTTATAGAGAGGTAAATTCGCTTACCTTGGCAAAAGGCTCGAATACAGATCAGACAACGCGTAACGCGGCTTCTAATCTGGATTCAAGCTGTTTGCGACTCTTTATTATGTTTTCTTTCCGTCAATATGTCCCTTTTGGTGATTTTGAGAAAAACAGCAGACGCCAATTTTAAGCAGACGATATTGCAGCCATGAAAAAGCTGGACATAATTGTCTTGTTTTGGGAACAGCGAAAAACGTTGTTGTAAGGTGGGAATCGATGTGCAGAGGGCCGTATGGGGAGTGAGTACTCTATTAAGAAAAGGAAAATGAACTAACGGTATTGCTTCCGTACCGCATTATACATTTTTCATGACTTTTTTATTGTGAGATAATATAATACATTATGTTTTGGACCGAGAAATTAGTTTGCGCTAAGGGATTTCTAGTTTTTAAATATATAATATTATGTAATCCGGTGTTCGAAACGAGTCACTGTAAAAGTTTTATGAACGAAATACGAGTACCATTTTATATTTCTCGGTCTACGTTTTTTTTTTCTTCAAAAAAATCTTTTGGCAATTTCAGGTTTATCTTTCAAGCATGTGGGTGCAAGATAAAGTTGTACCATTTCAAAATGTTTACGATAAATAGTTGGTATGTGTGGCCTGTTCTATCACTGGTAAAACTAATTAACAACACATCTGCCAGAATATTTGCATTTGATATGCAACCTTAAATATGCATATACAGTGGAGAAGACGTTATCATTTCCCAAAAATCACGTTTACGCTGAAACTGTAATTTAGGTTTACATTGCAAACAGTTTCCATCAAGATCAAACTCCTCAGACGCCGGGTAACCCGGAGTCTAATCAGGCTCACAACTGGTTGCCACTCAGACTAAACTAATACATGAGAACATTTCAAAAAGTTGTAATTTTTTTTACAGTTTAGTGCATTACGTTTGCGTTTCGTATGCCTTTAAACTGGAAACATTACGTCTCCACTGTATAACGTTAAACTGATATCATCTTTATGACCATCTTAAGAAATGCCGTCTGATTGTTTTTAATTATAGATTTTAGACAACTTGAAAGACGACTAGTAGTGTAAAAATGTTCGGATCTCTATCAAACGTCAAAGTACTGGGTGCACGATCAGGACCCAAACTATTAGAACTGTTCCCAAAATTTTCATTTAGCAATATAAAGGCTAAATGGATAATTTGTCGAAAGGTTTATATGCTAAGCAGTCTAATAAAAGAGTATAAGATATTTATTTTCCAATTTAATGTCCGTATATACAACCAACAAAAACAGTGTAAACTACAGTCGGAATTCGATACTTCCAACTGGCGTTAGTTCGAACATATCCACATTTCAAAGTAAGAACATGGCATAGCCACGTTTAAACTTTGTAAAACGGGTATGTTCGACTTAAGCGAGGTCGAGTTATCAATATTACAGTAATCTTCAACAATACTGGTAAGGTCAATTTAAGCGAGTTCGAAGTATCGAGTTTCGACTGTATGTTAGACCCTTGTGGGAGGTAGAGTTTCTCGAAACCTGATCTGGATCAAAAATATTTGCAAATACCAGTGAGGTGCTTCGCATTATAATACGTTTTATTTCCTCTTACACCCCGGTCACACAGAGCCATCGGTGATAGATCGGATGTTTTTTTCGCCAAACTAGGGAGGGGACCGATGACAAGCTATTTGTTACCGACATCACCTATTGGCCACCTGTTTTCCACCTATCAATCGCTATTGGGTAAAGATGAGTTTCGTCGGCGAAAAAATCACCGATTGGGATTTTTAAACGTGCTTAAAATTCTCGATCGGTGAAAATATTTTACAAATAACCGATTGACAACCTGTCTACTACCGATATCACCGACGAGTCACCGATAAACCACCGATAAAGCACCGATGAACTGATACTTACCACCGATGAAAAAAGATGAGAATTAAAACGCAGGATCTCGTCGGTTTTCATCGGTTGTTAATGGTAGTTCAATCGGTGATCAGTTGGTGATCAATCGGTTGCCGCCAGCATTTCATCAGTGTTTTATCGGTATTCGTCGATTATTGATCGGTTGTTGGGCGCTTTTAATCGGTGGCCCATAGGAGTTCACGAGTTGCCAATCGGTGGCCAATCGGAGGCGGGATGGCGTTTCACCGATTGAACAATCATTTATCTCCGATACCCGGTCAGAAAGCCTGAACTTAAATCACTTATGACAACCGATCAAAACAGCAAATAATTCGACCGATTGGGTACCGATTTAAGCCCGACCGTCTGTGTGACCGGGGCATTATACAGAGATTCACATATATGCAAACTGACACAACGGATAATACAGTTTTCAATACAATGAACAGAAGATAACACATTTACACAAACCTCTTACTTACGAAATAAGAAGACAAATATAAATATTTAAAGGAAGAATGTAATAGTACAGTCATGAACACTTAGGTACAAGCGTTTTTATCCCTTTCACCACAATACATTTTGCTTTGAAAACACTTTACAAATATCCCTAT
The DNA here is from genome assembly GCA_922989275.2 of Gari tellinella. Lineage (NCBI taxonomy): Eukaryota > Metazoa > Mollusca > Bivalvia > Cardiida > Psammobiidae > Gari > Gari tellinella. Next base: position 39,478,873 of record OV277869.1, on the reverse strand, counting down.
CAGACGCCGTCTAACGTCAACATCGAAACTGTTTGGCATTTGTATCAACACCTATGTTTTTCAGTTAAAACTTGGGAAAAAGATTTGAAATGTTCTAGACAAAATTTTAATGATAGCGGACAATATTTAACCCTTTACCTGATAGTCTATTTCTAGTATTGAAGATAGGGGACTTCTTAAAGCAGGTTGAAAGTAAAGCAGAATGTGCCTTAAGGCACATTCTGCTTTACTTTCAGCCTGCTTTAAGCTATCATGTGCTAGAATATAGAAAATATTCCCTATCATATATCTTTATAACTGATTAAATTGGAACTATTTTCTTCAGCGGATGAATAAATAAAACACGCTAAAAGGCGCTTCTATTGGGGAAAGGGTTAATCTGCGAAAAGGGTTGAAACGGTCGGTTAAATTTGGAGTTTTAAGGATCAATTTCTGACGCATCATGTGCAGAACACATTGTTAGAGATGTTAATAAATCTAGGAAATACCTTTCACTGAAATATGTTGTAACGTGTGTTTATACAAATGTTGTGTCAGCTTCTCAATAATCCAAACCAGATGAATATTTCATCCTTGCGCACTGAACTAATGTTTGTAGAATGGAGAAGTCAAATCTATTATTTTCTGTCCCATTTAACCCTTTCATTGATCGCCAGAGTCGCATAAAGTCGACTTTGCAAACAGTTGGATCCAGAACAGACGTCGCGTTACGCGGCGTCTGATCAGATTCTAAACTGTTTGATACTCTTTTCTATATTACTTGTTATATAGTGTCTTAAATCTCAATTTGAAATGATCTTGCAGATAAATTACAAAAATCGTTGTAGGGGTAAGAACCTAACGATAAATTTGGCACCGAAAGGGTTGATTAAAGTAAAAAGCAAATGCAATGCACTAAATTGTAGAAAATGGCGATTTCTTGACGATTATTTTCAATCTGGGTGGCACAACATTTGAAGCCTGCACACCCGGTGTTTTATTTGCTCCAAACCGTTTGCAGTTGAAAAGGTTGTTTTAGCATACACTTGGTTTTTCACGAAGAATAACGTCTTCTTCACTGAATGTAAAATCTCGGTTGGATCCTCTCTGAGAAAAATCGCTGGATAAACATGTAATTATTTATTTCTCCATCTAATCCTGTCTTGTGAGATCTCTTTGGAATCGTCTTGAAAAGACGATTCCAAAGAGATTCACAAGACAGGATTAGATGGCAAATTAGGAAGTTAGATGTATTTGTACGTTTTGACTTACGATTGTCGTACGACGTTTCATAAACGGGCCCCAGATCCAGTTGCATAGCCATTTTCAAAATAGTTTAACCCTTTCATTGCCAAATATTTCGTGAGATTTACACCCCTTCACCGTTGCATTGTCGTCTGCTTCCATTTTGTTGTCTGCAGTGTCGTTTCAAAGATATAAAAATAAAGCAGAATGACTAAAGAAAATTCAAAACGAGCGTCAAACAGTTTGGATCCTGATCAGACGCCGCGTAATCAGGATCCAAACTGTTTGCAAACGCGCTTTTAAGCGTCATTGAGAGTGAAAAACGTCCTCATGAAAAGGTCGTCAGAATATGTGTTTTACTTACTTTGTGTGTGTGTGTGTGTGTGTGTGTGCGTGTTTTTATGAGATTCTTTTGTGCGTTTCTTCAATACCTATAGGATTTAATTTTATAAATGATATGACTTTTTGTTACTCTCTTAGGACTAGTGCATGACAAACCTCGTGTAAAGTTATAAAATGCCTCAACTATCATTTCGATATAAATCCACGTGCAGTGTGAGACACGTGGTTTAACACCAGGGAGGAATTATTTTCCCCATACCCAGAAGAAAACCAAAAATCTCTCGTCTGTGTGGTGTCTAATAGACAGGTTTATTTCGAAAAACAAATATTATGAACGCATACCTTGATTAAGAAAAGAAAGAAAAATATATTTTGACTTGGATGTAGAATGCCTAAATTATTGTTTCTTCTAAATGCACATAATTTCAATATTCAGATTTGTTTCGCATTTCACCCTGAACACCAGTGAACTAAAGATATTTCTTCGGATTTCAGTATGTTATTTTTTTAATAGAAGCAAATGTCACAAATGTGTGGAATTCTCCACTGTACACATGACGCTGCATTGTCTCTTCGAGGTTTTCATTTTTGTTTTAGGTACAGCCAGTTCTTTGTCCAGCTGAGTAAATCAGTCGTTATCCTGCTAAAATATACCCGATATTCCTGTAAAACTATTTAAAGAACTGCACATGTGTTTATGGTGTTGTTATTACATTGTAATATGTATGGGTTAAACTTTTTGGTCATGGTCAGATACCGGCCTTATTGGCGTGTGCTCAGGATTTAAGCTATGTCGTGTATTTAAGGGTACCTCCATTTAATGGTACAGTGGAGAATCTGTTATTCTTTCCCGTTTAAACGCAAACGTACGCAAACGCAAAGCACTAAAACGTAGAAAAGAACAACTTTTTGACAATTCTGAGAATTCATCTTTATCTTGTTGGCAAACAGTTTGGAGCCTGATCAGACGCCGGGTTACCCGGCGTCTGATTTGGCTCCAAACTTTTTGCACTGCAAATAAAAGTTTTAGCGTAAACGCGTTTATTGGGAAAGAATAACAGATTCTCCACTGTACATGTATAAGGGTTATGCTTACATAATACCGTAGCTCCTTCGGCGTTGAGTAAAAATGTAACATATTACAAGTACATGTAGGTCTGCTACTGTTACAAATTTTGAATTTCCGAAATATTTTTGTTCATACTAGGTTCACTGTGTCAATCAATTAGATCCTGATTAAACGCCGAATTATGCGGAGTGACATCTGGATCCAAGATGTTTGCAAAAGGAGACATGGTGTCGCCGTAAGCATGCAAAGAGTTAATATACTATCATTAACCCTTATCCTGCGGTGATGTCGTCTGCTTCGAAATTGTCGTCTGCAAAATTTGTTAAATTTAGATTTATACATTTTATAAGTAAAGAAACTTAAAGACGAGTGTCAAACAGTTTGGATTCAGATCAGACGCCGCGTGGATCTAAACTGTTGGCAAAAATCAATAAAGTCGCGACCAGCAGGCAAAGGGTTAAAAACTTAACAAACACCATAAGAGAAAGTAGATGTAAAAACAATCGTTTTCGTGTACTGCAGAAACCCGATAGCTCGAAATCGCTTTAATCTAACTGGTACATATTCTGCAATTGAATTCCAATACATGAACCTCGTAAAAACTGAAGTCAAATTTAGCTTTATTTCAAAGTTAAAACTTTTATTTACCCTTATTTGCCACATTTTAACTTCCAACAAAGGATAAAGTTCGACTCGAGCTTCGTCTGTACGTATTGACGCATTATATTATTTTTGATAACCTTTGCATGCCCCAGAAGCACTAAGTCACTGCTTTAACTATATATCAGTTCAAAATTAAGCAGATGACAACATTTTGCCAGCTGGTTTCAGGGCCTTTTTTCCTAAAATTGGGGAGGGGCCTGAGCCTTTCATTTTGGGAAATTCAAGTGCGATTTTCAGCCAAATAGGGAAAGTAAATTGACTTTCAAGACACTTGAAAAACAATATAAATACAGTAAATAGAACTAATTCTAATGTACATTGTAGTTTCATTCTCAGAATGTGCTTTTTTCGTGACAATCATATGATGCATTGTATTTTTGGGAAATTCCTTCACCAAAATTTGAAAAAAGAGGCTTTTTGCAATTGGGAAGACACCTGTTATAGGCCCCTGTTATAGAAGGTAAAAAAAAACCTGGGTTTATATAATAAAAAGCACAACAAAATTTTTATATATAAAGATAAAGTCTGGAAAAATGTTTAAAAAAGGGGATTTTGCTCATTTTTATCTCATACAAATAACTTTTTCTTTGACGATTCTATTGAACAGATTGCTCCAAATACCATATGGTACAGTGGAAAAGAAGTTATTATTTCCCATTAAACCCGTTTATGGTTTATATCCATTGCAAACAGTTTGTGACCAGATCAGAAGTCTGGTTACGGCGTCTGATCAGGCTCCACGCTGTTTGTCACTCACATTAAAAGTATTCGTCAGAATCTTCACGACACTGTCATTTGAGTTTTGGTTTGTTGAAACGGGAAAACTATCATCTTCTTCACTCCCAGATTTATCTACATGTATTAAATCGGTGTTTGGTCTTGCTACATGTAAAACTGTTGGCAATGGAGATGTTGAGAAAACATTACTGAACTTTTGAGTACAGCACTCCCTCTCTGCAACGACATCCAATGGGAGACAGCAGTTATGTGCGCTGTTCGGAGGGAGTGGTTATAGGGATTAAATTGGCCTATATTTGCAAACAGCTTGAATCCAGATCAGACGCCGTTATGTGCGCTGTTCGGAGGGAGTGGTTATAGGGATTAAATTGGCCTATATTTGCAAACAGCTTGAATCCAGATCAGACGCCGCGTAACGCGGCGTCTGATCTGGATTCAAGCTGTTTGTCACTCCTCATTAAGTTTTTTTCCATCTAAATGTCCATTATGTAAAATAGCAGACGACAACAAGCAGACGACATTGCAGCAGTGAAAGCGTTAGACATAATTGTCCTATTTAGGGAACTGTGACAAGGGTCGTTGTAAGGAGGGAGTCGTTGTTGGGAGGGCCGTTGTAGAGAGGGAGCGCTGTATATCGCTTTCAGCCTGATTTAGGCTACCACTTGCAAGGATATAGAAAATATTGTTTATGGTACATTTCTATGGCTGTAGAAATAGGAATTATATTTTCAATTGAGTAATATAAAATAAATACTATAAAATGCGCTTCTATTGCGGGAAATAAATGGAGCTAGTACAACACATTTCAACAGATATACTATATACAAACGATCGAAACCATATTGCTTATGCGCGTCGCTTTAATCAGACAAACCAAGTTAAACCGTAGCTTAGCCATAAAGGCATGTTCGACCTATGCGAGTTTGTGGTATTGAACTACAGTGTACTTTCATTACAACAACATCCAATTGGAGACAAAGATTGTGTGTGTTGTTCGGCGAAATAATAGAGAGAAATCCAAACAGCGTGAATCCAGATCAAACGCCGCGTAACGCGGCATCTGATCTGGATTCAATCTGTTTGTCACTCTTTATTATATTTTTCTGTCAAAATGTCTAATATGTAAGATTGAGAAAAAAAGCAGACGGTAATTTTAATATTGCAGCAGTGAAATGGTTGGAAATAATTGTCTTGTTTGCGAACAGCGGTACGCGTTGTTGTAAGGGGGGAGTCGTTATTCAGAGGGTCGTTTTTGGGAAGAAATACTGTACAAACATATAAAATCAGTGTTAGTTCGACCTAACAGAATTTAAGTTACACAAATATATCGAGGTACGGTAGTACAGTAATACCACTCTAAACCGGACATTTGTGGGAACAACATACATTTCCCGTTTACAAGGGTTTCCCATAGCTTATTTCTAGTATGAAAGACAGCTAATCACTTAAAGCAGGTTGAAATTAAAGCAGAATGCGCCTGTAGGCGCATTCTGCATTTCTTTCAACCTGCTTTAAACTACCATCTGCTAGAATATAGAAAATATTTCTGATGATATATACTTATGAAAGTATTTTCTTCAGTGAAGGAATAAATCAAAGGCGTAAAAAGGCATATGTACGGTGCCATTGGTTAAAATAAAAAAGGGTGGGAAACTGGACCAACTTTTTGTCCGGTTTAGAGATAATTCCGGTATTTAAAGGTTCAGATTTAGAGGTGTTTTACTGTATATGCACTTTAGATACTTTATATGCTATAGTCTAAAATACTGCTGACGGGAAGGCCTTTGACATTTATGGGCGCTTTGTCAAGATTTGTATTAGTCTCTTCGGCACTTGTTACTTTCCTCTTGTTATTTCGGTGCCTCAAAACCTCTCAATCTGTCTGTGCGTGTTCTTTAAGTAGTGTCCATCACGGAAAGTTAAATTAACAATCGGGTTGGGATTTGCAGAGCAATTTTCTTAATCCATTTAACGTCAAAATACCATTCGCTTTAACCCTTTATATCATATTTTGTTTCTTGTTTTAAGACATTTGGCCACTTAAAGCAGGTTGAAAGTTAAGCTGAATGCCCCTTTTAAGGCACATTCTGATTTACTTTCAGCCTGCTTTGAGCTACCATCTGCTAGAGTATAGAAAACATTTATTATGATTCATGTTTATGACTGTACACATTGGAAATATTGTCTTAAGTGGAGGAATAAATTAAAAGCACTAAAAGGCGCTTCTATTTGGGGAAAGCGTTAACACTGTTTGTGCGCAGCCTTTAAAATTAACCTTTAAATTAGTTAAACTGCAAGTCAATTATCGTCTGATCCAGATCAACATTGTTTGTAATGCAGCTGTTATCGGATTTAGTGGTGAAAGGGTTATCTGAACTACAATATAGCGATATATATTCTACCTCAACAGATGCAATACACTCTATGATTTATATGAGTGTGTCTCACAATGTAGGAATAAAAACGGCTAATAAAAATATTCAGGGAATCCCGAACGAGTAATCACCACAAATACAATTTATTGATTTTCAATAAAGTAAACGACAGCTAAGTTCGTGTCCAACTACAATTTCATCTGTATGAAAGTCGTCTAATAACGCCATCACTTTCTTTAACTCTAAGAACAATACAGTGACCCCTTCCCACAACGGCCCTCTGAACAACGACCCCCTCCTTACAGTGGAGAATCTGTTATTCTTTCCCGTTTAAACGCAAACGTACGCAAACGCAAAGCACTAAAACCTAGAAAAGAACAACTTTTGGACAATTCTGATAATTCTTGTTTATATTGGTGGCAAATAGTTTGGAGCCTGATCAGACGCCGGGTTACCCGGCGTCTGATCTGGCTCCAAACTGTTTGCACTGCAAATAATAGTTTTAGCGTAAACGCGTTTATTGGGAAAGAATAACAGATTCTCCACTGTACAACAATACTTGCCGCTCTTCCCCATACACGATAATTATGTTTAACGTTTTTACTGCTGTATTATCGTCTGCTTACAATTGTCGTCTTCTGTTTTTCTCAAAGTCACATAGTGGACATGTTGACAAAAAAAACTAATGACGAGTGACAAACAGCTTGAATCCAGCGTTACGCAGAATCTGATCTGGATTCAAGCTTTTTGCAAATAAAAGCCAACTTCCCTCCCTATAACAACTCTCTCTGAACAATAGACACCATTATGGTCCCCCACTGGGTGTTGTTGTAGAGACGGAGCACTGCAGTTATACATGTATATATGCAAATAGTTTGGATCCTGATTAGACGCCGACTAAAGCCGCATCTGGTCAGGATACAATATGTTTGACATTCATTTCAATTTTCTTAATTCAAAATGCCAGAAACTGTAATATGAAAAAAATAGACGACATTTACATGTAATTAAAATTGTTGATAACACTGATGACGTCATGACAGTTAAGTGGTAAACTTCAGCGTAAAAGAAAATATTTGACTGACATGGCTTGAATACATTTGAATTTTTTTCCGACACCGGAGTTTTCTCAGTCTGATTACGGTTTCACCTTTTTAGGAAATATTGTGAATGTGATTAGTAAAACCAGAATAACAGTAAAGCAAATTTTGCCACCAAGATTAACATGAATTATCAGAATTGTCCAAAAGTTGCATTTTTCTACGTTTTAGTGCTTTGCGTTTGCGTACGTTTGCGTTTAGACGGGAAAGAATAACGTTTTCTCCACTGTAATTTTTTTGATAGAATTGAAAGTTGTATGGCTTTTCTTTATCGTAAATGTAGTTATTTGTATTTTTCTCACTTTGTAAGTACATTTATATAATTTCATGCGAAGCCCTTTTGTGTGAACAGAATGCTATATTAGTCTGGTACATGTTTAATAATAATAATATAATAATAGTAATGATAAAAATATATAAATATGATAATAATAATAATAATAATAATAATTATGATGAAAATGATAATATGGAATGTTTAAAACTTTACACCATTATTAAAATTCCACTGCAACGAACTGCTTATTGTACTTGCGTCTTGCTTTAAACAACCACTTACAATAACCCAGTTGTGCCCACGATTACAGTGGAGAATCTGTTATTCTTTCCCGTTTAAACGCAAACGTACGCAAACGCAAAGCACTAAAACGTAGAAAAGAACAACTTTTGGACAATTCTGATAATTCTTGTTTATCTTGGTGGCAAACAGTTTGTTTCCTCCAAATGTTTGCAAATGTTATTCAAGTTTTGGTGTAAACGCGTTTATCAGGAAACAATAACGTCGTCTCCACTGTTGCAACCATGTATTTTACGTCTAGGTACAGTGGAGAATCTGTTATTATTTCCCGTTTAAACGCAAACGTACGCAAACGCAAAGCGCTAAAACGTAGAAAAGAACAACTTTTGGACAATTCTGATAATTCTTGTTTATCTTGGTGGCAAATAGTTTGGAGCCTGATCAGACGACGGGTTACCCGGCGTCTGATCTGGCTCCAAACTGTTTGCACTGCAAATAATAGTTTTAGCGTAAACGCGTTTATTGGGAAAGAATAACAGATTCTCCACTGTACCAACTAGACTGGCTTCAGTCTCTGCAATTGTAGATTATTTCCCCCTTTTTCCCCATACAGACTAGCTTCAATTTCAACAGAATACATAACAGATAATATCTTATTTATCAGAGTAGTAGCTAGTCTAGGTACCAACAAGCAAAACTTGAATACGGCAGAAAAAAAGCTTAGATCCTCACAAATCGACAGGTTACTACTCGTCTGTCTAACTATGATCTAATCTGATCTAATCTGATTCCATTTCAAATTGAGTTTTGCGGGAGATTTATTAAGTGCATCTTTTCGAAGGAAACGTATTTTGAAATGTCTTGTTAAAGACAAAAATGTAATTGATACGGGGTCTTTAATAGCAAAAAATATGGCACAAATGACAACAAAAATGATCACACGAAAGACAAATGTCTCCAACGTTCTCGATGAACTTTTTTTGTTCTTCAGAATCCAAAGATAATTACAACAAGTTCGTTGATTGTCAGGCAAGGTTCCATTAAAACAGCTTTGGAAAAAAATATAACCTTGTCAAACTTTTATTTTTCTACTGATACAATATTGCTGCCTATGATCTGATACTTTAGAATGTGAAAGAAATGAGTCCGTTGAATGTTAGAAAGGAGTCTAATCGTGTTATAAAAAACACCCGTAAAGCTTATATTGGGGAAGGACGTTATTTTTTCCCGTTTAAATGCAAACAAAATGCAAACGCGTTGCAAACAAAATGGAGAAAAGAACAGCTTTTTGACAATTCTTACTATTCATTTTAATCTAAGAGGCTAACAGTTTAGATCCTAATCAGACACCAGGTTACCTGGCGTCTGATTTGACTGCAAACTGTTTGTAATGGAATTAATAGCTCCATTTGCAATGGAATTACATGTAATAGTTCCATTTATAATATATATCTCAAATATAACGCCCCTTATGAAATGCAAAATTCCAAAAGCTTAAAGCAAGTTTCATGTTAAACAGAATTCGCCTTACAGTGGAGAATCTGTTATTCTTTCCCAATAAACGCGTTTACGCTAAAACTATTATTTGCAGTGCAAACAGTTTGGAGCCAGATCAGACGCCGGGTAACCCGGCGTCTGATCAGGCTCCAAACTGTTTGCCACCAAGATAAACAAGACTTATCAGAATTGTCCAAAAGTTGGTTCTTTTCTACGTTTTAGTGCTTTGCGTTTGCGTACGTTTGCGTTCAAAAGGGAAAGAATAACAGATTCTCCACTGTAAGCCACTATTCGATTTCAAAACTGAAAACAAGTTACATTGTATATGGGAAAGGGTATAGTGCAATATATATTTTAGACAAATTCTGGGTTTTTTTCTAGTCTTCATACAGTGGAGAAGACGTTATTCTTTCCCAATATACGCGTTTATGCATAAACTATTATTTCCGGTTATCCCGCGTCTGATCAGGCTCCAAGTTGTTTACTAATATAATTAAAATGAATCATCAAGATTTTAAAAATGTTGTCATTGTCTACGTTTTAGTGCAGTGCATTTGCGTTCCGTTTGTGTTTAACCGGGAAATAATAAAGTCTTCTCAACTTTATATATTTTAATGAGGATATTTCATAATGATGATAGGTAATTAAATTATACATGTATATGGCTAAATCAGAATCCTTACAACCGCATGCGTCTGATACGATTTCTCTAATTTAACAATAGACTTTCAGCCTAATACAATGTAACTCGTGACACTTTACATGTACATGTAACCCTTTCACCCATAGGGGCGCCTTTTAGCACATTTAATTTATTTCTCCACTGCAGAAAATTGTTCCAGTTTATACAGCCATGATCATCTACATATGTACCATTATTTTCAATACCCTAGCAATTGGTAGCTTAATATAGACTGAAAGTAAAGCAGAATGTGCCTTAAGGCACATTCTGCTTTACTTTCAACTTGCTTTAAATGGTCACTTGTCTTTAAAACTAGAAACAGGCTATGCAATAAAGGGTTATACAAGTTTAATTTTGGAAAATTGTCAGGCTTTGATTGACTGTTTGGGACTGTGTTTTTCACAAACAGTACAGAACCTGATCAGAGGGCTCACTTTAGACATTCTTCATATTTGACAGGTACATGTACAGTGGAGAATATTTCCAAATAACGCGTTTATGCTTAAATTATTATTTTCATTTCATACAATTTTGAACCAAATGAGACACCGAGTAACCTGGCCTCTGATAAGGCTCTTAACAGTTTGCTACTCATATTAGGAACAATCGTGAGCAATGTCAAAAGATAGTAATTTCTACATGTTAGTGTTTTGCGCTGGCGTTTTGTTTGCGTTTAAATGGGAAAGAATAACGTCATTTTCCTCTGTATAAGCTTTACGGGTAAACTTTTTACAAACACGAATATACTTCTCGCTAGTATTCAACGGACTTAACGAATCAAGATTTATATGGATGTTAATCTTCTTAATTAAAATAAAACTTGCCAACAAGGACGCATTTCAGTAAGAACTTAAAGTACAGAAACGAGAAATAATATGATATGAAGATTTTCAATAAAATATAGTTTGTATTTATTCCGGGTATTAAGTTTACTAAAACAAAATGGTTTTAAACTTAGCAGATATCTTCCCATTTATACAAAAGATGAATAATTCAATACGAGAAAATAAAGCATCTTCTAAAACGTATTCCCGTCTAACTTTCAGACAAACTAACTAGATATTTCAGAAAACAAAAGCATTTGTTATCTTGTGATTTTATTAGATTTAATGAAACATGTCAGTTAAATAGTTTAAAATCCGATTTTGGCGACAGACTGTTAAGTTCAAGATATGTTTGTTAAAGATGATCTTCCGCAATACGTTATTATCTGTAAAACAAATGTCGTCTCTTTACGATAGAGAAGACGGTAACCCGGCGTCTGATCAGGCTCTAAACTGTTTGCCACTTAGATTTTACTAACTAGTGGGTTCAGTTATACATGTAAAGGGGTTCAGTTACTCCATGTGGCAATCAGTTTAGGCCGTGCTCAGACGACAAGTATATAACTCAACATCTGACCGGACTCCAAGGTAATGAACACTTTGAGCTGAATCTGAAATTGTTCTCCAGGATTTGATTGGTCAGATTTCTGTTGTTGTTGGGTTTTCTTTTTCAACTCGAAAACTTTATAATCTTTGACCCATACTTCATACTATGTGCTATGAACATTTCTGCTACCAAACTCAAATGCATTTTACGATAAAATCCATCAAAACGTGCAGGCTTGTATCGTCTCATTGTTTATATGGCGGCGTCAGAGCAGTCGCTCACTACTGTTTTCAACGGACAACATTGCCCTGGCACAAACACTTTAATTGGGATAGAATAACGATTTATCAACTGTAAACATGTACAGGGAAGAAGACGTTATTCTTTCCCGTTAAAACCTAAATGCAAACGTATGGAAATAAAATGGTGAAAAGGACAACCTAATGACAGTCAATAGTATTTATTTTAATCTGAGTGACAAACAGGTTTGAGCCTGATCAAACCCAAAACTGTTTGCAAAGAAAATCAAAGCTTTAAGAGTAAACGCGTTTATTGGGAAAGCATTATCTCTTCTCCACTGTAAAAAGATGTTCTATTCACGAATATATTGACAATGAAGGTAATAGGGAATGCTTGGCCATGTATTAAAGAATGTCGCTTTCCTTATTACTATGGACACAAATTGCAAGTGACAAGGTTATTTCGGTTAACACCATTCACTGCCAAAACATTGTCCGCTTACAGTTTATGTCTGCATTATTTTATTCACATCATTTTCTATACATTTTGATAAACCAATATGCCGATATTAGCATCGCCGAAACGTGTTTTTGTTTTGATCTGATATAGGCTTTTTGCCATCTGATCTGGATTAAAATTGCTTACAAACACATATCAATGTAGACACAATATTATGCAGAGCAAGTAGTAATGAGTATGTCTTTTTTCTATTTTCAGACACTTGCTTACAACCAATTATTGGGATGCCAGCTAACTTTGTAACTATTGTTGCTTGCAGCTGCAGAGTGCACGAGGGACCCTCTTGCGTATTTCGCATTACTGTCGTATTCATTTATCCCAGTCAAAAGCTACGATCTCGTTAATGTCTTTGGAAGGTTACAGGTTTCCTACTGTACTTATAAAGGTTGACCGTCGTAATGTATGTAGAATGCTCATAGTTGAACACATTCAACTCTAGCAGCGAATATACTCGTCTTTGAAAAGAACATTAATATTTATTATTTTCGTCATTTAAATATCTACAATAGATCTATATATATTGTAGATATTTAAATGACGAAAATAATAAATATTAATGTTCTTTTAACTTCCGACGTGTGATCAGGCTTCAAACTGTTTGCAATGGAAATAATAATTTTCAGCGTAAACGCGTTTATTATGAAGGTAGACAGGACAATCGCTTTTATGATCGGACGTCGGATAACCCACTCAGATTTTTTATATGAATAGTAAGAATTGTCAAAAAGAAATTGTATTTTTCTTAATTTTACTGCCATACGTTTTCGTTTCGGTTGCGTTTTCATAAACGGGGGTAATAACGCCTTCTCCACTGTACAGGGCTTGGACTTGGCAAAGCCTCTTTTTATCGTTTTCGAAAATACTCGTTTAATAAATCCAATAACTTATTAACACTCGTGTAATTTTCAATAGTTATTTTACGAAGGTACTTTTCTTGAAAAGTATAGAATTCAGTAAAATTAATGTATAAGTGTTAGGATAGTTGCGAACTGTTCAATATGTTACAGTGTAAAAGTGCAAATAGTTTGAAGCCTGAATAAGCCGAGTAATCCTAGATAGGCCCCGAACTGTTTGTCACTCAGATTCAACTAAATACACATGTAGTCAGAATTGTCAACAAGTCGGCGTTTTCTATTTTTTATTGAAATACATTTGCGCTTCGTTTGCGTTTAAATAAGAAGAATAACATACAAGTAAGGAGTACGATTGTTCTTTGCAAACAGTGCAAATGGAGCCCCCTTATTAGGGGTTGCACTGTTGGTATTGGTAATATATTGTAAAACAACCCTAAATCGCAATACACGTTTTAACTAATTGCTTTTGTTGGTGGTGGTGTTGCTATCATCGTCATCATTTTCATCATCAGTGTTATTATCATCATCCCTATCATTTAACCGGTAATTATGATATTAATGATCAGTATCAAATTTAAAATAAATATTATCCGCAGCTGCAACGTCAGAATCTCATCTAAACATTACTTCTAAATTTTAGGAAGCGTAGTAACTAAATGCACCCTGTTTCAGAGACTGAGATACCATTTTTCAAGCCACAGGTGTTTAATACTATATAACTGAGCATTGTTGCACGTACATGCATTTTATCTATCGTGACTTGAAACTGATTATTTCTAAGATAATTGACTCCTCTTCTGTTTGTTTTAATTAGATTTGAAAATACCCGATCGCTATTTTTTTTATATTTTGCTGAAAGCAACTTAGAATCAAATGATATAAATTATAATTAAAAGGATGGTTATTTTAGGAATCCTACAAGTTTTAAATATGAGACAGACATAACAACGTTAAGCCCCCGCACCTCCTTAACCCGCGAACAGTGGATTTGTTTTCATGTTTATATTTTGGATAAGTACATTGTATATCCAGTGGGGGTGTCTGGTCTAATTTTTCATTTTTGTTTTGTTTTATATTGATATGCATATTGGGCGTCTGATGAGAGTCTATGCTGTTTACATGTGTCCCTTACAGTACATGTATATACGACGATTGTCACACATCGATTAAGGTAATTACTTGTTAACCTAGATAAAAGCAGACGATAATTGATAAAAGCAGACGTCATGGCAATGAATGGGATACATGTACAGACCTCAAGATTTTTAGACGTAAACTGGCCAGCGTATTAAAGGGTAAGGTTAACGAGATTTTGGCACACTTCTAAAAGCAGTTACTCTAATTGGTCCTGTCAGAAAAGACTTCAAAGAGTTGCATGCGCTCTAATCTCTGATTACATCAGCGTGGTGGAACAACAAAAGTGCCGTTATGAATTACATATATCAGAGTTCAAGGTAGTATTAGAGCCGGGGTATATGTACAATGTCAAATGCAGTTTAGAAGATGGTAGTCTTTCCAAATAAACGCGTTTATGCTAAACGTATTAAATAAATTGTACAACGACAGGAGCCTGCTTAGACGCCGGTTACCCTGTAATTGGATTTACATGTGTTACTACATGTACTTAAGCAGACATTTGTACTTTTTAGAAAAACTTATTCGCGTACCTATAATTCTAATGTGTGATTTCAGTAAATTAATGCTTCAGCAATATTTGTGGACAATATTGTCAAAATCTGAATGTAAGATCTGTAGGAGAAAAAAAACTTTGAAAAATAACCATTTGATGCGTCCCCTTTTTGGACGGATAATGTGTTGTGTTCAGGTTTCTTGGTGCTACTTGCTCCAATTTTTCCCATTTTATGAAAAATATGTATAACCTAACAATTTAGGTTAATTACAAAGTTGAACAGTGTTATTCTTAGATTTTATTATCAAATACACGTGTCTCTGCATAATTAGAGGTATACCTATAAGTAAACTATTAAGAAAAAATCCAGTTCGGGGACCCCCTATTTAGTGTCATATTTCTGATTTATGGCTAACAACATTGGTTGAAAAGGTTTATGGTATGTTGTACGGTTCAACGTTTAAACGTGGTTTAGCGTAAATAATACGTGTATGTTCGACTTAAAGGAAATCGACTTATCAAAATGCATCTTACGCAATACTGGTACAATCTACTGAAGCGATATCCAAGTATCGAGTTTCGACTGTATTTCAATTGTAAACAGTTTGGGTGTCTGAACAGACGCCGGGTAACACGGTTTCTGATCATGCTTAATTCTATTTGCAACTCTTATAGAAATAATCGTCGAAGTTTTCAAAGCTTGTTATTATATAGTGCTCCCGCTGTACAACGACACCCAATACAATGGACCACAAAGAGGGTGTGTGTTGTTTGGAGGGAGTTACTATAGAGAGGGAAAATTGCTTACATTTGCAAATACATGTAGCTTGAATCGAAATCAGATTTCGCGCAACGCGGCGTCTGATTTGCATTCAAGCTGTTTGTCACTTGTCGTTATGTTTTTTTGTTCTGTCCAAATGTCTAATGTGTGACTTTGAGGAAAACAGCAAATGACAATCTTTTAAAAGCAGACGATATTGCAGACGTGGAAAGGTTGTACAAAATTGTCTTGCTTGGGGAACAGCGGCAATCGTCGTTGTACAGTGGAGAATCTGTTATTCTTTCCCAATAAACGCGTTTACGCTAAAACTATTATTTGCAGTGTGAACAGTTTGGAGCCAGATCAGACGCCGGGTAACCCGGCGTCTGATCAGGCTCCAAACTATTTGCCACCAAGATAAACAAGAATTATCAGAATTGTCCAAAAGTTGTTCTTTTCTACGTTTTAGTGCTTTGCGTTTGCATACGTTTGCGTTTAAACGGGAAAGAATAACAGATTATCCACTGTAAGTACGGAAAGTTGTTTGGAGGGCCGTTGTAGGGATAGAGTACTGTAAGAATGCTAGACTGATGTTTATCTCTGTGTCTATTAAAGTTTATGTTCAAAGCAATGTGAAATAATTTTGTTAAAGCTTTGGATTTGTAGAACAACCAATTATTGAGAGCCAAGAGAAAAGGGTAAAGGCTGCGACTGCTTAGAGCAATGTGAAAGCTAGATTACATTTTCTTTCTTGTCACTGACCTTGATGGCGAGAGATTACTGGTAGTCCTTGTAAGTTTTACCAATTTACATAGTTTACGTGAATCTATTGATTTTCTTCTACTTAAGTAATCTAATTAATTAAAGCCAAGAGATAAGCACTGAAGTTCAAGATTGAAAACTTAACACTGATTCAAAACGAAAAAAAGTAGTATCCATTTTTTTGGAAAAAAGACAGTGTTGGGCCTGATTTCTGAATACACATGCATAATGATAAAGCAAATAGGGGTTTACGGTCCACTGTTCGCACAGTGAAGAACGTGTTAATAGTTACAGTGGAGAATCTGTTATTCTTTCCCAATAAACGCGTTTACGCTAAAACTATTATTTGCAGTGCAAACAGTTTGGAGCCAGATCAGACGCCGGGTAACCCGGCGTCTGATCAGTCTCCAAACTGTTTGCCACCAAGATAAGCATGAATTATCAGAATTGTCCAAAAGTTGTACTTTTCAACGTTTTAATGTTTTGCGTTTGCGTACGTTTGCGTTTAAACGGGAAAGAATAACAGATTATCCACTGTAGCTTAAACGAAACACAATATAATTTTGAAAATGTTAACGATTACTTTTAATCTTTTCAGCGGCAAATCAATCGTGAATTTTTTACCCCTTCGCCGTGTTGATGTCGTCTGCTTCGATATTCTTGTTTGCAATATCGTTTTAAAGTAAGATTCAATGTAGTGGGACTCAAGAAATGTCGATACGAGTGTCAAAGTCGACGTTATGCGACTTCGGCACCGAAATGTAATGTGTATAGTTCTCAGTTTGGAACTTTTGCTCGTTACTGCTTGCAATTGACTTAAGGTTTGCGGTAAATAATAATGCCATCTCCATCGTATATAATTATGCAAGATCTTTCAGAGTTTATATATATCAGATTTAAGTTAAAATCAAATTGTTCACAGGACTGAAGGATTCGGACAGGCATGATTAATTTATAACATGGCCAAATGCGGCGTCTGATTTGGATTCAAACTGTTTGTAAAATACTGTAAAGGCGCGATCTGATTTCGATCCAAACTGTTTGAAAAATAAATAAAGTCGCAATCAGCAGGCAAATGGTTAAGGAAAGTGTTTTGGGACACTGCAGCAACTGGTATCGGGGTGATTGACTGCGAGAAGTAGCCCGCCATGATCTAGTACATCTGTTGGGGGTTATTCAACTCACTATACTTGCTGACAGGAAGTGTATAATAAGGGAGTTCTCCAGTGAGACCAAGTGAATCCGCAACCCCTCCGCATATTCATGAGAGCTTCTGTATCATTCCTTAACACTTCCCAATGATTCCGCACCTTCCGGAGGGGTAAAATTGTACGCGTCGAAATTTTGATCGAGAGCAAAATTTGGGCGCGGAAATGAATTCCTGACACCTTCCGCTGTCGTGCCGACATCGCCAGGACATCCGGCCTTTCCTGAAGCATTCCGGTTCTTTCGTGACCGCTCCTGAAAGCTTCCGCGGTAAAGAGAATTTCGCGCGTTCATAGGAAGACCTGCGTATGACAAGTGGAAGATACCCCGAATCCTCCAGGAACGTGCGGAGCCGCTGTGGTACTGTATACATGTAAGTGAGTGCGAGGAACCGACGCGGATAAGTATCACGTGGCTATTTTTGTCCTACTACGATCGGCATGTTCGGTGGACATTCTTTGTCTGTCCTGTTTAAGTCCTATGACTGTTTCAAGTACGTCTGCAGACAATACGCAGAACCCGGTGGCAGAGTTTCACAAAATTGCAAAAAAATCAGACAGTGTTTCGTACCCGACGCCGAAGCTATGCCGAAATGCCATATTTGATTCCGCAAACCTTCCTAATCTTACCCGCACTCTAGTGGACGCCAGGCATGAGAGGATAACTTGCAAGGTTATTATATCCCTAGATCCTCTTAATTTAGGACATTCACTGTACAGGAGCGTCGACTGCAGGGGTATTCAGTCCTGAAATCTGCCTGGATCACATTAAAATGTTTCGCCCATACGACCGAAACCTAAAAAACACACAGCTACCAATTTTAACGGATAACAAAGTTTTTAAGGAACACGATTGCTTAACAAAAGATGAAAACTTAATCATCGAGATCGTTTGAAGCGCTTTGAATCAGTTTCATCCCAAATGAACCTTTCATTTTTACATTACACCATCAATATATTATTTATTGCATTCACCACTGAAACTTTTAATGGACAGTTCCAATTTCAAAATAAGGATAGTCCATTTTTTACTATTATGGGTTGATTTTAACAATATATTTCAAAATGACAAACCGTGTAGACCCCGATTATAGCCCTCCGTAAGGAGCCCTCTGATCAGGGTCTACACTGTTTGAATGGGACAAGTGTATATATCTCACAGGTACACTGTTTGGAAATGACGAGTATACTCGTCGCTCGGGTTTAATGTGTTAACCCTACTCCTGATAATAGAGTACAATATGGTGCCATCCCAGTCAGCATCACATGCAGATACATGTACAGTGGAGAATCTGTTATTCTTTCCCGTTTAAACGCAAACGTACGCAAACGCAAAGCACTTAAACGTAGAAAGAACAACTTTTGGACAATTCTGATAATTCTTGTTTAGTTTGGTGGCAAACAGTTTGGAGCCTGATCAGACGCCGGGTTACCCGGCGTCTGATCTGGCTCCAAACTGTTTGCACTGCAAATAATAGTTTTAGCGTAAACGCGTTTATTGGGAAAGAATAACAGATTCTCCACTGTACGTTGGAGAAGATGTGGTTCTTTCCTGTTTAAACGCAAACGAAACGCTAATGCAATGCAGTAAAGCGTACAAAAATATAACTTGTTTGTTAGTTTGACTGTTTCTTTTTATCTGAATTACAAACAGCTTGAATCCTGATCAGACGCCGGGTTACCCGGCGTCTGATCAGGCTCCAAACTCTTTGGAATGGAAATAATAGTTTTAGCGTAAACGCGTTTATTGGGTACCAAGCATGTCTTCTCCACTGTATCAGTTACCAGGTACAGTGGAGAATCTGTTATTCTTTCCCGTTTAAACGCAAACGTATGCAAACGCAAAGCACTAAAACGTAGAAAAGAACAACTTTTGGACAATTCTGATAATTCTTGTTTATCTTGGTGGCAAACAGTTTGGAGCCTGATCAGACGCCGGGTTACCCGGCGTCTGATCTGGCTCTAAACTGTTTGCACTGCAAATAATAGTTTTAGCGTAAACGCGTTTATTGGGAAAGAATAACAGATTCTCCACTGTATGAGGTATACTGCATAGTGCACAATTGACGAAAATAGAACATAATTGAAGAAGAAGTTGAGAAAATAAGAAAAACTGCAGGAGTATTGTTAATCTGTCAAAATACCGAGATGCTACAATGTTGTTAAATCTTGACCGTGTTCAGTGCCATTGTATTAATATTTGGAAGTAGTTTTTATCCAGACCAGACGCTCAAATACTATGTTCTTCAGTAGTATCCACACTGTTTGACATTTGTAATTAGTCGTCATTTATTTTAAGACAGAGAAACAATCGATATATAGTTATTTTGAAGACGTTTTGAATTCGAAATGGTTTGAGCATGCCAATGGTTCAGTTCAAACCCGAGCCACTTAAACAATATCTTATATTTCGCCAGACTATATTTTATCTGACAGCTACTATGATTAACCCTTTCGATGCCGAAGTCGCATAAAGTCGACTTTGCTAAACAGTTTGGATCCTGATCAGACGCCACGTAACGCGGCGTCTGATCAGGATCCAAACTGTATGACACTCGAATCGATATTTCTGAAGTCATACTAAATCGAATTTTATTTGAAACGATCTTGAAAACAACATTACTGAAACAGACTACATAACTGAAACAGACTACAATAAAGCATTGAAGGGGGGAAAACCTTAAGATTAATTTGGCACCGGAAGGGTTTAACCTTTTAAACGTCTGCAATAAGTGACTAAATTGAAATGGCAATAATTTCTGATCCCGACCCGACGTCACATAATGGGCGTCTGAGCAAAATGCAAACTGTTTTGCCTTGTATCAATATTTCTGAAATCTAAACCTCAAACCTTTGACGTTTGCATCTGTTTCACATTGCAAACGACAAGTAGTAGCAGGCGCTATTTTGTCTGCAAAGGATTTAGACGGTTTAAGTTGGCGGTACATAAATGATAAACCCTTTACTCCATGGCCTTTTTATACTACCAATAGAATGTGATCAACTGAAAAAGGTCTAAGGCAAAACAGAATGTCCGTCAAGGTGCATTCTGCTTTTCTTTTAGCCTACTTTAAGATACTGTCTTTATGACTGAATAAATTGGAAATGTTTATTTTTACTGTAGATCTATCAATTGGAACTATTTGTTTCATTGGAGGAATGATTTAAATGCGCTAGAATACGCTTGTTAACTCTTGCACTGCCAAAGTTTGCATAACAATGAACATTTTTTATCCGAGTTGCAATGGGTAAGGAGCAACATAAAATGTCAATAACCGTTTAAGATGTTGCCGTTTCTTACATTCTGTACATGTATAATTATACCGTAGCCGAAGACTATAGGTAAATAGCACCTGTAGCTACGAAGGAGCGAGTTACTTGAAACAATGGTGATGATTATGTGGTGCTTTGTTTCAAATTACTACTAATGACTTCCAATTTGTCCAATAGTTTATGTTAAAAAAGATGTCTGCCTCTAGCCGAAAGAAGACATTGATCGTTGCTACAGTGGAGAATCTGTTATTCTTTCCCGTTTAAACGCAAACGTACGCAAACGCAAAGCACTAAAACGTAGAAAAGAACAATTTTTGGACAATTCTGATATTTCATGTTTATCTTGGTGGCAAACAGTTTGGAGCCTGATCAGACGCCGGGTAACCCGGCGTCTGATCTGGCTCCAAACTGTTTGCACTGCAAATAATAGTTTTAGCGTAAACACGTTTATTGGGAAAGAATAACAGATTCTCCACTGTACATGTACTAAGGTGAAGATTTAGTGTTTTCAACAATGATCTACAATGGAACAGACGTTATTATTTCCTAATAAACGCGTTTATGCTAAAACATTGCATTTCAATTGCAAACAGTTTGTAGACAGATTAGACAACTGGTAACCCAGCGTCTGATCAGGCTCCAAACTGTTTGCCACTGAGGTGAAATAAAAAGTCAGATTTGTCAAATGGTTGTCATTTAATACATTTTATTGCGATGCGATTTCGTTTTGTTTGCGTTTAAACGGGAAAGATTAACTTTTTCTCCACTGTTCACGGCGGCAAAGATGTTATTCTTTCCCGTTTATTATGAAATTTAACGCATTTGTAGTAAACTCTAGAAAATAAGGTCACTGATACTGTGGAATGTACAGTAAGACCTCATATAACAACCACCTTTTTATTATGACCACTTAATTGTAAAAAACAAATAAGTGTTTACGACAGCTGTTGCAATTTTAAACAACCAATTAGTTTTCGTTTAAGTCATCATAATAGAGAGGTTTTATTGTATATCAAATCCCAACACAGAGCAAAAAATAGAAAATGAATAGTCATTGAAAATGGTTACCAAACTACCAAAGCTAAGTGACAAACAGTTTATAGCCTGCTCAGATGTCGAGGTACTCGTTGTCTGATATGGCTTCAAAAATTGCGAATACAGATACAATGCTCCTTCCATACAATGGCCCTCCGAAAAACGAGTCCCTCCTTACAACAACGCGTGCTGTTGTTTCCTACCAACAAAACAATTAAGTCTAACCATTTCACTGCTGCAATAGTGTCTGCTTGTAATTTTAGCCTGCTGCTTTTTCTCAAAGTAACATATTGGATATTTTGACTAAACATTCATAACGACGAATGGCAAACAGCTTAAATCCAGATAAGACGACGCGTTACGCGGCGTCTGGTCTGGAACTGTTTGCAAATGTAAACAAAGTCGTTCCTTGCACGCTAAGGATATTATTTTCCCTCCCTTTAACGACGCCCTCCAAACAAAACACACAATCTCTGTATCCTATGTGGCAGGAACACCGGAATTGGTTGAATTGTTAGTTTAAGAATACACACGTTTATTGCGGAAGAATATCCTTTTCCCAATCAGTACTAGGGTTACTATTATCTCTGTGTCTTTCAACGCTTAGATATATAAATATTTACATGATGTGTGTTTTCTGTAAGAGAACGCCGTACAGTCAATTTTGTATTAAGCGAGCATTTCAGTGACGATACAATAACAGTGTTTACTTAATATAGTACAAAAGGAACTAATGATAGCTACTACCAGTATTTCCTATATTGCCTCGTGTCCGGCATTGATCAGTTACATTTTTAAAGATATTATGCTTCTCCTATAAGAAGTACAGTGGAGAATGTGTTATTCTTTCCCAATAAACGCGTTTACGCTAAAACTATTATTTGCAGTGCAAACAGTTTGGAGCCAGATCAAACGCCGGGCTCCAAACTGTTTGCCACCAAGATAAACATGAACTATCAGAATTGTCCAAAAGTTGTTATTTTCTACGTTTTAGCGCTTTGCGTTTGCGTACGTTTGCGTTTAAACGGGAAAGAATAACAGATTCTCCACTGTAGCCCTAACAACCTTGTTGACGGTATAAATATTAGCATTCCACATCGTTCGACACTACAGGGTTCTCAGTCAGTCCTTATTGCTGTAGATATGTTTTTTATTGTGGTTATCATGTTCACTTTGAAATATGTTACAGTGGAGAATACGTTAGTCTTTCCCGTTTAAACACAAACGGAACGCAATCGCTTCACAATGAAGCATGGGAAAAGACAACTTTTCGATAATTCTGACTATTCATGATAATCTGAATGGCAAACAGTTTGAAGCGTGATCAGACGCTGGCTCACCCGGCGTCTGATCTTGCTCCAAACTGTTTGCAATTTATGTAATACTTTCAGCGTTATCACGTTTATTTGGACAGAATAACGTCTTCTCCACTGTAAAATCTATGAAAACTGATACAATGCGGACCGAGAAAAAGGTCGCTTTTCAGAGGGGCTTTCGAATTCGATAGACCTGTTATGAGGCCTTTCCAATGAAACTGATTATAGCAGTCGTTTAGGACAAATGACAGCTAGATTAAGGACAACTATACTACAGAAAGCTCCTTTTAGGGACAACACATGTTTTAGACGGATCCCTTCCGGTTCGGGAGAGGTCGGTTTTCACAGGTTCCACAAAATCTTGCATTCATAATAATAATGCAAAATTCGACAAAGACAAATTGGCAAACAGTCTCGGTCTAGATCAACAATGTGATGTACTGAATCTGACCTGGATCCAATATGTTTAGCACTCGTATATTGGTTTCACTCATTTTCTTTAGGTGTTAAACTGATTCTGGTTTGTTAAGAAGAAGCTTAAACTGACAATACTGCAGTATATATGTCACAAATACATAGGATCAAAGTTATCTGCATATTAATCATATTGTACTAAAGTATATATACTGGTTTTAGAATATAACTTTTTGAATAAAACAACTTTATACTTTGTTAATAGATCTTATCGTGCGTAATACCATCGTGTCGGCAAAGAATTGCTCTTTAACATACAGTGGAGAAACTGTAATTCTTTCCCACTTACTGCGTTTCAAACGCGTTTTAAACGCGTTTAGCGTTTATGCGTTTGCATGCTCAATAAACGCGTTTACTCCGTTTATAAACGCAAGGGAGATAATCCATGTCGGCCAGGCTTTCCCACTCAGAACTTATCCCTTATTTCATCAACATTAGCGTTTACATATCTTTTATATACATGTTGACCACTGTACAGTAGTTACTCATCGTTATAAACTGTTAAGCAACAATACATACCAGGTTTTTTAAAAACTTATTCAACTTCATTTCTTTCACTTTTACGTGTTATACAATTTTTTTCAACCTACAATTCAGCAGATGTTTAGCTGCTGAATATTTGTCATCTGCTTTACCATGGAATTATACAAGACGGTCAGTTTATAATTCCGTGGCTTTACTTTTCTTCATTAAGATTCCTTTGTGATTTATAAATCATAATTTCTTCGCTGTAAGATCCAGATCATAATACCGGAAGAAAGATATTATTTGATATATTGAATTCTACACGTACCTTTTGCAAAACAAATCCATATATTAGCCTTTTAAATGACACACTGTATTCTAACACTCTTAGGGTACCCACTTTAGCCCGGAGCTACATGTACGAGGGACAGCCAAGCAACTTCCTGTCATAAAATCCCTACATCAAAACGGGGTAGATTGCGTAAAAGTCTCCATCTGGAATAACTAACTACATAAGTGATGCGATTTAGACCGGTTTTATAGCAGTGAGTCTAATTTCAAACAATATCATTGATTGAAGCCAGATCAAACGCCGAATTACTAATAAATTGATCTGAACCAATGCTTAGATCCATATCATTCGCCGAGTTACTCAATATCTGGTCTGCATCAATGATTCGATCCAGATCAGACGCCGAATTACTAAGCGTGACTTAAATGTCAATGGTGACTGAAAACCTTTCGGGTTTTTTCATTCGTATAATTGATCGGTCTCGCCGATTGAAACGCATTTATAAACGGAAACATCCGCTTATAAACGCAAAATCCACTTATAAACGCTCAAATCGCGTTTATCGTTTATCGTTTAGTTTGCGCATCGTTTGCACATGCTTATGTATAAACGGGAAAGAATACAGTTTCTCCACTGTACTTAAATAATGCCCAAAATATTACATTTGCAAACAGATTGAATCGTCGGTGTCTGATATGGATTCGAGCTCTTTGCCACTCGTCATTATGCCTTTTCTGTCAAAAGTTCCAAATGTGACTTTGAGAAAATTAGCATATGATCATTTTTAAGCAGACGGTATTGCAGTTGTTAAAAGGCTGTATATAATGGTCTTGTTTTGGGAACAGCGACAAGCGTTGTTGTCAAGACTTGAATCGTTGTTCAAAGGGTCGGTGTGGGGAGGGATCACTGTAAAATGTTTACTTATTTTCTGAACTGGATCCCAAATGTTTGTAACAAATACCGTTCGGGTCGCGATAACCTATTCTGAAAATGCGTGGATTAAAGGTTTCAGCGCGTAAGATTTATGCATTCTTTCCTGTACATTTACAACGAATAAATACTTTCTGTCCTATATAAACGGAACTAAAGGCAAACACAATACAATAAAATGTTGAAAATGTCAACTTGTTCAGAATATAAGGTAAACC
The DNA here is from genome assembly GCA_922989275.2 of Gari tellinella. Lineage (NCBI taxonomy): Eukaryota > Metazoa > Mollusca > Bivalvia > Cardiida > Psammobiidae > Gari > Gari tellinella. The sequence continues at coordinate 39,453,322 of OV277869.1, read as the reverse complement.
AGTTTTAATATGGGTAGCAAATAGTTTGGAGTCGGATCAGGCGCAGGGTTATATGATATATGATTTGACGCCAAACTATTTGCAATGACATGAGGGGCTTAGCATGTACGCGCTCATGGGAAAAAATAACGTTTCATCTACTGTATGGCGTCATAATGTATAGTGACATTTATGTTCACATAGAAATTTAGCCTTAATGTTATAAGATATTCACAATTGGTTAACTGTTTCCCTACGCCTTGGCAAATATTGTCGTAATTCAGATTATAAAACTCTTTATTATTATATATTTCTCCATCTAATCCTGTCTTTTGACATCTCTTTGGTATCGTCTTTAAAGGCAATTGCAAAGAAGTGACACAAGAGATGATTAGATTAGATGGAGAAATCCGAAATAAGATGTATTTTAAAGTTTTGACTTCGGGCCGTTTTTGTTGTAAGAAGTTTCAAAAGACCAGCGCCTGGTAGTGTTTCTTATAATCGTGTTGATCTATATTATTTAACCCTTTCGGCGCCAAATTATGGTGAGGTCTTGACCCCTTCACCGTTTGTTTGTTGTCTGCTCCAATATTGTTTAGTATAGAATCGCTTTAAAGTTAGATTTTAGGAAGTAAGACTTAAGAAATATCGATACGAGTGTGATACAAGTTGGATCCTGATCATATGCCGCGTTCCGCGGCGTCTGATCAGGATCCAAAATGTTTGCAAAGGCGCCTTTTTGCGCCATTGGCAGTGAAGAAGTTAAACAAGTTTTGTTCAAAAGTCGGCAAATTCATTGGCAATCGTTTTACCAGGAAAGGTTTTGTTTGTGTTCGTCGAGTGTCAAATGAATACCTTTTTTTAAACATTTGCAAACACAACTTCATTGAATGTTGATGCTACTCGTTATTTAGTCAAACGTTTTGCATCTAAAAAATAAAGTGATTAAAGAAGAATAGCAGCTTTTGTCATGGTTGCTTTAAGATAACGAGAAATTGGCAGATTCTTCGATTTATGTTTTCTAATGAGATCTGTCAAACAACTTCAAAGGGTTGCTTGCAAGTAATCTGTGATTAACTCATTAAAACAGAATATCGTCGACCTTCGATATCACGAACTCAAATAATTCGAACTATCCCATTTGTCGACACTTGAAGTGCATTATTTCAAGTTCGGTTAAGTCTGACATACCCGTATTTCAAAGTTAGACGTAGCTTAGCTAAGTTTTAACTTTAAAATACGAGTTTGTTCGACCTAACCGAGTTTGAAATATCGAAGTTCAACTGTTGCATGTCTTGTTGAAAGAGGCATGCATAGTCGCTGGTATAGTAACGCTACACATCTCAACTAATCCCGTGGGCACCGAAACTAATGGATACCGAACAGTTTGGAGCAGCGCTCCCTCTCTACTACGACACCCAATGGGAGACAAAAATGGTATGCCTTGTTCAGAGGGAGTCGTTATAGGAAGGGAAATTGACTTACATTTGCAAACAGCTTGAATCCACATCAGAGGCCGCGTAACGCGGCGTCTGATCTGGGTTCGAGCTGTTTGTCAATCGTCTTTAAGTTTTTTACTGTCATTATGTCCAATAAGAAATTTGGAGAAAAACAGCAGACGATATTGCAGCACTAATAGCGTTTGACAAAAATGTCCTGCTTAGGGAACTGCAGCAAGGGTTGTTGTTAGGAGGGAGTCGTTGTTGAGAGGACCGTTGTAAGGAGGGAGCACTGTATATCAGAAGCCGGATAACTCGACGTCTGATCAGTCTCTAAATCGCCTGCCAGTCAAGTAAGAATAAATCGTTAGAAAGTAATAATAAAATGGTAATTTTATATAATTGCATTGCGTTGCGTTTCATTTACGTTTAAAAGATTAAGCAATAACGACTCCTCAATAATTGTTTGTAAAGTCGCCATTTGGCGCCGTTGGCAGTGAAAGAGGTCCTGAGTGTTCCGTTATACAAATGTACGACACCGCGACATATAAAATGGTCATATGACGCAGACACTTTACTCAAATCATGAATAACCGAAAGGCGAAGAAGGCGAAGAAAACCAAAACAAAGTTGTGTGCACTTCAGACAATATGCATTGTACACGACATTAAAAACTAAACGCACTACGATGAAGATAAGTATAAGTCTTGACAATACAGTGTTCCCTCTTACAACGACCCTCCCAACAACGACTCCCTCCTTACAAAGACCCTTGCCTCAATGGTTAACCCTTTCATCGTCATATTGTATCGTCTACTTTAATCTTTTCACTACCATTATTATCGGTTGCTTTATAAATGATGCCTAAATCAGGATATTATAGTATGAAGTAAAGCAGTTTGACTAACGAAATATGGATAAGAGTGTCAAACAATTTGGATTCTGATTAGACGCCGCGTAATGCGGCGTCTGATCAGAATCTAAACTGTTTGCAAAGTCAACTTTAGTTGACAATGATAAGGCTTGAAAGTTATAATGACACAATAATTATCTTTATCGTATGTAAAATTTGGATTAACATGGGCGTAATAATTGTAAATTAATTCTTTGATATGTGTTTTAAAGATAATTTTGAATTCATTCTAAGACGTTGATTGCTTGGAGTAATAAAGGTGGATCACTTATCAGAAATCGGGTTGTAAAAGTCAGATTTGTATCCTGATAAGTGCAAAAACCTAGTTGAGTTCCTAGGGATCCTGCGATAAGAGCATTTATTTGATTGCCACTTAAATTTTGTAGCGTATAAATAAGCGATACTAAATTACACCATCATTTAACTCCCTCACAGCCAACGGCGCCAAAAGGCGACTTTGCAAACAGTTTGGATCCTGATCAGACGCCGCGTTACGCGGCGTCTGACCAGGATTCAGACTGTTTGACACTCGTGTCGACATTTCTTCAGTTGAAACAACCCTAAAGTGTGCTTAAAAGATATTGCAGACAACACTGCCAATGCAGACGATAATTTGGCGGAAAGAGGGTTAACGCAGACAGTAAAGTTTGGCAGTGAAAGAGTTAGAGACAATTAATGTGTGGCTTCTATAACATTTGCAATGTATTACACATTATCTGCATAAAATAGTTGTGGTGACTTTGACGACACATCTTAAAATGAAATCTATTTAACTCAAATGCAGTTACATTTACTGTAGAATTCGAGTGTTAAAGTTGATAAAACGTCATTCTTTTCCGTTTAAACGCAATCGAAACGCAAACGCATTCCATTAAAATAGGTTAAATGACAACTGTTTGACAATTTTGACGACTCGTTTTAAATTAAATCAAACAGTTTGGAGCCAGATCAGAAGCCGGTTTACCCGGCGTCTGATCTGGCTCCAAAATGTTTGCAATGAAAATAATAGATTTAGCGTTAAAACGTTTACAGGGAAACAATAACGTTTTCTCCACTGTATACATGTACATGTACCCGTACATGTAGTAGTCTCAAATAGTAACATATACATGGAAATGTAAGGGAAACGTAACAGTTTCACATTCAAATGAAACAAACCGTAAATGTAATACAACACAATGAGGGGAGCCATAGGTTTGCTTAAAACACTCACGGTTTATGTAAATCTGAAAAACAACGAAAAGAATAAAAAAATACATGAATAGAAGACCACCTTATGTCTGACTGCAGAAGACAATTACAACGGTAGAATACCATTTAAAATTAAGACTTGGCTTATATTTGCAAACAGCTTGAATTTAGATCAGATGCGGCGTTACACGGCGTTTGATCAGGTTTCAAGCTGTTTGTCACTGGTCAGTATATATCTTCAAATTAGCCAATATATAACTTTTAAGCAGAGAAGCAAACGATATTGCAGCACTGAAAGAGTTTTGTTTGGGAAACAGCAGCAAGCATTGTTATACGGATGAAATCGTTGTTGGAAGGACTGTTATTGGGAGTGATCACTGTATTTGCAAAGAATTAGGCCTTTCAACGCACACCAACGTTCTCCTGGCCCAGTCATAAAGTCTAGCTATTATTCGTGCTATAAATATCTGCCTTTTCGACGCGGGGCCTATATTTTGCCAGAGGCTGCGACTCATGAATAGTGTAGAACACGTTATTCTTTCCTGTTTAAACGCGGCAAACGAAATGAAAACGCAATGATGTGAAAATGGATTAAATGACACCTTTTTGAAACGTTTGACGACTCATTCTAAAGTGAGTAGCAAACAGTTTGGAGCCTGATCAGACGCCAGGTTACCTGGCGTCTGATCTGGCTCAAACTGTTTGCAAACGGAAATAATAGTTTTAGCGTGAACGCGTTTATTAGGAAATAATAACGTCTTCTCCACTGTATCAAGGTTACACAGATTATCGTTGTTCTTTCAGTACTTAGCTTTATAAACATTTACATGATAAGTGTTTTCGGTAATAAGGCGCGCTATAAATATTATTATATCAGACAAATTGGCCTCGATGCCTTCTTTGTAGGTCTTCATCATAACAGAAATGTATTCTGCTTCATATCACATTTAAACCAACTTGAATATGAGTCTATATCACTCGCCGAGTAAAGCAAATCACACACTCTTTATTCCATACATGTATTACATATAATTACACAATAAAATAAACCTTTTTCAATTTTTGATATATTTTATCTGCAGATGTGAAACTCTACAAATGTTAAGTTCAATTAAAGGATCGCAACAACAAAACTAAACGTATTCCCTATCTCCAATTAAATTGACCTGATATAACAAACTTTGGATATAACGAAATAAATCAGACAGCCAATAGGACTTCGTTAGAAGTGAGCTTCATTGTAATAAGGATTATGATACATTTTGTTGTGTATCATCTTTCAACAAACCATATGCACAGAGTAGATTGATTTAGTAACCTAGGCCTATTAGCTCCAGGATGTGATGATTATTTATGTGTATGATACAGTAGTGTTCACTAAAAGGCCGTCGCCAGATTGCGGGCTGTACATGCATGTAAAGGGGTAAAAACATTTTATTCAACAAACGTGTATACACTTTCAAGGACGAAGAAAACATGAATAAAGTCAGTTCTTCCCGTAATCTCGAGCTTTTTCCACGTGTATTTGAACAGAAAGATGCAAGAGTCTGTACAGTGGTGAAACGTTATTCTTTCCCAATACACGCGTTTACATTAAAACTATTATTTCCATTGCAAACAGTTTGGATCCAGATCAGACGCCGGGTAACCCGGCGTCTGATCAGGCTCCAAATTGTTTGCCACTCGTATAAAATCAATAGTCAGAGTTGTCAAAAAAGGTGTTATTTTGTACATTTTATTGCAATCCGTTTCGCATTTCGTTTGCGTTTAAATGGGAAAGAATAACGTTGCCCCCACTGTATGTTGATGCTTGTATCATACTGTTTGTATTTTACTCCAATAGCTTTGGCTCAACACCTCATATTTTTTATAAATGTATTTCTCAAAACGTATTCTCTGGGGTGCTAGATTAGTAACAGCATTTTAAATTGTTGGAATATCCCATTGGAACCGAAACTCATCTTAAGTTGCATTGAGTATCCAAAGCAAAGGCTAATCTGACATGGAGTCAAAGGGGCTTAGAGGTAACATTCTTCGTTTTCCTGGTTGTTTGCCTGGAGAAAACGTTAGTTTCCCCTATTAAGGTTCATGTAATGTCCCTGTACGAGAAAAAATACCCAAATTTGAAAAGTTGCAATACTCAATAACTATACCACATTGGCTAAAAATATTTTCACACAGCATAAATAATTAGTCAATGAAAAGGAGCATGCCTAAATTTTCATTAATATAAGTATACTTGTGATGTCAGAAGATCCAAAAGTAGCGAACTTGGAGTGAAAATAGCCTCTTCAGCAGAATATATCAAATCACTTAATGACACGTATTTTCGGAAATCTGGTAGAATACATACAAAGAACCCATTACATACTGGGTACTCCTACACAGAATGTCTTACAAAAGTCAGAAAAAAACCCTTGTAATTGGCCCTTAGAATACCCCATGCTTGATTCAAGGGCAGCCATTTGCATTTTACAAATTTGTAGAAGTTTGCTAACATTTAAGGTCCATTTACTCCAAATCTACAAAACCGATTGACAATTGTTATATACGTGCGGACAGAGAAAAGAACAAGCAATATTATTGATGGAATGTCACTCACCCGAATCACTGCAGTTAGACAATATATCCGTTCAATTATATCAAGGTCACCGAAATATGTCATTTGTCAACTTTTCCGATTAATCCGCATTTTCTCATTTTTTAATATCCATATTTTCAACTTTTATTTCAGTACACTATTGTTGTTTGATACATAAACAATAAAATAAGTGCATTGCGCATTACTTTCGATCATAAATTTCTCCGGGTGTCACGATTCTTCAGCGGACTACTTGTCGGAAACTAATTTCGTCCCTGTACAGCTGACCTTTGTTTCAGGAAAATCAAGAGTTTGTCCCTTTAAATCACCTTTTTACACCCATTCAAGTATTCCACATCTTTCCGACTATTGTAATGTTGATTAATATTTCACTTTGCATTGCGATCTCTATCATATAAAGCTTACATTGTTGTGAAACTATTCAAGCCTTTGGCAGGTACAGGGTAAATGCTCATGTACAGTGGAGAATGTGTTATTATTTCCCAATAAACGCGTTTACGCTAAAACTATTATTTGCAGTGCAAACAGTTTGGAGCCAGATCAGACGCCGGGTAACCCGGCGTCTGATCAGGATCCAAACTGTTTGCCACCACGATTAACATGAAATATCAGAACTGTCCAAAAGTTGTTATTTTCTACGTTTTAGTGCTTTGCGTTTGCGTACGTTTGCTTTTAAACGGGAAAGAATAACATAGTCTCCACTGTATATACTATTGCACGAGTTGGACAAGGCTTTCTATGGTGTCCTAGTAGGGACACAACCGACGATTTCGTTGGGCAGAAATTAATTGAATACATAGATGATTAGTCACATTACATTGAGGGTGATAGAATTTGGGAAAATATATTGTATATTTAGATTTTGTCAAAGCTTTTGAGAGCATAGTACATTAACGTTTTCTCGCAAAGTATCAGTATTTGGTATCAGAGGGCCAGTTTTGTCATGGAAACGTGACTTTTTTACTGGACGTAGGCAATATGTATCTGTGAAAGGACCCTGGTCTTTTTCGTGGGAAGACATTTTAAGTGGGGTACCCCAGGGAAGTGTCCTGGGACCCATATTATTCATGTGTTTATAATAGATGATCCCTACCCCTGAAGTTATACGTAGTATTGTGAAATTATTCGCTTATGGTACCAAACTATACAACAAAGACATTAGAATTGATATTATCCAGCACGACTTAGATGCCTTACACATAGTCAAAGTGGCTGTTGCGTTTTAATGTGAAAAATTACAGAACCATACACTTTGGAAGAGACAACCAATATTACCAGTATACTTTGAACTTTGCGGACATTGAGTCTGCTAGTGAAAAGGGGGATTTAGGGGTAATATTAGGATTAAAAAGTTAGTAGTCATATAGCTGAAAAAGATAACAAATCCAACAGTGTATTATCCTTAATAATCAGAATGTATGATTACATTTCGAAAAGCTATTTCATATTTTTGTACAAAGCACTCGTCAGGTCAATATGGAAACACTATTATCATGTATTATGGTATATATTCTTAAAAGAAGTGTTTAAAATTATGTAAGCCTACTAATAAGCGTCTCCTGGATTGTCAAACTTACATGTACCGAAAGATTGGTTTTCAAAAATAGCTTGGTCATCGACGAAGCCGTGGTGATATGATACAATGTTGAAAATTATTTTAAGAAATGGAAGATATACATATAGAAAGATTTTACATTAAAAATATTTTTCGAATTAAAAAAACATCTTTAAGTTTACAACACTTTTCACAGAGAATTATAAACAACCAGATCTCACTTCAGTTTATATAGAATTAAAAATAATAAACTTTGTTGATACATTTATATGCCGGATGAATTATTTTTGTAATCGAAGCTTCAATGTCATAGTCATGTGTTTGTGTACTTCATTGGATTAGAATCAAATATTGCGTACTGTTTAATAAATAATTCAGTTGAGAAGGGTCGAAATGGAATATTCTTAATAATTAGAATGACCACACAGCATCTTGAAACAAACATTTACTTGATGCGCATTTAAAATGATGTTTAAAAAAGCACTAGTAACCACTGTTCCCTCCATTTTACGGATACATTGCAGAATACGTCCCCTCATTGATTTTACGTAACGTTTCAAATACGTTGGCATTCCAACCAAAATGCACTTGGAGGTCATTATGGTATAAATTTGATGATTTGACCCGACCTTGTTATCAAATACATCCGATATGTGTTCTATCGGGCTCATGTCCGAGGATAAAACAGGCCAAGGCAGAACATTAATGTATTTTAGCAAGAAATTGTGTGGTGATACGCGCCGTGTGATGCTTTATACATGTATTGCCAAGCTCAAAATGCCAGGTCCTTCCTTTCTTTTGCATGAATCGAATCACTGTGTTATTTAAAACATTGATGAAACGCTGAGCATTGGCATTTTATTGAATAATAACCAAGTCAATTTCCAGAGTTCCAATTTTCCCAAACCAAACCATAGCGCTGCCACCACCCATTATGTCTCTCTCAAACATATCGTTCTCCACGGTCACTCCTCCTTTTTGCGCATTGAGGCGAGCGGACCGTGGCGAGATTATCTTGCCTTCGCGGTAATGAATGTAGCGCTGTTTACAGTGAAACATCTGTATCTGCGCACGTGCAAAGTAAGGAACACGTTGGCAAGCTTAGACGCATAAAGAGACCTGGGATTTGAATAGCAATTGTGTAATCGTTATACGCAATGAAGTCATTATAATCATGTATGTATCTTGCAACATGCGTTAAAACACAGTTATAGAAGAATTCTAGGAAGAGGATGGGGTTATAAAGAAGGAGATCCTCCCGCGAGAGCCCAACAACGATTCTCAATGTATTCTCAAGGTATAATTCAGTTAAAAAAGGATGAAAAAATAATACAGCCTGCATATTTATACATGTAATAATGTTTGACAGAGGCTCGTGTTGCCCACCATACTTTGGAAAAAATAAGTAGTCCCCCATTGCAAAATAGTGTTGTCCTTGAAAATTGTCAAATATTCCATGACTTCTTCTGTTGTTATTTGAGTGGATTTCGTCAGGAATTTGGTCCTACTACCTCATGTAAAGCATATTCTTCAATATAGAGGAAGGATTTGTTGAATTTCAGTACAGAAAATTTGCTTCACATTTTGGTGCAAATCCAAACATATTGTTCAAAATCAAGATACACAGTTTTCCTTTCAAATTGTAACCTATCTCATAAGCTTGTTCATTTCAATACGAACATTTTGATATGAAATTATGCAACATTGCTCCATAAATGACCAAACAATCACCTTTCAAAATTGCACCTAAAAACACTTTACAAGAACCTTAAAGGGACTCGCAACCGGATGGTGTACTTGTCAAAATAAAATAAAATACTCAAATAAAAGCAAATTTGTGGCATTATTTGGCTTCTGACATTAAAAAACTATGATCAGTCCAAACAAAGTCTCAAGAATCGTCACCGAATCTTAGATTTTTAGATATTTTCCATCGTTTTTCTATACCGACTAGTAGACGGTATAGTTGTTGTTGTTGCTTCTGTACACGGGCTCAGACATAAACACGAGCCGAATTACGAAGTTGTATGCACTTTCGATAGCTACACATTTAAATACGTTAAATCGATCCGAGATAAACGGATAGTTCCGTGGTCCATTGGTCTAAGCGGTTTCCCCTATTTTGCCTTCTGTCCGCCAATGCCGGGCCCCGGGTGCGAATCCCACCAGAGACCAATATTTTTTTTTATTGAAATACATTTCTTTAAACAGAATTTCTTATCCTAAACTAATTCTTTACCATTTATATAAGCGTTTGACACATATTTACAAATTACTATTTTTAATGCACCATCTGGTTGCGAGTCGCTTTAAAACGCATCTCAGCACAAATATAATAAGGTTTCTTCGTAAGAAAAACAATCTATTTTTATGTGAGTGGTAAACAGTTTGGAGCTGCTCAGACGCCGTGATACCCGGCGTCTGATCTCGCTCTAAACTATTTGCAATATAGACATAAGGGTTTCAGCATGAAGGCGTTTATTGGGGAAATAAACCTCTTCTCCGCTGTACAAAGCAGGTCAGAATTATTCTAAAGAGCATGACTTCCTTATCTTTTTATGTTGATATTTCTATTTTAAAAATTCACAATATTTGCAGCTTCATAACATACTAATGGACTTAGTTAAAAATAAAAATCGTTTTTTACTATTGCTTTTACCCGTCACCCTATAACCTGTTTCTAGTTTTGAAGCCGGGTTGCCACTAAATTCAGTTTGAAAGTATTTAAGCAGAATGCGCCAAACGTCGCATTTTACTTTTTTTTCAGCCTGCTTAAAGCTACCGAATGATAGGACATGATATATTTCTTCTCTTGCACATTTATGACTGGATAAAATGGAACCTTTTTCTTCAGGAGAGAAAGGAATCAAATGGTAAAAAGCGTATCGCGGAAGAAAAGGGTTTAAACAGGACTACAGACAACAAGCCTGGTACTACAACTGACCCTAGAAAATGACTCATTACCTTAGCATTTTCATCATTCATTTTATGTCATTATAATAGACAGGAACAGACCAAATGGCACGGCCTGGGCCAGGCCAGTCCAAGACAGAACCTCTTGGCAACCCATTGGATCCTAATGTTCACCTTAATACATCTTTAACCCTTTACCCCATAGCATCTTTCTAGTTTCGAATAGTAAGTGACTACTTAAAGCAGGTTGAAAGTAATGCAGAATGCGCATTAAGGCGCATTCTGCTTCACTTTCAGCCTGCTTTAAGCTACAATCTGCTAGAAAATAGAATATTTGATACGTACTCATGGCATTTTAAATTGGAACTATTTTCTTCTGCGGAAGAATAGACTAAATGCGCTAAAAGGCGCTTTTATCAGGGAAAGGGTTAAACTGACCTAAATCCGCTCACATGTGCTCGTCGCATGCTATGTCTCTCTCCAGAACTCTCTCTCTCTCTCTCAGACACACTCTCTTTCTGTCTCACACACACATCCTCTATTTCGCTCTCTTTCACACGCTTTCTCTTTCTCTCTCTCTCCCTCTCTCTCTCTCTCTCTCTTCTTTTTTACACACCCTTTCTCACGCTCTCTCTTACCTCTGTCTAAAAGTTAAAACATGCCATGGTGTAATTGGTTCAACGAGAATGAATAACGTCTGTTTCACTGTACGTCCACCCGAGAAGAAACTAGTCATTCCATCGAAAGGGCAATGGTTATCTTTAGAGATATCTTTTTTAGCGCATTTGAAAACAGTTACCTGCTTTCCTCTTGACATATAATGGGAGTTTAAGGTAGAAATAATGACATTTCGCAGTATGATATTATATAACGAGAAGTATATCTAAACGTAATGCCTACAGTGGAGAATCTGTTATTCTTTCCCAATAAACGCGTTTACGCTAAACCTATTATTTGCAGTGCAAACAGTTTGGAGCCAGATCAGACGCCGGGTGACCCGGCGTCTGATCAGGCTCCAAACTGTTTGCCACCAAGATAAACATGAAATATCAGAATTGTCCAAAAGTTGTTCTTTTCTACGTTTTAGTGTTTTGCGTTTGCGTACGTTTGCGTTTAAACGGGAAAGAATAACAGATTCTCCACTGTAACGATAAGTGTTATATAATACATGTTAACTTATTTGTTTGACCTCAGAGAGTGCTGCAGTGGAGACGACGATATTTTTCCTGTTTAAACGCAAACGAAACGCAAACACAGTGCACTTTAATGTTGAAAAATACAATCTCTTGACATCTAGCGACTGATCTGGTTCGAAATTAGTTGCACTTGAAATCAAAGTTTGAGCGTAATCGCGTTAAATGGGTAAGAATAACGTCTTCTCAACTGTATATGTATAGTGTCCCAAAAACGCGTTTACAATAAAACAATTTTTCCATTGAAAACAGTTTGGAGCCAGATCAGACACCGGGTAACCCGGTGTCTGATCAGGCTCTAAATTGTTTGCCACTCATATAAAACTGAATTGTCAGAATTGTCAAAAAGGCGTTTGCGTTGCGTTTAAATGGAAAAGATTACGTTTTCCCCACTGTATCTATGATTACATCAGTATGCTACACCTACAAAATGTCATATTGAATTAGATATATAACACTTCTAGAAAGTTACGGTGTTTGAGCAAAGAAAAGTAGTCAAATGATACAAATCTGAAAAGTCTTTGGTCTAATGTTGAATCATTGAACATGTTATTGTGTTTGTCATTCAAAACGACAACTATGTGTGATCTCATTAGGCGATTGTAATTATTAAGAAGTTGTATGTTTTTCTAAGCAGCCTTTTTTGTTGTAAAATGCTCCCTCCCTAACACGACCTTCCGAACAACGATTCCCATCTTACAACAATGCTTGCCGCTGTTCCCACAACAATTAAACTACGTCGAATTAGTTCACTGCTGCAGTATCGTCTGCTTAAAATTGTCGTTTGCTGGTTTTTATTGTTACATATTTCGATAGAAGAAATATATTGACGAGTGGAAAACAGCATGATGCCAGATCAGACGCCTGATCTGGATTCAAGCTGTTTGCAAATGTAAGCCAATTTTTAATTTTCCCTCCCTATAAAAACTCTCATCCGAACACCAAACGTAATATTTGTCTCCCATTTGGTGTTTTGTAGAGGGAGTACTGTAAACTCTTGATACAACAGATCTTGGTACAGTGGAGAAAACGTTATTCTTTCCCGTTTAAACGCAAACGCAAAGCACTAAAACGTAGAAAGTACAACTTTTGGACAATTCTGATATTTCATGTTTATCTTGGTGGCAAACAGTTTGGAGCCTGGTCAGACGCCGGGTTACACGGCGTCTGATCTGGCCCCAATCTGTTTGCTGTAGAAATAAACGTTTTAGCGTAAACGCGTTCATTGGGAAAGAATAACCGATTCCCCACTGTACAACAGATCTTGGTACATGTAAGACACCTACCCATATTGCTTGACACTCGTATCTATATTCTTTCAGTTAGAGTGCCTTTACCCATTTATACCTAGTGGATTCTTCCATGTTTATATACTGGATTTGTCCAATTTTTATCAAAGGGATGCCTGGTCAAAATTTTCATTTTTATTTTGTTTTATATTGAAATTACTATTAGCATAATGCGACGTCTGATCAGAGTCTACACTGTTTGCCTATGTCCCGTATATGGGATCGTGGGCACAAATGTGTAACAGTGGAGAATCTGTTATTCTTTCCCAATAAACGCGTTTACGCTTAAACTATTATTTGCAGTGCAAACAGTTTGGAGCCAGATCAGACGCCGGGTAACCCGGCGTCTGATCAGGCTCCAAACTGTTTGCCACCAAGATAAACAAGAACTATCAGAATTGTCCAAAAGTTGTTCTTTTCTACGTTTTAGTGCAATGCGTTTGCGTACGTTTGCGTTTAAACGGGAAAGAATAACAGATTCTCCACTGTAACACGTTAATTCTCAATGACATCTTAGAGCGCATTTCTGATCAAAATCAAAACAGTTTGTCACTTGTTTTGAAATCACGTCAGTTATACTACATTAAATCTACCTTTGAAACCATATTGCAGACAACAATATTGAAGCAGACGACATTATGGCGGTGAAGGGGTAAAATCCTCACGATAAATTGGATCATGAAAGGGTTAACTCTTCCAATACCAAGGCCGACAATTCTATAACTTGCAAACATTTTGGATCCCGATCAGACCAAGCGTTTACACGGTGTCTGATCGGGATCCAAATCGTTCGACTCTCTTAACAATGATTATTTAGTTAAAACGCAAAACATTTCAAATTTTGTAAATAAGAGAAGACAAAAACTCCAAGCAGACAATAATATTGCAGTGACTGTGTTATTCGGATTATGACGTCATAATAACATTGAAATGGTTAAATATTACTTAGAAACGAATATGCATACAACAGCAGTGGGAATTTGTTTCGTAAACCCATAACATACATAAACATAGTCCAATAACATTTAGAAAATTATTCTTCTTGAAACTGTTGAACATTTATATTACTTCGAAGAACGTGCGTTCGGTGTTCACTCTCTAAATCACACCAAATTGGGAGACAAAGATTGTATGTATTGTTCGGAAGGATTTGTTATAGGGAGGAAAATTGCAAACAGCTTAAATCTAGATTAGACGCCGCGTCACATGGCGTCTGATCTGGGTTCAACTGTTTTTAACTCGTCAAAATGTGACTTTTCCCCGGTCTCTGATCTGACTTCAAACCGTTTGCAATGGAACTTATAGTATAGGTGTAAATGTGTTAACTGGAAAGAATAACGTATTCTCCACTGTTACAGTTTTAGCGGGAACGAAGAACTATTAGCTTTTGTAAACATCTTTCATCAAACCATATGCACAGCACAGATTGATTTAGTAGCCCAGAACGTTAAGGTCTGGGATGTAACGAATATTAATGTGTAGAACACACCGAGCACAATGGAAACACGTGTCGGTAAGACAATTTCGATGGGAACAGCTTAAGTTGATTTAGATAAATGTTTGTCTGTAGTAGATCGACAGAAACACAATTAAAAAAATCAAATTCCGAAAAATGCGGTTAATATAATTTATTTTGAACAAACCTCTAACGCGGCCTTAAACAATACATATTGAAGTTGATGTTTTGAAATAGAAATCTGATAATTAAATCAAAGTTTTCCAACAAAACATATTTTCTAGCTCATCTGAATCCGGTACAGTATGGAACCTGGTATTGCTCATGACCAGCTTGTTCAAGAAATGATAAGTTCACCCAGGTAGATCTACATGTGTCGAAGGATTATCGAATATGGAAAACAGACCATCCAAGATAAATGCGGTTTGATGTCATTCGGCCAGACTACGTAATAAAATAAGAAGACTGTTTTCGCAACAGACAATACTGTTGCAGATATATTAATTTTGAATGACAGCTTTTGCAGTGATTTGACCATGTCTTTGGAAAGAGCAACATGGTTTAATGGCAGTTTTTAAATTCATCTTCACTACGTCAAAGAATGGCATCGAACAAAATGACGTTAAATTTGTATAGAAGCAATGTTTCTAGGGCGGGTGACTTGTTGATATCTTGAGAAGGCGGGGCTTATGGGTCTGCTCTTCGCGAATTATTTTGTTGCGTTGCCTAAGTAATGCCGTTATGGCTGTTCCTTTCAGAGTACACATTATTCGGGTCAACAACCTATAATATGGATTAAACATACATGCATACTAATAAAATGTTCATTTAGCATTAAAAATTACAGCAAGTATAATGTAAATGTAAGAAATTAATTTAATGTTTTCGGCGTATAAGCGAAATAAACGACAGAAATTGATCGGCAAATTTAACGCGATTCATGGAATTTGCCGATCAGTTTCTAGGCGTTAGGCAGAATAGTGGACATCACTAGATTATCGATAAAATGCTCTACGATAGCGTGAGAGTCCGTCAATGTTCGGCTCTTATCGATCGGTATTTACGGAAACTCCCGACGACTTTTTGAACATGTGAATTTTATTTTCAATTTGAAAAAGGACCAAATTAACATTAACTTACGATTCTTAAATTTATATCAAAAGAAAGAACAAATATTCAATCATACGAGCCCGTTTGCACAGAATTGATATCGATTTGTATAAATGCACAAGGTCGTGTTATATTATCCGTGTCGAGGCTTATTTTCAGCATTTTACTCTTTGTTTAATGTGATTTAGAGGTGTCTTTTTAAACTTAAAAAAGGACCAAAATCTTATCAAAATATGTTTTCAAAACAAATTTCATCATAAAGGAAAATGTTTAAGCTAACACAGGCCGTTTGCACAGGAACGATATCTGTCCAGAAAAACAAGTTATTACAAGTTATGTAAAAATGCCCTTCTTATTTTAATGCTCGAAAATGAGAGCAAGTGGGCCACCTGCGTGTCCACTATTCTGCGTAACGTTTTTTTTCGCTTACACGTCGAAACATTTTTAGATCATTTCTTAAATAAACACATTTATAGTTCAAGGAAACACACATAATCTTTTCAGTTGTGTGAAGATGCAAACAAATTAACAAAACTTAATAATAAGTTATATTGATTATTATTTTAAGAATTATAATAATTTAGTAAAATAATATTAATACAATGATTATATAATAGATACATATAATATATACGGTTTAAACATATTTCATTGCAGTTCTAGAGCTTAATTGCCATATGGAATATTTTTTGTTTATTCGACTAAGAGTATTCCCTCTGCCAAGAACTAAAGAGGCAGATCTGTGGTTTTGATTCCATACGCTGCTTTACATGAACATCGAATGATATTAGCCAAAATCATCTTCCGGAAATCACCCCTCATCATCATACAGTGGATAATCTGTTATTCTTTCCCAATAAACGCGTTTACGCTAAAACTATTATTTGCAGTGCAAACAGTTTGGAGCCAGATCAGACGCCGGGTAACCCGGCGTCTGATCAGGCTCCAAACTGTTTGCCACCAAGATAAACATGAAATATCAGAATTGTCCAAAAGTTGTTCTTTTCTACGTTTTAGTGCTTTGCGTTTGCGTACGTTTGCGTTTAAACGGGTAAGAATAACAGATTCTCCACTGTATCACTTCTTCATTCATCGGCGCTATATGACCTTTTAGTGTAGCAGAGCCGTAAAACCCAATTCATCCATCAATTCATATTTTAATCCCATATATGTGCATGAAATCGGGGTTGGGTCACAAATCGAAACGACATTAGACTTGACCCTTTCCCTAGCAACCCTTTCCGTATCAAACTCTCTTTTTTAAATATTCTACCTGTGGTGTTTTATTTTTCTTAAATCTAGAGTGAAGCTTTTTATGGCAAAGTCGTCAAACGAATATCAACCAGTTTGTGTCCTGGTGAGACGCCGTGGAAATCGTTTTTTGTTAACCCCTTCACTGCCGTGACGTCATCGAAATTAAACAATTGTCGTCTGCTTCTATTTCTAAAAATCAATTTTTAGGTATTTTGACTTAAGAAATATTGAAACGAGTGTCAAACAGTTTGGATCCTGATCAGACGCCGCGTTACGCGGCGTCTGATCAGGATCCAAACTGTTTGCAAATAACTACTGGACTCGGGGTAAGGCAGTGAAGGGGTTAAGGATCCTAATTGTTCGCAAATATTGTTAACTGTATGTATGGGCCTGTTCTCGTCTTTTCGTATGTACACTCAATACAAAAAGAAACGCACATCGTGCTCATGCGCAGATTAAGAATCTTTTCTTGAAGAAAATTAGAATACTAATACCATATCTCAAGATTGATTTAATTCTGTAACAAGTTCAGAAACAAAAAACTCAAAACCAGTGTGCTGCTTTTTAACCCTTTCACTCTTAATGACGCCAAAAAGCGCATTTGCAAACAGTTTGAATCCTGATCAGACGCCGCGTAACGCGGCGTCTGATCAGGATCCAAACTGTTTGAAACTCGCATCGATATGTTTTAATTCATATTACGTTGTATCTTACTTTGAAACGATCTTACAAACAACAAATTTGAAGCAGACGACAATGAATCGGTGAAGGGGGTAAAAATATCACGATTAATTTGGCAGCGAAAGAGAACAACATTGTGTTTTAAACATCGCACCGATTTGTGCAGGTTGTGTTTTTTAACATTGATACCCACAGACAGAACTACTGACCTTAATGAAAAGATTAATTCACAAATACGTTCCTTCTACATACAAATAGTGTAATGAAACAATGTGCGTTTCTTTTTGCACTGAGTGTATATGCAAACTGAGAGAGAAATTAAGAACTTTTCAGTTGTTGCATTAATTTAGCTGTTGGACCAAGGCAGAACAAGTTTAGTAGTTCAGTAAATTCTCTCTATTACGGACGCTAAATAAATGGCTCATTGAGTGAATAAAAGACAGGTGACAACTTAAAGCAAGGTGACAGTAAAACAGAAAGCTACTACAGTATATTTCTGCTTTACTGTCACCTTGCTTTAAGCAGTCACCTGTCGGAAACACCTAATAGTTAACACAATTTAGTGGTCGTATTAGAGAGGTTTTACTGTATGTTAAGTCTTTCCTGCAAAATGTTTGCACAAATGAGAACACTGCATCATGTGAACCTTGGGGTTATTGCCGATAGCTAATGTGCACATTTTACGATGTAGTATGTTTCATGCACCGTTTGCATCTGTAAAACAGACACGTGTTAAATAAACGCTTGCATGAAAAGCAGTACAAATCGGTAACGGAATCGCTAGTGCCAAACGCTTTCAATTAAAATACTCTGTCGGAAACATCTGTCCTGGGTAAGACCTTTGAAATATAAATAAATAACATCTATCCGAATATCGTTGCCTTTATAATGAAATTGCAGGGCTGCCATTTCTCCAGATATTTTCGAAATATTTGTTTTTTTCTTGATTTCTCTGGACCTACAGTTTTGTTCCAGACATTTTTGGATTTCTGCTCGTACTTTAAAAAATCGGAATGTTATGCTTTCTTCAGTTAGGAAATATTGACATGGGTGTCAAGGAGTATATATCAATATCAGACGCCGCGTGACGCGTCGTCTGATCTGGATCTTTACTGTTTGCATATTTATGTTAGTGTTTGAAAGCCTGGCAACAAACCCGAGATACAGTGGAGAATGTGTTATTGTTTCCCAATAAACGCCTTTACGCTAAAACTATTATTTGCAGTGCAAACAGTTTGAAGCCAGATCAGACGCCGGGTAACCCGGCGTCTGATCAGGCTCCAAACTGTTTGCCACCAAGATAAGCATGAATTATCAGAATTGGCCAAAAGTTGTACTTTTCAACGTTTTAGTGATTTGCGTTTGCGTACGTTTGCGTTTAAACGGGAAATAATAACAGATTCTCCACTGTATAATGCCAAAATTATTTTTTGCCTCAAAATGGCGTTTGTCACTAGACATTCACTGATGTTTGCTTTTGATATAATACATAGGTGCCAGCGAATAGATACAATACAGTTCTGTTATCCTAGGAGGGGTTGATGAAGAAATGGGCTGACTTGGCATGTCCCTGTTTTATCCGGTGCCTATTTTAAAAGGCAGCAGAACACCAGTTATGTCATTAAAGTTATGCTATCTTTATTACATGAAACACCAATGTTTTTCTTCATTTTTAAGTTTTGCAGTTATGTGTATTTTGGGGAAAATAGAGTTGCACCTGGCTGGGCTGTGAAAGTGTCGATTTTGATCTTGAAGATGACACCTTCTATACTCAGCCAAAAAAGAAAGTACCCACTGTTTTATTCTAAATTATCAGCATCTCGTACATAAGATGTATTTTTTTTATAGAAAGAAGCAGACGACAGGAAATCATTGTTGCTAAAACACTGGCCCATTGTGTTGAAAATAAAAGGTTTTTAACTCTTTTTCTTGAAAACAGCAATTTTGCTTAGAAATATTGTTCATAGAAGGGAAACAATAGTGCTCATTTTTAGCAGCTAGAACTTTTTCTTACAGAAAATAAAATCACATTAGACTTTCATTCATCACAATATTCACGGCGTTATTTATACTAGAAAGTCTTATACTATCAAATTACCTCCCTTTGAATTTAAATAAGAATGAATTGTAAGTGTTTCACTTTCGTTGCATGTGTCGTTTAATCTGAATGTTTTTACTGGAATGTATTGGGGAACGCATGAGCCTTTAAAATCAAAAACAAAATTGGAGTCGATGCGGTACTTTAAAAGATATGGAGCTTTAAAAGTTGCTTAATGTAAAGTCAATGTAAAAACAGGGGTACTTTCTTTTTTGGCTGAGTGTATATGAACTATATAAGAGAGCCTAGTTGGTGTTCCATAACCTCAAAATAGTTATTTAAAATCACATGTCTAATGACATTGTATTTTAATCACTAAAATCTTGATTCTAAGACTTTGTAACGTTAACTATGAGATATGAGCTATCTCTTACATTCGTGTGTAAGTACAAATTCATCGTATATTCATCCTAACAGCTCCGGTCGGAGATACTATTTAGTTTATCATATGTTTTATTACCTTGTTCAAATGAAATAAGATTGATAATCAGAATTTAGATTTAATAAGTCAGAACGGGAATGAGTTATTGGAACTTCTATAGTTAATATTTGATTTATTAAATATCTACCGAGTTATAAAGTGGAGAAGATGTTATTCTTTACGCATGTATTTATAGACAGGTAGCTACTAAATGCATTACAAAGCAATGCAGAATGCTCCAAAAAGGAGGTTTAGAAGAATGTTTGATTGAATAGCATGAAATTATTCGACGCTTAGAGATAGATTAATTTTAGAAATAAGTTAGCGGTAGCTTTGAAATAGACGGTATCTTAGAAGTTCAATCTTAAAACGGGTTTTGCTACACTTGTTACAAATTCACAAGACTGATCAGACACTAAAACATCAACAACTCTAATTGGACCTGTCAAAACTGATTCCAAAGTTGCTGTTTGTCAGAGCCTAGGTTATCACGTGCAGTGGGAAATACGTTATTCTTTCCCGTTTAAACGCAAACGAAGCGCAATCGCAATGCCTTAAAAGGGGGTAAAATGACAACTTTATGACATTTTAGCCACACTTATTAAATTGAGTGGCAAACAGTTTGGAGCCTGATCAGACGCCGGGTTACCCAGCGTCTGATCTTGCTCCAAACAGTTTGCAAATGAATTAAGAGTTTAATCGTACACGCGTGTATTTGTAAAGATTGACGTTTTCTCCACTGAACAGTGGAAAAGACGTTATTCTTTCCCGTGTAAACGCAAACGAAACTTAATTCAAACGTGTTCGCAGTGCATATTTTTGACGATAGGGGATTTTCCATTCAAAATAAACAAGTTTGTACTGTAAGAACATTTTAAACAATTTGGGGCATCACCAGACGCTGAGAATTTTTACTAAATTCTACATTTTCAGATATCATGAGTTTGTCTATGATGTATTGCAATGCGCTGGTGTTTAGCTTTATTTAAACGGAAGTGTACAATGCCAACCCCAAGGAACCCCTTGTATCATAAAGTGTGCAGTAAGTGTTATGCACTGTACATGTCCGACACGCCTGCTAGAAAAATATACCCTGCTACAACTGAGAAGAAGGCATAATTATCTTCTCTTTAAACGCAAATCAAATGCTCTCGCATTGCAACAAAATCTGTTTGACAATTAAGACTTTATATATATTTTAATCTGAGTGGCAATCAAGTTGGAGCCTTGTCATATATCAGTTTACCCGGCGTCAGATCGGATTCAAAATTGTTTGCACTGGAAAAAATCGTTTAAGCGTGAACGCGTTTATTGGGAAAGAACAGCGTCTTCTCAAATGTACATTCTTGTTAGCATTAAAGTGAAAATAAACCGAAGGGAAGTCGGTTATTATTTATAAACAATACGCGTGAAAATTATCTTCTGGTCCTGGAATATCACCTTCACTGCAATGAAAATTTACTACTCAAAACTGTTATCTGATTCTATTTCTCAAATTGTTATTAAGGTATTAAGATGCATTTGCAGGATTGCCAAACAGTTTGGATAATATACAGACATCGAATTATCTAGGAATCTGGTCAGGATTATAACCACTCTGGATAGGAAATTGGTGACAGTGGGACGAGGGTCCTCACGACAGGTGGCATAGGGGTCCTTTCGGCATTATGTTTTAGAGTCATGATAACTGCTTACTTAAGCCTCGTAAGTTTAGTAAATTTTATTCCCCATTACAAAGGCAGCTTACGGGTTATAGCTTTTGAAAACCCTGGGTCCAAGGTTATAAAGGGTTCTGGCTGAGAACGTTCTTAAGCGTTTGTTTGGTCAGATTTGAGCAAATGCTTTGGAACTAACTAAGACGCGCGTTATCCCGTCGCCTGCCAAAGGAGACGTATTAAGTAGTTACGACAGTTTGGAACAAGATCTGACGCCGTGTTGCGCGGCGTCTGATGTGGGACGACACTGTTTGACACTCGTCTTAAGGATTCTTCCATTTTAACATTTAAAAATGTTTTCGGACGAAAGTTTCAAAGCAGACGATACATAAAGCTAGTGTTAAATGTTTACGCATGTCAATTGCAACATTTAACATATTGGTACTCTTGGCAGAGACATAATAGTTTAAACAAAATTCCTTCAGCAAGGGTACATTGATATATAGCAAATGTTCATCTTCCATGAAGCAGGCAAAAAGTAAAGATACCTGGGACCGGGAGCAAAGTTCAGCTATGTGTACATTGCAAAATAATTTCGGTCGTGAAAGATTAGCTATGAAAACAACGCGCACTTCGGTCATTCCTCGACGCTAATTAATTCAAACAGATTTTTATGTCAGAATTTTCTCAGAAATTATGTGAAACTTGTAAAATATTTATGGTGGAAATATGAATTTGAAAGTTTAAAATCATTTAATAACGTGATAACTCGAATACTTTGTCATTTGCATGATATATGACTGGCTTATTCAGCTCGTGGATAAACCAGTGACCGCTCGGCAAAGCTTAGCCACAACTGGTTTATCCCATCGCACAAATTCCATGCAATTACATATCATTCTCTATTTATCACCGGATGAAGCAGGCTGAAAGTAAAGCAGAATGCTCCTAAGGAGCATTCTGTTTTACTTTCAGCCTTCTTGAAGCAACCATCTGCATCCAATACTTAAAACAAGCTTTGAGGGAGGGATAATCCTTTATAAGCTCCGAAAGGCCATGCCTATAATGTCTTGATATAATTTTGATATGGCATGAAATCACATCAGTACACGTCTACCCATACCATCATTGATATTGTAATTGTAGACTTATTCAATTGGTTTCGTTTCCCTACCGATTACATATTATATGCACTACATGTAACAATATGAATCCCTGTGCCCGTCTTACGAAACGTCGTAAGACAAAAACAGTCGTAAGTCAAAACTTTCAAACACATGTTATGTTTGATTTCCCAATTTATTCATGTCTTGTGACATCTCTTTGGAATCGTCTTAAAAAGACGATTCCAAAGAGAAATCACACTACAGGATTAGATGGAGATATAAAATAATAATTGATAGTTTTAGAATCTGACTTAGGACCGTGTTAAGCTTGTCGTACGACGTTTCGTAAGACAGACACCTGGTCAGACAGCGGCTTATTCAGTGTCTGATCACAATCTAAACGGATTGTCAGATATATATATACATGTTATTTCAGTAAATCTTAATTTCTAACTATAAATGCTGATAACCATGTTAAACCCCTTTACTGCCTTACCCTCTGCGTACAATGGTGTTTGCAAACAATTTGGATCCTAATCAGACGCCGCAATTAGCGGCGTCTGATTAGGATTCAAGGTGTTTGGCACCCATTTGGAATTTACCTAAAATGTTTTTTGGGGAAAAAACAAAAGCCGACGGCAATAGTTCACATCTTATGACGTCGTGGCAGTAAGGGGATTAAGGCATATATATCTTTTATTTTATGCGATAAATGATTCAAAAACTGGAAACGAGTCCCATGAGAGATCATTACAAAGGATAGGCTTTCCTGTATACCAAGTTTTTTGTTGTTAAACACGTTTTTGCCAGTGGTTTTTGCGATCGGGATTTGTTTATTTGTTTTGCTTTTTACGATTTTGTTTTGTTACTGTTTTTACCAGTAGTTCTACATAGCCTTGGGTTTCAATTACCCAACGTTAACCATTTACTTGCCGGTCACGAATTCACCGCTATTTGCAAACAGTTTGGATCAAGATCAGACGCCGCTTATCGCGGCGTCTGATCTTAATCGAAACTGTTTGGCATTTTTTTTAGGTTTCTTTCATTAAAAGATACAGAAATACAATTTAAAAACTATTGCAGACGACAATTTTAAAGCAGACGAAATAACAACAGAATACATCGCCTTTGGTTTCATTTGCCGAACGTTAACGAGCATTTTGGCATACTCTGAAGACGCGTTCTGCTAATTGGACCTGGCATGACAGGCCTCGCGGCAGTGCACGTGCTGTTGCTCTGATTACAACAGTAAGGTACAACAACAAACGCGTCGCTCTGGATTAGCTAACCCAGCACTTAAGTAATAAAAGATGTATGCAAGAAAGTGGGACGAAACATTTTAGTGTTAAATGTCAAAGTCTTTAACCTTAAACAATGTATAGGTGACTGCTGTGGAACAGTGGGAAGTTGTTACTAATTCCAAATAAATGCTTAAAGAATTACTTCAATTGCAAGCGGCTTATAGACTGACCAGACGCCGTGCATATATATTTGAGAATGTATAACGTCTTCACCCAGTAGGTTTTTAGTTAATTAATGTTAACGAAAAATAAGTGCACCACCTTTTCTGTCATTTCTATCACAAACAGTTTGGAGCCAGGTTAGACGCCGGGTGACCCTGCGTCTAATCAGGCTCCAACAGTTGTTCACACAAATTAAAAATAGATAGGCGGAATAGTAAACATATTTTCGTTTTCTGTATTTTATTGCTGTGCGTTTGTGTATATTTTGCATTTAACGGGAAAGAATCTTGATGCTTACGCTGGAGATGGTATTCGTTTCCGTTTAAAGTAAACTTAATACAATGCTATACAGAAAATGACCGATTCCTTAGACATCTGATGATTTGCTCTTATCTGAGTGGGAAACAGTTTCAAATTGTTTTAATGGACATTAGGGTTTTAGCATAAACGCTTTTATTGGGAAAGAATTACGTCTTCTTCACTGTACGCACGATGTCTGCAACGGAGCATGCCTACAGTGAAGAAAACGTTATTCTTTCCCGAAAACGCGTTTACGTTCAAATAATTATTCATTTTGCAAACAGTTTGAAGCCAGATCAGACGCCGGGTAACCCGGCGTCTGACCAGGCTCCAAACTGTTTGCCACTCAGATGAACAAGAATTGTCATAATTGTCTAACAGTTGTACTTTTCTACGTTTTAGTGTTTTGCGTTTGCGTTTCGTTTGCGGTTAAACGGGAAAGAATAACGTTTTCTCCACTGTACAATATAAGTGAACTGTTTACATATGGGAATTTGTTTATACTTTAACCCTTTCATCGCAACCATATTGAATATTTTCTTCGCAAAAAAACCTTTTACAGTCGACCTTCGATATCTCGCCCTCGGTTAAGTCGAAAATACCCGTATTTCAAAGTTAAAACGTGGCTAAACCACGTTTTAATTTTGAAATATGGGTATGATCGACTTAATCGAGCATGAAATAATGCAGTACATGTGTCGAAATATCGGATAGTTCGAGTTAAGCGAGTTCGAGATATCGAAGTTCGACTTATATGCTTTCAAACTGTTGCCTGTGAGAGTTTCTAATTCGATTTAAGTGGAGTCATCTATGTGATTGCGAAACTGTTTGGATCATTGTCAGACGTCGATGTTTTTGGTGTCTGATTTGGAATTGAAGGCCGAACGCCCCTTATGATATTGGTACATGTACATGTACATATTTTAAAGAACTCGCCTTTTTCTACCTTTAAATTCATTGTCGTCTGTGCGTTTTAGATTGGTTTAAACATTAATGAATAACATCCACTGTATAAAGGAAACTATTGAAAATATTGACTATTTTTAAAAAGAAAATATTAATAGCAAACACGTAGGAGCTAAGTAACGGTTCGAAATTGTTTGCAACTTGCATAACTTTTTTATGACAGGCACTTTTATTTGGTAAAACGTTACGTCCTTTCCAATGTGTAATCGGGATCACCTAAAACCCGTGACGATCTATACTTCCGTGACGGTCGTGACGACACAGAGACGTGATGCCTACCTAAAACCCTAAAAACGGAATAAAATAAGAATAATAATTAATAATAAGCCGTGACGGTATTAATAAAACCCGTGACGCAACCCTTGACAACCCGTGACACCATGGATCAAACCCGTGACAGTACCGTCACGGCCGTCACGGGTTTTACATGTAGTATGTCTGTGTGTAATCAGTGTAAGGATAGGGAGGCAACGTTATCAATTACCGCTTAAACTTAAGGTAAACGCGATGCCACAGAATGCATTTTTTATTTTACTTACTGATTGTTATTTTTGAATAAGCAGCAACTAGTTTGGGGCACAACTCTGCACTGTTTGGATTGTGCACCTTGTGTCCGTTATTGAAGAAACAGGGACACTTCTAAATGTATAAAACAATGTTACAAATGTACCAATAAAAGTGAGAACGCCCACGACCATAACATCCAGCAAAAGAAACACGCTAGGTATAAATTATATTATGTTTATAGAATTAATCATTAAACATTTTTTATCTTTGATGTATGATTATACCTTTCTAAGAACATCCTCTCTATAGTTAATGTTACAATATTTGTACAGTGGAGAATCTGTTATTCTTTCCCGTTTAAACGCAAACGTACGCAAACGCAAATCACTAAAACGTAGAAAAGAACAACTTTTGGACAATTCTGATAATTCTTGTTTATCTTGGTGGCAAACAGTTTGGAGCCTGATCAGACGCCGGGTTACCCGGCGTCTGATCTGGCTCCAAACTGTTTGTAATTGAAATAATAGTTTTAGCGTAAACGCGTTTATTGGGAAAGAATTACAGATTCTCCACTGTAGTACAATCAAAATTAATGGACTAAGCTGCTATTCAGAGCCAGGATCTGTATCTGGTGAAAAATAACTTCTTAACCAATTCAACCTGAAACCTTTCATGGACAATCCAAACGTCCAATTAAGTCTAGTGTATTTTGAACAATTCAGTGTTGATTTATCAATGTATGACACACAGTGTAGACCCTAATCAGAGGGAGCATTCACGAGCTCTCTGACCACGACCTTCACTTTTTGCATGGGACAAATGTGACAAGCAGGTTGGCGCCCGATCAGACACCTGTTACCCGGCGCCGGATGTGGTTAAAAAAACGTTGGCAACGGACATAAGGTCATTAACCCTTTCCCCTATAGAAGCGCCTTTTAGCACATCATATTTATTCCTACACTAAAAAAAATAGTTCCAATTTTTACGGTCATGAATATGTATCATAAAGAATATTTTCTTTATTCTAGCAAGTGGAAGCTTAAAGCAGGCTGAAAGTAAAGCAGAATGCGCCTTAAGGCGCATTCTGCTTTACTTTCAACCTGCTTTGAGTGATCATATATGTATTCAATGTTAGAAACGGGCTATAGGGTAAAGGGTTAAGCGTTAACGCGAGTTGTTTGGAAAGAATAACGTCTTTTTTCCACCGTAGCAGTTTTTATAAATGTTTACTAACGGTGCAGAACTCGTTTGTATTTTATTACTGTAGTGGCATATTATAATGGCATGTGTTTAATTTTTATTTCAGGTTTGACACAGATATGTCTAACTTGGTATGCTGCAGTAAGGAAACCTTTTTTTCCTTCAAACCTTTACCCTATAGCCTGTTTCTAGTTTTGGAGATATGTGACCACTAAAAACAGATTGAAAATAGCGCATTCTGTTTTACTTTTAGCCTACTCTAAGCTATCGCCTTCTATTAAATCTAATTCTTTTGATACACATTCATGACTGTATAAAGAAAATCGTCGGTGAAGGTAAATCTAATTCTTATGATACAAATTCGTGACTGTATAAAGAAAACTTCGGTGAAGGAATAAATTAAATTTGTAAAAATGGCGTATACGAGCGTATATGGATATATAGTTTAAACTGACTGAATGTTAAAGAATCTTCAGTTGTTTTAAAGTGTAGACGAGAGTTATGTTCACTCATTCATTATCAATCTATAGTTCAGCTTGATAAATGCTAATTATTCATTTTAGCTAAGATTTTTTTTATCGTTAGACATGTTCCGTTCGTCAAATCAATAAAATCTGGCTTGGAACTAGTTGTTTCTTTTTAGTGAATACATATATACATTCTTTAATATTGTTTGTTTTTACTTACTTTTGGATACCTGAATTTGTCTTCAACTTTTCATAACCCCATGAAAAAGAAAAAAATAGGCAACGCCGCGTCGGAACTACTTTCCTTAGACCAACTATATGCCGTCATTGACGATGACGTACATGTAACAACAAAACAACGACACGTTTTGGCGGTAAATATATAATATCGCGGAGGGACTACAACATGCGGCCTAAAAGTGTTAAATAATGAGCACTCTATAAAATTTATTTCATACAATTAGGAGTGACATTGAATTATAAATAATATAAATTATATAATGTTTTTATTTTCATGTTGTTATGGAAAAAACAACATGGACACACTTTAGTATGAAACCGTTTCACTCTTTTGTAAGTCAGTTTGTCTCTGATACTCATGTTTCTTCCACAAAGTTCCTTCCATCTAATATTATAGGATTAAACAACATATTTTTGACGTTCATGACGGTATGACTACATTAGCTTCGCAGGGGGTAAATTGCGTAAACGCCCGAAGGGCGTTTTCGATAAATTTACCCCCGAAGCTAATGTAGTCATACCGTCATGAGCGGCAAAGAGATGTTGTTTATTCCTTATATTTATATTTATATTTTCTGTTTTATTAATTTAATGTGTTTATTGGCCAGATTTGTTTTTCTGTATAAGAATTTATCATATACCGGTCAAAGAGGTTTGATAGATGTAATGTCGATGTAATAGCCATTCCAGTTTCTAAATATGGTGAGAAAGTAGTCCCAACTACATGTACTCTAACTGTATTAAAAATTCAGGATTTTTTCCAGTAAACTTTCTCTCTGTGAATGGAAAAGACTTACAAGGCAAACAAATAACAGTGCAACTTGAATATCTATTGCCAAAGCACATTCTAAAAATACAGGTCGCGGTTGTTTTCTTAACCCATTTACACACATAGCAATGCGATGGCAACGACCTATGGGTCTGTATCACTCCGCTAGTGTCATATGACCGTCGACCAATTAGAGCTTAGTGTTAAGTGCCCGATGTAGTCTATTTGAAGAAGTCCACGAATAACACGGGCGAAATCCGAACTGGATAAAACCAGTTCCGAAGTGTAGGTTCATCGGCAGATGTTCCGCAAATTTTTAATAGGATTACATAAAGACTTTACAGGTTGAATGTAAATATTTCAAAATAAACGCGGACGACAGTTTCGGCAGGCGATACAGTACTCACACTCTACAACAACACCCAATACAAGACAGAGATTGTGTGTGTTATTCGGAGGGTGTTGTTAAAGGAAAGGGCATTGGTTTACATTTGCAAACAACTTGAATCCCAGATCAGACGCCGCGTAATGCGGCGTCTGGTCTGGGTTCAAGCTGTTTGTCACTCGTCATTTTTTTCTGTCAAAATGTCCAATATACGCATTGAGAAAAACAGCAGACGAACATTTAAGAAGACGACATATTGCAGCCGTTGAAAAGTTAGACATAATTGTTTTGTTTGGAGAACAGCGACAATCGTTGTTGTAAGGAGGGAATCGTTGTTCAGAGGGCCGTTTTGGAAAGGGTGTACTGTATATTGTCAATGAAATGTTAAACAGCAAGTACGAATTATTTCGCTAAAATGTTTGCACTAGCTGGACTTGTTCTGTGACCCGTACTACTTCCGTCTGCACGTGGTTATGTTTTGCATTAACCATTAACGCGCATTGGAATTGTCGTCTGGAAAAATTGCTGCCTTCTATAAGTGTGGTCTGCAAAAAGATCAGGATTGAATACATATGTATGTTCTTTTAAAAAATACTATCTGCGTTTCAAACAGTTTTGATTCAGATTGGACGCTAAGTCACTCAGCGTCTCATCTGGATCAAAACTGTTTGCAAAAGATATCTAAAATACGTCTGTAGCAGGGCTCCAGATAAGGGGGGTATTTCAAAAACTAAAATCTTTATTTCTCAATTAAACCCTATGGTGTCACTACTCATTAGAATCGTCTCTTCGAGACGATTCTAATGAATAGTAACACCATAGGATTTGGTGGTAAAATGAGTGAAAAAGTGTTGAATTTGTTCAATTTACCCCCTCTTATCTGGAGCCCTGTGTAGCATACAGCTTGCTTGACAATCTACTCTGAATCGCGCCAGGTACATGTTTTTGCAGCAACTCACCATGTAAACTACAGTGCTCCTTTACTTTATTGGCCCTTCAAACAACGACTCCCTCCTTACAATGACCCTTGCCACAGTTCCCTAAACAGAACAATTATACCCACTGTAATATTTCCACTGTTGCAATATCGTATATTTTAAATTCTCGTCTGCTGCTTTTTCTTAAAATTACATACATTTATTGGATATTTTGACAAAAAATCATAATGACGAGTTGCAAATGATAACGCAAACATGGAGTAAATCCAAGATGGTGCTATTTTGTTTTTAAAAAGAAAACAAACTATAGAAACGCGAGGTCTGGTCCGGATTAAATCTGATTGCCACTCGTCAGTATGTATTTATGTCAAACTTTCCATCATGTGACTTGGAAAAGACAGCAGACGACAATGTTAAGCAGACGATATTGCAGCCGTGAAAAGGTTGGACTTATTTGTCCTGTTTGATTAGTGACAATCGTTATGGTATGAAGGTAATCGTTGTTCGGGGCCGTTGTAGGGAGGGAGCACTGTTGTCATAGTTTTCAAAAGGTTGTCACATTTTATATCAATGCCTTGCGTTTCGCATGCTCTTTTGTACAAATATGTTAACTTCTGGATAAGGGAAGATCCTTTGAAAGCATCAAAAACACATCAAATATGGAAAATTGCAGACTCGATTTTTATTTTACAAATACCACATGACGCCATTAATTCTTCTTTTAATTCAGTTTTCCTATAACTCATTCCTGCATTAAATAAAAAATTGAACGTTTACGGTCATGACAAAAATACTTCATACAATCATGAATACGCACGGTAAGAAATATATTCTGTTTTCTGACAGTTGGAAGCTGAAAGCAGACTGAAATACTTAAATCCTTATGCACTTTCTGCTTTACATTCAGCTTGCTTTAAGCAACCGTCTGTCTTCCATACATCTGTCTGTATTCCAACACAATATTTTGGTGGAAGGAAAGGGCTATTAAGTAGAACAAAAAACAAAACAAGAATATATTTGAAAACAATGGATGCTCCACAAAAAGAAATATTCCAAAGAATAGCATGTTTAGTAGGTGAACACTATGTCAAGTTCTTTCAACGTTCATGAGATATAGATCTACTCCAAACATGGACGGACAATAAGCTAAGGAAATCAAAGTACTGTAGTACTGCAGGCTCGGACTTTCAGTTTAAATTAGAATAAAGTAATGCAGAAAGCTAATAATGGAGTTTCTGCATTACCATTGCCATGCATTAAGCAGAAACCTGCAGCGCTTAAAGACCCTAAATATTTTTGTAATGTGCATGTCTTATAATGCATCGTCTGCTATGACTACTAGGTGAATGTTTATTACAAGGGAGTAAATACGGTGTTTAAATCACCACAGGTACATACTCGGGATCCTGAGTTTAACGCAGTGCTGCTACTACAGGGTTTATCTGATAGTGACGTATCCAGCAACTGACGCTCCGTTAGCATATGTAAACCCCGTATGACAGAATTTGTTTGTAGGGGGAGCTAGACTCGCACCAATATTTTTCGTAAGGATTCGATATAGGCTCTCCGAGCCAAAAACACAATAAGCGAGTTTTGCGTTCGTTTCAATCCTAAACTTAATTGTATGTTTGTAAAATGCCTGTAAACATTTGAAATAAAATATGCTGAAACCAAACAGAGAGGGACGGAAATACAGGCGGACGGACAAAGCGACGACTATATGACTCTCCCCAAATGGGGAGTATAAACTGATCCCAATATAAAGGACGCATTGTCTAACATACAGCAACTCTTAACCCCTTCACTGCCGTTACGTCATCAATTTTAAACAATTGCCGTCTGCTTTTAATTCTTAAATTATAGTTTTTGCTATTTTGACTGAAGAAATATTTAAATGAGCGTCGAACAGTCTGGATCCAGATCAGACGCCGCGTATCAGGATCCAAACTGTTTGCAAAATATTGTTGTGCTCGTGGTAAGGCAGTGAAGGGGTTAATGATAGGAATCGTTACAAGCTGTCCATATCAAACATTACAGTGTGTACGTTTCGGTTAGATCAACACTGAAGTTTACCATTAGACTTGTGCCAAGAGGCACGGGGTTGCATACACCATTTTCTACCGAACCAAGCTTATCAGAACCGCATCTTAAACCATTATCGACATTAACCCTTAGCCTGCCAATCACGACTATAGCTCCATATGCAAACAGCTTGGATCCGGATGAGACGCCGAGTAACTCGGCGTCTCATCCTGATCCAAGCTGTTTGACACTCGGACAACATTTTCAGCAATTTTGAGCAACTTTGAAGCACTTTGAAACTTGAAGCAGACGAGAAATATAGCAGACGACAATTTATTTGGCGGGCTAAGGGTTAATGCCATTATGCATAATGTTTTAGGCCCCTTCACCACTTTACCCCGAGTACAACATGAACACATGTATTTGTAAACAGGTTGGATCCAGACCAGATGTTGCGTCACGCGGTTTCTGGTCTGGATCCAACCGATTCCACACTTTTTTCAATATCTGAAGTTAAAATACCTAAATTTTAATTTTAAGAAAGTAAAACACAGACGACAATGGTGTAAACTTGATAAGGTCAAAGTAAAACCCCTTTTATATCACGATTCAAAAGAGGGCGTTTTGATTGTATTGCTAAAGACACGTGCCAGCCTATACATGTAGCAGGATTAAATAAAACAGTAAAGCAACCTTTTACATGTACATGTAATATAATCTTGCTTTAAGCAGCCACTTGCATTGCGCAAGAATTAATTAACATTACTTAGTGGTCGTGCATTGGATAATAGGTTAGTTCGATCTAAGTGGCAACTAGTTTGGAGCCTGATCAGACGCTGGGCTACCCCGTGTCTGTTCTGTTTTCAAACTATTTGCAATGTAAATAATAGTTTTAGCGAAAACGCGTTTATTGGGAAAGGGTAGTAGATCCGAAACGTTTCCCCCTGTGTACATGTAACAGATAGGTTTTACTGTAATAATTTCTTAAAGCTAAAAAAACATTCTACATTTTTGTTGATGGAGAGGTGATTCTTTTTTCCAAATTGCGAGCTTATATTCTTTATTAATTGATGAATATTGCAAAAAGGTTGCAGAAAAAATGGACGCCAGGAAACTCGGCGTCCAAGTTGTCTCCAAGGAGCTTGTCATAAAGAAAAAAGATTTCTCAATATTCACATTATTTCATCCTTTCATGTGATTGTTTTTTGCAATATTTGTCAAATAAAAAATATATTTCACACTCAGCATAGATTATCTCCGTCCTTTCACTCATATATCTCCGTTGACAGTACGGAAATTTATGAGTATCGTATAAAAGTTGTCCACCGCATTCTAGCATGCCTAGAATAATCCATAGGTATCCTGTTTCTATACATAATTGTTTGTCTGATGAATGCATATCATGTGGGTGGGAAGCAGCATTTTTTCATAAGAAAGGATACATGTGCAGTAGAGAAGACATAATTCTTTCCTAATAAACGCGTTTAAGCTAAAATTGTTATTTCCATTGCAAACAATTTGGAGCCAGATCAGACGCCGGGTAACCCGGCGTCTGATCAGGCTCCAAATTGATTGCAACTTAAACTAAAACAAATAGTCAGAATTGTCCTCGGTTGTCATTTTTCCCAACATTTTATTGCATGGTGTTTGCGTTTCGTTTGCGATATAACGGGAAATGATAAAATCTTCTCCACTGTATGTCATACAGTCGGGAAAATGCTAACAATTTGGAGCCTGACCAAGTCCTGAGTTACTTAGTTTTTATTATCAGTATCATTTAGGTTTACAAGGTTTCTATACAGTGGTGAAGAAGTTGTGTTTTTCAAAATATACGCCTTATGTCCTCCGCAAACACCCGGCAGCGATTTCAAACTCCGGTAAACCCGGCGTCTGGTCAGGCTCCATAATGATTACCAATCCGATAAGAATTACTAGTAAAAACTGGTTTAAAGGTGTAATTGTCTTCATTTCATTGCAGTGTTTATGCGTTTCGTTTACATTGAAAATGTTTATTTAAAAATTGAAAAAATAACGTCTGTACATGTACAGTGGAGAATCTGTTATTCTTTCCCAATAAACGCGTTTACGCTAAACCTATTATTTGCAGTGCAAACAGTTTGGAGCCAGATCAGACGCCGGGTGACCCGGCGTCTGATCAGGCTCCAAACTGTTTGCCACCAAGATAAACATGAAATATCAGAATTGTCCAAAAGTTGTTCTTTTCTACGTTTTAGTGTTTTGCGTTTGCGTACGTTTGCGTTTAAACGGGAAAGAATAACAGATTCTCCACTGTACCACAGCAGAGTCAGAACTACATGTCGATGTACGAATTGCAACAAACAGTGGAGAAGACGTTATCCTTTCCAAAAACGCGTTTACGGTAAAATATTATTTTTGATATAATAAAAAAAATATGATAATAGTTATTACTATACTATTTTTAATATAATATGATAATAGTTTTAGTAAAATTAACGTCTTCTCCCCAGTACAGGAGCCCATTGATGAGTATCTACACTCTTTGTCATGTGCAATTGTATTAAAAGCAAACTTAGAAGTAAAAATAGATTAGACGTACTTGGAAACTGAATTTGACCATTTACAATTTCAGTGATCAAAGAGTCAATAGTTGTTCCAGAACCATTTCATATTTTGCCATGTACGAGTAAATGTGTGTACTTTAGAGTGAATAATAATTACGATATTTTTACCTGTTTAAACGCAAATGAAACGCAAACGTATACCAATAATAAGTAGAATATGTACATGTAATTAATATGTAGTTAATTTTGACTATTTCTATTAAATATGGGTGACAAACATTTCGGAACCTGATCAGGCGCCGAGTTACATGTACCCGGTGTCTGATCCGGCTCCAAATTGTTTGCAGTGGAAATAATGGTTTTAGCGTATACACGTTTATTGAGAAAGAATAATGTCATCTCCTGTGTACATACAGTTGAGAAAACGTTATGTTTATTTTGGTGACAAACAGTTTGGAGCCTGATCAGACGCCGGGTAACCCGGCGTCTGATCTGGCTCCAAACTGTTTGCAATAGAAATAATAGTTTTAGCGTAAACGCGTTTATTGGGAAAGAATAACGTTTTCTCCACTGTACACATTCCATGACGGAACGACACTGTGACAGTAGCACACTTTTTCGTTCATATAAGAATAAAATGTTTCCGATACATGTAAGCATGTCAAAATGTGTTGATACTGATCAGAGAACATATTTGAAAGGTTCGGCATTGTAAGGGAGGGTCTAACATAACAACTTGTAAGATTGTACACGTTGTTTGACCTGCGTATAGTGGAGAATATAATAAATTTGCAAAACCAGCAATATTTTAAAATGTTAACCACCAGTTTTAATCTGATTAGCCAACAATCTGGAATTTGATCAGTCGCCGAATAACACGGCATCTTATATGACTCCAAACTGTTTTCAATCGTCATACAGTGGAGAAAACGTTATTCTTTCCCAATAAACGCGTTTACGCTAAAACTATTATTTCTATTGCAAACAGTTTTGAGCCAGATCAGGCTCCAAACTGTTTTTCACCAAGATAAACATAAATTATCAGAATTGTCCAAAAGTTGCACTTTTCTACGTTTTAGTGTTTTGCGTTTGCGTACGTTTGCGTTTAAACGGGAAAGAATAACGTTTTCTCCACTGTAATGTTTTTATTATACACGTTTTTACTAGAAATATATGTAATAACGTCTTATCCGCTGAATACATACTTTAAACTATCCACCTACCTTTAACGAATAAAAGACACTAACTTCCCAACAAATTGAAGACACAATATCACTTTGCCGAAGCCTGTTCGAATGATGCTATATCCAGACAGGGGGTGCTTCTTTGAAATAAAACCCGCTGGCCAGGTAATTAATTTACGAGCGGTTGTTCTCATGAGCTAATATAACATATCTTATGTACAGTTCGTATCTCTTAAAATTCATTCAAAACCACTTAAATAATCAGCATCAATTACTCCAGGTGCAATATGGAATAATAGTATCCATACAATAAGAGTACAGCGACTTCCATACATTAGCCCCTTTACTGCCATGACGTCATCAATTTTAAACAACTGTCGTCTGCTTTTATTTCTCAAAATTAATAATTAGGTATTTGGACTTAAAATATTAAAATGAGTGTCAAACAGTTTGGATCCTGATCAGACCGCG
The DNA here is from genome assembly GCA_922989275.2 of Gari tellinella. NCBI lineage: Eukaryota > Metazoa > Mollusca > Bivalvia > Cardiida > Psammobiidae > Gari > Gari tellinella. Next base: position 39,417,012 of record OV277869.1, on the reverse strand, counting down.
TTACGCAAATAATTAGTGTACTCGGGGTAAGGCGGTGAAGGGGTTAACCTTTATCCTTCAGCAGGTTATAAATTTGTCGAATTCTGCAACATTTTTCAGAGTTTTGTTACCTGCAAATCATCAGAGTCTTAGTCTGGATCCAGATGAGACGTCGCATTACTCTTGATCCAAATTGTTTGCAATTATAGTGACATGTATCTCCTATTCCCCCACAGTGTGCATGTGTCTTATACTTTTAGATATTGCAGACAGTTTAGGATCCAGAGGTGGCGTCGAGTAATTCGGCATCTCATCTGAATCCACACTGGTTGACACTTTCGCTTCATGCTTTAAAATCAACGTTTTACCAATCAAATCTTGGACATGATGCAGACGTCAAAATTTGCAGACGGTAAATTCGACCATGCGTGCTTAAGGATATATTTACAAACAGTTTGGATCCAGGTTAGACGCCGCCTTAGGCGGCGTCTGATCTGGATCTAAACTGTTTGGCACTCATAATAATTTTCTCCTCGGTTTAAAAAACTTAAAAACAATTTCTAGTTTGTTTTCGCAGACGATATGTTTAAAGCAGACGACATATTATGACAAAGGTTAAAGAAATTCATTATAAATCCAAAATGCGAGGAGCCAGTGATCTGCTGGTGGCTTCGGAGCAAGCAGACGCAACAATGCGTGGGAATATGTAACGGATGTATTCTTAGGACTAACATTATGTCTCCTGCTTGAAATGTATACCATTTACACTTGTTTATCGTTCTTGAAAGAGATCCAACCCCTTGTCAAACACTTCAAATGGATCGTTATAAGAAATTTAGAGTACGCAAAAATTGCTAAACATGATCAAAACTGTTAGTAAAACTAGGTAACGGTAGCTTGTTTCAGTTATGATTGTTTTTACCCAAACAATAAGGACATACATAGAGGAAGGTGGTAGGTATTCTTTCCCAATTTAGCGCACATGTGTTCTATAACGTTAACCATGCTAGCGGCGGATTTAGTAAAGGATCTTAAAACTTTAAGATTAAACCTTAAAAATTGCCTTAAAACTGATAATGAAGACATTTCAAGTACCAATTAAGCCAAGTCAATTTTTACTATGTCGAGTTGATTGTAATGATATATTGGAAATTGATCATCAGGGCAGACCCTGATCAGATGGCTCATACGGGAGCCCTTTGATCAGGGTCTACAATGTGTGTACATATATAGGACCAATGTACTATTTACAGATACACTGTTTGTAAATGACTAGTATGCTCGTTGCTAGGGTTCAGTGCTAAGGCAGCACTAGTATTTGATTGATGGTAAAATGGCTATGAAAGGTTTAAAGGTCAAGAGCCAAAGTCAATTAGAGCAAACAACCCTTAATAGTATAACATCTAATTTTCTTGAATACTCTCCATTAATAACTCATTTCGTCCCATGTCTATGTACTTTGCACGGGTACGAACGAATTACATACAAATCTATACACAAGCAAATGTGCATTATTCAGCTGAATTGGATCCATTTTCCACCTACAACAATACTATTTAGATACATGAAACAGCTTCAACGAGATTGTCCAATTAAACTTGTTGACTCTAGAAACAATCCGAAAGCGTTTTGGCATACAATAAAACACCAAACATCAAACAATGGTAACATACAGACATTGTTTACTAATACACAATGGTTTGAATACTTCAAAACTCTTCTTAGTCCTATTAGTAGACATGAACATGCCCAACTTGAGTTTTTGGTACAGCACGATGTTCATAATTTAGACACTACTTCACTAAATTGTCCTATCTCAGAGGAAGAAATTAGATACGCTGTGAGGTCACATCATTCCAATAAATCTCCTGGTCCAGATGGCGTATGTATGTAAATATATAAGTGCACTTTAGATACTATCTCACCTTTTCTCCTTAAAGTTTTCAATGAAGTTCTTGACACTGGAACGTTTCCATCAGAGTGGTGCGATAGTATTATAACACCAGGGGGATAAATTAGACCCTGGTAATTATAGGGGTATTTCATTGATTAATTCACTTGGCAAACTATTTGTTTTTATTTTGAATAGAAGGTTACAGGACTTTTGTGATGAAAACTCGTGTATTGATGAGTCACAAGCAGGTTTTCGAAAACAGTACTCTACAGAGGACATTTTTGTATTAAGAGCGCTAGCACAGAAGTACATTTTTAGATCGCAAAGGAGATTTTATTGTATCTTTATCGATTTTGCCAAAGCGTTTGATTGTATTAACCACCAAAAACTATGGCCAGTCCTTACTCAAAATGGTGTACAGGGTAAATTTTTAAAAGTATTTCAATCCATGTATAGCAATCTGAAATCAGGTGTTAAAACAACAAATGAGCTAACTGAGCTGTTCAGATGTACGACTAGAACGAGACAAGGATGTGTAAGCAGTCCTCTGATCTTTTCTCTCTTCATCAATGATTTGATATTGTACTTACGCCAAGGATGCGATCATGGAATTTTTGTCTCAAACGATATACCTGATCTTCTAGCACTGTTATATGCTGATGACGCTTCGAGTTTTAGTGAAACTGCATTACGATTACAAAAACAAATAGACATGATCTCAACTTAAATAAATTTATATGAAACCAAGATTATAGTTTTAAGAAATGGTGGTGTTCTTCGTTCATATAAAAAGTGGTTCTATAAGGTTAATCCAATTGACGTAGTGTCTTCATATAAGTATCTTGGAGTGTATATGACACCTAAGCTTATTTTGACTACAATTCATGAATTTGCATCAAAAGAGGCGTTAAAAGTCTTTTCTTGTATTTTTAACTACCAACGAAAATTTGGTCGTTTTGACCCAGTTGATATATTTAAACTGTTTGACAGTATGGTTAAACCTATTCTGTGTTATGGATCACAAATTAGGGGTTTTCGATATGTGGACAAAATAGAAACACATCAGTTTCTGTAAAAGATATTGTCAGCTTCCTCAAAATACAGCCGATATTTTTGGTATAAGGGGAATGTGGTCGACTTCCTCTTTGTATTAGATATTTTACTAATTGTATTAAGTACTGGTTTAAACTACTTACACTTGATCAACATAGGTATCCTTAACAGTGCTATAAAATGTTTTACATATTAGATGAGTCAGGTCGCACTACTTGGGCTAGTCACGTACGTAATCTATTATGTTCTAATGGATTTGGACATGTCTGGTTATCACACGAAGTCGGTGATCCAGGGTGGTTTATTAATACTTTTAGACAACGTATAGTTGATTACTCGGTACAAAAATGGAATTCAAATTTAACTGATTCTACTAAAGCAGACACTTACAGAGGGTTTAAGTCACTACTTAATATAGAACGATATATAAGTATTTACATGCTTGTCAAATTACGAAGATGTCTTGCAAAGTTCAGATGTTCTAGTCATGACTTATATATAGAAAAAGGTAGATATACAAACATTGATAGACATTTGAGATTTTGTCCAGTATGTCAGAAACTGGATATAAAAGTTGTTCAGACAGAATGCCATGTCTTATTAGAATGCAAGGCGTATGAAACACTGCGACAAAACATATTGCAGGATTGATGTGGAATGCAAAGAAATATACAAACATTTAACCAACTAATGTCAAACTTTAAAGAAAGTGCTATTTTACACGCTGCGTTTGAACTTAGAAACTCAATTATACAGTAACTATAATAGTTATACTGAACTTTACATTTGCAAGTTTCCTGGTGTGCTTACAAAAGGAGACAACTCTCTCCTAAGTTAGAGAACTGTGTTCTTTTGAAAACACATCAACGTAATGTAAGACTAAAGCATGTATTAACCTATATATATGTGTGTGTGTGTGCAGTTATTCTATTTACTGCGAATATCTATGATATTGATGTCACTCATTACTATGTATTTTGAAAATGTATATTGTGTGTATGATGGGCCGGTGGCCTAAGTATGTGAATACAAGTTTTGACTTTTGACTTCGACTATTTAGATATAATATTGTAATCTGCTTTGTTTGATACATCAATCATGAAAAAATGTTGGATCATTGAAGAAAATGTGCACTATATAGTTGCAGGGTAAGCCCTTTAGTCAATTGGTCGCCATTTCGGTCTTCCTGTTCGTTATTTCGTACTACACTCGAGGCTTGTTCACGTTGCTGTCAAACGCTATCATGAAAACAGGTCGTTTTTTGTGTAAATTGTTATGGATGTAAGCCTTAGATGGGCTCCGATTCATAACTTGAACACGATACAGGGGTCTGTCTTACGGAACGCCGTCCGGCAAAATCGGTCGTAATTCAGAACTTTAAAAATTCATGTAATTTCTAATTTCTCCATCTACTCCTGTTTTGTGACACCTCTGTGGAATTGTCTTTTCAAGATGATTCCAAAGAGATGTCACAAGACAGAATTAGACGGAGAAGCAAGTAATAATTACAAACACGTATTTAGAAGCTGACTTACGACAATATTTGTCGTTATTGTTTTAAATCACCCATTTATGGGGTTTATGTCTGTTTCAACATTTCCAAGATCAGTATGGCCCATAAGACTGTCTGAACATTTTTAATTACATTTGGTTTGTATCTAAATATTTTGAAAAAGTCTGATTAAAATTGGACTTGAAGCTTTAACGCTTTTATTGGGAAATATATACGTGTTCATCCACTGTATATGCATACGTGGCCAACATATTTGTCATACGGCGTTGCTTAAGACGGGTCCCTGGTCTCCAAACTGTTTGCAGTATGCAACATTTAGGATAAACGCGTGTAGACGGAGATAATGACGTATTCTTCACTGCATAACTTTGAAACGAACATTCAAAGTTTTAAAAGTAGGCGGTATCCTTGGCGGTAAAAAGGGTTGATCATAGATCATTTATTTCTTTCGATCAGTTATGAATAAGCCTTAGGGGTCAATTAAACTCCGAAGTATATAGCTACAGTGAAGCCTATCTATTACAACCACTATAAAGAATAATCATTTACTGCATAAAAGACAGGTACTGTTTAAAGCAAGATGAACGTAAAACAGAAAGCTCCAGAAGAAGCTTTCTGTTTTACGTTCATCTTGCATTAAACTGTCACCTGCCTTGATCATTTGATCAATTAACAAAATTTTGAAGTCGTTGTAGAGATATTTTTGTATATCTGAGTGTATGGAAATAGTTAACTGTAATCTTACACGAAATATCCATTACTCCAGGATCATATCATGCTATTAGAGGGCAATAAAACGCTAAATCAAGAAATCTATTATCTGCTTAAACCACAAATATGACATAAAAACGTCGTTTGCTACACGATTTAAGACTGCCAAACAATATAATGTATATTATTGTAATCCTTGAATTCATCTTGTGTACATGAACATGTAAAGTGGTTAGGTAAAAAACCACAACATTTATCAACCTCTGCATCTGATCGTGGTGTACATGTAACTGTTTACGGTAAACGGTTTATCAAAACAATGTAAAGCTATCCCTTCACGTCAGTGTTTACTATAGGTATCTCTATCAGCTTGAATGCTGCCACAAAAATAGAACATTTGACTTTAACGCCAAAAGTCGTATAAGCTAACAGTATCGCGGCGTATGATCAGGATACAAATTGTTTGACATTCGTTACAAAATTGTGTTAAGCATAATGTCTTAAATCTACTTTTCAAACGATATTGCAGACAACAGTGTTTAAGCGGACGACAGTTGGGCGGAGTAGGGGTGAAACCCTCATGACGAATGTGCAAATTTAAGGATTTTAGGTTTATGTCGCGAGAAAATAAACTCCATTTCCTCTGAATGGCTTGGCACCTTAAAAGAAGCATTCCAACTAGTTGCGATGGTCATCGCTTTATTTAAGTTCAAACGAGATTTTTTTGTAAAACAATGGCGTCCACCATCTCCTTCATCTCAATGTATCAATATTCCTTCAGTTATCAGAACTGACTAAAACACGTAGAGATAATAACATATACGACATTTACTGCAGAAATTACTATGGAAATAAAATAGTTTATTATCAGATATATTTCTTGGATTATAAAAAAAGCTAAAAGCATCCATTTCTATATATTTACTTACAACTATATACTTCGAGTTTTAATTGACCCGTCTGGCTTGTTATTACTGGGCGAACAGAAAGGCTTCGTGCAATTAAATATCCATAAATAAATCATTAAAATTATTATCGTGAGCAGGGCACTTTGTATTTATGATATCAAGCCAAGCACCCTTGTTATACAGTAGAAAAGAAGTTATTATTTCGTGTAAATAAAATCGAAACGCAAACGCATTGCAATAAAATTAACGACATTATGACTTTTTGATAAGCTTCTAAACCAACTAGAACAGTCTAACTACGGAGCACACATACTCAATGTTCCTTGCAGTAACCCCGCGCTTGCTGACGACATAGCCCCCATAACAACATCCCCGAACAAGCTACAGTATATGATCGATATTGTTTACAAATATACGCGAGACTGGGACTTCAAAATCAATGTCTCGAAATCGAACGTAATGGTAATGACCCGCGCTCGGTCCCTTAAAGTCCCAGACTTCAATATCGACAACGTTATCATTCCAAAGGTCAAAACAGCAACTCACCTAGGCATATCAATCTCTAAAATCAAGGGTAGAGATGCGTTGTCAGAAAGGCAGAAATGCGTTCTATGCAATGTCAGAACTAGGCATGCACCCACGCGCTTTAAATCCCTTATTGACCGTCAACCTGTATAGAAAAATTATTCTGCCTAGCATCTTATACGGATCGGAACTGTGGAACGGTATGACTATCTCGGACAAAACCCTATTAAACCGTACTCAGCATGATGTTGCGAAGAAAATTCAAGGCTTCCCTATACGTACGAGATCAGACATGTGCGAATCCATGGTTGGGCTAATGCGAATTGAAAAAAACGTAAACTTATGTTCCTTTACACTATCCTTAGTTTACCCAGTAGTGCTCTGTCGCGTCAGATCTTCCTGCGTCGGTACACATATTTTGCGTTAAATCCACAAATCAAGATGCTTGGTTTCATTCCTGATATCTGTGAGATTCTGCTGAAATACAAACTAGAGAACTTTCTTAACGTTTTATAGCTGATTCGCACTCTCTTCCTTCTCGGCCGAGTTGGAAAACCACAGTAAATAACGCTGTTAAGTTCATGGAGGTAGTACTGTGGACACAACGTCTAGAGTCTGAGTTGGACTTTCAGCTATATAGACAAATCAAAACTGATATTGAACCCGCTATTGTGTGGAGACTAGCTACCTCAAAATCTGAACGTTACATCGCTCACACCGTTATATGTTCCGTAATAAATAATATTGACACACTTTGGCATGTAATTGGGTCATGTCAAGCTCTAGAACACGAACGCATCTGCTTTTTGTCCAACGTAGAACTATACTGTGGTAACGAGTTACGTCGTTTTCTAGAGCTTGCAAATGTAGAAGATTTTGTCACATATATCCTTACTGGTTCGTGCTGTAACGGTCAGATACAGCAGATCTTCATGAAACTTGCAGCCAACTACGTATTTGTTTGTATAACTTTTATTGAGGCTATATAAACCATGCTAGCGTTGAAGTGACTAATACTCAGTGATGCACATGTATATGTGTATATTGCCATGTAAATACACATTATGTTTACCATTGTTTACCATTATCTATCTTGAAATGTTAATTAGCATGCATGTTTAAATGTTCTATGAAATCTCCTTTAATGGAGGAAATAAAGATACTGAACTGAATATCAAACAGTTTGGAGCCTGGTCAGACGCCGGCTTTAAAGAGTTTTCAATGGCAATAATAGTGTTTGCGTAATTGTGTTTATTGGGAAACTTAACGTGTTCTCCACTGTATATAGTTGGCCTTTATCCGCTGTAGATATGCACAGCATCGCCAAAGCAAGAACAAACAGTTTGAACCAAGATCACGCCGAACAATTCCGAACAATTCTATGACTAGTCTGGTAAGGAATCACACTGTCTGAAAAAATATCGATATGTATCTAACAGTCAAACTTCTATGAACATTAATTTGAAATAATTTTGAAAACAGGTATAACTCCTTTACTGTCATGACGTCAACAGCTGAATACAATTGTCTTCTTATCTTATTGCTCAAATTTCACCTTAAGGTATTTTGACTTAAGAAATATTTGAGTGTCAATCAGTTTAGATCATGATCAGACGCCGCGTAACGCGGCGTCCGATTAAGATCTAAACTGATTGCAAATAACCATTGCACCGTGGTTAACTCTTTCACTCAATGACGTCAAAAACGCATTTGCTTACAGTTTTGATCCCAAAGACGCCGCGTCACGCGACGTCTGATCAGGATCAAAACTGTTTGCCACTTGTTTTGAAATGACGTAAGTCTAAATGCCTTAAATATTACTTTGAAACGATAATTCAGACATTAATAATGGAGCAGACGACGATTCGGCGGTGAAGGGGTATAATTCATGACAAAGGTCATGAAATGGGTTAAGGCAAGGAGGGAGTTAAGTCAGTAATGCATAAGGCGTCTCAACAGAGACTTCACTGTATGTTTCTTCTTATTGAACCTTCTTCCCCCAGAGAAGCGCATTTTGAGGCATCTTATTTATTCCTCCGCTGAAAAAAATTGTTCAAATTTATACACTCGTGAAAATGTCCTCTAAGAAATATTTTTTTTCTATTTTCCATCAGATGGTACAGTGGAGAAAACATTATTGTTCCCGTTTAAACGCACACGAAATGCAAACGCATTGCAATGAAATAAAGAAAATGACAACCTTTTGATTATTCTCGCTACTAGTTTTAATCTGAGTGTTAAATAGTTTGGAGCCTGTTCAGACACCGGGATGCCCTGCGTCTGATGTGGCTCCAAGCTGTTTGCAATGGAACTATTAGTTTTAGAGTAAACATGTTTATTGGGAAAGAAAAACGTTTTCTCCACTGCAGCTTAAATCCAATTACTGTTGACGCTGTTTTACTCAAGAAACTTTTAATGTGAGTCCTGCTCAGATATCCAGCTCATGCTGTACAAGTTGACATGAATACAGCCTGTAAATACGCCAGTACTCAAAATAACGATGTACAGTGGAGAATCTGTTATTCTTTCCCGTTTAAACGCAAACGTACGCAAACGCAAAGCACTAAAACGTAGAAAAGAACAACATTTGGACAATTCTGATAATTCTTGTTTATCTTGGTGGCAAACAGTTTGGAGCCTGATCAGACGCCGGGTTACCCGGCGTCTGATCTGGCTCCAAACTGTTTGCACTGCAAATAAAAGTTTTAGCGTAAACGCGTTTATTGGGAAAGAATAACAGATTCTCCACTGTAGAATTATTTCTACAACGATTTACTACGGTTAACGAAACAGCTTGACTGCTGTGAAAGTTGGCCCGAAATATTTTCACTGCGAGGGTACATTAAAAGGTCTGAAAGACGTGTGCTTCCAATAGCCCGTCTGCTGGTCTCCTGATGAGATCCTGTTCCCCTGGGCCTGTTTCATAAAACTTCGTACGACAAAAACGGTCGTAAGTCAAAACTTTGAAATACATTTGAGTTCTGATTTCCCTATCTAATCATGTCTTGTAACATCTCTTTGGAATCGTCTTTTCAAGATGATATCAAAGAGATGTCACAAGAAACGGTTAGATGGAAAAATACATACAATCTTACTTACGACACCATTTGTCGTACGGAGTTTAAGAAAACGGACCCCTATAAGCTATTGATCATCTCGGTACTATACGAACAGCGATCGACCGTTTTCGTCATCTGATGAGTCGTTCCGAAGCATGCTTAAGCATGGTTTGGAACGGACCGTCAGTTGACGAAAATGGCCGATCGCTGTATGTAGTGTTCATATTTTGGGGTGATCTCATTAGGGGTGATCAACCTTAATTTCTCAAAATTTGATAAAAGCATCATCGAGTTTGATCCTGGTATTGATCAAAGTACAAAAATGTAGTTCATTACGCTATTGTTCAAGTCGTAATCTGCACTCTAAGGATACAAAGTGCCTGCTACATTTCTTAAAAATTAAAGTGTAATCATTCTTCACAATAAACACGTTTACACTAAAACTATTATTCCTATTGCAAACAGTTTGGAACCAGACCAGACGCCGGGTAACCCGTTCCCTGATATAGCTATTAGCTGTTTGCCACCCAGATGAAAATAAATCGTGAGTAATGTCAAAAAGCGTTCTTCATTCAAGTGTACTTCGTTTGGGCTTCATTTTACATTAAATTTTTAAAAGGGAAATAGAGAGTAGTTGGTGACTAGCTTTGAATGAAAAATGTTATCTGGCAAGGCGGATGAATATATCAGGCGAACATGATATTTTCAGAAGCTGAGCCAGATAACATTTCTCATTCAAAGTTAGTCACCAAATATTCTATTTATCCTTGTCACAATGTTCAGCAAAATATATAGAGAATGTTATTTTAAAGCTTGAATCAATTGTTCTAAGATTCTCACTTAAGAACTAGAAACTCTACTCTAGGAAAGCGCGCTATTATATGGATGACACTAGTGACGTCAACTCCTAATAACGTTAACAAAAATAAAAGAACCTTTATCAATCAAGTGGTTTTCACTCAGGACATCTAAAAGGTGGACAATTATAGAAGTATCTCAGCAAACGACTGGCGGCGCGTACTTTCAAACACTTTGATTGCAACGAATATTTCGAATAAATGTCATTACACGTCGGGATGCTGTTGAAAGAGTTTTAGAATTCTAAAGCGCCTCGGCGCACAATTAGTTCCAATTATAGGTCATGTGACCAACTAACATAATAACATCGGTCATGTGACCAACTGACATAATACACCAACGTTTATTAGGCACCCCTTTATCCGTCAGGAAAATAGGCACGTGACATGATAAATTATAACGTCTGCGCCACAATATTTACTACAAGGCGTTATTTGATCTGGTCAAGTAGTAGGAGACAGTTTTACCGTAATAATAAAACAACAAAGCACGCCATGGCCAATTATATTAAGTGCAGCCAAATAAGATAAAATAATGATTTCACTTTACAGAGGAAACAGCGTTTTTCTTAATTTCTTAGCGCACACGAAACGCAAACGTCAATATTTGCAATAAAATATAAAAAATACCAATATTAATACAATTCTGAGTATTCATTTTCATATGAGCGTCTAACAGATTTGGAGCCTGCTCAGACGGCGGGTTATCCGGCGTCTGATCTGGCTCCAAACTTTAAGCAATGGACAAACTTGTTTTAGCACAGTATAAACACGTTTATTGGGAAAGAATAACGGTTTCTCAACTGTACGACTACTACGAGAACCATGACCAAGATTAACACTCTACTCCACCAAGGTTATCGTATATTCTATTCCACCCGTCATAATGTAGTCTTATTTAAAGTTGGTGTCTGCGAGATTGATTCAAAGTTATATTTAAGGGGGTAGGTGCACCTTTGGAAAGTAATTACCAAATTCTTCAAACTTTGCATACAGACAGTAAAATTAGTTTCTATGACAAAACTGGTGAAAAAAGTGGGGGTACCGGACCTTTCTTTTTCACAAAGTGAGATTTTTCAGGGCTACCCCCCTAAAATTGAAACTTCACAAAAACTCCTACTTTTTTGTACTACGGTTTTTCAATCTTTATTTAAACAAACTATTTGTACAAAAAGTATCCTAATTTATATTACCATAGTAAGAATAAACTCTGAAAATAATGTTTTGTCAAGATTCAAAATAAAAATGTTTGATTTCACCGAAAAGGAGTAAAATTTACCCCACCCACTTTTTTATAATGGGAAAATAAGGCACAGTGAAAATTGCCCTACAAATTGTAGCAAACTAATTACCAAATTTTTTATTTGTTGATTTTAGCCTTCCAAACATAAAGTTTCAGTGAAATAGCAAATAAAAACACAGGGTCCCGGATCTTTTAAAAAAGATATAGATCGTTTTATTGAAAAAATCCATTTTTTCTCATTTTTTCACTTTTTGGTGTATTTTTACCAAAAAAATTTTTTTTCAAAAAAATATCATTTGATCTTTTGATTTATCTATAATTTATACTAAAACTGTACTTCCATGAAAATTTCATGCTTATATTCTGAGAAATTGAAATGAAATCGGATGTAACAAAATGCAACCTACCTATGAAAACGGTGTATGCTGTAAACTACAAATAGGACATAAAACTTAAAAAGTCCCTTCCGGAACGAAAAATCTAATTTTTTCCCGGGAAAATAGTATTTTATGACTGTTTGCATTCACCAAAAATGAGTTCTTAACATTTTTCGGAAAATGAGTTCGTAAAATTTTTCGGAAATTTCATAATGCTCAAAAAGACAGGCCGACATCCTTAAGGCAGTCTTACTGTAGAAAGTTCAATACGAGTGTCAATATAACCCATTTCATGTTAAGGTATAGCTGCATTAAATTTCTTGACATCACAACAGTGCAAAGTGTTATACTTTTTGAATGATAAAACATTATAGGAATAAACGACATATTTTTGCCGTTTACGACGGTATGAACACACTAGCTCCGCAGGTGGTACATTAGCTTCGCAGGGGGTAAGTTTTGTAAACGCCCATCGGGCGTTTACGATAAACTTACCTCGCAAAGCTAATGGGTTCATACCGTCGTATATGGCCAATGTCGTTTATTCCTAATTTTCATATTTTTATTTTCGGTCTTGTTCATTTAATGTGTTTTTTGACCAGATTTGTTTTCATGTATATGAATTTATCATATACCGGTCAAATAGGTTGATAGATGTAATCCTGGATGTAACAACCATTCGATCTCTATAATATATAGTATGAAAAGTAGTCCAGAATACATGTTTTAGAGTTGACTACAAATTCATGCTTTTACCCAGTTAACTGTCGCTGTGTGCTTAACGAACACTCGTAAGACATTAAAAATAAACAATGCAACTTAAATATCTATTATTAAAGCATGTTTTAAAACATTAGGTCGCGCATGTTTATTTAAGCCTAATTACCAGCCATAACAACCACTGGCTAGTCGCTAGGTCGGTGTCTCTCCGACGGAGATTCCGCCATCTTTCTAACTGGCTGGAACCAGTTTCGATGTGTAGGTTCATAGAGAAATTGACTGCCTTTTTAGTACGATTACATAAAGACTTTACAGGATGAATGTAAATATTATAGGAATAAACAATATATGTTTGCCGTTCATGACGGTATTATTACATTAGCTTCGCAGGGGGTAAGTTTCGTAAACGCCCTGTTGTTTTTTCCTTATATTTTTTTTTTCTGTCTTGTCCATTTGATGTGTATTTTGACCAGATTTGTTTCAATGTATATGAATATATCATATACCGGCCAAATAGGTTTGATAGATGTAATCCTGGATATAACAGCCATTCGATCTTTATGATATGTGGTATGAAAACTAGTCCAAAATACATGTTTCGGAGTAAATTAGAAAGTCAAGTTTTTACCCAGAAAAAGGTCGCTGTGTGCTAAACGAACACTTATAAGACATGAAAAATAAACAATACAATTTAAATATCTATTATTAAAGCACATTTTAAAATTTCGGTCGCGCATGTTTATTTCAGCTTAGTTACACGCCATAGCAACCATTAGCTGATCGCTAGGTCGGTATCTCTCCAGCGGAGACTTCGCCTTCTTTCTAACTGGCTGGAACCAGTTTCAATGTGTAGGTTCATTGGGGGATGACCTGCATATTTTTAATACGATTACATAAAGACTTTACAGGATGAATGTAAATATTAACACATTATTACTTGAACATTGCAATGAAGTCTCCCTTATGTGATTGCTGGGAGGTTCCATAATTAATATGCAATAGTGGTCTACATTTTTGTACATGTAAGGATACTGCAGCTTCGTCCATAACGCAGCTTATTTCGTAGGAAATAGCAAATAGTGCAGACCTTGATGGGACGCCGCAACTTGATGTGTATCATCGGGGTCTACACTGTTTGTTTATGTCTACTTTGGTAATGTGTCCCCTCACAACAACAACATACAAGGGAAGACAAAGATTGTGTGCGTTGTTCGGCGGGAGTTTTTATAATAACGAAAATTGGCTTACATTTGCAAACCAGATTGAATCAAGACCAGACGCCGTGTAACGTGGCGTCTGATCTAGATTCAAGCTGTTTGTTACTCGTCATTATTTTTATATATGTAAAACAATCTCTAATATGACTTTGAAAACCAACAGCAGACGACAATTTAAAGCAGATGATACTGCAGCCTTGAAAAGGTTGGACCTATATGTCTTGCTCGGGAAACAGCGGTAAGAGTTGTGGTCAGGAAGGAATCGTTGTTTGGTGGGCCATTGTATTGAGGGACCACTAATATTCACGCGTAAATTGTTTAACATTTGAGCTCATACATGTATATTGGAAGCAGACACTGTTATATCAATACTGTTGCCAGGAGGGGCTAGTGGCGGCGTTTGTTTCCTTCATTAAGACAGTTTAAGACCATTAATGACCCGAAGAGCTATCAGATGTAATAAATAAACAGTTTAAGATTCCGGAGTTTAATGCCAAGCAGAGTTAATTCTCAGTGTAGTGCCAAATTACGAAGAAATTAATCTAATTGCATGGCTCCCATTGCTATAGCTATAAGATCTTAACTTTTACATTCTAGATAAACTTTACAGTGGAAATAAAGTATTCATCGCAATCAAAATAAAATTAATCTTTTTTTTATTATTTAAGAAATTTTAAATTCATGCCAGTGAATTATCGTGCAATGGAACCCTGGTATGATTTTTAATGTGATTCTTACACTTCAATTTCACCACAATTTGCACCGACGCAATGGCGCTACATTTCCTGGCGCATGAATTAACGAAGACATATATTACTGTACGTCACGTTAAGCCGTTACAGCGCGTGCGTGTTTTTTGGTGAATTTAAAGACTATCACGGCAGTTTCTTCGATTTTTCGGGACATTCAGGTTTGTATTAAAAGTTCGCGTATTGCTAATACATGTATATACTCCGTTATGTAGACATTTAAAATAAAAATAGAGGGTCCCTGAACTGGATATTTTCATAAAAGCTTGTTTTTGGGTATACCTTTACTAATCTCAGAATAACCCTTTTCAGCTTTATAATTTACCTTACTGGTTGGGTAATACATTTTTTTATAAAGTAGAAACATGTAAGAGCAAGTAACACCTAAAACATGAACATTTAACCCATTACCAGATAGCCTGTTTCTAGTTTTGAAAATAGGTGACTTCTTGAAGCAGGTTGAAAGTAAAGCAGAATGCGCCATATGGCGCATTCTGCTTTACTTTCAACCTGCTTTAAGCTATTACCTGCTAGAATAAGAAAAGTATTAAATATGACACATATTCATTACGGTATAATTTGGAACTATTTTCTTCAGCGGATGAATAAAATGCATGTGCTAAAAGTCGCTTCTATAAGGGAAAGGGTTAACATTATTCGTCAATAAAGAGAACACATCAGTTAGTTATTTTTCAAAGTTTTTTTTCAAACATTGTTGAAGCATTAAAATCCCATTGTGTTTTCAGAGTTTTTCTTAATGCCTGAAATACAATAACGGTTAATAAGAATGTTTGAACATTCTTATGGGCCAAACTGATCTATGAAATGGTGAAGACGAACATAAATCACAAAAAGGGCGATTTAAAATCATAACAAACCGAAAAAAGAACGTCTGACATAAACATTTCCACACGGCTTAGTATCACGTAATACAGCCGAAAACAACTTCACGGGGTGCAACCGTATCTACCTCCGCCCGTCCATCCATCAGTCAGTTAGACTATCACACTTTTTTGTCCGCTCTCTAACTCAACTGTTTTTATACGATCTTCCACAAACTCGCTGAAATTGTTCATTGATATAAAAGCAAGGTTTAGTTTGATTACTACTAAAATCGCATTAGGTATTTTTGAGTTATTGCCTGTTAATTAATAGAAAATGACCGTTTCAGTCATTTTTGCACTCTAAAACAAATAGCTTTTATCGGATATTCACCAAACATGCTGAAAATATTTATTCATATAAAATTTAGGTCTAGTTTGATTATTACTAAAATCGCATGTGGCATATCTGAGTGTTTGCCCTTTATGTATTAGAAATGACTGAAAGTTTTCATTAATATAAAATCAAGTTTAGGTTTGAATCCTACTAAAATCGCATACGGCATGTTGGACTAATAGCCCTTTAATTATTAAATTTTCTGCTCTCTAACACAAATACTTTTTTTTCTTGACCTAGATTTAATACCAATACACATTGTCAGCAAGTTTGGTGAAGATCCAATAAAATGTGTTTGTGTTAGAGAGCATAAAATGCTGAAACAGTCATTTTTTAATTATTCAAGGGCAATAACTCAGACATGCCTCATGCGATTTTGCTAGTTATTGAACCTGACCTAGATTCTATACTAATTAAAATGTGTAGTAAGTTTGGTGAATATCCAAAAAGATGTGTTTGAGTTAGAGAGCGGACAAGGCTGAAACAGTCGTTTTTTTTAGCAAGCTCAAGGTAAAGATTCTTCGTATTTTTTTTAATCGCTCATCCCCCGTGAATAATATTTACACATTTTGACTGGATCTCATAGTTTAACCCTGTGCCTACTGGTCGTAACTTTACGGAGTTTACAAACTGTTTAAATCTAGAAAGACGCCGCGTAACGCGGTGTCTCATCTGGATCCAAACTGTTTGACACTCGTCTTAAGGTTTGTTTAATTAAACAATGCATAAATCTAAACTGAACAAATTTTGCAGACGACAATGTCAAAGCAGACGTCTGTGCAGCAGAATAAGGGTTAACCAAATGCTCTAGATACACATGTAAGCGGGAGTAATCTGAACTAATATAACATTTTCTCACTCATTTCAGCACCGAATGCTATGGTGGTACTACTGATTAAACCGTGTCTTCGAGACACTTTTAATGAGTATAACACCATTGGGTTTAAAAGCAGAATAAAGGTTTTAGTTTTCAAAATACTTCCGTTATCTGGAGCCCTGTATTTACAGAGTTGTCCTTCTTTCCATTCACAAGGGAGGCTTTTTAATTTGTGCTGCACAAAAATATTAAAAATAAAATTAAAAAGCGAATTTCTTAGATAAAGCCGGTTTTTGTGAAGGAATCACGTCCCACGTAGTTCAAATGGGACCCCAAACAACCGTGTTATGCAGGTTACTCAAAAACACAATGCGGCTTTAATTTACTGAAATCACACATAAAATTATAAGTACCCGAATTAGTTTGTTTTTTTTAATACAAATTTCTGCATAGAGAGTATACATTTAAATCCAATATATAAGGCTAATATACAAATGCTATATGATAACACCCTTTATAAACTCCAAATCCATACTGTTCAATCGTTATCAATATATCACTATTCAAGCACTATTTGTATATTTCTAATCGTGGTCGCCAACAGCAGGTATAACCGAATAACTTAGCTTTTTGAGATAGAAATAATACAAATAGGTGTGTTTGCATATAGGATTATTACCTACTACATGTGTAATACAAAATAGACGTATAGATCAATGCCAAATGCTATACATGTAAAGCGTTTTAGATGTGTCCGATATTGATATAAAGCTTCTGGGTCCGTTTCATAAAATTTCGTACAACAAATGTTGTCCTACGTCAGATTATAAAAGACTCAATTATTATTTATTTCTCCATATAATCCTATCTTGTGACATCTCTTTGGAGTCGTCTTTTCATGATGATTCCAAAGAGATGTTACAAGACAGGATCAAATAGAGAAATCAGAAATTAAATTATTTCAAAGTTTTGACTTACGACCTTTTTATCGTACAATGTTTTATGAAACAGGCACCTGATTCGTAAGATTTGAAAGTTTAAATATGATTTCAGACTCATTTCAAACGCTTTATACATGTAACCATTGATACATTTTCTAAGATGTATTCTGTTCACTTCTAAAGAAAGAGTTTTTGTATCCAAATTCCGGTACCTTTTTACAGGTATTCAATTATATGAAATTCCAACAGAAAAACAACTCACAGCTTACTGCTCAAAAGTTTTGCTTACTGCTCAAACGCGGTGCCTGATCAGGATCCAAGTTGTTTGACTTTCGTATAAAAATTAATAAAATCCAACTTTGAAACGATATATTGATTAAGACGACAACATTGCAGTGGCAGGGTTAAACTCCACTCTAAAAGTCTCTCAAATGTAATTCACAATTAAAGTGTTTGCTCTAATAAACAACTGTGTCCATTAAAACAGTTGTAGAGACAGATCAGAAACCCAATACTCGGCGTCTGATCAGGATCCAAATTGTGTAACACATATTAAAAAATACATTTTTTCCACTACAGTGATGCTCACTTATAACGAAATTCAGGGGATCTTGCAAATTATTTCGTCTTATCCAAACTTCGTGTTATCCAAACAACGAAATTTCTTTGTGAATAGTTTGCATAAGAATTTTTCACTCATTATACTTCTAGTACATAATTGATTAGAAAGAAATAAATATAGAAAGGCATAGAAATTAAATCTTAAATATTTCTTTTAATTGTACCAAATAGAATACTTAAATGATAACTAAATAAGATTGGCTATGACATAAGAAATGCCAGTTTTCTTCTTGAAAATTTAACCTGTTCCCTGTATTGTATTTATAGAAACTCAACCTATTATGAATATTTAATAAGTAAACTTTATTAATGCGAAAAACGTTCTACTATGTTGATAAAGCATCAGTGGTTGTTATCTTTTTGCAGAATATAGGTGTCAAACAGCAAGAAGTCTGATCAGACACCCAGTTAATAAGCATCTGATCTGGATCCAAACAAATAATGTGCAAAGTAAACTAAGTATTTCCAGTTGTTTGAACATCCTATCAATAGCATATGTACAAAACATTTTGGTTGGGTAATGTTTTGTTATCTGAGGTGATGTGCAGCTACAGTGGAGAATCTGTTATTCTTTCCCAATAAACGCGTTTACGCTAAAACGATTATTTGCAGTGCAAACAGTTTGGAGCCAGATCAGACGCCGGGTAACCCGGCGTCTGATCAGGCTCCAAACTGTTTGCCACCAAGATAAACAAGAATTATCAGAATTGTCCAAAAGTTGTTCTTTTCTACGTTTTAGTGCTTTGCGTTTGCGTACGTTTGCGTTTAAACGGGAAAGAATAACAGATTCTCCACTGTAAGCAATTAAGTAATGTCACCTTTGTAAGCCACTTGACAAACTGTGATAATGACCGGCATGTTGTATTAACAGAACCATTTTACAGGTAAAATCCAGTTCAGGGACCTAAATATCAGTTTGTCTTATCCAGTTTTTCGTTATATCCAGTTTTCATCTTAAGCAAGCATGAGACCATTGAAATAAAGAAGGAAGCAGTCGGGGAATTATTTTAGTTTGTATTAAGCAGTTTTTCATCTTATCCAAGCTCGTTATAAGTGAGCATCACTGTATTCATTTCATATCGTTTTTGTTAGTGTCGTTTACTTGGGCAATGGTTGAATATTTCCAATAATTTCAGAGGAGCAACTCTGTACGGATGTGCGTATAAAGGTAAGAAAGGTTTCTTTCCCTCCGATGGTATGGATTTTAACCCATTTGTGCCCAGTGGATGTTCCATGCTTATATATTGGATTAGTCCATTTTTTATCAAAGGGATGCCTGGTCAAAAATTTCATTTTCATTTTGTTTTATATTGAAATTCATATCAGCAAACAGTGTAGACTCTGATCAGACGCCGCATTATCGGCGTCTGATCAGAGTCTACACTGTTTACATATGTCCCATATGGTGGGATCGTGGGCACAAGTGGGTTAATTCCACAACAAGGCGCTGTTATTTAGTCAAGATTTAACCTGTTTATGCCTAGATATTGTAATACCCTTTTCTAAGGTTATCAAATATGTGCTGTATTGAAAAATATGGGTGTCCATTTAGTAGCTCGGTGTCTGGTCAGGCTCCAAACTGTTTGTTACTCATACCGAAAGAATATATCAATTTTCTACGCTAGAATTGATTGCGTTTGCTTTAGTACTGTTTGAATAGGGCGATAATAAAATAGTCCTCGATGTGTAAGAGAAATAACTCCGTACGAAAGAATGTATAAAAGTAAGATAAGTTTATCTCCCTTGGATGACACCATTAGATACATATGGTAGCGCCGTTTATATTTGTAAATATTGAGTTTTGATCATTGACAACCACAATAAACAAACAGTTATGAAATTACACATCTCTGTTAAAACCGCTAAATAATTGACTGATTTACAGATCAGACTTCTCATGAAAGAGCGTTTAGTTTCTGGAAAGCTGTCTAAAGTGAGTCTGCACTCTTCATTGGTGACATGGCATCTTACTTTATCAGCCGATGTATTATTTCAGATGTTAAATGTTCTTAATTTGTTGGTTTTATTTATCATTCCTATTTATTATATACATATCGATGATTTATAGAGATTTCTCAGTTAGATAAATCTGATATCGTCACTGTTAATATCATCACTATATGTAGTGATGATATCACTTTTTGTGACGTCACATCAAAATCACATCAAAATTAGTTTAGTGACATCGCGGTAATCAATTGTATGTGTTTTTTTCTGTAAAAACGTCATTAAAATATATATAATAAATAGAATAATCAATTCCTTTGAATAGATATGAAAAATATATCACTCGAATGGGTTGTTATCTGTAAAAAAAAACTCGTCCTGCGGACTCGTTTTTTAACCAGATAACAACCCATTCTCGTGATATATTTTTCATATCAATCCAAAGAAATTGATTATCCTCTATGTATTATATACCGACCGATGATTTATAGAGATTTCTCAGTTAGAAAAAATTGATATCGTCACAATTGATATCATCACTACATGTAATGATGATATAACTTTTTGTGACGTCACGTCAAAATTAGTTTAGTGACGTCGCGGTAATCACTTTTGTGTTTTTTTCTGTAAAAACGTCATCAAAATTTACATAATAAATATAATAATCAATTCCTTTGAATAGATATGAAAAATATTTCACTCGAATGGGTTGTTATCTAAACTCGTCCTGCGGACTCGTTTTTAACCAGATAACAACCCATTCTCGTGATATATTTTTCATATCAATCCAAATAAATTGATTATCCTCTATATATTAGCTCACTTGAGCTGAATGCCCAAGGTAAACTACATATATTCTGACTGTATGTCCTGCCCTGTCCCGTATTATGTATGTCCGGCTGTCTGTCTATCTGTCCGTCTATCCGTCTGCCTTTTTCGAACAGCATATTTTCTGTAGCCCATAGGTAAAAGGAAAGTTAATTTACCTTAGCATAGTTGTTCCTCGTAAACTTTCCTAGAAAACATGTTCAAGCTTAATGGAAACATGCAGAACTCTGATAGCCATGGCATCCTTGGTGAAAAACCTGAAATAATATTATTTTCAAAAACTACCAGTCGCAGTGGTTATATATTTGGTGTACAACATTGCCTAAAGAAGATAGTAGATCATCGCAGAGCAACAGGCAGGTTTCGGGAAAGGAAGAAGTACAATATAACAGACTTTCTTTGGATTCTTTGTGAAAAGCATTTACAGTATCAAAGGGAGTTCTATCATGTTTTTGTCGATTTCAGGAAAGCTTTTGACCGCGTATGGCATTCAGCACTTTGGACAACGATGAGGAGATTCAACATAGGCAGGAATCTTATCAAATCCATTCAGCTCCTATATGAAAAAGCAACAAGTGCCGTGTTGGTACAGGGTAACATAGGATAAAGGTTCCATACGTCTGCAGGAGTGCGTCAGGGATGCTTGCTCTCCCAAACACTGTTTTACATCTTTCTAGAGGAGATAATGAGTGAGGCTCTTGAAGATCATAACGGAACAATTAGCATTGGTGGCAGACAAATCACAAATCTCAGATTTGCAGATGACATTGATGTTTTGGCAGGTAAAGAGGAAGAGTTAGCAACCTTGGTGAAGAAACTGGACAATACGTCAACAAGATACGGAATGGAGATAAGTGCGGAGAAAACGGAATTGATGTCAAGTAAAATTAAATCCGTCACATCTAATATACAGGTAAAACAATTCAAATATTTGGATGCTACATGTATTATTATTGATGAAGTGTCCAGACCGGAGATTCTGCAAGAGCTGCCCAAACAGATTC
Source organism: Gari tellinella (assembly GCA_922989275.2). NCBI lineage: Eukaryota > Metazoa > Mollusca > Bivalvia > Cardiida > Psammobiidae > Gari > Gari tellinella. Next base: position 39,394,831 of record OV277869.1, on the reverse strand, counting down.
AGCGATGGCACGACTAAAACCCATCTGAAAGGACAACATAATCACCGTCAGCCACAAAATCAGACTAATGCGCGCTCTCGTACTCTCGATATTTTTGTATGCTTGCGAAACATGGACACTTACTCAGGAGCTTCAGAAAAAGATCATGGCTGTTGAAATGAGATGTTTAAATGCAAATCCTTGGCTTCTCACATCTAAAGCACATCACAAATGAACACGTCCGCACAACTATCATTCAGCACATAGGCCCGCATGATGATCTACTCACCATTGTAAAAAGGCGAAAACTTAAATGGTATGGTCATACAACAAGATCCCAGGGCCTAGCCAAAACTATTCTGCAAGGAACGGTGGAGGGGACGAGGAAACGAGGAAGACAGACGAAAAAATGGTCAGACAACATTGAAGAATGGACAGGGTTGACATTTGCTGAATCACAAGCAGCAGCACACGATTGTGGCAAATGGAGGAGGCTGGTATACAAGTCTGCAATGAGGTGCCTCTAACGCAGAGCTAAGGGACCAAGGCAATGCAAGGCAGATATCTGATAATATTGTTTAAATCATAAGCTTACGCTGTAAACTTAACAATGCTCAAATAAAATATTCAAGGACCAGTCCGGAGGTTTTTGTCGCACGAAGTTTTATAAAACGGGCCCTAGTTTTGTGGTCAAAACTAATGAAACATGGTTTTAATGGGGCAAAATGACTGTAATAAAGAACTTATACTCAGACATTAAATCACTTGTCCGTCTAAGTGACATATTTAACCTTTTTTGGAAGCAACTGTGGCCTGCGACAATCATTCAGGAAAGATTACCTGTTTGTATATTGACGCGAGTTTTAATAAAAAAAGAAAAAAATCGATAGCAACAAACCATTATTCTGAATAAATATTGCTTTTATGAAAACAAGTTCACAAGTAAATCTACATATCCATTCATATGAACCTACGCTGTTAGGAACCATTCTATAAACATGATTATCATATACATGCAGTAGTTTGACAGTTAACTAAGCAATTATGAAACTTAGCGCTGTGTGTTAGAGAAATTGTTTTCCATTACAAAGAATACAGCAGATCAAGCATGTGTAACCTTATATTAGCCAAAACCTTTGTCAGGACCGGGTCTCCAGATAAGAGGGAGTAAACTGTATGGAACAAACATTTTCTCACTCGTTTCTGCACCGATCCTATGGTGTCTCCAATCATTAAAGGCGTCTCGAAAGGTCGATTCTGATGTGTAATGGCGCAATCGTTGTGGTGCAAAAACGAAAGTTTTGGTTTTATTGGAATGTTCCCCTTATCTGAAGGTCTGATCAGGACACATTATTATAATATACATGCACAGTAACTATTCGCCTTTAGGCCACCTGTCTTTCAAGTGAAACTTCATACAGTAGGACTCGTTAATTAATTAATACTTACCATTATATCAATTCAATCCCACCTGCTACGAACTAAACAAAACATTATATTGCATCAAATACGTTTCCTTAGTTTAGATATTAAATAAATCTAAAAGTGATACATGAAACCAAACAGCAAACACACATGTTGATCTACATGATTATACATTTAAGCAGGTGGTACCATAACAATGGATCCAGGCGAGAGGCTGCATTACTCGGTGTCTCATCTGGATCCAAACTGGTTGACGCTATGATGATACCTTTCGAAAGAAAATGTTCATACAGCAGTTCTGAAAATTCCTGCAGACGGCAACCACATATTAACACATTCGCCCCTGTAACATTTAATGGACAATTCCAATTATAAAATAGTCTTTCCCATTTCTGACTCTTAAGTGTGGATTTTAACAATAAAACAAGAGCGTGTCCCAGTTACACGAATGCCCCCCGATGATACAGGGAGGGGAATCCAGACTATCAAACGTAAAAGTTAGAGAGCTGAAACTGTAGTGGAGCGCCATTTTGAGGACTTCAAGGGCCATTACTCCAAAGGGCCTAGCATAAATTGGTGCCGCTGGTTATCCAAATTGGTCTCCATTTTATGTCAACAAACATTTTCAGAAAGTTTGGTGAAGATCAGATGAAAAGCAATGTGTTTGTGAAACACAAATGCCACCAGCCAGCGTCATGTTCTGTAATGTAATGCTTATTTGCAAAAGTAGGTCAAAATTCATGGTCGCATGGTAAATGAAACATTGGCATGGTTGAACAAGTCTTAACACAAGAAACATACAATGTACATGTACATACAAAGTATGGAAGCTCTAGGCCTACTGGTTCAAATGTTATAGGCATATAAAGATTTATACATAAGCCGGTCAAAGGTCAAGGTCACAAGGGCAAAAGCGTAGGTATGGTTGGAAAGGTCTTGACACAAGAAATATATGAACAAAATATGAAAGCCGTAGGCCTACTGGGGCAAATGTTATAGCCATTTAAAGATTTTAACAAAAGTAGGTCAAATGTCAAAAAGTTTTGTATGGTTGGAAAGGTCTCGCCACAGGGAAAACACCTGCCAAGTATAAAAGGCCCAGGTGCAAAAATGCAAAAGTTATAGCCAAGGTTAAGGTTTTTGGTTAAAGTTTGATTAAATAGGTCAAAGGTCGAGGTCAAGGTCACATGGTCATAGACTTTGGTATAGTTGGAAAGGTCTTAACACAAGAAATATGCATACAAAATATGAAAGCCCTGGGCCAACTGGTGCAAATTATATAGCCATTTAAAGATTTTTACAAAAGTAGGTCAAATGTCAAGGTCAAGGTCACAAGGTAAAAAAGTTTTATATGGTTGGAAAGGTCTTGCCATGAGGAATACACATGCCAAGTATAAAAGGCCCAGGTTTAAAAATGCAAAAGTTATAGCCAAGGTTAAGGTTTTTGGTTAAAGTTTGATTAAATAGGTCAAAGGTCAAGGTCAAGGTCACATGGTCAAAGATGTTGGTATGGTTGGAAAGGTCTTGACAAAAGAAATATACATACAAAATATGAAAGCCCTGGGCCTACTGGTGCAAATGTTATAGCCATTTAAAGATTTTTACAAAAGTAGGTCAAATGTCAAGGTCAAGGTTACAAGGTCAAAAAGTTTTATATGGTTGGAAAGGTCTTGCCATGAGGAATACACATGCCAAGTATAAAAGGCCCAGGTTTAAAAATGCAAAAGTTATAGCCAAGGTTAAGGTTTTTGGTTAAAGTTTGATTAAATAGGTCAAAGGTCAAGGTCAAGGTCACATGGTCAAAGATGTTGGTATGGTTGGAAAGGTCTTGACTAAAGAAATATACATACAAAATATGAAAGCCCTGGGCCTACTGGTGCAAATGTTAAAGCCATTTAAAGATTTTTACAAAAGTAGGTCAAATGTCAAGGTCAAGGTCACAAGGTCAAAAAGGTTTGTATGGATGGAAAGGTCTTGATACAGGGAAGACACATGCCAAGTATAAAAGGTCCAGGTACAAAAATGCAAGAGTTATAGCCAAGGTTAAGGTTTTTGGCACAGACAGACGGACGGACGGACAAACCAACAGACATGACAAAAACTATATGCCCCCGAATCGTAGATTCTGGGGGCATAAAAATCAAAATGACAAACAGTGTAGACCCTGATCAGAGGCTCCGTAAGGAGCCCTCTGAGCAGAGTATACACTGCTTGCATAGGACAAGTGTAATCATCACATGTTCACTGTTTGTAAATGACGATTCTAACATGACACGTGAATTCGTCTCTATAAACAATGAACGGGTCTGTCGTGGTATACCTAGACTGTTTTACCACGCTGTGAAAATAGTCCTTTTACACAGGCTCTTCCTCACACTGTATAGACGTAACGGGGATGCTGCCGTCATTACGTTGAAGCTCGAGTCAAGTCAACGTTGATGCTGGTAAACAAAGATGGCGCCGCCCAAGCATTTGGACGAGGTAAGCATATAAATTGAGAGTGTTTCTTTGAAATATCAAAAAAGGAATAGTGTCACGGAATGACCCGGTTCTATCTCCATGTTCCGCTGTTGTTGTCTTGTGGGATAAACGCTTGTTTACGAAGTTTAGCCAGAAAAAGTTTTGACAGATACGGGAAATCTTGAAACATTTGGTGTCTAGACCTCTAACAAACATGTCGTTTTCTCATTCTGGATTGTTATGCATACCAAAAGATCCCCTAACGGACTGTTTTGATAATTTGACACTAAAAGGCCTGCTGTAGTGCGTAGTAAAACATATTTGGTCAAATTCAATAGGGAACGCACTCCGCTGCCGATTACGAGGCAACGTTGATACTGCTGGATGAAAAAATGGCAATCTAATTTAAGTCGTTTTTGTCTGTTTAAAGACCATTTTTAATGTTGTGCACCTATTTATATTTTTAAGAGTATAGTTCACCAAAAAACGTGTAATAATTCGTGTGTAACATTGTTCGGACTAAGATCGAAATTAAGATGTACAGAGAGAGGATGGCGAAATATAGCGCATTCACTCGCCCTAGCCCCACGCTCAATTGATGAATTAGATATCATTCAATAGTTAAAATTAGCAACACTTATGTCCTTAGGTTGGCCTTAAATGACTCATTTCCATTACATGTATATTGTTCTAGAAAATATCAGACACGAATAATTACCCCCGCTTGGTACCGCAAAACTAATTTCTGATTGTTGAGGATCTACAACTCCATATCGTTTATTTTCTGAAGTTTACTTTCCAACAGACTTCGGTCCCGACATGAAACAAAGAAATTTGCCGTGAAAAAGTCGATATCCGGCACGCAAAAACCGCTTGTTTCTTCAAAGTACCACATTGACTGGTGGTCAAAGAATTATACCATCGTACAGTTTCTAGCTACAGTAGAAGCGCGATGTTTTTCAGAGGGTACCTATTTTCTTTAACTAAAGTAAGGAACTGAATCAAGTATATCAGTAATCCCGCGCTCGACAAGTTTTTAAGCACTTCGAAGTCAATTGCTAATTCAATGAATTCTTTTGCGCCATATGAAATGTCTTCATCACTAAGTGTGTGCGCTTCAGGCACAACATCATTTTCAACTTCGTCGAACTCTAGATTAAGTTTTTTTCTGCTTTTATGTCTTGACTGTGGTGAAAGAGTGTGCTTCGTTGTCTTTCTTGATGGACTTGATTTAACGGTTCCATGTGGTTTGAATGGACTTGCCCAATATTTGATAGTGCTTGGAGTTCTTGTGCGACTAGCACAAATGTTTTTTCAAGGTGTCGTGAATGTTACTTCACGTTTCTTTGGCCTGTTCAGCCAAAGGTTTACTTTCCATTTACGCTCCCCCTTCTGCGTTGTATTAATTTACCTGAAAATTGAAAAAAATATATCTAATAAAATATCTTTAACATATTCAACCCTAGCGATGAGTATACTCGTCATTTACAAACAGTGTACCCATGAGGACTACACATATCCAATGCAAACGGGGTAAACACCTGATCAGAGGGCTTCTTAATGAGCCTTCTGATCAGGGTCTACACTGTTTGTCATTTTGAAATAGATTGCTACATTGAACCCTTAATAGTCAAAATAGACTAGAATTATATTCAAATTGGAATTGTTCATTAAAAGTTTCAGGGGTGAATGAGTCAATAGCGACAACAAATTCATTTTGCTACAGCGATATGTTTAAAGTTCGATTCAAAGACATATGGTTTAGAAGATGCTTGTATTCATAAATTGACAAGAGTGAGTTGAGACAAATGATAACCAATTATTGAAAGAAAAAAACACTCTTTAGTTTACATTACACAAAAGTGACTTACAGGAACAGATAAGTCTTGATTATTTATGGTATCTCCTATATGACAGCGCCAGTTTAAAAGATATAAGGCGCATATGTGCGTCGTAGTTCAAACTGACAAAGATAAGTCTTATACATGTCTCAAACAGACACAAACACTTAAACTAGATTGCCATTTTTTCATCCAGCAGTATCAACGTTGCCTCGTATTCGGCAGCGGAGTGCGTTCCCTATTAAAAGTGATCAAATAGGTTTTATTATCCACTACAGCAGGCCTTTTAGTGTCGAATTATCAAAACAGTCCGTTAGGGGATCTTTTGGCATGCATAACAATTCAGAAATTAGACAACAACATGTTTGTTAGAGGTCTAGACACCAAATGTTTCAAGATTTCCCGTATCTGTCAAAACTTTTTCTGGCTAAACTTCGAAAACAAACGTTTATCCCATAAGACGACAACACCGGAGCATGGAAATAGAACCGGGTCATTCCGTGACATTATTCCTTTTTTGATATTTCAAAGAAACACTCTCTAAAATAACCAATGTATGTGCTTACCTCGTCCAAATGCATGGGCGGCGCCATCTTTGTTTACCAGCATCAACGTTGACTTGACTTGAGCTTCAACGTAATGACGGCAGCATCCCCGTTACGTCTATACAGTGTGTTCCTGTACACTCCCTACGGTAAAGCGCAGTTTTCAATGAAAAGTCATGTGACGTAAAAGGTATTTTCTTTCATGTTTTTTCACTGATTTGTCTCAGATATATTTAATCTGACTAATACTATTAGTAACACGGTATTTCGGCAGTACACTTTGTCGAAATGCCGTGTAACGAATTTATTTCCAGTCTAGATCCAATACAAGAAAGAAAACATGCATAATCTGACAAAGTTTTACTGACTTGACCCTAAAAGATGACACTTGAAATTGACAACAGTTCACTATTCGCCGGTTGTAAAGTACAAAAAACTAAACAGTTAAACTTCGATATCTGGAACTTGCATAAATATAATTTAACCGCATTCGTTAATTTTAATGCCATAATTTCTAAACCGCATAAGTCGAACACATTCCGTATTTCAAATTAAAAGTGGCTACATCACTTTTTAACTTTGAAATACAGATATCGGTTCGACTTAAATGAATTCAAGATAGGCCCTATTCGATTGTTTCTATCATGGTTACGTCATCACATTGGAATGTGGACATCTTTTAAATGTTCATTACCAGGATATTTCAAACGAATGGTTCGAGGAGGACATTTACGTTTTATGAAACACTGTAAACACGACAAATTATAACAAATGAACGGAACTAATCAGGAGCGAACAAATAAACACGTAGGTCAGTAGCTAGGCATATCCAGTTATTGTCTATTTCGGTTGAGTTTGATAATCATATTGATCTAAATCTATCTTAATTCAGTGTCAATTTAATTATAAACGAGTGACAAGTGCCGTTGCACCTCGCATTGTCCATTTCACTTCCAGTATTTTGTTTACCATGGTGACGATGCGGTTGGGATAATCAGTGAAAACAAAGCACACAACTAGCATAAAATCGATATCTGAGTTACATGTACGCATACTAATACATGTAGATTCAAGACAGGTTTTAATTAAGATTTCTTTTTATTTCGTGCAAAACAATTGCTTAATAAACAGAAAAAGAGAGATTGTTTATGCGAATCGATCGAGGAGAAAAATTCTAATCAGTCACACATGATCCGTACTACTCGGCTAGATCAATGTGTACGGTCTCGTACACATTGGTCACATAAGCAGTTTTAGCCTATCAGAGTCACAGAATTTATGATGACTGGATATAATAAATGGTTCTATGACAGAATAAATTATTTCATCTTTTTTTTTTCTTATATATGACGTCATGTAATAGCCATACAAGGGAAGTAATTCGGTCCAAAAATGCATCAGCAGAGTAAATAAGCCTGAAAGCTTTGCTTGCATTTCTTATGATTTTTTTAAGTTAGTCTTGTTAGAATCGAAATAATCGGCCTTCGTGGTCAATTCCTGCGCATCACAACTCCTAACCGTTGTAGAATACCCTTTAACAACGGTAGAACATCGATTATTTGTTAAGTATACTCGTCGCAAGAGTTGAATGTGTTAATATCCCAGATGAACATGAATGAATCAACTGCTTTGTTCAGTTCTAACAATGTCGTGAATGACAAAATGTTGGTAAAGCATTGCTTTTACTTAACAAAGCATAAACCTTCAAAGCAAGACAATGATATAGAAAATATTAATTAATCAATGTCGGTCGTATATCTAACATTCTTTAACATGACGTCAACCCAATTTCAAGCTGAAATGTCGTCCCTTGCAAATCTATCGTTTGCAAAGAAGAAATCAAAATCATGTCTTATGCTTATAAAGTGAAGACAGTTTTAGTATTTATAAATAACAGAGTTAAAATAATTACTTTACTTTGTATCCCGAATGTAGAGTCGATTTTAGCCCTGTCACTACCCTTGCCGCAAAAATAAGCGTTTGCAAACAGTTGGATTTTGATCAGACACCACCAAATTACGACGTCTTAACAGGACCAAAACTCTTTGAAACTCTTTTTTACATATCGTCAGTTACACTGCCCTAATTCTAACATTGAAACGATAATACAGACAACAAGTTTGACGATGACGACAGTAAGGCGGAAAAGGGATAAACTGCTCACGATAAATGTGTCCATGATATGGTTAATTAGAACTTTCAAGTCAAATTCTCAATGTAGGTAGTATAACAGAATTAGTTTATTCATCCCTAAAACTATTGAATAGACAATACCAATTTCCAATAAGTCTTTTCCATTGATGTACGTGGGATAATGGGCTAAGTGATCACTGAATGTCCACAAATGTTCAGCCAATCAGATTGTCGCTTTTCTTATTTCCAGGAAATTAGTTAATACATTACTTGGTATGATATCTAGCACGCCTGATGGCCTGACAAACACTGTAACGCCAAACAGCCAAGCTTAATCATGAAGATAACACTGTTGCTTCTTACTGTAGCCACCCTCTGCGGGCTCTATATGGCTATGACTCTACCTGGGGAAATGCTTGTGAAGGATCTGGACAGAGCCATGATTATAAGACACAATGACGACAACAATGAGAAGGGAACAGATGAGAAGGAAGAAAAACAAGATAAGGATTGCGGGAAGGACAAAGAAAAAAACAAGGAGAAAGACAAGGGAACAGATAAAAAGAAAACAGAAAGAAATGAAAAAGAGACAAAAAAGGAGTAAGACAAGGGGAAAATAAAGAGAAAACAGAAAAAAAATGAAAAAGAGACAAAAAAGGAGTAAGACAAGGGGAAAATAAAGAGAAAACAGAAAAAAAATGAAAAAGAGACAAAAAAGGAGAAAGAGAAAGGCAAATGTAAGTTTCTTACATTTTATATATAACATTTGTGTTTGTTCAAATCATGTTTAAAAAATTTCACCTTATCCCATGTTCCTCTCGCTACCTTCAATGAAAGTGTACAACAAGTTCATAATGTCTTACATGTACTTGTTTAAACCATTAGCCTGTTTCTAGTTTTGGATATAGGTGATCAGTTAAAGCAGGTTGAAAGTAAAGCAGAATGCGCCTCAAGGCGCATTCTGCTTTACTTTCAGCCTGCTTTAAGCTGCCATCTGTTACGATATAGAAAATATTTCTAATAGGTTTTAATTATAATTGTATAAAGCAGAACTAATTTGTTTTATGGAGTAATAAATTAGCACTACCACTATGACGTCTGTATAGGCCGGTTTTATTGACTTGGCAGGGCGGAGCTAACCTTCGGCAAAGATAAACTAATTTACTTTTGATTATATGGATGATAGGTAAAGTTCCGAATTAAATCATTATTGTCCGATACTTTCAACATGGAGACACACAATTTATACGTGCATCCATATCCACGTGAAATAGTTATGCACAGTGCTCCCTCTCTACAACAACACCCACTGGGAGACAAATAGTGCGTGTGTTGTTCGGTGGGTGTAGTTAAAGATAGAGAAAGTTAAGACTTTGTTTACATTTACAAACAGTTTGAATCCAAATAAGACGCCGCGTTACGCGGCGTCTGATCTGGATTCAAGCTGTTTGTCATTCATCATTATATTCCTTCTGTCAAAAAAATCAGTAATACCGGTAAAGAACGGCAGACGAAAACGGTAAATTCCGATAATAAAAGAGCGTGCTGCCGCCCCTAAAGTTGAAATGCAATGGTCCGCATCGAAACTCCGCCCTGTCAAGTCAATAAAACCGGCCTATACATATACCTTTCTTCTCCTTTTCGTCTTTTGTCATTTCACATCAACTACCGTAATATCATCTGTTCCCAAACAGATTTATTTCTTAAATTAAGAATTTGAGGCAGTTTGACTTAAAAGGCTGTGCATGTATATGAATTTAAATCGTCATATGATCTGGTTCCAAACTGTTTGCACAACTCAACTATGTATGTATTATATAACACATAAGGTATCGGCCTGGTCTAATTTTGCCCTATATAATCTATAGTAAAATGCCTTACTTTCCGAGCCAACAGCTCCCTCCAAAACAGGATCTAGGCTATAAAAGACATACCCTTCAATTCTATGGACATTTCTCTCTTGATTGAGGCCAGTCAACCTATAACATCGGCAATTACATTTTTGCTATCAATGATTTTCTAAGGTCACTGCCAAAATAAAGGTAAACAACTTTCACTTTCATCCCATTCACTGTGTTTCTATATGCATCCGCCTGGGGAAAAAGTCCTGAAATGAGATCCCTTAAACAATGCTATTTTGGTGGAAATGACCACAAATAACCAGTTTTCATCAAGAAAACCATTCAAACCCACCCACAGGCAAACATTGCAAATCTTAGAAATTGTATTTTTCAAGGTACTACTTGCAAGACCACAACGACCCGGAGTGATTCCTGACCAGGCCGACACCATAATATATATTATATAGTTAATAATTGGTAATGTCTTAACTTTCTGCATGCGATGTACTTGTCGTCTTAAAATTGTGTCGTATCTGACAACTCTGAATGTACAGTAGAGCCTCTTTATTACGACCACTGAAATGTGTAAAATATTGGTCGTTTAAGACAGGTGACTGCTTATAGCAATGAGAAAGTGAAACAGAAAGCTCCTACAGGAGCTTTCTGTTTCACTTTCACATTGCTTTAAGCTGTCATCTGTCTTTTATACAGAAAATTAGCCTTCTTTTTAGTGGTCGTAATAGAGAGGTTCTACTGTAGATTTAAAGGCATTTTTATCAACAAATATAATCAATGTCAAATTGTTTTGATCCAGATGAGACACCGAGTTACTATTCCTCTCTTCTAGATCCAAACCACAGGTACACATATATCTAGATATATTACCAAAACACTCCGTTGCTAAGGAGTGAGGACGTCCGAAACGACATAAAACTTGTTGATGCACATTTTCGTTATAAATGCACGTAATGTGGCGTTATTTGACGGAACTTGATGAAATAAAAAGCAGATATTGATAAATTAATAATTTCCCGAGGGTACCACAAGAGAATATCGGCGATCTAGTATATTTTATCATCAGTTTAAGTCGATAGTTAATACTACCATGTCGTGTTAAAACATCCCATGCGTCGATTCTTATTTGGATTCAACTTATACGCCGAGTAGATCTAGTTCGGCATAATTTTTATCCAAATAGTTTGTCACTAGTATTTGAGTTTTTGTCAGCTTTTCTAAATTGGTATACATACATAGAATTGAACAAAAAAGAGTTAATACGGTAGCTTGATATCATAAATAGTTTTGTTAATTGAAGATGTAGTTTTGTAATCTCTCTGCAATATATATATTTTCCGCCAATACATGATATTGTCGATGGTACCATCAACACAACTGACGTAATTTGGTGTCCCACTTCATCAGGTGCTCTACGACGAACAATACTTGCCCGGAGCCCAAAACGCGTTTTTAATTGCGCAAATAAATTATTGACTGCATTGCTTTAATAAACTGCCACATGAGGCTTTTTTATTTATTAATCTTGATGTCAATGAGACATGTTTAGGCCGATTTTATATATACTTGGCAGGGCGGAGTTTCGATAAGGACCTTAGCATTTCCATTTTGGTGTGGCAGCACGTTCATTTATTATCGGAATTTACCGCTGTTGTCTGTCGTTTTTCTCACTGTTACATATTGGTGGACATTTTGACAGAAGGAATATAATGGCGAGTGACGAACAGCTTGAATCCAGATCAGACGCCGCGTTACGCGGCGTCTGGTCTGGATTGAAGCTGTTTGCAAATGTAAGCTAAGTCTTAATTTCCCCTCCGTGTAACAACTCCCTCCGAAAAACACAAAAAAACACTTTGTCTCCCACCCGGCGTCTAATCTGGCTCCAAACTGTTTGACACTCAGATTAAGATAAATGATCAAAATTGCCAAACTGTTGTCCTTTTATACATTTTAATGCAATCCGTTTGCGTTTCGTTTGCGTTAAACGGGAAGAATAAGATATTATTCGCTTTAACCCTTTTCTCTGAATGACACATAAGTACATGACTAGGATCCAAAGGATTAAAACAGACAGCCGTTTGGGTCAAGCAATTCGATATTAACACACGTTCCCTAGATCTCTGTTGTATCTAGACCATTCTCCTTTTTTCACATTTCAGATCATAAAACATCTTTAAAATATTTCAGTCAGATTCTCTGAGTCGTTTGTCATTTTGAAATACTATTATATTTTACAAAATAAATCCTGGGTAGTTATAATTGAACTAGACTTAAGGTGGTTTGACAGCGGGCAGCCCACATCTCGAGTTCCGGAAATGTTGAAGACTTTCACATGATCTTTTTGTCACGTGCTTATACTAGAAGATTTACATAAAGAAAAGTTTGATGAGCTTCAGTGTCTTAATTGTTATCGCAATCGGTAGAGTGATTGACTAGCAATCCAAAGGTTCTAAGTTCGAGTCCCATGTGAGTAAAAAAAATAATAAAAAATTGTCCGATTTTATTGACTAGTAAGTCCATAACGCAGTGATCAAAGGATAGGCTATGTTTAGTCAAAAATGTAATAATGAATAATATCAGATGAAATTATAGTCAAGTAACAACTAAACTTTGTGAGGATTTATAGCCTATATAACAGAGTAATGCTTAAAGATAGATCCTAAAGGAGTTTTTATGCATTACCTTTGTCATGCATTAAGCAGTCACCTGTCTTTAAAGATCTACAGGCTACCGCATTCAGTGGTCCACTATTACAGGTTTGAATTATGGTATTATTAAGAGCTGACGGCATTTTAAAGTTGAACTCAAGGGAGGCAACTCGGTTTGTGTTAACATTTTGTCAGAATTATTGGAAATCATGTATAAAATGTAAAGTCTACTGTAGATTTTCATTAAATTTTTATGACTAGTAGAATTAAGTTATATCTATCTAAAAAGTCTAAAATTAGTGTATGTTAAACAGCTAGATTTTTTGTAATTTAATGACCTTTTCAGAATTTGACTTTTTTTAAACATTGTGTTTTCCAGAAAATATTTCATGAACTTTTTTTGTTTGCACAATAACTTATATTATCTGTACAGTTAACTTGAACGTATAGAAAGTATAGCGTCATATTATTTTATAAAGGAAATATTCCTGCTTATTAAAAATGGAACTTTTCTCGACAAAAGGTCCTGTCAGAAAAAAAGGTGCTGTATTTTTTTAACGATTTTTTACTTTCCATATGGTATATTTCAATTTAATCAAGGTTTCATTGAAGTCTGACAGGGAATAAGCAGACCCACCGAACCACCTTAATACGAAACTAGAAGTGTTATCTTTAAATTACGGGGGTAAACTCTTTCACTGCAAACGGCATCAAAATGCGATTATGCAAAAAGTTTGGATCCTGATCAGACGCCGCGTGACGCGGCGTCTGATCAAGATCCAAACTTTTTTGACACTCGTATTACTATTGCTTTAGTCAAAAATGCTCTAAATCTGACTTGACACAATAATACAGACGACACTATCAATTAAGGCGATAATTTGGCGGTAAAATCGTTAAAGCAGACGATAAAACTTGTCAGTAAACAAGTTAACGAGTTAAAAGCGTCCTATGTGAAGATGTTGGCAAAGACTTCATTGTGTGCTCATGTGGAAAAAACGGCTTAAGGTAGCACATCCCTGATTAAATTTTGTAAATGTTGTTTAAAAAAGAATATCTACGAAGAGCGATCGGTAATTGTCGTTAACATGGTTCCGAATTAAACTCGAGCAAATTACGGTACGGAGGGTCACTTTATGACAATGGCCTACGGTCATACGATGAGTGATGATAACAAGAGCACCGCAGTGCGGCAAAATACGCCCGTCACGGCCGGCGGGTGTCAAAGTCGTCCAGACTCAGGCCGACTGGAAAAAGTCGCCCGGAGTGTAGGCCCGATTATCGATCTCAAAAAGACTATGCTGTAGTATTGGGATAGCTCAAGTACTATCCCGATAGTATTGCGATAGTCAAGAAAAAAGTTCTGGGTTTTTTAAAAAATGCCCATTTTTGACAATAAAGGGGGCATAACTCTGCTAAAAATAGTCGCCAACGTCTGAAATTTAACAGGAACCAAAATTCACAGGTGCCTTCCCTGTATGATGAGAAAGCTAAATATGAAATTTGGTTACAATAGACAAAATGTAAGTAAAATTATTATCAGGAAACAATATATTGTTAAAAAAATTGTGTGAAGGGGCATAACTCTGAAAATACAGAGTCAAACCAAAAACCCGTAATATATGTTAAGTAACTTCATTCATTGTATCACCATATCAAATTTGAAATAAATTGAATAATTAAAAAAAAAGTTCTGGGTTTTTTAAAAAATGCCCATTTTTGACAATAAAGGGGCATAACTCTGCTAAAAATAGCCGCCAACGTCCGAAACGCGAACTCGTCCGAGCTATTGTGGTATGGAATATTTGTAGGAAGTTTAATCAAAATCGGTAAATAAATGAAGGTGAGAGAGCGCTAACAAGAAAAGTTAACGGACGGACGGACGGACGTACGGACGTACGGACGGACAGCGCTGGGTATACCATAATACGACCGTCGATGACGGGCGTATAAAAAATGTTGAAACATTCAGGAGATGTTTTGCCAACTCGAGGATACAGCGATGCAAAAATTGTATCATTATTTTAATAAACATTGCGCACAGTTCCTGGTTTACAAAGCCAGACACAGACATGACGTCGACGTCAAAATACCGGATACCGTGAAGTGACGTTGCAATAGAGACTCTGATATATTTATTATTCATGCAATTTGGATAGACATTTGTCACTTTACACAAACTTAATTGAGCTATGCTTATCAAATTTCATTAGTATGGCATTTGAAATAAAGAAATGGTAATACTTTTCCGCGAACTTTCTGATCACCCCTCGCATATACATATGTACATAAAAAACAAAATGCACATCCCTTTGGTTTATAGTACTTACAGAAATTCCAAACAATGACCGATCGGGCTCTAACCGGGTTTATATCATGCGACATGCTTTTGAATCTCTTGGAATAAGGATGATAATATTACCATGTGTTTATAGTATGTTTGCCTTACCAATTGTGTGTTAGCAAAACAGTCATAATAAGAATCGATAATTTGATCTTAGTTTGTATGAACCCTTTACAATAAGCGTTACTGATTAACCCATACATACATTCAGCGGCTGTTACAGTGCTGAATGTAAATGAGTATATAGAGAGTAACATATGTCAATCGAATTACAAATAGGATTATCTACAAATGTTGAATGATAACCACCTTTAAATGCTAAAATGTGTCCAAATCCATACTGTTCAATAGTCAACAATATGTCACTATTCAAGCACTATTAGTATATAGAGGATATTGAATGAGTGTTTTTTCAGTAATGAATTTATTGTACGAGTTGGATAAAAATGATATTTTGCGAGCCTTGGCGAGCAACATATCATTTTTATCCAACGAGTTCAATAAATTTATTACTGAAAAAACACGAATTTAATAACCTATTTATCACATAAACACCAAATGACACGAAAATCCGAACGGTCTTACTTTCACTTTTGCCCTCGGCTCTTAGGTAAACGATTCGTCATAGGTGTTATTCGGTTTTATTCATCCGTTGATAAAAACACCAATCATATTAACGTAAAGAAAATCAACACCATTACGTTATGAAAAGACTTCTCTGATACCATATTCAAATTTTAAATTAATATTTAAATTAAAGTTGTTCTAATTGACTAAAAATGATCATTTGACATTAAGAATCTAGTTTCGTTTTCAAAATAACGTCAAGACGTAACATGACGTCATTATCATTGTAACGTCTAAATTTGAAAAACAGTCTGAGTCACTGTTAATACTAAAGTCTACGTAGTATTAAGTGTAGCCTGATTTGCAGCCTGAGTTTGCGAGACTGCTAAGGATAATGTTTCTGGGACACTTCGAAATGTTTCAATACCTAGTGGTGATCTATGTTTGTCTAAATTCTCTTAACTGATTTACTGTCGGCGTAGTAGTACATTATTTTGGTGATTCGAAAATTAGTATAAAATATATGCCCAGTGGGCCATACGATTTTTACGGCCCTCTATATTTTGCACGTTTATGTGATAAAAACATATATCACTAATCGCGGTCGCCAAATTTCCCTTATTGAGAGAGAAAAAATACAAATTTCAAATATCAACTATTTCATAGAGTATTGGTCAAAGGGAGGCAAGTTATGCATACATTTTGCATAAGTTGCCTCCATTTGACCGTAGGAACCGAAATTGTCGCGATGTTCCTTAAACGGAATCGTATTAGATATATTTTACCCAATATTTTATTGGAAAAGACATACATTATTTCCAGAAAATAAACGCATTTATTCTTAATACATTCATGTATATTGAACAAATGTTAGACGACAAATCAAATGCAGGGTCCATGCTGATAAAGCGTTTGAGTTTGGTCTGAAATCGTTCTCAAGCATTTCATTGATCTGATTTGTGCCTAGGCCAAGACACATCGGCCACACAAGAAACACCGGCAACAACTGAAACACCGGCTACTACAGAACCACTGGATACTACGGAATCATCGGCCACTACAGAACCATCGGCCACTACGGAATCATCGGCAACTACGGACACACCGGCTACTACAGAACCACTGGACACTACGGAACCATCGGCCACTACGGAATCATCGGCCACTACGGACACACCGGCTACTACAGAAACACTGGACTCTACAGAACCATCGGCCACTACTGAATCATCGGCCACTACTGACACGCCGGCTACTACAGAAACACTGGACACTACGGAACCATCGGCAACTACGGAATCATCGGCCACTACTGACACACCGGCTACTACAGAACCACTGGACACTACGGAACCATCGGCCACTACGGAATCATCGGTCACTACGGACACACCGGCTACTACAGAAACACAAACCACATTAGGAACACGTCAAAATAAAACAGAAGAGGTATTACCCTCGTATCTTACCCGTGCCATGAGAAAACATGACTTCTTGCATTGCAAACAGCGTATATCAATTCCAGCCGTTCGGAAAAGGCACGGCAGCTGTTCTTTATCTACACTGTTTGTCACCGACATGCATATACAGCATTTAATGTAGCCGTATTATATACGGTATTTGGCAGTGTAGACCCAACTTAGATACAGAGCCTGGGATGACAACGTTGGTTGGTCTGTTCAAGGCTGCAATGCAATAAGGCTGGTTTTGTCTTTGCACGGTTCATAACTATTTTTCTGTATTAACACATTCATCCCTAGTTATGAATATACTCGTTTTTGACAAACCGTGTACCTATCAAGAGTAAACAGTGAAGAAGCTGACCAGGGTCTTGTTTTTTTGTCATTTTGGAATGAATTGTAAAATATCAAATCTAAATAGTTAAAAAGACTGGAAGACATTATTGGATATTGGAATAGTCCATTCAAAGCTTCAGGGTAGAATTATTTAATTTAGTTAAATTTTCCCGCCTTATATAAAAAAAAAGTGTACCTATATTTACCCTACCTCTTGCAAGTTTCTAACTATCCGACTTGTTAAATGACGTCACGTGAAGAACGTGGATTTTCAATCCAATTTCTACAGCAACCTAACATAATGATGATGTCATGTTGCAATACTGATTAAGATAATGGTGACCTCGAGTTATCATCTTCAATGACTGCGGCGCATTTCATCTATTTTGTCAAAAATAGATAAATAATCGACTCGGTAGGATGAAGCAATTCCCAGACAGAATTTAACGCTAGAAGTCCGTTTTGCGTATTACGTTCGTACAAGGTAGTCAGTAGGATTAAAATGCCACACGATGTTCAGGTTGACTTATATGGAATATACACTGCCGATAAACTGGAAAATGTGTAACTCAGAGCACCAGATAAGGGTAGTTTTCCAAAAACTAATTTTTTTATTTCAGAATTAAACCCTATGGTGTCACTACTCATTAAAATCGTCTCGAAGAGACGATTCTAATGAGTAGTAACACCATAGGATTTGGTGCTGAATAAGTGATAAAATGATTGATTTGTTGAAATCACTACCTCTTATCTGGAGCCCTGGTAACTTATATGTTTTTTTCTATCTCTGTCTAACGCGCTCATTCACTCCCACTTTATGTTACCTTCTTCCGCTTTAGAGGTTAGATTTCCATATTGTGAGCGCGCTTGTCATTCTTGGTCTAGATTGTAGATTTATGCCTTTTTGGTATACAATATCTACATGTATGCTCTGTAAAGTTTTATTGCCGTGTTCGACCGTTCTATGTCAAGTACCTTGCATGTTTTTGATTTAAATTGGTTAGATTTGAATATTTTACACACGTCTTGATCAATCCATAGTTTGGGAACGTCATTTAAACATCATACTGTAACTTTGTATCCATAAAATTAATGAGCTTCTATTATTACTTTACTAAAATATCTTCTGATTGATTATTGTATAGCACATGTATCAAAATGTGCATAAACCATACTTAAAATGTCACCATTTGCTTCAAGCTTACAATTAGGTTCAAAGTGTTTGTTGAAAATGAGTTTAAAAAACAAATTATGTTTTTCAAATGCTTTTAAGTTACAGATTACTTCAAATGTATTTAATTCATAGTTTATTATAACTTAATTCAAATTATTCCATTTATTATTAAGTTACAATTTAAGCTTTACAAGTGCACTATTAGTAAATGACGAGTATACTGGACGCTATTTATAGGGTTTTACGTGTTAACATTATATGGGCTTTTTACATTATATTACAAATCTTTTGAATTTGCATCAAAATAATAATGACAATATTTTAATTTTAAAAAACGTTATCTCAACATTCTGCTCGCTGTGGGAAAACTTAATATTATAACTATTGCAAACAGTTTTGATTTATATAAGACTCCTAGAAGAATGGTGTCTCATCTAGATCCAAACTGTTTCATACTCTGATTATTATGTTTTGGAAAATGTAGATATATCATCTTTTATTATTGTTGCAGACGACAATTTTTCAGACTCAGAAAAATAATGTGCACAAGGTTAATGTTATAATTATTTTTCTGCATCTCTATACAGTGACCAAACTCCGAGAAATACCAATCCAAGCAAACCGAAAGTATGAACAACACGGAAATTTAAACAATGACAACGCCTCTAAATTTGCTTTGATGAAATTAATACTGCGTTTTCAATTTATCGTCATCTTGAATGTAAATAACTTGTAAACTAAAATAAAACGAACATTATGTGAAAGAAAGCCTAATGTATGTACAGTTAAACCTCTCTATTACGACCACTAAATTATGTTAATTTTCAGGGTGTTTACGGTAGGTGGCCGCTTAAAGCAATGTGACAGTGAAATAGAAAGCTCCTTTAGGAGCTTTCTGTTTCACTGTCACGTTGCTTTAAGCTGTCGCCTCTCTATTATACAATCAATAAGCCTTCGTTTAAGTGGTCGTAATAGCGAGGTTTTACTGTAGTTTTATTCGAAAAGTCCAAATGAATGTGCTCAGCTATGATCTACTGAAAGCAGCTACGGTCATGTTTTGCTGTACTGGAGACAGTGCTTTAAGTATACCCGTATTTCATTGTGCAATGTATTGTAAAACATACAAGCTGAATGTCACAAATGAACCAGACTTGATTATAAATCCGAATCGTCTATTAAGATTGCAGAGGTAAATGAGGCAACAACAATATAATGGAAACTATTTCAGTGTATTCACAGCCGGACTGGCAATTGTTCAAGTCATTGTGATACACATCGGAAGAATAAATAAGATATTGTATGTTATTTCCAGTCATCATAAATTATTGGACTCTGATAGGCTAAAACTGCACATGTGACCACTGTGTACGAGACCGTATTCATTGATTTTGCCGGGTAGTACGGATCACGTGACTTAATAGATGTTTCACCCTCGATCGATTCGCGTAAATAATCTCTCTTTTTCTGTTTATTAAGCAATTGTTTATCAAGAAATAAAAAG
Organism: Gari tellinella; assembly: GCA_922989275.2. Classification (NCBI taxonomy): domain Eukaryota; kingdom Metazoa; phylum Mollusca; class Bivalvia; order Cardiida; family Psammobiidae; genus Gari; species Gari tellinella. Next base: position 39,374,562 of record OV277869.1, on the reverse strand, counting down.
AAATCTCAATTAAAAACTGTATTGAATCTATCATTATGCGTATGTGTAACTCAAATATCGATTAAATGCTAATTTCTTGCTTTGTTTTCCCTGATTACCCCACCCGCGTCGTAACCATGGTAAACAAAAGACTGGAAATGAAATGGCACTTGTCACTGGTTTGTAATGAAATTGACACATAATTAGGACATATTTAGATCAATATTTTTATCGAAATCAACCCAAATAGACTTAACTCGATATGCATATCCACTGACCTACGTATTCATTCGTTCGCTCCTGATTATTTCCGTTCATTTGTTAAAACTTATCGTTACAGTGTTTCATAAAACATAAATGTCGTCCTAGAACTGTCCGTTCGAACTATTTTGGTAGCCTACATGTAATGAACATTTATAAGATGCCCACATTCCAATCTGATGACGTAATCATTTTAGATACAGTTAAACTTAGGGCTTTACACTGTTTCAATTGGACATAATATTTTTAGGAAATAACAAAGCCTTATGCATTGTAACTATTACTGCTGCCATTCTGTATTTCGATCAAAACAATTCTCTCTGTGATCCTAGTAGGATCCTTTTATAAAGACGTAATTCTCCAATAATCGTAATTGTCCAATAAACGCAATATTACAATTAACACTAGTATGTTTTAACGATTATTCCATTGCAAACAGTTTTGATAAGATAAATAACCACATACATGCTAACCCGTGTCTGGTCGATCAGGCTCCAATCTGAGCTAGTATATATCGTCGTTGAAAAGACTGGTGTATTTAATACTTGCTTGCGATTACATATTGCGTTTAGTTTCGTTTGAACTGGAATAACGGTATCCTCACTGTATATGTACGCATCTGTTGGTACTGGGCAATATTCGAAAAGCGGGAATTACTTTTTATCACAACAGCATCTGGTGACATAATAAAGGGATATCATAAAACTATAGTGTATCTGTATAGTTGCAGGTTTATCAAAATAATCAAAAGAAAATACAAAATATAGCTTAGTGAATCGAAAAAAGAAATACTTTATAAACATCGGTATAACGAAAATCAATTTTAAAACATGAAGAAAAAAGAATATATTTGCGGTAACAGGGATTCGAACGCGTGGAGACAATTTCGGAGTCTAGTGTCATAAAACAAAGGAAGCCGTTACTAGAAATTAACGTACAGTGCTCTGTAGGAGCACATTTGTCTCGGAACACATTTGTCTCACGAGGTGTGACCGATGTGCTCGTAAACATTCATATTTGCGAAACTTGGAGATGAGACAAATATGTCCGACACACAAAGGAAAGGACACTCGAAGCACATTTGTCTCACATTCTATTATAAATTCTTACCGAATAATTAGCAGACCTTAAACAGTTAGACAACACTGGTGATGTAGAAACAGACAATGATCTTAGAGAGAAGCATCGGCTCAAAGAAAACAAGAACACGGCAAATGGTCCGTTCCAACACAAGGCCATTGAGACCGAAACGGATGATGTGCAAAAAGAAATGCTAAGTAGAGTACAGTGCTCTGTAGGAGCACATTTGTCTCGGAACACATTTGTCTCACGAGGTGTGACCGATGTGCTCGTAAACATTCATATTTGCGAAACTTCGAGATGAGACAAATGTGTCCGACACACAAAGGAAAGGACACTCGAAGCACATTTGTCTCACATTCTATTATAAATTCTTACCGAATAATTAGCAGACCTTAAACAGTTAGACAACACTGGTGATGTAGAAACAGACAATGATCTTAGAGAGAAGCATCGGCTCAAAGAAAACAAGAACACGGCAAATGGTCCGTTCCAACACAAGGCCATTGAGACCGAAACGGATGTTGTGCAAAAAGAAATGTTAAGTAGACTATACATGAAACTGTCTTGGAAAACCGAACTGTGATGCATAGAAATACACTATGATTTCTGCGGTTACCGTTACACATACATGTATAAATACAAATTGCTAAGTATTGCTTAAGTGATTTCTAATTTATATTTAAGAAAGGACACATGAGCGTTTAAAGCTATTGTTTAGGATAATGAACGTCCAGCGAGCACAAACCCATATTAGCTCCCATGTTATGAGTCACATTTCAATACCCGTAAGTATCAGGCGCCTTTCGAGAACTGTTAGACGAAACAGTGGATTGCTGTTAGAAATAAGAACATTCTTAAGGAAATGGTTTAAGGCTTGGCTTTCTCTTAGAGTATGTTGTATTGGTTGGTATAAAATCACAGAAATCCAGTTCTGCTGAATTTCGGATATAAAGGACTGTTTTTGTTATTGTTTGACAGCAATTGTCATATTAACATGATATGATATTTTGCCCATTGAACTGACATTTTAGCCCACAAGAGCACAAAGTACTCAATGAGAGATTTTGTGATACCCACTCTATACGTCGTCTGTCGTCCGTCTGTTCGTATGTACGTCTGTCCTCCAACAATTTCAATCAACTTCTCCGGGTAGCCAAACATCATCAGAAGCATCAGTAGGATGGGGAATGAAAACATTTGTTAACAGAAAATGGATGAGATAATTTGTCTGGTTTCCATGGCAACCTTACGATGTATCTCGAAAAATTGTCTTCTTCAAATTTACTGGTCCAATTTCAATTTGGTTTTTAATCGATATACTTGAAAAATATTCAAAGAATTTTGATCCGTCTAAAAACATGGCTGCCAGAGGGCGGGACTATTTTCCGTGTTCGGTAATATTGAGTTAAAAGTTTAGAACCTTCTAGAAGTTGTATTTGTATGCGATTTGCTCAGTATTACATCTTTGATAACCTTTGTGTCATGCATGAATATATGTTATGTAGGATCATAAAGTAGGCCAGTAGGTCAAATTGCAGAATAAGGTTTTGGTCACTCCATGGACCCTATCTTCAGTCCAATCTTCTTGAAACTTACTTAGACTTAGAAAGCTAGGCAGTGTATGGATATGGCTTACATAAGATTCAAAAGTAGGATAGTATGTCAAACATAGAAAAAACCTATATATATAGCCGCAAAATCTTTTAACCTTGCTCAGAATGACCACGTTTATAAAATCTAGGCAGTGTAATAATATGGATTAGATGGAGTCAAAGAGTGGGTCAGTAGTAGGTCAAATTGTAGGAACAACAGGGTCCGCACTTTCTGCCATAAACTCATTAAATTTCATTTCTCTGAAGAGCGCCTCATGGAATCAATGACTCTTGTGATTGTACTTGGTTTTGATGTATTCAGTAAATATTATGTTAAATGCACCCATTCAATACTATATTAAATCAAAGTCAAAACTTTTATTCACGTACTTATTGAATACTTTTGAAAATGCTATAAATGTTTCAGCCAAAAATATATTACTACATTTATTTGCTAATGATTCATAGAAATGTTTCCCACAGTTAAGCATTTTGTTTAAGTCAATGCTATTTTTTATTATGTCTATCCATCCGCCATTATTTATTAGGCTGGGTCGGAGCAACACCTACCGTGCACCCCCCCCCCCCCTCCCTTAGACTTTGTTCATGGGTACCAACTTGTTCGTTGAAGTCTTCTACACAATAATGTTTGATGTTCCAAATCTTCATTTTGTCACTGCTATGTTTAATTTAACGGTTACCATGGTAACCCCCAGGTAATTTTCAAACCTACCCTATGAGTAACAAGAGGGCCAGAATGGCCCTTAATCGCTCACCTGTACATGGTGATGGGTCAGTGATTTCAGAAAAGAAGATTTGTGAAACTTTGACCCAAGGCGGGGTCACTTTTGACCCTAGGGACATAATATGAATGCTCTTGATACAGGACCTGTAGACGATGCTATGTGCCAACAATCTAAGCTCAGTGTACTATGATTTCAGACAAGAAGATTTTTAAAGTTATCATTGAAAAAAATCTATGTTTAGCTCTAGTGACCCAGATATGCAACAGACCGGAACCAATTCATCAACATATGTGAAAGACCTCTAGACATTACATCATGCAAAATATCTAAGCTCTTGCCATATTGATTTCAAAGAAAAATGTGTTTGAAAATTTCACTATATAACTCCATGTAAAATGGCGACACCTGGGCCGGGGCCAAATTTGACCCCAGTGGCAAAATTTGAACAAATTTGATAGAGGACCTGTAGACGATGCTATGTGCAAAATATCTAAGCTAAGTTTATTTTGTTTCAGACAAGATTTTTAAAGTTTTTTTAAAAAATCTATTTTTAGCTCCAGTGACCCAGATATTCAACACACCGGAACCAATTCGACAACATATGTGAAGGACCACTAGACGTTACACCATGCCAAATATCAAAGCTCTGGACAAAATAGTTTTAGAGAAAAATGTGTTTGAAAATTTCACTATAACTTTACGTTAAAAACAGCGACCCCCGGGTCGGGGCCAGGAACAAAATTTGAACATCTTTAATAGAGAACCTGTAGACAATGCTATGTGCAAAATATCTAAGCTCAGTGTATTTTGGTTTCAGACAAGAAGATTTTTTAAAGTTTTCATTGAAAAAATCTATTTTTAGCTCCAGTGACCCAGATATTCAACAGACCGGAACCAATTCGTCAACATATGTGAAGGACCTTTAGACATTACACATTGCCAAATATAAAAGCTCTGGCCATAATGGTTTCAGAGAAAAATGTTTGAACATTTCACTATATAACTCTATGTAAAATGGTGACCCCGGGGCGGGGCCAATTTTGACCCTAGGGTCAAACTTTGAACATTCTTAATAGAGGACCTATAGATGATGCCATGTGCCAAATATCTAAGCTCTAGCCCTTGTGGTTTTTGACAAGAAGATTTTTTAAGATTTCCTTATTTTTTCACTTTGGTTGCCATGGCAACCAGAGTTCTGCATTGTTTCAAATTCTTTGAACCACTTTGAAACAGCTTGACCCAAGGAACATTCCTGTGAAGTTTGGTTGCAATCAGGCATGTGGTTTTGAAAAAGAAGATGTTTGAACATTTCACTATATATCTCTTTGTAAAACGGTGGCCCCTGGGGCGGGGCCAATTTTGACCCCAGGGTCAAACTTTGAACAATCTTAATAGAGGACCTATAGATGATACTATGTGCCAAATATCTAATCTCTAGCCTTTGTGGTTTTTGACAAGAAGATTTTTTAAGATTTCCTTATTTTTTCACTTTGGTTGCCATGGCAACCAGAGTTCTGCATTGTTTCAAATTATTTGAACAACTTTGAAAGAGCTTGACCCAAGGAACATTCCTGTGAAGTTTGGTTGCAATCAGGCATGTGGTTTTGAAGAAGAAGATGTTTGAACATTTCACTATATAACTCTTTGTAAAACGGTGACCCCCGGGGCGGGGCCAATTTTGACCCCGGGGTCAAACTTTGAACAATCTTGATAGAGGACCTATAGATGATACTATGTGCCAAATATCTAAGCTCTAGCCCTTGTGGTTTTTGACAAGAAGATTTTTAAGATTTCCTTATTTTGTTCACTTTGGTTGCCATGGCAACCAGTGTTCTGCATTGTTTCAAATTCTTTGAACAACTTTGAAAGAGCTTGACCCAAGGAACATTCCTGTGAAGTTTGATTGCAATCAAGCAAGCGGTTTTGAAGAAGAAGATGTTTGAAGAAATTGTTGACGCACGACGGACGCCGGACAAAGACCGACCACAAAAGCTCACCTTGAGCACTTTGTGCTCAGGTGAGCCAAAAATGGGCTATAACTATTTGGGGTTGATTTTAAAATTATGTTTTAAAATGACAAAAAGTGCAGATTCAGAAAGATTGCTCCTACATGAGTCCTCTGATCAGGGTCTACATTGTTTGCATATGACAAGATTTTTAGTGATTCTTAACAGGTACATTATTTATTAATGACTAGTATAATCGATTCTAGAGTTGCATGAGTAAATTTAACTAATAAATAGACAATGGGAGGATTATACCTGTATCACAAACCCGATTTCTGGGGCCCGTTTCATAAAACTTCGTACTTAAACGCCAAAAGGGCTCAACAACATATTTGGTCAAATTTGACTTTTTGACAAAACTAACTTATATTCAATGTAATCTATATGAGAAATTAATATTTTGCTTGATTTCCTGATTTTAAACGTAAAAAAATCACTTGACTGTTTTACTGTTTTCCAAAAGTCAGTAATTCCTAGTGCCAAAAGGGCTCATCAACAAATGTGTTTGAGCCAAAAGGGCTCAACAGCAGATACAAGTGCTGATGGGCCCTTTTATGTCTATGTATTATATACCTAATTGTTACTGTAATTAAAAAGACATCACATTGACATCATAACTTAATTAATCTGCTAACATTGAATCGACCTTGAACTTGCTAATGTATTTCCTTGTGTTGATGTTGAATGAAATTATTCATTCTTACAGACAACCATGACCATTTATTGTGAAGATATAATACCTGGTCCTGTAGCTAAGTTTATTATATCTTGTTTTATTTGAAAATAAGGTTTTTTAATGTTTAAAAGTGTTTAATTTTAACTTAAATCGCATTGAAAACAGTGCAACAGTCGTTTTTGTTGATGGGCCCTTTTGGCTCTTACGGACATTTTCACACAATAAATAGTTTTATTGCATGTTATAGTACTTAGATAAATACAATTACACAGAAAAATCAATTTTCAAAATATGAAGCAAATATTTTTAACAATTATTTTGCTTAGATTTGGTTTGAAAGAAATTTTCATTTGCTGATGAGCCCTTTTGGCTCTAGATAAAAGTGAATTTTCTTTTTAACATTTTGACTTGCATATGCCAACAACTACAATCTACTATTTTACTTCTACAACTTATCCTCCTACTATAACTAAGTGTACTACAACTAGTTCTACCAACTATTACTACTACTACCATCATTACTGCTACTACTCCTTACTATTACTACTACTACTGCTACCAGATCTACTACTACTTAGTATTACTAATACTTACGAGTACAACTACTATTACTGCTACTTACTATTACTACTACTGCTACTAACTAGTACCATAATCGTACTCTTCCTTCTTATTCTACTTATACTAATACCTATCATTACTACTACTACTACTAGATCTGCTACTAGTACTACTACTACTGCTACTACTAGATATGCTACTGTTACTACTACTACTACTTCTACTACTACTACTTACTACTACTGCTAGATCTGCTACTAGTACTACTACTTCTACTTTCTACTACTAGATCTAATACTACTTACTAGTACTACTACCTCCCGTTACTACTACTACTACTACGACTAGATCTTTAACTATCTGCTACAACTACTACAACTACTATTACAATACTCACTACTACCACTCTTACAAAAAGTACTACCACTGCTTCTACTATATTACAATTACTGGCACTACTATTACTGCTACTGCTACTACAATAACAGCAATTACTAGCACTTATTATACTTCTTGTCGACTACTACTACAACTACTTCTACTGCTTCTACTACTGCTACTGCTGCTACCACTACTAATACTACTATTCCAACTATTATTACCTACTATTACTACTTGTACTACTGCTACTTATACTTCTACTACTACTACTACTACAACTTACTACCTATTATCATAACTGCAACTACTACTATTCCTACTACTATTACCTACCATTACTACTTCTACTACTGCTACTCATACTGCAACTACTACTACCACAACTTCTTACTACCTACCATAACTGCAACAACTACTATAACTACTACTTATTCTGCTGCTACTGCCATCACTACGACTTCTGCTTAAAAACAACTAGATCTGCTGTTTACTACATTTCCAACTACACCACAACTACTTTAACTACTACATTCACTGCTACTACTGCCACTACTTTTTCTAGTCCTGTTTTAAGTCTTCTATCTATACAACAAGTAAGGTATTTCTACCTCAACTTCCCATATACGTTCCCGTTATTCGTATAGCCCGTAGACATAAACCATACACAATTATTCCTGTGCGTTTTAAATAACTCTTTCCTTGATCTTAAAAGTCACACATCAACAAACTATAATAACTTCAATTTTAAATGTAAATGCAATTAATGATGGCCGACTCAAGTTTAAAGCATTGAAAGTTTTAAAAATATGATTGAGAATCAGAAAAATTAAATAACCAAAAGATTTGAAAATACCTCCAGTAGATTTGAACTAAGCTAGAAAGAAAGAATTTATTATAGTTTATTATAGTTTGCCCTGTTTATAAGTAACAGGTCTAACCAAATCATCTGTTGCGTACCCATAAACTCATTTTCTTCATATTTTGACCTCAATTTCCACCCATGCATCGCAGAACCCCTTTCTCTCCATAACTTACTTTTAGTGTTAGAGTATTAGAGACTGATGGTTGCTTAAAGCAGGTTGAAAGTAAAGTCGAATGCTTTACTTACTACTCATTTTAGTATACAGTCAATTCATACGGATACAAAACAGTGCTTTATTTATGGGACTTTAAGACGAGTGACTGTTCAACGCAAGAGGAAGTATCAAATGAGCTTTCTATACTGCCCTGTGTGTGCATTAAACAACCAGTTGTCTTTAAAATGACCCCCAAACCATATTCAAATGGAAGTTCTATTTAGCGAGGTGCAACAGCCAATACACAGTCAACCATGTGTATTGCTAACACTCGACAAAATATGGACACAGCTATAGGTAAATAGCTCCTTATATTAATGTAGAATCATAATAAGAAAACCAATGAAGAACATACCATACGCCCTGGAGCCATCTGCATTACTTTTATCATGCATTAAACAATTGTATGTTTATGTGTGCCGCTTTTCACAATCTTAACTGGACAAGTCCATGTGTCGATCTTTGAATTTTAATCTAAGATGCAGTATTGTTGATGATGCTAGACTGTTAGTGCTGACTTCTTTCTGGTAACGTATAGAATCCTAAATAAAGTCAGCGAAAGATTAGGGTCCCATCTGACGAAACTACTTAAGACAAATACTTTCATAATTCAGATTAAAAATTTCTCAATTATTTTTTATTCATTTCTCCACTAATCTTCTCTTGTGACATCTCTTTAGAGGAGTCGTCATTTCAGGACAGTTCCAAAGAGATGTCGCGAGATGTGATTAAATGGAAAAATTAAGAAGTAAGATGTATTTTAACGGTTTGATTTATTGCCGTCTTACATCTCAGATACAGTCAGATGGTATAGATAACAGTAAAATGAATATTTATGTAAACATTTGACTCATGTATGGCTAGTGGTTAGTTAAAGAGAAATAGAAAACAGTAGATCTACACACCAAGATTAATTTTTTTTATTTTTTTTTTATTTATTTATTTTTTTTTTTTTTTCGGGGGGGGGGGTTCTTTTATATGTAAAGTTTGGGAAAATACTTCATTTAATACTCGTTAGTTGATTGACTGTTGAATTAAAGGTTATAATGGCTTTGACAGTGCTTTGGTTCGCTTATATATTCATTTTACCTGTTGTAGTAGAAACAAACACAAACTGATGAGCCCTTTTGGCTGTAAATATTCTACCTTGAAATCGACAAATACCCTATGCCAAAAGGACTCATCAGCAAAATGATCAAAATATCTCTTTAATTGGTATTTATTTTCAATGCTTTTCATATGACAAATAAACATCCCTATATACTAAAAGAGTGTGGTATATTTAGTCTGTAAATGTAAAAATGGATTTTTAGGACACTTCTAAACTTCATAGGGCTATATCTCAAAACTGTGAAAACTGTTGATGAGTCCTTTTGGCGTTTAAGTGACGAAATTTTGTCGTAAATCAGATTATGAAAGTCTCAAAACATGTCTGATGACATCTCTTTGGAATCGTCTTTTCAAGACGATTCCAAGGAAATGTCACAAGACAGAATTAGGTAGATAAAGTTTTGACTTACGATATTTTATGTCGTACGAAGTTTTATATGAAACGGACCCCTGTTCCCTAAGACTACTTCTATATCAAGATCGCTTTGACTTGCGTTTAATGTCATTGAGATCTACAGTGTTTTTGGTTAAAGCAAGCTTTGCATTTCCAGTTCTGTCACAAGGTTGAGCGTGCAAGTTTGGAATATCGGACGTGCTAGTCACGGTGGTGTTGCTCGTTTCTGTTTGTTGACCACGTGCGCCATCAGCAGTTATAACTGAGGTAGTGGCAGCGGTTTCAGCCACCGTTGTTTCGGGTTTCGAGCCGTCTTCACTGATCTGAACAGGGTATGGAATATCACCAGTATCTTCCCTCTTCTGTTCATTGTCCTTTGGTTTGCTGTCATCGGTGCTTGTATTGCAGGTATCCTTTTCTACGATGATTTCATGTGTGTTGCCGGTATTTGTTGTATTATTGTCTATGTTGATGCCATGTGTGTTGGTATTACATATACCATTATTGGTATTGTTGGAACCATTGTTTTCGATGTGCGTGTAATGGACTACATGGTATATCACCTTCTCTGCTGAAATAAAATTGAAAACAAACGTTCACTATGCTATAGGCCGGGTTTTTTCAACTGGCAGGGCGGAGCTAACCTGTGGCAAAGATAAACTAATTTACTTTTTATTTTAGGGGTGATGTGTATAGTTCCGTATTATATCGTTATTGTCCGATACTTTCAACATTGAGAAACACAATCTATGTGTACATCCATATCCACGTGAAAATGGTATATGCAGTGCTCCCTCGCTACAACAACACTTTATGGAAGACAAAGATTGCGTGCATTGTTCGGAGAGAGTTGCTAGAGGGAGGGAACTTGACTTACATTTGCAAACAGCTTGAATCCAGATCTGCATTCAAGCTCTTTGTTATTCTTATTATATTCATTTTGTCAAAATGTCCACTAATATGTAATGTTGAGAAAGAACGGCAGATGTCAACGGTAAATTCCGATAATAAAAAAGTGTGCCGTATCTCCCAAAGTTGAAATGCAAGGGTCCGCATCGAAACTCCACCCTGACAGGTCAATAAAATCGGTCTATAACAGATAGTTTGTTGGTGAAATTGGTTGAGTTTTCTTCATAATAAAGATAATTTGCTTTTGTCAGTAAAATTTCAAATTGAGAATATACATAAGGGGCCCGTTTCATAAAACTTCGTACGACAAATATTGTCGTAAGTTAGATTATAAAAGTCTCAATTATTAATTATTTCTCCATCTAATCCTGTCTTGTAACATCTCTTTTGAATCGTCTCGAGACAGGATTAAATAGAGAAATCATAAATTAAATGTTTTTTAAAGTTTTGACTTACGACCGTTTTTTCGTACGAAGTTTTATGAAATGGGCCCTAGACCTATGAAACAAACAGTGTACATGTGACGAGGACACTACAGTCGTATCCTTAAGTAAACAGTGAGGGTCCAGCTTTGATGTCTCTTATAAGAACCATGAGGTCAGGGTCTGCACAAATTGTCATTTTGTAATACATGGTAAAATACAAAACCTTAAACGGTAAAATAAATAGACTAGACTTAACTCGAAACTAGATTTTTTATTTGGAGTTTCCGAGGTAAGAATGTTTACCCTTTCATCCCCGGAGTCGCAAAAAAGCGACTTTGTAAACAGTTTGGATCCAAATCAGACACCGCCTGGCGCAGCGTCTGATCTGGATCCAAACTGTGTGATGTTCATATCAATATTTCTTAAGCCATACTACTTTTAATCTAACTTTGAAATGATCGTGCAGACGACGACATTGAAGCTGAAGACAAACTAGTGGCGAAGGGGTAAACCCTCCCGGTTATTTTGGCACCGAAAGGGTTAAATCATTCACTACACAAGCGACATCAGTTATATTTGTAAGCAGTTAGCATCCGGATTTATGTCAGATAAGAATCTTAACACATTACTCCATAGTCTACTTCTAGTTTTGATGACAAGTTACCACTTAACGCAGATTGAAAGTAAGGCAGAATATGCATAAAAGGGTGAATCTGCTTTAAGAAATCATCTAAAAGGATAAACAAAATATGTCTTATGGAGCACAATCATGACTGAATAAAGTGGATATATTTTCTTCAGTGGAGGAATAAATCAAAAGTGTTAAAATGCATTTCTAAAGAGTAATTGGTTAACGCTAGGCACTCGTATCATACAAAATGAAGAGGAATGTAGTGCAGTATACTTCTCAGTTACCACTGTTTGCTCTTTAGATTAGCAGTTTGTGTCCCGTGTGCAGCGTGCAGAGTACTGTAAAGAAAACGTATTCTTTCAATATAACTGCGTTCACGCTTAAACTATTATTTTCATTGCAAACAGTTTGGAGCCAGATCAGACGCCGGGTAACCCGGTGCCTGATCAAGTTCCAAACTGTTTGCCACTCATATTAAAACTGGTAGTCAGAATTGTCAAAAAGTTGTCATTTTCTATATTTCATTGCAATGCATTTGCGTCTGAACGAAAGAAGAACGTTTTCTCCAGTGTATTTCTGACCGGTAGCCAACTCGCACTCGATCGAAATCGATTTCTTTACTGAACTCATCGCTGACGCAGATATGACGGTCAAAGTATTTATTGCAAGTGACCTTTAACCTCTTCAATGTCTTACACCGAGTACAATATTTTTTACAAATACTAGTAGTTTGCATCTTGATAAGACATATAGGATCTGTCATGAGTCGATGTTTAAGACAAGCTGATCTCGAACGAGTCTAGCATTGAAATGTTATTAAGCGAGCCTTGGCGAGCTCAATTTCTTTTCTATTCTTGACGAGTTTTAGATCAACTTGTCTTAAACATCGACGAGTGACAGATTCTTTTTCCCACATTACAAACGATTTTTAAAGCAATATGCATTTGTTGGAACCCCGGTGACGTCAAAACACCGTTATAAATAATGACGTTATAGTGACGTCATCAAAGTGATCTTACACAGATAAGGGTATTCGTCATCGGTGTTCGCTATAGAAAACAAGGGTAGTTATGTGAGAAAACGCGTTACTGTTTGACACCTATAACGATATTAATTTAGTCGTTTTATTGAAATTCAACTTTTAGAATAAAAATAGACACCACTTTTTTAAAACGGATATCGTCATGACAGCAAAGGCGTTTAACTCATGGGGTAACACATATAGGGTTGTACTGAATTCTTCAATACTCGTAATCTCTGGCTTTGTCCAACTACAATATGAAGTTTCCAACCACTCAGAAAAGTATTGAATTTCTGTAATAAATATGTCTTACAGGAATTAAGTTGGAAATATAGATTAAACGAGAAACCGCCATGGTCGGTATGGCCGGATTGTCTGCACTTTTGCTTTGTATATATATAAATAAAATATAGTTACCCATGGGATGTAATGATGACCTCACTACAACTGTACATGGACTTAAATTTGACTAAAACTGACACTAACAAAAAGGTAAACCAAGACGCAAACGAAAAGGTTAACCAAGAATTCTCTAAGTCATTGGACCTTGAAATCTAAGTCACAGTGACCTCGTTACCCATGGCATGTGATGATGACCTCACTACAACTGTGCATGCCAAATTTGGTTGCTGTAGGACTTAAACTTTGACTAAAACTGACACTAACAAAAAGGTAAACCAAGACGCAAACGAAAAGGTTAACCAAGAATTCTCTAAGTCATTGGACCGTGAAATCGAGGTCACAGTGACCTTGTTAGCCACAGCATGTGATGATGACCTCACTATAACTGTACATGCCAAATTTGGTTGCTGTAGGACTTAAGCTTTGGCTAAAACTGACACTAACAAAAAGGTCAACCAAAGTGAGGACGGACGGACAGACAGACAGACGGACGGACGGACGGACGGCATTCGCCAATCTATAGACCGCATTTTCAATCCGGCCAAATATTATCGCTGGAACTTCCGCTGCAGCCCTTAAAGGACCAACAATGGTTTTAAACCCTTTATCCCATAGCATGTTTCTAGTTTTCAAGACTACTTAAAGCAGGTTGAAATTAAAGCAGAATGCGCCTGAAAGCGCATTCTGCTTCACTTTCAGCCTGCTTTAAGCTACCATCTGCTAGAATATAGAAAATGTTTCTTTTGATACTCATGGCTTAATTAATTGGAACTATTTTCTTCAGCGGAGGAATAAACTAAATGCTCTAAAAGGAGCTTCTATCAGGGAAAGGGTTAATCATTTTTTTTATCAAGCAAACATTCTTTTAGATATTAATATATATAAATTTATACGTAACAATAATCTTTTATTAGCAATCATAATTATGTAAAACATGTGAGTTTTGTCAGTGACAATAGAAATATGTTATGTTTGTAAGGTGTGGCGATGGATAGCACCCCGACCCCGACACACCTATGACGGGGACACTAAATGAGGTCCTTACTGACAAGGCCTGAAAAAACCAATCATAATTATACTGAATCCTTTCTACTACCATGTAAATCCATGACAGGGGATGTGATATTATTCCGGTTTTACTGTGTTTCAGGTGTATTTATTTGTCTTTCACTTAGTATGGAAGTGATTGCATGTGTTGTTGTTTCCTTGTGATATTAGAATGTTATGTTATAAAATACAGGTTATTGAATATGGATTTCAAGTTTTACTTTTATCCATTTAGTATGTCATAAGAGAAACACGCAAGATATTTATTTTATCGCAATTTGTTGCAGGGCAGTTAAAGTCCCATTGTGTTTTCAGACCTTTTCTCAATGCCTGAAATACAATAACGGTTAATAATAATGTTTGAACATTCTTATGGCCCAGACTGATCTATGAAATGATGAAGACGGACCTAAATCACCAAAAAGGGCGATTTAAAATCACAACAAACCGAAAATAGAACGTCTGGCATAAACATTACCACACGGCTTAGTATCACGTGATACAGTCGAAATCGACTTCACTGGGTGCAACCGTATCTACCTCCGCCCGTCCATCAATCAGTCAGTTAGACTATCACACTTTTTTGTCCGCTCTCTAACTCAACTATTTTTTATCCGATCTTCCACAAACTTACTGGAAATGTTCATTGATATAAAATCAAGGTTTAGTTTGATTACTACTAAAATCGCATAAGGTTTTTTTGAGTTATTGCCTGTTAATTAATAAAAAATGACCGTTCAGTCATTTTTGCACTCTAAAACAAACAGCTTTTATCGGATACTCACCAAACATGCTGAAAATATTTATTCACATAATATTTAGGTCTAGTTTGATTATTACTAAAATCGCATGTGGTATATTTGAGTTTTTGCCCTTTATGTATTAAAAAAAGGCTGTTTTCAGCAAGTTTTGCTCTCTAACACAAATACGTTTATTGGATATTCACCAATCTTGCTGAAAATGTTTATTGATATAAAATCAAGGTTTAGTTTGATTACTACTAAAATCGCATAAGGTATATCTGAGTTATTGCCTGTTTATTAATAAAAATTGACTGTTTCAGTCACGTTTGCACTCTAACACATACATTTTTTATCGGATATTCACTAAACTTGCTGAAAATGTTTATTTATATAAAATCAAGGTTTGGTTTGAATACTACTAAAATCGCAAAAGGCATGTCTGAGTTTTTGCCCTTTAAGTATTAAAAATTAATGTTTCAGCATTTTTGGCTTTCTAACACATACAGTTTTTATCAGATATTCACCAAACTTGTTGAAAATGTTTATTAATATAAAATCTAGGTCAATCATCTTAACTACCAAATTCGCACAAGGCATGTTGGAGTTATTGCCCTTGAATGACTAAAAATTGACTAATTCAGGCTTGTCAGCTTTCTGACTCAAACAGTTTTAATTGGATCTTCACCAAATTTGCTGAAAATAATATTTGTATAAAATCTTGGTCCAGTTCTATTTATACCCAAATCGCCGAAGGCATGTTGGAGTTATGGTTCTTCAATTTTTAAAATTTTACTATTTTATCCTTATTTTTGCACTGTCCACTCTGTAAAAGGACCAGTTTTTATTCTATTTTAGCCAAATATTTGGTCAATGGTTGCATGTGCTTCATCTTAGCCGTGTTGGTAATAAGTAAAGTAATAAATGACCACTCCATTTCTCCTTTACCTCTTGAAGGATTTTCATTCAACTGTATTCGATTTTTTTCTCGACCAGATTTAATACCAATACAGTCACATCGTCAGCAAGTTTGGTGAAGATCCAATAAAAACTGTTTGTGTTAGAGAGCAGAAAATGCTGAAACAGTCATTTTTTAATTATTCAAGGGCAATAACTCAGACATGCCTCTTGCGATTTTGCTAGTTATTGAACCTGACCTAGATTCTATATTAATAAACATTTGTAGCAAGTTTGGTGAAGATCCAAAAAGAAGTGTTTGAGTTATAGAGCGGACAAGGCTGAAACAGTCATTTTCAGAAAGCCCAAGGTAAAGATTTTCCGTATTTTTTTTAATCGCTCACCCCCAGTGAATAATATTTACACATTTTGACTGAATCTCATAGTTTAACCCTGTGCCTACTGGTCGTAACTTTACGGAGTTTACAAACTGTTTGAATCTAGAAAGACGCCGCGTAGCGCGGCGTCGCATCTGGATCAAACTGTTTGACACTCGTCTTAAGCTTGTTTAATTAAAACAATGCATAAATCTAAACTGAACAAATTTTGCAGACGACAATGTCAAAGCAGATGTCTTTGCAGCAGAATAAGGGTTAACCAGATGCTCCAGGTTACACATGTACGCGGGAGTAATCTGAACTAATCTAACATTTCAACACCGAATGCTATGGTGTTACTTCTGATTAAACCGTCTCTTCGAGACACTTTTAATGAGTATGACACCATTGGGTTTAAAAGCAGAAATAAAGATTTTAGTTTTCGAAATACTTCCGTTATCTGGAGCCCTGTATTTACAGAGTTGTCCTTCTTTCCATTCACAAGCGAGGCTTTTTAATTTGTGCAGCACAAAAATATTATAAATAAAATTAAAAAAGCGATTTTCTTAGATAAAGTCGGTATTTGTGAAAGAATCACGTCACACGTAGTTCAAATGGGACCCCAAACAACCGTTTTATGCAGGTTTCTCAAAAACACAATGCGGCTTTAAGCACTGGTGTTACTTAATTTCTTTAATACCCACAGCACTTTCGTAAAAACTTTCATATTTTAGAAGTCTCAGTCAAGAATGGACTCTTTACCAAAAATTAGTCGTGGTTGTCACTAAAATCATTTTTAAGTACTCTATTTAAATAAATGTGCTCTTCATTCTTTGTACATGATTGACTAAATTATCCCAAGTACAATGGTTACAGTGAAACCCCTCTAAATCGGACATGTGAGGGGACAACAAAAATGTCCGGTTTAAAGGGGTTTCCGGTGTAGAGGGTTTTTTAACTTATTTCTAGTATGGAAGATAGCTGACCACTTAAAGCAGGTTGAAAGTAAAGCAGAATGCGCCTTAAGGCGCATTCTGCTTTACTTTCAACCTGTTTTAAGCTATCATCTGATAGAATGTACAAATTATTTTCTTCAGTGTAAGAAAAAAACAATAACGTAATAAGGTGTGTTGATTGTGTGATGGGTAAAACTAAAAAAGGATTGGAAACGGGACCAACGCTTTTGTCTGGCTTAGAGAGGATTCCGGTATTTAGAGGTTCCGGTTTAGAGGGACTTCACTGTATTTGCAAACCATTCGAATCATGTCAAGACGCTGTAAAACGCGGCGTCTGACCAAGTCCATACTGTTTGACATTCATTGAATTTGTTCTTATGTCATTCAACCTCAATTTTTAATATGAGACATAAAGCGGAGGACAATTCTTGAAAGCAGACAACGTCTAGGCAGTGAAGAGGTTACAAAAAATGTGTTATTGTTCTACAGTATTCCCTCTCTACATCGGCTCTCCAAACAGCGATTCCCTCCTCACAACGACCCGTGCCGGAGTTTCTTAAATTGGACAATTATGTCTTACGTCTGCTTAAACTTGTCGTCTGCTCTTTTGTCTCAAAGTAACATATTAGTGGAATTTTTTATAGAAGAAATATAAGAACGACTAGCAAACAGCTTGAATCCAGATCAGACGCCGCGTAACGCCAGGTTTTTAGTTTCCCTCCCCATGACGACTCACTCCGAACAAGACACACAATCTGTGATTCCCATTGGGTGCCGTTCTAGAGAGGAAGTACTGTAAATAAGAAAGAAAATATACCGTTAGAAGTTGGTGGAGTACCTTCGGTTGCCTCAGGTGTATCGGACGAGTCTGTCGGTCGCTCGACTTTGGGAGATTCATTATTGTCTGTTGTTTCGGCTGGGTCTGTACGCTCCTCTCCTTCCGAATCTGATTCTGATTCGCTATCACATGTCTTTACTTTAGTTTCATAATCGAAGAACAGTTTAGCTTCATCTGGCGAAACAGGGTTCTCTCTTGGTGGTAATGGCTTCGCATGTAGTTGATTTGTGGTATTACTTTCTGGCACACCATCATCCATAGTTGTGTGTGGGTTTGTATCGTCAGTGTCTGGCGCTGGGTCTTCACTATCTAACACTTTGTATACGTTCCCTTTGTTACACTTATACCACACAAAACCTGTGACCAACACACAGCCCATTATGACGGTGATAACACATAGTACTATAAACGGAATAAAAAATTGGCCACCTGAAACGAAACATAAAATTACTTTCAATTTAAAAATATTACCTACTGCTTTTTTATTTCTCAATATTTTTTTCTCAAAGTAATTTTGACTTAAATATATATCGAAATGAGTGTAAAACAATTTGGAATCTTATCAGACGCCACTTTACGTGGCGTATGATCAGGTTAAAAACTGTTTTAAAATAACCAGTGCACTCGGGATAAGGCAGTGAAATGGTTAAATATGGATGAATTTTTATCAAATGACAAAATGGACAATTTTGTACACTGTGACCCATTATCGCTTTACTGAGCAACATTATATGTGGTTTAATCTTAAGTGTGCTAAGTGGAAATTTTCATAACAGTTTTAATTCAAACGTGAAGCCAAGTGATTCTGTGTATCATATAGATGCAAACTGTTCGTAATTCTGATTATATCTTACGGAAGTAAAATGCAGATATATTACTCAAAGAATTGTTGCTGACAATACATTGTGCAGACGACAATGGAGAGTTTCGATCCTGACATCCTGTACTTTACGAGAAAATCCACAGCAACAAGGCCTAGGGCCCGTTTCATAAAGCTTCGTACGACAAAAACGGTCGTAAGACAAACTGTAAAATATATTTAATTCAGATTTCTCTATCTAATCCTGTCTTAAATGATTATTGAGAATTGTATAATCTGACTTACGACAATATTTGTCGTACGACGTTTCGTAAAACGGGTCCCTGGTTAAAAGTGATTGACAGATGTCCCCAACGCCATTAAGGGAAACTGATATGGATTTTATTGATGTATGCATACCAGTTAATACACTCATACGCATGACACTCTACTATTGTGAGATGTACTCTCACACCAAATCTGGTATTCTCAGCTGATATAGTATAACGAAATATTTTTCGGGAAACTATTTCTATAACTTATTTTAAGGTCAATGTCACAATGGCCAAATATGATACGCAGCTTTAAAGTCATAAAATGTGCCCACACAATGTGCTTTAGGAAAGTTTATTCTATGATTTCAGGGGTCCGTTTTACTAAACTACTTACACAAAATTTTTGCGTAAGTCAAAATCGTTTTATTCTTATTTTTTTATCATAAACGTTTGCAAACAGCAAATAGCCAGATCAGAGGACGCACTAAAAGCGCGTCCTCTGATCTGGCTATTTGTTGTTTGTAGCAAGTGATAATAAAAAATATAAATTAAAATTTAAAAGTTTGCCTTACGCAAACATTTTGCGTTAGTAGTTTAGTACAAGAGCCCCATGGTGCATATTTCGCTAACCTGAGAATAGCTGAAAAAATGGAGATAATGATTTATGTCCAGGACTGACCTAGATATGCAACAGACCAGAACAATTTGAAAAAAATATGTAAAGTATATTTAAAAGTGTAACCATACCGAATATAAAGCTCTAGCCATATTAGTGTCAGAGAAGAAGACATTTGAAATTTTCTCTATATAACTCTATGTAAAACTGTGACACCCCGGGCGGGGCCAATTTTGACCCCAGGGGCATAATTTGAACAAACTTGATAGAAGACATGTAGGCAATGCTATGTGCCAAATATCTAAGCTCTGGCCCTTGTAGTTTCAGACAAGAAGATTTATGTAAGTTTTCATTAAAAAAATTATTTTAGCTCCTGTGACCTAGTTATGCAACCGACCAGAACCATTCGAACAATTTTGGTATAGGACATCTAGAAGTGTCCCTATGCTAAATATCAAAGCTCTGGCCATATTAGTTTCTGAGAAGAAGACGTTTGAAAATTTCACTATATAACTCTATGTAAAACTGTGACCCCCCGGGCGGGGCCAATTTTATCCCCAGGAACATAATTTGAACAAACTTGATAGAGGACCTGTAGATAATGCTATGTGCCAAATATCTAAGCGCTGGCCCTTGCAGTTTTAGTCAAGAAGATTTTTTAAGTTTTCATTGAAAAATCTATTTTTAGCTCCTGTGACCTAGTTATGCAACCGATCAGAACCATTCGAACAATTTTGGTATAGGACATCTAGAAGTGTCACCATGCCAAATATCAAAGTTCTGGTGATATTAGTTTCAGAGAAGAAGACGTTTGAAAATTTCACAATATAACTCTATGTAAAACTGTGACTCCCCCCCCCCCCCGGGCGGGGCCAATTTTGACCCCCAGGGGGCATAATTTGAACAAACTTGATAGAGGACCTGTAGAGTATGCTATGTGCCAAATATCTAAGCTCTGGCCCTTGCAGTTTTTTACAAGAAGATTTTTTAAGATTTCCTTTTTTTCACTTTGGTTGCCATGGCAACCAGAGTTCTGCATTGTTTTTAATTCTTTGAACAAATGAGAAAGAGCTTGACCCGAGGACCATTTCTGTAAAGTTTGGTTGAATTCTGTCAAGCGGTATAGGAGGAGATGCCATTTGAAGTAATTGTTAACGACGACGCACGAAGCTAGACGGACGACGGACGACGACGGACACAGGGCCATCCCAATAGCTCACCTTGAGCCTATGGCTCAGGAGAGCTAAAAACGGGCCCCAGGTCCCATAATGTATTCACACACCAAACTTAGCATCTCTAGCTGACGAGGTGTAGAACACACGCTCTGGACAATATGCTTTCTAGAAATGAAGCCGAAAGTCAATCTCACAGCTACATGTAACTACCTAATTGTGTTACTCAATGCTCCGCCATCTCACAATGTACTCTCACAACACTGGAAATATCCTCCGGAAAAGCTATAAGCGAAATTAAAGGTCAATGATAATTAGGTCACTGTGAACTGAAAATGATATGGGACACTTTGAAATCACAA
Organism: Gari tellinella; assembly: GCA_922989275.2. NCBI lineage: Eukaryota > Metazoa > Mollusca > Bivalvia > Cardiida > Psammobiidae > Gari > Gari tellinella. The sequence continues at coordinate 39,353,230 of OV277869.1, read as the reverse complement.
GATGAACTGGTATCCCGAGTTTATGTGGTATAATAGATATACCTAAACAAATAGACACGGACACACACACACACACACATAACAACAACAACAACAACAATTCAACTTATATATGCACACAAAACTAGCATTTTGCTAGCTTTGTGTGCATATATAAGTTGAAGTGTTGTTGTTGTTGCTGTTGTTGTTGTGTGTGTGTGTGTGTGTGTGTTCGTGTCTTTTTTGCATAAAACACACTAAATAAAATTTATAAAATCAAGCAGTACCTTTCCGAATGTTCTCCATTTTTGTCTCTAATGAAGGAATGCAAAGCAGTTCCTGCCAGGTGCCATCTGACATGCAGCGAGCCTTTCCCTCCTGGTCAACAGCTCGAAACCCATCTTTACACTGATAGGTTACCCACGTTCCTACAGCCATGGTTAGATTATAGTCACTAATGGCCCCTTTAGATACTGTGGGTACGCTGCAGAGGATAGCTGAAATATATAATGTTAAGCTGTGGTTTCCCCTGCGAGTTAATAATTGCATTATAATGCATTTAATAACAAGAACTGTGTCACATTAAGCAAACAATACCATGAGATGTTGTATTGATGTTGAAATGTAATATTGTTGTTTGAAGACCTGGCAGTAAAGAGCTACTTATAAACAACATTTGAAAATGGTAAGCCACTCTCCGTCATCAAAATGTACTCATACATGTTGTTTACATTAAATATATATCACATCCCACAAAGGGTGAGAGAACGGATTGCTCCCCACGAGACAAGTGATATCAACGGAAGCGTTAGCTTAGGTTGACATCACCGTGTCAAGGGTGAACAATCCGTTTTTTCACCCTCTCTGTGGGATGTGGTATTTATCTTATACCAATCTAAATTATTTTAATATTGTCCAAGCAACCGGTACAGAACAGAAAACATATATAATTAATTCCCGGACCCGGTATGCACGAAGATGTTACTATGCACTCTCTTTCACTTCAGATTCACATATTCATCTCTGTCGCTGACTAGGTACTACTTTTGGCGTAGCATTCAAAAGAGTATAGCGTTTCAGTCTCTGGCAGCTGTTTTACTAGAAGACGTACCAAAAACCACATCTAAAATCTAATTCAGTGACCTACAAAAGCTGAGTTATCAATGTTTATTTACAATAAATTTATGAAATTCATCAATTCGTGAAACGGTTTAACTTTCAGAATACACGAAATAATTATAAGATTTGTCTTAGACCGGGAATCAAGAGGTTAAACGTGGAAATGCCGGATGAAGTTTTTTTCTCTGCAGTTTTCAATAGTCAGTGGGGTCCTTATCAAGATTCAAGAGGGTGCCCGGTGATATCCCTTGAGCATTTATCAAAATATGCTAATTAAGTCCGCCATTACTGAAATTCCGTTATTTGGCCATATGTCAATTAGTATGCATCCTACCATGATGAAATTGGTGTCTATAACCAGGTTATCAGGGTCTACGAACATGATAAACCCCTCATTTCAGGAATTAAATGTTTTAAACATATGCAACTTATGCAAATCATGCAAATGAGGTCGGCCATTACAGAAATTCCGTTATTTGGCCATATTTCAATTAGTATGCATCCTACCATGATGAAATTGGTGTCTATAACCAGGTTATCAGAGTCTACAAACATGATACACCCAGCATTTCAGGGATTATATGTTTTGGACATATGCAACTTATGCAAATGAGGTCGGCCATTACTGAAATTATGTTTATCGGTTGTAACACATTTATTATACATGGTAACCTCCTAAAAAAGGTGTCTACACCTATGTTTTCAGGGTCTACGAATATTATAAGCACATCAGTTTTGCATTTTAATGACTCGCACTTGACTAATTACATCACTTAATATGCTAATTCATGAAATCTAGCTTATTTGGAATACCGCTGGAAATATTTGACCTAATGTCATAATGTAAATTTCCATTCCTAGATTGTCAAAGACTGTCTTTCAAATAATACTACAACAGTATTAATTGCATTCTTATGGTGATTAATATGCCATATGAGGTAATGCTGCTATGGCAAATGGTGACATTACTTTACTCGAGTGCATCCTATTGAGTAACATGCACAGAAGATATCGCACTCCGAGCCATGACCGGCTGTGCAACTACACCTCTTTGAACTGCGAGGATTCTTGCTCTTGCAGCCACATCGGATCATCTCTATGATGTAATTAGGGACAAGCTTAACACCATCCGAAATGTCAGATTGTGTCAGTGACTTATTCCTGATATCCTTTTCCCATCTGCAGCCCTCCATGTTCAGTTCAGTAAATCTTTGGCAAGTACGCCACATGATTGCTTGATAATGAGCCCTCTTCACGTTCTCTGCAAATGCCTCTGTATGGTATACAGCCTGGTTTGTGACATGCCTGTTGCTTCCTTCACACCATAACAGGCAGACATGAAAGCGGTAGCTTGGTCTATGACGGCATTAAACGATGCATCTACGATCCCAACAGTGTTTAGCTTAGGTTATTAGACGTTTCGCTACTCTATTGCGTTCGCGCCTGTCAGGTCGCTACCCAGAGTAGGATGTTTCGATTCCCGTACATTTTCGCTACCTCCTATTTTTATTACAAAACCAAAAACATTTTTCTTTTGTTACTGACCTTTCGTAGTTAATTACTCTTAGTAATTTAAATTAAGCGTAATACAGTATGTATTTAAAATAATTAAATTAAAAAGTTTATTGATCTGAAACTTGTACTTGAAAATGAAATTATAGCAGCTGTCAATTTTGAAAGGCACGTCTGAACGCTTAATTTAAAGGGACTCGCAACCGGTTGGTGTACTTGTCAAAATAAAATAAAATACTCAAATAAAAGCAAATTTGTGGCATTAGTTGGCTTCTGACATTAAACAAATATGATCAGTCCAAAAAAAGTCTCAAGAATCGTCAATGAATCTTAGTTTTTTTAGATATATTCATCGTTTTTCTATAGCATCAGCTGACGGTATAGTTGTTGTTGCTGCTTCTCTACACGGGCTCAGACATAAACCCGAGCCGAATAAAGTACTATCATTCGCAACCAGTGAAGTACGTTAATTCGCTACCATATATATAGAGAGCGCTGGTAGCCGAGGCGGTAAAGGCGTTTCCTCATTTTTCATGTTTGTCTCCGCATGGAGGGTCACGGGTTCGAATCCCACCAGAGCTTCTTCTTTTCTTTTTTTTGAAATGCATTTTTTAACAGAATTTATTATCCTAAACTAAATATTACCCATTTATATAAGCATTTGACATATATTTACAAATTACTATTTTTAATGCTAAATCCGGTTGCGAGCCTCTTTAATGCCATTAGATCCACATTTCCTTGTGTGATTCAGATCAGCTTCTGCAAAAATCCAATCAGTAAATAATGTTCCGCAGTGAGAAGAGTAAATAAATTGAATTCTCTTTTATGGAGATTTCCTTGGTTTTGAACCAGATCAATAAAATATAAATTGTTGATGTTGACACGTGGCATCTGCGCACATATTTCGTCAACTTTGACTTATGATTATATGTGCCATGCTTAGTTTTCAATCCAGATTAGTATAAAAAAAAATCTCTTCTATTTATGTCCATTGGTTGGGATCCAGATAAATAAATAACCCTTAAGTTCCATTAGTTTGGATCCAGATTAATAAATAAACTCTCTTATATTGAGCTAGCCGCGGCATTGGTTTTGATCTAGATTAGTAAATAAAAGTTGCGTCGGCGCAAATATTTTGTCAACTTGTAATTATTTATGTATGTAAGTAAATGGATCCTGACTATTAACTGAAGTAACTTCCATAGGTTTTTGGATCCAGATAAAGGAATACAAATGTCTGGTGTGAACGCATGGAGTCTAAATTGAACAGATTTTTGTCCGTTAGTTTTGATCCTTATTAATAAAAATCACTTTGAAATATAATGATTCCATTGGTTGGATCCAGATTAATAAATAAATATATATGATGTGGACGCGTGACGTCTGTGCAAATATCTTACCAAAATTTGTTTTTATTTCTGTTCGTTGTATGGACCCAGATTAGTAAATAAAACCTCTTCTAATTTTATGTACATGAGCTATAGTTTTGGATCCAGATCAGTAAATAAAATCCATTATGTTGGCGAAGCACCTGCATATTAGTAGATAAGAAGTGTGAAAATTAACACTGGGTATCGAAAAAGTCTAGGTAGCGAAAAGGCCAGCCACGAAAACCACAAGGTAGCGAACATGCTAGGGAAGCGAACATCCAGGTAGCGAAACGTCCTGAAATCTTAAGCTTATATCCTGTCCTCAGCGATTTGACAACAGAGCCCTTTCCAACTCCAAAGCAACATGCTACAGTCGGAAGGAGGTGCTCCCCGATGTCGCGATGCTTTTTGACGGTCAGCTGTTAGTCTATCACTGCCCTCCCTTTACGTGATTCCATCGTCATTGGTAGGTTCAGATTTGCCTCCTCATAGTGGTGAACAACAGGACAAACACATCTGTGTCATCTGACACCACTGCAAGTTTCCTGGCGCCACTGGCACCTTCAAGACGTGCTGCACAATAATGGTATCGGCTTCTTCGTGATAATCTCCTGGTCATATCTGATGCTGGTGTTTTCATTCTTGATTTCAGTGGGGCATGTGTCTTCTCCAGTGAAAACTAACTTGTGTTTATCAGTGATGCGGTTGTGAACAATCTATCTACACTTAGATCACTACAGATGAGTCTAATCAACTGTTTTTGTTATCAAGCAACTATAAATGATGGCAGCACATGAACTTAAATGAAATGAACTTTAAGAGATATTACACAAAAACGGAAATTCAGTAATGACGGACCTCATTTGCATAATTAGAATAAGTTGCATATGTCCAAAACATTTAATTCCTGAAATGATGGGTTTATCAAGTTCGTAGACCCTGATAACCTGGTTATAGACACCAGTTTCATCATGGTAGGATGCATACTAATTGACATATGGCCAAATAACGGAATTTCAGTAATGGCGGACTTAATTAGCATATTTTGATAAATGCTCAAGGGATATCACCGGGCACCCTCTTTGATCTTGATGAGGACCCCCTAGACTATTGAAAACTGCAGAAACAAAGTTCATCCGGCATTTCCAGGTTCAGCTAAATAGCAGCCTTTGACTCCCGGACTATCTCTAATATTTTTCTATTTTCAACTGAATGCTAAAATAATAGAAATGTAATGTTTTACAAAAGTTATGTCAAGAATCCTGTCATTTGGAGATGTAGCCTGAGATGTATGTTGAGAAACGGCGGAATACTCTCTGTGAAGGAGATGAGTAAGGTTGCAGGGCTCCAGTTAAGGGGAGTATTTCGAAAACTAAAATCTTTATTTCTGCATAAAACCCTATGGTGTCACTACTCATTAGAATCGTCTCGAAGAGACGATTCTAATGAGTAGTAACACCATAGGATTTGATGCTAAAATGAGTGAGAAATTGTTAGATTTGTTCAGTTTATTCCCTCTTATCTGGAGCCCTGAACCTTGTAGCATTACGGATTTATGCCTCAGATGACACATCAGGCGCGTTTCGTACTAGTACTAGTAGTCAGGCGGGTCGAAAGGTGATGTTACCATGTGCCATTATGAATTTACATCGATTGACATAACAAAAGTCTATATAGTTAATTGGTCGAGTGAGATCTACTAATATCAGTTGTAGAGTGATATTTCTTTGTGAAAGCAGCGAGTTTACTACAAACTGCCGCGAAACACGGCGTCTGGCCAGAAACGTTATATATATATATATATAGCTCCACTCTCATGTTCGCTAAATATTCTTTATCATCACAATTCTTAAACCAATGCAGACGTGTATGGAGCAGACGATGTTATAGCAGGTGAACTGGTAAGATTTAAAGGCATGTACTGTAAAGAGCTTAACACATGTAATATACAATCGATAATTCGAACTTGCGTCAGTTAGAAACTACCCACATTTCAAAGTTTAAACGTTGCTTTCTAACAGTCATCATTATTACACCTCGCTTTGAGTTACAATGTTAATTTCCCATAGACCTACAGTTAACATTTTGTATGTCTTTTACATCTATCCAAAATATACTGTCACTCTTTATGATATTCTTTTTGTGACGTTACTCTAAAGGACATTACTTTTTTTCTCCGTCCTAAAATATACTGTCAGCATGTACATGAATTTCGCTATTGGCGATAATAGAACGTTTTAAAAAGGGGTAACTTATAATCAACTTTTGGCATTTTCTGTACAAGTTGCTTCCTTTTGTCCATTCCTTAACGATTTGCCACCATTTCGGAAGAGGATATTTGCCACCTAGACAATGTAAAGACGCTGTTTCTTCAATTTACTTATCATAACGTTCTTCTTTCTTTCTTGTAATATAATTATAAACAATGTGACGTCGTAAGACGGCAACGTCATTTTCCGCGTTACGTACATGTCCGCGCTAAATTGGTATTCACAACACAATACGAATAAAACGATTCCAAAGCCAGGGTTGATAAGCTCGGTGTAATAAAATAAATATTAGATGTCAGTTTGCGTGACATTCAAATTGTCAACCCTCGAAAACAAGAATGTCACCCTCGGCTACGCCTCAGGGTGACATTCTGTTTCTCGGGTTGACAATTTGAATGTCACGCAAACTGCCATCTAATATTTATATAATGTCAAATAGTCATAGCCCTCTGATCAGGGTCTGCGTTAGTTGACATTTTGTAATTAATTGTAAAAAAAATTCAAAATGGATTTGACTTTACGAAAAATGGCTTTTTTAATATGATGTTGGCTATACATTGACTTAGCAACAGAGTTAGTTTGACAATAACGAAAAACATTTATGTTACCTTCACACGTGGGTAGATCAGGTAACCATCTTCCATCGAAACAGATGATTACGTTTGGGCCTTTAAGTTTGTAGCCGTAGTTGCATTTGAAATCCACGTTCTCTCCAAAACTAGGATTGGTTGAGGCATTGTGTGATCCATTGGACAGTTCGATTCGGGGACATTGCTGCTCTGTCAATGTCAAAATATATCTCTTTGGTAAAGCATTTGAAAGCAAATGAAACGAACGAGACTTTTCAAGCCCTCTGTCTTTGTATGTCTTACTTCTGATGTGTTCCTTTTCAAAACTCAAACGCTCGGGTAAATATGTTACACATGTCAATTAAATATGTATTTTCGCAATTATCACCAGTGAACCAAAGCAAAAATAAGATTTCTGAAAGCCATTACCCAGTTTACTTATTACACATAGTTAGTTAGTCTAACTAACTATGTCTAACTTATTACACACACGTGTACAGTCAGCGCTGAAACTCTTCAACACAATGGACCTGTTTAAAATATACTCAATACATTTGAAAACAGTGTAGACCAAGATCGAAGGGCTCCTGATCCGTGTCTGCATTGTTTTCTTATTCAAAAGAGTTGTTGTTAAACTAAGTATGATTCCAAGTAGGTTAGTTCATGTTTTAGTAACTAAACAGGTCCACAATGGAACTTAATAACCCGTAATAGTAACTTAGTGGTGAAAGAGTTAATCATGAACATGTTGTTATAGTAACGGTCTTAGCATCTTCGCTGATATGACGCTATATGCTTAACTATTGCTGCATGAAAAATAAATAAAATCAATAAAATAGTTCAAGCGAGGATCTCTATGTAAAATGTCCATCTACTACGATAAATGGCAGCTGTTTTTTCCTCTTAATAACTTTGTGTTTCCTTAACAAGCTAAATATTAATTTAGCCTCCAAATATAGACATTCTTCAAGAAATTAGGTCGACACTTTGTATTTGGGAATACCAAAAGGTTACTAGTACAGTGTTCCCTCCCTACAACGGCCCTCCCAACAACGACTCCCTCCTTATGTACAACGACCCTTGCCGCAGTTCCCTTAAATGACAATTATGTCTTAGCTATTCAAGGCTGCAATGTCGTCCGCTTAAAAGTGTCGTCTGCTGCTTATCTCAAAATTACACAATGGACATTTTGACAGAAAGGACCTTTGATGACAAGTGACAAACAGCTTGAATCCAGACCTGTCTCTCTTAGTACTGTAGTTCATTTTTCAAAACAATGAGGAAAAAGTTGGTATTAACAGCAAAAACAAACGTGTGGGTGTAAATTTTCTCGTGAAACTAATTCACTCAAAATTAGTTTTAAATAAAGGACCGTTTAAAGAGTCCTTCATTTTTCTTGTCATGGTACCTACCATATTTGCAAAGTTTGTCAAATAATGAAGAAGGTAATGTAGCTTTTTCATGTTTCGAGCATGCATACGAGCCAACTCTTAAATTAACTTTCTTACTTCTCAACTCACACAAATGCTTAGAACATCAGATAAGTTATATTATCAAACTACTAACACCCTCCTACACACATTCCCGTACTCACCAAATGACATTCTCAATAAAAGTTCAACATACCTCTTTCAACTTTCTTGGTCTCCTCTGAAAAACAACAACAATCAATCAATATCCTTGTTGAAACTAGGTATGACTACAAAGTTCACAATACAGAACCATTTAACAATATCATATCAGACAGTAAAAACCAGTCGATAAAGCAAGAGAGTTCTCACAGAAAGTGTTGAAGACAACGCGCGGTTTAAAACTTAAACCAGTATTCAGCGAAAATTCAGTTAAAACTTGGCAGGTGATACAGAAGGCATGTTTGAAACATTTAACCCTAGCGACGAGTGTAATCGTTATTTACATACAGTGAACCTGTGACGATTATACTTGTCTTATACAAACAGTTAAAACCCTGATCAGAGGGCTCCTTAACGAGCCCCCTCATCAGGGTCGACACTGTTTGTCATTTGGAAACAATATTGTTAAAATCAACCCTAAATAGTCAAAAATGGGCTAGGCGAATTTTGAAATTGGAATTGTCTATTAAAAGTTTCAGGGGTGAATGAGTTAATAATCTTTAGTATATTTCATACTGTAAAAGGTTCCCAAAATGTTGTTCTAATAAAATCCAAATTGGGCTATTCAAAATAGTATGATTAAAAAATAAATTGGACAGTTCGTCATAAAAATTATGTCCACCCTGTATTCACTTAATAGCAACACTAAGTTCTGCATCTTTGTTTGAAAGTCTCAGTTGTTATGGTGTTGCCACAACCAGAATGGTATGTTTAATATAGGAGGCGATACGCATTCGAACAGGATGTGATGAACCGGGAACAAGGTGCATTCCGGTTGAGGTAGATTTACAGCCCTTTGTTTGCTACCACTTCCGGTAGGAACAATTGGAAGTAAATCCTAATTCCTGTGAATCAGTCGCCAGTGATCAAGAAAAAAGTCCAGTTGGTGAAACTGTCTGCGTAAATAGTTTTTTACTTATTGCAGTGTTACATGAACGTTACATTTGTTACATTTGTTTTGTAGTCTTCAAAAACAAAGACTGACGGACGTGGTCCAGTGGAAGCACACTCGACTACGATACTAGGGGGCGTGAGTTCGACCCCCCCCCCCCCCCGCCGGATAGGTATTTCGGATGAGACTTTATAAAATCAGAGGTCCGACTAATTAGTGCTTTACACTGGCCTTCTAAAAGAACTAGAGAACTCTGTCGATAATATAAGTAGGGCATCTCGCTCGGGCTTTCTGTATCCGCTCCACTCTCTCTGTGGCGTCAAATTAGCCCTTAGATGGCAGAAACGGAATTTCACAAACAAGCATTCAATTACAAAGGCAATGACAACTATTTCGCTCCATTACCACCATCATACACAAGTTTAAAGGTTGGACACTTTCACCGACAAAAGCATTGATATTTTTACGTTCATTCATTTAGGCCGGAAGAGTTGTCTATTAATGTACCAGGGTGTCTCAAAAAAACCAGAACAGGGGTCAAATATGCAATATATTCAATTCCTATCAATATCGATCAATAAAAAGGATATAGATAGGTTGCGACGACAAATTCTCATATCCTTAGCAAGCCTCACCCATTTCGTACACACAACATAGACACTACCGGACTAATTTGGAGCTCATATTCTGAATGAACACTACGCGCTGACATCTCAAATCTACTCTGACGTGTGAAAACGAAACGGAAAGTGACACTCTATCTTTAGAAGCGCTATATTTAAATCGGGTTCGCGTTCTTCGCGAATTAGTTAAAAAAGCTCAGTTTGAGCTTTGTCAGATTTGTGTTGACATGTTAGTGTTACTGAATTCCAGCATGAGAGCTACTAGTATTATAACGGGTTTGACAAAAAGGTCGCGTACATTTTACACCGAAAGTAGAAAGATGGACCGTTTCGGCCCCTCTGGCATTCGTATTTTTCCAATCTTGCTAATTTGTGTCTGGATCCATTTTCGATGCTGCCTGAAAGTGTCACATTTTGCAGGAGACAATTGATATTCTAGAACTAGGAAGTGCCGAATCTGACCTTCCAGAAAAGTTGAACAACGCGATGCGCGAATGATAATTTTTCATTCTACGGAAGCTAAAATGTGCCATAAACGTCAAAACGTTTTTAAACGTTATGGGCGTGGAAAGGATACGTCGTCCAAATTTGGTCTTAAAATATGTATCAGTATTTTAATGCAAGCAGTCTAAAACCAGTTTTTATATGTTCTTGATTTTCTTTCACTTGGCGCGCATAATTTTCATTGTACAGTGAGTTGACGTCTATCCACATTTTTCGGCTTTGATCATTAATCAAACATCAGACAAATTGATTCCATTTATTGTCGATATTGTAATTTCAATTTGTTTTATCGGTTTTTAAACAATTTTTTTATCAGTTATTAAACTATTTTTCGTTTCTGCATGACACGAGTATTTTACAATAACATGGCAATGTCGGGATAAATCTTCTGTTTTAAAACAAAAATAAAATATACATTGTAGTTCCAACATGGATGTATAAAAATACTGTACAGATCGTAAAATGATTAAAAGAATAATATAACGACGTTTAGTATGAATCAAACAAGCGTATTTTAACCACCATTGGTGCCATATGCGCTGGTTAGCATGCTTAAATACGCTCAAATGATAGGATTTTTGTAATCAATTCTTTACAAATGATAAGACGACTGTGTAGACTCAATTTGCATGAACAGCATGTATATGAATGTATATGTGTTAGTTTCCGGGACAACTGATACGTATACAGGTAAATAATAAAACAGTTGCATGTAGTGTTCAGACTGTGCTTTAACAGTGCTAAAAGGGATCGTGCGTAATCTGAACAAGAGCCGCATGCAGCCCTAAATCGTTCACCTGGTACCCACTGTTACGGTCATGATGACCTGAAAATGGACAAGTGGTTTCGGAAAAAGAAGATTTGTAATTAGCCTTTATTTAGTCTTATCAGAAAAACCTTAAGGTGGGTCTGCTTATTCCCTGTCAGACTTCTTTGAAACCTTGATAAAATTGAAATATACCATATGGAAAGTGAAAAATCGTTAAAATAAAAAATTTCTTTACATTCGAGTAAACTGTACAGAGACTATAAGATATTGTGCAAACAAAAATATTTCATGACATATTTTGTGGAGATATCAACATTTCAGTCAAATTCTGAAAAAGTCAAATTACAAAAATTCTAGCTGTTTAACACACACTAATTTTAGGCTTATTGAATGGATATTACTTAATTCTACTAGTCACAAAAATTGAATGAAAATCTACACTAGACTTTACATTTTATACATGGTTTCCAGAAATTCTGAAAAAATTTAACACAAACCGAGTTACCTCCCTTGAGTTCAATTTTAAAATGCCGTCAGCTCTAAATAACACCACAAGTCAACCTGTATTAATGGACCATTGAACACGATAATATGTAGATCTTTAAAGAAAGATGACTGCAAAACTGCATTATTATATGTTTACTTTAGTACGGAAAAAAGGCTTGCCTTTTTTCCGTTCTTAAGTAATGCATGGTAAAATCAAAGGTATTCCAATTCTATTCAATCACTGACAGACTTTGAAAAGTGTTTGATTTGCGCGTGAATAATTTCCTCAAAACTAGGCAACTACAAAACATGGGGGCTGACATCTTGGATGATGACGTCACGGCTTTTACGAAGAGTTGTGCGTGACGTTTGGGAATTCCAGAATTCGGTGCTGTCTTTAAACCATTGTAAGCATGAATAACCCACAACACTCACTTGTAATGATTTCCTCCAAAGGACAAAGCTTCAAACAGTTCAATTCATACCCTTAAAAGCTTAAATGAACATTATTTGCAAAAAGCTACTTCTCAATCGAACCGATAAAATAACGGATTATCAATACGTCAACAATATAAATAATGACGTCATTATTGGTGGTCATATGACTTCCAAACATAGTTTCAGATTGCATTATAGGTGTACGGAAGAGTTTTAACTTTTAACATTGTAGGGTGCTTATAAATAGATCTATTTGATTATTTGGTTTAACAACATATAGATTTTGTCCCAAACAATTTAGGTATACAATAAAAGTTCGAGTCGGTTGTGTAATCCAGCTCTCATGCAGCCACGAGAGGCGTAGCCTCGAGTGTGATCTGGAATACACAACAAACTGATACAAGAGCTGGTGATAGATCTATTCCGCTTTCATTAGTACAATTTTGCTTTTTTCCGTCCATAGACATGCAAAGCCTAAATACATATTAAAAATATACCTATGAACTAGGGTTCCTTTTTTGGGAGGAAACCCATTCTGCAGATGGAGTGTAATTGAGTTATTTTGGCTGCTTTAACGATACCTTCTTTTTGCTTTCAGTCTATCTTAATATACAGCGACTCTTTTTGAATGGCGCGTCAAACAATTACAGTGGAGAATCTGTTATTCTTTCCCGTTTAAACGCAAACGTACGCAAACGCAAAGCACTAAAACGTAGAAAAGAAAAACTTTTGGACAATTCTGATAATTCTTGTTTATCTTGGTTGCAAACAGTTTGGAGCCTGATCAGACGCCGGGTGACCCGGCGTCTGATCTGGCTCCAAACTGTTTGCACTGCAAGTAATAGTTTTAGCGTAAACGCGTTTATTGGGAAAGAATAACAGATTCTCTACTGTATCATGGTGTGAATTTGTTATCGATTCATCAAAATGTAAATTCATCCGCATTTATACGTACCATGACAATAGTAGGAACAGTTATGAGGCATGATGTTTGTAAAACAGTCCTGGTCCCTCATATCTTTACAACGTAGACACCTTGGGTACTTCTCGCTCGAACAATACTGATACTCCCCACCACTGAAACACGACACGGAAAATATGAGAACAATGTCTGAAGAAAAAAGGACATTAAAGTATAGATCCAAACTATGACCACACAAATCGATTTTTTTTTATTTGCGGCTAATATATATACACGCTGTTAAGCAAATGTCTCAGCACTAACAAGTATCTTGACAAATCTGTTGAACCTGGTTATGGCCTGTACCTCTGTTGAGGACTTCCACATTCTGATAAAACTATTACTGAAAAGCTTTATACAGGGGTACAGATTTCATAAACTTCGTAAAACATTTTCTAAATTATTTTATAGAAATCTTCCTCTCATTAACAAGTATAAATGTAACTTAAAGTCTTTTCTGCGGCAAGGTATTTCACATCCGGAGTTTTATGGTGATGTGATTTACAGACTTCGTAAGATTCTTGGACATATGCATTTTCAAAACCAATTTGTGAAACGTATTAGATTTTTCCTCAAAAAAGATTATGATCCAACTATATTGCTGCGCACTTCACGTTTGGTTATCGATCAATCTACAATTGATAACTATGCTTTCCTCTTTGGTTGTGCGACGACAGACAGGGCTTAGCACTACATGATGATGTATCTCTAAAGCCGTCCATAACCGGGAGAGTTGTGTCGGATTTTCTTGCTTTGATTTTTCTCTCCCTCTCTGTCGTACCCTAAACCCATCCATGTCTTACAGTTACTCGTGACTACAGACTAGTCGCTTGAGTACAATTTGACCGTTGCCATAGTGGGTTATGTTTAACACGGGCTTGAATGTTTAATTCTTTCCCGTGTTACTAATAATCTTGTCATAGAATTTTTTTTAAATGTTTTACATGTATTTACTTACTGTGCTGGCGGTCTTTTTTATTGTAAATGATGAGCACTTCGTGTTGACCTAGATGCATCGAATTTTGAAACAATGTAGATAACAGTTTTAAATATATTACTTAAACAAAACAGCAGACGACAATTTAAAGCAGAATATATTGCAGCAGTGAAAGCGTTAGACATAATGATTTTGTTTGGGAAAAAGCGGCAAGCGTAGTTTTAAGTAAGGAAGCATTGTTCAGAGGGTCGTTGTATAGAGGGAGCACTGTAGTTACCTGTTACACGTGTGCACGTCACATCTAAAAGGTGGATAACGTAACCCTTCCGTGGTCTGGACGGAGAAAGCCAACAATAGAAGGACGGATGATAATAACTTGTTCATGGTGGCTCCTGTGAAATGTATAAACAAGAAAAGATTTATGATTTGATATGATAATTTACGTCGCTTTAACAGTATGTCAGTAATTTTGCGATGTCTAGTTAGTATCAAGTGAGTGAAGACCCAAAATGCCCCCCAAAACATTGTTTCTTGTACATATAGGCAACTGGGTAGAACCTCCGACCTTCCATATGCCAGCTGAAAGGCTGCCTCAAATGAAATATACGACGTGCTTAGACCGGGACTCGAACTCACAGCGATAATAAGCTAAGTGAGTGTCAGTCTCACTCACTACAACCACTTGACTATGGATGTTCATTAAAGGAAAGAAGAATATAAATTTCATACTCAAATTAAAGTTCACAGTACTTCTCCTCATGTTCTGTCGACCTTGAGCGTCTCAATTTCTCTACAAATTGTTACCCGGTCACTGTTACACCCTTTTCTCTGCCAAGGCTTCGAACAATGACATTTGCAAAGTGTTTGAATACTGGTGCGGTGTCTGAACAGGATCAAAACTTTTTGACACTTATATCAATGTTTCCTAATTAAAAAACGCATAAAATTTTAAATTTAAAAAATAAAAACAGGCGAAAATATATGCAGACGATAATATGGCAGCAATTGTATTAGACGGGTATATCCGTCATAATGGCCGTGAAATGACTAATCGTCAGGCTATAGCCCTTCGTCGCCATGCTATCGTCTGAATTGATACCTATACAGTATAATCTCTCTATTACGACCACTAAATTGTGTCAAAATTAGTCGTTTAAGACAGGTGACTGCTTAAAGCAATGTGAAAGTGAAACAGAAAGCTCCTACAGGAGCTTTCTGTTTCACATTCACATAGCTTTAAGCTGTCACCTGTCTTTAATACAGACAATTAACCTTCTTTTTAGTGGCCTTAATAGATAGGTTCTACTGTACATGAATTTGAGCCGTGCCATTACAAAACCAGCCTTATTGCATTGCAATCAGACTAAACACCGCTGTCATCCTAGGATCTGTATCTGAGTTTGGTCTAAAATGCCTAATATCGTACAGATACATTAACTCTTTGAACCCTAGTCACGCATTTATGCGTCATTCACAAACAGTGTACCTGTTAGGAGTACACTTGTCCTAAGCAAACAATGTTGACCCTGATCAGAGGGCTCCTTAAGCAGCCCTCTGATCAGGGTCTACACTGTTTGTCATTCTGACATAATTATATTGTAAAACTCAACCCTAAAAAGTTAAAAAATGGACTAAACTGAATTAAAAACTAGAAATTTTCATTTGAAGTTTCAGGGAGGAAATGGTTAAATGATTTGGATGCATGTGGGTGTCAGACAGTGTAAATAAAGATCAGTCGCTGTGTCTTTCACGGGGGCTGGTCGTGAGCTACACTATTTGCATTTCAATGATACAGGACTTCTCATTGCAAAGCTTATTTGTATTAGAGTTGTATTTAAGTTAGATACAAGACACTTTGACAGAAGAAATATTGATATAAGTATCAAACAGTTTGGATCCTGATCATACGACGCATTACGTGACGTCTGATCAGGACCCATATTTTGAAAAAGTCTCTTATATGCTCCTGTAGCGGTAACACAGTTGGTTTGCAAATAGTTCAGACCCTGGGTAGGTGGGACTATTTTGGTAGTCAAGTGATCAGGGTATACACTTCTTGCATAAATGGATGTAATTAACGCATATAGGCGTTGGTAGGAATCTGACTTTTGTACCAGTATGTACATATCAAATATGAAAGCCCTATGCCTGGTGGTTCAAAAGTTATAGAAAATCAAAGATTTTTACAACATTAGGGCAAAGGTCAAGGTCACAAGGTGAAAAATGTTGGCATGGTCGGAAAGGTCTTGACACAGGGAAGACACATGCCAAGTATAAAAGGTCCAAACGCAATAATGCAAGAGTTATAGTTAAGGTTAAGGTTGTTGGTTAAAGTTTGATTAAATAGTTTAAAGGTCAACGTCACATAGTCAAAAACATTGGTATGCCTGCTGGTTCAAATGCTATAGACATTTAAAGAATTTTAGGTTTTTTACAAAAGAATGTCAATGCCACAAGGTAAAAAATGTTAGTATGACTTGAAAGGTCTTGAGTCGACACAGGGAGGACACATGCCAAGTATAAAAGGTCCATGTGCAGTAATGCAAGCGTTATAGCGGGACTACGATTTCAAGCAGTTGTGATAGGAAGAGAATGTAACTCCATACGAGAGATACACTCATTGAATGCAATCGTAATATTGCCGTCTGCTTATGTTATAAAAATAGAATTTTCTAAAATTTCATTTTTAATAGGATAAGAGTGACAAACAGTTTAATTAAATCGGCGTCTCATCAGGATTCAAACTAATCACGGCACCGCTCGCGTGCAAACAGTTAATAAAAACTTTTATTTAAAAGCTTATTTTGAGCTTTAAAGCCAATGAGAACAGAACATCTGTGTAATAATGACTGACACTATGCCAAAACATTAATACCAACTCAACAAGAATACACAGGGGAGAAGGTTTCATATCCATAAAATAAAACGTGCTACATGTTTGTTGTATTTGTTTGAAATTAACTTGATGTCGACAAGAAGCGCAAGGTCCAGTCACTTATCGTTTTCAGCACACAAAAGGTTAATAAGTAATAATCGAGTTGTTAAAGCAATATTAGATATAACTCTGGATCCTACATACAACGACAATAGCGAAATACCCCAAACAATCATGGCAAAACAGCGATACGATTCGGGGTTTTTGGTGACGCTCTCTAAGTAGGTCGCATAGGAAGAATTCCCGGACCCAAGCGAATTATTTTATGTCGGGTTTCTAAACAATACCCATTGTTTCACATGACTTATAAAAATAACTGCTGGTCATTTATAAGGTTTGTCAGTTGAAGATGGATAAAACTAAATTCGTTTGAATGATATTGGACGTTGGATATTTTTAAATAGTGTTACTAATCAATTGATTCGTTATAGATGTACATTCAAAATCAGGATTAAAGTAAATAAAGTAGGCTCGCAAACAGCTTGACATACAGTCAAACTTCTCAAAGTCGCTTAACTCATAGCCCCATAGCATGTTTCTAGTGATGTAGACAGGTGACATTTAAAGCATTCTGCTTTACTTTCAACCTGCGTTCAGCAGTCACGCTTGAAAAATAGAAACTTTTGAAATCTTAGGATTTTTAAATATCAAATTATGGCAGCCCTGGCTGTCATTGTCTACATTTTATGTTGTCAATTTGGCATTTTAGAAAACTAATCGATACGAGTATCAAACAGTTTAGATCCAAATCAGACGCCGAGTTACTCGGTGTCAGATTAAGATAAAAACTGTTAGAGGCGAGTATCGATGTCTCTAATGAACCTAAACTCTGAATATGAATGTTTTAGCTCAAAACTGATCATAGGTGCCAACGTGGTCACAAACTTTTCAGGAATAAAAACACGGAGTAAATTCTAGTGTCGGTAAGTAGATTTCTTTTTGTATCACGTTAGCAGATCTTTATGAACGTATGTTAACTCAAAATGGACTGGAAAAAAACATAAATCGGATACGGTTGAACCACATGGATAATTGATATTTTCAACCAAACTTGTTAACAATTAAGACAAGGCGTCAACTAGGGCGTGGACAAAACGCGGAATACAAGTTTAGTATATCCGCAAATCTTCCGCAAGTTCTTGGAACATTCTTTCCATTGTCATTATCATTCCTAGGCACTTCTCAGTGGTTCCGCACCTTTCGGATGGGTGGAATTGTTCGCATCGAAATTTTGGTCGCGGAAATGAACTTCCTGACACCTTCCGCAACTAGTCTGTAGTGTCGTGCTCACATCGTCAGGACATCCGGGTTTTCCGTTAGCATTTCGGCTCTTCTATAACCGCTCCTGAAATATTCCGCGTCACAGATATTTTCGCAGGCCGATAGAAGACATGCGAAAGACAAGCGGAATGCATCCTGAATTCTACAGGAAAGTGCGGAGTCGGTGTGGTTCTGTATTTTATAAGTGTGTGCGATGAACCGCCGCGGACAAATAATCACGTGACTGTGTTCGTCCTACAACGATCGGTATGTTCGGTGGTCTTTCCTGTTTAATTCCTAGGACTGTCTCACGTATGTATGCAGACAATACGCAGAGCCCGATGGCAGAGGTTCACAGTATTGAACAAGAGGCATAGAGCCCCACATTTCGCTCACCTGAGGACATTTTATCATAGAGGCTGACTGAGCAAGATAATATTTTGATTATAGCTATGACCCTTGGATCACAATTTGAACAATCTCAAAATAGGACCACATTAAAAAGTTACGTGTCAAATATTAATGATCTGGGCTTTACGGTTTAAGAGAAGAGGAGTTTTACAAGTTGTCCTAAGAAAAACTGATAAGCTAAAGGGCGAGCCATTTGTGACCCGGGGTCATTATTTGAACAATCTTGTTAGAGGGCCACAAGACAAGACAAAATATCATTTATTAAAGATATGGGCCATTCAGTTTCAGAGAAGAATATTTTTAAAAGTTTTCCCATATAAATCTATGTAAAACTTATAAGCTCGGGCGGGGCTCTTTTTACCAGAGGGTAATAATTTGAACAATCTTGGGAGAAAACCATACGGCAAATACATGTCAAATATTGAGGATCAGGGCTTTACGGTTTCAGAGAAGAAAATTGTCACTGGTTCTCCTTTAAACAAGAGCCGCATGCGGCCCTAAATCGCTCACCTGGTACACATGGTTATGGTCACGGTAATGGACCAGATATGATTAAGTTTTCGCTATAAGCCATCATCGGTAAATTCACCCCACCCACTGGCAGCCATGTTTGAGCTAGGAAGATTATTTGAAGAAAACTGGCAAAGAGTCACCCATGAATCATTATTTGTGTAAGAATATTTTTAAATGAGACCAATAGTTTCAGAGAAGAAGATTTTTAAAGAGTTTCTATACAGAAATATAAGGAAAACTTGCCCCACCCACTGGCGGCCATGTTTTTAAGATAACATAATGATTTTAAAAAATCTGGTAGAGAGTCATTAATGGATCATTTGTGTAAAACTATTTTTAATTTTGACCAGTAGTTTCACAGTAGAAGATTTTTAAAGTTTTTACTATACAGTAACATAAGGGAAATGTGCCCCATTCACTAGCGGTCATGTTTTAGCTCACCTGACACGAAGTGCCAATGTGAGCTTTTAGGATCGCTGGATGTCCGTCGTATGTCCGTCCGTCCACAATTGTTCGCTAACACTCTAGCGCCTACAACTTTCATCCGATCTTCATGAAACTTCATGTTTGTCTTGATAAACTCTAGGTCAAGTTCGAATGTGGGTCATGTCGGGTTAAAAACTAGGTCACTAGGTCAAATCATAGAAAAACTTTGTTAACACTCTAGAGGCTACAAATCTCAATGGATCTTTATGAAACATCGTCAAAATGTTTGCCTAATTAATATCTATGTCCAGTTGGAATGTGGGTCATGTCCGGTCAAAAACTAGGTCACTAGGTTAAATCATAGAAAAACCTTGTTAACACTCTAGAGGCTACAAATCTCAATGGATCTTTATGAAACTTGGTCAAAGTGTTTGCCTCATTGATATGTAAGTCAAGTTCGAATGTGGGTTATGTCAGATTAAAACTAGGTCACTAGATCAAATCATAGAAAAACCTTGTTAACACTCTAGAGGCTACAAATCTCAATGGATCTTAATGAAACTTAATCAAAATGTTTGCCTCATTGATATCTAGGTCAAGTTTGAATGTGGATTATGTCCGATCAAAAACTAGGACACTAGGTAAAATCATTGAAAACCTTCTTTACACTCTAGAGGCTACATATCTAATTGGATTTTAATGCAACTTGGTTAGAATGTTTGCCCAATTGATATCTAGGTCAAGTTCGAATATTGGTTATGTCCGGTCGAAAACTAGGTCACTAGGTCAAATCAAAGAAAAACAGTATTAACCCACTAGAGGCTACAAATCTGATTGAATTTTAATGCAACTTTGTCAGAATGTTTGCCAAAATGATATCTAGGTCAAGTTTGAGTATGGGTCATGTGGAGTCAAAAACTAGGTCACTAGGTTAAATCAAAGAAAAACAGTTTTAACCCTCTAGAGGCTACAAATCTGGTTAGATCTGAATGAAATATTTCCAGAATGTTTGCCTACATTAAATCTAAATCAAAATCAAATGTGGATTGTGTCTGGTCAAAAACTAGGTCACTAGGTCAAATTATAGAAAAATCTTGTTAACACTCTAAAGGTTGAGTGTGGGTCATGTCCAGTCATAAAATAAGTCACTATATGTTAAGTTTACATGGTGTACCAGGTGAGCGATTTAGGGCCATGGTGGCCCTTGTTTAACATAGGACAATTCATTTAAGAAATCTGATACAGTCACCAATGGCTCATTTGGGTAAAATAATTTTCAATTCGGACCAGTAGTTTTTGACAAGAAGATTTTGATAGTTTTTTCAATTGGTTGCCATGGCAACTACAATTTCAATTGGATGACCTATATTTGAAGAAATCTGAGAGAGTACCCTACAAGGAACAATCCTGTGAAGTTTTGAAGAAATTGGTCCAGTGGTTTCCAAGAAGAAGCGTTTGACGACGAACGGACGGACGATGGACACAGGGCGATCACAATAGCTCACCTTGGCACTTCGTGCCAGGTGAGCTAAAAAATAATAAGCCCAAAGGCGGGGCCATTTTTGGCCCGGTGTCATAATTTGAAAAATCTTGGTAGAAGACCACAAGACGAGTTATATGTCAAATATTAATGATCTGAGCCTTACAGTTCCAGAGAAGAAGAGTTTGAAAGGATTTCCAAATATAAGTCTATGTAAAACTGATAAGCCCCTGGCGGAGCCATTTTTGACCTGAGGGAAATATTTTGAACACTATTGCTAGAAAACCATAAGGCAAAGCTACATGTCAAATATTAATGATCTGGGCCTGAAGGTTTCAGAAGAGAAGAGAAAATGTGTTCTAAGTAAAACTGATAAGTCCCTAGGCGGGACATTTTTTGGCCCGGTGTCATAATTTGAACAGTCTTGGTAAGGGTTCACTACATCATGCTACATAAGAAATGTTATGGTTTTAGACAAGAAGATCTTTAAAGTGTTTGACTTATGTTGTAAATATAATATAAATTTATACGGCAAACGACCACACCCTCTGGTGGCCATGTTTTTACGGATCAAAATTCTTTGAATAACTTTGAATGTCTAGAATCGGACCAGTAGTTTCGGAGAAGAAGATATTTCTAGATGGTGTGCACGATTGCCATGGCAACAAGAACAAGAGGGCCTGAAGGCCCTGATATCGCTCACCTTTTGTACTGAAGCCTGATAGCTTTACCTTTCTGGTCACCCATTTTCATCTAAATCTATTCAAATTTGCAGTATAGCATGTAAACCATTTTGGAATACAACCTCATAATTCTAGTATAGTAGAGAACATCAAGGACTGATAACTAGACCCTAAACAATACTGAAATGAAGCCTTTTCTAGCATTTCAAAGTATATCAAGGGCAGATAACTATTGTAACAATGACAAGTTTTAAAGAATAATTGCACTCCTTTGAGAACCTATAGCTATATACATTGTGTGCATGTATAATCAAAATCCATTCAAAACTGTAGTTGCAAGAGTGTAAACACTGTAAAATATGGCATTTTCAGCAATTCAAAGGTAGATAACTCTTGACCAATTAGTCCAATTTCAACCATAATCACCCTTTTTTGAACTCATATGGTCACATACAATCTGAGCAAGTTTAAGAAAGCTTGAGTAAATATTGTGGCCTCTAGAGTGTAAACACTGTTAAATATATCATTTTCAGCAATTCAAAGGTAGATAACTCTTGACCTATTGATCTGACTACTACCATAATTGAACTCACTTGAATTCTTATGGTAATATATAATCTGAGCGAGTTTGAGAAAGATTGGATAAAATGTGTGGCCTCTAGAGTGTAAACACCCTTAAATATGGCATTTTCAGCAATTCAAAGGTAGATAACTCTCGACCCATTGATCTGATTACAACCATAATCAAACTCGCCCGAACTCTTATAGTTATATACAATCTGAGATAGTTTGAGATAGATTGGATAAATATTGTGGCCTCTAGAGTGTAAACACTGTTAAATATGGCATTATCAGCAGTTCAAAGGTAGATAACTCTTGATCTATTTGTCCGATTTCAACCATAATCGAACTCATCTGAACTCTTATGATCATATACAATCTGGGCAAGTTTTAGAAAGATTGGAGAAATATTGTGGCCTCTAGAGTGTAAACACCCTTAAATATGGCATTTTCAGCAATTCAAATGTAGATAACTCTTGACCTATTTGTCCAATTTCAACCAAAAGCAAACTCATCCGAACTCTTATGGCAATATACCATCTGAGCAAGTTTGAGAAAGATTGGATAAATATTGTGGCCTCTAGAGAATAAACACCAAAATTGTTGACGACGGACGCCGGACGCCGGACATTCAAGTATTGCAAAAGCTCACCCTGAGCTAGCTCAGGTGAGCTAAAAACTACCCCACCCATTAACTTTTATTAACTTTTCGTTCCCCAACTGATGCTTCTGGCAAAGTTTGGTTGAAATTGGGTCAATGGCTTCAGTTTGAAAATGTGGACGTACGACGGACATCGGACACCGGACGGAATGCGATCACAATAGCTCATCCTGAGCATTTGGTTCAGGTGAGCAAAACAAACACTCAGACATTGTTCGTACCTGACGCGGAAGCTATGCCGAAATGCCATTTTGATACCGCAAACCTTACTATTTATATATAATTTGATATATTAATGTATGTTTCAAATGTAGACACGACGATCTTCTTAATATGTATATTGTTCTGTTTATTCAGAAAATTATTTAATATTTACATTCGCTCTGTATAACTCTAAGGGAAAAGTGAGGTTCAATTTTCAGTGAACCCTCACTTCAGATCTGGTTCTAATTAGTTTTAAAAATCTTCCATACGGCGGAGAGATACCGACCAAGTTAGGATCTACTTTTATATTATCCGTTTGGGTATCACGAAACCCCTATTTAAAGTAGGAGACAGTTCAATTAAAATTAAATTGAGATAAAAAAAGAAAAGAAAGTAAATGCTGTTTTTAAAGCGACTCGCAACCAGATGATGCATTAAAAATAGTAATTTGTAAATATGTGTCAAACGCTTATATAAATGGTAAAGAATTAGTTTAGGATAAGAAATTCTGTTTAAAAAAAATGTATTTCAATAAAAAAAAATATTGGTCTCTGGTGGGATTCGAACCCGGGGCCCGGCATTGGCGGACAGAAGGCAAAATAGGGGAAACCGCTTAGACCAATGGACCACAGAACTATCCGTTTATCTCGGATCGATTTAACGTATTTCAATGTGGAGCTATCGAAAGTGCATACAACTTCGTAATTCCGCTCGTGTTTATGTCTGAGCCCGTGTAGAGTAGCAACCACAACTATACCGTCTACTAGTCGGTATAGAAAAACGATGGAAAATATCTAAAAATCTAAGATTCGGTGACGATTCTTGAGACTTTTTTTGGACTGATCATATTTTTTTAATGTCATAAGCCAAATAATGCCACAAATTTGCTTTTATTTGAGTATTTTATTTTATTTTGACAAGTACACCATCCGGTTGCGAGTCCCTTTAAGAGAGATTATCATATTACGCTCCGTCATTAAAGCTGTACGCTTTCTCTCTCTTGAAAATCCGGGGGAGTGGCTTTCTATTAATAGATTCGACAAGTTATCTTCTAGCTACGGTTTGAAAGTGTTCACCAGAATTACATAGGAAAGTCGCTCGAACATAAAGCAAAATAATGCATTCACACTTTCTAAATTGGGGACGTAATGTTCCGTTCTGACATTTTTAAACTATCCTATGTGTATCGGCCGAAAGTGTTCTAATTAACATATGCCTCGGATAGCTCTGTGTGTACACGCTGTGTAGTCGCGTTTCAGCGTTGCTATTCGCGTTGCTATGTGTAAAGTGTGTATAAATCAAGCGCCACCTAATTGTTTAAATTATGCTTTGATAAGGGAATTCAGATTGAAATTTTTGTTTTAGTTTCTCACGAGCGTTCTTAAAGCACAGCGAGAAAGTTTACTGGGTAAAACCCTGAATGTATAATGCAATTACAGTACATGTAGTTAGGACTACTTTTCACACCATATTCAGAAACTGGAATGGCTATTGCATCGATATTACATCTATCAAACCTATTTGGCCGGTAAAGGATATATTCATATACATGAAAACAATTCTGGTCAAACTACACATTAAATCGACAAGACAGAAAATAGAAATATAAATATAAGGAATAAGCAACATCTTTTTGCCGCTCACGACGGTATGAATACATACCATTATGAACTGCAAATAGATGTTGTTTATTCCTTTAATGTGCTCCAGATTAGTCCGGTAGTGTCTGCACGTCTGTGTTATGTGTACAAAATTGGTCAGTTTACAAGGATGTATGCCTTTAATTTACACCATCAACAACTAACTAGGTTTTTTTTAACTCATTTGTATCCAGAAACATGTTACAAAGAATAACACGGAACTTACCCATGCGCGTTAAATATAGACGTCACGTCATCGAAAACGATGAGCCGCCTGATCCGGGTCTAGATTGTTTGCGTACAATTGCACTCTTCACGTGTACACTTTCGTAATAAACGAGCATACCAGTCATAAGTGCTTAATGTGCTAATCATGTTAAGCGCTGTTCACATAGCGCGTTCAAGTACCGTATCAGCGAACAGCAACGTTAACCGATGCAAACAACCCATATAGTACGACATCTAACGTTCACCAATACTCCAATGTCGGACAATAGCTTATAGCTAGTGTTATTATGTTGACTGAAACCGACTATAAATAAAGATTATCTTATCTTCAATAATAACTCATTGCGCCCCCATGTTTATTAACTTTTCAAGGGTACGAACGATTTATGTACGAGTCGGAATAACACACGCAACTAATCAACTGAAATGCATCAATTTTACCGCATATAAAAATAAGATTTAGCTGCTCAGATGTAAGCTGCTTTGTTTGATACATTAAGTATCGGAAACTGTTGGTTTATTGAATTGATAGGAAATTAAGTCGGGACTGTTCGCTGGTTTTATTAAATTCATTTGGTCGCCATTTTGTTTTCTTTGTTGGCGATGGCTAATTACCTCTGAGGCCGTTCGCAATCGGTAACAGCCAAACGGTCGTTTAAGTTAAATCGTTACCGTTTTCTGATGTAATCGATGCAATCGATACGGTATTTGAACGCGCTACTGGTCTATGCCAGATAAAATGTAGTCCATAAATAGAAACGGAAAATCCAACACCAGTCTATATTAAGTAACAATTAATACTATGTTGGAATTCCATTTGAAATAGTAAAGGAAAATCCAAAACAGTTAAAACTGCTGACATCAGAATTACGAAATGCACTGTAATTTAAGTCACAGGTGCCAGACGCATGCTTTGACCAAATATGCACCTCAAAACACAAATAAAAGGCATAAAACCATAAAAACGTCCTTTTCTATGACCAAACACCATATTCTGACCAAAAGCTCATTTTTCAAAAAAAATAATTTTTTTTATAGTATATACCTTAGAAAGGTGTCCAACTCCCACGGCAAATGTGCTTCGTGAAACGCACGGATTTTATACCGAGTCTTGTTGCGCAATCAATTCTCGATCGATTGTGAATACAAAGATACCATCGCATGCAGAAAACCCTATGGTATACAATATAATTCCATATAAGATCAATTTCCATCGAAAACAAGCCCATCCGACTCTCGGAAGTCGCAACTTATCCAGGTCAAACAAGTCTCTACCGTCACATACACAGTACTTTTTACCGCAGGGGTCTTATCTTTACACCTTAAATCTACGACATGCAATCAGTGTCCTCCATATTTCGATAAATACATTTAAAAGAAGAAACTTACCATACATGACACAGCCAAACTACTCTGCATTATCGTAAAAGGGCACCAGTCCATGTTGACGTTTTTCTACCTCCGGGTCACGGAAAGCAGATGGCCAGTGCTATTTAAATTGAAACACCGGCCGTTGCGCGATAATGTAGAGTAGTTTTGCTTTGACATATATGGTAAGTTAATTCTTTTAAATGCATTTGCCATGCATTTTAGATCGAAATAAAGAGGACACGGAGTGCATGTCGTAGATTTAAGATGTAAAGATAAGACCCCTGCGGTAAAAGTACTGTGTATGTGACGGTAGAGACTTGTTTGACCTGGATAAGTTGCGACTTCCGAGAGTCGGATGGGCTTGTTTTCGATGGAAATTGATCTTATATGGAATTCTATTGTGTACCATAGGGTTTTCTGCATGCGATGGTATCTTTGTATTCACAATCGATCGAGAATTGATTGCGCAACAAGACTCGGTATAAAATCCGTGCGTTTCACGAAGCACATTTGCCGTGGGAGTTGGACACCTTTCTAAGGTATATAATATAAAAAAAAAATTTTTTTTTGAAAAATGAGCTTTTGGTCAGAATATGGTGTTTGGTCATAGAAAAGGACGTTTTTATGGTTTTATGCCTTTTATTTGTGTTTTGAGGTGCATATTTGGTCAAAGCATGCGTCTGGCACCTGTGATTTAAGTGTGATGTAGAAACAATGTTGGATGAAACACTATCAGCTGGTTAAAACGTATCGCCTGTATATTTTTTTTTCAAAATTAAATTTAATCCATCCACCCCAACGACGCGTATAGGAGTCATTTAATAGTGCAGACCCAGATCAGAAATCCTAAAGGAGCCCTCAGACCGGTGTCTGGTGTTTGTCATTTTGCAAAATACCCGTTATTGGAAACTGGGAATGTCCATATGAAGTTTCACGGTTCAGTGAATTAACCCTTTCACTCTTAATGACATCAAAAAGCGAATTTGAAAACAGTTTTGATCCTGATCAGACGCCGCGTCACGCGGAGTCTGGTCAGGATCAAAACTGTTTGCCACTTGTTTTTAATAACATTAGTTATAATATATGCCTTAAATCTAACTTTGAAACGATATTGCAGACAACAATATTGAAATAGACGACACTATGGCTGTGAATGGGGGTAAAAACCTCACGATAAATTTGATCATGAAAGAGTTAACGCGTTTGTCAAGGAAACATTGAAACGAATATTTAACAGTTTAGATCCAGACCAGGCAGTGGTCTTCCCGGTGTCTGATCTTAATCCAATTAGTATATAAAATATGCAAGTATTACTGTACTACTGTCCTTAATTGGCAGTGAAGAGATTAGTGTCAATCCTATTTAATATATCCCTTCTCCCGTAGATTTATCATTATTCACTTTATAAAAACGCCCAATACGAACATCTATCATATGAAAAATTATATTAGCTTATAAAATACGGATTATTCAAGAGCTACATCTAGTCTGAGTCATAAAGAGACACGCGTAAAACGTATTTGAAAGTGTACCAGTGACTTCCAATTTCATGCAATCCAAACGTTCTCACTAGGCATTACAGTGGAGAAAACGTTATCCTTTCCCAATAAACGCGTTTACGCTAAAACTAGTATTTCCAATTCAAACATTTAGGAGCCAGATCAGACGCCGGGTAACCCGGCGTCTGATCAGGCTCGTAACTGTTTGTCACTCAGATTAAAATAGATAGTCAGAATTGTCGAAAAGTTGTCATTTTCTCCATTTTACTGCGATGCGTTTCGTTTGCCTTTAAAAGGGAAAGAATAACGTTTTCTCCACTGTATCACAAGCATTTTAGAAATGAGCCATTCACAACAGAATCGTTGAGCTTTCTTCCTACTTCCTTCCTGTCGTGATTATAGTTATAGTAATAGAGATATGTCCCGGATATTAAATATTGTTTAATAAACTATACTAAGAGACAATAGTATTACTTACCCCTTCTACGTATCTGAAGAAATGCTAACTTTAAATCGCATGTCATGTCTAAAAATAGCTTTACTTATGGTTTCCCATGATATACGATATCGCATGATCCGTAGATACTAAACATATCTTTATACACAGTGATTTGTTAAACTTTATATATATAAACTCTTCGTCTTGGTCAAAGTGATTTAATAGTGTTTGCAAGCAGTTCGGATCCTGGTCAGTTTAATAAGGATTCAAAACTTTATTTAAGAATTTCTTCATATCATTTGTAGACCGATTTTTTTTTCACCTGACAGGGCGGAGCTTAGTCCACATGTGCACAGTTACATGAATATGGAGCTATTTCTCGTCTTTGCCATATCCCTCACAGTAAAGGGACGACAACTGTCACAAAATATAATGTCGTTCCAGGGGTTCATTAATGAGACTAGGCGGAAAAGATAAACTAATTTGCATTTGATTTTAGGAGTGATAGGTATAGTTCCGTATTAAATAGTAATGTTCCTATGAAACACATGGGCGTGCAACCATATCCACGTGAAAACGACGTGTATAGTGCCCCCTCTCTACACCTAATTGACCTGCAGGATTCAAGCTGTTTGTCATTCTTCATTATATTCCTTCTGTCAAAATGTCCACTAGTAATGTTGAGAAATAACCGACAGACGACAACGGTAAATTCCGATAATGAAAGAGCGTGCTACCGCCCACAAAGTTGAAATGCAAAGGTCCGCATCGAAACTCCGCCCTGCCAGGTCAACTAAATCGGCCTATATAATTTATTTTTTACTAAAATGGAGATATAGACAGACAATTCAGCCATGCATGTAGTTTATTCGTAAATTAAACCGTAAAACCTCTCTACTGCGAACACTAAAACGAAGGCTTATAGTTGTATAAAAGAAATGTGATAGCTTAAAGCAATGTGACAGTAAAACAGATAGATCCTAAGGGAGCTTTCTGTTTTCCTGTCCCATTGCTTTAAGTTGTCACTAGTCGTAATCAGCTAGTAATTGACACAATATAGAAGTTGTAATAGAGAGGTTTTACTGTGTATTTAGTACCTCGTTACGTATTGGGTCATTTATAAATACATCATATTCAACAGGTCTGATCAACAGTTAAATGCAAGTATATAGATTCAGCAAAAAGCTGGACAACAGTAACACGCAGCTAGTTTGGACCCAGATCAGGATCCAAATCGTTTAACACATCCATTTCTTTTTTGTCAACATATCTTAAATCCAAACTTTAGAAATAACTGAAGACAACATGTTGGCGAGCAAACGATATTACATGTATATCAGTTTGAACGGTAATGGGTCATTTTGGCTGTGATAGCGTCGGCTCGTTTTTCGTCTGCTTTAAGGGTGTATCAATGTCATGACTTTGGGAACTTTTCAAAGTATATGAAAACACTCTATGATGGTTTTGTATTGAATAGCTATTTAAGATGAATGGAAAAAATAGAAAAAGTGTACATTTTGGTGAACAACAGTTGGCTCTACAGCCATGTAACATTTACCCCACCCACTTCCTGTTATTTTGTCCTTTTCAAACAGCCCGCTTCAATAAAATCCATTTTAAATGAAAACAAATATGATAATTTGGTTTTGTGTTATTTATTTCCTATCTATGGTAGTATTTCTTCATACAAACACTAATTTAAGAAAAAAAAGGCACCAAATGTGAAATTTATAAAGCTCTAAATAGCATCGATATGGTACTTTTTTGTACATTTTGTAAGGGGAGATAACTCTTTTTACTTTAATAACTCAAAATTTTCAACACTGACCTTTCAATTTCTTTTCATATTTTGAACTGCCTTAGCATGGGCTTTCATCTGGTAGAATATAAGAAAAAGTTAAATACTAGAACTATTTCATTTTCAAACTTTTTTACTTTTTTTCATAAAATAAAAAATCTAATAAAATCATGCCCTATACAAAGCATATTTTTGATATTCAAGGATAGATATTGTTCAAACCTGGTGCCTGCTTTGTCTAAATTTGGTTTCTATATGTGAAAATACCACCATAGACTTGAAATAAATAATGGAAACCCAAATTATCATGTTTGTTTTGTTTCGAAATAAATTTTACTGAAGCTTGTACCCTGAATGGGTAAAATTTGACAAAAAAAGTCCAAATTTGACATACCTTTTTCAAATCGCTGTAGCTCAAAAACAAGGACACCACCATATATTTTTGTTTTCATTTTTTCATTCATCATAAACAGCTCTTCCAAAAAAATAATGTTAGAAAAAAAGTTAAATACTTTGAAAAAATGGCTTATGACATTGATACACCCTTAACATCGTCTGATTGGTAGTGTCGTCTGCACTATTTTTAAAGTCAGCTGTTTTGACTGAAGAAATGTCGATACGCGTGTCAAATAGTTTGGATCCTTTTCATACGTCGCGTATTGCTGTGCCCTCTGTAGGAGTACAGTGAAACCCCTCTAAACCGGACACGTGTGGGGACAACATATATGTCCGGTTTAGAGGGGGTACAGTTTAGAGGGGTTTTAACCCATAGCTTATTTCTAGTATAGAAGATAGCTGTTCACTTAAAGCAGGTTGAAAGTAAAGCAGAATGCGCCTTATGGCGCATTCTGCTTTATAAGGCGCATTCTGCTTTACTTTTAACCTGCTTTAAGCTATCATCTGAAAGAAAATAGAAACTATTTCTGATGATACATATTCATGAATGTATTTTTTTTCAGTGAAGTGATAAACCAAAGGCGAAAAAAACATATTTATGGTGTAATAGGTTAAAATAAAGAGAGCTGGAAACGGGACCAACGTTTTTGTCCGGTTTAGAGAGAATTCCGGTATTTAGAGGTTCCGGTTTAGAG
This sequence comes from Gari tellinella, assembly GCA_922989275.2. NCBI lineage: Eukaryota > Metazoa > Mollusca > Bivalvia > Cardiida > Psammobiidae > Gari > Gari tellinella. The sequence continues at coordinate 39,321,967 of OV277869.1, read as the reverse complement.
GGGTTTCACTGTATAGACTATAGTACGACTTACCTGTGGATGTGCAGTACTGTTATTACACCATCCTGTATTCGTTAGGAATATAGTATATCTGTTGTGGTTAGAACAAGGTCCAAGGTTATAAAGCTTTTGAGCTGAGTCTAAAGTACATGTAGTTTTCAAGCATTTGATTGGTCAGCTTTGAGCCTAGGCTCAAAGCTGACCAATCAAATGCTTGAGAAAAATATCAGACTCAACTCCGACGCTTTATAATCTTTGACCCAATACTCACATCTCTCCAACAATCCAAAATACGAATGTATAACCGTTCAATTAAAACGTGAATTCAAAACACACGATCTTAAAGGGACTCGCAACCGGATGGTGTACTTGTCAAAATAAAATAAAATACTCAAATAAAAGCAAATTTGTGGCATTTTTTGGCTTCTGGCATTAAAAAAATATGATCAGTCCAAAAAAAGTCTCAAGAATCGTCACCGAATCTTAGCTTTTTAGATATTTTCCATCGTTTTTCTATACCGACTAGTAGACGGTATAGTTGTTGTTGTTGCTTCTCTACACGGGCTCAGACATAAACACGAGCCGAATTACGAAGTTGTATGCACTTTCGATCGCTACACATTGAAATACGTTAAATCGATCCGAGATAAAACGGATAGTTCCGTGGTCCATTGGTCTAAGCGGTTTCCCCTATTTTGCCTTCTGTCCGCCAATGCCGGGCCCCGGGTTCGAATCCCACCAGAGACCAATATTTTTTTTTATTGAAATAGATCTACATTTTTTTAAACAGAATTTCTTATCCTAAACTAATTCTTTACCATTTATATAAGCGTTTGGCACATATTTACAAATTACTATTTTTAATGCACCATCTGGTTGCGAGTCGCTTTAATATCGCATATTGTCTTTTCTTAAAGCAATGCATGCCGGAAGCTTTGAAACCAGCTAGTATTTCCTTTGTTAATTGCAAAGGGGTAATGGCAATATAGATTGTTATAAACTCAATACCACTTTCATATACAGTACAGAGCTCCCTCCTCACAACGATTCCCTCCTAATAACGATTCCCTCCTTACAACTTTTGCCACTCTTCCCGAAAGAAGAAAAACTATATGTCCAACATGTTCAAGGCTGCAATATCGTCTGCTGTTTTCTCAAAGTCACATATAGGACATTTTGACAAAACAAAACATAATGACGAGTGGCAAACAGATTGAGTCCAGATCAGGCCGCGTTACGCGGCCTGATCTGTATTCCATCTGTTTGCAAATGTAAGCCAATTTCCCTCCCTATAACAACATACCCGAACAACGCACACAATATTTGTCTCCCATTTGGTATTGTTGTAGAGAGGAAGCACTGTATAATACAGGTGACCCAAAGCCCCAAAACCTCCGCTGGGAAACCAAAATTAGTCATGAACTGTACTTCTTCAATGAAATGACCGAATATCCGCCTTTTATTTTCAACTTTGCTATTTTGATTTTCTAATTCTTATTCTTATTTTTAACTTTCTATTTTGATTTTCTAATTCTTATTCTTATTTTTAACTTTCTATTTTGATTTTCTAATTCTTATTCTTATTTTTAACTTTCTATTTTGATTTTCTAATTCTTATTCTTATTTTTAACTTTCTATTTTGATATTCTTATTCTTATTATTATTTTAAACTTTCAATTTTCACTTTGATTTTTAAACTTTGTATTGTACTTTTAACATTCTAGTTCAATTATATGTTCCATTTTTTAATTCCATATTCTTGTTATATTATTGCATTGTGCTGATCTTTGTTTAAACATTTCTGTTTCAATTTCTCAATTCTTGCGCTGAAAATAATGGAGCCAGCTCAACGAACGATAACTCTTGAAAGTGAAAAAATATATTGAATAATAACTGCTCCCCAGTCTATCCACATCCGGAAGAAACAAGCAAAACAGCCATTGAAGTCGCGAATGATCGAGGGTAAGTAAATGCGTATTTTCCCGTATTACTACATTTTCGGCACTTAACAGAAGATGATTTAGAGTCACCATACGTATACTATCTACACGCGATTGTAAATAAAACACATTAAAAGATGGGGAAAATCACAAAATGAACGCCGGGCTCGCGAAAGAAATGCCCCCCTCTCTCATATATTGCTCTGTAATTGGAAGGCGCAACCAAAACACAAAAATGTGAGGTGGTCAATATTTTTAAATAACATCCAACTATTTGTACTGAAAATTTCAGCCGCGTAAGTTGAAATTCGACCGAGATATGGTCACAAAAAGTTGGCCAGTTATTTGCGAAAAGGGTAGGCTAATGGAGTGGTAACGGGTCAAATCGGCCCAAAACCAAATCGGACCCGAGTAAAATCGACCCAAAACCAAATCTAATGGAGTGGTAACGGGTCAAATCGGCCCAAAACCAAATCCGACCCGAGTTAAATCGGCCCAAAACCAAATCGGACCTGGTCAAATCGGTCCATTTTTAGCGCGACTTTTTTGAAAAGTCGAGCTATTGTCGTCACCCTGTCGTCTGCGTCTGCGTCAGCGTCTGCGTCGGTTAAGTTTTTTGCTTAAGGTTTTTGTAAGAGTTGATTTCTCAATAACTATCAAAGGTATCCATTTGAAACTTGGAATAGTTATTCAGTATCAAAAGGGCAACTCATAACAACAAGGCAGGTAACCCTGGGATTTGTCATTTTTGAGTTATTGCCCTTGTTTTATTTACTTAAAAATTGTAAATTAACATATCTAAATAACTATGAAAGATATTAACTTGAAACTTGGAATACTTGTTCAGTATCAGAAGGGCAACTCATTACAACAAGGCAGGTAACCCTGGGATTTGTCATTTCAGAGTTATTGCCCTTGTTTTATTTACTTTAAAATTGTAAATTAACATATCTAAATAACTATGAAAGATATAAACTTGAAACTTGGAATAGTTATTCAGTATCAGAAGGGCAACTCATTACAACAAGGCAAGTAACCCTAGGATTTGTGTATCCAGAGTTATTGCCCTTGTTTTATTTACTTAAAAATTGTAAATTAACATATCTAAATAACTATGAAAGATATAAACTTTAAACTTTGAATAGTTATTCAGCTTCAAAAGTTCAACTCATTACAACAAGACAGGTAACCCTGAGATTTGTGTATCCAGAGTTATTACCCTTGTTTTATTTACTTAAAAGTTATAAATTAACATATCTAAATAACTATGAAAGATATTAACTTTAAACTTTGAATACTTGTTAAGTATCAAAAGGACAACTCATTACAATAAGGTAGGTTACTATGTGAGATATGTAATTCCAGAGTAATCGCCCTTGATTTATTTACTTAAAACTTGTAAATTGAAATATCTTAATAACTGTCAAAGGTATTAACTTGAAACTTTAAATACTTGTGTTATTTCAAAAGGGCAACTCATTCAAACAAGAAAGGTGACCGGGATGTGCCATTCCAGAGTTATTGCCCTTGTTTTTATTTACATAATTTTTTTTTTGTAAATTGAAATTTCTCAATAATTATCATAGGTATTTATTTGAAACTTTAAATACTTGTTAAGTATCAAAAGGACAACTCATTTCAAGAAGGCAGGCAACCCTTGGTTTTGTGGTTCCAGAGTATTTGCCCTTGTTTTGACTTTTTAGAATTTAATTAGGTTTCTCAATAATTACCATAGGTATTAACTTGAAACTTTGAGTACTTGTAAGGTTTCAAAAGGGCATCACCTTTCAATAAAGCAGATATTCATGGGATTTGTCATTGCAGAGTTATTGCCCTTGTTTGACTAAGAATTTGTATATGAAGTTATTCAGTAACTGTAGAAAGTTATTAATTTCAAACTTCCATTGTATTTGAAAACTTGTTTAGTTTCAAAAGGGCAACTCATTACAGCAAGGCAGGTAAAGCAGGCAAAGATATTGTCCTTGTTTTGACTTACAGTTTACTTTAAATGGAATGTAGACTGTCCAAGTATGTTTAAGTTGTTGTTGCTTACAAACTTCTATGATCAATAGGGCATTAAACACCCTTACACATTCTTTAAGTTTGAAAAATGTAGCCGTCTCAAGTATATGAAAGTCGAGCGTCCAGCACCCGTTTGCGGTGCTCTCGTTTTAATTAGTTTCGAAACAGGAAAACTGATTATGCTTGCTTATGGTATATCACTTTTTGACCTTTACATACATGTGTTATTTGTGTTACTAAAGTTACATTGATACATATCAGTGACAAGTGAAAATAAAGAATTGAAATTAACCCAAAACAATTAACCCATTACCCCTTAAAAACACCTTTTTTACGCCTCAATTTATTCCATCACTGAAATAAACAGTTCCAATTTATACAGCCAAGAATATGTAACAGAAGAAATATTTTCTTTATCCTTACAGATGGTAGCTTAAAGCAGGCTGAAAGTAAAGCAGAATGTGCCTTAAAGCGACTCGCAACCAGATGGTGCATTAAAAATAGTAATTTGTAAATATGTGTCAAACGCTTATATAAATGGTAAAGAATTAGTTTAGGATAAGAAATTCTGTTTAAAAAAATGTATTTCAATAAAAAAAAAAATACTGGTCTCTGGTGGGATTCGAACCCGGGGCCCGGCATTGGCGGACAGAAGGCAAAATAGGGGAAAATGCTTAGACCAATGAACCACGGAGACTATCCGTTTATCTCGGATCGATTTAACGTATTTCAATGTGTAGCGATCGAAAGTGCATACAACAGTGAACTTCGTGTTTCGGCTCGGGTTTATGTCTGAGCCTGTGTAGAGAAGCAACAACAACAACTATACCGTCTACTAGTCGGTATAGAAAAACGATGGAAAATATCTAAAAATCTAAGATTCGGTGACGATTCTTGAAACTTTTTTTGGACAGATCTTATTTTTTTAATGTCAGAAGCCAAATAATGCCACAAATTTGCTTTTATTTGAGTATTTTATTTTATTTTGACAAGTACACCATCCGGTTGCGAGTCCCTTTAAGGCACATTCTGCTTTACTTTCAACCTGCTTTAAGTGGTCACCTGTTTTTAAGGCTAGAAAAAGGCTAAGAGGTAACGGGTTAATGTTGTTTCTATTTCTATTTATTACTCAACGCCATCAATTCTGATGATTATGAGAAGGGGCACTTATTAGGTGCACCATTGGGACTGTACCCGGCCGGTCACTTTATCCTGACACTGACGAACAAGTCGTAATGCTATTAAACCCGAATTCCTGAGGGCCAAGGAGGGAAGCCATTACTACCAATTTTCAAGTCTTTGGTTTAACCCAGCTGGGGATTAAACCCGCAACCTCCCGCACTGCAAGCGGACGCTCTACCACTGAGCTATACAGTACTTGAATTGATTCAGTGTAATATTGCAATGCTATTCAGAAATTGTGTAACTTGCAATTTAACGAAATAAGTCAACTAGGATATAGTAAAACAAGAAACACACGTTTCAATGTGTATACAATACCATTTTGGATACAGATCTATAAGTTAAGTTAACCTCCTGATCTGCAAGTATTGTCTGCTTTTATTTCTCAAAGTTTATTTTGTGTTTTCACATAAAAAAGTTTTGGTCCTACTAGGACTCCTAGTCAGAAACCATATAACGTGCGCCTTATGGCACATTCTGCATTACTTTCACCCTGCTTGAAATGTTCACCTGTATAATAGTTGACTTAATGGGTTATTATTGTATATGCTTCAAAATATTATCTGCATTATTTTAAATACAAGTACAGTAAAACCTCTCTATAGCAGTCGCTGAAACAAAGTATTGTTGATTGTATAATGATAAAGGTTATGTGACAGCTTAAAGCCTGATAACAGTAAAACTAAAATCTCCTAAAAGAACCCAATTCTTGCAGAGGAAAGCTGTAAAATGTTGAATGAGTTAATTGTCTTTGCTTACAGTTATTCCAAACCTGGACCAAGAAAGAAATGTTGAAGCAGCAAAAATTGTAAAGTATTTGAAAAATAAATGCTGACTCAAGAAACCCTGGTGCTGACTGAGCTGGAATATCAATGTACCACTACAACATGTCGTCTCCTTCACTGTAAGTATACTTTTAAGCCCATTAGTAAGATTCAGTACTCCATAGATACACCAGTGACCTTATTTACTCCTATAAATTTTACCTCTACCATAGAAACTAGATCCACTTTATACAGTCATGAAAATGTACAGTACGAACCTCTTTCTATATCCTAGCAGATGGTAAATAAAGCAGGGTGAAAGTAAAGCACAATGCACCTTATGGCACACTCTGCTTTACTTTCACCCTGCTTGAAGTGTTCACCTGTATTAAAAATGGTAACAGGTTATGGGGTAATGGGTTTAAGATAAACTTTCAACCCTATATATTGTCAGTATTTATTATCCTTTTAGAATCTTCCAGTACAGGCATTTTGAACCAGTCTAATGTTGTAGTTCTGGTATGACAACAAAAAAACAATGAAAACTTCAAACATTACAGAACCTGCTCAGCTCCTATAGAATCCCTCTGATCAGGGTCTACACTGTTTGCATATGCTATCAGTAATTTCTACAGAGGAATGTAGGGTTGAAAGGAATTTATTTTAACTCTATAAACACCATGGGTCTGTTTAAAATAAACTCATCAAATTTGCAACAGTGTAGACCCTGATCAGAGGGCTTTGATCTGGGTCTACACTATTTGCTAATTCAGACCATTATTTATTAAACTACCCAGACTTCCAAGTAGACTGGTTCATGTTTTTATGCCCCCAGCATCGACAGATGCGGGGCATATAGTAATTGTCCTGTCCGTCCGTGCGTGCGTGCGTCCGTAACAAGGTTAAGTAGATTTTACCGTTTCGTCTAGCATCAACATCGCTTAACCAAATGCTTTGATACTTATACAGTTGTTGCCTTGGACCATTCCCTATCCACAAATATCACCAAACTTTGATTTTGACCTTGACCTTGACCTAATTTGGACTTGGAAAATTTTAAATAGGCTATTTCTTGGTTAACTAGATTTTACCGTTTCGTCTAGCGTCAACACAACTGACTAGAATGCTTTGATACTTATACAGTTGTTGCCTTGGACCATTATTAACTCACCAATGCTCAGTTTGACCCTGACCTTGACCTAATTTGGACTTAGAAAAGATTCAGAATATATTGTCAAGGATGCCACTGGGGGCATAAGCGTTTATTGAACGCGCAGTCTTGTTTTTTACTAAAATGATCCACAAGGGTACCTAATAACCCACAATAGTTACTTAGTGTAGAAAGAGTTAACCATTTCCATGCTGATAGGATATACAGAATCTTCTAGAGAACAATGTAGACCCAGATCAGACAGCTTCTGATGATGAGCAATAATGACTGTCAGTCGTCGTGCGTCATCCGTCGTCGTTTACAATTGCTTCAAATGACATCTCCTCCTATACCCTTTAAAACAGATTTCAACCAAACTTAACAGGAATTTTCCTTGGGTCAAGCTCTTTCAAATTTGTTCAAAGAATTAAAAACAATGTAGAACTCTAGTTGCCATGGCAACCAAAGTGAAAAAATAAGGAAATCTTAAAAAATCTTCTTGTCTGAAACTACAAGGGCCAGAGCTTAGATATTTGGCACATAGCATCACCTACAGGTCCTCTATCAAGTTTGTTCAAATTATGCCCCTCGGGTCAAAATTTGCCCCGCCCGGGGGGTCACAGTTTTACATAGAGTTATATATTGAAATTTACAGGATTGCTCAAATTATGCCCCTCGGGTAAAAAATTACTCTGTCCTTGACATAAATCATTATCTCCATTTTGTCAGCTATTCTCAGGTGATCGAAATATGCCCCATGGGGCTCTTGTTATTTCTCACTATATATAACATGTACATATGAGACAATACAGTAATAAGAATCAGACACAGAGTGTGGGTGAGTATTAATTAATATCACATGATTTTGCTTACTGTTAATTGTGGCAAACTTATTTCTAGGAACACATGTTAGTCATAGGTGGGCGGAGTTAAGACCTTAAAAATGGCTGCCAGGTAGTGCCATGTTTGTTGATTCATTAAATAATATTAACCAAGTGGAACCGCGAGGTAGAACCTTGTAATTCTGAATCAAATTCAATGCAGATTGATGGAAATATGTTTCGTAGTTAATGAGTGGAATTTTGCTGAAACTTATCAGCTTTTTTGTATTGTCCACTTTAAAAAGCTTAGGTGGGCTGAATTTGGGTACCTGAGGATAATAATTGACAGGTTGATTTACCGCCTTTGGCTACCAAACCCCCAATGGAAAGGCATTTAACTGTTAAAGCCATTGATCTACTGTCTGTCTGTAATGACTAATGTCCATGCGGGGATCTAGAAGGGGTGGGGGATTTCCAAATTAGTTTTTTTTTGTTAAATTAAAATACCTATATATTCAATAGATGCCAACTTGGACCCCTCACTGATTTTGTATAAAACCCTAAATTGTAGTACCTGGAACTGTTGATTCCTAAAAGAAAGACGGTCACCATAATGGTCCCCCGCCACCTTATTTCTTATTAGTAAATAAAAAACATTTTTATTTTCAGCATATTTATTTTCAGGTTGTGTTGTATGTGGCCATGGTGAAGTTATTGTACTTGATGATAGATGTCATGACAGTTGAATCCAGCTTACAATGAAGATGATATGGATCTATCAGATAAGTATGTACAAGCATTGACTTGAACTCTGAAATTCATGTAAATCTGATTAGGGCCCCACCGAGAGGTGGGTGCCCTATAGTAATCCCCCTGTCTGTCAGTCAGTCAGTCCGTACCCACAATCTTTATTTAAGTGGCCATTTCCTTCTTTATTTTATTTCTTTGGTTAGCCACACAAATGAGATCTTAACTTTGTTATAGAATGTTCTGGAGGCTAACCCTACCCCTAACCCTATGTCCCACAACTGGCCAGGTTAATGTTACAAGAAACTGCCAGGTTAATGTTTTTCAATTATGTGCCACGTAACTATCATTTTATGAGCACGTCCGTCTGTCAGTCAGTCTGTCACACTTTTTTGTCCGCTCTGTAACTCAAGTAATTTTATCCAATCTTCATCAAACTTGCTGAAAATGTGTATTGGTATAAAATCTAGCTGATCTGTCTGATCATGGCTCTGTCATTACGCCAAATGACATAAACATTTTGATGTCAAAATATTTATTTAAAATTGTATCATTTGAAGACTAGTTCGTCAGTTTGTACATTTTTAATATAACTCACTTGACTGCAGTTGGTTTGCCTTCAGATGACATCTTTCTAAGCAAGTTTTTGATGTCAATGTCATTTAGCCCCCTTTCCCTTTGGCATGTCTCATTTGTGTTTCAAATATATTGCTGTTGTTTTTTTCCTCTAAATAAAGCCATATATTATTTGTATTATTTCAGTTCTGAAGAACAGCTGTCATGTATAAAAGATCTCTGCAGGCAAAAGATTCTATACATTTGTCAATGTTTGGTAAATGGACGTACAACGAACCTAACATCAGAGTTACAAAATGTCATCACAAACTTATTACAACTAACAGTTTATTGTTGTGTTGATAATAGTATTGGATTAGTTGATGAAGCGTTGAAAATATTGGAACACCAACCATCTGAAGAAAGGTTCGAATTCAAAGAACATTTGAAAGTAGGAAGAAAATATGATATCCCTTTCGAAAGTATTGAGTACTTAATAAGTGCGGGTTTTAAAGTCAGGGATGTAGCTTCAATTTTCAATGTTAGTAAAAGAACAATTGAGAGGCGTATGGAAGAATTTAATTTATCTGTAAGACAAACCTATTCTCAGATATCAGACGAAGAAGTGTTTAGTGAGGTGCAGCAGGTGTGTTCTGAATTCCCCAATGTTGGATATAGAACTATCCGTAGCCTATTAGTTTCCAAAGGCATAAAATTACCGGAACAAAGAGTGCGGGCAGCTGTGAAGGAGTATGATCCTTGTGGTGTCCTCTTCCGTAGAGTGTTCTTGGCCTCGCAGAGAATACAGCGACGGACATATTCTGTGAGTGGCGCTCAAGCTCTGTGGCACATCGATGGAAACCATAAATTAATACGGTGAGTGACTGTTAAATTTTACAAAATAATTCCTATTGGGATGGCCCATTGTCAGTTGTGTGTCATCCTTAACAACTGCTTCAAATTACATCTCCACCTATACCGCTTAACAGATTTCAACCAAACTTCGTTCGGGTGGCACTTAAACTGTCCATCCATCTGGTCTGCCTTACATTCCTTCTCCAATTTAATTTTCATCACATCTCCCCCCCCCCCCCCCCCCCCTTTAATGTCGAATACAATTTATCGTTAGACCCTGAAGATGAGAGTTAGTTTAGAAAGTAAATTATACTCAAAACTTGGTCAAGGGGAATGGTTGAAAACTACTTCCCTGTAGATAGAGACATTTGATTATTTAAGGTAGTCAACCAGTAATAAGCCATTTTTGAAATATCAGACTCAGAGCATGGTTTGACGTCAGAAATAAGCATCGGAACTGACCGACATTATCTGGGAAAACGATTGGTTGATGCCACCCAGTTATCCCAGAAATAGTCAATTGGTCAGTTTCAACGTCGCAAGATGTTTGTATCCCTTTAAAAATGGTGCATTATAGATTGATGTGACAAACTCATCATTAACTCCAACTTTGAGATAGTCTTTTATATATACAGTGTTCCCTCTCTACAACGACACCTACTGGGAGACAAAAAATGTGTTCGTTCCTAGGAGGGAATCGTTATAGGGAGGGAAATTGGTTTATATTTGCAAACAGCTTGAATCCAGATCAGACACAATGTAACGCGACGTCTGATCTGGATTCAAGTTGTTTATCACTCTTCATTAAGTTGTTTTCAGTAAAATATGTGACTTTGGGAAAAAACAGACGACAACTTAAAGCAGATTATATCACAACAGTAAAAGCGTTAGACATAATTATCCTGTTTAGGGAACTGCGGCAAGGGTCGTTGTTTGGAGGGAATCGTTGTTGGGAGGGCCGTTGCAGGGACACGCTATGTACCCGGATAATCCTGACAGGCTCGAGCGACCCTAACCCCATATCACTATGGCGGAAGACGGTAAAAAGTATGTCATTAATTGTCTTTGTTTTTTTTATATGTGTGTGGTGTGTAAGCGTAAAACTTTAATAGCCATAGTATCGTGTATTGGTAACACGGTCTGTGTACTAAATATTTCGTTCGACAATCGCTATATGTTGGCTGAATTCAAGAAAATGCATACGAAAAAAGTGTTCAGAATGAACATTGTTATGTTTCCGGGTGTTTTAAAGTAACTTAGAATGGAATAATGCGTTACTTTATAGCGGTATTAGTTCAATGAACATCTATATGACAATGTGCAATAGTATTAAAGTTTAAATGTACATGTAAAAATATGCCTTGATACAGTGATGGGTATGCATTTACGGATAAATCCTGACAAATATTTTAAACCGTACTGGATAAATGCGAACAGTAAATGGATAAGCACCTAACAGATAGGAAAAGGAATGTTTTATTCCACGACTCGCAAGTTATCTGGATTAAACTGCATACTGTAAATTAATCCACTTAGTATGTTGCCGGGTTTGGTTTTTATCTATTAGACGGTTAGGTTTTTAATCCATTTTCTTGCATTCTGCACATTATATAGAAACGAGCATTGTGACAACAAGCATTGGAATAAAAACACAGTTTAAGCAAGTATACAAAGTAGTGTCGTTTTGCTTCCAAACTACAAAATAGCATGGGCAAATAAAACCTGTAAGTATTTTTAAGGATTTTTTATAAATAATTTGATCGAATGTTTGGCCTTGTTCCTCAACATTCAAGATTAAAACACAATGATGGGTATATGTAACAATGGATCTTTGGAATTAAAGCAATACTTGGGCGATAGCGACAAATAATACAACCGAAACCTACCTTTCAATAGGGAAGTTTTTGAAAGAACGAAAGGAGCCATGTAAAAACGTCAGCCATGTTTGAGCCGAGTTAGGGTCGCTCGAGCCTGTCAGGATTATCCGGGTACATAGCGTGAGGGAGGGAACGCTGTATTGTAATTTGTATGCATGCAGTGATTATATATATATAAAAACAAAACAAAGCATGTTTCATTTTGAAGCGAGTGGCACATCGTCAACAATTTTAGTGTTTTCACTCTAGAGGCCACAATTTTGATCCAATCTTCTGTAACTTGCTCAGATTGTATATTGCCATAAGAGTTTAAACTGTAAACTGAGTTTGGATAAGTTGGATTATAGTTGAAATCGACAAATATGTCAAGAGTTACCTACCTTTGAATTGCCATATTTAACAGTGTTTATACTCTAGAGGCAACATTTTTTATCCAATCTTTCCCAAATTTGCTCAGATGGTATATGACTATTAGAGTTCAGATGAGTTCAATTATGGTTGAAATCAGACTAATAGGTGAACTGTTATCTACGTTTGAATTGCTGAAAATGCCATATTTAATGTTTACACTGTAGAGGCCACAATTTTTATCCAATGATTTCAATCTTTCTTTTACTTGCTCAGATTGTATATTACCATAAGAATTAAGAGTTCCAATGAGTTTGATTATGGTTGAAATCAGACCCATAGGTCAAGAGTTAACTACCTTTGAATGGCTGAAAATGCCATATTTCATGGTGTTTACACTCTAGAGGCACAATACAACTGTACATTCTTTCTTAAACTTGCTCTGATTGTATATGACTATAAGAGTTCATATGAGTTTCATTATGGTTGAAATCGGACAATAGGTCAAAAGTTATCCACCCTTGAATTGCTAAAATGTCATACCTAACAGTGTTTACACTCTTGTAACTACAATTTTCAATGGATTTTTTATATACTTGCACACAATGTATATTACTATAAGTTCTCGAGGTAGTGCACTTTTTGTTGAAATATGATAATTGTGGCATGAGTTATCTGTCCTTGATATATTTGAAATGCTACAAAAGACATCATTTTAGTATTATTTTGGCTCTAGTTATAAATCTTACTTTGATGTACTCTACTATACTAGAGTAGGTCGTATTCCAATGTTGTTTACATGCTATACTACAAACTTGAATAGATTTAGAATAAAACGGGTAAAGTTCAAAGGTAAAACTAGCAGGCTTCATTATAACAGGTGAGTGATATCAGGGCCTTCAGGCCCTTTTGTTTTCACATATAAGTACGACTATTATCACTACTAACTTTAATACAACCAAGATTTTTTTTTTCAGATGGCGCCTTGTAATTCATTGAGGGGTGGATGGTTATTCTAGGTTCCCTGTGTATATGAAAATCAGTGACAACAATAGAGCTGACACTGTTCTGGGTGCTTTTGAAGAGGCTGTCCATCAATATGGTCTACCAGAAAGGGTCAGATCAGATAAAGGAGGTGAAAACGTCATGGTTGCAGAATACATGCTACGCAGACAGACTTTAGATAAGCCATTCATTGCTGGAAGATCAGTCCATAACCAAAGGTAAACAAAACATGCAAATACCTCAGCATAATGTATGTTATTTCAGGGCTCCAGATAAGCCCGCGCACTCAGTGAAATACGCGAACGTTTTGACCTTGTACGCATTAATTTCAAAATATTGAAGTACTGTGTACGCGGGAAATTCCCGGGGACGCGTGTATCAATTCAAAAGCCGAGTTTTTGTCATACCGAGATTTGCAAATAAGTCAAATGTTATTGATTGGCGGTCTCGTAATGAAGCTTCGTTTCATCGTATGGTAATTGTTTACTTGCGCACCGTTAGAAAAGGGAGGTTACTGCACACTCATATACATCTATATCTTCATTGATATATGAAACCACGATAAAATCCAAGTTCTCCGAAAAGTGTTTTGGTTGAAAACCTCGCAACAAAATGTCAAAATCTTAGCATGGAAGAGTCAGAAAAACGATAGAAAGTTGAAAACCGTCGGTTGTCAGCTATTTGATTTAATAGGAAATAACACCTAATGAAACTTGTGGTATGTTGAACGATTATATAAACTCGAACATTGTTTCATCGGCGGAGAAAACCCCCGCATAAGCGGCTTAAATGTAAGATTCTTGAAAATCGAATTTACATACATGTATCTTCTACTTCTACTTCTACTTTATTATTCCCTAAGTACTGTCAATATCTGACAATGACAGGGAGGTCGGGGACAGTGTTAAAAAAAGTAAAACATAATGATAAACAATGCAGGGCTAAAAGGTCAATTATAAACAGAGGTTAAAAAAGTTTTTAAACAGAGGTTAAACAAGTTTAAAAACAACTTATGCAGTTAGCATAAGTTAGGGGTTGTGAGATCTGAGGCTGGCAGTGAAGCTTGTGAGACTGTCACTGACTGGCCTTAGTGCTGTGTGGTAGATTATTCCAAAGTCTGATGGTACGTGGAAAGAATGAGTTTGAGTGATACTGTGTCCTAATAGAGAAAGGTATGACAAAGTTGAGATTTCTTGATGGATGGAGATGTATGGTCTAGTAGGTTATTTGAAATTTTGTATAGCATTATTACTGAGGCATTGTTTCTCCTTTCTTCAAAAGTTGAAAATTTAACCCGCGATCTGCCGATGAATTGAAAATCCATGTGTACTGATTGAAAAATCTGGGGACTGATTGTTTTCAAATTTGATCAGTACTGTACTGATTAGAAGAAAAATTATCTGGAGCCCTGTTATTTATAGACGTTCATCCACAGATATTTCATATCTTGCTTATTAGTCTTCTCTATAGTATTTTAAACAAAGAAGAAAATAATGACTTAGAATCTGTTAAAGTAAAAAGAAATGAAAAGCTGATTTTGATACTAAATGTTGCAGGAACATGAGAAAGTAGATAACTAGCTTAAACAACAAAGCAAAGGATATCATTTGACATCAGGTGAACAAATCCAGGGCCATCATGACCCTTTAGTGTTAAGGACCCGTGCAAGAAGGAGCTTTGCTACAACTCTGATAACTGTTGAATAATCTGAGTGTATACTTGTCAGGGCTCCAGATAAGCCCGCGTACTCAGTGAAATACGCGAACGTTTCGACCGTGTACGCGTTAATTTCAAAATATTGAAGTACTGTGTACGCGAGAAATTCTCAGGGACGTGTGTATCAATTCAAAAGCCGAGTTTTTGTCATACCTAGATTTGAAATAGTTAACCGCGACATAGTCAAATTTTATTGATTTGCGGTCTCGTAGCTTCGTTTTTATCGTATGGTAATTTTTACTTGCGCACCGTTAGCAAAGGGAGGTTACTGCGCACTCGCATATACATCTATATCTTCATCGATATAATTACGGACGATAAAATCCAAGTTCTCCGAAAGGTGTTTTGGTTGAAATGTCAATCTTAGCATGGACGAATCTACATCTACATCGTACTTTGACGTAGTCAATCGTGTCAGAGAAACGATAGAAAGTTGGAAACAGTCGGTTGTCAGCTATCTGATTGAAAAGAAACTTACACCTAAAGAAACTTGTGGTAGTTTGTTGAACGATATAAATTCGAACGTTGTTTCATGGGTGGAGAAAAAACCCGCATAAGCGGCTAAAATGTTAGATTCTTGAAAATCGTAATTTACATACATCGTAACATGTATCTTCTACTTCTTCTTTATTACTCCCTACTGTCAATTTCTGACAATGACAGGGAGGTCGGGGACAGTGTTACAAAGGTAAAACATAATGATAAACAATGCAGATAAGAGCTAAAAGATCAATTATAAACAGAGGTTAAAAAAGTTTAAAAACAACTAATGCAGTTAGGGGTTGTGAGATCTGAGGCTTAGTGCTGTGTGGTAGTTTATTCCAAAGTCTGATGGTACGTGGAAAGAATGAGTTTGAGTGATACTGTGTCCTAGTAGAGAAATGTATGACAAAGTTGATATTTCTGGATGGATGGAGATGTTTATGGTCTACAACTATTAGGTTATTTAAAATTGTGTATAGCATTATTACTGAGGTATTATTTCTCCTTTCTTCTAAATTTAGTTATTTGACCCGCGATATGCCGATGAATTGAAAATCCATGTGTACTGATTAAAAAATCTGGGGACTGATTGTTTTCAAAATTGATCAGTACTGTACTGATTAGAAGAAAAATTATCTGGAGCCCTGCTTGTGTCTTTAAAGGATTGAGCGCTTATGGAGAGAAGTATGGGCAGGTGTCACATCATACTATTATTCCATATTCTACACTATGGAGGAAGAGGGAATATTAGAACCTGCATCTGAAACTCACATCATGCTGCTGCATCTGGTGTTCCTACCAAAGATACAGGCACATTTAGACAGATATATGGAAGCACTGAGACATCGTCCAATTAGAACAGAGAGCAATCGAACTCCTTGGCAACTATGGTTGTTATCTAGACAGCCAACAAGCATAGATACAGTAAGCCTACAAGCATTACAATATTCAATCTATCCCTGGCAATGATTTGAAAACTATATATAAAGTCCAAAAACTGTAAAGACCAATTGAAAATACTTAAGGCTATTTTATTTGGGGTGTGGCTAAATATTTCCCCATTGTTTGCCGTCAGTGAAATATTGTTAAACAATCAATTCTGAGAATGAGTTGGCAGAAAATAAAGGATTCGCAACACATATCTTATAATTGCTATAAATGTTCATGACTTTCATATGTACTTTTGTCATTGTGTAATTGTGAACATAAGTTTTCTTTACATTTGGTTAATCCACAATGTCATAAGGGCATTTGATGGTCATATGCATTTTTTGCAGTTGACTCCTTTCATACCATTTGAAGGATTTCATTCAAACTTCTACAGATGAACCAACTATATGTGAGGGTATTCATGTGAGTTGGACCAAGGGAAATTTTTTCAAAAATTATGCACTAAATTTGACAGAATTATGCCCCTTTTTAACTTGATATTTTTGTCTCTTAAATAAGAATTTCTTCTATGAACATGCCATTTTCTTGAAAACTATTCATGATATTGTCTTCAAACGTGATACACATTTTAAGTGTTGTATTGTGAGACTTTTCTTAAAGTGTGACAACTCTTGCATAAAAATTGACAGAATTATGCCCCTTTTCAACTTGAAATTTAGTTCCTAAATTATGCATGTATTATTCTTTCTGCATTTCATTGTGGTGTTTTTGTGACAGGTCAGTTTGGAGTGGAGGTATCATTCACCTTTAGTGATAGCTCTAGTTTTTAGCTCACCTGAGCCAAAGGCTCAAGGTGAGCTATTGGGATGGCCCTGTGTCCGTCGTCGTCTGTCGTGTGTCGTGCGTCGTCGTTAACAATTGCTTCAAATGACATCTCCTCCTATACCGCTTGACAGAATTCAACCAAACTTTACAGAAATGTTCCTTGGGTCAAGCTCTTTCAAATTTGTTCAAAGAATTGAAAACAATGCAGAACTCTGGTTGCCATGGCAACCAAAGTGACAAAATAAGGAAATCTTAAAAAATCTTCTTGTCAAAAACTGCAAGGGCCAGAGCTTAGATATTTGGCACATAGCATCATCTACAGGTCCTCTATCAAGTTTGTTCAAATTATGCCCCTTGGGTCAAAATCAGGTTTAAAATTGGCCTTCTCTGACTCTAATATGGCCAGAGCTTTTATATTCTGTATGGTGTCACTTTTAAATATACTTTACATATTTTGTTCAAATTGTTCCGGTCTGTTGCATATCTAGGTCAGTCCTGGACATAAATCAATATCTCCATTTTTCCAATTATTCTCAGGTGAGCGAATATGCCCCATGGGGCTCTTGTTACAGAAATTATAGCCCACTCTGACTGACTGACTTTTTAGCTCACCTCATGGTCAGGTGAGGGATTAGGGGCCATTCTGGTCCTCTGGTCTTATATACATGAATATATTGGGAAACATTTTGTGCAACATTTGAGGGATATCCTTTAAACTTTTACGTATGCTTTGGAATTCAGGCTATAACAATTTCGACAGAAATAGAGAATTTTTCATTTATAGAATATATAGCCTATAATATTGGGAATAGATCAGTGCTTCTAAAATTGAATCACTCTCCTGTTGTTTTGTCAACTTGGATTGTGTTTGTCAATAACTTTTTTCAACATACTGTATATGCTTTTGCTTTCATTTGGTCCTAAACTGTTATTTCAACCTCAGCATTGTTGAGACAATAGCGAAAGTAACCCTTCTATCTTTTATCAATCTTCAGATGAAAGCTTTCACAAATGAAATAAAAGTTGAATTGCATTCATTTATGTGCTTAAATTTTGAAATTGCCTGTAACATATATATATGAGGGACCAATTTAATACACAACAAAGTAGTGAATAATTAACCAATTTGGTATGCAAGAAGTAAGTTTGTTGCTAAATTTCTTTCCATTCCATATAAGTTACCAACATATTTTGCCATTAAATCAGTTTAAGGTTTCACTAAAATTCATTCTATCTGGTTGCAGATTAATGCAAATTACGGAGTAGAGTACAACCCAGACTCAGTTATCACTCATGCACAGTCAGTCACAGTTCCGGACACCATTCAAGTCTCAGAAACACAGAGGCATCAGCTTAACCACATACTACAGAAAGAGTCTAACTGTTGGGGAGTTGACATTTTCCAAGAGGTCTTTTGGTTTTGGACGGCTCACAACTAATGTTGTTATCATGTGTTGCATTTATATTTGCCCTGGTGGAACACCAAATTAACTTGTAAAGATCTTTCCCAGCATTTCAGCTATGGCATTGTAAGGAACCCTCTGATCTTGGTCTACACTATTTGTATAGGACAAGTATACTCTTCACAGGTACACTGTTTGTTGATGTAAATATGTGACACTAGATTACAATTCATTGCAACATGACAAACAGTGCATACCCTGATCAGAGGGTCCTATTAGGAGCTTATGATCTGGGTCTAAACTGTTTGCATAGGGCAAGTGTTGCACTATGTATCTTTGGGTTTGTTACAAGTCATTACATAGGGTCCCAATTAGGAGCCCTCTAATCTATATCTACATTTTTTGCATTGGACAATTGTACTCTTCACAGGTATACTGTTTGTTAATGTAAATGTAAATATGTGACAGTTGGTTTAAATGAGTTATTACAATTTATTGCAACATGTCAAACAGTGAAGACACTAATCAGTGGATCAATTTTAGGAGCCCTTTGATCTGGGTCTACTCTGTTTGCACAGGCTAAATTCAAAGTTGAAAACTCCTACATGGTATATTTTTTTTCTCTCAAATTTTAGCCTTTACTCCACAGATAGTTTCCATAATTGAAGACAGATTGTTGCTTAAAGCAGAATTATATAGTGAAATTTGCAAACATCTTTTTTCTCTGAAACCAATATGACCAGAGCTTTGATATTAAGCATGGTGTAACTTCCAGAGGTCCTCAACATATATTGTTGAAATGGTTCCGGTCTGTTGCTTATATGGGTCACAGTGACAGGAGCTAAAAATAGTTTTTTTCAATGAAAACTTCAACAATTTCTTGTTCTTGATTATTTTCAGCTCAAATTCAATGACAACACTCACTCAACCAAAATAAATCCGAAGAAAATTGATTATACTTCACCCAATAAAAGCTATATGGTGAATAATAAGAAAATGGTAAAAAAACATAAGTTTCTATGTGTTCAAGCTAAAATTCAAGTTTCACATACTTTCATGTCCCAAAGTGGAATTTCATGTATTTAATGTTTATATTACGGGATTAATGGAGTTTGTTTGAAACAGAAAGTACCTACAGGAGGTAACCTATAAGCACAATTTCGCTGAGTAACGATGCTTGATTTATTCTACTTCGTTAAAAGCCACTAGGTGTCGCCCAAATTGGTAGCGTACTACCTTAATGTACATTGTAGGAGTGTTAATAGTTGTTTGGTCACATGTGTGAGATGTCGGTGACACCACATCTTTTGAAAATAGTGCATTGCTTTTGTCGTGAAGTTTTGTTTAATGAGCATACAAAAATATCCATTAGGAAATAGAAATTAAACCAAAGCAAAACACTAAATTGACAGTTTATTTTTTACGGTGAGGAAAGGTTCTTAGTTATGAAAGTCAGTCAAATATACTAGAACGAAAGTCAGTCAAATATACTAGAATGAAAGTCAGTCAAATATACTAGAACGAAAAAGAAATGCAGGGATGGTAGGCATAGGGTTTTATGTGTTATTGACAATTACATTTGATCAACTTGGCTACTCAAAAGTCCATTGCAACCTTTACGCAAAGAATAATAATAGCAGTCTAAAATAATTCAGCCTCAGGAACCCTGTTTTTCTTTTTCATTGTAGCATATATAGCACAGTAAATCTATAAAGGAATCACTGAAATTTCAGTGAATCTATAGAATCACTAAAATCCTCTATTAATCTATAGATTAACTGAGTTTGACCAGTGATTCTATAGAATCACTAAAATTTTAAGACCTTTTCTAGAAATTCAATGACTGGCAAATAATTTTCAGTAAATCTCTAGAGTACTTATTTAAAAAGGCCATTTTCTAGAGATCCACTGATTGGAAATAATGTTTCAGTGAATCTGTCAAATACTGATTTAATGACCATTTTCTAGCGATTTGCCAACGGATATTATGATTTTCACCAAAATTCGTGAATAATTCCCAAATGTTTCTAAAAATTAAGGTTTTATGAAGGCACCATTTTGAAAACATCATGACATTGTTTGTCGTTGGTACTAGGCGCTGGAACAGATAAATATTTTCCTGAAAAACAATTGGTTGACGACAACCAATTGTTATTCCAGAAAATATAGAATGGTTCCTTAATTTGGTCTATTGGTAATGAATTGGTCATGATCATAGTAATGATAACCATATGCCATACAATAATCCAGTAATATTCCAAATGTTTTAATTATAATATTGTCACTTATGTACTTGCTCCATTCAAGATTATACTGTTTACAAACATCAGTAAATGAAGTTCACAATACACAATTCTTATAAGCAAATCAGCTAGAGTTGGTTGAAGGCAGGTGAACAATACTTTTCAGTCTGTGTTCACCCCTGACAACATATTGGATGAACCATGCAACAAAATACATGTACCTTGGACATACGAGGCAATAGCAATTCCAGAATCCTGTCATGCCATGTTTTAGCCTTTTTTGTGCAGATTTTTCAAGCATTTATGAACACATTGATATGAGAAATGAATAAACTGAATATGTTAGTTTCAAATTGGTGTCGGCATGCCTTTAACAATATGCTTTAATGGTTTTAACTACTCCAGTCCTTGTGATCACAAATTTACTATTGATCATTGTCACACATAAAGCTGTCACGCTAGTCATGATTAAAACGTAGGATAAATAGTGACAAAGGCTACAGATGTGAATTGAAAATCATATTTAGATAAGAAATGGAGTTATCATCTACTAAGATATAGATACTATTTCTTATATCTTACATTTTTTAACCAAGAGCAAACTTCAATACAACATATTTTTTCAAACAGTAATAAGCAAAACCTAAGGTAAGGGTAGCTGCATAAAAACTGTATCTGCTTATGAATTACATAGGCAGATATAGAATCTGCACAGCTCATTGATGATAATTAATCAACATTTAGATTTTATACTGCTTTCATGTTTGAAACAAGAGTTGTCAGAGAGACAACAAAGCTTGCCACCGGCACCTTAAGAAACACACTCAAGGTCACAGAGGTCAACCTTTTTGCCTGCATGGAAAGGTCTTGTCCATATACACATGCAAATTAAATATGAAAATAACACCTCAAGGGACATAGGAATTATAAGCATTTTTGAAACCTAAACGCAGATTTCGAAACCTAAAACCTTTCGGGACCTAAGTTCAAAGTCAAAGACACTGGGCTAATTTTTTGGCATGCATGGAAAGGTCTTGTCCATATACACATGCATGCCAAATATGAAAGAAATATCTTAATGGATATATGAGTTAGAGAAAAGTTGAGAAACCTAAACGCATATTTTGAAACCTAAATGCGGGTCCAAAGTTCAAGGTCAAGGTCAGAAAGTCAAACATCTACGTCTACGTCTAACAATTTGCATGCAAGGAAAGATCTTGTCCATATACACATGCAAACTGAATATGAAAGGAATATCCCAATGGACATAAGAGTAATAAATTTTTTTAGAAACCTAAACACAGATTTCGAATCCTAAATATATATACATGTATGTGGGAATTATATTCGGTTTAGGTACCCTTTCTCCAAATATTAGAGTTGTGAAAGAAAAATAGTTATCCTGTCACGTGCCTATTTTCCTGACGGATAAAGGGGTGACAGATAAACTTTGCTTTATTATGCTATGTGGTCACATGACCGATGTTATTATGTCAAGTGGTCACATGACCTGTAGCCGGAACTATTTTTTTCCACTGAGACGCTTATTTTTCCCGCTGTTTGGAAAAGTATTCTAAAACTCTTTCAACAGAATCCGACGTGTAACGACGTTTATTCGAACTATTCGATGCAATCAAATCGTTATAAAGTATGCGCCACCAGTCGCTTGCTGAGATACTTCTATAATTGTCCACGTTTTAGATTTCCTGAGTGAAATACACTAGATTTTGGTTCTTTTATTTCTTTTCAACGTAACTAGGATGTGACGTCACTAACGTCATCTATATAATAGCGCGCTTTCCTAGAGTAACATAGTTCCTTAGTTGGAATCTTATCTAGACCAAAAAAATGACTCTTGCTTTAAAAAAGGCATTCTCTATTTATTTTACAATTGTGACAAGGATAAATAGAATATTTGGTGACTAGCCTTGAATGAGAAATGTTATCTGGCTCGGCTTCTGAAAATATCAGGTTCGCCTGCGGCTCACCAGATATATTCATCCGCCTTGCCAGATAACATTTCTCATTCAAAGCTAGTCACCAAATATTCTCTATCTCTATTGTTGACACTCAGTGAACATTTCTTTTCAATACCATGCATTAGTTTTGAGAAAAGTCAGTGCTGCTTGTTTTAACTCCACTTGTGATACAATACCATTTTAATTTAATTCTAGTTTGGAAATCTGCTTGTAAGGGATATGAGGAGATAGCATAACACACAAATGTTTTGGCATTTAGCCATTCCACGTAAGAAGTATAACGAACAACACAGTTACTTTACCAACTCGGCTAAAAACAATGTCTCCCCATATATACGGAGGAAACATAAGTAATTATCATATCGGACCCGTTTCCTTGTGAAATGGGTTTCACGTTCATGCCAACTGATCATGAAATTGACATTTAAAGCGACTCGCAACCGGATGGTGTACTTGTCAAAATAAAATAAAATACTCAAATAAAAGCAAATTTGTGGCATTATTTGACTTCTGACATTAAAAAAATATGATCACTCCAAAAAAAGTCTCAAGAATCGTCACCGAATCTTAGTTTTTTTTAGATATATTCCATCGTTTTTCTATAGCGTTAGCTAACGGTATAGTTGTTGTTGTTGCTTCTCTACACGGGCTCTGACATAAACTGGAGCCGAATAATGTAGTATTAAGCGCTAACAGTGAAGTACGTTAATTCGCTACCGTATATATAGAGAGCGTCCGTGGTCGAGGCGGTAAAGGCACGTCCTCATTTTTAGCTCACCTGAGCTAAAGGCTCAAGGTGAGCTATTGGGATGGCCCTGTGTCCGTCGTCGTCCGTCGTGCGTTGTCGTTAACAATTGCTTCAAATGACATCTCCTCCTATACCCCTTGACAGAATTCAACCAAACGTTACAGAAATGTTCCTTGGGTCAAGCTCTTTTAAATTTGTTCAAAGAATTAAAAACAATGCAGAACTCTGGTTGCTATGGCAACCATAGTGAAAAAATAAGGAAATCTTAAAAAATCTTCTTGTCAAAAACTACAAGGGTCAGAGCTTAGATATTTAGCACATAGCATCATCTACAGGTCCATTATCAAGTTTGTTCAAATTATGCCCCTGGGGTCAAATTTGGCCCCACCCTGGGGGGTCACAGTTTTACAAAGAGTTATATAGTGAAATTTTCAAACGTCTTCTTCTCTGGAACTAATGTGGCCAGATCCTTGATATTTGGCATGGTTACAATTCTAGATGTTCTTTACCAAAATTGATCAAATGGTTCTTGTCGGTTGCATAACTAGGTCACAGGAGCTAAAAATAGATTTTTTTTTATGAAAACTTAAAAAATCTTCTCCTCTGAAACTGCAAGGGTCAGAGCTTAGATATTTGGCACATAGTATCGCCTACAGGTCCTCTATCAAGTTTGTTCAAATAATGCCATTGGGGTCAAATTTGGCCCCGCCCTGGGGGTCACAGTTTTACAAAGAGTTATATAGTGAAATTTATAAACGTCTTCTTCTCTGGAACTAATGTGGCCAGAGCCTTGATATTTGGCATGGTTACAATTCTAGATGTTCTTTACCAAAATTGTTCAAATGGTTCTGGTCGGTTGCATAACTAGGTCACAGGAGCTAAAAATAGATTTTTTTTTATGAAAACTTAAAAAATCTTCTCCTCTGAAACTGCAAGGGTCAGAGCTTAGATATTTGGCACATAGTATCGCCTACAGGTCCTCTATCAAGTTTGTTCAAATAATGCCATTGGGGTCAAAATTGGCCCCGCCCCGGGGGTCACAGTTTTACATAGAGTTATATAGTGAACTTTTCAAACGTCTTCTTCTCTGAAACTAATATGGCCAAGGCTTTGATATTCAGCATGGTGACACTTTTAGATATCCTTTACCTATTTTGTTCAACTGGTTTCAGTCTGTTGCATATGTAGGTCACAGAAGTTAAAAATAGATTTCTTTTCAATGGAAACTTACAAAAATCTGCTTGTCTTAAACCCTACTACCCTGATATTAGATATTTGGCACATAGCATCATCTACAGGTCCTCTAACAAGATTGTTCAAATTATGACCCCTTCCTGGACATAAATATTTTTAATAATTATCTCCATTTTGTCAGTTATTCTCAGGTGAGCGAATTATGCCCCATGGGGCTCTTGTTCTTGTTTGTCTCCGCAATGAAGGGTCACGGGTTCGAATCCCACCAGAGCTTCATCCTTTTTATTTTTTGGAAATGCATTTTTTAACAGAATTTATTATCCTAAACTAAATCTTACCCATTTATATAATCATTTGACATATATTTACAAATTACCATTTTTAATGCTAAATCCGGTTGCGAGCCTCTTTAAAATTTAAATATATGAATCAAGGTACTCAAATGAGTCCAAACCCTTGTGTATTGGCTATGCCAAAAGCCATTTTTTCTGGAAATACCTCATACGTGGAATGACAAACGGGCAATTGCAGCTCATTGGAGCATGTTTGTCCCTTTGGAAATGAAGACGCTTTCCCATCATTCCCATGTAGAAAGGTAACAGATGGAGGGGGAACAAATCCCATCGGGGGGACTTCACTTGCTCCGGTGCTGAAGATTAACAGGTCTTGGAATGTTACTTCATACGGTACTTGTTTTTCTGAAAAGATAACACATGCTCTTTTTAACTGAACTGTCATCTTTAAAAAGTTGATAAGACTTCTAACTCTAACTCTTTAACGTATCTGCTCTCTAACTCAACTAGTTTTCTAAAAATGTTTATAGGCATAATATCTCCATCAAGCCCCATAACCAGACGGCTCTTGTTGATTTACTGTGACCTGTGGACACATTTCTTCTTGAGTTACACATGCCACAAAATTTTTGAGAGACGGACAACTCGGGCAAAAACAATATGTCTCCCCATATATGGGGGAGACATAATGATCACCATTGGCATTTTACTTTACATGCCGGCTGAGGAGTAACACTCACAAAGGTGAGCTCCAATCCAGGTTAATGCAAATCTCTGTAAAATGAAACTTTTTTTAGCTGATTCAAATACATCATCACCATAGCATCATGACGTCATATTGATGTCATGATGACGCCGTTGTCATAACAAGGTTTGTCAAGAGTGTCATATTGAATAATTTCTAAATTTAGAAATAATCACATGATCAAAGAGTTATGGGAAGAGGATGTGATTGGGTGGTGGCTCGAGTTCGTGATTGATGTTGAGGAAGTGCTTTATGCAATATTTACTTTAAGAAGTGGCAAGTGCGGTTAAATATTCATATATGGTGTGATAGAATATCACCGATAAATAGAGTCAAGTGAACCAAAGTGAAATCAAGACAAAGTGTGCCTCCAAGACAACAAAACTCAACAATTACACGTTCAAATAAAATTGAACGGTGCTCCGACAAGTCAACGGAGGAATCTACAACTACAACAACAACAACAATATGGCCAGTTAGGATGAGTTATCTCCCTTCCTATTCACTTCTTAGTCACTTGACATAATATAGGATGAGCTATCTCCCTTTCCACCAGATTTACCTCTAAATGACCTTGACCTTTGTCGGACATGACCCAAATTTTACTGAGCTCAAGAACTTCTTGCGGTGAGTACACATACCAAATATAAAGTCTCTATCCTAAGTAATTAAAAAGTTATGGCCAAAGTTAAAGTTGTATACAGACAGACAGACATAAAAACGGACCCTTACCCTCAACATCAATCACGAACTCGCGCCACCACCCAATCACATCCTCATCTGCTGTGCGCCTGTTGGAGCCATCCTCGCTTAGAGGCTGAATTCGGAATAGGTTCTCAACTTCATGTGCTGACAGGGGTTCAGCTCTCGCACAGAACAGGTCCTTGTATAGGCCTGGATACTGCTGCACAGAATTGAGCATGCCCAGTGT
This sequence comes from Gari tellinella, assembly GCA_922989275.2. Taxonomy (NCBI): domain Eukaryota; kingdom Metazoa; phylum Mollusca; class Bivalvia; order Cardiida; family Psammobiidae; genus Gari; species Gari tellinella. The sequence goes on along the minus strand of OV277869.1, from coordinate 39,295,250 downwards.
AGTAAGGCCATCTTTGAATCTGAAAAGACAACAAAATTAGCCAAAAAACCTTACTAACACTAGCGTTAATCCAACAGCTTTATGTAATGCTGCATAGCTCTTCTTCTAAATTTAATGCTTGTTATTTTACAGAGTTTAAAGGTTAAGTTAAGTTATACCCACGGTAAACAAAAATTTGGAGGTGCAAAACAACCCATTGTGGACAACGATCCTATAAAGTTTTAAGCGTTGAGGCATTTTGGTTTTGAGTAACACATGCAACAAAATTTAGTAATGAACTATGTCAATTTTCTACACATCAGGGATAATAACTCAAAAACTGCCAGGGGGAGGTAACAAAAATATAGAAATGCACCACAACTCGTGCTGAGCAACAATCCTATGAAAATGTGTAACAGACAGACAGATGAACAGACAAATCTGCCAAAAACAATATGTCTCCCCATATATGGGGGGAGACATAATTATGATCACAATGTGATCATATAGGTTTGTTCAGAATGCCAGTAGTGCTTAGGGACTGAAACTACTTGCCTTTGAAGGGGATCTGCAATTCTTTCGAAGACAAAGAATCTGGTTGCTGCTCTGACGAGATCTTTGCCAGCATGGAGGTCCTTCAGGACTGTACCGATGCAGCCAGCAACATCAAGTATATCACTGGCACTGTCAGCTGCCCCAAGCATCTCCTCATACGATGTGGCATTCTCGATCTGAGGAGACATAAGAATGTACAGTAAAACCTCTGAAAACTGGAAACACAAATGAACCAAAAAATGGTCCAATAGGACAGGTGGTTGCTAAATAAAGGTCACATACAGCACTGAACCCTCACCATGAGCGTTCAGTGCTGTTTCCTAACTGTATTTAGTGACCGACCGCCTGTCCTGAAGGACCGTTAACACTATAAATACATTAAATAGTATGTCCGGTTAAGGGAGGTCTTACTGTAGTTTTTTATACAAACGCTCAGTTAATCATTGATATCCGTTGAGAATTGTTGGGGTGGAAGATGTATTCGAGAAGAAACTGTCTTTGAGTCCCTGTCTCCCATATTGGAAAAAGTCAAGGGACAAAACGATAGATGACTTAAAAACAAATTTATGAAATATGCCTTGTTATCAAGTTTGATCTCCATTATTGTGCTGCCAAGTTAATTGGAGAACAAATTGTTTTAGATAAAAAAAAATTCTTCTAAATTTTATTCACCTGAAAGACGAACTCAAATGCCAATTTTCATGTAAATAGGTCAATCCATTCAACTGTTATGAAAGACGAACCTGAATTTACATTGTAATCGTTTGACGGTCGTTGTCTATGGGACTTTAATCACGTAAATTTAGGTTTTCTTTGAAAAACTTTTGATTGAATAGTTAAATTTTCATGCAATTTGACAACCAAATTTTTCTCTTTATGATGTTCATAATCAAGCTTGACATGACGAGAATTAAAAATATTATGCCAAAAAAATTGTTTTCCAATTAACCTGGGTAGTACAATTTGTGACAACATGCATTTTTAGAAAGTTTGGCAAAGATTTAAATTTTAAGAAAATTTGTACCGTGCTCCCTCTCTACACTGACACCCATTGGGAGACAAAGAGTGTGTACGTTGTTAGGAGGGAGTCGTTATAGGGAGACAAATAGGCTTACGTTTACAAACAGCTTGAATCCATAACGCGGCATCTGATCTGGATTCAAGCTGTTTGTCACTCGTCATTAATTTATTCTCGGTCAAAATGTACATTATGTCACTTTAAGATTAACAGCAGTTAGGATGAGTTATCTCGCTTCCTATTCACTTCTTAGTCACTTGACATAATATAGGATGAGTTATCTCCCTTTCCACCAGATTTACCGCTAAATGACATTGACCTTTGTCAGACATGGCCCAACTTTTACTGAGCTCTTCTTGAGGTAATAACACATACCAAATATAAAGTCTCTATCCTAAGTAATTAAAAAGTTATGACCAAGGTTAAAGTTGTATACAGACAAACAGACCAAAAACAATATGCCCCCGGCTAAGTCGTGTGAGGGCATAACAATCCAAACCTTTTCTAATTTCTCCTTGATGTCCCCATCCTGCAGGTCCTGCAGCTGCCATTGGATCGTTCGACTTTGTTTTTGAGTGATTAGTTGATAGAACTTTTCACTAAAACAACGCGGACCAGGACCCCCATGGACAATGCTGACCGATATCATCGTACCAATCAGGTGATACAGGTCTTCAGTGGAGGCTGAAGACAAATTATTTATTTGTTTGAAATGAATTATTTAAAGCACGACCTAGTTTCCTGACCTTTCATGATTTGCAAACTTCTAAAAATATCTAAAGGCTCATTATAGAAACTTAATTTTTACTTTCTGTTAAACGGAAAAGAAGATGAGCACAGTCGTCAGAGCACAATATTTAAGGAAAAAACAACTGTTCAGGGTCAATGGCTCTAAGGCGCTCACCAGAGTTCAAAGTTCCCAGATTTAACTAGACTTATCACTAAAGGTGATTAATACCCCCACTAGCACCTTGTCACAAGAAGCAAATGTGTCAGGATAATGTTGATGTGTCTACTCCATATGAACTAGAAGGTTCATAAGCCTTCTCTACTATATGACCTACTTTTTGACCTGTCATAACTCATATTCATACATTACATAGATTTTGTCTAGGTGACTCTTTTGAGCAAGTCAAAGTAAAATCGGACCATTGGTCTCGGAAGAAGATTTTTCTAGATATTGTGCCCGGTTGCCATGGCAACAAGACCATTCGCCCCACCCACTTTATTTTAACAACATTTGAAGCTCAATCCAATAGCATGTATGTGACCAAGTTTGGTTACTCTGGGACAATTGGTTTCAGAGAAGTCGTTTGCAATTGCAGACGGAGGGACGGACGGACAGAGCGGTATCACAATAGCTCACCTTGAGCACTTTGTGCTCTGGTGAGCTAAAAACAACCGTAGTTTGGGTATCTAGATATACGAGGTGGTGTGAAATGTACAATCAAACTTAGATATCTCGAACTCGTTTAACTCGAATTATCACATAGTTCGACATATGAACTGCACTATTTCATAGTAGGTTAAGTCGAACACATTCATTAGCCTGAATAAACGCTGTTGTCACATAAATTTAAAGCCATCTATCTTAATAATGCGTTCTGCTAAACGCTAAAAATACTCGTGAACGTTAACGTCAATTATTATGACGTCACTTAGAACTATTTTTAAATCAAAAGCCGGTAAGACAACTCCGTGAAGATAAGTCTAGCTTGCTCGTCTACATTGAACTTCTGTGAAAATGGCGACGTCCGGCGATAAGGCGGCGCACCGAACAGTCATTGAATTCTGCGCGAGCTTGGGAATGAGCCCCGTTCAGACGCACAAACACATTATTTCTGTGGAAAAGCATCGGAAAGTCTCCCGCGCACTTGTGTACAAATGGCATCATGGATATACGGACGGGGAATAGGAAAATATGCAACTCGGCAGGAGAAAAACGATAGATACTAACACAGTGCAGCAGGTTCGTGACGTTCTTAACACGGACAGACGACAAACGGTACGGGAAATCTCTTCCAAAATTGGACTCTCGAAATCGTAAGTATACAGAGTTATATCCGATGACTTGAAAATGACATGTGTTTGTGCCCGATGGGTCCCACGTTTAAAGGCAGAAGAAAAGCAGCGCCATTAAGGGGAGTATTTTGAGAAGGAATAAACTCGTCGTCGAAACAACGTCGTGGTGTGCGCCGGTCGACGAGATGTGTGTATGTTAAAAATATTCTATAAAATTCATTTTTGGAGATACAGACTTGAAACTTTGTAGAAGTATTCAAAAATGAATACTTTGTTTCAGTCGGATTGTCACGTTAATTTGGGACAACCCTCGTATTTCAAAGTTAAAACGTGACTCAGACACGTTTTAACGTTGAAATACGGATATGTTTGACAAAACTGACTTCGAGATATCGAAATTCGACCGACTTCGGTTGACAAGGCCATTAGAAAAGACATTCTTAAACTATGGTTATAAAGCGAATTTCACTAAGATTATCACCTCTTTGGTTTAAACACAGCATCTTGCAGTCAAACGCACCAATGAAGACCTCGCTTGTCCTTATATGGTCCATGAGGAGGCGCAGGAATTCACGATTCGGTCCGCCTACATCTGCAGCTCCCTCGGCCTGACCGATATCATCGGTGAATTTCACAGATATACTGCCATAGGTAAACAATCATAACTGTTAATACAACCAACCTAAAATTGCTTCTATTATTTAATACAAACATATAAGTGATACAACTGATCTTATGCACGTGAAAACGTTAGCAGCGTAACGTTCAAAATGGCTAACGTTCAATGAATATGACGTCATTTGGTTTCTATAACGGCCGCGCTTATGTAAACATTCAAACAATTCACATATTCGTTGATTTTGTACCAGGTACAGTGGAGAAAACGTTATTCTTTCCAAATAAACGCGTTTACGCTTAAAACTAAAAAATCCATTGCAAACAGTTTGGAGCCAGATCAGACGCCCGGGTGATCCGGGGTCTGATCAGGCTCCAAACTGTTTTCCAGTTGTATAAAAATGAATAGTCAGAGTTGTCAAAAAGTTGTTATTTTGTACATTTAGTACGATGCGTTTGCGTTTAAACGGGAAAGAATAACACTGACCCCACTGTATACAATAAACAAGTCATTATAAAACGGTTGCTGATTAAGATGTATACAGTTTTTGGGCCGTAAACATTACGTCACGCACTAAGTAATACTTAGAGTTTATTTCAATGATTCTTAATGATTAAGAAGCCAACAAATGAGGGAGCCTGCGACCGAATTTGGCTTCTTAATTATTAAGAAGCGTTGAAATAAACTCTAACCATTTTAGTGTTTGACCCGCCCACATATGACGTCACTTCACTTTATTTACATATTTTTCTCCGCCGACAGATGTTTACACAGCCTGTTACATATATATTGTGTGTTTTATTACGCAGCAACATGGCGGATACGATTTGGAAGAAAATGATTATCTTAAAAAAAGATGGAAAAAGAATAGTTATTGACGTCTAAATGCTTAATGCAGCACAAAATACAGGGCTCCAGATAAGGGGTATTTCAAAAACTAAAATCTTTATTTCTGCTTAAAACCCTACGGTGTCACTACTCATTAGAATCGTCTAGGAGAGACGATTCTAATGAGTAGTAACACCATAGGATTTGTGAAGTTTGAAAATGTTGGATTTGTGAAGTTTACCCCCTCTTATCTGGAGCCCTGAAATGATGCAGAAAACTCATAATGATGAGCTTTCTGCATTATTTTGATCTTGCATATGCAGACGCCTGTCTTTAGTGATTTCGCCGCCATTGACAATGGTTTGTAGATGTTGGTTTTGTTAATTACGGTAAGAATTCTGTTTTAATTATATTGTGTTTTCTTTTTCTCCCCTCCTAAAGATTAAATAAAATTTGAATGATTTCCACAATTTCTTCCGACTAGTGAGCTACAAAATGTCATTATTTTTCTCGAAATTGAATTGTACATGTAGATATATCTATATGCATTTTGCTGTGTGATGGATTTCCCGTAAAGCTTAAAAGTCACGCCATGGGCGGAGCTGACCGAAATATTAACACATGCGCAATGCTTGCTAACGTCTAAATCCAAGTCTCGAACACTTCATAATTAAATTGCCAAATCTCGTTAAATCCCGTTGACTTAATAATTAAACCGAGCGAAAGTTTGAATTTTGAGGCTTGCTGATTGGCTGAAAAAGTAGGCCAAACACTAATGTTAAGATAATGATTGATGACGTCATGTTTTCATATTATATGACAGTGACCGCCTTTAATCTATTTTGTCAAGAATAAAAGGTAGTCGGTAGGATAAAATCGTTACACAGTGTTCAGGTGACCTAATATGGAATATACACTGCCAGTAAATTCCATATGGGACTCGAGCTCCGCTCTCGTCCCATATGGAATTTACTGGCAGTGTATGTATTAGTTATAGTTCATTTTTTGAAAATTATGCAATATAACCTGGAGCGACCGTAGGGAGCGAACAGGTTATGTTGTATAATTTTCAAACAAATGAACTATAACTGATTTACCGTTTGCCTCAAATATGGCACGTTGGCTAGTGTATGGCAGTTACCGTTCAACCTACTTTACCTATACTAAGTTATCGCTCAACCCAAATTACCGCTCGACCTAGTTTGTCAGCCAATGAAAGGGCGATGGGCGGTGCTTTGTATTTTCGGAAGCCGGCGAGTTCACTTTTACATATGACGTCACACGAAAAACTCGAAAATCGACCGGGAACTCTGTACGCGTGTAGAGCTCGCTGTAGGCATTTCCAATTAGAAACAAAACCGAGCATGAGCTAGCGTGTCACCCAAATGGAATTTAAAAATACAGTAGATTCAATTGAGGACGATTTTTATTTGTGTTCCGACAGTAAAGTGTTGAAAACTGGCGTGAAAGAGCTGCTGTGGACTGGCGTGACATGAAAATGCTTCATCAATTGATTTGCTAAAAAATACCAAGCATTAAGCAGCACCTGATCAACCAAGATTTGAGTCCTTTCTTCATTCATGCACTAATGGAGCCAAGCAATAATTGTTTTAAATTCAGTTTAGAAAACCCCCCCACAAATTATAGGGTTAAAACATCCTAAGTCAAGAGCATTCTTGGTTTTTAAATGACATTCATCTGGACTGTGTTGTTTAGTGCATTATACTATAAATGACAAAAATGCCCATGGCACCGAAGGGGTTGAAGACGGGCGGCTGTTAAACACAAGAATTAAACGCTTATAGGAGCCTCTGTATTGTTTGCCTTATGCATTGATAAAAAGCAACCGTGTTTTAGTACAATATTGAAAATAAGCACATTTCTTTCGAGACGTTTTACAGTCAAATATTTGTAAAACGATTACACAAAAGAAGACAATACCCACAGGTCGACTGCTTAACCCTCTCAACCCAACACTTATACAATGAACAATTCGAGTCTAGGCCATTTTGTAATAGGAGATCTACGATGTGGTTCTACAATGTTTGCAGTGGACAAGTGTAACGGGTACATTTTAAATGACGAGTGTACTCGTCACCTAGGGTTCAATGAGTTAATGCAGGACATGATTAATGCGTTTCATATTAATTTCATTATGCACGTACTATAGTCTCCTGTCTACAGAAATATTTGATTTATTCGGGCCGCTTCATTGAAAGGCCGCAGTACATAGGTTATACTGTAATTCGCAGCTGAGCGGTTGCTGTATGACGTAATGATGCGCTACGCTCCTCCTTAGCACGCGGTGTCCTTGACCGGTTCATGACTTGTTTATTTCTCTGCCATACCCAAGTACAAAATTGAACGAATATGCGATATATTTTTTCATTTCTCGCTGAAATGGAGCCCTACCATTGGCTGGTAATCTAGGGCAAACGGTAAATTCCATATTAGGTCACCTGAAAACTGTGTAACTTATATTATTAAGCCAAAATGATGTGCCATGTTTGGAAGAGACTAGTCAGCCCTTCAAATGTTTCTGTTATCAAAATCAAGCTCCTGTGTACACATTTTCTATTTTGGTTTGGATGATTTGAGAAGGAAAAGCATAAAAAAAAGCAATTCATTAAATATTTGCAGTACCTACCGATTCTTTGGGCAAAAAGATTTCCGAAGGAAACCCCTCTTTGCCCCATCCCATGGCTTTCGTCTGTTGACGTTAAAGTAAGATGGGGTTTCTGTCTTTATTTTGGAGGCCATTATTGTCAGCTCGGCCTCCAATGTTGTTTGTGGTATGCTTGGTTGTTCCTCTCTATAAAGATATAACACCATCAATACACTCTATGATCACTGAGAGATGGTTGTCTCTATAATGCACAGAGAGCCTGTTATAAGCTATGGTATTTTATTTGGGATTAAATTAAATATTTACCTTTTAACAGTCAATGGTCATGCATTAAAGTTACAGCTATTCTGAGAATGAGTGGTCAGAAAATAAAGGTTTCGCCACACATATTCTATAATTGCCATAAATGTTTATGACTTTCATATGTACTTTTATTATTGTGCAATTGTGAAAATAACTTCAATTTATATTTTGTAAATCCACAATGTCATTAGGACATTATGAAGAAAAAATACAACATTTATTTTACTGCCAATTCAACATCTAGTCATAAGTGTGTCTGCTTGCCATGCACTGGTTTTAATATAGCAAGGCAGCCTGTCGCTTTATATAAAGACAGATAATCACTTTTGAGTGAAACAAGAATGGTGTCACAGAAAGTGACAAATGCCCCCGAGGTGTTTTGTCACTACAATGTATTCATTTGGCTTTCAAGAAAAATCATATGTAGCATTCTATAGAATATATATGTTACAGTCAATCTGTGTAATCAGTCATTACGCGTAATGACTAAAATTTTCAGTTATTACGCGTAATGACTGTTTCACTTAGTCATTTCACGTAATGACTAAAATCTTCAGTCATTACGCGTAATGACTGAAAAACACCTCCAGTCATTTCACGTAATGACTAAATCGACTTTAGCCTTCTGTTTAACATTGTTATTATTGACTATACAATTTTTTTGCACAAAAAGTGTTATTTATTCATGCTTTTCAGGAATTGACAGGAAAAACTTAAAGTTATCATAAGAAAAGACTGAATCAACATTATTCATAGCTCATTATTACATTGTATTGATTGAAAATAAAAATAAAGCGAATTTTGAAATCAACTGTTTATTCCTAATATATTCATAATCTTAATCATGTTTCAATATATCTAACCCATTACTCCATATCCCGTTTTTAAGTTTAAAGCTTGTTTAAAGTAAAACAGAAAATTTTAGTCATTACGCGTAGTGACTGATTACACAGATTGACTGTAACATATATACCCCGTATTATGAAATGAATCATTTTGGGGTAAATGGTTCTTTGGGAGGCATTTTATATTTCCAGTCATGAGGTGCAAATAAGTCTTATTTCTTTACCTCAATGATGCCTCAATGGCTTGGCGAGTGTCTTCATCCTCGGAACTACTCTCCACTTGTCCCTCATCACATAGGTCTATGTACGTTCTGAAAACCATTGGTTAAATTAGTGAAAATGTTTTTGCACTATTAAAACTACACGTGTTGATGTAATCCAAAATAGTGAGGTGCTCAACAAGTCATACTAGGCAATAATCCTATTTAGTTAGAAGTTTGTAGGCCTGTGAGTTTTTGAGTTATGATTGCAGCAATCTTTTTACAAGTACATGTATTTCTAACACAATAAATGCAAAATTGTTTGGGCTTCATAACTTGTAAGTTTCGTCCAGTTTGGGCAACAATCAAGAAAGTGACAGAACCTTTCCACGTCTTTTTTTAACACCCCTCGTACAGATATTGGCTTCCATGGAATGAACTGACATGAATCTTCTCAACGCTCTCTAATGTATTTCAAATTAAACGCTTCATATTTATCTAACATGTTGAAAAGTTATTTGATAGTGAACACATATACCAAACCATTTGAAAGTAAATCTCCTGATCTTATTGTGTCCTAAAAAATAGACCTTCATTCCGAAAGAGAGTGAATTAACTAAATAGTAAATACTAACCTGTAAGACCCGCGTTCTGTTGGAGTTCTCACTTGACAACCTTCACTGAAAGGTACAGACTTATTATGACAAAGCTAATAGAGCACACCAGGAACTTTGAAATTATGTCAATTATAAATATCTGTTTCTAAAAATTGTTCCGTTCCTGATCCTGATGTATTAAAGCTGTCATCTGCTTTTCACCATTTTTCTAAAATAGCAAATTAAAATTTAAGTTGCATTTATTGTAAGGAATTGCCACACAGTCCTGACCTCTGTGACATTGACCTCCGAGTCTGCTTTTAAGTTTATAAATGTGCCGAAGGCGAGCTTTGTTGTCTCTGACAAGTCTCGTTCAATCTTTTTTTTGTACATAAAGAAAAATGAATATAAACAGTTTACTTACAGGGTCAAAACCTCCAAACAATCAAGGAGAGGTAATCAAACACATTAAAGTGCTCAACAACTCATGCAAACATTGAATAAAATGGTATGAAATATGGCATAACAGCATGCCAAAACAACATCATGCCAAGACAAACTCTTTAAATGGTTCCCTAAGGAAAACAAGAAGCATGTACCTACAGTCTTCTCATTTCGGCGACAAGCTCTGTCATTGGGGCTTCAAATTTAGATGTTTGCCTCTAAATTTCAGAAGTTGTCGCCGAATTTAGAAGACTGTAGGTACATGCTTCTTATAATAACTTATACTTATAACTCATACAATGCATAAGGCCTAAACATGTGTGTCTTTCTGGGTACCCAACCATGCTTTCTTTTGCTCCTAGTACTTAAACTATATGCACTTTTAGAAATCTCAAGATAAGTTTCTGTTTCTGCCATTCTGTGCCTTTAAACCCCTTGCTCGCTTTTAATAAATAGTTTCCCCTCAACCGACTGACCAATAAAGGGGCACTGATCCAAATCTTATATTGCGTTTCTGGGAACATTTTATTTGGGGGGGGGGGGGGGGGGGGTTCTGCAAAGAAAACTTGTATAATTAATCCCAATTTGAAGAAACTAACGTTAAGCCAAATATTTTGGTCGTGCAAGGATAAAAACATATTTTTAAGGACAGCCATATGCTTTTAACCCCAAATAACAATCAATATTACAACATCAACGTAAAGTTTATGTAGCCAGAGACACATTTCTAGGCCTTAACTGACACCAAAGCTATGTGTGGATATTTGTGCTATAAGAATTTTACGTGATGGCACAACTTAATGGAATGTTTCATGGCTATGAAATATTGGAATCTAGATGAAAGTACATGTATCTTCTTCATTTGTTTATTTTGAAAAGGGTCTCAAAATGAATAAATATCTGAATATTTCATAAAGTGTCAACAATGTATGTACAAGCTAATTAAACGTTTTTAATTGACAACATTGTCAATTTTCAAATTAATAGCACAAATTTGCATAAAGTTACGTACGTGAATGCGCGAGGTCTGCTGTTGCTGTCCTAAATATTGATTATATATAAACAAGTTCACACAATGAAAATGATGAAGCACACAACCATGCATCAACAGAAATTTACTGACTACAATTTAAGAGGTGTGTGACATTTAACAAAGGTCGCTTCACCAATATAACTTTATAACTTATTCTTACGAATTTCCTTCAGATTTCAACGCCAAGATTATATATTGTGATATTAACACCTTGTTTAAAAATTATTAAAAACTAAAATAAGAGCGAAATGTGTAAAACATTAAAACCGTTTTTAGCTCACATGAGCACAAAGTACTGAAGGTGAGCTGTTGTGATAGGTGAACATATGTCGGTGTCCGTGTCGGTGTCGTCTGTTCACAATTTGTTTCAAATAATTCTCTGAAACCAATGACCCAATTTTAACCAAAAATTGGTCAGATGCATACAGTAGTTGTGAGATTCAAAAGTTGTTAAAAAGTGGGTGGGTCGACCATGCAAAATATCTTAAAAAATCTTCTTCTCAAGAACGACTGGTCTGATTTCAAATTGGTTTTCACTAAAATGCTTCTCAATTGATATCCTTTCAAAGTTGTTCACAGATTTTTGATCCGTCAAACAAACATGGTCGCCAGAGGGCATGGTCAATTTTGGCATATACTGTACATTATTTTGACAGCCAAAGTCAAAACATTAAAAATCGTCTTGTCAATAACCGTAAGTGCTAGGACAATCAAATTTGATATGAAGCATATTAAGAACCTTTACTAAGATTGTTCAAATTAGGACCCCGGGTCAAAAATGCAAAATGTACCTGCAAGCATGCAAACTGGCAGACAGGTCTTTGAACGGGATCATTTCTGGGTCTCTTTGCAGCTGGCCCCGAGTTATTCTAGACAAAATATAAATTTATAGAGAACAATGAAACAAACTACAACAATCGATTTTAATTAAGTGATCAGTACATTGTAAAGTTCCGTTGAGCTGTTGTCTTAATAAGTCACGCATTGATGACACTTAATTCAGTTTCATTTTTTCCAAAAAAATGGCAAATGGGAAATTTAGTAAAGTCTAATGTAACATACAGTGAAACCTGGATAAGGACATCTCTGGGGACATAAAAAAGCGGTCTCTTAATACAGGTGGTCTCTTAATCCAGGTTTGAATTTGTACAGACCAGAAATTAGGTCAATTTCACCAGCACCCCTCATATGACCGTATATGTTAAAGAGTTGTGTTTGTTAAACATATATTTGCTGGAAATTAAAATAAACACTCCTTGAGTTTTGTTATTTTATTTACGCTTCTTTACCAAAAATCTATATTTATTTACCACTAATAGATAAAAGTAGAACACACTTTAATATCCCACTTTAATTCTTTCAATATTATTACCAAGATTATAAAATTGTTATAGTAAGTTTGTAAAATCATTTTTAAAATGAGTCAAATAATTAAAAGATCAATGGCATGATTAAAAACAGAGTGGTTTTTTGTTTGTTTGTTTGTTTCAGTGTAGGGACGGAGAGTAGTTTCCAAATATCAGCTTCCTAATGCAAATATTTCATGTATGTAGTGATAGTGCATTACAACACTTACCACAAAACTTTAACCATGAAAAACCAACGCCGACGCCGGGGTGATTCCATAAGCCCCCCCCCCCCCCCCCCCCCACCACCATTCTCCGAATAGGCGAGCTAATAAACATACCTGAGCTGGCTGGTCAGAAGCTAACTCTTCCTTAGGGGGTGCGTCTGTGTCTGCACTCCAAGCCTGCTGCTTGAAAACACACAAAAACAGCAATAAACAAGACTGCACGTTCAATAAACACTTATGCCCCCGGCGGCATCCTTGACAATATACTTTGAATTTTTTCTAAGACCAAATTAGGTCAAGGTCAAACTGAGGTTGGGTAATATGGGTCAGTAATGGTCCATGGCAATAACTGTATACGTATTGAAGCATTATAGTAAGTAGTGTTGATGCTAGACGAAATGGTAAAATCTTGTTAACTAAGAAATAGCCCATTCAAAATATTTTAAGTCCAAATTAGGTCAAGGTCAAAATCAAAGTTGGGTGATATTGGTGGATAGGGAATGGTCCAAGGCAACAACTGTATAAGTTTCCAAGAAATTGAGTAAGCGGTGTTGATGCTAGACGAAACGGTAAAATCGGAGGGAGTTGTTTGACAGAGGGAAACCTAAGATATGGCTTACGTTTGCAAACAGCTTGAATCCAGATAAAACGCTGCGTAACGCGACGTCTGATCTAGATCCAAGCTGTCTGTCACTCGTCATTATATTTATTCTATCCAAATCTCCATTTATATGTAACTATTAGAAAAAAAACCAGTAGACACAGTATAAAACAGACGATGCTGTAGCAGTGAGTAATAATTGTCCCATTTAGGGAACTGCGACACGAGTCGTTGTAAGGAGGGAGTCGGTGTTGCGAGGGCCGGTTTGAAAGGGGGGGGGGGGCACTGTACTTACCAAACCACATGTCTGTGTGTGCTCCCGCAAACGCTTTAGCAGAATGTGCTGGTGGCAACTTTTGCACTGTTCTGTAATACCATGTTCTGTAATACCATCTTCCTCCTATATTGCAAGAAAAAATATTATTTTTATATAAAACATTTTCATACATAGTTCATGATAAGAATTACGAGATATTTACCATCTATGGGTAACAAGGCTGGTAATCAACCGATATTTAAAAATATATTCTCATGAAATACAAAACAATTAGTTATTTAAATTGAAAATACTATTTTGAGGTAGAAGATTTTACCATATTGATAAAACGATGCTTAAACTCAAATTCCACAGGTAGGGGAACTATTCCTTAAATGGTGGGGGAAAAGACCTGATTATAGTTTTTGGGAACGCATATTCAGGGTATTTTTCTTGACTTTCCAGTTCAGGCCGGCACTTTACTTACTGTAAGTAGCTCCACATCCAGTGATATGTCCTCCTGGATTGGACGGACATAGCACACGGCCTGTCCCAGGTGGCTCCTGTGTATTAGGTAGTTTGAAGAGAAGCCGTTTACAGGCATCTGCATCAACTCCAATTCAGTCCGTGTGTGAATGGATGATCTGAGCAGCTCCAGCCCTTGCACGCCTTTTAATTTTGTGTAGGCCTCCTCCAGAGTCTGCTTGAATTGTATGGGATCATCGCTTCTTTGAAATGATAAGCGTTTTTCTCCAAGACCAGCCTTATTGAGCTTATCTCTGTAAGCCAGGTCAGGAACATATTCCTTAAAAATACAACCCAGAAAATAACAGATAAGATATCAAACATCTGCATTGATTTATGTGTTTAAAGTTTTCAACTTTGAAAAATATTAACAACACGGGTAATACAGCGGATTGTTGTTAAAAGGATTTTTCTGATTCCTGATGACTGACAGGAATTGTCTTGAGCATGGACCAGGACTTTGTTCCTTACGAAATCTGACTCCAGTAATGGAAGGTAGATATTGTCACTATTGGCTGAAAAACTCCCAAATTAGACAAATAATTCCCAATCAAGAGGAAAATTCGCTAAACTAATATCAGTATTACTTAACATTTCATAAGCTACATGTTAAGTGTAGTAATTTGATAATATAGCTAAAATAGGATATTTTTAAAATTCTCAATTATAATGAAAATCATGCATACTGACTCCGTAACTCCCTGTTTATTCAGGTTTCATAATGCAACAGTAGGGGTTTCTCTTGAAGTGTCAGCGAATTAAAACTTACCACGTTCTCGAATTTATAATTGCATAGAAATTTGTACACTAGCCAAATGGATCCTTTTCGCAGAAATTTATCGGCATGGAAAATTTTACCATCCCAATACTATAACATTTTACTTTTTTGTCAATGATAAAGCTGGATTTTATGTCTGACAAAATCCTTATTTTCAACTTACATCGGAAGATTTGGCCAGCAGGCAGAACTTGTGGCTCCAGTACTTAACTGGCTTTGCTCTTCCTCTCCCTAATCCTCGACCACCATGGAATGACCTACCAGTACCACAACCACGGTACGGTGCAAATATATTTCGCACACTGGCAGCGATTGTGTTCAGTGGCAATTCTGCTGCATTGCTGGTCGATGGTGTGGCAGCAGCCCTGGTTAAGTTGCCAGGTGTGGCATCTCCTTGGCGGCCATCCAAGGCAGCCGCAGCCTGGCGTAACAATTCTAACGCTCTTTGATTAGCACTCATCTAAAATGGAGCAAAGGTCTTCATGTAAATCATGTCAATTTTTTAATTTTTTAATACACCATATCATGATTCAAACATGTCTTTGGTTAAAAATTAAAAAACATAGTCATTCAAAATTCGGTCCTACTTTTTACCACAAGATATTGCAGGACCCTTGTATTTCACTGCAATAGGGGACAAAAGGCAGGGTGTGGAATTCCATGTTCCGACTTGTCCGGCTTGTCAATTTGACTCCAGGACAAGCAGATTGTTTTGATAAATATAAAATGAAACTATAAGATTAATGAAAGTTTATTGTTAAAATGGAGCATGTAGATACGTCTAAATGTTTGGACTAGGTCTGCACCGTTTGTCAGTTTACAATGTATAAAGAATAGATAAAAGATAACCCCTAAATAGATCTAGCAAACAGATTGACTAGACTTAATTGTATCCTGGAGTTGCCAAGTTACACAAGCATGTTCGGCAACCATTGCTTTTTATGGATGCATACAAAGTAATGCCAATCTTCAGAAAGTAGAAGTCTTCAGGAGCGAACATCTCGCTGAGCAAGGTAACCTCAGCTTTATCGATATGGTGCCCTTAACAGATTGGTGTGGTGAGTATTTATGCCCTTTATAAGTTACTCAAAGTGCTAGCAAACATAAAATCAATCAAAACAGAAGTCATGACGTCACTGACTTTCTGTGATGTGAAAATATTAGTTTTTGAAAATAAATGTTGCATCCATGCATAAGATAGTCTCTATTAACGCAACTTCTGATTAGGATCCAAACTGTTCAAAAAGTAATCTAAATATATGATATTGATAATGCAGTAGAGCAAATTTGGTCTGTTCTAAAAATAAGTGTCAATCATTGTGGATCCTGAGCAAACACTGCTTTACACGGCATCTGATCAGGATCTAAAATGCTGGAAAGTAAAACTTTCATCCGTGAAAAGATAGTGGCTATGCGGCTGTTGAAACAGTTGATCAGGATCCAAACTACTTGAAAACGAAATCGGTTCTAATTCTAAAACTAATAGAATAAATATCAACAATTGTGAATCCTGAAGACCTGCTCAGACGCTGCTTTAATCGGCTTCTGGTATTAAAGGATCCACATTGGTTGAAAAGAAATCTTGCATCTGTGAAAAGATGGTTGTTACCCGGCTTTTGATCATGATCCACAGTGGATCAAAAAAGGTTTGAGTTGTCTTCTTCTTTTTGTAATAACCAGTTTGGGATTTGAAGTGATTATTGGTGAGAGATAAATGCATTACAGGGAAATCTCTTAAGTATGTAGATCTTACGTAAAATATCGGGCAGTATTTAAAGCATATATGATCAGCATCTAAACAATTTCTAGCTGCTTAATGACATATTTGTATAGGTAAATCGTGTTTTTGCGATGTTTATAGAATGGGACTAGTTTTTCAATGGATAAAGAAAGATTAAAGGTGCAAAAGGGCGTATTCAGGGGTATAAGTGGGCTGATGGGGTATGGATAATTGGGTATTATTGTTGTTATTATTACACATGTATTATACTATGTCGCGTGTCTCATTGTGCACTTTTATATATATGCTTGACAAAAATGCTCTACTTAATGGAGGAAATAATATGAATGAATGAATGGGTGGACGCGATTTAATATGCCGGAGTGTACCGGTTTATCCCGAAAATCCGTAAGCGCACTCGTTTCATTCGGGCTAAGTGCATTCGGTACACCGCCGGGAGATGCCGATTAGCCCGATCCAAGCATACGACTCTATGAATCACACCCGCACGGGTAATTTGCGGATAATTTCGGGCCAACCGCGTCGGTGCCTGTTAGCTTCTTCTATTACTTCTACGTGGCTACTCCCTATTGTCAATTGCTGATAATTGTAGGGAGGTCGGAGACAGTGTTAAAAGAATAATAATAAAAGCGACTGCAATTTCCTAAGTAGTTATAGGTGGCTCGAAATAACCGGGCCACATTTTATGATCGGCCACATTTCATGATCAGGTCAATATTTAGAACGTTCCTAGCGTTAGACGACGAAGGCATTCGATTGGTCGACGGAAACGCCCGATATCGGTAAACGGATTAAGCCGAGACTAGGGTAAATAGAGTCGGGGTAAAAACGGCTTATCGTTCGTCACCAACTAAGACCAGCGAGCGTAACCTTTACCTTCGAAGAACGCCGAAATCGAGAGTTAGTTCGTTATCGCTATTAACGCATTTACGGGTAAAAGCGGAGCGGTCAGAGTAAACGAGACGTTTCGATTGGTTATCCCCGGTCTCATTTGCAATGCAGACCAAAACCGATCGCTGTAAAAACAACCGACACTAAATCGCAAGCAGACAAACATTTATATAGCGAAGATTAAGGTTTACAAATACCGTTACAGCGATAAGTAAATATATCTAAACAAATGGTCGCATACTGTTGCATTTGAGGTATACCTTTGTAGATCAGGTGGTATATTTTACTCGGTAGGGGTATCGATGGTTATAATCCAATGCGGTGTGACAGTGTTTATACTAATCATGTAGGTACATATAAGGTGACGATAATACACTTTCGGTTGTGTATTGAACAAGGGAACTGAAGACTGTCCGCTCAAATTGAAAATTGTTTACCAAGAGTATTAAGATAAATAAACATTCCGTGGTGGATCATTTGTGCACTGTGTCATACCGAGTGAGTCCTAGGCAACAGAATACACTGAAGAATGGACGCGATAAGACTAAAGTACTAAGTTTTTAATAAATAACAACAAAAATGAAGCACAGAGTTATCGAATGCAGTATTTGTGGACAATTAATAAAGACACTTAAATACCCTGATCACTTCAGGCATTGCCGAGGGAATGAGGTAAGGCACTTTTCGTTAAAATGCATTGAAGTATGAGCTTGATAATTATATAAATGAACTAAAGCAACACTGCTATTGTTTCAGTATACGCGCGTGTAATGAAACTGGACGTAAACATATTGTATAAATTATACAGTGTAAACTTTTTGAATGCCTAGTTTTGGAGAAAAAAAAAACACTAAATGAAATTAATAGAAGTGGAGTCTATCCATTTTACAGCAATTTAGACTGTTTCTTTTAATAAATATATCAAATTGTACACTACTTAGGTAAAGAATTTTTGTTTTTAATTTTGTTTTTTTGTTTTAACAGAATGACATCTCCAGCGCGGCTGATGATGACAAAGCTTCCCAGACCCCTCCAAAGCGCCAGAAAATGACAGAAAACACCGCGGAAAGGTTAGTTATAAAATCGTATATTATCCGTCCATATTTTTAATTTATTGATTAACAGAATACTTTAACTCAGGAAAAGGTTGAAAAATAGAACCTTACTCACATGTAGTTAACCAATGAGAGAAAAGTTAGACGGAATATTAAATGCTTAGAACTTGTTCTGTGACGTAGGCCTCAACTGCGATATAAATGAAGCAAGGTATTTGTTCTATACGACAAAAACAGACAATTAGATTAATAGAGCAATATCAACTCGCACTTTATCTATGAAAACAGTGAAGACTTGGGCCAGACGTCGCATGAAAAGTATGACGCTTTACTCGGGTCTACATTGTTGTTTTTATTTTTTCCTTTTTATTTCTATGATCACTACTGAAGTTAAACTGACACTCGGTTATGTTTAATTTTCAGCGAAACCAGCGAGGATTTAACCACGGATCCTAAAAATACCATTTGTACCAATTGTGGAAAACATTTCAGTACACGATCAAATCGTTGCAGACATGAACTGTCTTGCCTGAGACCGAAAACAAAACCCAAAAAATCAGAAGTGACAGCATGCGGAAAATGTCCAAAAAAGTTTTGTGATTATCGCACAAGGTTGCGACACGAGAAGAAATGTGACATAAACAAGAAAATTGCCCCAAGTAGTTTTAGGTGCACTTCCTGTGGAAACACTTTCTCGTCTGCTCGTGAGTTAATACTACACGAGCGACGAACATCGCACAACCAGGCGGGAAGTAGTGGACAGTCGGACGAGCGACGAACATCGCACAACCAGGCGGAAAGCAGTGGACAGTCGAGTTCAGCTAGATCTATTAGTGTTGAGAAACAGACAGAACCTAATCAATATCGTCAACCTTCTTGTCGTACATGCGGGGATCGTTTCGCGAATTAGACGATATTCAAAGTATAGATAGACACGGCGAGTGAGATATGTCCTATTACATTATTTGCCAGAGCGACAGCAATGTTGACTATTACCCGGATAATACTCCCTATAGTTTTAAAATCAAGTTACGACAAACATTAGAATTAAACGGTTTCTGGAAAATCGCGCTGACTGAAATCAATCTCAACGAAGTAAACGCGAACAGAGAAACTTTGTATATATACTCGAATTTGTGCGGTGGAAGTATCATTAACGGAGTGAATGCACCGCTGTTAAGACGTCTAGTCGTAAATAACAACGAGAATATAATATTTTCATCCTATTATTATATCCCGGTTATTAAAACGGAAATCAACGAAATCGAATTCGAAATTGGTACAGAGAGTGGAAAACCGGCAAAGCATATACAAAACCCTATTACTTTAGTGTTGCATTTGACTTCGTCGTAACCATGCACACCAACAGACCTCAATACGTTCCATCCCACGAGAAGTGGATAAAGTATTACGAATCCGTCGGGACATCGGAACACCCTTATTATTTTCATTCCGACGGAAGACGCAGCAGCCAGACGACCGGGTCTATAGGCAAAACTGGACAACGTCACATTATAGCGATCGAAAAACAACCTGAAAAACATTCGGACAAAGTTCCGGAAGTGAAAGTAGAGTTCGTGTCTCCGGCGCAACAAGTGGTTGAGCAGGCGGCCAGCGAAATTCGGCGGGAAAAGGGCATAAAAAGGAAGCATTCAGCAACTAAAAATCATTCTGTAAAGAAACGTCAACGGTGTAAGTCGAACTCCAAGAGAAAAGATGTCGGCAATCAATTCTGAATACTTGGTGGAGGCTCAACCCAGCGAACTAGAGCTGTTTAATTTAAGTCCTACGCAAACAGCGGTAGAAAAAATATATTTTCAACAGGTACTGCCGATTGGTCAAATTACCGATACATCTCCAATTCAGTTTATGGTGAGCGGACAGAATGGCATGGAATACATAGACACAAAACGAAGCTTTATGAGTCTTAAAGCTAGAGTTGTACATCAAGATGGAAAACCGTTGCAACCAGCCGAGTTAGTCGGCCCCGTAAATTTGCTAGCTCAGGCCTTATTCGAACAAGTGGACGTCACGATACAAGGAAAGTTTATCACCTCGTCAACGGGTAATTACCCGTACAAGGCGTACCTGCAAACTTTACTGAAATACGGGAACGACGCGAAATCGTCTCAGCTTTCATCCCAATGTTACTACGCCGACACGCCTGGACATTTAGACGACGACGACGCAAAAACTGGATCTAACGAAGGTTTCAAATATCGATCAACTTTAGTTACAGAGAGCAAACAAATTCACATGATTGCCCCGATCATCCACGACGCTTTTCAACTAGAAAGGTATATCCTTAACCAAACAGCTATGAATATAAAATTCTTCAGAGCCAAACCGGACTTTTACCTTATCACCGACAGCTTGAAACCCGATTACAAAATTGTCATCGACGAAATGGTACTGAATATGTGCAAAGTGCAGGTCAATCCGGCGGTCGTGTTCGCTCATAATCAACAGCTAGAGAAAACTAACGCCAAATATCCATACGTAAAAACGGAAGTGAGACTGGCGGCGATCTCTCAGGGACAGGTGAACTTTAATATAGATAACGTATGCCAAGGCATAAGACCGAACAAAATTGTGGTGGCATTCGCGAACAGTCAGTCGGTTTCCGGTTCCTTTAAAACCTCGCCATGGAACTTTCAAGGCTTCGGACTAAGAGAACTTACCGTAGCTGTTGACAATATTCCGGTATTAGGTAATCCGATCAGATTAAATTTCGATAGCGCCAAAGGGACTGACACCGCCGAGGCGTTTCATTGGTTGTTTGAAACTACCGGAAAATGGTTAAAAGACGAAGGCAACCAAATAACGCAGTCAGATATCGCCAAGGGATTTGCTGTGTACGCGTTCGACATCGAACCGGCTTACCAGGACAGAAACTACTTAACATTGGTGAAACAAGGAATCGTCAGAATCAGCGCTAATTTTACAAGCCCGCTTAGTACTCCGGTGACTTGCATTATTTACACGGAAGGAGTCGGCTACTTCGAAATTAATCAAGCTAGAGACGTGATTGTGCACCTGTGAGGTTTTGAATTTTACTGTAATGGCTTGGTACGAAACGCATTCATTAATTCCGTTTGAAAGTCCGACTACGATAACTTTGATTTCCGCCTCCAACGGCGGAAAGACATCGTTCGTAGAAAGGCTGTTGAAATATTCTAGAGGTATGTTTACTGAAGACTTTTCGACGATTGTTTACTGTCACGGGAGCTCATGGCAACCTTTATTCGACGACATGCGCGCAAGTAAACCAAATATGGTGTTTAAAGAAGGCCTTCCGACAAATAACGAATTAGATTTACTATCCAATGATCGGGGACACTCTTGTCTTATACTCGACGACTTAATGACGGAAATACAAGGCGCGAAAAATATCGAAAAACTCTGGACAGTTCATTCGCACCATTCAAAAATGACGGTTATTTACTTGACTCACAATATGTATCAAAAGTCGCCGTCAGCAAGGACGATAAGTCTTAATACTCAATATTACGTTTAAGACATCGTTCGTAGAAAGGCTGTTGAAATATTCTAGAGGTATGTTTACTGAAGACTTTTCGACGATTGTTTACTGTCACGGGAGCTCATGGCAACCTTTATTCGACGACATGCGCGCAAGTAAACCAAATATGGTGTTTAAAGAAGGCCTTCCGACAAATAACGAATTAGATTTACTATCCAATGATCGGGGACACTCTTGTCTTATACTCGACGACTTAATGACGGAAATACAAGGCGCGAAAAATATCGAAAAACTCTGGACAGTTCATTCGCACCATTCAAAAATGACGGTTATTTACTTGACTCACAATATGTATCAAAAGTCGCCGTCAGCAAGGACGATAAGTCTTAATACTCAATATTACGTTTTGTTTAAAAATCACAGAGACACCCAACAAATACAGCATTTTGGGAGACAAATTTACGGCAATAAAAGCGGATTTTTCAATACAGCATATCAGTTAGCGACAGCGCGTCCTTGGGGTTACTTGTTAGTGGACTTAAACAGTCGTTCGGAAGACAAATACAGACTGAGAACGAATATATTTCCAAACGAAGATACCATTGTATACGCGCAAGACTAGGCTTATTCTTTTTACGGAGAATGACGGACGTTTTAAAAAAAGAGGCGCCATTTTTTCACTACTTTATGAAACTAAATGACGGGGAGAGAAAGGCGATAGCGAGGCAGTTGACAAAATCTCAGATACAAGCGATCAGTCAGATCGTGTTAAACGCTATCAAAGGTAGTTTCAAAATCGCTAAATCTGATTTATCCGAACTGAAGCGATATCGCATTTCGCTTTATAACATCGGTGAGAAGAAAACCTCTTTACATCAAAAGCGAATCTTAATAGCCAAGAGAATTCGCCAAGTTGCAGTGATTTTGAAAGAAGGCTTAAAGTGGATACCGAAATAAAAACCTCCATGGCTGCGAAGGAACTCGTGCTTATACCAAAACAAAAATACAACCTTTTAACTGAAAAACAATCTCCGGAGACAGTGTCAGTCGAAACGCAAACGGATGGCGACACTCAACAGGCAGAACAGTCGCAGAGTGAGATCGGCGCTAACACGGTGCGTGGTAATAGTGACGATAAAACGATCGAAAGCCAAGTGACTGTTCAAGCTATTAAATCACCTTCTTGGAATGTAATACCGGGAAAAAGGCTTAACAAGATGAAAAGGACACTAGTTAAGAAATCAATCAAATGGATACCGTACTGATATCGGAGTTTAAGGACAATCTAAGAACAATACCATTCAGAATAAAATACGCCTATTCGTTTCAATCCGAATAGCAAACAGTTTAGAGTCTAATCGGGAGCCGGGTTACTCGGCGTTCGATCTAATTCTAAACCGTTTTGCAGGTTGAGGGGTAAAAAAGCATAGTTCTAGCGTAAACGTCGTTTCAATCCGAATAGCAAACAGTTTAGAGTCTAATCGGAAGCCGGGTTACCCGGCGTTCGAACTAATTCTAAACCGTTTTGCAGGTTGAAGGAACAAAGAGCATAGTTCTAGCGTAAACGCGTTTATTTGGAAAGAATAATGTCTTTTCTACTCTATTTCTATTATTATTATTATAATCATTACTTTTATTATAATGTTACCTGCGTGTAAATGAAACAATAAAATAATAATGATAAACTTCCTGTAGACTCTTGGTTTTCTTTTCTTTTACCAATCATACGTCGTTTCGGGGTTTAACTGAACTACATAGGCAATCATTCTTGGTGCAGAGAGACGAAAATACATTGAATTAAAGCGTTTAAACACACGAAGAATGTTTGCCTACGTAATTGAGTAACTTTGAATACAGAATACAGATATATAGGTTATTAACATTTTATTCACAATAGAGTAAAGGATACTAATATTTATTTATCATACAGCAAATGGACAAATAAATAAATATATAAATGAAAACGAAAGACAGAGCACTTGATTATTGTTTCACATTGTAACATTTCTCTCTCTCTCTCTCTCTCTCTCTCTCTCTCTCTCAAAGCACTTATCTTTGTTATTGCAAAAAAAGAAAAACAACAACAAAACCAAAACAACCAACACACCTTTGTTCAAATAGTACATTGTTTAATCATTTTTATTTTTATTTATATATCCATAGATTGGTACAACCGTTTTAGCTCTTCTTCAAACTCAGTCTGTTTCTGTTTAAATTTATTGACTGGGCGCAGCGTAATATTTAATGGCATTGTGTGGATACCGTCACTTTTTACCATTCTTTTGCAATAGAAATAATTAAATGCTTGTTTTGGTTGAGTATAGGTAAACACGGTATTATCAAAACATCTAATTCCCCTATTAACGGCGGTGACCGGACTTCCAGTATCAAGAACGCGAGTAAATCTGTCAGAAGGATCTAAAAATGAATTATTGACTCCTTTTAAACTATACTTTATAGCACTACGGGTTCCTTCTACTTCTTGTATCGCGACATATGATTTAGAGCAAAGACAAACCATCTTACTGCCTCGAAATTCTAACTTCATAAGACCCGGCGTTCGGGTATCATGTTTATTGTGTTTCTGACAACATTCTCGCGGGAACCATACAGAATGAAATTGATCACCAGTAAAATCGTCCTTGCAATTACCCGTGATATTTCGATGAAATGTGGACAACAGCTTTGGTTTTACACAGTCTGCAAGATCATTTCCTGCTAGACCGAAGTAACAGGAATCTGTATCCATTTCGGCCATTTCGAATTTTTCACGCCCGATAAACTTATCCATAAAATCATAATAAAATGAAAGCATGTGTAGTTTAGCGTATTGTAATATCATGAATCCCAAATATGTAGGGGAATTGATAGAAATATTTGCATTTGCAAATTCACTTTCAAACATATCGTCACCAAGTTCGTTTATTTGTTTGAATCTCGGGTCGTTTACCGCAAAACAAGCCTTCTTAAACCCCTCAATATATTTGATTCTTTGAAACTTTTCTTGGTTTATTATTGTACCACCGAAAGCGGAGTTACCTATTAATTTGGAGAGGGAACTTTTAAGCTCCTGCGACTTATCAATATCACCTTGACGTCGGTCGTACGTTATGGTATCGACAAAGTCTTTAAAGCAGGACATTTTAGAAAATTCTACGACTTGATGTATTTTTGAAACTATAAGCCCGTGTTCAATGTACCATTTTAAAAGAGGCGAAGACAGAAGTATGCATTCGGCTTTCAGACCACCGACTAATAAAGTGCGCGGGTTTGTTGACAATCCGTATGTCGTCGCGTGGTTTTTCATATGCTCTCCGATAGATTCGAATTCTACGTCGGTGGTACAGAATAAAGGGCACATTTCTTCGAAATAATTTGCCGGATCTAAATCAGTGTCGGGTTTTAATTCAACCTCATTCCAACTTTCGGGCACGCGAATATCAACTTCAACGAACCCAAAAAACTTTTCCTGCAAAACGGCTTCCAAAATTCGGGATTCTGTCACGCAACCTTTGTGGTTCTGATAAAAATTAGGATACCTTTTGTCGACGAATCGAACCATTGCTTCATCTTCTTTCAGCAATTTCCTAAATTCGCATTCCCAGATTGACACTATTTCGTAACCATTGCTTCTTAAGAACGACAACCTTTCTTGAGTTCTTGTATATCTCTGTTTATGTAATTTCTCATTGTTCGGTTTAATACAAGAATGTCCGTGAAAATAGCATCCGAGAAACTCATAAATTATGTTGGTTTTGACATCATAACCGTCTACAAGGTACGGACCAGCTCGTTTTTCAGAACCGAAATTCATTTTGTGTTTGATGCTGAGATTTTGAGAATGATTCAACCATTCCAGCCAATCATACATTACGGTGTACCTGTTTGTCGACTTGGAAGGTTTAAAGTTATTATTACTGAAACGTCTTACATAATTTCCGCAGGGCATGGGTTGACTTAGCGCATGCACATACAGGCTGTTTGCATCATAACCTAGTATAGATTTGCACGGAAAATTCGAGTTTTCTCTAATATTAGTTTGCCCGGCTTCTTGATAGCGGGTAAATATTATAGACGGTCCACCGACAATGTTGGACTTGATGGTATGATATAAATCATCATCACGTTTGTCTATTAATGCGAATGACGACCCCGACTCTATTCCGCATTTATATAGCATTTTTCTGGCCGCGCCTGGTACCGATATACAGTCTTTAAAAACATCGACGCCTCTCTCTACGAA
The DNA here is from genome assembly GCA_922989275.2 of Gari tellinella. Classification (NCBI taxonomy): domain Eukaryota; kingdom Metazoa; phylum Mollusca; class Bivalvia; order Cardiida; family Psammobiidae; genus Gari; species Gari tellinella. Next base: position 39,269,041 of record OV277869.1, on the reverse strand, counting down.
GTAATTTTTGAACTTTTCAACGCCTTCTATCATCGGTAGTACGTCTAAATTATTATAATGTTCCAGAAAATCCCGAAACGTATTCATTTGATTTTGCTCCCATATCTTCAGTAAGGTCTGATAATTTTCCGTTACGAATGATTTTGGAGGGCTATTTAATTTTAATATTGAAAGGGCTTCGAACTCGGATTTATTTTCATTATTTCTCAATCTTTCAAACATCACACGCGTGCTATCTTCTAGAACATTGCACTGTTTTAAGGAAGAGTAAAACGCTTCAGGCGGTGGTAATGATCTTTCTTCAAGAACTGATATATTTGTGAAATATTCGTACGGCAAATACGATTTTTTCTGACTAACTCCGAATGTTGAAAGAAATTTGGCGTACGAAGTACCGGGTGGTAGATAATTAATCATATCCAAGAATCGAAGGTTAGGATTTGACAAACACATGTAGGAATTATTTTTCTTGACCACAAATTTCTGTTGTTTGGGTTCGTGAAGTCTCAGATGCTTCGATAGTTTGGATTTTAATAGATTTAAGTCGTATTTGGCGGAATTAAAACCTAGAACCGGAAGCTGGTGACAATACGTCTCAAACTGTTCGCGAGTACGTTTGATTAAAATTATCATCAGTGTTGAAGTTTCGGGGAACATTCCGTTATCATCATCATCATCATCATCATCACCACCACCATCATCATCAGCATCAGCAGCAGCATCATCATCTTTTTCATCATCATCATCATCACCATCATCATCATCATCATCATCATCATCAACAATTATTGACGTTAAGGGCCGAAATCTAAGAATTTTGACGTTATCATTGTTATCATCATCGCTATAGTTGCCGTCGACGCCATTTTGGCTCATGTTTAAGCTGTTAGTATTATTAGTGGATTCCCATGTATTGTATTCGGTCTCAATGTGTTCTGTAGTGTCGACATTTTTTAAAAATCGAAACCAAACGTTTTCTTTACTGATAGCGTTTAAAAATTCTGCCGAGGGATGTTCTACGTCATTAGTCTCCATTGCCTCCCCCACTTCATCATCATAATCATCATCATCGTTACCAATTGCTGAAGCAGGGACAGAGTCTTGTTTTGCGTTTTCAACTTTTGTTATCCATTTACTTTCTAAGTTATCTAACGCTAAAAACACATGCTCCCATCTTGCTCTTGCAAGAGAATAAGCTTTGTTTGAAATGGAGTTCATGTGATTGATCATTTCATATAGAAGCGAGTCTAGATCTGGATTCAATACGAACTTGGGGTCTGTATACCCATCCACATTACTGCAAATACTTACCGAAACGGGTTCGTGCTTAGAAGTTTTAGCAAGATGTTCTGTATTGTGTTGCTCAGTTGGCTGCAACATCGCCTCCATGTCGAATGTTGAAAACCACGGATAATTTTGCAAGGTCGATTCAACTTGGATACCTAGCATTTCTAGCTTATCAAATATCGATTTCTGTGAATTATAATAACCTCCGGAAAATTTTATTTTAGTAGCATTTTCGCAAGTTTTTTCGTGGCGTATAAGATGACATTTGGAATCGAACAATTTTGGGCAAAGTCGGCATTGGAATTTTGATGCGTACGATTTAAATTTCGTAACATAACTTAGGTGGTTAGAGTACAAATTTAAATTCATGGTTGTACTTATTTCGTTTGAAAACGATTCACGAGATTTATACATCATAGTAACTGTTTTTTCCTCGGTCAATTCAAAAACGTTTATGTTTAATCGAAAACAATCTTCTAAATCCGGTATTTTACACAGGGTAACGTCGGTTGATTTCAGACTCTTTTCCGACACGTATTGGAGCCATTGAGAATGAAGTTGTGAACATAATTTTTCACAGTTTATGTTTTTTTCTCTATGATATGCTAAACAACGAAAGAAACAAAGATTATCTGTGTATAACCTGCCTGTGTTTGGATTATTTTCGAAAGAAACTATGCTTTTTGAATTTGTAATATAGGTAGGTAACGGCTGACTCAAACCTAACGGGAAACTTGTCTTACTAACGTGATATAACACGTTCGTAATTACTACTGGTCTCCATTTGGAATCTGGTTTTTGTTTCTGAAAATAATTTGACAGATCCAATTCGGCTAGTCGCAAGCGTAACCTATTGATGTCTTGTCGATTACTTACAAGTTGCGGAAACAGAAACAGACTGTCAGTATAATGCGGGGCAAAATACCTATACGAACCGTTTTCGACGTGCTGTAGAATCAAACCGAAAGAGAGATTTATTTTAAAAGCGTTTTGACTTCTTTCATATATGAATTCTACGTGTTCCATTAACTGCTGTACATTCGATATATTTGGTATCGGGAAATTATACGTGTCCCGTACTTGTCCTCTCTCTTCTCTCTCTCTCTCATAATCAAGTGTTTATGCTGTTCGTACACTCTTCTCAAGCTCGCATTTAAGCTCCCATCTTCATTTCTCCACGGCGGAATTGCACCGTCGATCGTCCAGGGATCGTCTAGCGTATAATCGGAAGTGGTTTGTTTATGAACTAACATTCTGTGATTATAAAGATCTTTGTAATTCGCGAAACGATCCCCGCATGTACGACAAGAAGGTTGACGATATTGATTAGGTTCTGTCTGTTTCTCAACACTAATAGATCTAGCTGAACTCGACTGTCCACTGCTTTCCGCCTGGTTGTGCGATGTTCGTCGCTCGTCCGACTGTCCACTACTTCCCGCCTGGTTGTGCGATGTTCGTCGCTCGTGTAGTATTAACTCACGAGCAGACGAGAAAGTGTTTCCACAGGAAGTGCACCTAAAACTACTTGGGGCAATTTTCTTGTTTATGTCACATTTCTTCTCGTGTCGCAACCTTGTGCGATAATCACAAAACTTTTTTGGACATTTTCCGCATGCTGTCACTTCTGATTTTTTGGGTTTTGTTTTCGGTCTCAGGCAAGACAGTTCATGTCTGCAACGATTTGATCGTGTACTGAAATGTTTTCCACAATTGGTACAAATGGTATTTTTAGGATCCGTGGTTAAATCCTCGCTGGTTTCGCTGAAAATTAAACATAACCGAGTGTCAGTTTAACTTCAGTAGTGATCATAGAAATAAAAAGGAAAAAATAAAAACAACAATGTAGACCCGAGTAAAGCGTCATACTTTTCATGCGACGTCTGGCCCAAGTCTTCACTGTTTTCATAGATAAAGTGCGAGTTGATATTGCTCTATTAATCTAATTGTCTGTTTTTGTCGTATAGAACAAATACCTTGCTTCATTTATATCGCAGTTGAGGCCTACGTCACAGAACAAGTTCTAAGCATTTAATATTCCGTCTAACTTTTCTCTCATTGGTTAACTACATGTGAGTAAGGTTCTATTTTTCAACCTTTTCCTGAGTTAAAGTATTCTGTTAATCAATAAATTAAAAATATGGACGGATAATATACGATTTTATAACTAACCTTTCCGCGGTGTTTTCTGTCATTTTCTGGCGCTTTGGAGGGGTCTCGGAAGCTTTGTCATCATCAGCCGCGCTGGAGATGTCATTCTGTTAAAACAAAAAAACAAAATTAAAAACAAAAATTCTTTACCTAAGTAGTGTACAATTTGATATATTTATTAAAAGAAACAGTCTAAATTGCTGTAAAATGGATAGACTCCACTTCTATTAATTTCATTTAGTGTTTTTTTTTTCTCCAAAACTAGGCATTCAAAAAGTTTACACTGTATAATTTATACAATATGTTTACGTCCAGTTTCATTACACGCGCGTATACTGAAACAATAGCAGTGTTGCTTTAGTTCATTTATATAATTATCAAGCTCATACTTCAATGCATTTTAACGAAAAGTGCCTTACCTCATTCCCTCGGCAATGCCTGAAGTGATCAGGGTATTTAAGTGTCTTTATTAATTGTCCACAAATACTGCATTCGATAACTCTGTGCTTCATTTTTGTTGTTATTTATTAAAAACTTAGTACTTTAGTCTTATCGCGTCCATTCTTCAGTGTATTCTGTTGCCTAGGACTCACTCGGTATGACACAGTGCACAAATGATCCACCACGGAATGTTTATTTATCTTAATACTCTTGGTAAACAATTTTCAATTTGAGCGGACAGTCTTCAGTTCCCTTGTTCAATACACAACCGAAAGTGTATTATCGTCACCTTATATGTACCTACATGATTAGTATAAACACTGTCACACCGCATTGGATTATAACCATCGATACCCCTACCGAGTAAAATATACCACCTGATCTACAAAGGTATACCTCAAATGCAACAGTATGCGACCATTTGTTTAGATATATTTACTTATCGCTGTAACGGTATTTGTAAACCTTAATCTTCGCTATATAAATGTTTGTCTGCTTGCGATTTAGTGTCGGTTGTTTTTACAGCGATCGGTTTTGGTCTGCATTGCAAATGAGACCGGGGATAACCAATCGAAACGTCTCGTTTACTCTGACCGCTCCGCTTTTACCCGTAAATGCGTTAATAGCGATAACGAACTAACTCTCGATTTCGGCGTTCTTCGAAGGTAAAGGTTACGCTCGCTGGTCTTAGTTGGTGACGAACGATAAGCCGTTTTTACCCCGACTCTATTTACCCTAGTCTCGGCTTAATCCGTTTACCGATATCGGGCGTTTCCGTCGACCAATCGAATGCCTTCGTCGTCTAACGCTAGGAACGTTCTAAATATTGACCTGATCATGAAATGTGGCCGATCATAAAATGTGGCCCGGTTATTTCGAGCCACCTATAACTACTTTCCTAGTAGTCACAAACAATGCAAAAACAGTGCATTAAACAGACAAGTTAAAAACAGTTTTTAAGTGATTAGGGTTTGTAAGAGCAGAGTTAAAGATATCTCCTGACGACCTTTCGGTGATAACGCATTGCCAGACAATTTCCTTGCAAAAAGCATGTGTCTTGTGGACATGCCGGTAGCAAAGAACCATTAAATCGTCTCATGTGAGACCCAACCTTTATATTTGAAAGTTTGGTTAGAAATAACCATTAAAAAGCCTCTAGAGCATGAGTTTATCTGGGCCTCACCAGGTAAACTGAGATTGGTATACCCGCTGGCAGCCTATGCTGCATGCTTTTTCTCGCCTATCGAGAACAATGGGGGTGGGGGGGACTTCATCAATGGACTGAGGAAATATCTTTAAGAACGGTATAAAAGATAAGCTTTAGCGGACGAAATAAAGGTAAGATTGTTACAACCTTTGCAGGGAAAAAGGTTAAAACAGCATAAAAACACCATTGCTTGACTCAAGGTTTAAAATATTTCATGGTGCAGACACTAATGAATTATAATTCATTCTTTGGGGTAATAATTCGTGTGCGGACTGAGGACTTGAACGTTTTCAAGTTATCATTCAGCACGACATCTACAGGAAGAGCATTCCACTGTAAGAGGATAAAAAGAGTATTTATAAAATTATAATAGATCTAGTCTGCTCCAATATGAACCTTTCTGAAGATCATATAATGACAGAGTCTAAATCAATGATAGATCTACTTCTACATTTCTTTACCGATTGACAACAATTTTTGCATATGCACTTATAATGAAGTGCAGACAGGCGTTATATGTTTTTAATGTGAACTGTCCCAAGAAGGACATATTTCTTGGTCTTGATTGGGACTTTTTGTCTAAATAAAGCTTGTGACGCGAACAACATCTACAATTCTTTAAATGCAAATGACATTTTCCATCTGGTTCCAAACCTCTTTAAGGTAGAGCACCCCTAGTGGAGTCGGGCTCTTGTCGGTCAATTTTGGTAATCTATGTAGTGTCATCAACGGCATGAAATCAACCAATAGTCAGTTGAGAGAATGGCAGATTGGTCTGCATAGAGTACCGACATTGGCATGATCCCATTTGGGGTGCTTTAGATCTACCTTAAAGATAGTTGGATCTTGATGAATATCTCTTTCTCAGTATTCAAACTGAAATTTATAGGGGGGAATTTAGAGGAGTATCACAACGTTTGTATTGTGACAAGACGCCGGCATACGCAACGTCTTGTCAGCATCAAACCTGTTTTATACACGGGGTTAGGCAATGTTTACATCGACAAAGTTTGTTCAAGGTGATGGAAGCACAGGGTTAGAGTGATGCAAGCTTACGGCGACACTGATTTTCCTTAAATAAGCTAGAATTCGCAGAACGTGGTGAGTTTGTATCAGTTGTGAATCGGAAAGGTTCCACAGGGTATTCTCTGAGGGGTTTCTCTGAGTAATAAAGGACGTTTGCCGGACGTTTAATCTAAAACAGGCCTAGCAGACCAGCTTTACTTCTTCTTGTTATGGACAAGTATCGAGGTCTTCCGACTTCAGGGAGCAGTCATTTTTCAGACGCCACCCAGCGTCATAATTGAACTACCGGTTCCCGTCTTAAAACATTCTTGATTTCTAATTCTTATTGTTAACTTGTATTTATACATTTGCAACATCGAACTTGACATGGATTAATTTCTCTTCTTCTTGTTGTTTTCAAATTTATCAAGTAGAATATTGAAAAAGTAATTCTTAGTTCTTAAATGAACAATAAACAGAAGATAAAAATATAAATCAAAATTTCGAAATAGATCTAGTTATTGAAATGTTACAATAAGAATTGGAAAAAGTAAATGAGAACTAATAATAATAATAAGAATTAGAAAATCAAAATAGAAAGTTTAAAATAAGAATAAGAATTAGAAAATCAAAATAGAAAGTTTAAAATAAGAATAAGAATTAGAAAATCAAAATAGAAAGTTAAAAATAAGAATAAGAATTAGAAAATCAAAATAGAAAGTTAAAAATAAGAATAAGAATTAGAAAATGAAAATAGCAAAGTTGAAAGTAAAAGGCGGATATTCCCCTCCATAGTGATCAAGTTTGAATGTATACAGTACGTTATAAGTTAGAAGACGTTATTCTTTTCCGTTTAAACGTGAACTTTACGCACACGCATTGCAATAAAACGAAGAAAATGACAACATGTTGACATTTCAATCTGAATGGCAAATATTTTGGAGTCTGATCAGACGCCGGGTTATCCGGCGTCTGATCTGGCTCCAAAATATTTGTACTTGCAACTATAAATTTAGCGTAAACGCGTTTATTTGGATATGGTCTTCACTACCATACAAGGTGAATATTTTACCTGATGCTTTCTTCTCTTCGTCAAGGGCCGCTAGTTTAAACCATATAACAATGACCAAAACCAACGTCACGAATGACGTCATAATGACAAAAATCTGAAGAATCATCGTCACCGTTTGAGCTGTTCTAGTGCAAGACGTCTGTCCCCAAGCCTCTCTGCGGTAGTCACGTATCTGTCCATTGACATTGTTGTTGTTGGACCATTGAACGTTCTGGTTCATGGCTTGAATGTGGCGTTCATGCTCACTGGGTGGGGAAAAACATCCCGGATTACTCTAAGGCAAAGACAATTTTGGAGTTTCTGGACTTTCGAGAGCATCGTATGTTTGTTTAGGTGCGTTTGGTGTATGTTTGGATGGTATTGGCATCTCACGGCCCCTCTGTCGTGGTAGTTTAGAAATGTTTGGAGGTTCTGGATCGTCTAGCGCATCGTACGTTTCTTCAGTGGTATTTGCTGTCTGTGCTGCTGCTACTCCAGGCTTTCTCGGTGGCAAGTTAGAGAGGTTTGGCGGCTGTGGTTTACCGGTATTAAGTGCTTCATACTTGTGTTCAGGTGTATTTGCTGTAGGTGTCTCGTAACTGTCCTTCATGTTTGGATGTTGAACTACTAATAGTGACCGTTTATTCTGTAACAAATAAAAATGTACACTCGAAACTCGATAATTCGAACTCGCGTTTATTCGAACATCCACGTTTTAACTTTGAAATACGGGTATGTTCGACTTAAGAGAGATCGACTTATTGAAATTTAATTTATGAAATTCTGGCACAATCGATTTAGGCGAATTCGGTTTATCGAGTTTCGCCTGTATAAAATTAAAGTCAAACCTGCCGGTGACTGCCGAATGAGTTGTCTTCAGGGTCTTTAAAGACAGAATTAAAAAACACACCCTGAAACGACGGCTAAACGATTTTATAAAAGACAGTTGACAGCATAAACCAAGGTGACAGTAAAGCAGAAAGCTCCTTTATGAGCCGCCTGTTTTACTTTTACATTGATTCAACCCATTACATCATAAATATGCATTTTAACGCCTTTAATTTATTCTTCCACTGAAGAATACAGTTTAACCTTATACAGTTATGAATATGTATCCTAAGAAATAGTTTCTGTATCCTAGCAGATTGTAGCTTAAAGCAGACTGAAAGCAAAGCGGAATTTGACTTATGACACATTATGCTGCTTTATTTTCAACCTGCTTTGAGCGGTCATCTATCTTCATTGCTACAACAAGTTATGGATTAACCCTTTGAACCCTAGTCCCGCATACAGGCGTCCTTTTCAAACAGTATACATGTGATGGGTTGTCTGGTGAAATGGGCTGGAAACCACCGGTAGTCCGCCAGTGGAAAAGTATTGCTTTGTATTGGATAAGGCTTAGTCACATGGACATGTTAAGAATAAATAAAAGAGTAGCTATTTGGTCTTTTAACAAGTCTCGTCGTTCGTGTAAGAATTGGTGTTACAATATTTCAGCTTTTCTTATTGCGAATAACTTGGCTTGTTATAATTCACTAGAAGTCCCGATTGCTAGAATGTTTGCCAAAAAGGTCGAAGAACAAGTGCATGATGATTTTATTAATAATTGGCAAATAAAAACTAATAACAGTATTGGTCCATCAGGACGTGGGCGAAATAAATTAAGATTATATAAAACATTCAAGGAAGAATTTGGTGTTGAGGCTTATTGTAAAAGAATTCTGCCACCGAGTCATCGTTCAGCTTTTACTAAATTTAGGTTAGGGGTGGCACCCATACGTTTAGAAACTGGAAGATATGAGGGTCTTGATGAAAAACTAAGAATGTGTCCTGTATGTGATAAGAATGTTGTCGAGAATGAGGTACATGTTTTGTTACACTGTGAATTATATAACGACCTGAGAGAAGAATTGTTTTTAAAGGCGATACATTTTAATCAAAATTTCTGTAATATGTCAGACTGTGATAAATTGAGATATCTCTTTTCTAACACGGATATGGTTAGAACGTGTGCCAAAACCTGTTTTAATATTTTACATAGACGACAGCTTTTTGTAAGCAGATAAACTTTAATACAGAATTGATCTATTTTTTATTGTAAGTAATGTATTAATTGATGCTTTAAATTGCAAATGTATTTTATAATATATATACAAGTTCCATTAATCAGTTTATTTCAAATCTGATTTGAGGTAATAATCGATGTTTTACAAGGTTTTTTAGGTTGACTTGTTTGGTCTTTTTTGTTTGTCAAAATTTAATGCGTTTTTTTATTGCAGATTTTAAAGACAACCATGCCATTTTGTTAAAATGTTATGATTGCCTAGATTAATGGAAGTGGTATATATTTTAAGCTATCATGTTTATACAATAAACATGGTTGGTATCTTTATAGATGTATATACGCATGTGCAATAATTCGAAGGACAGTGAATGTTGATTTCACTGAAAATAGTCTCTTATAATTCAATTATGAATGGTGTGGTTACTTTGTATATTATGATGTATTTCTTGTTGTATATTTATTTGATGTAACCATGATGAGACTCAAATAAAGAATGAACTGAACTGTGAAAAGTGCATTGTCCTATGCAAACAGTGAATCAGATCAGAGGGCTCCTTACGGAGACCTCTGATCTGGGTCTTCACTGTTTGTCATATTAATGCAAAACATTGACAAAAACAACCCTTAAAAGTCAGAAATGGACTATCCTAAAATTGAAACTGGGATTGTCCAGTTGAAGTTTTTACGGAGGAAAGAGTTAAGCAGTCACCCGTCGTTACCCACTAATAATAAACACACGTAAGAGGTAGTAATAGAGAGGTTTTACTGTATGCACACGTTGCATGTTTTTGTAGTAGTGACAATTGCAGACGTAGTAGTAGCAGTAGTAGTAGTTACAAAAGTAGTAGCGGTGACAGCAGCAGAGGCAGTAGTAGTAGTAGTAGTAGTAGTAGTAGTTACAAAAGTAGTAGCGGTGACAGCAGCAGAGGCAGTAGTAGTAGTAGTAGTAGTAGTAGTAGCAGCAGTAGTAGTAGTTACAAAAGTAGTAGCGGTGACATTTGCAGAAGTAGTAGAAGTAGCAAGAGTAGTAATAGTGATATTTGTAGAAGTAGTTATAATAGTAGCAGTAGCAGTAGTAGTAGTAGTAGTAGTAGTAGTAGTAGTGATATTTGTAGAAGTAGTTATAATAGTAGCAGTAGCAGTAGTAGTAGTAGTAGTAGTAGTAGTAGTAGTAGTAGTAGTAGTAGTAGCAGCAGTAGCAGTAGTAGTAACAGCAGTAGTAGTAGCAGTAACAGCAGTAGCAGTAGTAGTAGTAGTAGTAGCATCAGTAGTAGTAGTAGTAGTACAATACGATGTCGTAGTAGTAGAATAATAAATATAGAAGAAGCAGTAGTAGTGACAGTTGCAGTAGTAGTAATAGTATAAAAAGTAGTAGTAGTAGTTTTAGAAGTAGTAGATGTAGCAGCAGCAATAGTAGTAGTAGTAGTAGTAGTAGTAGTAGTAGTACAATACGATGTCGTAGTAGTAGAAGAAGAAATATAGAAGTAGCAGTAGTTTTTTTAGTTTAAACATATTTTATTTCCAAATTGTTGTACAGGAAAAGGGGTTGGGCCACAAGTTCTACCAACTTAGAATCGGCCCTTCCCCTACAGTTTTACAAATAATACAATCACTATTGGAGAGGGGGAGAGAGAGAGAGGAGAGGGAAAGAGAAAGATAGAAAGAGATATAGAAAGAGAGAGGTTGCTTGTTTACAGGTGTCACCACATAATCTTGATAAGAATAATCAACTTAGATAGATGAAAAACACAAAGCTAAATTATCTATCAGTGCATATTAAACTGTCTCTCAAAAAATTCCCAGAAATGGTCTATTAGTTAATGATTACAATCATATCAATGTAGGGTAAAAGTAATGCAGACAGCTTCTAGAGGGGCTTTATGCATTACTTCTATCCCACGTCATTTTCCAAATAAGTAAGGTTCTATGCTTCTGCATTTAGGCTAAACTTTATTTAACATACACGTAACACATATATAGATGAGCAACGAGTAAAACGTCTAAGGGGGCAACTTTGTACATTTTGGAATAACAGCTTTTGAGATACGCCCCACTTAGACATTGGAATCGCTTCATAAGGTTTCACACTGCATTAGTGCTCCAGATAAGAGGGTGTAAATTGAACAAATCTAACCTTCTTTTTCGCTCATTTCAGCACGGATTAATATGCTGCCACCACCCACTAGAATCGTCTCTTCGAGACGATTCTAATGAGTAGTGGTACCATCGCGTCTAGTGCAGAAATAAAAATGTAGTTTTTCAAAATAATCTCCCCATCTGGATCCCCGCTGCATATATGAATTGGACAATATAACTAGTCAAACTAGGACATATTAATTATATATGTATCAAAGCTCAGTTACAGAAACGAACCAAGATAGAGGGGAGAGAACTGATCAAGTGTTAAAACGTTTGGTTTCTTTTATAAACGCTTGTACAGCTCCAAAAATCAAGCAGTTTTGCTCAAAAGTTAGGTTATCACTTCCATTGAGAAGTATATTGCTATTAATCGGATTAAACGGGCTTGTGCTCTGGAGTAGGGTATGTCGCACGTTGCTATAATTGGGGCATTTAAAAAAGTAATGGTCAACATTTTCAATTTCATTTTCACAAGAGCAGAACCTGTCTTGTTTTAAGTGATTTAGAAAAAGGTGATCATTCAAATTACTACACCTGTTTCTTAATCGTGCATGCAATACTGATAAATGTCTATTACCGACCAGATAGTACCCCGGAACTCTCCCTGGCTTTGATCTAGACACTATATTGTTTTTAAATGAAGAAAATGTAGGGACCTGCCTGAGATCAGAGCCAAGAGCGTTCCAGAGCACTACGGAAGAAGGAATACAAGATTTCTGAAAAATGGAAGTTCTAACTGGTAACATTTCATAATTTTCACGGTTTCTTAAGGGATAATTTGACATTTCACCCACAAGTGGAGGAATTATATCACTTATATACTGTGGGACAGTGTCATGTGAGACTTTGTACATAAAAAATAGTTTTTGGTTTTCTCGCCTCTTGAACAAAGACTCCCAGCCACATTCAGCGTAGAGATTTTCAAGGGAAACTGATCTTGTCAGCCCTGTGACGATACGTGCAGCTTCATTCTGCAATTTTTCTAAAGTGTTAGTATGTATTTCAGGGCAGCCATCCCATACAATTGAAGAATATTCAAAAATTGGTCGTACATATGACAAGTATATTTGATTTAGAGCAGATCTTGATAAAACAAATTGTACCTTACGCATTATATTGATCACTTTAGAAGCTGACTCTATGATATTATCTATGTGGTTAGCCCACTGGCCATTTTTACTGAGTGTCATCCCTAAGTGTTTATGGTGGTCGACAAAGTTTATTTCAGTGTTATCAAAGAGTAGTCTAGGTAAAGCAGATTGTCTTTTAAGAGTAAATAGAATAGCTTCTGTTTTATTTGGGTTAAAATTAACTAGCCATTGATTTGCCCATTCTGAGATGTTATTTAAGTCATGATTAATAATACCTTCAATATCGTCTAGGGTACTTGCAGAGTAATAAAGAGAACTGTCATCAGCATATAATCTTGTTAAACTAAGTAATGAATCAGTTATGTCATTTACATAGATGAGAAAAAGTAATGGTCCTAAAACTGAACCTTGAGGGACACCGGCATTAACTGGCATTAGTTTTGATTCAGCAGATTGTATTGTAACTTTTTGATGTCTATTATTTAAGTAACTTGTAATCCATGTCATTAAGTTAAGATTTATACCATTTTCACTTAATTTAAAAAGTAAACCCTTATGCCATACTCTGTCAAAGGCCTTTGAAATATCACAAAAAACCATACAAGAATATTGATTATGCTCAAAGCTTTGACAGATATGGTGATATATATCAACAAGTTGATATGTAGTAGAGTGATTTGGTAAAAACCCTGACTGGTATTTATAAAGCAAATTATTGTTTAAGAGAAAATTGTACATATGTTTAAAAACAATTCTTTCAAGGATTTTTCCACAACAGCTTAATAATGATACAGGTCTATAATTTGAGGGTGTTGATTTGTCTCCTTTTTTAAAAATGGGAGTTACTTGGGCAATTTTCCAAGCATCTGGAAAGATTCCTTCCTGTATAGATCTATTAAATAATATAGTTAAAGGAATTGAAATAGATTTAGCACAGTTTTCAACATTTTATGACTTATGCTGTCAGGTCCACTTGCTTTGTTCACATTTAAGTTTAAAATAATGTCTTCTATTTCACTTTGATTAATGTTAAATACTGAAAGTCTATTAAGAGTTTTTTCATGAAATAAGGGAAGATTTACATTATTATCATCAACATTTGAGATTGACGTAAAATACTTATTTAAGCATTCTGCCTTTTCTTCATTTGTTGTAAACCAAAGTTCTTGACCATTAGGTAATGTTTCACAAATAGGGGGGAAGCAAGTTGAGGAAGAGTTATTTTTTACGAAATGTCTTATTATTTTCCAAAAGCCCCGCTTGTCATTGCATTGTAATTCTGCCAAATTTGTTTCTAAAGTAATATAAAATTTCTCCTTTGCGTGTTTCTTTAAATTATTAACTTTGTTTCTTAATTGTTTATATTTTATCCAATCTGTTTGTTTTTTAGAAGAATTTGCTGTTCTTTTTATTCGATCTAGCAGTAGTAGTGACAGTTGCAGTAGTAGTAATAGTATAAAAAGTAGTAGCAGTAGTAGTTTTAGAAGTAGTAGATGTAGCAGCAGCAGTAGTAGTAGTAGTAGTAGTTTTAGAAGTAGTAGTAGTAGTAGTAGTAGTAGTTTTAGAAGTAGTAGTAGTAGTAGTAGTAGTAGTACAATACGATGTCGTAGTAGTAGAAGAAGAAATATAGAAGTAGCAGTAGTAGTGACAGTTGCAGTAGTAGTAATAGTATAAAAAGTAGTAGTAGTAGTTTTAGAAGTAGTAGATGTAGCAGCAGCAGCAGCAGCAGTAGTAGTAGTAGTAGTAGTAGTAGTAGAAGTAGTACAATGCAGTTTGGTGGCTTGATGTCTGCTCTGGCAGTAGTAGTAGTAGTAGTAGTAGTACAATGCAGTTTGGTGGCTTGATGTCTGCTCTGGCAGTAGTAGTAGTAGTAGTAGTAGTAGTAGTAGAAGTAGTACAATGCAGTTTGGTGGCTTGATGTCTGCTCTGGCAGTAGTAGTAGTAGTAGTAGTAGAAGTAGTACAATGCAGTTTGGTGGCTTGATGTCTGCTCTGGCTTAGTAGTAGTAGTAGTAGTAGTAGAAGTAGTACAATGCAGTTTGGTGGCTTGATGTCTGCTCTGGCTTCAAACTGTTTGCTATGGTAATCATAGCCTAGCGAAAAAGGTGCCTACTTGGAAAGATTGACACTGAGAAAATATCATTCTTTCCCATTTAAACGCAAACGTTTACGCACTGTACTAAAATGTAGAAAACTACAATGTTTTGAAAATGCCAACGATTCATTTAAATCTGAGCGGCAAACAATTTGGGGCCTGATCAGACGCCGGGTTACCCGGCGTCTGATCTGGCTCCAAACTGTTTGCATTAGAAGCGATATTTTAGCGTAAACGCGTTAATTGGAAGAGAAATATCTTCTCCACTGTGCGTATTTTGCCATTGCAGCCGATTGATGAGTTGGGTCTTATAGATAGCGGCACTGCGGCACAAATAGGTTATATATTTAGCGTCGATGAATGATGAGTTGAGATGATGAGAAGATGAAATTATTTCAGGAAGATGATTTCGGCTCATCTCATTCGCTGCAAAGCAGCACATGGGATCAAAACCACCGATTTAACAAAGCCCACAGAATCACGGCGAGTAGGAAGGTCTGTTGGCATTTATTGCCAGAGGGGATTTGTCTAATAAACCAAAATCTCCCCATGTTAGTCGTACGACAAAAACGGTCAAAACTTTAAAATACATCTAATTTCTTGTTTCTCCATCTAATCATGTCCTGTGGCATCTCTTTGGAATCGTATTTTCAAGACAGGATTAGATGGAGATATAAATAGTTATTGAAAAAATTAGAATCTGACTTACGACCATTTTGCATAAAACGGGCCTCAAACCGCGGTCAGGTAAGAAGGTCCCTTAAGCCGAAAACAGTACCAACCTGTCAACCTAGCCCCTTACGAAGCTCCCAATTCTGCAAAAAGCAACCAACCACTTAAGGGTGTATCAATGTCATAAGCCAATTTTTCAAAGTATTTAACTTTTTTTCTAACATTGTTTTTTTGGAAGAGCTGTTTATGATGAATGAAAAACTGAAAAAAAAAATATATGGTGGTGTCCTTGTTTTTGAGCTACAGCGATTTGAAAAAGGTATGTCAAATTTGGACTTGTTTTCCAAATTTTACCCAATCAGGGTACAGGCTTCAGTAAAATTTATTTCGAAACAAAACAAACATGATAATTTGGGTTTCCATTATTCATTTCTTGTCTATGGTGCTATTTTCACATATAGAAACCAAATTTAGACAAAGCAGGCACCAGGTTTGAACAATATCGATCCTTGAATATCAAAAATATGTTTTTTATAGGGCATGATTTTATTATATTTTTTATTTTATGAAAAAAAGTAAAAAAGTTTGAAAATGAAATAGTTCTAGTATTTAACTTTTTCTTATATTCTACCAGATGAAAGCCCATGCTAAGGCAGTTCAAAATATGAAAAGAAATTGAAAGGTCAGTGTTGAAAATTTTGAGTTATTAAAGTAAAAAGAGTTATCTCCCCTTACAAAATTTACAAAAAAGTACCATATCGATGATATTTAGAGCTTTATAAATTTCACAATTGGTGCCATTTTTTTGTTAAATTAGTTTTTGTATGAAGAAATACCACCTAAGATAGGAAATAAATAACACAAAACCAAATTATCATATTTGTTTTCATTTAAAATGGATTTTATTGAAGCGGGCTGTTTGAAAAGGACAAAATAAGAGGAAGTGGGTGGGGTTAATTTTACATGGCCGTAGAGCCAACTGTTGTTCACCAAAATGTACACTTTTTCTATTTTTGCATTCATCTTAAATAGCTCTTTAATACAAAACCATCATAGAGTGTTTTCATATACTTTGAAAAGTTCCCAAAGTCATGACATTGATGCACCCTTAAATGTCCTGTAACTTACAGTTAAATAACACGATTGCAATAATAATAGAAAATTGTGGTATCATCTATTGCGTCATATTCATTGTAGACAGTAAAACCTCTCTAAAACAGTAGCACCACTAAAACGAATGTTATTTGATTATATAAGAGACAGATTTAATCAAAGTGCGAGTAAAACAGAAAACTCCTTCAGGAGCTTTCTGTTTAGGAACTTTCTGTTTTACTGTCACCTTGCTTTAAGCAGTCACTTGTCGTAAACACCTAATAACTAACACAATAAAGTGGTCGTAATGGACAGGTGTTTAAGCGGCCACTGAAAATAGACGTTAAACATGCATGTATTATCAAACTGTTGTATACAAATGGCTGCTTAATGCGTGACAAAGGTAAAACAGAAAAGCTCCTTTAGGAGCTTTCTGCTTTACCTTTATCACGCATTTTAAGCTATGACCTGTTATAGAGAGATTCATGTTTATTTAAAAGAAGTTTGAATTGAAAGAAGTTTGACAATTTTATTACATAATGGAATGCCGAACTTCCTTTTACTTAACTGTTCACTGCAAATGACTTCATCAATTTTAAACAATTGTCGTCTGCTTTAGTTTTTTTCAAAATTAAATTTTTAGTCATTTTGAAAAATATTATAATGAGTGTCAAACAGTTTGGATTCTGATCAGACGCCGCGTTACGCGGCGTCTGATCAGGATCCAAACAGTTTGGTAAATATCTAGGGGAACTCGGGTAAAAGCAGTTTAGGGGTTACGCCATTGTTTACAAGAATTACTTCCTCTGATAGTTCAGGGAACTGTTAAGTACATGTATATGGTGATCTCAATCTTTCCTCCACAGAAGCGCAGTAACATGCCCTCCATTTATCCTCATTTTCAATTAGGCCTGTCACCATCAATTGTGTCAAACCACGACTTTGCAAACAGTGCTGACCCTCTGTGACATGTTGATATTGCTTTAGTATAGGTACCTGAAGTTTGAATTGAAAATATACTGCAGACAACAGTCTCAATGTACTAGATAATAATAATAAGAATAATAATAATAATAATAATAATGATTATATCATCATTATTATTATTTTTATTATTATTAGATCTATTACTATTATTATTAATATAATTTATATATATTTAAATATTACCACCTGTAGAGAGATACTTTTTTCTACTATTATTTATCATGATAATATGGTCACGTGCCGAGCGGCAGTGCACGTCCAATACTGGGGTCTGATCTAAATTAAATGTAACAGCTGACCAGCAGTTGTATCTCAGGTTAGACATTTCGCTTTCCCTTGGTAATCCGTCTCTGTTAATCTCTGTATGCCCTTTAACCTCACTAGTCTATAGTACATGCTGGTTGGCATATTAATGCTTTCGACTGTACAGTCCTCCCTCCCTACACCGGCCCTTCCAACAACGACTCCTTCCTTACAACTACCCTTGTCACAGTTCTCTGAACAGGACACCTATGTCCAACCTATTCGCGGCTGCAATGTCGTCTGCTTAAAATGGTCGTCTACTGTTTTTCTCAAAGTTACATAATGGACGTTTTGACAGAAAAAAACTTAATAACGAGAGACAAATATCTTGAATCCCAATCAGATGCCGCGTTACGCGGCGTCTGATCTGGATACTAGATGCTTGCAAATTTCCCTCTCTATAACGACTCCATTCGAACAATGCACACACGTTTTGTCTCCCGTTGGGTGTCGTTGTAGAGAAGGAGCGCTGTTGATTGTTTATAATTCAGGGCTGCCATTTCTCCGGATTTTTCCTAAATCTCCGGATTTTTTCTCAGGACATAGTAGCTTAAAGCAGGCTGAAAGTAAAGCAGAATGCGCCATAAGGCACATTCTGCTTTACTTACAGCCTGTTTTAAGTAGTCGCATGTCAACAAAACAAGAAAAAGGCTAATGGGTAAAGGTACGGTTCGTTAAATCGCACTTGAAAAATGCAAGTTTGGAAAACTTAGGATTTTTCATTTCAACTTATGGCAGCCCTGATAATTGATCCGTCACACCATGACGTTCTTGTCAACGTTCTCTGGCGTTTGAGGAAACGTTGGAAGTCGCCCATGGTCGTTGGTATAGCGCAAGAAGAACGCTGTGTGAACGCTATGGAACGCCGGTAATCGGCAGAGAACGCTTGTACGGAAAAAAAAGTTTTGAACATGCACAAAAGTTTTCTCTGAGAACAGCGTTCTGTAACATTTAATTTCAAACTCTTAAGAACGTTTAAGAACGTTCGTGGAACGTTTTACTAACGTTCGCCGAGTGATGCGCGCGTTCGGCTATCGTAAGTTAGTCGTTACTCTAGCGTTATTTGGTTGCTACTAATCGTTTGCTTCATCATCATCATCATCATCATCATCATCATCAACAACAACAACATGGTGATAAAAGAACTAGATAGAATTGGAAACTGGAAAAAGCGATTGAAAGCCTCGAGAGTGAAGAAGAGAACATTTTCATTTTATAGATGTTTAATCACCATTTCCTTATCATTGCGAATCGAATGTTAAGGTTCATGTAATGTGTATGTACGAGAAAAAAATACCCAAATTTGAAAAGTTGCAATACTCAATAACTATACCACATTGGCTAAAAATATTTTCACACAGCATAAATAAGTAGTCAATGAAAAGGAGCATGCCTAAATTTTCATTAATATAAGTGTACTTGTGATGTCAGAAGATCCAAAAGTAGCGAACTTGGAGTGAAAATAGCCTCTTCAGCAGAATATATCAAATCACTTAATGGCACGTATTTTCGGAAATCTGGTAGAATACATACAAAGAACCCATTACATACTGGGTACTCCTACACAGAATGTCTTACAAAAGTCAGAAAAAAACCTTGTTATTGGCCCTTAGAATACCCCATGCTTGATTCAAGGGCAGCCATTTGCATTATACAAATTTGTAGAAGTTTGCTAACATTTAAAGTCCATTTACTCCAAATCTACAAAACCGATTGACAATTGTTATATACGTGCGGACAGAGAAAAGAACAAGCAATATGATTGATGGAATGTCACTCACCCGAATCACTGCAGTTAGACAATATATCCGTTCAATTATATCAAGGTCACCGAAATATGTGATTTGTCGACATTTCCGATTAATCCGCATTTTCTCATTTTTTAATATCCATATTTTCAACTTTTATTTCAGTACACTATTGTTGTTTGATACATAAACAATAAAATAAGTGCATTGCGCATTACTTTCGATCATAAATTTCTCCGTATGTCACGATTCTTTAGCGGATTACTTGTCGGAAAGTAATTTCGTCCCTGTACAGCTGACCTTTGTTTCAGGAAAATCAACAGTTTGTCCCTTTAAATCACATTTTTACACCCATTCAAGTATTCCACATCTTTCCGGCTATTGTAATGTTGATTAATATTTCACTTTGCATTGCGATCTCTATTATATAAAGCTTACATTGTTGTGAAACTATTCCAAGCCTTTGGCAGGTACAGGGGTAAATGCTCATGTTCAGTGGAGAATGTGTTATTCTTTCCCAATTAACACGTTTACGCTAAAACTATTATTTGCAGTGCAAACAGTTTGGAGCCAGATCAGACGCCGGGTAACCCGGCGTCTGATCAGGCTCCAAACTGTTTGCCACCACGATAAACATGAAATATCAGAATTGTCCAAAAGTTGTTATTTTCTACGTTTTAGTGCTTTGCGTTTGCGTACGTTTGCTTTTAAACGGGAAAGAATAACATATTCTCCACTGTATATACTATTGCACGAGTTGGACAAGGCTTTCTATGGTGTCCTAGTAGGGACACAACCGACGATTTCGTTGGGCAGAGACACACAATTCTTTTTTGTCCTTACATGTACTACTTTTTTCACGTATATTCTGCTTCTGCATTTCACACATACACACACATTAAATAACTGTAATAGTTCATGAGTATAATTATGCAACTACCACCCTGATAGCCTTACTTCAGTAGTTGTAAGAATTTAAAAACAATCATAAGGGCACAGATATTTGAAAATTTAGTCAGAAACAATCATATATTAATTTATCTTATGCTCAATTTGGTTTTCGTTCTAGGGGATCCTGCGTTTTACAGTTAATTGAATACATAGATGATTAGTCACATTACATTGAGGGTGATAGAATTTGAGAAAATATATTGTATATTTAGATTTTGTCAAAGCTTTTGAGAGCATTGTACATTAACGTTTTCTCGCAAAGTATCAGTATTTGGTATCAGAGGGCCCGTTTTGTCATGGAAACGTGACTTTTTTACTGGACGTAGGCAATATGTATCTGTGAAAGGACCCTGGTCTGTTTCGTGGGAAGACATTTTAAGTGGAGTACCCCAGGGAAGTGTCCTGGGACCCATATTATTCATATGTTTATAATAGATGACCACCACCCCTGAAGTTATACGTAGTATTGTGAAATTATTCGCTTATGGTACCAAACTATACAACAAAGACATTAAGATTGATATTATCCAGCACGACTTAGATGCCTTACATATAGTCAAAGTGGCTGTTGCGTTTTAATGTGAAAAATTACAGAACCATACACTTTGGAAGAGACAACCAATATTATCAGTATACTTTGAACTTTGCGGACATTGAGTATGCTAGTGAAAAGGGGGATTTAGGGGTAATATTAGGATTAAAAAGTAAGTAGACATATAGCTGAAAAAGATAACAAATCCAACAGTGTATTATCCTTAATAATCAGAATGTATGATTACATTTCGAAAAGCTATTTCATATTTTTGTACAAAGCACTCGTCAGGTCAATATGGAAACACTATTATCATGTAGTGTGGTATATATTCTTAAAAAAAGTGTTTAAAAATTATGTAAGCCTACCAATAAGCGTCTCCTGGATTGTCAACCTTACATGTACCGAAAGATTGGTTTTCAAAAATTGCTTGGTCATCGACGAAGCCGTGGTGATATGATACAATGTTGAAAATTATTTTAAGAAATGGAGGATATACATATAGAAAGATTTTACCTTAAAACTATTTTTCGAATTAAAAAAACATCATTAAGTTTACAACACTTTTCACAGAGAATTATAAACAACCGGATCTCACTTCAGTTTATATAGAATTAAAAATAATAAATTTTGTTGATACATTTATATGCCGGATGAATTATTTTTGTAATCGAAGCTTCAATGTCATAGTCATGTGTTTGTGTACTTCATTGGATTAGAATCAAATATTGCATACTGTTTAATGAATAATTCAGTTGAGAGGGGTCGAAATGGAATATTCTTAATAATTAGAAAGACCACACAGCATCTGGAAAAAAACATCTACTTGATGGGCATTTGAAATGATGTTTAAAAAAGCACTAGTAACCACTGTTCCCTCCATTTTACGGATACATTGCAGAATACGTCCCCTCATTGATTTTACGTAACGTTTCAAAT
Source organism: Gari tellinella (assembly GCA_922989275.2). Classification (NCBI taxonomy): domain Eukaryota; kingdom Metazoa; phylum Mollusca; class Bivalvia; order Cardiida; family Psammobiidae; genus Gari; species Gari tellinella. Next base: position 39,247,289 of record OV277869.1, on the reverse strand, counting down.
ATGTTGGCATTCCAACCAAAATGCACTTGGAGGTCATTATGGTATAAATTTGATGATTTGACCCGACCTTGTTATCAAATACATCCGATATGTGTTCTATGGGGCTCATGTCCGAGGATAAAACAGGCCAAGGCAGAACGTTAATGTTTTTTAGCAAGAAATTGTGTGGTGATACGCGCCGTGTGATGCTTTATACATGTATTGTCAAGCTGAAAATGCCAGGCCCTTCCTTTCTTTTGCATGAATCGAATCACTTTGCTATTTAAAACATTGATGTAACGCTGAGCATTGGCATTTTATTGAATAATAACCAAGTCAATTTCCAGAGTTTTAATTTTCCCAAACCAAACCATAGCGCTGCCACTACCCATTATTTCTCTCTCAAACATATCGTTCTCCACGGTCACTCCTCCTTTTTGCGCATTGAGGCGAGCGGACCGTGGCGAGATTCTCTTGCCTTCGCGGTAATGAATGTAGCGCTGTTTACAGTGAAACACCTGTATCTTCGCACGTGCAAAGTAAGGAACACGTTGGCAAGCTTAGACGCATAAAGAGACCTGGGATTTGAATAGCAATTGTGTAATCGTTATACGCAATGAAGTCATTATAATCATGTATGTACCTTGCAACATGCGTTAAAACACAGTTATAGAAGAATTCTAGGAAGAGGATGGGGTTATAAAGAAGCAGATCCTCCCGCGAGAGCCCAACAACGATTCTCAATGTATTCTCAAGGTATAATTCAGTTAAAAAAGGATGAAAAAATAATACAGCCTGCATATTTATACATGTAATAATGTTTGACAGAGGCTCGTGTTGCCCACCATACTTTGGAAAAAATAAGTAGTCCCCCATTGCAAAATAGTGTTGTCCTTGAAAATTGTCAAATATTCCATGACTTCTTCTGTTGTTATTTGAGTGGATTTCGTCAGGATTTTGGTCCTACTACCTCATGTAAAGCATATTCTTCAATATAGAGGAAGGATTTGTTGAATTTCAGTACAGAAAATTTGCTGCACATTTTGGTGCAAATCCAAACATATTGTTCAAAATCAAGATACACGGTTTTCCTTTCAAATTGTAAGCTATCTCATAAGCTTGTTCATTTCAATACGAACATTTTGATATGAAAGTATGCAACATTGTCCCATAAATGACCAAAATATCACCTTTCAAAAATGCACCAAAAACACTTTACAAGAACCTTAAACCATGTCTCTATGCCAGCAACTCAACAATTGCCGTGGCGGCGGTACCCAAGGCTGTTGCTAAAGCAACCGTGGTCGATAACGCCATACCCAACACTCCGGCACTTTGACAAGCAGCAAATAGACTTCCGGCAGCCGTTGTCGAGGTCTGAAATACGAAAAACCATCTTAACCCCTTCACTGCCGTGACGTCATCAAATTTAAACAATTGTCGTCTGCTTTACTTTCACAAATTGAACATTTAGGTATTTTGACTTAAGAAATATTGAAATTAGTGTCAAACAGTTTGGATCCTGATCAGACGCCGCGTTACGCGGCGTCTGATCAGGTTCCAAACTATTTGCAAATAACTAGTGCGTTCGGGGTAAGGCAGTGAAGGGGTTAAATCTTTGTAAGTGGGCATTTTGATGAAAACAATCATGTTCACTGAGTGTAATAAAGAAAATTGAAATTGAAAATGGAAAGAATAGTTTTAACTATGAGTGACAAACAGCTTGAATCCCGATCAGACGCCGCGTTACGCGACGTCTGATCTGGATTCAAGCTGTTTGCATATGTAAGCCATATCTTAATTGTCCCTCCATATAACGACTCCCTCCGAACAACAGACAGAATATGTGTCTCCCATTGGGTGTTAAGGTGGTTCGCGGGTCAGCTTATTCTGTGTCAGAATTCTTTGAAACCTTGATTAAATTGAAATATACCATATGGAGAGTGAAAAATCGTTAAAATGAAAAAAAGTTACAGTGCCGTTTTTTTCTGACAGGACTTTTTGTCAAGAAAAGCCCCTTTTTTAATAAACAGGAATATTTTCTTTATAGAATGATATAACTCAATAAGTTCTGTATATTCAAGTAAACTGTACATGGACTATAAGATATTGGGCAAACAAAAGTATTTCATGATACATATTTTCTGGAAATATCAATGTTTTAAAAAAGTCAAATTCTGAAAATCTCTAATTACAAAAAATCTAGCTGTTTAACATACACTAATTTTACTCTTATTAGATAGATATAACTTAATTCTACTAGTCACAAAAATCTAATGAAAATCTACAGTAGAATTTTCATTTTATATATGATTTCCTGAAATTCTGACAAAATCTTAACACAAAACGAGTAACCTCGCTTGAGTTCAACTTTAAAATGCCGTCAGCTCTAAATAATACCATAAGTCAAACCTGTAATAAGGGACCATTGAATACGGTAGCCTGTAGATCTTTAAAGGCAAGTGACTGCTTAATGCATAACAAAAGTAATGCATAAAAGCTCCTTTAGGATCTATCTTTTAGCATTACTTTTGTCCTGTGTTAAGCTGCCATCTGTTATATAAGCTATAAATCCTCACACATTTAGCTGTCACTTGACTATACTTGCATCTGATATTATTCATTATTAATAGACTAAACATAGCCTGTCCTTTGATCACTGCGTTATGAATTGACAAGTCACTTAAGGCCTGTCGCTACCGGAAGTCGGTCTTGCGGGCGAGCGGATATGCGTCTGGACGACACATACTTTTTTCGTACGTGTTTATACTAGAAAATTTATATAAAAGGAAATGTTGATATAAATTAGTATAATCCTTCATAGCGCAGTTAGTATAGTGGTTGACTATAGTGGTTGACTAGCAATCCAAAGGTCATAGGTTCGAGACCCATCCGATCCAAATATTTTTTTTTAGTGTCCGATTAATTGACTTGTCAATCCATAACGCAGTAATCAAGAGACATGTTATGTTTAGTCTTCGTTGATTAGTACTAGTGATGTTTACGGTCCAAGTATATGTCCACTTACCTGTACGTTTTAGTTTAATGACTTACAAGTCAATTAAATCGGTATACATGTAAACGATTTGATCGAACTATAAAGCCACACATTGAAGCTTATCAATACGCTAACCTTTTCAAGATCGATATTGCCCATTATAATTATGTTCAAACAATATAATAAACCTTGTATGCAAGTCCATGAATAAATAATAATGCATTTTAATGACAAAGTTTTAATTCTAAGGTAGGTAATTGTATCTAAACAACAAATATCCCACATTTTAATAAGAAAATATGTTATTACAACAAATCCTGACTGTAATATTTTCTAATTTTTTCAGACTGAATAGTTCATCAACCATATATTTGAATAAAATGAAAACAAATATACATTGAATGAGTCAGTTTTTTGTAATTCAATTTTTTAGCATTTTGCAAAATTTAAATAGCTGATAACATCTTTCTGAACACCTTTATTCAAAATGTTTTTAGCTTTTCTTGTAATGAATGTTGTGGACTACTTATTGGGCGAGAATTATAGTCATTAGCTCTATTCATTTTTAAGAAAAATAAAATCATCAAAATTCTAGGTTTTTGTCAGAAAAAAGACCTTAAAGACAAACCACACGATAAATTTTGCCTATATTTACACACATTGTTTCTTAGGCTATTATCATTCTTCATGACAATTTTCATAACAATCGTATGGAAACTACGAGCATATGCGAAGTACCTTAAATCGGACAATTTGTTAAAAAAAAGTTTTGAAGCGAGTGGGAATCGAACCTAGAACCTATGGATTGCAAGCCAATCACCGTATCAACTGCGCTAACAGAGACGACACTGAAGCAGATCAAACTTTTCTTTATCTAAATTTTCTACTATAAGCACGTGCCGCAAAGATCAGGTGAAAGTCATCAGCATTTCCGGAACTCGAGATGCGGGCCGCCCGCTGTCGAACCACCTTAAATCGTTGTAGAGAGGGAGCACTGTAGTTTAAAAATTATGGCCAAGGTTAAATCTCTGTACATATATACAGACAGACCAAAAACAATAGTGCCTCGACTAAGTCGTGCGGGCGCATTAAACAGCCAGTCAGATAGATGTAGTACTATAATAAAGCGGAGACGTTATACTTTCCTGAAAAACACGTGCATGCTTAACAATTATTTGAGTTGTGTCATGAGCAAATTTGCAACATTTTATAGACCAATTTGGCAAACACCGTTTTCATCCCATACTCGGTATCTGAAGTTGGTCTACACTACTAAATACTGTATATAATAGACAGCTACATAATAATACATGCTTATTTATATTGCAAACAGCTTGGAACAAGATATGACGCCGGGAAACCTTGCGTCTGGTCCGGCTCCACACTGTTTCCCACTCAGAATAAACGAGATCAACAGGTTTTTTGTTTTTTTTAAAAGTTTGTCATCTTTTACATTTAAAGCGACTCGTAACCAGATGGTGTATTTGCAAAAATAAAAATAAAATGTTCAAATAAAGCCAAATGAGTAGAATCTAGCATTGTCGTGCATCTGGCATTAGAAAAATATGATCAGTTTGAAAACACATTCTAGTAAAGTCTTCAAATATTAGTTATATATATGTTTTCCATCGTTTTATACGTGGCCATTGAAAGACGCAATAGAAATTGATAACGGGCTCAGACATAAACCCAAGCCGAATTATGTACTCTCCATCGCTACATGTACACACTGAAGTACGTTAAATCGATCCCAGATATATGAATAGTCCGGTGGCACAGTGTGCTAAATGGTTTCTTTATTTTACATTTTTCTGTTTGCATTTTAAAAATGGGAAAGCATAGCGTCCTCTCCACTGTATGACGTCACCAATGACACCATAATGACGTCTTATCAGCTGTATATGACGTTATTACCTGAATACCAGCTGCTGTGGAACCAGCAGCGACTCCGGCGGCTTTAAACCCCAATGCTGGCAGAATTACTGGGCTTATTAGTGTGACACCTGTCCCGATCCCCAAGCCGATTAGCAAACTGGTTCCGCTGATAAGCATCTTGCCTGTCGTCTTCGCCTATCTGTAAATATGAAAATTACGTCATCTTCTTTGTATGACGTCACTAATGACGTGAACATATGAAAATAGCATCTTCTCCACAGTACCTGAATACCAGCTGTTATGGATCCAGCCGCGACCCCATCGGCTTTAACCCTTTCAACCGTAAATATCTCTAGTGGGTATTTATAATTCTTTTGGACTCTTCTAGTACAGGCCCCGTGTTCACAAAAGGTCTTAAGACCAAAATTCGGATCAGATCAAATAACTTGATTTTCGTCGCAGCTGATCCTGAGACCAAAATCGGTGTTCACGAAACAAAATTTGAGACGGATCAGTTGAACCTAAAATCGCGATCAAGTTGATCCTGTTTTTCCATGTTTTAAGCGGCCACAACATTAAAACTCTCCAGTTGGAGGTTCAAGGTTACTACTTTCCCGTAAACTGTCATCCATCGTTACTGTCTGCTAGACCATGAATCTATATGAAAATGTAATTTGAAGACGACTACACCGTTTGAATTGTGATCGTCGTACAAAATATAGCTGCATCGCAGAGTAATGGCATGTGTCAGTGGACTTTTGAACCAGTCTACTGTTACATTATTTTTAGAATGACGAACAATAACCAATGAAAATATCAAACAGAGCACACCCTGATCAGAGGGCTCCTATAGGAGCCCTCTGATCAGGGTCTACACTGTTTGCATATGCTGGCAGAATTATTGGGCTTATTATTGTGACACCTACAGGTACTTGACACATACATCTAGATATATTACCAAAAATAACCCAAACTACTTTTTGATGCACATTTTCGTTATAATTGCACGTACTGTGACGTTATTTGACGGACTTTGATGAAATAAAAAGTGGATATTGATAAATTAATTATTTCCCGAGGATACCACACGAGAATATCGGCGAACTAGTCTATTTTATCATCAATTTAAGTCGATCGGTAATACTACCTGTTGGATCCCATTGTATACCTTATCTTCGTACGGTAATAGAAGTCTAGTAAAAAAACAAGAATGATGTCACAGTGCAGTGACAAATGCCCCCGAGGTGTTTTGTCACTGCACTGTATTCGTTTGGCTTTCAAGTAAAATCATACAGCAGGTTATGATTGTACTCCTTGCTGTTCTTGTGATGAAACAAGGGAACGCCTTTACTTTTCCGGTCCCCAAAAAGTCCGGGAAATAATGACATTTTCCTTTTTATAAAGAAATATGCTATTTTAGAAAATAACAGGATTTTGACCTCAAAATCGGACTTTGCGTTCTTTTTTAAAAGAATAATCAGGGGCTAGCGCCCCCGAACCCCAATGGTCGCTTCGTAACGAAAGATAAAATTGTACTCTTGCATGACGACCTGTTGGTTATGGAGCGCAATCGTTGCCAATAATCTAGACATGTAGATGCTAACATCTATTTTGTAGTTTGTATAAAATACAAACCCGACTGTACAAAATATAAATGTGACTTGTCCATAAGTTAGTCATGACCATACAATGCTATTTTTAGAATTGACTTTCTGCTTTGTTCAAAGCAAACACCCGCTTTACATTTCATGAAATTGACAAATTAATCCTACAGATCAGAATGAAATTCCTCAAACCGTCACAAGCAAAGAACTGCATCCGAAAATCCAACTGAAATCATCTGTTTTCAATAAACTTGAACACAGATATAAACCGAAAGTTGCGGATTGACGACCGACATTGACATTTCTCCAGTGTACAGTTGACTTTTGCAAGTCGAGAATTACATTTCTCCAAATGCAAAACTAGCGAATTTTGCTATGACCTTATAAGGAATTTTTACGGAATACTACGAATATTAATTTGGGCGGAGTAAACTAAATCGGATCTTACCGGAATCGTTCGCCGGGGGTTTACCTAGCCCTATGATTTTACAGTGGAGAATACGTTATTCTTTCCCGTTTAAACGAACCGCAAAACACTAAAACATAGAAAAGTGCAACTTTTGGACAATTCTGATAATTCATGTTTATATTGGTGACAAACAGTTTGGAGCCTGATCAGACGCCGGGTTACCCAGCGTCTGATCTGGCTCCAAACTGTTTGCAATAGAAATAATAGTTTTAGCGTAAACGCGTTTATTGGGAAAGAATAACGTTTTCTCCACTGTATGTAGCCAGTTTGACAGACAGGTGCTTGCTTAACCCATTACCCCATAAATACACCTTTTTACGCCTTTCATTTATTCATCCACTAAAGAATTAATTCCAATTTTTACAGCCATGAATATGTATCATAAGAAATGTTTTCTATTTCCTAGCAGACTGTAGCTTAAAGCAGGCTGAAAGTAAAGCAGAATGTGCCTTAAGGCACATTCTGCTTTACTTTCAACCTGCTTTAAGTGGTCACGTGTCTTCAATACTAGAAACAGGCTGTGGGGTAATAGGTTAAGCAGACTGAGGTAAAGCAGATAGTTCCTGAAAGAGCTTTTCTGCTTTACATGTGCCTGCTGTAAACATCCATCTGCCCAGATGCAGGGCAGGGGCCCGTTTCATAAACATTGTTGTCGTAAGTCAAAACTTTAAAATACATTTAATTTCTGATTTCTCTATTTAATCCTGTCTTGTGACATTTTCAAGACGATTCCAAAAAGATGTTACAAAACAGGATTAGATTGAGAAATAAATAATAATTAAGACTTTTATAATCTGACTTACGACAACATTCGTCGTACAAAGTTTTATTAAACGACTCAAGGTTTCCAATGACTCTTTATCAGGATAATATTTGTAGAAGTATGAAAAGGTACATGCATTAAATTTGTAATAGGAATAATTAAAAAAAACTGCCAACATGTGCATCTATGTGTGAAATGGTTAAAGTGGTTGCTTACAGCAAGATAAAAGTAAAGCAGAAATCTCCTGTGGCAGCTTTTGATTAACTGCTTTACTTTTATCCTGCTTTAAGGTGGGCTCAGCTTCTTTAACCATTTGAACCCTATTGGTGCATCTATGGGTCCTTTGAAACAGTGTACCTGTGAAGACTTAGTAACATTAACCCTTTACCTGATAGCCTATTTCTAGTATTGAAAATAGGTGACTACTTAAAGAGGCTCGCAACCGGATCAAGCATTAAAAATAGTAATTTGTAAATATAGGTCAAGTGCTTATATAAATGGGTAAAATTTAGTTTAGGATAATAAATTCTGTTAAAAATGCATTTCCAAAAAAAAAAAGAAGAGGCTCTGGTGGGATTCGAACCCGTGACCATCCATGCGGAGACAAAAATGAAAAATGAGGCATCGCCTCTACGCCCTCGGCTACGGACGCTCTCTATATATATGGTAGCGAATTAACGTACTTCAATGATAGCTATTAATAGAACATTATTCGGCTCGGGTTTATGTCTGACCCCGTGTAGAGAAGCAACAACAACAACTATACCGTTAGCTAACGCTATGGAAAAAAGATGGAAAATATCTAAAAAAAACTAAGATTCGGTGACGATTCTTGAGACGTTTTTTGGACTGATCATATGTTTTTAATGTCAAAAGCCAAATAATGCCACAAATTTGCTTTTATTTGAGTATTTTATTTTATTTTGACAAGAACACCATCCGGTTGCGAGTCCCTTTAAAGCAGGTTGAAAGTAAAGCAGAATTATAGTCACTCGGAACACCTCAGAGTTATTGGCATACGTTCTAGGAAATACCTTTCAACTTTCAACTTTTATTTACATATGCATAAGTCCCACGGATAGTGAGAAACATTAGCATTATAATTATAACTCAAAGTAACATTGAACAACAAAAGTAAACAATATAAGGGAAAACGGCTACACATAGTTTTATACCAGGGCTCCAGATAAGAGGAAGTAAACTGAACAAATCCAACATTCATACACATTTCAGCACCAAATCCCTTGATGTAACCACCCACCTGAATCGTCTCGGAGAGTCGATTCTAATGAGTAGTGACACCACATGGTTTAATGCAGAAATAAAGACTTTATTCGTTTTGAGTTACTCCCCCCATTCAACCTGGAGCTCTGTTTATACATTCCATAATTATGACGTAAATGTTACGTAATATGTATTTAAAAACGACGTCATAATCTAATCTAGAATTTACCGAAACTTCACGAAGGAAAATTGACGCGTCGAAGGAGGGGCTTATGTAGCTAAGACACGCCCTCGTGACTCATTTGTTACACTTTCTACATTGTCCGTTGTACATTGGCGAATATCCGAAGTTCATTGTATGGTGTCTGTTTGCAAAAGGTGAAACGTCTTTCGCAAAGCGTACTTTCAATTCTTCCAGGCCAGGGGCGTAGCTTGACCAAAATGAAAGTGTAGGCATACCCTTTCTAAGGGGGGTCCGGGGGCATACTCCCCCGGGAAAATTTTGAGTTCTACAATACTGGAGACGCATTTAAGGAGGGTCTGGGGAGACATTTATATGAAGAATTAATGAAATGAAAAGCTTCAAAAACCAGACAAATTTATTTTTTTGCAAAAGAATATGTCTGCATATTTTTCTAGGAAAAAAACCCCAACAACCAATCCCCACGTTAATCAGTATATCATAGGGTCTGATACCGTAATTTTTTCATTAACAGACTCGCTACTCACTACATTTTCTAGGGGGTCCGGGGGCATGCTCCCCGGAAAAAATTGAGTTCTACAACACTGGAGACGAATTTGACGAGGGTCTGGGGAGACATTTATATGAAGAATTAATGAAATGAAAAGCTTAAAAAACCAGACAATTTTTAAAAAAAAAAAACCAACAACCCCACTTCAATTAGTACATGTATATCATACGGTCTGATACCGTAATCTCGCTACTTGAAATTATATGGACGTAACTTTCTTTTCGGGACAAGTTGATCGAGCACACTACAAGCCCGTAGGAAGTCCAAAGTAACTATACCAATTTATGGAACGCACTCTTACTATTTAAGAGGGGATTGGGAGGGGGTTGATTCCTAGATGGCATCTGGCTTGTTCTGAGGAGGTTTTGCGCGTTCAAGACAGGTAAAATTCTGCCATAAAAAGTCGGCTGAAAATAACATAAATTGTCTGTTCCATGTTAATATAATGTAATTGTTGACAGGTTGTCTTCCATTAATCTCTAAGTTAGACTTTAACACCATCCTATTCCTATTTTATTGCATTTTATACTTTTTAAATTGTCGCAAGTATGAGGACAGTGTGTACGCAGTAGCGTGTGTTTTTGCATAAAGGCAGCTACGTGTACTAATGTACATGCGTGCCAACGGGGTGATTAGACCAATTAATAAGTGTACACTTTCTTACTAGGGGGGTCCGGGGGTATGCGCCCCCGGGAAATTTTTATTCCTAGATAGCCTCTAGATGCGTTCTGAGGTCTTTTCCCGCGTTTGATAATGGCAAAATACTAACAATGTTACATGACTCTATGTTAAAATAATTGGGGTTCACCCCTAACCCCCCTTAGATGTCAATCTTATTGCTTTTTCTGCATTTTTAGCATTTTTTATTTTTTGGACTTTTAAAAAAAAAGTGTAGGCACGTGCCTACTTGCCTAATAGGAAGCTACGCCAATGCAGGCGGAAACTGTTTATTTCAAATGTTGGTTATTATAGTTCTGTCTTAGAAAGTAACATGAAATCGTGGATTTTGGTTCCCTTGTTAACAGCTTTACATGAAAGAATTGCAAGTGTTTAAAGTATAAACTATAAATACCTTTTTATGGAATACAGTATACACATGTAAACAGACATTTACATGTTAAGTTTGCATGATTCTAAACGACATTTATACAAATACATATCGTTTTTGGCCAAACAATAATTGAAAACTGGGTGATTGCATGTCTGGATTTTTGGCAACGAATGCGCTCCATAGTTGGTAAGGGAGAACGTGGGGACCGGCAAAGTAAATTCTATCCAAAACAAGCTTGCTCCTTGCTGTTCTTGTGATGAAAATGTACAAAGAAACAAGCTTTTTCTAGCTTATTCAAATGCATCATCACCATAGCATCATGACATCATATAGATGTCATGATGACGTCGTCGTCACAACAAGGTTTGTCAAGAGTCATATTGAGGACTAATTTCTAAATTTAGAAATGATCACATGATCAAAGAGTCATGGACAGTTAGGATGAGTTATCTCCCTTCCTATTCATTCTTAGTCACTTGACATAATATAGGATGAGTTATCTCCCTTTCCACCAGATTTCCCGCTAAATGACCTCTAAATGACCTTGACCTTTGTCGGACATGACCCAAATATTACTGAGCTCAAGAGCTTCTTGAGGTGAGTACACATACCAAATATAAAGTCTGTATCTTAAGTAATTAAAAAGTTATGGCCAAGGTTAAAGTTGTATACAGACAAACAGACAGACAGACCAAAAACAATATGCCCCGACTAAGTCGTGCGGGGGCATAAACATTTTTTTTTTTGGTAATAGATATAAATCTATGTGTCAAGTACCTATGGTGACACCCCTGTTCCAACCCCAAGCCGATTAGCAAGCCGGTACCACTGGTAAGCATCTCGCCAGTCGTCTCCTCCTATCTGTAGACTTACAATGAGATATCGTTGAAACAAAAACAAGTTTGTATTCAGTGTTGACAAACGGCACAAAGATTAACCCTTTGAACCCTAGTCCCGCATAAACACCATGTAGAACGCCAATTACGGGGGTACTGTGATGTGTCGCGTGAGGGGTCTGTGATTGTACTGGGAAAATCGACACTCGGTGAGCAAAAACGAATATTTTGTCTTTTACAGAACTGCTAGTTGTAAATACTATAGCGCACGGAACACAGCAATCATTTATCAATTGCCAGCTAACCAATGTCATAACACAGAGTGTCCTGGTGTTTCAAACACTTAAGCACATTGTTCGTGGTCACAGCTCTAAGACATAATCAACCTTAGTTTTGGCGTTTTTCTTTGCTTTCAAAGAGCTCTTTTCAAATATTTTATACGCAATGAAAGACTACGCTGTTATACGATACATTCAGGCTGATTTCATGAAAACAATAAGTCTAGTTAAGCCTATTATTGCCAGAAAAGTGTTGTGTCGCACGGGGGGTCAATTCATGTGTCGCACGTGGGAGAGGTGCATGTTTTAGGTAGAGAAATATGGTGTCTAGAAGGTCGTCCCTATACATCTCTATGTATTTCTCAATGTTTTATCATAGCTCATGTACTCAATTACAGTAAATTTTAGTTAATACTATGAAATTGTTGCTAAAACTACATGTAAAAGCCACATACGATACTTTTTTACAGGTACTATGACAGGGAAAAAAATGTGGCTGCACGTATCAAAGAAAGTTACTGTGGAGAAAACGTTATTCTTTCCCAATAAACGCGTTTACGCTAAAACTATTATTTTCACTGCAAACAGTTTGGAGCCAGATCAGACGCCGGCTAACCCGGCGTCTGATCAGGCTCCAAACTGTTTGCCACCAAGATAAAGATGAATTATCAGAATTGTCAAAAAGTTGTATTTTTCTACGTTTTAGTGTTTTGCGTTTGCGTACGTTTGCGTTTAAACGGGAAAGAATAACAGATTCTCCACTGTACCCCGTGACGGTGCTTAATAAAATAATAGCTTCATGAGGGAAGGACGTAATTCAGAAAGTCTCAGGCTTTTTGGAAACTTCTCTCAATAACTTGTCCGATTTTTCTGACTTGTCCGAGTTATTTTAAGAACAGAATAGTTAATAATGGTAAATAGGTAAGCAAGGTAACATCGAATATATAATCGTTCACTTTCCTACTTGAGATAAGTATGATCCTCGTGCAGCACGAGACTTTAATGCTATTTTTAAAGTAAATTTCCACAGTTTAGTGCATTGCGTTTGCGTTTAAACAGAAAGAATATTGTATCCTCTATTGTACATTACGCCGTTAAATTACAGCTATCCGTATCTCTAACTGGCTGTAGAGAAAACTCACCCCTTTTAAAGTTATAGAATGTTCTTATCTAAAAATAACGTTGGTCAACAAGTCAGAAGAAACACTTATTAGTTTTCCTGCATAAAGCACACCAATGTTACTATGATCTCCTTTATGGGTTACTTGTTGAATAGAGGTCATACTGTAAAAGTTAAAAATACTAACGTATACAGCGGAACCCCTCCAAATCGGAACCACTAAATACCAAGTCTCTTTATAACGGACAAAAACTTTGTTCCCGTTTTCAACCCTTCTTTATCTTAACCCATTTCACCATAAATACGCTTTTGATTTATTCCTACACTAAGAAAATACATTCATGAATATGTATCATCAAAGATAACTACTATAATTATTCTACTAGAGTATATTTTATTCCATAAATTTGCTACATAATATTATTGTACATGAGATAATAATTTTACAACATCTGAATAGGATTGGATCGAGAGCAAAGCTTGTTAAGATCAGTTCCTTGTGTGATGTCTGTTTAACAACAAATCAAATGCAATGTTAGTAGGAAATGTTCTTGTTTCTAGCAGATGGTAGCTTAAAGCAGGTTAAAAGTAAAGCAGAATGCACCTTAAGGCGCGTTCTGATTTACTTTCAACCTGCTTTAAGTTGTCGTGTATCTTCCATACTAGAAACAAGCTGTGGGGTAATGGGTAAAAAACCCTTCTAAACTGGAAACCCCTCTAAACCAGAAATTTATGTTGTCCCAACACATGTCCGGTTTTGAGGGGTTTCAATGTACGGAAAATTACATAGTGCATTGTTCTCTCCCCTCCCCACTCAACAGCCATCCGAACAACGCTTCCCTCCGAAAATGTTTGCTGCTTTTAACCACACAAAACTTTATGTCTATCACTTTTACCGCTGCAATATCGGCTTCTTTTTTACTAAAAATTGTCGTATGCTGTTTTTCTCAGTTATATATTGGCAATTTGGAAGAAATATAATGATGATTGACAAACAGTTTGAATCCAAATCAGGCGTCACGTAACGCGGCGTCTGATCTGCATTCAAACTGTTTTCTCTCAAATGGTATTAATTTCCCTCCCTACAACAACTCCCTCCGAACAACACTCGCAATATTTGCCTGACATTGAGTGTTGTTGTAGAGTATGAGAGAGCACTGCATTGAACCTCTGAAACCATATTTCAATTATAGTGGCGAATACGTTATTCTTTTCCGTTTAAAGATATTTCCTCAGTCCATTGAACAACCACCAGCATATTGTCTCGATAGTGTGAGAATTTAACTGTACTGTAAAAGCATGCATCACAACCAGTTCACAGGGCTGCCATAAGTTAACATGAAAAATCCTAAGATTTCAAAATTTGCATTTTTCAAGTGCGAATTTACGAATCGTACCTTTACTCCATAGCCTTTTCTTCTTTTGTTGACATGCGACTACTTAAAGCAGGCTGTAAGTAAAGCAGAATGCGCCTTATGGCGCATTCTGCTTTACTTTCAGTCTGCTTTAAGGCCTTTCGCTACCGGAAGTCTTGCGGGCGAGCGGATATGCGTCTGGACGACAGACTTTTTTCGTAACGTGTTTATACTAGAAAAATTATATAAAGGAAATGTTGATACGAATTAGTACAATCCTTCATAGCGCAGTTAGTATAGTGGTTGACTATAGTGGTTGACTAGCAATCCAAAGGTCATAGGTTCGAGACCCATCCGATCCAAATATTTTTTTAAGTGTCCGATTTATTGACTTGTCAATCCATAACGCAGTAATCAAGAGACATGTTATGTTTAGTCTTCGTTGATTAGTACTAGTGATGTTCACGGTCCAAGTATATGTCAACTTACCTGTACGTTTTAGTTTAATGACTTACAAGTCAATTAAATCGGTATACATGTAAACGATTTGATCGAACTATAAAGCCACACAGTGAAGCTTATCAATACGCTAACCTTTTCAAGATCGATATTGCCCATTATAATTATGTTCAAACAATATAATAAACCTTGTATGCAAGTCCATGAATAAATAATAATGCATTTTAATGACAAAGTTTTAATTCTAAGGTAGGTAACTGTATCTAAACAACAAATATCCCACATTTTAATAAGAAAATATGTTATAACAACAAATCCTGACTGTAATATTTTTTAATTTTTTCAGACTGACTAGTTCATCAACCATATATTTGAATAAAATGAAAACAAATATACATTGAATGAGTCAGTTTTTTGTAATTCAATTTTTTAGCATTTTGCAAAATTTAAATAGCTGATAACATCTTTCTGAACACCTTTATTCAAAATGTTTTTAGCTTTTCTTGTAATGAATGTTGTGGACTACTTATTGGGCGAGAATTATAGTCATTAGCTTTATTCATTTTTAAGAAAAATAGAATCATCAAAATTCTAGGTTTTTGTCAGAAAAAAGACCTTAAAGACAAACCACACGATAAATTTTGCCTATATTTACCCACATTGTTTCTTAGGCTATTATCATTCTTCATGAAAAGTTTCATAACAATCGTATGGAAACTACGCGCATATGCGAAGTACCTTAAGCTTCCATGAACTCGGAAAAAATCCGGAGATTAAGGAAAATCCGGAGAAATGGCAGCCCTGAGTTTATCTGTTGAAGCCCAGATTATACTCATGCTCTAGTGATTTTCAATGGTTATTTCTAACCAAACTATCAAATATAAAGGTCGGGTCTCACGTGAGAAGCTCTAATGGTTATTTGCTACCTAGATGTCCACAAGACCCATGATTTTTGCAAGGAAATTGTCTGGCAAGGCCTTATGATCAAAAGGTCACCAGGAGATGTCTTTAAACGCAATCGCATTGTCATAAAAAGTAAACAAAAAAAAGAAGAAAGAAGACATTTGATTTTAGAAATTACTGACACTCATTTTCTTAATGAGTAGCAAACAGTTTGGAGCCAGGCCACTATCAGACACGGCTCCAAAGTGTTTACAATGACGTTAATAGTTTAAGAATAAACGCGTTGATTGGGAAAGAGTAACGTATTCTCAACTGTATGCTCCAACGGTAATCCCCGTATAATTCAATAAGAATACATTTACCTTTTTGAATTTCACAAATCAGCTTGGGTGTCAATACAAGGCTTGCGTACAATATACTATTGTTCAACGTCGTAACTAACCATTGACAACCTGGTGGTGACGGTTATAACGTCGTGACTTTGTTTATGGAATTGTCAGTTGACGTAATGACGTCATGACATTAAAAACAAGAGCTGTCGGAGAACAGCAAAGCTCGCCTAATGAAACCTTTCTTAAATAGGTAACTTTCAATAGAAAAGTATATCAGTACATTGATATTCAAGCCACAGGGAACCTCCATTCCAAATATCAGCTTACTAATGCAAATATGTCAACACTTACTACATAACTAACTTTGAAATGTCAGTCCCAAAACTCTAAATCCACAACAGGTAAAATTATGACTTAAATAAAAATTTATTTTCAAGTTAAACTAAGCAATATCAATGTTCAACCCACAGGACAGGGAACCTCCATTCCAAATATCAGCTTCCTAATGTACATATTTCCTGTAGTATTAGTGCATTACAACACTTACCCCAAAACTTTAACCATGAGAAATCAGCCGAAAAACCTAAGTCCAAAAGAGGTGTAATTTTGACTAAATTTAAACTTTGTTTTTCAAATTTTAACTACACAACATCAATGTTCAACCCACAGGGCACCTCCATTCCAAATATCAGTTTCCTAATGCAAATATTTCATGAAGTATTAGTGCATTACAACACTTACCCCAAAACTTTAACCATGAAAAACCAACGCCGACGCCGGGGTGATTCCATAAGCCCCCCGCTTTGATTTTATGGCTAAATAAGGGCTGCCATAATTTGAAATTGAATAATATTAAGATTTCCTTTTTTTCTCCATTTTTCAAGCACGATTCCTTGAATCAGGTTAAAAGTAAAGCAGAATAATGCGCATAAAGGAGCATTCTGCTTTACTTTCAGCCTGCTTTAAGCTACCATCTTCAAGGAAAAAAGTCCGAAATTTTCGGAAGAATCCGGAAAATGGCAGCCCTGCTAAATGCAGGAGAAACATATGTGGGTTTCTTTGATAAGGGTACTAAAAAGGTCGAAGTATTAGAAACGCGCACTTTTATAATATAATACTATTCATGAATACACAATAAATATAACAATATACCAAATCAGGAATTAAAAATATATTAATTTATAACACTGCCTTTTTATAATATTTCGACCTCTAAGGGTCTTTTTTTCAAAGAAAAAAGTCCGTTATATGTTGAAATATTAGAAAAGAGCAGTTTTATAAATTTTGATAAACTACAGTGTTCCCTCTCTACAACGACACTTAGTGGGAGATGTTCGGAGGGAGTCGTTATAGGGAGGGAATTATTTTTTCATTTGCAAACAGCTTGAATCCAGATCAGACGCCGCGTTACGCTGGATCTGGATTCAAGCTGTTTGTCACTCGTCATTAAGTTTTTTCCGTCAAAATGTCCAGTATGTAACTTTGAGGAAAACAGGAGACGACAACTTTAAGCAGGAAGTATTTACTGAAGTGAAATTGTTAGACATAATTGCCCTGTTTAGGGAACTGCGGCAAGGGTCGTTGTAAAGAGGGAGTCGTTGGTGGGAGGACCGTTGAAGGGAGGGAACGCTATTATATTCAAGAATAGTTTCACCTTTTCACCGCCATTATGACGTAATAACCCGTCTTACACCCTCACATCCATAAAATCGTCTGCTGGAAAACTTGTCGTCTGCTTTTGTTCCTTGAGTTTAGAAATTTTCCAAATATGGCAATAAAATAATCAGTTTTATAAACTAACATTCAAGAATAGTTTCACCTTATCATCGCCATTATGACATATTATTTATGCTTTTCGGTGGATTACCACGATATAGCAGTGGATGATCACTTGGTAATCCACTGCAGTGGATTATCACCAATCGCTTTTATTATGAATTTTCCCCGTAGGGCTCCCCAAGAATCGTAGTCAATCGTGTCTTATCGTTAAATTCCGGCAGTCCGATTTGTCGCGAACTACTCACCGGAAGAGCACGAATCCAAACTCGGGAGCAACGAAGTCATTCGGATGACGTCAAATCAACAAATATACCGCCAACTGTCACGCACGTGTGTGTTCGACATAAAACGTGGGGCTCAACACGGGATAAATAATGTACGTTCGCTTTCAATTTTTAAACAATTTCGTTTAAAAAGTGGCTTAAAAGCATAAATAAATAGAATAACTGTGTTTTTTCAGTGTAAGATCGAAACCAGTCTTACACCCTCACTTCCGTAACATCGTCTGCTCGAAAACTTGTCGTCTGCTTTCGTTTCTAAAATTTAGAATTTTGGACAGTTTAACTTAAAAAGCATTTATATAAGTGTCGAACTGGTTTGGATCCTAATAAGGACGCAACGTTACGCGTCGTCAGATCTGGATCCGCATTGTTTGCATAATTATGTTAGTGCTGTGTAGCTCTGTAACAGAAATGTTAATAAATGTGTACAGTGGCGCCCTCTCTACAGTGCCACCTTATTGGAGACAAATAGTGTGTGTGTTGTTCGGAGGGAGTCGTTATAGGGGGGGGGATTAAGACTTGGCTTATATTTGCAAACAGCTTGAATCCAGATCAGTCGCCGCGTACGCGGCGTCTGATCTGGATTCAAACTGTTTGTCACTTGTAAATTTACTTATTTTATCATTATGTCCACTTGTAGGTAACTAAGACAAAACAGCAGACGACAATTTATAAGCACGTATATGTATAACAGTAGGTGTACGACTTGTGATAAATCTCTTCCGGGTTGGTTGAGGGTAACTTAACTACCATTTAACACTTTCTCTGTCAGGCTCTAAAACACTAACATAATTATTAAACTATTTTGGGTTCAGATCAGACGCCGCGTAAAGCGTTGTACTTAGGGCATGGTCCAGTGATAAGTACTCATCTATGATACCAGGAATCGTAAGTTCCATCTCCCGTCGGACCAAGACCTTCGGATGCGACTTAAAAACCGAGGTCCGATGTATCAGTGCTTTACACTAGGCATCCATAACAGGCCCGGACCCAGAAATTTCTGAGTGGGGGGGGGGGGGGGGGGGGGGGGCACACGTGGGGCGGGTATGGGATCTAAATGGTGCATGCTGAGGGCATTCCAGAATGATGTTAACATCCCTCTGAAACACCCAAAAAAAGTGGTTTCATAAGACAGAAAGAAGATTTATACGTAAACTTGAGAAAAAGTAAAATTGATTCTCAGAAAACTGTAATTTAGGGTCGGACATGTTTTTTAAGTTAACACCAAAAAGATACATTCTGGGGGCATTCTAAGAAGAAAGTTTACATCAATAGAGTGATGTAAATAAAAAAAACTAAATATCCAAACACCCCAAAAGTGGTATTATAAGACAGAAGTTGATGACTTGTGACAACACGTAAACTCAATGTGCAGTGCATATAACAAAATTCAGCTTCATATATGTCAAAACATGTATGAGAAAGGTGCGTAAAACCTGGATGTAGACCATCAAACCTGTAAGACGATCGTATAATGACAAAAAGTGCTGATACTAGTCTGTCTGCATGGGTCTCGGTAAATCTGGATCTACACTGCTTGTACAGAGCACGTTTCCAGTCACTGGACCGTGGTAAACTGTTGGCCAATTCAAACTTAAATTATTCTCATTTGAAGCACCAAATGGACAAAGCCAATGGTTAATAAAATTATACGCCATGTCCATAAATTACTATGATTAAAAGTTTTGCTTTTTACAATACGAGCGTATTAGAGCACAAAATGACACTCAATGTGCAGTTCATCAAAACAATGTGTAAACCAAATTTCAGCTGTACAATTAAAGCATGTATCAGAAAGGTACTGCGAACAAACCTCGAGGGATATCACAATACCATTCATACGGCCTGTATCACAGGTACTTGACACATACTTTATTATCTATTAACCCCCCCCCCCCCTTTTTTTTTTTTTTTTTTTTACTATACTTCTATTATAGATACAAGGTAAACAGCGCAATTCAACACCTAGTCTTTACTATCCACTTAAGCTGATGCTAAAATAGACTCGATCGCCGATGTTCTCTTCTGGTACCCTCGGGAAATGATTAATTTATCAATATCTACTTTTTATTTCATCAAATTCCGTCAAATAACGCCACAGTATGTGAATTATAACGAAAATAAGCATCAAAATTGAAGATTCTGTTCTTACTATATACCACAAAATGACAGTGTACCTTGAATGACTCTCCCTAGAAACATCAGATGGCAAAGTCCATTTTCCATCGCCCATCTCTAAAGGTGGTAGTATATTGGCATGACCCTCTCCGTTCGTTCGTTCGTCCGTCCGTCAACATTTGTTTTGTCCGAAAGCATTCTTTAGGATATTAATGAAACTTCACACACATGTTCTATGCATACAGATCTGAAGTTGAGTCAAGTTTGAGGTCCATTCGATTTGTCGTTACAGAGTAAAATGCCCTTGATATACTCAAATATGCTATAAAAAGCTTGTCCGGAGTTTTCTCGGAAAACTGTTGGAAGGATCTATCTAAAGCTGAGTGAAATTAAAGGTTCATTTGATTTGTCGTTACATAGTTATCTGCCCTTGATGTACTCAGATCTGCTTTAAAGGCTTATTTAACAGTTTTTACCACTAAAGTAACTACAGTTGTGAAAGGATTTTGATTATATTTGCCCACAGTATAATCATAGAAGTATAAGTGTATTAGAGTGTTTGATTATTATTGAAATTGGATCATTGTGTCAAGAGTTATCTGCCCTCGGTGTACTCTGATATGCTAGAAAAGGTTTTATTTTAGTACATGTACATGTATTGCTTATGCTCTAGTGTCTACAAATTGGAATAGATTTTGATAAAGTTATATATATTTCTTTGCTAGTGGGCGTATTATATACCATTTGCGGTGCTCTCGTTTACTTTGGTAAAGGTTGTTTTCTACAATTTCTTACAAAATGTCAAACAGTGCAGACTTTTATTAGCCCCCTGGTTTGGGTCTACACAGTTTGAACAGAACAAGGTTTTCAAGTCACTACCACGCTGATAACATATTCAGATACATGACAAAAAAATACGAAGCCTGACCAGACGGCTCATTTACGAATCCTCTGATCTTGGTCTGCATAGTTTGTACTGGACAAGAGTTCTTGTCACTATATAACACACTGTAATTAAATTGCAATATATTCAAACATACCAGTCTCCCTTAAAACACCAAATGGATAATTCCAGTTTCCACTACGAAAAAATTGTTTTGAGAATATATTATTTAAAATGACAAACAGGGTAGACGCTGATCGAGAGCTCTTTTATGAGCCATCTGATCTGGACCGTGTACACTTCATCACAGGTTTTGCAAATTTAACCCATTCTCTTTCAAATATCAAATTACGGCAAGTCCATTTTTTGACATTATAAAACGTGGTTTCATTACAAAATGACAAACAGTGCAGACCCAAGCTCCCCCTGGGAAATTTTATTCTTAGATGGTCTTAGGTACGTTCTAAGGGTGGCTCGTGTATTCGACTCAACAAAACATAAATTATTTAATCTAGGATAACAATGTTCGACTTATGTTTCCAAGTATATACACTTACCCACTCGGATTTGTTTATGTACTCTTAACAGGAAATTCCGAGGGAATGCTTTCTTCGGAAAACTTTTTATTCCTTTATGGTCTCTGGTGCGTTCTGACACGAATGAATAAGTTATAATTCATTCGTGGTTCTGAGGGTGTTTCACGCATTCAAAATGGGTAAAATACTTACATAAAGATCAAGTTTATTTTACTACTAATATTGGCAAAGTATTGGGACCCCCCCCCCCCCCCCCCCCCCCCCCCCCCCCCCCCCCCTGTGTTTCTAAGGACCTGGCTAAATATTCCCTCTGGTCTGGGTCTACACTGTTTGCAAAGGACAAAATGTACTCGTCACGAGATCTAGTAAACTCTGAGCATTTTTCTCTCCTGGAACGCGTAACAAACAAATTCCAATTAAATGTAAGTTCAGTACATTTTTACCTATATTAAAGTTGTTTACCTGTTACCCCATGCCCTGTTTCTAGTTTGGAAGATAAATTGAACACTTAGACAGTAAAGCAGAATGCAATCAAATGGGGCATTTTGCTTTACTTTTAGTCTGCTTTAAGTGAAATAATCAATTAAAGGTGTAAAAACTAAAAAGCGTAATTAATGGGTAATGGGTTAATCAATTTCCCCATAAATATGCCTTTAATTTATTCCTCCACTGAAGAAATTATGGTCACCTTTCAACTAGAAGCAGGCTATGGGGTAAGAGTTAGGTTACTGTGGTTACGCATCGTCTGTAGCCAGTGTTGACGATGATATGGTCGCAGACTTATAATATACGGTAACAGTGCGTGATCTATAGTTTTCTTATTTCCATAGTAACCACATTTCGTCTGCCAAGATAGGGAGGGACCTGTCAAAACGATGATCCAATTCACCAAAACGCTTGCTAGGTAGATATAGCTGAGACTCTCAAGCGCTTATCAACCATGATTAAATGTATTGGACACACTACCAATTTACCAAACGTGTGCCGCCTGGCACACTGATTAATGGAACCCCTGTAGTTTCCAGACGTGTGATTCGAATGGGGCTAAATAAGGGGCACACGCCAACAGCTAGATTAATCAGAAGTAAAAACAAATATAAAAGGAAGTAAAAAAAAAAAAAAACCCGGCCCAGCTGGGGGGGGGGGGGGGGCACGTGCCCCCTGTTCCCCCCCCCCCCCCCCGGTAAATCCGGGACTGTGGGCCTGAAGGTTTCATAAGAGAAGAGAAAATGTGTTTCTATGTAAAACTGATAAATCCCTAGGCGGGACATTTTTTGGCCCGGTGTCATAATTTGAACAGTCTTGGTAAGGGTTCACTACATCATGCTACATAAGAAATGTTATGGTTTTAGACAAAAAGATCTTTAAAGTGTTTGACTTATGCTGTAAATATAATGTAAATTTATACGGCAAACGACCACACCCTCTGGCGGCCATGTGTTTACGGATCAAAATTCTTTGAATAACTTTGAATGTCTAGAATCGGACCAGTAGTTTCGGAGAAGAAGATATTTCTAGATGGTGTGCACGATTGCCATGGCAAAAAGAAAAACTACCCCACCCATTAACTTTTATTAACTTTTCGTTCCCCAACTGATGCTTCTGGAAATGTTTGGTTGAAATTGGGTCAATGGCTTCAGTTTGAAAATGTGGACGTACGACGGACGCCGGACGGAATGCGATCACAATAGCTCATCCTGAGCATTTGGTTCAGGTGAGCAAAACAAACACTCAGACATTGTTCGTACCTGACGCGGAAGCTATGCCGAAATGCCATTTTGATACCGCAAACCTTACTATTTATATGTAATTTGATATATTAATGTATGTTTCAAATGTAGACACGACGATCTTCTTAATATGTATAAATGAATATTGTTCTGTTTATTCAGAAAATCATTTAATATTTACATTCACCCTGTAAAGTCTCTATGTAATCGTATTAAAAATATGCAGGTCAATTCTCGATGAGCCTACGAATCGAATCCGGTTCCAGCCAGTTAGAAAGAGGGCGCTCAAACATAAAGCAAAATAATGCATTCACACTTGCTAAATTGGTAACGTAATGTTCCGTTATGACATTTTGAAACTAGCCTATGTGTATTGGATATGCCACGGATAGCCGCGGGTGTGTGTACACGCTGAATGTGTAGTCGCATTTCAGCGTTGCTATTCGCGTTGCTATGTGTAAAGCGTGTATAAAAACGTGCACCACCTAATTGTTTAAAATATGCTTTGATAATGGATATTCAGATTGAAATTTTTGTCTTAGTTTCTTACGAGCGTTCTTAAAGCACAGCGAGAAAGTTTACTGCGTAAAACCCTGAAATTATCATGCAAATACAGTACATGTAGTAAGGACTACTTTTGACACCATATTTAGAAACTGGAATGGCTATTACATCGATATTACATCTATCAAACCCATTTGGCCGGTATATGATATATTCATATACATGAAAACAAATCTGGTCAAACTACACATTAAATGGATGACAGAACATAAAAATATAAATATAAGGAATAAACAACAACTTTTTGCCGCTCATGTCGGTATGACTACATTAGCTTCGGGGGGTAAGTTTATTGAAAACGCCCTTCGGGCGTTTACAAAACTCACCCCCTGCGAAGCTAATGTAGTCATACCGTCATGAACGTCAAAAAGATGTTGTTTATTCCTATAATATTTACATTCGCTCTGTATAACTCTAAGGGAAAAGTGAGGTTCAATTTTCAGTGAACCCTCAGATCTGGTTCTAACTAGTTTTAAAAATCTTCCATACGGCGGAGAGATACCGACCAAGTTAGGATCTACTTTTATATTATCCGTTTGGGTATCACGAAACCCCTATTTAAAGTCGGAGACAGTTCAATTAAAATCAAATTGCGATAAAAAAAAGAAAAGAAATAAATGCTGTTTTTAAAGGGACTCGCAACCGGATGGTGTACTTGTCAAAATAAAATAAAATACTCAAATAAAAGCAAATTTGTGGCATTATTTGGCTTCTGACATTAAAAAAATATGATCAGTCCAAAAAAAGTCTCAAGAATCGTCACCGAATCTTAGCTTTTTAGATATTTTCCATCGTTTTTCTATACCGACTAGTAGACGGTATAGTTGTTGTTGTTGCTTCTCTACACGGGCTCAGACATAAACACGAGCCGAATTACGAAGTTGTATGCACTTTCGATAGCTCCACATTGAAATACGTTAAATCGATCCGAGATAAACGGATAGTTCTGTGGTCCATTGGTCTAAGCGGTTTCCCCTATTTTGCCTTCTGTCCGCCAATGCCGGGCCCCGGGTTCGAATCCCACCAGAGACCAATATTTTTTTTTATTGAAATACATTTTTTTTAAACAGAATTTCTTATCCTAAACTAGATGTAATTCTTTACCATTTATATAAGCGTTTGACACATATTTACAAATTACTATTTTTAATGCACCATCTGGTTGCGAGTCGCTTTAAGAGAGATTATCATATTACGCTCCGTCATTAAAGCTGTACGCTAATCCGGGGGAGTGGCTTTTTATTAATAGATTCGACAAGTTATCTTCTAGCTAGTAGCTAGTAGCTACGGTTTGAAATTGTTCACCAGAATTACAGAGGAAAGTCGCTCGAACATAAAGCAAAATAATGCATTCACACTTTCTAAATTGGGGACGTAATGTTCCGTTCTGACATTTTTAAACTATCCTATGTGTATCTGCCGAAAGTGTTCTAATTAACTTATGCCTCGGATAGCTCTGTGTGTACACGACTACACGCTGTGTAGTCGCGTTTCAGCGTTGCTATTCGCGTTGCTATGTATAAAGTGTGTATAACTCAAGCGCCACCTTATTGTTTAAAGTATGCTTTGATAAGGGAATTCAGATTGAAATTTTTGTTTTAGTTTCTTACGAGCGTTCTTAAAGCACAGCGAGAAAGTTTACTGGGTAAAACCCTGAATTTATAATGCAATTACAGTACATGTAGTAAGGACTACTTTTCACACCATATTTAGAAACTGGAATGGCTATTGCATCGATATTACATCTATCAAACCTATTTGGCCGGTAAAGGATATATTCATATACATGAAAACAATTCTGGTCAAACTACACATTAAATCGACAAGACAGAAAATAGAAATAGAAATATAAGGAATAAACAACATATTTTTGCCGCTCACGACGGTATGAATGCATACCATTATGAACTGCAAAAAGATGTTGTTTATTCCTTTAATGTGCTCCAGATTAGTCCGGTAGTGTCTGCACGTCTGTGTTATGTGTACAAAATTGGTCAATTTACAAGGATATATGCCTTTAATTTACACCATCAACAACTAACTAGTTTTTTTAACTCATTTGTATAAATATAGACGTCACGTCATCGAAAACGATGAGCCGCCTGATCCGGGTCTAGATTGTTTGCGTACAATTGCACTCTTCACAATAGACGAGCATACCAGTCATATAAGTGCTTAATGTGCTTATCATGTTAAAGGGAAATGGACAGCTGGTGATAAATATCTTTTAAATGAAAGATATTGAAAAAAAATCGCCTTCTGCCTTTGAAATTTTGAAAAATAATAAAAAATGAAGTAGTTAGAGCCGTTTAAACTTTGTGATATATGACTGTGCATTGTGCAAGCGACCATGGGGCCGCCATTTTGTTTACCTGTGTGACGTAACTAAGGCCTTCCGCGACCTTCCGGTTATAGCGAGTCTAACCGGGAATGCCGTAGAGTGCGCGGAATTTACATCGATAACATTAATAAACTGAAATACTGAGAAAAATTGGGCATGTGGAGGAAGGTAAAAACACTTTAGAACTTCAGTGTTACGATTTCGATCCTAAATTATCAGAGAATGTAATATTAGAAGACAGAGACTACGACGGGTCGGGCGAAGAGAAAGCGCATTCGCCGGACGAATTTGCGACTGCAATACTTGTGTATAAATGCCTACAAAGGAGGTTAATACTTGCTGAAGAACAAATGAAATGACGATTGGGTGTCTTGGTGACAATGAGTGCATAGCAGAACCATCACAATTTCGAGCTATTAGTGCTTAATCCAGCCATACTTGAGGTAGCGTATATCAGGCAAATATCATAGGACACCGGAATCGGGCACGGATACTCTTGATAATATTTGCATACTGGTTGTGAATAAAGGCATCGAAGCTCTGTGACTTTCGAAAAAAGTTTCTCCGATATATTTAGTCTTGTCTGTTAATATTTCCGTAAATATTAATCATAAACATCGGCTCCAGGATATCTTCGTTTTTTTACGGGGCTACGACTAAAACACGAGCAGATAAAGACGATAATACATGTGCCGATTTTTATAACATCCAGTCAGAGACAGTGTATAGCCATATGGCTATACACTGTCTCTGCATCCAGTTCAAAACGGATGAGGTATTACGTTTATTTAATAAAATAAGGGGGATCAAATTATTTTTCTGGTCTGTTATGAATTTTCTGTGACGTTTAACATCGGTTCTGGTCCTCAATCGGACATACATTTTTAGAAAATAGACCATTTATTCTCGGTATCGCAACATCCGGGAACTTTCGTACATCCCGGTCTCAATCACAGAGTTTCTAAATATCTCATTTGGATCCAAACTGTTGCTGACCTTTAAGTACAGTCAGTTTTGATTCCGATCTGGGTCCTAACTGTTTGTCAGTCTCTCGTACGGATAAAAGTTTCTTCAATGAGCTTTTCAATACATTCAAACCTTAGTTTAGATTTTCAATCACAGAGTTTCTCAATATCTCAGTTGGATCCAAACTGTTGCTGAACTTTTTGCACAGTCATTGACATGACAAATGTGGAATATCAATTTATCATCTAGCAATTGAGACTGGCAATGTCTGGTTAAGATCCAAACTGATTAATTGTCTGCTGAACAAAGTATTTGATATTCTGATCTGGGTCAAAACTGAACGCTCTAGATAACGTGACCCGAGTGCTCATTTATTGTATTAATGTCGTTTTTTACTTATCGTTATATATCTTGAGCTTATATAAAGATCTATGAAAATCATAATCGAAACAGATTCAGGACATATTTCAGCAGGCGGCTTTGATCTAGATCGCATTTTATGCTGACATTCATCATCAACCACTAATCAATTAAGCTGCCTTGCAAATTGTACGATATGGACCGGAAATAATTATACACAACCCCTTTCTGCCTAAGACCCCCTCTGTGAAGAAGTAAGAAGCTTAAGCCTGCAGGGCATAAATATCCATATTACGTAATCTAATTAGCCGCACTTGCCAAACAGGGTTGTGATTTTATACACAGGCTAGCAATTTGGCTACTTAAATATGCGATTACACGCCACAAGCCTTTTACCCTGTTTCTACTTCTGAAAATATGTGACCACTTAAAACAGGTTGAAAATACTTTCAGCCTGCTTTAAGCTTTTATCTGCTAAAATATAGAAAATATTTCTTATGAATTTTATTTGTGACAGTATGATATTGAAACTATTTTCTTCAGTATATGAAGGAATTAATTAAAGGCGTTAAAAGGCGTATTTATGGGGGAAAGGGTTACATCAAAACAAAAAAGCCAAGATCTTTAAAAAAAAAAAAAAAAGAAGAATATTGGACACTTCTAGCTCTTGTGGTTTTGTATTGATCTAGATGTGTATGCTGCTTTTTTAAAAAAGGCTAGAGTCTACCATAAAACACGAATTTAAATCTTAAATTAAAATTCATTTAGGCCTATTTAAAAGTTGTTTGAATTTTTTTCTACAGAAATGACAAGTGTAAAACTACACCCAGAAATAAGAACGATAAAACTAGATCCAATCAAAATCGGATTTGGACTCAAGTAAGATCGCTCTTATCAGATCGGGATCTAGAGAATCGCGATGATTAAATTAAGAAAGAAAAAACCGATCTAGATCTACCCGTACAATATGTAGATCTAGTAATGAGACTTTTTTCATTAAGAATTTCTGTAGCGTTGAATTCCTAAACAGAGACGAACCAGCTAGAAAATGCTGATTTGTAAACGAGTTGGTAGATCTAAGCCAGTTCAACATTTAGGTCTAGATCAGCACAATATCGCACTGATTATCAGATTTTTTTTATTGTTGATCTAGATCTATTATTATAATCATCAATCAAGGTATTATGGATGTCGCCATACTCTACTGTTAGCCATTTCGCAGCATTGTTTTCCCAGATTCTATAGCTGGGAATTGGAACGGACATTTCTCTAAGCCGATTAACGATAGCTTCTGATCGTTTCTGGATCTACACGACCTTTCAAGTTCATCATAACTTGTAGACCGATTTTTTTTTCACCTGACAGGGCGGAGCTTAGTCCACATGTGCACAGTTACATGAATATGGAGCTATTTCTCGTCTTTGTCATATCCCTCACAGTAAAGGGACGACAACTGTCACAAAATATAATGTCGTTCCAGGGGTTCATTAATGAGACTAGGCGGAAAAGATAAACTAATTTGCATTTGATTTTAGGAGTGATAGGTATAGTTCCGTATTAAATAGTAATGTTCCTATGAAACACATGGGCGTGCAACCATATCCACGTGAAAACGACGTGTATAGTGCCCCCTCTCTACACCTAATTGACCTGCAGGATTCAAGCTGTTTGTCATTCTTCATTATATTCCTTCTGTCAAAATGTCCACTAGTAATGTTGAGAAATAACCGACAGACGACAACGGTAAATTCCGATAATGAAAGAGCGTGCTGCCGCCCACAAAGTTGAAATGCAAAGGTCCGCATCGAAACTCCGCCCTGCCAGGTCAACTAAATCGGCCTATATAATTTATTTTTTACTAAAATGGAGATATAGACAGACAATTCAGCCATGCATGTAGTTTATTTGTAAATTAAACCGTAAAACCTCTCTACTGCGAACACTAAAACGAAGGCTTATAGTTGTATAAAAGACATGTGATAGCTTAAAGCAATGTGACAGTAAACAGGGCCGGATCCAGAAATTTTTCAGTGGGGGGGCACAGGTGGGGAGGGTATGGGAGGGGTATAACCCCTCCCATAGGTGGGGGTTCGGGGGGCCTCCCCCGGAAATTTTTTAAAACATACATATCAAATGGTGCATTCTGAGGGCATTCTAAGAAGAAAGTTAACATCGATAAAATGATGTAAATACCCCCAATGAAAAACCCAAAAAAGTGGTTTCATAAGACAAAGAGAAAAAATAATCATAATCTGGAGAATTTTTTAATAGCTTTATCTCCATTCTCAGAAATCTATTACTCCAAACCATGGTCATACAAAGATTTTCATCAGTGCATTCAAAACACCGGCCTTCAATTGATCTCAATGCAAAAAGTAGGAGTTTTTGAAGTGGAAAAGTAGGAAAAAGGAGGAAGATTTCCAATAAAATAGTAGGAACTGTTTGATACAAAATACCACACGGAGTCATTGTGCTCATATAAATTTAAGTAATCCGCAATCTTGAGTTAAAGACATTTTCACCCAAAGCCATTTTATTCTTTGGTTATAATCTATTCAATAGGCCGAAGATGCGATCCAACAGGTCTAGGGGGGTCCGGGGGTACTCCCCCTGGAAAATTTTGAAATCAAGCGCTTCATTTCCTGCATTCTGGGCCATACTGAGGGTGCTTGAAGACTTATAAGGAAAAAAGTAGGAAAAGTAGGAGGTTTTGGTAGAAAAATAGGAAAAAGTAGGAAGATGATCAAAAGTTGGAAAATAGTAGGAAAAAGTAGGAACGGTTGAAGGCCTGAAAATAGGTAAAATACTAACATAAATCTATGTAAAAAATCGACTCAAAATATATTGTTATTTAATCATTCTATGGTGAAAGGTTGTCGTCCAGCCATTAATCTCTAACCATACCCCTCCTATTCATATGCATACTGTTACAAGGGGGGTCCGGGGGCATGCCCCCTCCTCTCACCCCCTGGAAAATGTATTCTCACATGATCAATGGTGCCTTCTGATGGGAGTTTTTTCGCGTTCAAAATAGGTAAAATACTACATAAATCTATGTAAATATTCGATTCAAAATAGCATATCAAATTCTTTAATATAGGATAATACCTTTGACAGATTGTTTTCTGGCCATTAACCTGAAACCTACCCCTACCCCCTCTGATTATTGTTCACACTATCACTAAGGGGATCGGGGAGCATGCTCCCCGGGAAATATTTAGTTTCTAGATGGTCTCTGGTGCATTCTGGGGCGTTTTGCACATTCAAAACAGTTACAATAATAATATAAATACAATAAATATATATAAATATTCTGCAACTAATATTGGCAAAATTATTGGAGGGGAAGGGGGCTGGTCCTACATGCCTCAGTTAATTGGGTATTATTCATCATCTAATTAGTCATGCTTTTTGTTACCCTTAAGTATTTTCATCAAATTTAATTGGATTAACAGGCCTGTATGATATGCAATTTGGGGGCACAGACCTGAGGCATAGCTAGACCATTTGTGTACGTGCTGAATGCTTTCGCACATTCAAAACGGGTAAAATACTTGCATAAATTTATATTAAGATCTAGGTAACATTTACTTACATATGTATTGGCAAAATTATTGGGGGGAACAGGGGCATTTTTATTTTTTGGTTGGGGAGGGGGGGCACACCGTCCTGTCCCAATCCTTGTTACTACGGGCCTGTGTCAGGTTCGAACACAGACCAGGCATACTGAGGATTTGAGGGGGCACAGGGGCAATTTTGGATTTACTGGCCTGTAGGTTATGCAATTTGGGGGCACATGCATTTTTATTTTTTGGTTGGGGAGGGGGCACAGGGGGCACACTGTCGTGCACCCCCCCCCCCCCCCCATCCTTGTTGCTACGTGCCTGTGTCGGGTTCAAACACAGACCAGGCATACTAAGGATTTGAGGGGGCACAGGGGCATTTTGGATTTACTGGCCTGTAGGATATGCAATTTGGGGGCACATGCATTTTTATTTGTTGGTTGGGGAGGGGGCACAGGGGGCACACTGTCGTGCCCCCCCCCATCCTTGTTGCTACGGGCCTGTGTCGGGTTCAAACACAGACCAGGCATACTAAGGATTTGAGGGGCACAGGGGCATTTTGGATTTACTGGCCTGTAGGATATGCAATTTGGGGGCACATGCATTTTTAATTTTTGGTTGGGGAGGGGGCACAGGGGGCACACTGTCGTGCCCCCCATCCTTGTTGCTACGGGCCTGTGTCGGGTTCAAACAGAGACCAGGCATACTAAGGATTTGAGGGGGCACAGGGGCATTTTGGATTTACTGGCCTGTAGGATATGCAATTTGGGGGCACAGGCATTTTAATTTTTGGTTGGGGAGGGGGAGGGGGCACACTGCCATGCCCCCCATACTACGGGCCTGTGTCAAGTTCAAACACAGACCAGGCATACTGAGGATTTGAAGGCCCGAGATAAGAGACACAAGCCGTTGCAGCAGCTAAAGATAAGTTCAAGCAGGCCAGCTGAGGGACACGTGCCCCTGTGCCCCCAGTGGATCTGTGCCTGTAATGTCATATGCTAATGCGACCTTCATACCCAGCTAAATGATGAATAATTATATGAATCAAGCCAAAAAAATTTTTTTTTTTTTTTTTTTTATAAAAAAAAATAGAAAAATTCAGGCCAGCTGGGGGGGGCACGTGCCCCCTGTGCCCCCCCCCCCCCCGGTAAATCCGTGCCTGGTAAAACAGATAGATCCTAAGGGAGCTTTCTGTTTTCCTGTCCCATTGCTTTAAGTTGTCACTAGTCGTAATCAGCTAGTAATTGACACAATATAGAAGTCGTAATAGAGAGGTTTTACTGTGTATTTAGTACCTCGTTACGTATTGGGTCATTTATAAATACATCATATTCAACAGGTCTGACCAACAGTTAAATGCAAGTATATAGATTCAGCAAAAAGCTGGACAACAGTAACACGCAGCTAGTTTGGACCCAGATCAGGATCCAAATCGTTTAACACATCCAATTCTTTTTTGTCAACATATCTTAAATCCAAACTTTAGAAATAACTGAAGACAACATGTTGGCGAGCAAACGATATTACATGTATATCAGTTTGAACGGTAATGGGTCATTTTGGCTGTGATAGCGTCGACTCGTTTTTCGTCTGCTTTAACATCGTCTGATTGGTAGTGTCGTCTGCACTATTTTTAAAGTCAGCTGTTTTGACTGAAGAAATGTCGATACGCGTGTCAAATAGTTTGGATCCTTTTCATACGTCGCGTATTGCTGTGCCCTCTGTAGGAGTACAGTGAAACCCCTCTAAACCGGACACGTGTGGGGACAACATATATGTCCGGTTTAGAGGGGGTACAGTTTAGAGGGGTTTTAACCCATAGCTTATTTCTAGTATAGAAGATAGCTGTTCACTTAAAGCAGGTTGAAAGTAAAGCAGAATGCGCCTTATGGCGCATTCTGCTTTATAAGGCGCATTCTGCTTTACTTTTAACCTGCTTTAAGCTATCATCTGAAAGAAAATAGAAACTATTTCTGATGATACATATTCATGAATGTATTTTTTTTCAGTGAAGTGATAAACCAAAGGCGAAAAAAACATATTTATGGTGTAATAGGTTAAAATAAAGAGAGCTGGAAACGGGACCAACGTTTTTGTCCGGTTTAGAGAGAATTCCGGTATTTAGAGGTTCCGGTTTAGAGGGGTTTCACTGTATAGACTATAGTACGACTTACCTGTGGATGTGCAGTACTGTTATTACACCATCCTGTATTCGTTAGGAATATAGTATATCTGTTGTGGTTAGAACAAGGTCCAAGGTTATAAAGCTTTTGAGCTGAGTCTAAAGTACATGTAGTTTTCAAGCATTTGATTGGTCAGATTTGAGCCTAGGCTCAAAGCTGACCAATCAAATGCTTGAGAAAAATATCAGACTCAACTCCGACGCTTTATAATCTTTGACCCAATACTCACATCTCTCCAACAATCCAAAATACGAATGTATAACCGTTCAATTAAAACGTGAATTCAAAACACACGATCTTAAAGGGACTCGCAACCGGATGGTGTACTTGTCAAAATAAAATAAAATACTCAAATAAAAGCAAATTTGTGGCATTATTTGGCTTCTGGCATTAAATTTTTTTATAATCTTTGACCCAATACTCACATCTCTCCAACAATCCAAAATACGAATGTATAACCGTTCAATTAAAACGTGAATTCAAAACACACGATCTTAAAGGGACTCGCAACCGGATGGTGTACTTGTCAAAATAAAATAAAATACTCAAATAAAAGCAAATTTGTGGCATTATTTGGCTTCTGGCATTAAAAAAATATGATCAGTCCAAAAAAAGTCTCAAGAATCGTCACCGAATCTTAGCTTTTTAGATATTTTCCATCGTTTTTCTATACCGACTAGTAGACGGTATAGTTGTTGTTGTTGCTTCTCTACACGGGCTCAGACATAAACACGAGCCGAATTACGAAGTTGTATGCACTTTCGATCGATACACATTGAAATACGTTAAATCGATCCGAGATAAAACGGATAGTTCCGTGGTCCATTGGTCTAAGGGGTTTCCCCTATTTTGCCTTCTGTCCGCCAATGCCGGGCCCCGGGTTCGAATCCCACCAGAGACCAATATTTTTTTTTATTGAAATACATTTTTTTAAACAGAATTTCTTATCCTAAACTAATTCTTTACCATTTATATAAGCGTTTGGCACATATTTACAAATTACTATTTTTAATGCACCATCTGGTTGCGAGTCGCTTTAATATCGCATATTGTCTTTTCTTAAAGCAATGCATGCCGGAAGCTTTGAAACCAGCTAGTATTTCCTTTGTTAATTGCAAAGGGGTAATGGCAATATAGATTGTTATAAACTCAATACGACTTTCATATACAGTACAGAGCTCCCTCCTCACAACGATTTCCTCCTAATAACGATTCCCTCCTTACAACTTTTGCCACTCTTCCCGAAAGAAGAAAAACTATATGTCCAACATGTTCAAGGCTGCAATATCGTCTGCTGTTTTCTCAAAGTCACATATAGGCCTTTTTGACAAAACAAAACATAATGACGAGTGGCAAACAGATTGAGTCCAGGTCAGGCCGCGTTACGCGGCCTGATCTGTATTCCATCTGTTTGCAAATGTAAGCCAATTTCCCTCCCTATAACAACATACCCGAACAACGCACACAATATTTGTCTCCCATTTGGTATTGTTGTAGAGAGGAAGCACTGTATAATACAGGTGACCCAAAGCCCCAAAACCTCCGCTGGGAAACCAAAATTAGTCATGAACTGTACTTCTTCAATGAAATGACCTAATTTCCTTTAAACAGTTGTCGTCTGCTTCATTTATCAACTTTAAATTTTGAGTAATTCGACTCAAGTAATTTTATGGGTGCCAAGCAGTTTAAATCCTGATCAGACGCTGCCTTTAATACGCAGCTTCAAATCAGTATCCAAACTGTTTGCAAATAACTCGGGAAAGGTTAATCCTTACACTGTTGAATGTTACAATTGGACTACCAATTTCTATAAATGACCCACTTAGATTGACCAGTATGTCCTAAAATAATGTAGAAATCTGACCAACAATGCAGACAATGATCATGTGACTTTTTCAGGGGCCCTCTTGGTCTAGTAAATTTTGCATTAAGCATGTACAGTGCCTCATAGTGACATGGCATCACAGGGATTACATTTGCACACAGTTTAGCATTACGCGGCGTCTGATCTGGATTCAAACTGTTTGCCACTTGTCATTGTTTTTCCTACCTTTGAAAAATAAACCAGCAGACGATATTTCAGCATTGAAAAGGTAAAAGGCATATTCTGTTTTACTTTCAACCTGCTTCAAAACAAGAAAGAGGCTAAGGGAGGGAGTGGGGGAGGGTTAAAACACTGAGAACCACTATAAAGGAAGCAGTATTATAAAGTTATACCGGAGATATTGATGACAAGATTTTTTTGCAGTAGCACAGTTTATTTCCAGTGACAAATAAAACATGTACGAAAGCCGACATGTGATGACAATGGACATATTGCAACAAAATAGTTGAAGCTTTCCCATGCAACACTGGAAGATTGAAATATTGGCTAGAAAATAACTCCACTAAAACATAACCACAATGACATATAAGTGTAAATAATTTTAACCCATTACTCCATAGATACACTTTTTTATGTATTTAATAACTTCCTCCATTGGAGAAGATGGAATAAATGTGTAACAATAAATATTGCTTATATCCTAGCCAGTGGAAGCTTAAAACAGGTTGAAAGTTAAGCAGAATGTGTCTTACAGCTCATTCTGCTTTACTTTCAACCTGGTTTAAGTGGTCATTTATCTTCAAAGCAAAGTAACATGCTATGTAGGAATGGGTAACAACAAATCCTTAAATGTATTAATGTCAGGTTTAACGCCTTTACTGCCATGACCCCGTCAGCTTAACACATTCACTCCTGAAACTTGAAATGGACAATTCCTGTTTCCAATGAAGTTCAATCCATATTTGACTATTTAGGGTTGATTTTTACAATATAGGGGTTAAGGTCCGTTTTAGTTACTATATAAATTATGTCAACTTCATTGATTTCTGCACTGTTCAAAGTTCACAAATTTGTTACCCATGCTCATCGTATAAAACTATACAGACAAATCCTAACATATACAGTAACCCTTTAATCCATAGCTTGTTTCTAGTTTTGCAGACAGGTGACCACTTAAAGCAGGTTGAAAGTAAAGCAGAATGTGCCTAACGGCACATTCTGCTTTACTTTCAACTTGCTTTAAGCTACTATCTACTAGGATATAGAAAATATTTATGGTGCATATGCATTACTGTATAAAATGTAGCTATTTTCTTCAGTGGATAATTAAATTAAAGGCATTAACATGTGTATCTATAGAGTAATGGGTTAAATTCGTTCTCCATACTTAATGCAACTTTCAGTCTCATACATATAAATGCAAATGACAAAACTTGCTGTGAAATAAAAACACTATTACTGAGATTTGTTAATCAATATGCCTTTTTAAGCCTTAATGTATTCCTCCGCTGAAGAAAATAGTTCCAATGTATACCAATATGAATACTGTCAGAACTATTTTCTATCATAACAATTGGTTTAGTTTGTTTGTTAACGTCTGTTTCTGCCATCTATGGGCTCATAGCGGTTGGTAACTTAAAAGCAGGCTGAAAGTAAAGCAGAATGGATCTTAACTCGCATTCTGCTATACTTTCAACCTACGTCTAGTGGCCACCTATCTTTAAAACTAGAAACAGGCTATGAAGTAATGGGTTAAAAGCTTGATGACAAAATTTGTCTTACTTTCAAACTGCATTTTACTACCATTGCTTTAACCCATTACCCCATAAATACGACTTTTTACGCCTTTTATTTATTCCTCCACTGAAGAAAATAGTTCCGATTTATACAGTCATACATATGTATCACAAGAAATTTTCTATATTCTAGTAGGTGGTAGCTTAAAGCAGGCTGAAAGTAAAGCAGAATGCGCCTCAAGGCGCATTTTGCTTTACTTTCAACCTGCTTTAAGTGGTCACCTATCTACAAAACTAGAAACAGGCTATGGGGTAATGGGTTAAACACAGAAAACACACCGCTCTTACGAGCCAACGTAACACCAGGTTTTCCACTGTTCTTTGAAACAGAATACACATGTTGTTTCAAGATAAGCAGAATATAAAAAATCATTTTGTATTTCATTCATATGTATAATTTTATGTTGTTTGTATGAAAAACCCCATAGGAGTAATTTCATTATTGTCATATATGACCAGTATTAAAAATTTACGGGGAAAAAAGCATAATATACGAAATACCATTCACAACATTCAAAAGAATCATGGGATACTAAGCTTTAACATTAAGTACATTTTAAAATAATAAACTATATATGGAACCATTAATCTCCATTCATAATTCTGACACACAAAATAAGTGTTTTCTTGACTTGTCATGAAACTAACATAAACAGTAAAATATCTCTATTACTGCCACTAAAAACAAGGCTTACTGATAGTATGAAAGACAGGTCTCAGCTTAAAGCAAAGTGAAAGTAAAACAGAAAGCTCCTTAAGGAGCTTTCTGTTTTAATTTCACCATGCTTTAAGCAGCCACCTGCCTTAAACACAAAATTAACACAATTTAGTGGTCGTAATAGAGAGGTTTTACCATTACAGAATAATTCAATAAAGTGATATATCTCTATTTCTTTTGCATGTATTTCCTTAACAAACATTACAGGTCACACTAGTAGACTAGTCTAATAAAGTACAGTAAAACCTCTCTATTACGACCACCAACTGTTTTAATCAAATGTTTTCGACAGGTTACTGCTTAAAGCAAGGTGACAGTAAAACAGAAAGCTCCTAAGGGAGCTTTCTGTTTTACTGTCACCTTGCTTTAAGTTGTCACCTGTCTTTTATACAATCAATTAGATTTCATTTAAGTGGTCGTAATACTAAATAGAGAGGTTTTACTGTAACTGTTTCCATCTTGTTACTGAGAAAATGGGACACGACTATTGCGAACAGGGTAGACCTAAACTGATTGCATTGTTGGAAGGACTGGCAGCTGGTATTGGTCTATTCTGTCTACAATGTATACATGTCCATCTATCATACCATTCTATTCCTAACATAGCACATATGACACCTCAAGGTTCCCTGTCCTAGATCTATGGTACCTGGACAATGTCGAACACTTTCAACCCAATAGTTAATATCCAACTGTCAATCTTGTGTTTAAGCAATTACTTTAACAATGAAATGTCTGTCTTATATAAAACTCGATCTATCACTCTATTCCTAGCATAGCACATATGACACCTCAAGATGCCCTGTCCTAGATCTATGGTACCTGGACAATGTAGAACACTTTCAACCCAATAGTAGTTATACCATTTATTCCTTACATAGCACATATATGACACCTCAAGGTGCCGTGTCCTAATTCTATGGTACCTGGACAATGTCAAACACTTTCAACCCAACCGTCAATCTTGTGTTTAAGCAATTACTTTTACAATGAAATTTCCGTCATGTATAAAGCTGGCAACTTAATGCAGTGTCATACTGCGAGATCATTCTGTAGAGACAGTACTGCCACTGTATAAGGAAACTCACCCACATCACTGACTCTATCAGAACTCCTGTCTGCTCCATCCTATGTATAAGTTCTTTCCTCACCTCGAAAATAAACACTCTCAAACAGTGCAATTAAACCCGACATGTCAGAGCTGGTCTTACAATGTACTTAACTCATTCAATCCTGGATTTTAAACTGGACTGTTCAAATTTTAATATGCTATAAATTTTCTTCATTTTTGATGATTTTTTTTCTTGATTTTTTTTTTTTTTTTACAAATTATTGACAGTTGACTAACAGTGTAGACCCTGATCAGAAAGTTCCATCAGGAACCCTCTGATCAGGGTTTACACTGTTTGCATTAGGCATGTACATGTATACTGTTTGCAATGAATATGTATACTAGTATGTATCACCAGGACTCAAAGAGTTAAAATCATACATAACACATATGCCCATCTATTATATTTGGGCCGATGTGAAGCTCTTCATATCCCCAACTAAAAGAACCTAAATAGGAGAGCCCAGTCTCATATATTAAAAGAAAGACAATGTTTCAAAAGTAAATCATGTCTTTCTTATGGATATCACCAAGCACCGAAACAACACCTTCATTTCTTTCACATATATATGCCTGTCCTTCAATCTTGCAAATTGTACCGCCTCTACGCCATGCCCTTTGCCTACGAGTGTATTACAGAATGAATTCTATAACTCCTTCATTCTTGTATAACTTGTAACTAACATATTCACATGTAAAATGAGCATTATTTCAGGAGGTGCTAATGAATATTCTAAACCTCCGCAGAGAGAAATCAAGGCATGTTGATGGCCAATCTATGTCAAGTTACTATTAACTGGAGCCCGTTTCATAAAACTTTGTACGACAAAAATGGTTGCAAGTCAAAAAATTAAAATACATTTAATTTCTGATTTCTCCATCTAATCCTGTCTTGTGATATCTCTTTAGAATCGTCTTTTCAAGACGATTCCAAAGAGATGTGACAAGACAGGATTAGATGGAGAAATAAATAATAATTGAGAATTTTAGAATCTGACTTACAATAATATCTGTACAGTGTTTGTACAAGGGGCCCCTGTTGAATAATCACTTAACACAGGACAAACTGTATTCAACATCTGGTACTAGTACTTTATTGTACAGTAATTATTATAAATACTCATAACTTATAGATCTACTTAACTTAACCCATACATACCCGAAACCCCAACCACAAAACCATTCAAACCTGAGGTTCTACTGAATACACACAACTAGGTAAATTGGTACATAATTAATGGAATAATATTGCACATAGGGTATTCATAAATATAACAGAAGGTTATGACTTGTTCTCTTCTACACAGTCATGGCCAACGTTTGTCAAATGTCAACTTTTAATCCTTTACACTTGACAAAACCTAGCCAATGACTACTGTGATCTTATTCTCTCCAATACAAGCTTCTAGGCACTAAAGCACCCTGTTTCTAGGCACTAAAGCACCCCGTTTCTAGGCACTGAAGCACCCCGTTTCTAGGCACTAAAGCACCCCGCTTCTAGGCACTAAAGCACCCCGTTTCTAGGCACTGAAGCACCCTGCTTCTAGGAACTAAAGCACCCTGCTTCTAGGCACCAATGCACCCCACTTCTAGGCACTAAAGCAGCCCACTTCTAGGCACTAAAGCACCCCGCTTCTAGGCACTAACGCACCTGACACTAACATAGTATCTATTTTAGTATTCACAATAACCTCAAACATTTCAAATCTTTTGTTGACTTCAACAAACAAGGCAGTCACCAGCCGATTCCTGTAAACTTGGAATATCAATGCTCCGGATAAACTGAGTAAGCCAAATAATTCATACAATTTTCAATAATTTTTCCACATAACCGATTACCCCATAGCCTGTTTCGAAATTTAAAGAAAGATGATCACTTAAAGCAGGTTGAAAGTAAGCAGCCATAATCTAGGATATAGAATATATTTCGTGTGGTGCAAATTCGTAACTGTATAAAGTGTAACTATTTTCTTCAGTAGAGGAATAAATTAAATGCGCTAAAAGGCACGTCTATGGGGTAATGGGTAAACCCCATGATGTGACCACTCATTGTTATCTCTTTGAGACGATTCTAATGAATGGTCACAAGATAGGGTTTTTTGGTTGAGACAAAAGGCAGCTATTTTAAATACTTAGCTTTATCTGGAGCACTGAATTCCCCCTACAGGACAGATAGACAAAATAATACCTACATCTCACTGAACTAAAGTGAGATGAAAACTAAACTAAATGAAGACTGTATATGAAAGCCCAAAACCCAAGTTGATACATTACTGTACGGAACATGCTATACACAGTGGTAATTATGTATCACAAAAGTTGATTTGAACTAAAGGCAAAGCTACGGAAATATTACAAGTTTAGACATCACTCCATCACATTCAACCCTTACAATGCTAAATTTTCAAATGAACTCTTCCATTTTCAAATAAATGACCAGTTTATATTGAATCTCGGGGGTTGTACCCCAAGTATTTAAAAGTATAACAAACAGCGTAGACCCTGATCAGAGGTCTCCTGCAAGAGCCCTCTGATCAGGGTTCACATTCTTTGTAAGGGATGTTTATATCTGGTCCCCGCACTATAATAGTAAACTCATTCAACACTATGTAAGTCTTTTTGGTTATTAGGTTCCATTGTGGATCATTTAAATTACCAAGACATGAGCCAGTCTACTTGGAATTCTGGGTAGTGAAAATTGGCAAACAATGTAGACCCTGATCAGAGGGCTCCTATAGGAGCCCTCTGATCTGGGTCTACACTGTTTGCAAATGTAATAAGTATATTTTAAAGAGGTCCATGGTGTTGAAAAAGTTAGTACCCTTGTATCTGTCCTAAAGACACTGAAATTATGAAATGATCAAGTAAGATCGCAGTGTGTCTGTTTACTGAAGACACAAGGGTATAAAATGTCATGGAGTTGGCACATGTAAAGCTCAAGAGTTATTTCTCATGTACTGAATGATTTTTACCAATTTGCATCAAGCAAGATATCACAATTGTCCTTCAAACTTTTCGCTTCATAATTCAAGTTGTTACATTATAGTAAAAGTGACATTAAGCTGCTGAAATAAGGCATCCACTCAGCTATTCTATGACCATCAAAATCTGTACATAACTTCCTAATAACAATGTAGTCTTAAAGACTGCTACGAGACAGCTCATACACTGTTTAAATCATTGAGACACTAATATTGACAAAATTATCATGTAGAAATTACATCCACAAGCCAGCTTTAGGCAATGTCACGAAGCTCTTACATTCAGTCTTTTTTCTGGATCACCTTTGACTATCAATGTCAAATAGTTTCATGCTATCATCAGTATTTACAGTATACAGTATATATTCATATCTACACGCCATTAACCAATTACCCCATAGATACTCCTTTTCATGCTTCTAATCTATTCCTCCGCCAAAGAAAATACACACATGTAGTTCAAATTTATACAGTTATGAATATACACGAAATATATTCTATGTCCAAGTCCTTTTAATCTGCTTGAAGTGGTCACTTGTCATTAAAACTAGAAACAAGCTCTGGGATAAAGGGTCAATGGCAAATGTAAGTACATGAGAAATAACTCTGCTAAAAGCTTACTGTTTACAATTCAATGAAAGCTTGCAAATTATAAACAAGTTAACTCTTTCCTCCCTGAAACTTTAAATGGACAAATCCAGTTTCCATTTAAATCTAGTCCATTTCTTAGTTTTAAAGGTTGTTTCATCAATGTTTGGCATTATGACAAACAGTGAAGACCCTGATCAGAGGGCTCCTAGGAGCCCTCTGATCTGGGTCTATACTGTTTCAATAGGATAAGTGTACTATTCACATGTAAACTGTTTGCAAAGGACGCCAATATGCGGGACTAGGGTTCAAAGGGTTAATAAGCTCCAAATATATGTACCAGCTCAAAAAAATACCATCATGATTTGTACATCTTTCTGCTTCACCGTCCACTAAATGCATGTACCAAAATTGAAACAAACGTTGTGTTTCACACAATACTAGAAAATCAACATGCTCTGCACAAAATACATCTGTACACTAATAATGTATGGGAAGTTTTTCATACTTCACAATTTCTATATAATAATTTGCAAGCTATCATTGAACATGTCAATACTCAGAGAATAAATTAAACACAGCACCAGCATGCTTGACTTACCCCATTTATGCCCAAGGTACCAAAAGAGAAAGCATTGGCAAGCAGTGTGGACCACACTATGATAGTGAAACACACAGAACCTAATCAGTCTACACTGTTTGCTTTGGTTTAAAACCCTGCAACTATCATCACCTCAAGATGCTCTCTGCTTTATTTTCAACCTGCTTTAACTCTTTCAACACCATGGACCTGTTAACAATATACGCATTACATTTGCAAACAGTGTAGACCTAGATCAGAGAGAGCTCTCTGATCAGAGTCTACACTGTTTACTTGGAATTCTGGGTAGTTTATGACTGGTTCATGGTTTGGCAACTAAAAAGATCCACATGGGAACCTAATAACCCACAAGAGTTACTTGGTATTGAAAGAGTCAAGCTAAAAAGCCCTGTTTTTAACTACCATAATATAACTAACAGGGGTTTACTCCATAATAACTATTTGTCCAAACAAGGCAGGGCTCATATAGGATACCCCATTTTTTCTGTAATGGACTCTTCCAGCAAGACAAATCTTATGATACCTATGCATAAATGGATTAAACAAAGCTGTACTGTGGGGTTCACTACATCTACTGGTAATAAACTGTAGCCATGGCATGGTTTTTAGTTTTCCAAGTTATGCCTTTATACAGGCATAAGCAGTGACATAGTGAGAGAGCGCTATATCACACAATATCAATCTGTACTTATAAAACTAGCCACAATGCAACAGTAAGGACCCTTCTTCCTGTAATGAACTCGCTTAACCCATTACCCTATAAATACACCTTTTTACGCTTCTAATTTATCCCTCCACTGAAGAAAATTGTTCTTATTTATATAATCTTGAAAATGTCCCATACAAAGTATTTTCTATATCCTAGAAGGCTGTAGCTTAAATCAGGCTGAAGGTAAAGCAGAATGTGCCTTAAGGCGCATTCTGCTTTACTTTCAACCTGCTTTAAATGGCCACAAAATCTTCAAATCTAGAAACAGGCTTTGGGGTAATGGGTTAACTCATTGCCCCATGGTCTGTTTCAAGTATTTAAGATAAGTGAACACTTAAAGCAGGTTGAAAGAAAATCAGATTGTATTTAAGGTGCATTCTGCTTTATTTTCACCCTGCTTTAAGCTATCATCTGCTAGAATATAGAAAATATTTCTTATGATACACATTCATGACTGTATAAACTGGAACTATATTCTTCAATAGAGCAATAAACTGAAGACGTAAAAAGACGTTTTTATAGGGTGATGGGTTAATGCTTGGGGAATGTCATCTGCTTAAATGTTTGATCAAGTTTTGACACTTCCTTCTTTTATCTTTACGGGAAACTAAATTCCCCTTATTTGCCAACAAGTTGAATCTTGATCAGACATCTAGTCACGTGTAGTCTGATCTGGATCAAAACTGTTTGTAAACTCAGATAAATGTGTTGACCTCAATATATGAATGGTATTGAATCAGCTGGGTCAGATGTTTGTTGTCG
This sequence comes from Gari tellinella, assembly GCA_922989275.2. Classification (NCBI taxonomy): domain Eukaryota; kingdom Metazoa; phylum Mollusca; class Bivalvia; order Cardiida; family Psammobiidae; genus Gari; species Gari tellinella. The sequence goes on along the minus strand of OV277869.1, from coordinate 39,202,896 downwards.
CTTTTAACCCTTTCCCCCATAGAAGCACTTTTTAGCGCATTCAACTTATTCCTCCGCTGAACAAAATAGTTCCAATTTATACAGTCATGAACATGTATCATAAAGAATATTTTCTGTAATGAAAATAAAGCAGAATGCGCCTTAAGGCGCATTCTGCTTTACTTTCAACCTGATTTAAGCAGTCACCCATTTTCAAAACTAGAAACAGGCTATGGGGTAAAGGGTTAAATTGAGGTATTTTTCATGAAGAATCTTTCTGTTGCATTGTGGTTCAAGTTGCTATGACAAAAGTAATGAGAGGCAGGGTTTTACCTTGAAGCTATATACACATTAAACCCTTATCCTGCTGGAGTGAAACAACTGCCGTACTCACATGTCTTGTTTTAAACAATCTATCCATACAGATGTTAGCCTGTTCTTACATCTTGGGCCTACTTCATAAACGATCCAAAGACATATAATGTCTTAGGATACATCAAAATCTGCCATTACAAACACTCTTAAAGATAACTTGTTGATGCCAATTTAAACAAGTGGCAGCTTGAAGCAAGATGAAAGTTTGGGAGTTTTCTACTTTACTTTCATTCTGTTTTAAGTAGTCACCAGTCTTTGATACCGCAAAATCCTCACTTTTAGCTGAGTGGTCGCAATGGCGGATTTTACTATGCTACCTATGAAACTTGCCCAACATGACCATTTTATTGGCAACTGAATAAAATCCAATCTGTATGCTTCTCATGTTGATTTCATACCAACAGGATAAGGGTTTAACTTTAACTGCTGAGAAAGTTGTCACACTTGTGTTCAGCGGCCATTTTATAAAAAAAGACACATGACGACCTCAATAAAGACCAATGTTTAATGCAGAACAAAAGTAATGCAGAAAGCTCGAATAGGAGCTTTCTGCATTACTTTTGTTCTGCATCAAACAAATTAATACAGTAAAACCTCTCTATTACAACCACTAAATTGAGTTAATTCGGTGTTTAAGACAGGTGACTACTTAAAGTAAGGTGACTGTGATATTAAAAGTTTCTTTTGGAGCTTTCTGTTTTACTGTCACCTTGCTTTAAGCTGTCACCTGTCTTTTATACAATCAATTAGCCTTCATTTTAGTGATCATAACAAAGAGGTTTTACTGTAGTCTTTGGGGGTCCACCATTTTATCTTTTTAGAGCTGGCGGCTGGAGACAAGTATGACTGGAATGCAGTAATTGTATCGGAGAAACCATTAAGAGAAATCATGAAAATATTGAAAACCCCAACGTTAAATGTCACAAACACTGTGGATACACACACATCCACAGGGATCCAGATAGGAGGGAGTAAAGTAAACAAATCCATCATTTTCTCATTCATTTCAGCACCAAATCCTATGGTGTAACTACTCATTAGAATCGTCTCGATGAGACGATTCTAATGAGTAGTGACACCATAGGGTTTAAAACAGAAATAAAGATTTTAGTTTTTGAAATACTCCCCGTATCTGGAGCCCTGCATCCACTAGACTACTTGGTTTGTCCGTCACCTTTTTATAGGTGATGTGTGTACACTGACTGTTGGATGGAAGTTCACTTGTACGAAGTAAACCCATCATAACACTTATGATAGCAGTGTAGAAATCGTCACATATATTTGATGTCCAAGTACGTCTTCTGAAGAAGTGAAGGTGGAAATTGTGTAAATCTTCTTCTTGTTAAATCTGCAAAGGAAACAATTTGTTATGTATTGAAAAATACAAGAAGAACTCAGCAGAATTATATTACAGTGCTCCTTTCCTATAACAGTCCACATTGCAATAAAATGATAATACTGATCATTCATGTAATTCTTAATCTGAGCTGCAAACAGTTTGGAGTCTGATTAGATGCCGGGTTACCCGGCATCGGATCTGGCTCCAAACTGTTTGCAATGGAAATAATAGTTTTAGCGTAAACTTGTTTTTTCGTGAAAAATAACATCTTCTCCCGCTGTACATAGAGGCTAAGCTTACTGGTTTAGGCTTTGGTCTCCATCCTTGTGACTGGCCCGTTGACAACTGCTCCACCTCCACGGATACCTACAGATGAGGGGCCTGAGGCCTGGGGGTGCTGACCTGGTCGGATAGGCTTGGCTGTAAGGTACAATGTAAGGCATGGTGAGAAAACATGGTTTCAGATAGAGGGCAGAAATCGACATGTCATTACTGTTATCAAGTTCACCTGGGTCTTCACGGTTTGTCAATGACATAATGCAATATATTTCACCATTTTTGCACACAATATCAAGCCTTTTTTCACACCACACTTTAACCCTTTCCCCCCATGGAAGCGCCTTTTAGCACATTAAATTTATTCCTCCACAGAAGAAAATTTTTGAATTTATAGTTTTAAACATGTATTATAAGAAATATTTTCTATAAACTAGCAGATGGTAGCTTAAAGCAGGCTGAAAGTAAAGCAGGATGAGCCTTGCTCATGCTACTTTACTTTCAAACTGTTTTTAGTGGTCACCTATCTTCAATACTAGAATCAGACTATGGGGTAATGGGTCAACAGCTGATTTTGATCTTCACTGTATGCAATGACTGAAGGTCTACACTGCCAGTTTGTATCACCATGTTATACACTTTTACGTTCCGTAAAGTCTGAAGCTGTGAGAATAACGGATGGACAGACAACAGACGACCAGCTATCCTAATAGCATGAAGTTCTAGGTGAGCTAAAAACTCTCATTATTTTGAGCTACACATGTAGACATGACGGTGTTAACAGTTGGGGTCTTACCAATCTGTGCAGCATGTCCTCTCCTGGCAAGGTTCTTCTGTCTTACAGCCTCCTTGATTCTGTCCACCTCATGCTGGTAGCTGAAACAAGCACAACACAGTGATGACAGGAAAGGCAAACAATCCACTAAATCCAGTATCAATTTGATAATCTACATCATTACAAACTGGTGAAGAAACAAGATTTACTTCTAGATACAGTACAACCCTGCTATTTCACTGCCATGAAAATAATAATACTTTTAACAATTGCCATCTGCATTTATTTCTTTCACCCATTACCCCTTAAAAACGCCTTTTTACACCTCTCATTTATTCCTCCACTGAAGAAAAAAGTTCCAGTTTATACAGCCAAGAATATGTACCAGAAGAAATATTTTCCGTATCCTAGAAGATGGTAGCTTAAAGCAGGCTGAAAGTAAAGCAGAATGTGCCTGAAGGCACATTCTGCTTTACTTTCAACCTGCTTTAAGTGGTCACCTGTTTTTAAAGCTAGAAATAGGTTAAGAGGTAATGGGTTAATTTAAAATTGCAATGAGTGTCAACAGTTTGGATGTCATATCGAGGTTTGTGCAGAGTCTGATCAGGATCCAGCTATTTGCAAAAGACCATGATACAATGCGTAAGCTAGTGAAGGGGTTGATATGTAATCTTGATTCTTTACATATGTGTTATCTTGATCATCAAATTCACATTGTATATATTATATAAAATAAAGTTTGTTTTTAATTAAAAAAATAATTATCACACTGAAACTAAAAAAGAATCATTTTGATGAAAACAACAGGGTTCCAGATAAGGGTAGGTTTTCAAACTAAAATCTTTATTTCTGCATTAAACCCTATGGTGTCACTACTCATTAGAATCGTCTCATCGAGAAGATTCTAATGAGTAGTAACACCATAGGATTTGGTGCTGAAATGAGTGAGAAATGTAGGATTTGTTCATTGAACTACCTTTTATCTTGAGCCCTGAAACAACATACAGCAACATGAGAATATTCAACCTAAACTTTTTTTTTAACTTCAGAAGTTTGACATTCAGATGTAATCTCTAACCATTTGGTTTGGCATTCAGCTTCTGCCAACGGACTAGAGAGTATTTTGTCAGTTTTTGTCAGTTTAACCCATTACCCCATAAATACGCCGTTTTACACCTCCAATTTATTCCACCAATGATCAAAATAGTACCAATTTACAGTCATGAATATGTATCATAAGAAATATTTTCTATTTTCTAGTAGCTGGTAGCTTAAAGCTGACTGAAAGTAAAGCAGAATGTGCCTACAGGCATATTCTGCTTTACTCTAAACCTGCTTTAGGTGGTCACCTGTCTTCAAGACTAAAAAGTAGAAACAGGCTATGGGGTAAAGGGTTAAAGCCTTAGGAATTTCTGAAATTGTTAACCCTTTACCCCATAGCTGGTTTCTAGTTTTAGAGACAATTAACCACTTAAAGCAGATTGAAAGTAAAGCAGAATGTGCCTTACGGCGCATTCTGCTTTATTTTCAGCCTGCTTTAAGCCACCATTTGTAGGATATAAAAAATATTTCTTATTCATGACTGTTTAAATTGGAACTATTTTTTTCAGTGTAGGCATAAATTAAATGCGCTAAAAGGCACTTCTATGGGGGAAAGGTTTAGAAAGAAATCTACACAGCATTGCTTATCCTGGCCAAAAGGCTGTAGAAATCACATTTAAGGTTGAGGAACTCTAATCAGATCGGTCCAAAATCTGTACTCTATGTACACTGATCAACCGTTTTCATCAAATGACACCCCGTTCCATACCATTTTTTAGCATTGCTTGTAGTGGGCCAATAGTTGACGAGAATGACTGATTGCTTGCTGTAGAATACAAATACTGACCAATATTGGCCCGATCCCATTAGGAGACCTCAACCTTAATCTTTTTTTTTTATTTCCATCTTTTATCAAAGAACATTTTGTTGAACCAAACAATGGAAGAAAGCACCAAGTCAAACAATGTACCAACTAGCTGTCAATGACACCTTGTAAAAACAAACTTCATGAAATTTACCATAGACCTTCTGTGATTATCCTGCAACAAAATGACCACCCTCTTGTAAAACTCAAACATTAACATGAAAGGACTACACACTATAATTATTGCAGATTGTCAAGTATTACTAATAAGTTATCAAATCTGCAAAATAACAACAATTTTCAAAAATGTGAAATGTTAATTCTTAGACTGGAATCTCTTCACATATATACAGTCAAACTTCGATCGGTTAAGTTGAACATACCCGTATTTCAAAGTTAAAACGTTGCTAAGCCACGTTTTAACTTTGAAATACAGGTATGTTGGACTGAACCGAGCATGAAATAATGCCATTCATGTGTCGAAATATCAGATAGCTCAAGTTAAGCGAGTTCGAGATATCGAAGTTCAACTGTATCACTCAATCCTTACCATGCTTGATTTTCAAATGGACTCATTGGTTTCCTGATAATGATTTGTTTACATTGATTTATTTTTTTTCAAAGCTATTTTAAGTATGACAAACTGTGCAGCCCCTGATCAGGTCTCTTTCTGATTCTGAAGCCCTCTGATTTAGGGGTACATTGCTTGCAAAGTAGGGATATGCCTGGTTCCAAGCGCTACAAAGGTTAACATCAAGGCTTCAGATAAGGGGAGTATTTCAAAAACTAAAATCTTTATTTTTGCATTAAACCCTATGGTGTCACTACTCATTAGAATCGTCCCTTCGAAACGATTCTAATGAGTAGTAACACCACAGGATTTGCTGCTAAAATGAGTGAGAAAATGTTGAATTTGTTCAGTTTACTCCCTCTTATCTGGAGCCCTGTTTACATTTATTGTTGTTGTTGATATTGATGTCTGCACTTTCAATTTTTGGAATAATAAGTTATTGTGTCTAAATGCTCACAAGTTTGCATTCATTATATATTATGTAACATGACCAGTGATAAAACTGAAAGAACTGATGGTATTTTTACTGTCTAGAATTTAACCCATTACTCCATAACTACACATTTTTACGCATCTAATTTACTCCTGCACTGAAGAAAATAGTTCCAATTTATAGTCATTAATATGTTTCATAACAAATACTTTCTATATTCTAGCAGATGATAGCTTAACTCTTTGAACCCTAGTCCCGCATATAGGCGTGCTTTTCAAACAGTGTACATGTGAATAGTACACTTGTCCTGTGCAAACAGTGAAGACCCTGATCAGAGGGCTCCGAAAGGAGCCCTCTGATCAGGTTCTTCACTGTTTGTCACAATGCCAAACATTGACAAAAACAACCCTTAAAAGTCAGAAAGGGACTAGACTAAAATGGAAACTGGAATTTTCCATTTAAAGTTTCAGGGAGGAAAGAGTTAAAGCAGGTTGAAAGTAAAGCAGAATAAGGCATATTTTGCTTTACTGTCAATCAACATGATTTAAGTGGTCACCGTTCTTCAATACTAGAAACAGGATATGGAGTAAAGGGTTAAAAAAGCTATCAATCTTATGTATTAAAATAGGAAACTTGAAAGTTTACAGGAATTTTGGTTTGGTACTAGTGCAATTTTATAAGTAACAATCATATCTGCATCCAGTAACAACTCAATGAAACATACAGTCAAACTTCCATATCTCGAACTCGCTTAATTCGAACTATCCGATTTGTCAACACGTGAATTGCATTATTTCATGCTCACATACACATATTTCAAAGTTAAAACATGGCTTAGCCATGTTTTAACTTTGAAATATAGTATGTTCGATCTAACCGAATTCCAGATATCGACGTTCAACTGTAATTTCAATTCTGCTTCCTTGACAACAAGTCTTCAAAATTTTGCCCAGCCTTTAAAGACTAACCAATTCAGTGCTCCCTCTCTACAACAACACCCAGTGGGAGAAAAAGATTGTGTGTGTTGTTTGGAGGGAGTTGTTATAGCGAGGGAAATTGACTTACATTTGCAAATAGCTTGAATCCAGATCAGACGCTGCATAACGCAGCGTCTGATCCTGATTTAAGCTATTTGTCACTTGTCATTGTGTCTTTATCTGTCAAAATGTCCAATGTGACCTCGAGAAAAACAGTAGACAACACTTTTAAGCCGACGATATTGCAGCCATAAAAAAGTTGGACATAACTGTCTTGTTTAAGGAACGGCTGTAAGCATTGCTGTAAGATGGGAATCGTTGTTCAGAGGGCCGTTGTATGGAGGGAGTACTGTAGGTCTTTTGAACGGATGCTGAATACAGATTTGACTAACTGCAATGATCTAGCTGTTCAAAGGTTGTAATTTGTTGTTCGGGATGGGGACAGGTATAATACATGAACAGTACTCAATAACAGGTAGTAGACATCAAATTCCCAATTTTCTCTTTTATATCTTCACCACACCCTATGGTGTAACTACTCATAATGTAAGAATGTGTCTTCAAGAAGATTCAATTCTGATAAGTAATAACACCATAGGATTTGATACAGGAAAACTGATTCCCAATATTTTCTCATCTATACCTATACCCAACCGTATGGTATGACTACTGAATAGAATGGACTCAAAGAGACTATTCTAATGAGTAGTCACACCATAGGATTTGATGTTAGCAAGATTCAAAATAGTTCCTCGTTCATATATTCACCAAACCCTACAGTGTGACTACACATTCTAATGAGTAGTCACACTATAGGATTTGATGTAGTCATAAAGATTTCAGTATTTGAAGTACTCCCACTATTTTGAGTTGTAGTGTATATCAGGGCTCCAGATAAGAGGGAGTAAACTGAACAAATCCAATATTTTCTCACTTATTTTAGCACCAAATCCTATGGTGTTACTACTCATTAGAATTGTCTATCTCATGAGTAGTGACACCATAGGGTTTAATGCAGAAATAAAGAATTTAGTTTTTGAAATATTCCCTCTTATCTGGAGCCCTGCGTATATGGCTGGATTGAAGTGGGCGGCCTTACGCTCTACTGGGCTTAGTCCTGGACGCTTCCTGAAGACTACAACCAGTATTACACATCATCAACAGCGTTATATTCAATGGCTATTTCAATTTGATAATTAAATGCACTACAGTAAAAACCTCTTTATTAAGACAACTGAGTTGTGTTAGTTTAAGGCAAATGACAGCTTAAAAGCAAGGTGATAGTGTAAATACAGAAAGCTCCTACAGGAGCTTTCTCCTACAGGAGCTTTCTGTTTTACTGTCACCTTGCTTTCAGCCATCACCTGTCTTTCAAACAATCTATTAGCCTTCTCTTTAGTGGTCATAATATAGAGGCTTAACTGTATTTTACTTGTTGAAATGGACTAGTTATGTTGTTTTTTAAGGAATATATGTCCATAATTTCATTTAACTCTTTCAATGCTAAGTAACTCTTTGGGTAAATATGTTCCCTTGTGGATCACTTTAGATACCAAACCAAGAACCAGGCCACTTGGAATTCTGGGTAGTCTTAATAAATACTGGTCAAAATTAGCAAACAGTGAAGACCCTGACCAGAGGGGGCCTCAGATCTGGGTCTACACTATTTGCAAAAATAATGAGTATATTTTAAACAGGTCCATGGTGTTGAAAGAGTTAATGTATGACAACAGCGAAAGCTCTAATGCAGACCTCTGATCATGGTCTCCACAGTTTACAATTTTACTTTTCTCACACACTAACAGATACAGGGTTTGTTAGCAACTTTCTTAGAAGTTATTTATTTGTTATTTGGTTTGTTCAAAGAAAAAACTAAGTTTTAAGACTATGTTCTATTGTGTATCCTCTGCTTTACTTGCGACATTTGAACGACAATAGCATTTAACCCACTACCCCATAGCTTGTTTCTAGTTTCGAAGACAAGAAACCACTAAAAGCAGGTTGAAAGTAAAGCAGAATGTGCCTTAAGGCACATTCTGCTTAACTTTCAGCCTGCTTTAAGCTAACATATGCTAGAAAATAGAAAATATTTCTTATGCAACATTTTCACGACTGTATAAATTGTAAGTTTTCTTCTGTGAAGGAATGATTTAAAGGCGTTAAAAGGTGTATTTATGGAGTAATGGGTTTTTCCCAACTGAAATGATAAAATGCAATGCCTGTGGCATAAGCATTGGATTCAAGAAATCCCTAAATTTTACTTTAATAATCTATACCAAGATATCCCCTTTAAATAATTTTAAGTTAGCTTAAAAAAACAACATATTCAAATACAACAATAATGTACATATACAGTCAAACCTCTCTATTACAACCACTAAATTCTGTTAATCATTTGGTGTTAAAGGCAGGTGACTGCTTAAAGCAAGGTGAACGTGAAACAGATAGCTCCTTTAGGAGCTTTCTGTTTTACATTCACCTTGCTTTAAGCTATCACCTGTATTTTATGAAATCAATTGACCCGATATAAGTGGTTGTAATAGAGGGGTTTCACTGTATATAGTCATCAGCCATACCGTTTTCTATCCCTCATAGCTCCCTCCTTGGCATCCTTCAGGGCGCTCTCAAGGGCCTTAACTCTGTCCATGGTGGCTCTCAGACGCTTCTCGAGCTTGGGAAGCTCACATCTCAGATCAGCATTGTCACGCACAAGCTTCAAAACAAATGGATTTGTTCATTATAATAAAAAATAAAATAATAATAAATTATGCACAAACAAGAAATTTATCCCAATTTCAAGAGAAACTTGAGAAGAGCTTGGTTTACATTGGCTGTGGTATCTTTGCATTTAACCCTTTACCCAATCTAATTTTGAACACAAGTGACCACTTAAAGCAGGTTGAAAGTAAAGCAGAATGTGCCTTGAGGCACATTCTGCTTTAATTTTAGCCTGCTTAAAAGCTTCCATCTGCTAGGTACAGAAATTATTTCTTATGGTAAATGTTCATGACTGTATAAATTGGAACTATTTTCTTCAGAGGAGGAATAAATCAAATGTGCTAAAAGGTGCTTCTATGGGTTTAACCATTACTCCATAACTCCTGATCCCCTACAGAATTTGTCAATTTGAAGTTTCAGAAACACAAGAACCTAGTAACTACAAAGTGGGCAGTCTAAAACTACGGTGCTACATGTACCTATCTTGCGGCTAAAAGTCATATATTTATAGCAGAAATAAAGGACAGTCATAGAATAATATGTCTAGTACAATTAAGCTTTGAACAAAATTGTATGGTTCACATAGATTGTATTCAGAGCCCCACATCCCTCAAAACATACTTCAGAGCTCACCATTTCAGTTCTTATTTCAATTTTTCTCCCGAGTAGGCTCATGGATCTCCATCAGCATGTCAATTTGTCAAATTACCCCCTCCCACTTCATTCAAACCTGGCATAAAAATAACTTTACGCCCCCATCCCTAATTAAGAATCCCGGATCCACACCTGATATTAACTACACACAGGGTATGAAATAGCGGGGAAAAGTTTATGTACCTGTTTGTGGACCTTGGTGAGCTGTTCAAGGTTGTTCTCTAGGAAGCTGATCTTCTGTTTCTGGGCAGCACTGCCGCCAACATCATCTTCCTCATCATCCTCACCCTTCTTCATCGTCTGTAAGATACATTTCAACACTGAGTAACATTTCTGGGTTAAAAAGTTCCTTGTGGATTATTTTTGTTACCAAAACATGAATCAGACTACATGTACATGAAGTTCTGGGTAGTTGAATAATTCTAATTATTATAAATGATCCTTTAAATTAGCAATAGTGTAGAGTCTGTAGACCCTGATCAGACACGGTTTGTGTTTATGACGAGTATATGATGCATGTTTATTATGAGTTAAGTGTTGAAATTCGACAATTCAGCTGTTAACCCTTTACCCCATAGACCTTTTCCAGTTTTGAAAATAAGTGATTACTTAAAGCAGGTTGAAAGTAAAGCAGAATGCGCCTTAATGCGCATTCTGCTTTACTTTCAGCCTGCTTTAAGCTACCACCTGCTAGAATAGAGAAAAAATTCCATATGGTACATATTCATGACTGTATAAATTGGAACTATTTTCTTCAGCGGTGGAATAAACTGAATGCGCTAAAAGGCACTTCTATGGGGGGAAAGGGTTAATATGAATTAAGCCATTGTTTATATAAAGAACTGAATAAAATGTTACAAGATCATCTAGTCTACGTGTCCAATGTTTCCACCTCTTTAACCACACACCCTCACCTTTCTGACTCTGTTCTGCAGATCTTGAACAAACAATTTCCTCAGGTTATGTAAGGTCTGTAGCTCCTTGGCCTGTAAGAAATACAAATAATGGATTATAATCAATATGATGATTAAATTTTCACTCTCAATGATGCTTAAAAGCGTGTTTGCAAACAGTTTGGATCCTGATCAAACGTCGCGTAAGGGGCATCATATCAGGACCCAAACTGTTTGACACTCGTTTTAGAATTTCTTCAGTCACACTGCCTTATTTTTAACTTTTAAACAACATTATAGACAACAAAATTGAAGCAGACGACAATGAGAGGGTGAACGTGTAAACATATCACGAAACATATGGCAGTGAAAGGGTTAACTGTCATCATTTATGATAACAGTTGGATTTCAGCAAATCTAATAAAGTCCATATTTTGTATAACAGTGGTGAAGGAAAGAAGATTGAAACAGACATTATTGCTTTGCAACGTTCAGCAGAGTAGTAGTAGAAGTAGTAAAAGTAGTAGAAGTATAGGTTTATAGAATTCTTCCAATTCTGCAGTTTTTTGTACAATACTGCCAATTCTCTAGTATATTGTAGAATATTTCGTAGAATACTGCCAATACTCTAGTATTTTGTACAATACTGCCAATTCTCTAGTATTCTGTACAATACTGTAAATTCTCTAGTATTTTATAGAATACTGCCAATTCTCTAGTATGTTGTACAACACTGCTAATTCTCTTAAGAGTTACCATAATATGCAATTAATAGAATTGTTATATTTAAGCTTTTAATGGGAAAAGATGTCCAACTTGAATTAACACTGTTAGCAAAAGTATCTTTTGTAGATGTTTGTGAATAAATAATTTTAACTCTTGCAGTCTGGGAACTAAGTACAACTGAATGTCCTCCTGATTTTATTACTATGCATCTCAACTCCTACCTGTGTTCTATTGCACAATCACAACTCCGTTTATTATTTCTTAAACGAAGGATTCCATTAAAAAATTCTACATTTTAAAAGTTCAAATTCTGGTATATTCCTGTAATATTTAACCCTTACTCCTTAGCCTGTTTCTAGTAATGAAGATAGGGATTTACTGAAAGCAGGTTGAAAGTAAAGCAGAATGCGCTTTCAAGCGCATTCTGCTTTCCTTTCACCCTGCTTTAAGCTCCCAACTGCTAGAAAATCGAAAATTTCTTATAATAAACATTTGTGACTGAATAAACAACTTTTTTCATCAGTAAAGGAAAAAATTAAGTGTGTTGTATGGAGTAATAGGTTAATTGATCCCACTGTTCTTACCACAGTCTCTTCGAGTCCTTTGAGGTCTTGTTTGGCCTGCTCACGTCGGTCTATCTGTAGAGACAGTTCAGCCAGCTTGGCAGACTTTTCACCTTCCTCTGTCTTCAGCTTGTCGTAGTCGTTCTGCAACTTCTCCAGGGCCAAGCCAAGCTTCTGGTTGGTACTATAAATAAAGATATAAACTAATAATAAAGTATTCAATTTGGAAGAATAAAAGGGAATCTAATGTCTCGTTGTGGCAAAGAAATGAAAACTAGACTTATGAAAAATAGCTTAACAACTAACAAGAGCTGTTTGAGAATAGCTTGTCTGGCCTTCTGCAAACGCTTCTGAACACTTGCATGTACTAAATTTAATCAAGTGCTTTTGTTCTTCCTTTTGGGGTCCAACTTAATTCTCAATTAGTATTTATTTCTCCATCTAATACCTATCTTGTGACATAGCTTTGGAATCGTCTTGAGATGTTACAAGACAGGATTAGATGGAATATCAGAAATTGAATGCATTTTAAAGTTTTGACTTACAGCTGTTTTTATCGTATCATGTTTCGTAAGACCGGCCCCAGCTCTTCAAATAGGCTTGAAAATGCTACATTTCAATTTCAGTATTACAGTGAAGAAGTTATTCTTTCCCAGTAAGCGCTTTTATGCTAAAACTGTTGTTTTTATTGCAAATAGTTTGAAGCCAGATAAGATGCCCCGTAACCTGGTGTCTGATCAGATTCCAAACTGTTTGCCACTCAGATTTAAATAAATTGTCAGAATTGTCAAATAGTCATCCTTTTCTACATTTATGAAATGCATTTGTGTTTCATTTGCATTTAGACGGGAAATTATAACCCCTTCTCTACTGTACAATGGTGGAATGGGACTTACTCTTTGAGAGTTTCCATGCTGGCCTGTTTGCTGGCAATCTCATCCCTCAAGTTGCTGACCATCTTCTGATGCTGTTCCCTGTGAACCTCCATCTGTCCCTCGAGGGCTATCTTCATCTCCAGGGAAGATTGAAGACTGTCCGAGGCCTCCTGCTGGGCAGTCTTGTGCACTTTTTCTATAAAACACACAAACTTGTGTTCAACATCCAAATCTCCAGATAAATTACAGGGCTCCAGATAGGAGTAAACTGAACAAATCCAACATTTTAAAAACTCATTTCAGCACCAATTCCTAATAGGAATTTCCTATGGTGTTACTACTCATTATAATTGTCTCAAAGAGACAATTCTAATGAGTAGTGACACCATAGGGTTTAATAAGAAATAAATATTTTAGTTCTTGAAAAACTCCCCTTATCTGGAGCCCTGGATAAAGGGAGTAATATAATCAATTTTATGCTGGATATCAGTATCTATGTATGTATCTATTTGCAAACAGTGTAGATTGATCAGAGGGCTCCATAAGGAGCCCTCTGATCAGGATCTGAACCATTTGTTTTACTTTTATTTTCCTGAAAGAATTTGTCAAACAGCATTTAAAATCAACCTAAGCTAGCCATTTTTGAAACATGGAATAGTCCAAATGAGAAGTTCAGTATAAAGATGGTTAAATACTTCTTTATGTATAACTAAATTGAATGTGATAAAAGTACATTCTGCTTTACTTTCTACCTGCTTTAAGTGATCACATGTCTTCAAAACTTGAACAGGCTATGGGGTAAAGGGTTAATACAGATGACTGCCTAATGTAGGACACCAACCTTGTTGAAGCTTTCTAAGGGTATTTCTGAATTAATTTTTATCTGCAACAAGCTGTAATTAAGAAATAATAAATTCATACCAGTGTTTTATCATGCAATCGAACACTGGTAGGAATTGAGATGCGTAGTAATTTAATCACGAGGCCTTTAGGCCGAGTGGTTTAAATACAAGCATCTCAACGACTACCCTTGTTCGATCTTGCAAGATAAAACACTGGTATTCATTTATTTTTTCGATTCTAACACACAATTTAACCTTAATTTGCACCGAAGCAACTGCGCTACATTTCTTGGCGTACGCATTTTTGAAGCCATATGACGTCACGTTAGAATGTTTTAGCGCATGAGTGTTTTATTGAAAATTCAAACACTGAAACGTTCGTTCCTTGTTTATATAGGGGCGTGCGCGAAGTGTGTTAGAATTGGTCTTACAATCTACATGTAATTCCATGTATCTTTTAACACATTGCTGTCCCTATAGCCTGATTCTAGTTTTGAAGACAGGTGACCACTTAAAGCAGGTTGAAAGTTAAGCAGAATGCGCCTTTCAACCTGCTTTCATCAACCATCTGCTACAATATAGGAAAAAGTTCTTGTCATACAGATTCATAAATGTATAAATTTGAACTATTTTTACCAGTAGAGAAAAATTAAAGGCGTAAAAAGGTGTATTTATAGGTAATGGGTTAAATGGTTACTAAGCAGAGATTTGATTTATTCTGATACTCTCCCAATAAGTACAGACACAATGTTTACAGGATCTACTAGCATACCTGAAGCAGTGGCAGCTGACAGCTTGTCGCTGAGCATGTCCATGTTTTCTTCAATCTGTCTCTTCCTATGCTCTACATCTTGGATGGTTTCTGTCAGGGATTTCATCTTGGCCTCATACTGTGCGGAAAAAAACATGAATGACAAACATTGCATGTTAAAGAGTTTAATTCATTCAACACTAAGTAACTCTTGTGGGTTATTATGTTCCCTTGTGGATCCTTTTAGTTACCAAAACATGAACCAGTCTACTTAAAATTATGGGTAGTTTAATAAATACCGCTTTTAATTAGCAAACATAGGTGCCCTCTGATCTGGATATACACTGTTTGCAACTGTTTTGAGTATATTCTAAACAGGTCAAGGGTGTTGAAAGATTTAAACACCAACACAATATCAATCCAAGATACAAAACCTATCTTATACAATTGCATTAGAAACAATAACTAACCTGTTGAATAAGAAGTCTGCAGTCAGACAAATCTTTCTCGGCAGTATCAAGTTTCTTTGTAGCATCAGAATGGGTGGTCTCCAGATGCTGGGCGCGGCCAACAAGTGTTTTAACCTCTGACTTCATCTTGCTGATGAACAATCTGGCAACAGTGAATTCCTCCTCTATCTTCTCGGTGTTACCCATGGACATCTAAAATAAAATATGACTCCCTTTAATCCCATCAGTATGCTTCAAGTTCTTCGATGAGCACTGATATTTCTTTCTATTTTAGTATTTGGCTAAAAGTTGCTTTAACCCTTTAATCCGAAGCCTGTTTCTAGAATTGAATTAACCCTTTGCCATATAGTAGCGCATTTCAGTTTAATCCTACGCAGAAGAAAACAATTCCGATCTATACAGTCATGAATATGTATCAGAAGGAATATTTTCTTAATTCTAGTAGGTAGTAGCTTAAAGCAGGGGCCCTAAGGCGCATTCTGCTTTACTTTCAACCTGCTTTAAGTCGTCACCTATTTTCAAAATTAGAAAAGGCTATGAGGTAAAGGGTTAAAGTGACCACTTAAAGCAGGTTGAAAGCAAAGCAAAATGTGCCATGAGGCACATTCTGCTTTACTTTCACCCTGCTTTGAGTTCTTTACGTTCAGCCTGCTTTAAGCTACCATCTGTTGGAATACAGAACATATTTCTTCTGATATTTATTTATGACTGTATGAATTGGAACTACTTCATTCAGTAGAGTAATAAATTAACTGTGCTAAAATTGTGTAAATAATAAGTGTTTACGACAGGTGACTGCTCAAATGACTGCATAAAGCATGGTGAATGTAAAACAGAAATTTCCGTTAGTTAGGAGCTTTCCTTTTTACTGTCACCATTCTTTCAAGCTGTCACCTGTTTTTATGAAACATTCAATTAGCCTTCGTTTTAGTGGCCGTAATAGAGAGGTTTTACTGTAGTTAATGGTTTAACAGTAGTTTATAGTATACAAGCTCTTACCTTTGTTTCAGCTGAGTCTCCACCCACAATGGTCCCAATATCACTCAGATCCTTCAGCAGGGACACCATCATGTCTGTGATCCTCTTCCTCTGATGAAGTGACGAGTCCTTCATTGAGTCCAGCTCAGACTGCAGGGCATTGAGTAGACTGACTTTCTGGCTCAGTTCTTCGCTCAACGTGTCATTTTCCTTGTTCTTGACGTCCACCTCCTGTGATTTCTGGTCGTAGTTCATGGCAAGTTCTTCCAGGGCCTGTAACACTTCCTTCACCTCTTCCTTGGCGGCGTCATTGTCCGCCTGTATGCGGCTGACCTCCTGCTGCAGGTTGTCGTTATCGCGACGAGCCGAGGTGATCAGGTCCTCTTGCTCCAGCATCTGTTCCTGCATTTTCTCTAACAGCTGTGACTGCTTGTCAATCTCTTCATCCTAAGTAACAGTAACAAGGCTCAAGATAAGAACAAATCCAACAATTTCTCTCTCTTTTTAGCACCAAATCCTATGGTGTTACTACTCATCTATTGGGTAGTGACACCATAGGGTTTAAAGCAGAAATAAAGATTTTAGTTTTTGAAATACTCTCCTCTTATCTGGAGTAACGATAACAAGGCTTCAGATATAAGAGGGTGTAAACTGAACAAATTCAACATTTTCAAAACTCATTTTAGCACCAAATCCTATGGGGTTTCTACTCATTAGAATCGTCTCTTCGAGACGATTTTAATGAGTAGTGGCACCATAGGGTTTAAATCAGAAATAAAGATTTAGTTTTTGAAATATTCCCCTTATCTTGGGCCCTGAATAACAAGACTGCATGAAACCAGTCAAAGTAGCATCCCCAGTCATTTTTTTTAAAACTTCACCAATTGTAACAGAAGTAGTTTTAAACGAAAGGTCTTGTTGATACCTTTGTAAAAGAGTTTAAATTATTAAGATATCTCTTCTAGAAAAAAAGTTACAGCAATTTTAAATTACCTAAAACCGGTGATTTTTAGGAAAAATTTACCCCCATTTCATAGGCATATATCCGTGTCGCGACGGAACCAAAATAAGATACCTCTTTTTAAAAATTGCTGTAACTTTTTTATTTTTCAAGATATCTTGATGAAATTTGAAAATATGTTGTATTATTTCTTGCAGAAGCCATTTATGCATTTTTATTTGTTGTACTTTTATCGTATGACAAGTTATTTTAATAGAATTCCATTAAAATTCATGAAAATTTTAATTCTTTAATTTTGATGTTGGACAAAAATATATTTTTATTTATTATTAAGTATTTAGATCAGTTTTAAAAAGATGACTTGTATTTTTAATTGTGTATAATTGATTAATCAGCCACTAAGATTTATAAAAAATAGTTAAATGGGGTGAAATAACCATTCGTTTAAAAGAAAACTAAATCTTAAAATTGATCATGAAGCTGAATTTTAGCAGATAAGCTTCATGGACTCTTTCATTTATATCCAGATGACTATAATGTTTCTATTTTGAGATCAGAAACTATAAGAAAACAAACCAATTACTTTTATTAGTAGTTTGTGTATGAAGTTACAGTTTATAGATCTTAATCTAGATTCCAATTATGTATTAAAGTTTCATTTAAAAATTTCTGAAATATTTTGAAATTATTGTTAGAAATATTTAAGTTCTAGACCATACTGTAATATTAAGTCAGATCTAATGTTAGAAACTGTATGCAATGTCAAGAAATTAATTACCAAATGTAATTATAGATGTTTTGTTGTTTCTCAACTGTTAAAATGCTATTTAACTTAATATTGTATTTGCTAAGAATTTGGATCCAAATCAGTAAAAGACAGTGAAGATAACCCAGGAACAAATTGGGATTGATCAGAACTAGAACTGATTTACAAGTAAAGTATTTCTGCAAAGCATGAATAGTCAAATAGACAAATACAGAAAACATTAATTTCAACTCTTTGAAAACTTTTCATACTTTTGTAAATATTTTTGATCAAGATTAAAAAAGCCAAGTGAAGTAACTAGGACCTGATCAGGGTATTATAACTGTTGTGGATACAATCACTCAGAGCTAATTTCAAAAGATTATATGTTGTTAATTATTCATAGTGATTAAAAGCAGTTTGTTATCAAATTATAAATAGGTGTTCAAATGAATGTCACAATACAACATTAAACAACTTGTCAGAATGAATATTATTGAAATTTATTGGGGGAGGGGGTGTCCTAGTACACAAATTGCACAACTTTCTTTTACTTTTAAAAGTTTCATTTCAAATGGAAGTTGTAATCTACAAAGTAGTCAGAAGGAAAAGTGCTGAACGTTTGGTACATGTTTTGAAGGTGAAAAAGAGTTAATTATTTCTGAATTCATGAAAAAGATTGACTAATTTTCATCAAAAGTTCAGATTATCAATGACAAAAATTTCTTATCCGAAATATGGAATGTCCGAATTACTATACAGCCGTATATTCATTCCCGCGATCGACCAACAGAGAAAGTTAAATTTATCTAACACAATTTTTGTTTGGAATATAATATACTTATTTTACATTCATATTAATAGTATCTAATCGTTCTGTTGTTTATATTTAGAGAAAATAGCTTAGAAAGTTAAATTAGCTGTATACGGAATGAGAATCTCGCACCGAAAAAAATCGGAAAATTTTCCGTTGTTACGCTGCTACATTTCGACCCCGATTTGGTCGTAGTTTCTTTACAAAAGCAAAATCAAACTCAATAATAATATAAATAAGTTTTTTATTAATGGCAAAAGCCGGATAATATTGCATAAATATATGGCAATAAGCCTCGGTTGCTAATATTTGTATCAACATATCGATCGCCAGTAAAAATCCAACATGGCCGCCGCTTGGATTTGCCAAGTGCGTGAGAAATTTTGGTAAACTTTGAACTTTGATACTCGTTCCGGGGCAGTAAACAGCAATTTAAAACATTGAAATATACATTTTCTGAAACTTTGGAATGTGCTTAATACGATCGTTTACGAATCTTAAAAAAATAATTTCGGGTTTTTGGTGTAGATCGTATTTAAACTTTGGTGATCTATATCTCGTGAACCAAAAGTCGGATCAACTAGGATCAAACATATTCAGAAAGGTCATTCTCTCATCTGATTGGATAACAGAACCTCATTAATATTAACATATGCAAAAATTTCGCGCGCATGAATGAAATAGGTCACCTCCAAAAATAATGCGCAGAAATCCGATACCAAGCTGTGAGGCTTCAAAATTGCCGATAACCGACTTTTACCAATAATATTGATTATTTTTAAAAACTCTATTACAGCTTAACTTATATCACTTGAAAGCAAATTTTATTAGCTTTCAAACGTAGTGATTTTCATTTCAATTGAGATATTATTCATAAAGCAATCGTGATTTGTTCTACACTACCCATGGATGAACAGGTAATTCTGAAGTAGATATCGGCGTTTATCGGGGTTGCTAGTCAAAGCTGAGAGAGTGATATTAATGCCCTTTCTTTCATGTGAGCCCTAAAGGGTGCTTTTGCACATTCTTACATATAACCTGTTACTCCCTTGTCTGTTTTCTATTTTTGAAGATAGGTGACAAATTAAATCAGGTTGAATGCAAAGCAAAATGCTCCTCCTGCTTTTTTTACATTCAGCCTGCATTAAATTACCATCTGCTAGGATATAGAAAATATTTCTTATAGTGCATATATATACATCTGTATAAAATTTGACTATTTTCTTCAGCTGAGAAATAATTAAATGGGTAAACAGGTGTATTTTTGGAGTGATGGGATAGGTGCCTTAACTGCCTCTACCTTATGCTGATATAAACAATAAAAGTTCAATTATCTCCCCCTGGAAATATCTGCCCTTAGAAATAGAGGAACAGAAAGATATTTCTTCATGCATATTTTTCCTTGGTACATTATCAACCTGTTTTGTAAATCCAAAGAACCGTGTAGGACGAGTTGTGTTTATGAGAATGGACAGAGTGATTCCTATATAATCCCCCCACCTTGTCATCCAGCTGTTGGTAGAACTTCATCTTCTCTGACTCAAAAGCTATCTTGTCGGCCTCACTGATGTTAGTGATGCTGCCAGTCAAGCTACCAATCATAGACGTGGCAGGTGTGGCGTTGGGTGTTTCCTCTGGGTTAGAGCGCCTCAAATCAAACTGCTCATCCTCAGGAACACTGTTGCCTGAAAACAGAATACTCTTAATGCATGATGTAACAGCACACACAGGATTTAACTACAGTCGAACTCGAACTCCCTTAACTCGAACTATCCGATAATTCCACACATGAAAAGCATTATTCATGCTCGGTTAAGTCGAACATACCCATTTTTTAAAGTTAAAACGTTTTTAACTTTGAAATACGGGAATGTTAGATTTAACCGAGTTCGAGATATCGAAGTTCGACTGTATTTCTAATCTTAAGCTCAAGTTAGTAGAACAAACAATCCGGCAGTATTGTGTTGACTGATTTATTTACCTACGTTTAGGCTTTAAAAAGGCTTTCACCAGGGTGGTTACAATTGAAAATCTTGTTATTTCTACTTTAACCCATTACTCCATGGAAACTCATTTCTACATATTTAATTTATTTCTCCAAGGATGTAATATAAGAAATATTTTCTATATTCTAGCAAATGGTCGCTTAAAGCAGCAACACCAGGGCCTGTTTAAAATATAATACTAATTACATTTGCAAGCAGTGTAGACGCAGATCAGAGGGCCCCCATAGGAGCCCTCTGATTAGGGTCTGCAATAATCGCTAAGTTAGAGAAGTATTTTTTATTAAACTATCAAGGATTAATTTTATTGAATTAAGTTGAGATACTACCATATATGAAAACAAGCATTGTAACAAAGATTAATACGAGAGCACCGCAAACGGGTGCTGGACGCTCGACTTTCATATACTTGAGATGGCTACATTTTCCAAACTTAAAGAATGTGTATGGGTGTTTAATGCCCTATTGATCATAGAAGTTTGTAAGCAACAACAACTTTAACGTACTTGGACAGCCTGCATTCCATTTAAAGTAAACTATAAGTCAAAAACAAGGACAATATCTTTATATCTATAAACAAGAATTCTAATATATTGGAAGTTTGAAATTAATAACTTTCTACACTTACTGAATAATTCCATATACAAATTCTTAGTCAAACAAGGGCAGTAACTCTGCAATGACAAATCCCATGGTTATCTGCCTTGTTGAAATGTGATGCCCTTTTGAAACTGAACAAGTATTCAAATTTCAAGTTAATACCTATGGTAGTTATTGAGAAATCTAATTAAATTCTAAAAAGTCAATACCAAAGGGCAATAACTCTGGAATAACAAAACCCAGGGTTACCTGCCCTCTTGTAATGAGTTGTCCTTTTGATACTTAACAAGTATTTAAAGTTTCAAGTAAATACCTATGGTAGTTATTGAGAAAATTCAATTGACAAGTTTTATGTAAATAAAAACAAGGGCAATAACTCTGGAATGGCACATCCTCGGTCACCTTTCTTGTTTGAATGAGTTGCCCTTTTGATATAACACAATTACTTAAAATTTCAAGTTAATACCTTTGACAGTTATTAAGATATTTCAATTTACAAGTTTTAAGTAAATAAAACAAGGGCAATTACTCTGGAATTACAAATCACAGAGTAACCAACCTTGTTGTAATGAGTTGCCCTTTTGATACTAAACAAGTATTCAAAGTTACAAGTTAATATCTTTCATAGTCATTTAGATATGTTAATTTATAAATTTTACGTAAATAAAACAAGGGCAATAACTCTGAAATGACAAATCCCAGGGTTACCTGCCTTGTTGTTATGAGTTGCCCTTTTGATACTGAACAACTTTTCCAAGTTTCAAAAGGATACCTTTGATAGTTATTGAAATATTTTAATTTATAATTTTTAAGTAAATAAAACAAGGGGAATAACTCTGAAATGACAAATCCCAGGGTTACCTGCCTTGTTGTTATGAGTTGCACTTTTGATACTGAACAATTATTCCAAGTTTCAAATGGATATCTTTGATAGTTATTGAGATATGTTAATTTATAATTTTTAAGTAAATATACAAGGGCAATAACTCTGAAATGACAAATCCCAGGGTTACCTGCCTTATTGTTATGAGTTGCCCTTTTGATACTGAACAACTATTCCAAGTTTCAAATGGATACCTTTGATAGTTATTGAGAAATGGACTCTTACAAAAACCTTAAGCAAAAAACTTAACCGACGCAGACGCTGACGCAGACGCAGACGACAGGGTGACGACAATAGCTCGACTTTTCGAAAAAGTCGAGCTAATAAACAAAAATGAAATGCAAATTTTTAAGCAGATATTTCTTCTGTAATACAAGATTTCAATGTCAAAGCGAATAATTTTTTGACAAAAAGAAGAGTTTAAATAGAAGAGTTTAAATATCAAACTCCTTAATTGATCATCTTGACCATGAAATAATACAAATAAATATCTTTCAAAAATGTTTGGTGCAAAAAAAACAAAGGCTGTTCCAAACTGAGAACAAATTAACCATTATCTTCATATTTCAGTATTTATGCCAAATAGTTGCTTAAAATAGACTGAAAGTAAAGCAGAATGGAGCTTTCTGCTTTACTTTTAGCCTGATGTAAGCAGCTACAATGTTTTTACTTCTTAAATAATTCAAGAAGCAAAGTACTAAGTACTAATGTGACTTAATTTTTTTTTTACATTTTGTCAAGACAAAAAGGGGAACGCTTTTACTTTGCCGGTCTCCAAAGTCCGGGAATTAATGAAATATTGCTGCATATATATAGAACCCCCTTCAAAAAAGGCTTTCTAGGGAAATAACGGGGGGTTGACCTCAAAATCGGACACTACATACATTCCCCCCCCCCCCCCCCCCATGCATGGTTGCTTCATAATGAAAGACAAAATGGTGGCGTGTTTACTCTTTCATGGCAACGTGTGGGCAATGAAAATCATGGGGACCGGCAAAGTAAATTCTATCCCAAAAAGGCTTAATTTAAAACCAAGGCCTTAAATACTCTTGCAATCATAAACATATGTATGACAGTATCAATGATATCAAACACCTGTTTATTTTTTATATCAAAAGCTTAAATTGCAAATAAAATCACTAGGACATGACTGTGTATTAGGACTTCAGCGGTGATCTAGCCTGTGCATTATATACAGTTGGCATCCAGTGTAATCAGATCCCAGTTAGAACTTGAGTTGACCAACCACCCAAAAACACACATGGGTCCAAGGTTATAAAGCTTTTGAGTGGAGTCTAAAGTCATTCTCAAACATTTCATTGGTCAGATTTGAGCCTAGGCTCAAATCTGACCAATCAAATGCTTGAGAACAAACTCATACTCAGCTCAAATGCTTTATAACCTTGGACCATGGACATTCTTTAGGTGGCAGCAAGTTTAACTCCACCTCAAAGAAAACCTCTATTCATGCTTTTACCATATACATGTATATGGCTCAAGGCACATTCTGCTTTACTTTCAACCTGCCTTAAGTGGTCATCTGTCTTCGAAATTTGTAGTCCCTGGAGTAAAGGGTTAAGCTAGCACATGACTTTAAAGCCACACTTGAGCCTTCCATTGAGAGGTCGTAAGTGTCTTGCTGGAGATTGTACTTTAGTTAAACTTTCAATTGTTATCAATTTACTCCATAGCCTGTGACTAGTTTTGAAGACAGGTGATCAGTTGTTGAAACAGGTTGAAATATAGCTACCATCTTTTGGATAACGGAAATATATCAATTTAAGCACACAAGTTACTGTATAGAATACCATGTTTCTAGTTTTGAAGACAGGTCACCACTAAAAGCAAGTTGAAAGTAAAGCAGAATGCACCTTAAGGCACATTCTGCTTTATTTTCGACCTACTTTAAGCTACCATCTGCTAGGATATATGTAATATTTCAAATATTGAACATTAGTTACTGTATAAATGGAACTATTGTCTTCAGAGAAGGAATTAATCAAATGTGCAAAAATGTGTATCTATGGAGTGCAAAAAATGTTAATTGACCACCAATTAAGTTGGCGGATTATCAATGGTAATTATCTGGACTTGGTTCTTATCACTAGACTACATTGTGATCTTCAGAGAGTATGAATACTTAAAGCAAACTTCACTGTAAGCAACAAGAGGTTGAGACAAAGCTGTACAAATCAACTCAAAATGTTTCCACCAGAATTACCTGTACCCCGAAATATGCCTGTAAAATTTCCAAAAGTATTACATAAATATTTTCCCTTTTTTTTGCCAAAAAAGGGCAGTTTTGAGGATTTAAGGCATCCATATAATATAGCCCTTCTAACTATATTACCCAAACAGCAGAGCAGATCTTCGTACAATTCAAACAGTGTATATAGTAAGATCAGTGGCTGCCATTCCAGGGTCTGTAAAGTTAGTTTGAATAGCAGACACTCTGACCACTTAAGAGATGTTAACCCTTTACCCCATAGCCTGTTTTTAGTTTTGAAAAAAAGTGGCCACTGAAAGCAGGTTGAAAGTAAAGCAGAATGCGCCAGAGGGGGCATTCTGCTTTACTTTCAGCCTGCTTTAAGCTACCATCTTTCAGGATATAGAAAATATTTCTGTTGGAACATGTTTATGACTGTATAAACTGGAACAATTTTCTTCAGTGTAGGAATGAATTGAATGCGCTAAAAGGTGCTTCTATGGAGGGTTAAGAGATTTTAAAGACAAATGATAGCATAAAGCATGATGGAATTAATGCAGAAAGCTCCTGTAGGCTTGGACAAGTCACAGTATGACTGAACCTGGCCCCAAGGTTATAAAGTTTCTGAGTTTAGATGAAATCGTTCTCAAGCATTTGATTGGTCAGATTTGAGTTTTTACTGAGCAAAATCTCAAATCTAACCAATCAAATGCTTGAGAACCATTTCTGTCTCAACTAAAAAGCTTTATAGCCTTGGGACCCTGATCAGACATAACTTTTCCACCAAAACTCAAGACCTAGTTCTTCAAGACCAAAGATAAAGGGGATATATCAAAATTAAAATCTTTATGTCTGCACCAAACCCTATAGTGCGACTACTCATTAGATTCGTCTCTTTGATGTGATTCTAAAGAGTAGTCATGCCGTACGGTTTTTGCAGAAAAAATGCAGAAAGTGTTGAAAAACTTGAGTTTACTCAATCCTATCTGGAGCACTAGTTTGTTTGCCCTGACCAAATGTCATGTTTCTTGTGATAACATACAGAAACAATAGTTGCCTTTCTGGCAGAGTGGGGCATCTTTGAGTGGTATAAAATGTCTGCATGATGATTAACGATATGTACAATTATGCCTTTACCCATTTCTAACACATGACACAGTAATGAGTATATATGATTATCTATCATAGAAATGCCTTCTAATACTTCTACCTTGTACATGAGTGATAGAGAGCCATAGAACACATTTGTTACTTACTGTGTGGGTGTTTAACCCTTTACTCCGTTTCTAGTTTTAAAGTTATGTGTTCGCTTAAAACAGGTTGAAAGTGATGCAGAATATGCCTTAAGGCACATTCTGCTTTACTTTCAGCCTGCTTTAAGCTATCAACTGCTTAGATATAGAAAATATTTCTTACGAAACACATTCATGTCTTTATAAATTAGAATTTTCCTTTAGTGTGGGGATAACTTCAAGGCACAAAAAGGCGTATTTATGGAGTAATTGGTTAAATCAGAACTATCCCTAAGAAAGAATTTGGCTTTACTTTCTGCCTGCTGTAAGCAGCTATTTGTTTATTAAGGGGATATCTAAAGTACATTAAAACTCGATACTTCGAACTTCCTTAAATCAAACTTATCCGTAGTTCGTAAATCTAATTTTTAATAACTGAATTTCATTGAAGTTGAAAATACCCATATTTCAAAGTCAATGTACAAATACGGGTAAGTTAGATTTAAACAAGTCCAAATAATCGAGTTTTGACTACATGTCAAATTTAGTTCATTTCTACACTACCAGAAATCCAGAAATTTTAGATTCCACTTAAATCAGCTGATATGCATCAACAGAAAAGTTCCTTTATCTGAGCACTCAAAAGCTTTTGTTTTTGGTATTAAAGACAGATGACTGCTTAAAACAAAAGAATGTAACGCAGAAAGCTTTTGTAGGAACATTCTACAACACTTCTGTCCTGCTTTATTTAAACATAATAATTTGTTCATTTTTAAATGGCAATTAGCAGGAATTTTTTCATTAAAGAAAGTATCCCCCCTTTTTTGGCTTATCTTTGTCGCAAGCTTTTCTTTGAAGGCAAAATCTTATTCTTAACAAAATATCAGTACTCTAGTGGCAACACTTTGTCATAGAACATACATTTACCCTTTGTATTCTGGTAACCAGCATAATGTATACTTTGGAAAAAGTGCAAACATGTTCATAGGGATCCTTAACACTATCAGTGAGCATTTTCTTGAGTACATGTAGTAGGAATAATCAGGGCTCCATATAAGAGGAAGAAAACTGAACAAATCTACCATTTTCACACTCATTTCAGCACCAAATCCTATGGTGTGACTACTCATTAGAATCGTCTCATAGAGACGATTCTAATGAGTAGTGACACCATAGGGTTTAATGCAGAAATAAAGATTTTAGTTTTTGAAATACTCCCCTTATCTGGAGCCCTGGGAATAGGAGTAGTTTTCCTGTATTTATAACAAATGTCTTTACCACTCCTCCAGGCACTAAGCTCCGCCTCCAGTTTGGCAATGATCAGCTTCATCTTGGCGTTCTTCTCTTTCTCCTTCTCATACCGTCTCTTCCATTCCTCCGCAGTCAGCTCCTCATTCACAGACACAACGTTCTTGATAGTCTTAGCTCTGTGTAATACAATGTAGACTACTTGTTTATTTCATGCTACATAATGAAACATTTTCACCAACAATAAACAAGCTCCATTAACGCAGGTGTCCTAGTAAATAGTTCTGATAATGAATGCATGATTGACAGTTGTTTTAGTTTTGATCCATCTACACAAGTGGTTATTTAGCAAGGCTCCAGATAAGGAGATAATTTCAAATATTGTTTCAGCATTAAACACTATGGTGTCACTACTCATTAGAATCTTCTGGAAGTAACGATTCCGATGAGTAGTAACACCATAGGATTTGGTGCTGACATGATTGAAAAAATGTTGGATTTTGTACAGTTTACTCCTTCTTATCTGGAGCCCTGATTTAGGGGTGATTTGAGGTAGATCACATATCAAGTAACTCTGCATCTGATCATGATTATAACTAATTGACATTTCAATTATAATACATCTTTAATAGTAGATGATTAAAGAAGATTAAAGAAGCATTTTGAGAAAACAGTATTTTATTTATCATTCAAAGATCAACTCTGATGAAGGCACTTAAAGTGCTGAAAATGCTAGGTTTGGAATAATAAAGTTCAGAAAATCCTACACGATCGTTCGTTCTACTTACTTTTACAAGTTCTCTACATTATCATTCAAAGAGTTAATTCTTATTCCCTTAGCTTTTTTAATTCTTTCACCATCATAAGCAATTAGTCTACTTGTAAACAGTTTTCAGAATCAGAACTTTTTGACAATAATTTGATTTGCAAATGCATTCAGTCATTTAGCCTTAAATCTTAATTATCTGGATGAATGGATTTCACAGTTTTTAAGACAGGTGTCATTTATTGTAAGACGGCATTGGAGCATAAAGCTTCCAGTAAAGCTTAAGCAGGTTGAAAGTAAAGCAGAATGCAACTTTAGGTGCATTCTGCTTTACTTTCAGCCTGGCTTAAGCCACCATCAGCTAGAATTTCGAAAATATTTCTTATGGTACATGTTAACTTAATGCCTTGATAAATTGGATCTACTTTTTTTATTGAATGTGCTAAAAGGCACATTCAATGGGGAAAGGGTTTAACCATCAAGTGTGAAGACTTTCAGAGCTATACTGCAAAGAGATCACAGACCACCTACCTCTGTCCAAAGTTGAGTGTGGACTTGGTCTCCGTGTCATTGTACGAGGCTGGAGAACAACAGATCACCATGGTGGTCCTGGCGTTACCTCCCAAACTCTCCTGTAAGATCCTAGTCAACTTACTGTCTCTGTAGGGGACATGGCTCTTCTGCAAAGAAACAATAGTGGATAAAGGTTAGCACTCATTACAGCTCCAGATAAGGGGAGTATTTCAAAACTAAAATCTTTATTTCTGTATTAAACCCTGTAGTGTTATACTCATTAGAATCGTCTCTTCGAGACGATTCTAATGAGAAGTAACACCATAGAGTTTGGTGCTGAAAAGAGTGAGAAAATGACGAATTTGTTCAGTTCACTCCCTCTTATCTGGAGCCCTGACACATTTGAATATATCAAATTACTCCAAATTGTTGAAACCTTTTACAACCAGTTTTGATCCTGATCTGGGCTCACAAAGGGTTGGCCCCGATTTATGACTGAATCAGTGTGACACTCTGATTTCAATTATGCAAAGCTGAGGTAATAATCAAAACCTATATAAAGGCATTGCAGCTGTGAAAATACTACATGGAAAATTACAAAGCCATTAAATCATTCATGCCTGTATACTCAAGCAATCAGGACCACACAGTGATGCCAAGTTGATGGTTGCTTAACCCTTTACCTCATAGCCTATTTCTAGTTTTGAA
Organism: Gari tellinella; assembly: GCA_922989275.2. Lineage (NCBI taxonomy): Eukaryota > Metazoa > Mollusca > Bivalvia > Cardiida > Psammobiidae > Gari > Gari tellinella. The sequence continues at coordinate 39,174,116 of OV277869.1, read as the reverse complement.
GACAGGTGACCACTTAAAGCAGGTTGAAAGTAAAGCAGAATGTGCCTTAAGGCACATTCTGCTTTACTTTAAGCTAAAATCTGCGAGGCTACATAAAATATTTGTTATGGTAATTGTTCATGAGGGTATAAACTGGAACTATTTTCTTCAGCGGAGGAATAAATTAAATACGCTAAAAGTCGCTTCTATGGGGGAAAGGGTTAAGACAAATGGAAACTTATATTAAGATGAAAGTAATGCACCAAACTATTCTTGAAGCTCTCTGCATTACTTTAATCTTACTTTAAGCTGCTATGCCACATGTTTTTTGATAGCTTCAATGAAGCTGTGTTACAGCGGAGAAAACGTTATTCTTTCCCGTTTAAACGCAAATGTACGCAAACGCAAAACACTAAAACGTAGAAAAGTGCAACTTTTGGACAATTCTGATAATTCATGTTGATCTTGGTGGCAAACAGTTTGGAGCCTGATCAGACGCCGGGTTACCCGGTGTCTGATCTTGCTCCAAACTGTTTGCACTGCAAATAACAGTTTTAGCGTAAACGCGTTTATTGGGAAAGAATAACAGATTCTCCACTGTACCTGTGTAAAGGGTTGTTAGACAAAGTACCTTAATATAAGAAGTGATCTAAACTGTGTCAATTTGATACACAAATGAGAGGCTTCAAACACTCAAAAAAATCTATGTTGATATCAATAAAGATTTTCCTCATGAAAAATAATATTCAATTGGATGAAAACTTAAATATGAGATTGTTTAATAAATATTCTTATACAGACATTTGAATGGCTTTTCCTATGTTCATTTAGTCCTCTATCCAAGATTTGACCTAGTTTTGTCTGTACTCACATTTCCCTCAGCCAAGGCTGCTATGACGTTACCCAGGGCTGATAGAGACTTGTTGATGTTCTTGGCCTCATCCAGTACAGCTCCCTCAGCACCGGTCTTACTGACCTGTAATAAACAACACATATACAGATAACTACTCAAACTAACTGACAGACAAACTTGTGTTAGAACAGTGTTACAGCGGTTATGTAAAGTTACAGAGTCTGTTAAGACAGGTCATAGAATAATGCAGAACAAATGTGAAATCACTCTTTCAAGACTGAGTATTTCTTGTGGGTTATTAGGTTCCCTTGTGGATCTTTTCAGTTAAAGAAAAATGAAGCAGTCTACTTGGAATTATGGGTAGTTTAATAAATACTGGTGTATATTAAATTAGTAAACAGTGTAGACCCTGATCAGAGGGCTCCTATAGGAACCCTCTTATCTGGGTCTACACTGTTTGCAAATGTTCTGAGTTTTATTTTAAACTGGTCCTTGGTGTTAAAAGAGTTAACTTGGGGAAAGTCATTTAGTCAGCTTCCCCTGGAAACAAAGCAAGACCTGGCTCCGAGGTTATAAAACTTTTGACTTGAGTCTAAACTCGTTCCCAAGCATTTGATTTGTCAGATTTGAGCCTAGGCTCAAATCTGACCAATCAAATACTTGGGAACACACTCAGACTCAACTAAAACGCTTTATAACCTCGGAGCCTGATTTGATTCTCCATTTCTAATACAGAAGTTATTCTGGCTCTACAATATTTGCAATATTTCTCCATGCGGCTCATATGACTTGCCAATTTTATGTATGCTAGCCTGCTAGAGTAACTAAACTGGACATACCTTTTCACTACCAGCTAAATCGACCAGGTACAGTTTACCACTCAATTTCTTCTGTGTTTCAACATTCTCTTGTTTTACATTAATCAGGAACACACTGTGGCTTCTACTACTGTGCTCGTTCATGTCTGAAAAATGAATATTTTAGGGATGGGACCGAATTTTCGAATATTCGAATATTCGCATAAGGGCCGAATATTCGAATCCCATTTTAGTATTCGAATAGTTGTCTCTGAAATTTTATTTTTTATTAAAAACATAATATGGATTATTTAATTTATTTGAGAGACTGTTTCATTTTCTCCATCCAGGCTAAGTGTTCGCCATTAAACCTCGTGTGTAGGGTGATTATCACCCCCGGCTAGTCAGTGTTTTGATAGCGCCTGTCAAGTTGTACACAGTTTGCAAACATTACCCGCTGTGTTATGTAATCGACGGCGCTTCCCTTAATTGACATGTTGGGGAACCCTAGTTGCCAAACAAAAGAGGGGTGTTTAGCACAGGACATTTAAGAGCATCCAATCAAAACAAGACGAATACTTGTTAATATCGCCAATCATAGCAGCTCAAATGACGCTTTTCGTAAACGACCAATATCTCGCAAACACTATTTAAAAATATCAAACATTTTGGTTAAGACGTCATGAAAGCTTCATATTGACCATACACAAGGCCTAGATCTATAACAATCAAATTCTTACTAAAACGCAACTATGTCACCGGCTACTGCTTCGCCTGTGTGAAAGATTTCACTCGTTCTGCCGACAAGAAATCAGCAACCTGTTTTGTTTATTACGTCCATTTCTGCCTGTTACATCCGCATGTAGAAACTTGATAGTGTGTGTTCAGATTAATTTTAAAAGCAGATAAAACATAATTTTCAAAGCCGACAAAATATTTACGCAAAATAAGTTAACCGATTCTACATGACGGAAGACTTAATTCGAAACTAATTTAAATGCAGATATAGATGTTGCGTTAAACACGAGTTGCATCCCTTACATACGGAGACCGCCATATCTACAAAGATTAACGGTAGTAAATGGTTGCAAAAGTTGATAAGTTAACCAAATCAGACGATTGTCACAGAATACACATTCTGCTCAGGGTTTGGTCCATTTAAGAGAGGTATTTCTACGAAGAAAACATTGAATAATTGCATTTGATGGTGAAATTATATCAACTCGGATCGGATACCCCCCCACCCCCTACCGGAAAAAGCGTTTATTCCAGGCGAATTATTCGAATTATTCGAATACTTCAAGCGAATATTCGAATAGCAATTTGGGTCCGAATTCCCATCCCTAGAATATTTACATTAGCTCTTGTGGGTTATGATGTTCCCTTGTGGATCTTTTTAGTTTTCAAAACACAAACCAGTCTACTTGGAATTCTGGGTAGTTTAATAAATGTTTTTTTTAAATTGGCAAACATGTCTGTAAAATGAATTTTTACATTAACTCTTTCAACATTAAGTAACTTCTGTTGGTTATGATGTTCCCTTGTGGATCGTTTTAGTTTTCAAAACACAAACCAGTCTACTTGGAATTCTGGGTAGTTAAATAAATACTGGTCTAAATTAGCAAACAGTGTAGCCCTTGATCAAAGGGCTCCTATAGGAGCCCTCTGTTCAGGGTCTACACTGTTTGCTAATTTAGAGCTACCAAAAATTCTCAACAGACTGGTTCATGTTTAGGAAACTTAAAAGATCCACAAGGGAATAAAGTAATCAACAAGAGTTACTTAGTGTTGAAAGAGTTATTCAAGTCATATACAAATAATAAAGAGAAGTGGACATATGTTTGAGAGAATACTTTACTGGTTGAGAAGTCTGTCAACTACTAGTATAATGGCAACACCGTGGTTACCTTTGCTATTAGTTAGCAGTCTGCAAAGTAAGCAGTTGTCAGAGAAACTAAAATGTAATTTGGACAACAAATTTTTAAGACAAACAAAAACCCTATTGCAACTACTCTTCGACACATCTCTAACAAGTCATCACATTATTGGGTTTGGTTTAGAACTAAGGATTTCAGTATTTTGAACTTATCACATTATCTTGAGTTTTGCCAGCACCATATTAACTCTTTACCCCATAAATATGCATTTTTACACCTGTTATTTATTCATCCACTGAAGAAAATAGTCAGAGCCTCCGCTGGCATTCGCATTAATTTTGTCGACAAATGCGAAGAAAATTTCAAAGTGGCAATAAAATTTTAGTTCTGGCGAAATTGATTGCGACAAGAAATTTATAATGTTTTTTTTCATCAGTGACTTGTATGTCTGGCTCTTAATACCCGGGGCGCTAATGCGTGTAGAGATAATTGGTGAAGTACACAGCCAGCACCTTGGTGTTACGTAATACAAGTGTCAAAACTCAAACACGGGAGTAGGACAATAATCAAGCTATAAAGAATATAGATTCGGCTTATTTCTGTTCCGCCTTTCTCCAATTCTGCTTACGTAATTGGCTAGCCTCAACGTGATTGACAGATCAAAAGCATTTAATGTCCAATGAAGGATCTATCGCCAGTGTTATTGATACTGGGTGCATAAAACTTTATACGGCGGTATAAAAAGATTTTCGGAAATTAGCTACGTAACGTTGAAAGAATATTAGCCTAAATCAAAGAATCATACATTTCTTTCCCCTAAAATAGACATACAGGTGAGTAATTACCATGTTAAAGACTGAAAAAAAACCGCCCATGATTCGAGGCGTGTAACAGCGAAGTGCTTGTCGGGAAAGCATGTCTTTGATACGGAGCCTGTTAGAATCGGTAATATTCACCGAAAATACTGCACAAACGAACCTTTAACATTGATCCAAATCCGAATACAACTTCTATGAATTGAATTTACCACAAATCCTTATTAATAATCACGTGTTTAGATAGAAACAGACTCACAAACTTCCGAAATGAAACCCAAATGCATACCGTTTCAAAATGGGGAGACGCCAATATTCGGACTTCTAAGAAGCGTGTCTTTCCTTGTTTTATTGGTTACTAAAAGGGCATTTCCCAGCATCTTTTTTTAAAACAACCAATTAAATTAGCCGTTCTATTTCGCTACAAATCACTACTGGATGAAATGGGTTGTGTGCTTGACAGTTGTGAAATGAACATAACAGCGATACGGAATACGATTTTCCCGGGAGTTTCGGCAAATAAGTTATCAGAAAGTGAACAATAGCAACAAATAAGCGCTGGAATCGAAGAATCAGATAAATTACTTGCGGAAAGTAGCGATCCTATATGTATATTGAACATAAGCTGATATATTTTTTACAAATAATACGAAATAGCACATTGTTACAATTATCTAAGTAGTCATCGTCTTATTTCTCAAATGATGCAGTCTGAATTTAATCTTCCCTGCTAAGCTTATTTTCTGGTGTTTTATGACAAATGGTTGTATAAAGCAGGCTACTAGTATATCTGAAAACTCCATAAGGCTTCCACCTGTCAGGGTGTACGAAAACGTTTCTATGCTTTTTAACAGGGCATGGGTAAAGGCATTTAAGTAAATCTATGAGGAATGAGAGTTTGTCACTTATCAAAAGAAAGAAAATAAAGGCATACAAATCTATATTAGGCGACCATTGAATAAGGTATATTGATGATCTTGGAGAATCGGTGACCGCTTTATGCAGGTAGATGTAATGCAGAAAGCTCATTTACATTATTCTGCCACCTCTTATATAATTATGAAAATAATTTTGATGTCCCTGTGCGTAACCAGCCTTTCATAAAATTTGAAAAACACGTATAAATTATAGGGTATATTTTGGGCTCCAACTTTGGATAAAAACTTGGCTCCAAAAAAATAAATTTGGCTCCAATTTTTTTCAATTGGCGAAAGTGTTGGCGAAAAGAAAAATATCCCAGGGGAGGCCCTGAAATAGTTCAACTTTATACAGTCATATTTATGTAATGTAAGAAATATCTTCTTTACCCTAGCAGATTATAGCTTAAAGCAGGCTGAAAGAAAAGCAGAATGCGCCTTAAGGCGCATTCTGCTTTACTTTCTACCTGCTTAAAGTGTTCACCTATATTCAAAATTAGAAAACAGGCTATGGGGTACTGGGTTAGTTCATTGAGTTATCAATGTATCCTTAAGGCACATTCTGCTTTAATTTCAATCTGCTTTAAGTGTTCACCTATCTTCAGAATTAGAAACAGGCTATGAGGTACTGGGTTAATTCTGTCAGTAATCTAAATTATCATTAATTTGTCAATTCTACAAGGAAGATACATTGACTTACTTGTAACAGCTACATGACGGTTAGCCTTGCCATCATCTATAACATCCATGACTTCTTCTGGACTAGAAACAAACCGCTCTGTGGCACCCTGACATACATATAAACATACAGTTGACACATTTATCCAAATATCAATACAATGGCATTAGATTTATTATTAATCCCAAGTTAGGCACCTTTTGCAACTGGGTGAAAGTTTCAAGTCTTCGGGTTACCAGACAGCACACTTTACCCCCATAGAAGTGCCTTTTAGCACATTCAATTTATTCCTCCCCTAAAGAAAATAGTTCCAATTTATACAGTCATGAATATGTATCATAAGGAATATTTTTTTTATTCTAGCAGGTGGTAACTTAAAGCAGGCTGAAAGTAAAGCAGAATGTGCCTTAAGGCACATTCTGCTTTACTTTCAACCTGCTTTAAGTGGTCACTTATCTTCAATACAAGAAACAGGCTAAGGAGTAAAGGTTAAGAGTCAGTACACATACTATTTCTAACAACCTCCTTTATGTGAGACCAACTTATGTGAGACCATTCTAATATGATGTCACAACATGATTTGGAAGAAACATGAAAAAGAGTAAACTATGAACGCAATTTTAGCATCTCAACAGGTTCTACACTGTTTGCAAATGTCTATTGTAATTGGCACAAGGATTGTTAAGTCACTTGAACACATCAGTCCCTATCAATGTAACACATATGAAGGTGAAAATACGAAGCACACAATCTATATTAAACGCAGAGCACAAGTGACTTAGTTTAGTACAATTACCCTGGGAAAAGCTACCGTATTTGGTAAAATTGTGTACTAATGGAAATTGTCTGTATTTGGAATTAATAACTGCTTGCACAGACATTGGAAAATAGAGTGAGATTATCACATTACCCAATAAATACACCTTTTTATGCCTATAATTTATTCTTCCACTGCAGAATATAGTTTCAATTTATGCAGTCATGAATATGAAGCATGATAATTGTTTTCTATATCCAAGGAGATGATAGCTTAAAGCAGGCTAAAAGTAAAGCAGAATGTGCCTTAAGGCACATTCTGCTTTACTTTTAACCTGCTTTAAGTGGTCACCTGTCTTCAAAACTAGAAACAGGCTATGGGGTTAAGGGTTAAAGGGAATTTGTTCTATTAGACATTAACCTACCTTGACATATGGAACTTTGTTCTTATCTTCATGTACAGACAGATTGGTCTTCGTGACTGAAACAAACACACCCATCATTGGTATACAGTCAAGTGTTAAGCAGCTCCTCTGTAACCCTTTCCTTCATATTTACCCCTTCTCATACTTTAAGCATCCCTTTGCTCCACAGAAGCCCCTTAGAGCACTTTTACCTTCTCCTCTAATCGCTAATATTGATGAAATTGAATTTTTTAGTCTCAGGCTGTAAAACAAGACTGCGCGTTCAATAAACGCTTATGCCCCAGGTGGCATCCTTGACAATACATTCTGAATCTTTTCTTAGTCCAAATTAGGTCAAGGTCAAAGTCAAACTGAGATTGGGTATTATTGGTGAGTTGATAATGGTCCAAGGCAATAACTGTATAAGTATCGAAGCATTGTAGTAAATAGTGTTGATGCTAGATGAAACAGTCAAATCTAATCTAGTTCACCGAGAAAGAGCCTATTTAAAATATTCTAAGTTCAAATTAGGTCACGGTCAAGGTCAAAATCAAAGTTAGGTGATATTGGTGGATAGGGAATGGTCAAAGGCAACAACTTTATAAGTATCCAAGGATTGTTTTACTTTTATCCTATTTAAAGGAGATATTTATATGATCCATTTTTGCAACAGCATTCGTGTCTATCGAAAAGTAAATATGACTAATTTTACATCATGAAAGACTATTTGAACAACACTAGTATATTGCCAACACTAAATAGATGCCAATATTAGATAGATTTTAAGAAAATACAAGAAATCTCAAATTAAAAGTGAAGACCTTGGTAGCTGCCTGCTGCAGGCCAAATGATTCTGAACGATAATCCTTTATACATACCATCTAACAGATCTCTGATCTTATCAAGGTAGATTTCAAAATAGGACACCTGAAAATATATCATACCAGCAGTTACTGAAAAGTTTCAAAGTTTTACCTAAAATCCAAGTTTCATATCAGGACACAATGTCTGAACTTTTAACCTACTATAATACTGTGTGTTTAAGTCAATCAAGCAGATTTTTTTGTCCCTTTTATTTCTACCTCTACTTTTTTTTCCTTTTATTTCTACCTCTACTTTTTTTAACTGATTTATTTAAGCCTCTAATTTATCCCTTCACTGAAGAATATTGTTCCAATAAATACAGTTGTGAATATTTAACATTAGAAATAATGTCTATGTTCTAGCAGTTGGTAGCTTAAAGCAGGCTAAAAGTAAAGCAGAATGTGCCTTAAGGCACATTCTGCTTTACTTTCAACCTGCTTTAAGTGGTCTACTATCTTCACTAGAAACGGGCTATGGGGTAATGGGTTAATTAATTTATAACAAAATGTTCACTTAATCCTTAAGTCTATAGCTACGTATTTCTATGCATTTAATTAATTCCTCAACTTAAAAAAATAACTCCAATTAATACAGAAACATTTTCTATATTCTAGCAGATTGTAGCTTAAAGCAGACTGAAAGGTAAGCAGAATATGTCATAAGGTTCATTGTGCTTTACTTTCAACTTATTTTAAGTGGTAATCTAATACTAGAAACAAACTATGGAGATAAGGGTTAACTCACTCTATTCTGAAGCAATGTTTTCAATCAACATGTCATACCTTTATATGGAACTCCAGGTTCTCGTCCATACCATAAATATAGTTAAATATATCTTGTACAATTCTAGGTATAATGCCCTGCATCTCGGAATTCCCAATGACTCCCTCCATGGTATGGGTTTTTCCAGAGGAGGTCTGCCCATAGGCAAATATTGTACCATTGTAGCCATTGAGGACATCTATAAATAGAGCAACACATATTGTACCATTGTAGCCTTTGAGGACCTCTATAAATAGAGCAACAAATATTGTACCATTGTGGCCATTGAGGACATCTATAAATAGAGCAACATATATTTTACCATTGTAGCCATTTATAGAGAAACACATATTGTACCATTGTAGCCTTTGAGGTCATCTATAAATAGAGCAACAAATATTGACCATTGTAGCCTTTGAGGACCTCTATAAATAGAGCAACAAATAGCGTACCATTGTAACCCTTGAGGACCTCTATTAATAGAGCAACAAATAGTGTACCATTGTAGCCCTTGAGGACCACTATAAATAGAGCAACAAATATTGTACCATTGTGGCCATTGAGGACATCTATAAATAGAGCAACAAATATTTTACCATTGTAGCCATTTATAGAGCAACAAATATTGTACCATTGTAGCCCTTGAGGACCACTATAAATAGAGTAAAATATATTGTACCATTGTGGCCACTGAGTACATCTATAGATAGAGCAACACATAATGTACCATTGTGGTCATCTATAAATAGAGCAACAAATATTGTACTATTGTAGCCCTTGAGGACCACTATAAATAGAGCAACAAATATTGTACCATTGAAGCCATTGAGGACAACGATAGAGTAACAAATATTGTAACATTGTAGCCATCGAGGACATCTATAGAGTAACAGATACTGTAACATTGTAGCTATTAATAAATACATGTAGAGCAACAAATACTGTACCATTTTAGCCATTAAGGACATCATAACATAAATACATAACATAAATAGTTTATACAGTCCACACTCGTTAATCCGAATTTCATGGGACCAAGAAAAATAATTCGGATTAACGGGAGTACGAATTAAGCGATTGGATCGATTACAGTCATCTTGTATCAACTTTGTCATCTCCAGTCATCGTTTTTTGATAGGGTGTCCTTCCCGTAATATTTCTTTTCAGTTAATGCATCTACGTAAGAAAAGTTATTATTTTTGTTTCGGTTTAATACTTGTGCAATAATAATGATGTGCTTTAAATTTGATAACTTTGTTTAATCCCATAACCCAGTGAATGAAACCAACTAAACACAAACCTCTGTTTACTCTCTGCTACTTACGGACATGTATACGCGTCGGTACCCATATGTGTATTCGTAAAGACATTACACAATGCATACATAAAAAAGCGGCACGTTTTACGACAACGGTTCTGATAACAGAAATCTTGAAATACATTATAATTTATCTACTACATTTATGTCATAAATATTAAATCGTAACAAAAGCTTGAAACTTCGAAAAACGGCGATAATACTTTTTTCGCATTTGTAAACGATTTACATACGTACATGTAACGTTCAAAGTGAAGAAGCGATCTCAATAACGCAAAGAAGAATAACACCTTCCGCTTGTGTTTTAAAAGATCTCTACAGTTACTATTGGATACAAATGTGTTTAATTGGCCAATACTGCAAACATTGTGTACAGTCTTTAGGCGGTGTAATTAGTTTTCGCGAGTGTTTGGCGAGGGTATGGTCTCAGGTAATTATGACCAGTCTGACACCCGATCGAGGTGTGAAAATTGCACTTCGGATTAAGCATGTCAATTTGAGGGTAAGTCTTTTCAAAGGGACCAGATTAATACTTCGGATTAACGGAAAATTCGGATAAACGAAATTTGGATAAAGCGGAGTTGATTTATATAGAATAAGAAGGGAAAAAATCGGGACCGGGAGAAAATTTTGGTTTAACGAGAATTTTGGTTTAAGCGAGTTTGGATTAACGAGTTTGGACTGTATTTCAAAAGAGTATGCTGCGACTTCTCATTAGGAGATGTTTCTAATGAGTAATCAAATCATAAGACTTTGTCAAAGCATAATGGGGAAAATGTTAGAAATGTTTGGGTTAATCTGGATTCCTGGAGCTGGTTTCATAAAATTTTGTACAACAAAAACGGTCGTAATCAAAACTTTAAAATTTATCAAATTTCCGATTTCTCTATCTAATCCTGTCTTGTGACATCTCTTTGGAATCGTCTTGAAAAGACGATTCCAAAGAGATGTCACAAGACAGGATTAGATGTAGAAATAAATAATGATTGAGATTTTTATGATCGGACTTACGACAACATTTGTTGTACAAAGTTTTATGAAACGGACCCCTGCTTTTCTCATGTCAACGTAAACGATTATTAGAACTAACCTGCTACAATAGGTTTGGCCGCCACTGTGTAGACATACTCTTGTGACACATTTGGCTTCAGTACTTTATCAAAGGTGAACACTTTACTCTGTAAAAACAAAACATTTGGTTATAAAACAATCGCTATGGCAACGGCATTCAAACTTGTGCTAAGTCGCTGTTCAAAGAAGAAGCACTGAGACGCTCAATACTGAAAAAGTTACGAAGAAAGCTCTTAAAGGTTCTTTCTGCATTTTTTAAAATTTTGCATGAAGTCTGTTGTAAACAAGCAAATGCAAATTACTTTGAACAGTGTGCTAAACAAGTTTGACTGCGCATTAAATGCTAATAAAGAATCGCAATCATGCATATTGACAACAGAGGAAACACAATGCAATAGGATCACAATGGAAGGGTGTTCTACAGCTCACAGTCATTCATTAACCAAAGGTTCCAGATATAAGAGGAAGTATACTGAACAAATCCTGCATTTTTCAACTCAAACTAGCACAAGGCCTATTTTGTTACTACTCATTAGAATCGTCTCTTCGAGACGATTCTAATGAGTAGTGACACCATAGGGTTTGATACAGAAATAAAGATTTAATTCTTTTGAATACTCCCCTTGGAGACCTGCATGTTATCTCCTTCTTTATCTGCTTAACCCAGAATTCAACAGCTATTTGCATCAATGATTTGGATCCTGATCAGACACCATATAACCTATGGTTTGATCAGGAGTCAAACTGTTTGTAATTTATCATACTGTTACTATAGTCAATTTCCCAGAAACACGAATTAAAAGCAGACAACAATCATGCAAACAGGTAAATTTTCTTAAAACTTTAAATAATTAAAGAACCTTGCATTCATATTATTGCAGTATATAAAGTTAATGAAAATATTGGCCTATCTCCTGCTATTTGTCGCTTGCCTATATTGTATTTGATGCTTTTCAAAACAGTCCAGACCTATATCAGACAGCTCCTTATGGCACATTAATTCTGCTTTATTGTCAACCTGCTTTAACCCATTTCCCCATGAATACGCCTTTTAACCCCTTTAATTTATTCCCACCACTCAAGAAAATAGTCCATTTTATACAGTCATGCATAATATTATGACTTGTATTATAAGAAATAATTTCTATATCCTAGAAGATGATAACTTAAAGCAGGCTGAAAGTAAAGCAGAATGTACCTTAAGGTACATTCTGCTTTACTTTCAGCCTGCTTTAAGTGGTCACCTAGTCCTGTCTTCGAAACTATAAACAGGCTTGTTAGATCTAGCCATTAAAACATGCTGAAATGTGTAACTGTTCTACACTGTTGCAGATGCTTTCTTGTACAAACTTTAGGAGTATTCGGCATTGCTTTCATTTTGAAACTTGCAAAGTACTAATATGTCCTAAAGACTGTACTTGCATCTCTTTTGAATGATTTAATATAAATATGACAAATGGTATGGACCGGTATGTTAACTCTTTCAGCACTAAGTAACTCTTGTGGATTATTACTTTAGGTTCCCCTGTGGATCATTTCAGTTACCTAAACATGAACCAGTCTACTTGGAATTATGGGTAGATTAATAAATACTGGTCAAAGTAAGCAAACAGTGCAGACCCTGATCAGAGGGATCCTATCAAGGTCTACACTGTTTGCAAATGTAATGAGTATATTTCAAATAGGTCCATGGTGTTGAAAGAGTTAAGGTACAGACGAGAATCTGATAATTGCACAGGGACCTGTACTGGTACAATTTCAAAACATACCAAATTCTTATCTGTACCTTGATATACAAACCTTACCTGTGTTCAGAGGTAAATTAATTGTACAAAGGGGCAGACATAAAGACAAATGATTGCTTATTGTAGCACATAGGTTCTATGAAAGTAAAGAGTGAGAAAACGTATATTGGGTGTGAGACCCATTACCCCATAAATACGGCCCTTTTTACGCCTCCAATTTATTCCTCCAATGAACAATATAGTTCCAATTTATAGTCATTAATAAGTTTCATAAGAAATATTTTCTATATTTCAGCAGACGGAAGCTTATAGCAGGCTGAAAGTAAAGCAAATGCACCTTAAGGTGCATTCTGCTTTCTTTCAACCTGCTTTAAGTGGTCACCTATCTTCAAAACTAGAAACAGGCTATGGGGTAATGGGTTAAATCTTCCAAATATCTAACTAGTGAGAAAATGTTTATTGGGTGTTTTAATCTTCTAAACATCTAACTATGTTAGTAAACATATATAACAGACAACACCTGTATTATAATGCTATAGAGTACAGACCCTGTGCACCACAAACTATATACATGCATAAATAAAAATACAGTCGAACTTTGATATCTCAAACTTGTTTAACTCGAACTACCCAATAGTTTGACATATGAACTGCATTATTTTATGCTCAGTTAAGTCGAACATACCAATATTTCAAAATTAAAACGAGGCTTAGCCACGTTTTAACTTTGAAATACGGGTATGTTCGACTAAACCGACTTCGAGATATCGAAGTTCGACTGTAAGTTCATGTTAGCTAAAACAAACTGTGCTAACTGACACCAAGTCATATATAGACTTCCAATTACAAACATACATGTAGTAACTTCTGTGCAGTGATTTCTTTCATTTCTTTCACTCGGGTGACTGCTTACAAAGCTGGATGAAAGTACAGCGGAAAACGCATATTCTTTCAGCCCTTATAAACAGCCACAGGGCTCCAGACAAAAGGGAGTTAACTAAACATTTTCTCACACATGTCATCACCAAATCCTATGGTGTACTAATATAGAGATTAGGATTTTACTATTTGAAATATTTCCCTTATCTGGAGCTCTGGTGGGTAAACCCGACCCCCATACACCTCAAAGAATCGCTGAAAACTTGACACGACAAGCATAGCAGTTTGATTTTATTGACCTCTGCTACTTAAAGAACCAATAACCATATTGCAAATCTATAAGCCTCACACCTACTTTATTTTTAGGATATTGCGCAATATGATGATCCCAGTAAATCAATAGCTATAAAAGCCAACTGAGGGATGCATAAATAAGCAAGCTTAGAGCAGACAGGATCAATAAATTGTCTAGCACTGTGTGTACAGCCTAGCTCACTGCCTTCCTCTCTCCCAAACAACTGTTAGTCATTTAACCCATTATCCCCAAAGCTTGTTTCTGGCATTAAAGATGTGTGACCACTTAAAAGCAGGATGAAAGTAAAGCTTTACTTTCAACCTGCTTTAACCTACCCTCCAGTAGGATATATGATATAAATTTCTATGGTGCACATTCATAACTGTATAAATTGGAACTATTTTCTTAAGTGGGTGAATAAATTAGAGGTGTAAAAAGTCATATTCATGGAGTTATGGGTTAATGATAAATCTAGTCTCTGAGATGATGCATTGTAACCGGGAACTAGTCATGTTCAAAACACAAGAACCCTTCCTACATGTAGTTACATTGTTGATAGTAGTTATTTTACAAATCATTATCAAAACAGGGATCTAAAATTCTACTAGTCCACTTGTCCTGCATCTTTTTTCCTAATGTGCAGGGCAAGTGGATTTTTTGGGTTTTCTTCATTGTCTTTAATGCAGGACGAGTGACAAAAATTTCAGAATTGTTTACCCCTGCAAAAGCATTGATTCACTCCCTCCAAAGGTTTGGAAATGGAAGAATGACTGAGAGTCATGAACAATGGCAGATAATGAATGAACGATGCTTCCTGGTTTGGTACATACATGTATCAGTACCTCACTATTAGCCATTGCAATGCATGATACAAAATCAATAGCAGGCCTTGTTTATTTTGACCTTGGTAAAACACAGTTACACTGATCTCTCTCCAAAACTGTGAGTTCCTTGCCAACATGCAAACATGCTTAAGCATGACTACAGGGCTTTAACCCATTTCCCAATAAATATGCCTTTTAACACCTTTAATTTATTCCTCCTCTGAAGAAAATAGTTCCACTTTATACAGTTATGAGTATGTTTTGAGAAATATTTTCTGTATTCTAGCAGATGAAGCTTTAAGCAGGTTGAAAATAAAGCAAAATGTGCCCTAAGGCGCATTCTGCTTTACTTTCAACCTGCTTTAAGTGGTCACCTATTTTCAAAATTAGAAACTGGCTTTGGGGTAATGGGTTAAAAGAAAAATACAAACTCTTATCCTGCATCATGTCTGCACCAAACCCTGATGGTGTGTCAGCTTTCCTGAGGTGGATGCTGAAAGTAAAGCAGAAAACTCATAGAGAAGTTTTCTGCTTTACTTTCAATCTACTTGAACGCTTTACATGTTTCTAGTATTGAAGACAGATTACCACAAAAAGAAGGTTCACAGCAAAACAGAATGCACCTTTATAAGACGCATTCTGCCTTACTTTCAACCTGCTTTAAGCTACCATCTACTAGGACATAACATATATTTCTTATGGTGCATCTCATTTCAAATACACAGAAACCGTGCCATTTTGATTGGACAATCTTTACCAAAGGTCAATATTTCAGAATGTGCAAATAATACATGGCTACAGATGCAATTTATTGCAACAAACACTAAACACTAGCTAATTCCCACCATAACAATGTTAGAATAGTTGTTACCATCATACTAAATAAATGTTATGAATGATGAAAAGTTGAAAACCGATAATTAAGCTATATGTGACTATACAATTGAGTTAGAAAGCAACATGCATCTAATGCTCTATCTACATAGTTAATATTTGTGTTAGCTTCACCCTTGAACTTCTAAACGCTGTTAATCTTGTATCAAGCTATTATCAGTAAGGTACTGTAGCCTGGGGACCTCTCAAGAAAAACGACTGCTTGATTCAGGACGGAAATAATGCAGAAAGCTCCTATAGGAGCTTTCTGCATTATTTCTATCCTGCATTAAGCAACCACATGAGTTATATACAAGTATAATACAACACATGGGTGTTAAAGACTATTGAGTATAGAGTGATGGCTAAATACAAGATTTACCTGGATACAAAGGCTTGATTAAAATATATGCCCAGGGTTCCAGATAAGGGGAGTATATTTCAAGAACTGAGATCTTTATTTCTGCTTTAAACCCTATGGTGTCACTACTCATTAGAATCGTCTCTTTGAGATGATCCTAATGAGAGTAACACCAAAGGATTTGGTGAGAGAAAATGTTGGATTAGTTCAGTTAACTCCCCCTTATCTGGAGCGCTGACATGCCTGCCAAATCTAGTGCTAGACTGATCAATTTTGATGCGTTAGTAGAGATGTTTTTTCCTTCTTCCAAATGTTGCAAAGACTTCAGTGGTAAAACAAAGCTAAGACAATTTCTGGTGGAGACAGGGCTCCAGATAAGAGGGAGTAAACTGCACAAGTCCAATATTTTCTCACTTTAGTGACTTGTTAAAGCACCAAATCCTAAGGTGTTACTACTCATTAGAAGCATGGTAACTCATTAGAATCATTTTTTTCAAGACAATTCTAATGAGTAGTGACTCATAGGTTTTAAAGCAGAAATAAAGATTTTAGTTTTTGAAATACTTCCCGTATCTGAAGCCCTGAGAAATGGGTTCTAACTTCACTACCACCGTGGCTAACACAGGGCTCCAGAAAAGAGAGGGTAAACTGAACAATTTCAACTCTATGTCTGCACCAAACCCTATGGTATGACTACTCATTAAGATAGCCTCTTCAATATGATTCTAATGAGTAGTCACGTCATAGATTTTGGAACAGACATAAAAGATTTTTAGTTTTTTAACATATCCTCCTTATCTGGTTCCCTGTCTAAACAAAGATTATTTGTTGCTTCCTTTCTAAGCATGATGCAAAATGAGATGTCCATGCTACAATGTACTTTTCACAGCTCCAGATAAGGTGACAATTTCAAAGTTCAAAACAATTTAATTGGCGGAACTGTTGGAAATGCTCACTCTTATCTGATGCTCTTACCTTTGGCTATTGCTTATATCCCACCCAGTGCTCCAGATAATATGAAGAGGGAATAAACTTTTTTTCATTTTATTTTTTATTAAATGAGTGATCACAGCAAAGAGTCTTGGCTGAGCCATAGCAACTTAAGGTTAAGGACCCCTTAATGAGATTGGGCCAATGGTGGTCAATATTCATTATTGGTACACTACTGGTACTTAGAGCAATCAGCCATTCTCGTCAACTGTCAGATGTCAGTTGAAGAAAATGACTGATCGCTGTATGTAATATAACTATATTGGTCCGATCTAATATGGGGTTCTCAATCTTAAGTATTTGAAGGACTTCGTTATCTGGAGCTTTGGTCCAAACCCATTTTGTTAGAAAACAATATAACAGGCAACTACAAATCTTTAGCCTTCTGAACACATTTACTGCCAGAGAATGAGTAGTATTACATGTATGAACAAGACATCACAGAGGAAATCAATGCAGGAAAAGGCATTAACTTGTTCAAGAAGTGATGTTTATGAACAGTTTTCATATGCTTTGCAGTTTTGTGAGAATCGAAGAAAAATGCGCATTCTGCTTTACCGGTACTTACAGCCTGCTTTAAGTAGTCACATGTCAACAAAACAAGAAAAAGGCTATAGGGTAAAGGTTAGATTCGTAAAATCGCACTTGAAAAATGCAAATTTGGAAATCTTAGGATTTTTCATGTCAACTTATGGCAGCCCTGTGTAACAATGACCTAATCTTGGACTGCAGGAAATGGCGATAAAGTGGTGATGTTTGTGAAAATGTATGTGAAGTTTCAAAAGAATCTGACAAAAATACGTAGAGTGGTGACATTGAAACTTCAATCAATTTCTATTTATAGCAAAGGTAACAGCTTTTCACCTTTGCATTTGTGAGATCATACAGGACATGCTATTGTTCCATACATGTTTCAGCAGTATACCTAATTCAGTAGGCTAAAGGTTTTTACAAGAACCTGGCCATGCCAGAGAAGAAGATATAAATAGATCAACAAAGAAACTGTGATACAAGTAAATACTCTTTACTGTTTCCATGCCAATAACATATGGCAGAATTATTAATTTATGAAATAGATACTAACAGCTAAGTGTGAATCTACACATTCTTTATAAGACACTTTTCTTTCTTAGGGCTTCTGGGTGAAAGGTTATAAAGCTTTTGAGTTGAGTCTGGAATCGTTCTCAAGCATTTGATTGATCAGATTTGAGCCTATGCTCATATCTGACCAAATAAATGCTTGAGAACGATTTCAGACTCAACTCAAAAGCTTTGTAACCTTAGACCAGGCCCCAAGGTTGTAAAGAATGATTTCAGACTCAACTCAAAAGCTTTATAACCTTGAACCTGATAAAAGTGTGTAAACTTAATTTCCAATGTTTTCTCCTTAAAAGTCTTCTTCATCAAACCCTATCCTGTGACACAAACTTCCAAAGTGATAATTCTAGTGAGCAGTCACATCATAGGGTTCGGGAGAGACGTGAAGATTTTAGTACTTTAGGCACTCTCCTTTCCTTGAGCTCTGTTTTCAAGTCATAAAATGGTTAATTGTACAAGAGCTCCATATAAGGTGAGTCATTTTAAAATCTTTCAACACTAAGTAACTCTTGTGGATTATAAACTTCCCTTGTGGGTCATTTTAGTTACCAAAATATAAACCAGTCCACTTAGAATTCTGGATAGTTTAAATTAATTAAAAATACTGGTCTGAATGAGCAAACAATGCAGACCCAGATCAGAGGGCTCCTATAGGAGCCCTCTGATCTGGGTCTATACTGTTTGAAATGTAATGAGTATATTATAAATAGGTCCATAAACCGTACATGGTGTTCAAAGAGTTAAAGACTAACTTGCCTAGATGTCTCCACTAAACTCTATGATGTGACTACTCATTATAATCATCTGGAAAGGACAATTCTAAGGAGAAGTCACATCACATAGTTTAGAGTTAGATTAAACTATAGGAGAAAATGTTGTAAATCTTCAGTTTACTCACTCTTATCCCTTACCCATGTAACATGGTGCAATTTTTGATGCCATGAAATTAAAATTTTCATTCAATTTAGCAAGATTGTGCCTATAGCATTTTCCTACATGACAAATTTTGTCAATTTCAAATCTCTCTTTGTTTCACAGTAAATAACATTTACTAATACAGTATCACTATGTCTTTTTTGACGATTGCCATATTGCAAGACTCACTGGGCCTCTACCGTCTGTTGTCAGGCTCTGAAACAAAAATCTTCATACAAGCATGGCTCCAGATATGCTGAGTACAGGTTCTTCCAAAACATAACTCTTTGGGCCTGTCTTACGAAACGTCGTTGTAACTCAGATAAAATTTATAATAATTCTGAATTATCATCTATTTCTCCATCTTATCCTGTCTTGTGACATCTCTTTGGAATCGTCTTTTCAAGACGATTCCAAAGAGATAGTCACAAGACAGGATTAGATGGAGAAATTATATATATTTTATAGTTTTGACTTATGACCGTTTTTGTTGTAAGACGTTTCATAAGACGGGCCCCTTGTTATGTTTGCACAAACCCTACGGAACAACTACGCAATAGAAGAAAACTTATTCCCAAGAGACAAATTCTAATGAGTAGTCATACCAAAGGGTTTGGTGCAGACATAACAGAAATTGTTGGAAAAATTCAGTTTAATCAGTCATATCTGGAGCCATGAATCAAGTCTAGTTCTCTGAAATTGCAAATCTACTGCCATAGCTCCATATAATTGTCATTTATACAGCCAAAACTTATATTTTGAAAAATCACTAGAATTGGTTTGAAAGAAGCCCTGGGCTCCAGACAAGGGGAGTATTTCAAAAACTAAAATCTTTATTTCTGAATTAAACCCTATGGTGTCACTACTCATTAGAATCGTCTCGAAGAGACGATTCTAATGAGTAGTAATGACGATTCTAATGAGTAGTAACACCATAGAATTTGATGCTGAAATAAGTGAGAAAAGGTTGAATTTGTACAGTTTACTCCCTCTTATCTGGAGCCCTGAAGCCATTCTAATGAGTAATCACAACATATGTCTGGTGAGACTATCTTCAGCATACATTAAAACCGCTCTAGTACAACCACTAAAACAAAGGCTAATTGATTGTATAAAAGACAGGTGACAGCTAAATGCAAGGTGCTTTCTGTTTTACTGTCACCTTGCTGTCAGCAGTCATCTATCGTAAACACCACATTAACACAATTTAGTGGTCATTAAAGAGAGGTTTTACTGTATTAATTTTTTTTTATCTAGAGCTTTGGTTGAGTATAACAAACACAACAGTGCATGCAGACTAGTACTGGGGTCGACTTAACCCTTTACTCCATAGATACGCATTTTATCGCCTTTAATTTATTCCCAAGCTAAAGAGAATAGCTCCATTGTATATAATAGAAATTATGCAGCATAGGAAACATTTGCTATATACATGTATATATATATCTTACAAGATTCTAAGCACACGGTAGCTTAAAGCAGGTTAAAAGTAAAGCAGAATGCACCTTAAGGTGCATTCTGCTTTACTTTCAACCTGCTTTAAGTGGCCACTTATCTACAAAAGTACAAAGCTAGAAACATGCTATGGAGTAAAAAGTTACAAGAGAAAAAGGACTGAGTCAAGGCTCCAGCCCACAAAGCACACAAGGGAAAACAAAACTGTTCACTGTTGGCAATGCCAAAGGGTCCTTTTTTTATAATGTGGCTCATATGACAATAAATTATGACATATCTAGTGACTTCTCAACAAGAAAAATATTTGTTCCCTGATGAAGACTCTTTGAGGGTCGAAACATTGGAATTTAATCAAAAACAGTAAACACAAGATTGCCTCTGTTGTGTGTGTACTGTCTTTTGTACTTACCTCTCTTGAGTCTCTTCACGGTGACTTCAGTTCACCCAAAAAATATATTTTACACAGACATTTTCAAACAAACTTTGAGATGTGTCAGTAAAACATGGATGCCTTGCAGTATGCTTGACCATAAATACCAACCAGTTTCTTACCGGTAGTCCATCACTCATTAACTGACCCAAACACAACCAGAATGGCCAAACATAGGTCCAAAATTAAACGCAAAAACTTAACCTTACTAAGGCTTACGTAGCATTTACAGAAAGACAAGGCTGAAGGGTAATACTATATAATGTCTCGCACAACTTAATCAAGTCTTAATGGCAAGGCATAGCAAGAGCACCGCATGTGGGTGCCAACATTGTCTAAAATAGATTGGGCAAAAAATACATTTAAATTAGGTCACAGTCAGTTGGTGAATTATTTTTGGTATGTCTGGAAAGGCCTCAAGTGGCAAGATGAACATGCAAACCAAAAACAAAGGTTGTAAATGAAAAGCCAATATTAAGATTTTGGTGGACGACAACAACAACACCAGAGTGGTGACAATTTCTGGTTTTTATCTTCGAAAAAGAGCCGAACTAAAATGTACAGTAGGGCAATATTCAGAGACCTATGCATAAATCCCCATTGCTATGGAGAAAGGTACAGGTAAAAAAAAATGTATTCTACTTTTTTAGCTTGACAAACGTTTATGCAGACATCACAATTAACGTTTTACAACAACCATTCAAATTATATAAAAATCTAAATGATTTTTCATTCAAACTAAAAACATAGGACAAAATGCAATAAGATGATCTTTTAAACAAGAGCCCCATGGGGCATATTTCGCTCAGCTGAGAATAGCTGTACATCAAAATGGAGATAATGATTTATGTCCAGGACTGGGTCATTTTTAACCCCAGGGGCATAATTTGAACAATCTTGATAGAGGACCTGTAGATGATGCTATGTTCCAAATATCTAAGATCAGGGTACTAGGGTTCTAGACAAGAAGATTTTTTTAAGTTTCCATTGAAAAAATTCTATTTTTAGCTCCTGTGACCTACATATGCAACAGACTGGAACCATTTGAACAAAATAAATAAAGGACATCTAGAAGTAACACCATGCCGAATATCAAAGCTCTGGCCATATTAGCTTCAGAAAAGAAGACGTTTGAAAACTGTGACCCGGGGTGGGGCCAATTTTGACCCCAGGGGCATAATTTGTACAAACTTGATAGAGGACCTGTAGATGATATGCACCCAGCCAGAACCATTTGAACATTATTGGTATAAGACATCTAGAAGTGTCACCATGCCAAATATTAAAGCTCTGGCCATATTAGTTTCAGAGGAGAAGACGTTTGAAAATTTCACTATATAACTCTAGGTAAAACTGTGACCCCGGGGCGGGGCCAATTTTGACCCCAGGGGCATAGTTTGTCCAAACTTGATAGAGGACCTGTAGATGATGCTATGTGCCAAATATCTAAGCTCTGTCCCTTGTAGTTTCAGACAAGAAGATTTTTTAAGATTTCCTTATTTTTTCACTTTGGTTGCCATGGCAACCAGAGTTCTACATTGTTTTTAATTCTTTGAACAATTTTGAAAGAACTTGACCCAAGGAACATTCCTGTAAAGTTTGGTTGAAATCTGTTCAGCGGTATATGAGGAGATGTCATTTGAAGCAATTGTTAACGACAACAATGACTTTATAAAGTGAAATTATTTTCTTCTGAGGAAGAATAAATTAAAGGAAGTAAAAGGCTGGAGCATAAAAATTTAGCAGACATCACCATTTCTGTGTGTATCTCAGTTACCTGAGTTCAGAGCTAGCTATGGCCCATGGGTCAGTGATAATGCAATTGCAGCCGGTCTCTAGGACAAATTGCTATATTTACATGAAATATCTAAGGTGTGGGAATAGTGGTTTTTTACAAAAAACTTGTTTAAAGTTTTTCACTTTTTTAAATAAATTTCAATAAGTTGTCCACATTTGAATTTCATTTTAACAATTTCTGTAGAGAAGCATCCAAGGAACACCTTGAGCAAGCTAGTTTTTCCCTCAAACTCTCGGTTTCAGAGGAGATGTCCCTTGAAGTAAATTTGAACGGACGGACGGACAGACGGACGACGGGCGATCACAACAGCTCACCTTGAGCCTTTGGCTCAGGTGAGCTAAAAACACTGTCACATACAATATTAACAAGAAAATCTTTAAGGCATAAAAAATATCAGATTTACAACAATTCCTCTGACAAATAACAAGAGTGCCTTGAGGGCTCACCTCTATGCACCATGTAAAACTTGACCTAGTGAGTGGGCATTGTGGTTATAGTCACTGTGACTTACAGCTGTGGGTTTGAATCCTGCTCTTGGCACTTCAGATTATTCATGTGCCATGATCATCATGATGTGGGAAATCCTTGAACTGGCTTGAGAAAGGTCGGTTGATCTACCCAGTTGCCGATTTGAACCTAAAACAGTGTATAAAGGGCTTCTAGGGTCTCCCTCCACCTAAAATTAGGGTGTCCCTATCATAAAAGCTCTATAGAGATTATGCCAGTTATGGTGATTGTTTTAAATTATTATAGTGACCCGAAACCCAAGACATCCAGCTTGGAGGGGTGAGCATTGTAACCAATGAGCCAAAGGTCTCAGTGTTAGGCTCGAGGGACTAACAGTCAAACACTGCATTCACCACATTCTTCCCAATCTCAATTTTGAGGGTTCTTTTATTATCCCTCAGAGATCATGTAAACACTATTCGACTTACGGTACCGTAGCTACCACACATCATTTACGATTGTGATCCATGCATAGGGCAAAGACTATCATCACCAGAAGGGGCGGAAAATCTGTTTGTGGATAATGCCATTATAGTGACCGGACCGGGGAATCGAACCCAGGACCTCTCACTTGGAAGGGGAGTGTTGTAACCATTGAGTTGGAAGTCCGGACATTAGAATCGAGGGCCTAACACTGCCTATATTTCACCACATTAATCATGTGTGAATTAATTTAAATAAAGCTTACTTTTTCAAAGGTCAATATTGACCTGGAGGGACATTAAACCTTCTAATCTAACCTTAGTCCTAAGTAACTGAAGTTAGCTATTTATAAATATTTGATAAATTAATCATTATAATGGCATCCCACTGAAAGAATGTAAAAATGATGCAGGATGTGTTTAACAATATCTTGCTATTTAACTTTTGTGAAATTATGTGAATACTAGTTGGCCAATATCATTATTGTTCAGGGCTCCAGGACCAGATAAAGTGTGTTGTTCACAACCCAAACTAAACTATTTTTGCATTAAATCCTGTGATGTGACTATTTATTAGAATCATTTCTTCGAGACGATTCAAATGAGAACAGAGAAGTTACACCACAGGACTTGTTTAACAGTAACTTGGACTCGAAATATGCACCCTCTTTCTTTTATGCAAATTCACACTGTCGTAAATTACTACCAGTTCTCCTTTTTCCCTGCAGTCATAGTTATGTGGAATAGCCTCCCCAGTGATATTGCCATGCTCCAAGACTTGAACCAGTTCAGGCAAGGAGTATGCACACTGAACCACTGTCACTAAATTCAGTCATTGTTTTTATCTTTTAATCTGTACATTCTGGTCTTTTAATTATGGAAGTGGCTAGCCGTCCGGTTCCGGACGGCTAGCCTGCCCTGTGAGGGTAGGCTAGACGTCCGGAATAGATTTTCGTCAGAGCTTATACTGAAAATTTACGTGAGTTAGTGCCTGGATATATATGGCAAACAACCTTGAATGCAATTTTGAACTTCAGAAAATCGGTGAGAACAGGAACAAGTCACACTTTAAGGAATTAATTTACCGTCACTATGAGCTACGTTCGCATCCGTCATTGTTGTTGTTGCCGTATTCTTTCCCCACCTAGTAGGAGAACCGCACTCTCTCAGGCATTTTTAACTGATGATTGAATATCTGTACGTTTCGCTAAACTGACACTTTCGAGCATGTACATGACGTCCACGTTAGAATGTTTCCATTTTTATTTGATTTCTTTAATGTCAGAGAAATATCTCCGACTTAGAATTTCACAGCGAACTACGGTAATGGACAGGTCTTCCTTTTTTCGGAGTAAAATGACCTTCATAAATACATGTATTACTCAAACTTTTACTCCAAATGCCACTTTATGCTGATGCTTAACAATGGATTTTGTTTGCATGGTTTTGTTATTTCCGATGCATTCACAGTTTGCTGCTAGCGACAATACATGGAGATACCGGCCGCGATAATTAGATATGGCGATAATCAACGTATTTATCATACCATTCATTTGAAATTCTTTCGGCATTTGATCTTCAGTCTCTAATTATAACATTCAGTTAATATTTACATGCAAAAATTACAATAAAATCAACAGAAATGCCCTGCGTCCTTATCTAATAGTGACAAAGTCAGGACAGCATCTTGTCAATAACCAATTAAAATGGCGGATGCGAACGTCAGCCTTTAGCGAAGGTAATTTAATTCCTTTATATGCATGTGATTTGTTTATGCTCTCGATTGTTTTTTTGGAAAATTAAATGCATTTAGGTCTGTTTCAACTTGTTTTAAATATACCCAGGCTCTAACCCACGTATAAAGCAGTATATTTCCTGAAAGAAATTTATTCCGGACGTCTAGCCCGTCCTGTGAGGGTTGGCTAGCCGTCCGGTTCCGGACGTCTAGCCACTGCCTTTAATTATTAATAACATAACCTTGTCTTATATTCTACTCATTCACTCCTATTACTCTTTTCACTTTTTCTTACTAACTTGCACAGACGCGCAGCTGCATATAATACTCGAAAGAGGGTGCTGCAGGATATATAGATAGAGATAGGTAGATGGATAAATGTTGAATTTGTTTGGTCCCCCCCACACCGATCTGGAGTTATTTTATTATACATTAACAAAGAACTGTAACAGGACTGAGTGAAACAATCGTGGGGCGACCGGGACTCGAACCCAGGGTCTCTGGCTCACTGTGCCACTCTTACCACTGAGCTACCAAGCCACCCGGTTTAGGACTTATTGATTATCCACCAGATACCTGTACACACCCAAGTAACTCCCGCTACATTACTCCCCCTTTTTACCCGAGATTCGCCCCAAATCTCACTCATGGAATCATGGTATGCAATGCAACGGGTGGTAACGGCACCAAACTGTAACAGGACAGAGTGAAAAAATCGTGGCCTGACCGGGACTCGAACTCAGGGTCTCTGGCTCACCGTGACAGCACTCTAACCACTGAGCTACCGAGCCACCCAGTTTAGGACTTATTGACTATCCACCAGATACCTGTACACACCTAAGTAACTCCCGCTACAGAAGTCAGAACTATTGATACAGATACTGTTTATGCAGAAGAATTTGGAACAGTCCCTCAAGAGTTCGATCTCAAATAATATGCTGATCTGTGGACCGAAAAAAAAATGACATTTCACATTAAAACAAAGTTAATACACTTACACCACAGGCCACTGATTCTTCCGATGGGAACTTGAGAACAAATTTGCTTCCAGTTTTTTCTTCCGAGCTGTTCAGGGGTCGAACTCTGCAAACCACCTTGATCGTCTCGTCCGACGGAGGACCCTGTGGCTGTTCAGCCATCTTGAGATTCTACAATAGTGGTTTTGTATTGTAACCGATTCAATGTAATTCTAATCAATTTTATTGTCTCCGCTACATCCTGTGAATTCAAAAAGAAACAGTCGAATTCATCTTTTTAAGATCATTGTCAAAACATTTAGTTGTCATCGTGGATAACTCATCCTCCTATCCACCATTTGCAAGACAGGATTATGGGAAATGACGTCATGATGATTTAATTTGATCAATAAATTTAATATTTTATGCATTATGAGGGAAATTTAGTCATCCAAAATTTACACAGACATCGTTGCTTAAACTGTGCATTCTTTTAAATAATATTTCGCTTTGAATATTGTTTTATTTGGATGCATTATCGCGAAAAGCAATAACAATATCGGAAATCGCTCGGTCTCTTCCGTTACTAGCACGGAAATGACCGAAAGAAGTTCCGATTCGATACAGTCACCTTCGGAATATTATGGAAGGCCGGTGCGCCATGTTAATTGCTAGTTGTAAGATAAGATAAGATAAGATAATCTTTATTTATAGTCGGTTTCAGTCAAACATAATAACACTAGCTTTAAAACAATACCAGACAAAATTAAACCGACAGTTCTTAAAAACCTGCACCATGCCATTGCCCCAATTGTCAAAGTTATTTTTCAGAAAAGCTATGAGAGTGGTGTAGTACCAGACGACTGGAAGACGGCCATGGTCTTCCCATTATACAAGAAAGGGGATAAGAGCGACCCTGCTAACTACAGACCCATTTCCCTGACTTGTAGAATGTGCAAAACCATGGAACACATTGTTGCATCGCAACTGTCGCGACACTTCAATGCTCATGACATTCTCTACGACTTACAGCACGGCTTTAGAGACAGACGCTCCTGTGAAACGCAGCTAATCCAACTTGTGGAAGACATTGACAGTAAGCTTTCACAGGGGCTACAGACATACCTTATACTGCTCGACTTCAGTAAAGCCTTTGATGTTGTGAACCACCAGAAGCTACTGCATAAGCTTAGGCTACAGCGTACGGCATCACCGGCAAGACCAACAAATGGATTGAGGCCTTTCTCAGCAACAGGACACAGACAGTTGTACTTGATGGGTCTTCATCCTTACAAGTCCCTGTTACGTCCTGAGTACCCCAGGGTTCTGTCCTTGGTCCGATCCTCTTTCTGATATACATTAATGATCTGCCGGAAAGTATAACATCTCAGGTAAGACTCTTTGCAGACGATACTGCAGTCTACCTGACCATATCCAGCGAAGAGGAAGGAGCTGCTCTCCAGGCTGACCTTGACAGACTCCAGGACTGGGAACACCGATGGGACATGCGGTTCAACCCTAGCAAGTGCAATGTTTTGCATATCGCTAGGTCCGCAAGCCCCATCAAGACCCAGTACATCCTGCATGGTCAAGTCCTGGAGGCAGTGAAAGAAGGTAAGTATCTTGGTATGACACTTAGCTCAGATCTTAGCTGGAACAGTCACATCAGGAACATCAGCCAGCAAGCCAACAGAACCCTGGGCTTCCTACGACGTAATATAAAGACGGCACACCCAGGCATTCGTGAGATGGCATACAAGACTCTTGTGAGACCCCAAGTCGAGTATGCCTCATCTGTCTGGTCGCCGTACACCCAACAGAACATCAAACAGGTGGAAAAGGTCCAGCGTAGAGCAGTGAGGTGGACTAGCAACAACTACTCGACTTATGACAGCGTTACAAGAATGCAGGAGAAGCTAGGCTGGCGGACCCTTGAAGACAGACGGACCGACTGCCGACTAGTCACTATGTACAAAATAGTCCACGGCCTAGTTGCCCTCCACGCACCCTCATACCTGCAGCACCCTACCCGAATGACTCGCAATATGCATCCTCTCTCTTTTCGCCAGATTTGTACCTCAGCTAACTACTACAAATTTTCTTTTTTTCCGGCGACCATCATACTGTGGAATAAGTTACCTGCGCACATTGTCCTATTGCCTGATCTTGACCAGTTCAAGCAGGCAGTAGGCAATGTGCAGCATTTCTATTAATTAAGCAGCAGTGTTTTTATCCTCTTTTAACTGTACATTCTATTCTTGCTAAAAAAATAACAAGACTTTTAAACTATATTACAACATTTTCTTCTGTCTTACTTTTACTTTTTAACTAATTCGCACAGACGCGCAGCTGCACGCAATACTCATATGAGGGTGTTGCAGTATGAACAGATAGATAGATAGCTTTAAGCTATTGTCCGACATAACAAGATTATCCAATAACAATTTAAACAAACAATCTGTAATAAAATATGCATTAAAATAGTTAAGAGACTTCTATAAGAGACTCCTATAAAAGCTTTCTATAAGGTGAGATCATAAGTATAATCATAGTTAAAAATATTTTTTTTATGCAATACTATGGTAAATAATAAAATTTAAAAGATGACAGGTTCACATTTTTGCATAGCTAGAGGATCCAGATCATAGATAGACCAGTAGCCCGAGACATATCGGTATGGCACTAAATCTGACCTGGACCCACTTGCTGGAGCTATCACATATGTTTTTGAAGACAAAACTGAGCAAACTTGAGGATCAATATAAAGTTGTTTAGATCCATTTTTCCTACAGACCAGCAGCCCATACAAAAGTACATAACAGACCTGGATCCACATGAGATTATGGCTAACTCAACATTTATAAATATGCCTCATAAAAAATATTTTATAGGGCACGGGAGATAACCCAGTTTTCAAAGAGTATATTATGTTATAAGAGTTACCTCCCTTCAGATGTACAATATGTTACGAAACAATCTCTGAAGCTGGCTGAAAATAAGGCCGAAAGCTCATACATGCCCTTTCGGCCTATTTTCAACCCGCTTCAAGTGTTTAAACTGTTTCCACATTAGTATAAGGCTTACATTTAGTAGCTATTACATAGTAGATATATATAGAAAAAAACACAAAGCAAGAATGTACAGGGATTGCAATACAATAACTGTAGCAAGGAAATTGGCTGAAAGTGAAGCAGAGAGCGCTTTTGAGGCCAATTATGTCCCATTCTCATTCTGTTTCAGTGACAGACTAAGAAAATATTATCAGTCAAACAGTATATAGATCTAAGTTATTAGTACTTTGACACTCTACGCTGGCCGAAAGCAAAGTAGAGTGCACCATAGGGTCCATATCCCTTTGCCTTCTACCTGCCTCAAGTGGTTACATGTACTTGTATTCAAACTAGAAAAGGGTAAAAATGCCAAATGCTAAATGCTTAATCTTGATCTTGATCTT
This sequence comes from Gari tellinella, assembly GCA_922989275.2. NCBI lineage: Eukaryota > Metazoa > Mollusca > Bivalvia > Cardiida > Psammobiidae > Gari > Gari tellinella. The sequence goes on along the minus strand of OV277869.1, from coordinate 39,144,287 downwards.
GATTTGATACAGTGTTACGTCTTTCGACAATTTTACACCGCGCATGCGTCATAATTTTTTTTACATTTTTTGATTTCATTTACAAAAGATAGTGTCGAATCTTTTTTGAAGTCGAAGGAAATGCTTTCCATGAGACCTTTGCCTAAGCAATCCCAATCTCTCACAGTTCTAGGGAAAAAACTAAATTTGTAACTATTTGTTCTAGCATAAATATGATTATAGTGATATTTGTGCATGCTTTTAGTTATCCGTTTTGGGGATGATAGGTTTTCAGTTGGTATTTTTGCCTGTTCATTTAGATCTTTGAAAAACAATATTATCCTACTTCTCTTTTTTCTTTCCATTAGTGGTTCTAGTTCAAGGTCGTCTAAAAGCTTGGTCATAGTGCCTGGTTCATACACATAATTTGATGTAATGAATCTATCTGATTTCTTTTGAACTTGTTCTAATTTATCTTGTAAACCTGATTGATGTGGATCCCATGCCGTACTGGCATATTCTACTACCGGCCTAATAAGTGATTTGTATGCTACCAGTTTAACATCTTGTGGACAAAAAGATAAATTTCTTCTAAGAAGACCTAGAGTTCTGTATGCCTTGTTACAGACTTCTTGAATATGTTTATTCCAATCCAGTGTGTTGGTTATATTAACCCCTAAGTATTTTATGGATTCTAGAAATTCAAATGTTACTCCGTCCAGAGTATAACCTGAAGAAATTATGTTTTTCTTCCTACTTAACCTCATCATATTACATTTTACGGGTTGAAATCTCATTCCCCAGTTTCTAGCCCATTTTCCTAGGTTGTTTATATCATTTTGTAAGAGAATACAATCATTACTGGTTTGAATTTCTCTGTAACATACACAATCATCGGCAAACAAAAGAGCGAAATAAAGAATTTGAATTTGAATTTTGAATTTTGCAAACAGTCTGATCTCGGATTCTACGCATTCAGCTATATCATTTATATGTATTAGAAATAATATGGGTCCCAACACTGCTCCCTGTGGGACACCTGACTTGACTTGCGCATCATCCGATTTCGTACCGTTTACCACCACTGTTTGTCTACGGTTGCTGAGAAAAGCATCAATCCATTTTAAAACTTGTTTAGAAACTCCATATTTATACAGTTTAGATTTAAGTAATTCATGTGGAACTGTGTCGAATGCCTTTTCGAAATCAAGAACAGAGACATCAACTTGTTGTTTGTTATCTAATGACTTTTGCCAATCATCTTAAACATTTATCAACTGAGTCTCACAGCTATGATGCTTAAGTACACGAAAAGCATGTTGTCTATCAGAGATGATATTGTTTTCATCTAAGTGTTGCATAAGGTTAGAGCATACTACATGTTCTAGCAATTTACAGCATATACACGTAAGAAATACAGGGCGGTAATTACTTGGTATGGTTCAGTCATTTTTCTTAAAAAGTGGACATATATTTGCAAGACTCCAATCATGTTGTATAGATCCTGAATCCAGAAACTGTTGGAATAAGTGAGCTAAGATACTTGACAGTTCAAATGAAAGTTCTTTAAGGATTTTCGGATATATTTCATCTGGTCCCATTGTTACAGACTTCTTGAATATGTTTATTCCAATCCAGTGTGTTTGTTATATTAACCCCTAAGTATTTTATGGATTCTAGAAATTCAAGTATTTAATCCAGCTAGCAATTTCTGAACACCTTTAGCAGATACAGAGATTTTGTCCATTCTCGGGATGTTTGGAATTTCATGGGGTATTGACTGATAGACTGTTTCAGTGAAAACACTTGTGAACTTATCATTTAATGCCTGTGCTTTTTCAAAGTCACTTTCAGCTAAGTTGTTATCTTTTTTCTTTAAAGTAGGTATATTCTTCTTATCAGTTTTTTGTCCATTGATGTATTTCCAAAATGGCTTTGGATCTCCTTTAATGTCACCTATCATTATATTTACATAGTTATCATGGGATGTTTTTACTTCATTTCTTATTTGTGATCTAAGCGTCTTCCATTTTGCTCTTAGTTTACTGTTTTTAGTTTTCTTGTAGAGTGAATGTGTTTTATTTCTACGTTTTATCATCTTTTGTATCGTTTTGGTAATCCATGGCAGAGATTGGTGGGTTTTTGATAGTTTAGATGGGAGGGATGTTTTTGGCAATATTAAATGCTATTTGCTAAATAATATGAAGGTCAAATGCTTTGGCAGTTTCTTCAAATGGCGGTTTTTCTCAATCATTTAACATTCAGCAAACCGCTTTTAGCATTTAGCAAATCGCATTTAGAACAGCAATTCGTATTTGGCATTTAGGAATTCGCAAATAGCATTTTTGCAATTCGCAAATGGCATTCCACAAAACGCAATTCGCAATCGGTATTTATCATTTGGCATTTTACAAATAACATTTAGCATTTAGCACCCCTAATAGAGTTTTGTATTTAATTAGCATTTCGCAATTCGCATTTAGCATTTCGCATTTCGCATGGCGCACCTGTCTTCCATAGAATATGGAAGGCCGATGCGCCATGCTAAATGATATTATTAAAATGCCAAATGCTAAATGCTTTTTGCGATATGCTAATTTCAAAATGCTAAATGCTATTTGCGAGATTCTATGTTATTGAATGTCCCTGGTCCAAGTTAGGTCGACCAAAATCAAGATGCGATGGGTAACATGGGTGGAATGGTTCAAGGCAACAACTAGATTCTATATTTCAATTAATATACGTTCTTCTAGCAAGTATTCCAAGTCCAAATTACAGTGCTCCCTCCCTACAACGGCCCCAACAACGACTCCATCTTTAAAACGACCCTTTCCACAGTTCCCTGATTCAGGGCAATTATGGCATACGCTTTTACTGCTGCAATATTGTCTGCTTAAAATGGTCGTCTGTTGTTTTTTCAAAGTTATAATCTTATAAGTGGACATTTTGATAGAATAAATATAATGACGAGTGACAAACAGCTTGAATCTAAATCATTCGCCGCGTAACGCGGCGTCTGGTCTGGATTAAATCTGTTTGTGATGTAAGCCAAGTCTTAATTTTCCCTCCCTATAACGACCCCCTCCGAACAACACACACAATATGTGTCTCCGATTGTGTGTCGTTGTAGAGACTAGAGAGAGCACAGTAGGACAAACCCAAGCTCAAATTGTTGTTTGAGTGATATTGGTGGATTGCAACTTTAATATTAATTCATGTTTAAGGCAAAATAAAAAAGTACCTGTGTTTCCGGTAACCCGACCGACCCTAGTTTTTGCCCCCGACCCTAAACTTTTTTTTCACTTTTCGAAAAATGTGTTGGCAAAGCTAATTTATAGACGTTTTAGTGTTTTAAAATTGATTTTTAAATAAGATTTAGCAAAAATCGAAGCGGAATTTGCTCTAAATCTGTCATAAAGTAGCTTCCGTGAATATGTGATGTGCTAGTTAGTTAACCATAAACCCATTCAACATGCAGCCGGTGTAACGAAGTATTTTGACCCCCATCGAAAAATGACCCCCCGGTCAAAATTCGACGACGTAGAATGACCCCCGGTCATTTTTCGATATCGTACAATGACCCCCCGGTCATAATTCGACGTCGAAATTTGACCCCCCGGTCATAGTACTATGACTCCCCTCATGAAGTGTTTTGACCCCTCCTGAAATATATCGACCCCTATCGAAAAATGACCCCACCCCTTTTTAGCTATTAACAGACACAGTTTAACCCATTAGACCCTTGCGACGAGTGTATTAGTCATTTACAAACAGTCTACCTAGCAATAGTGCATTTGTCCTTTGTAAACCGTGTAGACCCTGACCAGACTTATCCCAAAGGAGCTCTCTGATATGTTTGCAATATATGTCAGTTTTGAAATATATTGTATAAAACAATCTAGCTAGTCAAAAGTTGACTTGACATAACTAGAAAAAATTGTATTGTCCACTTGAAGTTTCAGGTGTGAATAAGTTAAAAGATATATAAAATTTAGATGATAAACAAGTCAAAATTCAGACTTATGATAAGCGCGCCTTGGAAACGTACAGTATACTAAATGCTGTTCCCGGTGGGTTACGTTAACCTTGTGCCTATCTGTTGGATACTGATGGTAGGGAAACAAGGTGGCTGCGGGTCTGTGGTATAATTCGTGGACAGCTTATTTATAAATAAGTTAAGGTAGTATTTCAGTCATGGAGTATGCAGGTCTGTGGGGCGGGAACAGGCATGGTGTGAATTACTTGAGAAAGTTATACATTACATTACAAGTGTCACCAATTACATTGCTAAAGAGTGTATTATATTACAATTATTATTACGTTTACATTTGTAATGTATTAAATTACAAGTAAGTTGGCAAAGTAATGCATTACATCACACATTACATTTCGATAACAGTCAAAAACTAAATAATCAAAGATTCTAAACTTAAGAATACATGGATGCAAGTTTAAAGTTTGAAAAGTCACAGCCTTTTTATAGTGCCCACTGGGTAAGGAAGTATACTCTTGTAAGCAAAGTAGCCCTTAACCCTTTCCTCCACAGTAGCGCCTCAGGCCGCATGCACCTACATCTGTAAATAAGATTAAGATACACTAATAAAATCCAATATTAGTTTTAATTACAGGCGTCAGCTAACAAAAAAATGAGTGTAAAGCAGAAAGCATACATGAGCTTTCTGCATAAAATTCATATTGCTGTATGCATTGTCCTGCCTTAATCACAGTTAAACGTACATGTAGCTAATTTGCAAGCTTGCCTATGGAGCAAAGGGTAATTACAGACCAAAAGTTTTGTACAAAGCTCTTTGAAGTGCTTCTACATATTATACCTGTTATATGAAATGACATGTCTTTTTTGCCTCTATACTTCTTAATTGAATTACTGCTATAGAGGGGTTCAACTGTACCAAGACAAAATGTATAAATGTCACTGTTGCACATAACATCATTAAAATTTCAAATGCATTGTCTGTTAGATGCATTATGTCAATCCTGATTATTTAACCCTTTACTCCTTAGCCTGTTTCTATTCTTGAAGATATGTGACAATTTATTGAACGTAGTTTACAGTCTATCAGTGGGACTCCATACCAATAAACGTTACGTGAACGAGTGCAAATATGTATCCCCCTTTTACAGAATATGTATATGTAATATTTACATCGGTTCCAATGACATTCGTCATCTCACAATGTGTCGCAACAGAAACATTGCGGCATGTGACTATGAAAATTGATTAGATTATTGAAAGTATATTGTACAACATAGAAGCATCCAATGATTTAGGTAATTAGCAATCTGATATGAATTTACCCTCAGGGAGCTGATCGCAACCATGTCGGGGTTATTCTACGACATTGAAAAATGACAAGGGGTCGTCTTTGTTTGACATCAAATACGGTAATTACCATATCGGGGCAGGGGTGGCATTCTATGAAATTGAATGATATCAGGGGGGTCATTCTACGATATCGAATAATGACCGGGTGTCATTCTACGACATCAAATAATGACCGGGGAGTCATTCTACGACATCGAATAATGACCGGGGGTCATTCTACGACATCGAATAATGACCGGGGGTCATTCTACGACATCGAATAATGACCGGCGAGTCAAACTATGATATCGAATAATGGCCGAGGTGTCAAAATACGACCTAGAATAATGACCGGAGTCTTTCTACGACACTGAATGGTGTGATGTGCAATGAGGCAACATAACACAGCTTCCGATTTTGATCGCTTTTTGTTTGATTGTTTGTTTGTTTGCTTATTTGTTTATTAAATGCAATTAACTTTACACTTAAAGACTTTTCCTCAGTCCATAGAGAGAGTCCCCCATTGTTCTGGAGGTGTCAATGTAACTTCAAATCACGTGCATCACAATCTCAGTTTATCTGATGAGGGTCAGATTATACTCATGCTCTAGTGATTTTCAATGATTATTTCTATCCAAACTATCAAATATAAAGGTAGAGTCTCACACAAGACGATTCAATGGCTCAATATGCACAAGACCCAAGACCCATGCTTTTTGCAAGGAAATTGACAGTAAATTATCTGGCAAGGCGTTATGACCAAAAGGTCGTCAGGAGATATCTTTAACATGGTAAACTATAAACGCACAACATAGCAAGTGTTGACAAAAGACAAAAAAGCCCACTCAAAACAACCGACCTGCATTCTTCTTATTTCTTGACAAAAGGGATAAGTTCCGACAAATCAAAACATCCTCTATGAAAATATGTTAAGACATTACCTAATAAATACGAATTTTACGCCTTTGATCTTTTTATTCCTCTACTGGAGATAAAAGATCAAATTTATACAGTCATGGATATATACCATAAGAAAATATTTTCTATATCCTAGCAAAGTGTACCTTAAAGCAGGCTGAAGTAAAGCACAATGCGCAATCTGCTTTACTTTTAACCTGCTCTAAGTGGCTATCTGTCTTTAAAGCTAGAAAAGGGATGTGGGGTAGTTGGTTAAACCAAAGAAACCGCGGCAAGATAGGAAGATTTCTTGGAATGAATGTCAGTACGAGCGTATTGTAAATTCTGATCATACGCTTTCTCGGAGACGTGGTACATGTGTGATTGGGGTTTACTCAGCCTGCTACGTCGAAATTAAATCAATAATCGAACACGAGTAATTGGTAGATCGTAAATGTATACTTGTAAAAGGGTAAACGGTTCTGGGTTCGATACCCATAAGGTTGTCCATTGATAGGCAGACACACTTACAATTCAATCAATATAATTTATTCACTCAAAACTTAGTTAGGTTTAAAATAACTAAACTGACTTTAAACAAAATATCAAGGATTTTTAAAGGGGGGTCATATTTCGACAGGGGGGGGGGGGGTCATAATTCGACGATGGGGGGTCATAATTCGACGATGGGAGGTCATTCTACGACGTCGAATTTTGACCGGGGGGTCACTTTTCGATGGGGGTCAAAATACTTCGTTACACCGGCACATATCAATGACACATTTAACACGCATACAACACATTTCAAAACATCATTAATTCCATCTGTCATATATGCCACTATTTTGTCGTCTTGGTATATAGATATTATAAACAATCATACCGGTTTAGATTTTTAAGATAATTTTGGTAAAGGGACTTATCTATAAAATCAAAAAGTTGAATTGATATTTATAAGGTTTGAACATTATGTATGGCCCAGGGCTTTGCACAATAGACTACAGTCATGCATGTACATGTATTTATGTATGTTTCTATAAAAAAAGAGAAGATTTTCGGACCGTTCGTCCCTAATATTTTTGGGCATGTAATAGGAAACACAGGTATTTTTTTTTGGCCTAAATATCTAAGTATTTGAGTGAGCGCGGCGTATGTGGATGCTATCTAGAAGAAACGGTAAAATCTGCCCTGCGTTCATTACCGCGAACTCTACAGAACCTTTCGACACGGTCCGCTCGCCTCAAGGCGCACAAAGGAGGAGTGACCATGGAAACGACAAAAGTACGCAATGTTGAAAGCACGTGAACCTGTGGGCGTCTTGATGATGATGATGCTGATGAGTTGGGTTTTACGGCACTGTCTTGAGGCGAGCTGACTGTGGCGAGAGGTTCTGTAGAGTTCGCGGTAATGAACGCAGGGCTGGTTAAAGATATTTCCTGACCTACTTTCGGTGATAATCCCTATACAGGCAGTTCCCTCGCAAAACTCATGATTTTCATGCACACCTGTATTACTGTGAATCATTGAGGCGTCTCATGTGAGGCCCGCACCTTATATTTGATAGTATGGTTAGTAAAACCCATTGAAAAAACCCTTGAGCGTAAGTATGCCAGGGCCTCTCTAGACATCTTGAGATTGGTGACATTGGCTGTGCACACTTGCACCTGCTTTACAGTTACATTCACGCCTATCTAGAACAAGGAGGGGGTCCATCAAAGGACAGAAGAAATGTCTTTAACCCCGTAACCACGGACGAGCCCAGGTCACCACGGCCGTTCTAACATTTCAGGTTTATGTGACTTTTCCATTGTTAAAACTATGTGAAAAACTACATAAAGAAGCCACATGAACCCCAAAAAAGCCACATAAATCCTACATGGACTAACGGAATGAGCAGCTTTATTGTTTTCTTTTGTTCTGTGTTATGTCACCTAGTCCTATAAACCCAAAATGTTAGCGCGGATGGACGGACGTACTAGCAGGACAATCACTATCTACATCTTATAAATCTATACCGCACACGTATAGATCGATTTTATTGACCTGGCAGGGCGGAGTTTCGATACGGACCTTTGCATTTCAACTTTGGGACCGGCAGCACGCTCTTTTATCATCGGAATTTACCGTTGTCGTCTGTCGGGTTTTACTCAACATTACATATAATGGACATTTTGACAGAAGAAAGATACGGAAGAATGACTAACAGCTTGACTCCAGATCAGACGCCGCGTTACGCGGCGTCTGATCTGGATTCAAGCTGTTGCAAATGTTAACCAAGTCTTAATTTCTCTTCCTTTAACAATTTCCAACCAACAACACACGCAATATTTGTTTTCAATTGGGGGTGTTGTTGTAGAGAGGGAGCACTGTATATTAATACCAATTGAACGTGGATATTGGTGTACACATAAATTGTGTTTCTTCAAGTTGAAAGTTTTGGACAATAGCGATAGAATACGGAACTATATTGTCGATAAGGTTTGACCTGTCAGTTTATGAATATTCCGTCTTTTTCCGTAAGCTATTTTTATCTTCCGGAAACAACAAAACAGTGTATATAGTAAATAAGAGTAGTATAGGGGCCACTTTGGAGGCAAACAAAGATGGCCGCCATGGACATAACATTGCGTATCTTGACCTACTTTCCGTCGCGTGGTTACTATTTTTAGTAACAAGGATGGAGCTCATTTGCATATAAGGATGTCACGGGTTTTCGCGGATGTGAGGGCGGCCATGTTGGATGTTCGCGCCATAGTGGATGTTCGCGGAGGTAGAGCGGCCATGTTGGATTTTCGCGCCATATTGGATGTTCGCGGATGTGAACCATGTTGGATCAGGGGTCTACACAGTATACAGAGCTGACTTGTATACCGCAGACATTGAATCTCTCTCTACCCCCACTAGACTAATGATAACATACTATTACTACTACTACTACTACAAATACTTTAAATAACAACTAAATAACCCAATAAGGTACATGTCTACTCCTTGACATCCCATGCTCAAATGACTGAGATAACCTTAATGCGCATGAACATTGAGAGAGTATGCTATTTTTAGAATGACATCATTTTTAGCATAACATCTGTTCAAATAACAAACCTCTCATTGTTGACTTAAATCACACAATCTTCAGACAGAGTCAACAAACCTTAAACACTATTGATTTAAGACACAATGAAAAGTACACGAAGGGACAGACCCTATTCAGACAGAGTCAACAAACGCTGTACACTGTTGATTTAAGACACAATGCATAGTCAATATTGTATATCCAGTATTTAGTCAGAGTCAACAAACCCTTAGCACTATTGACAACAAACACTTAACACCTGGCCCGCCACAAGTACAGACATGATTAAATAGGCTAAATAGAGCCAAATATAGGTGACATAACCCATTAGTCCAGCAGATATGTGAAAGAATCGTGCATTTTATGATAAAAGCATGAAACTTGGTACACTGGTACTAGATATTATGAGAAACATTTTAAAGATTGGAGGCATTCTGGATCTGTCCTGTGTCGACCATGGCGGCCATTTTAAAAATGGCCGCCAATTAGAACAGTTTTCTGCAGTCTAGTGGCAATGTGTCTCGATTGATCATATTTTAACAGGGCTCAATCACTAAAATCAGCTACAAGTATGATGACCTATTACAGAAAAGTAATATTTGGATTTACATATGGGCCATTTAAGGTATTTTAATCCTCAGTACACCCCCCCCCCCCTCCCAAAAAAATAAAAATTCAAAACACAGAATTTTAAGTACAGTGGAAAACCCATTATTCTTTCCAATAATATTAGTTACACGGTATTTCGGCAGGGTGTACGGGCTTGTATGACGGTTTTGGATTCCGTATTCGCGCTCAGGAAATACGGAATCCAAAACCGTCATACAAGCCCGTACACCCTGCCGAAATGCCGTGTAACGAATTTATTTCCAGTCTAGATCCAATACAAGAAAGAAAACATGCATAATCTGACAAAGTTTTACTGTCTTGACCCTAAAATTGACACTTGAAATTGACATCTGTTCCCCAGCAAACATGGCTAAATGGGTCCCATATGGGCTATGTCCGGGCTAGCCCATATGGGCTTAACAATGTGGGGCCCATACAAGCCCAATATACCAAGCAAGCCTGGTAAAATGGGCCCAATGTGGGTTATATCTAGGCTAGCCCATATGGGCTTACAATGGGGGGGGCCCCATATAGGCCCAATATATCCAGCAAACATGAGTAAATGGGTCCAATGAGGGCTATATTCTGGCAAGCCCATATGGGCTTACAATATGGAGCCCATATACACCCGATATAGCAAGCAAACATGGATTAATGGGCTAAATGTGGTCTATGTCCGGGATAGCCCATATGGGCTTACAATGTGGGGCCCATACAAGCCCAATATACCAAGCAAGCCTGGTAAAATGGGCCCAATGTGGGTTATATCTAGGCTAGCCCATATGGGCTTACAATGGGGGGCCCATATAGGCCCAATATATCCAGCAAACATGAGTAAATGGGTCCAATGAGGGCTATATTTTGGCTAGCCCGTATGGGCTTACAATGTGGAGCCCATATACACCCGATATAGCAAGCAAACATGGATTAATGGGCTAAATGTGGGCTATGTCCGGGATAGCCCATATGGGCTTACAATGTGGGGACCATACAAGCCCAATATACCAAGCAAGCCTGTTAAATGGGCCCAATGTGAATTATATCTAGGCTAGCCCAAATGGGCTTACAATTGGGGGCCCATATAGGCCCAATATATCCAGCAAACATGGATAAATGGGCGAAATGAGGGCTATATTCTGGCTATTCCATATAGGCTTACAATGTGGGGCCCATATAGACCCAATATATCCAGCAAACATGAGTAAATGGACTCAATGAGGGCTATATCCTGGCTAGCCCATTTGTGCTTACAATGTGGGGCCCATATACACCCGATATAGCAAGCAAACATGGATTAATAGGCTTAATGTGGGCTATGTCCGGGCTAGCCCATATGGGCTTACAATGTGGGGCCCATATAAGCCTAATTTACCAAGCAAGCCTGGTTAAATGGGCCCAATATGAATTATATCTAGGCTAGTCCATATGGGCTTACAATTGGGGGCCCATATAGGCCCAATATATCCAGCAAACATGGGTAAATGGGCCAAATGAGGGCTATATTCTGGCTATGCCATATGGGCTTACAATTTGGGGCCCATATAGGCCCAATATATCCAGCAAACAAGAGAAAATGGGCTATGAGGGCTATATCCTGGCTAGCCCATATGGGCTTACAATGTTGGGCCCATATACACCCGATATAGCAAGCAAACATGGATTAATGGGCTAAATGTGGGCTATGTCCGGGCTAGCCCATATGGGCTTACAATGTGGGGCCCATACAAGCCAAATATACCAAACAAGCCTGGTTAAATTGGCCCATTGTGGTTATAGGCCCAATATACCAAACAAACATGGGTAAATAGGCCCAATGAGGGCCATATCCTGGCTAGCCCATATGGGCTTATAATGTGGGGCCCATATAGGACCAATTTATCCAGCAAACATGAGTAAATTGGCCCAATGAGGGATATGGGCTTACAATGTGGGTCCCATATACATCCGATATAGCAAGCCAACATGGATTAATGGGCCAAATGTGGGCTATATCCTGGCTAGCCCATATGGGCTTACAATGTGGGGCCCATATAGGCCCAATATATCCAACAAACATGGGTAAATGGGCCCAATGAGGGCCATATCCTGGCTAGCCCATATGGGCTTATAATGTGGGGCCCATATAGGCCCAATTTATCCAGCAAACATGAGTAAATTGGCCCAATGAGGGATATGGGCTTACAATGTGGGTCCCATATACGTCCGATATAGCAAGCCAACATGGATTAATGGGCCAAATGTGGGCTATGTCCGGGCTAGCCCATATGGGCTTACAATGAGGGCCCATACAGGCCCAATATACCAAGCAAGCCTAGTTAAATGGACCCATTGTGGATTATATCTGGGCTAGCCCATATGGGCTTACAATGGGGGGCCCAATTAGGCCCAATATATCAAGCAAACATGGGTAAATGGCCCCAATAAGGGCCATATCCTGGCTAGTCCATCTTCGCTTACAATGCTGGGCCCATATACACCCAACATAGCAAGTCAACATGGCTAAATGGGCCCTATGTGAATAATATCCAGGCAAGCCCATATGTGGTTACAATATGGGACCCGTATAGCCCCCATATTATGTGATTTAAATTCAGGTATTTCATTTCCTCTAAAAATACATGAAATGCCAAAAAGACCCCACATTGGTTGAAATGTAAATATATTGTTGAAAAAAGATTCCCTAATGCATATTTATTTGATCTGTATCAGCGGATATTTCCTATTCCTGTCCAAATGGGACCCGTGTTGGTCCTTTATGTCCGATTTATGTTCCATTATGTGCGCTATATCTGGGCGAGTTATAGTCATTTCGTAACCGAGTCATTTCGTAACCGGTAAAATAAGTCATTTCGTAACCGAATTTTTGGTCATTTCGTAGCCGCGCAAAACCTAAAAGTCATTTCGTAACCGAATTTTTGGTCATTTCGTAGCCGTGAAAAAAGTTGAATTAGTCATTTCGTAACCACCAAACATTAAAAAATGATTGGCCCCAAAGAAGGCATAAGTCATTTCGTAGCCTCGGAAATTTGTTAAAGTCATTTCGTAGCCGAATATTTTTTTCTTTGTTTTTTTATAATTTTTTTGTGCAGTTTCGTGAACTTATTTCAACAAAAATGTGCAAACATGCAAAGTTGAGAAATTATGTAAAGAGTGTAATGGGGGCCGAATTGATTATAAACCTTGATTAATAGAATTATAATCACGTTGTTGAATATTGTTTTTTAACGTGTCTCTATGCAATTAAATTCAAATGAGTGTTCTATTCTTTAAAATTGGAACGGACATCCGACATAAATAGATATATAAAAGGTGTATAATTGATCATTATATGTTACGCGTGTTTTAAGATGAAACCCAACACCGACACAAATTGGTTTACAGTTGTGTTAGTGGTGAATAAGTGATTGTGATTAGGAATTGTTGGACATGAGTGTGAAACCGTGTATTACGTGTTCGGAGGAAGTGAGGCCAAAACAACATGGAGTTAAGTGTGTAAGCTGTGGAGGCTTGCAGCATCGCACATGCGGAACAGGTAAGTTATTTCTCTTTTGTTTTGTTTGTAAAGCCCATGTGTCCTAATGATTGTTATTAATTGACCCTTTTATATATTTCTAGACAATACAAAGACAATAACGTAGCAATAGCAGTAAATTTATGAAACAATAAACGTATCTCCGGCATAAGAAACGAACACTTAACGACAATAAATGACGTTAAATGCCATGTTTTCATGTCAGATTACACAGTTTACTTGCAATTAATATCGGCTAAATTCTATAAGAATTAGTTATTCCAGATGATGTTTAAAATTGCTTTAGATGTAAATATAGACAGGATTATTATTGATATTTAAGACAGATGGCAGCTTAAAGCAATGTGATTGCTGATTTACTTTCATTTTGCTTTGAGCAGTCATTTGTCTAACTGAACTGGCTAATTAGAAAGTGTAAGAATAAAGTGAAGTCATGTCATTTTATTCGGCATAACATGATAGATGTCTGTTGCCTGGGAATGGGAATGCTATATTTTAACATAGTTATATTTTCATCATATTTCTTTTCACTTAAAAGATTGAAATAGTTATGCAGAAAATTCCATCTTGAGCAGCCAATTGTACATAACGTTACACTGATACAGTGGAGAAAACGTTATTCGTTCCCGTTAAAATGCAAACGAAACCCAAACAAGTTCTGACTTTTCATTTGTTTCAGAGTGGCAAACAGTTTAGAGCCTGGTCAGACGCCTGATTACCCAGCGTCTTATCTGGCTCCAAACTGTTTGGAATGGAAAAAATAGTTTAAGCGTAAACACGTTTATTGGGAAAGAATAACGTTTTATCCACTGTACTCACCTTAGTTGAAATACAGGTCCAAAAGTATATATGAATACGAGTTGAGTTTAAAGTAAATAAACGATTGCTGATTTACCTTTATTTTGCTTTAAGCAGTGATCTGCCTAATTGAACTGGCTATTTAGAATACGTAGGAATAAAAGATTGAACTAGTTGTGCATTAAATTCATTATCGAGCAGCCGCTTGTACATAACGTTGCCTTCATATGCACTTTAGTTGACAAACAGGTCAAACATTTTTTTATTGGTATTTAAGACAGATGGCAGCTTAAAGCAATGTGATTGCTTAATAGAAAAGAACAGAACAGAACAGAACTTTATTCACTCAGTCATACAAAGTACGAAACAAGATGTTGATACAGTTCACACATACACAATATAAGTGATCAACATGGTGTATAATTATAGTAAAAAGGGAAAAAAAGGGAAAAACTTAGGGAAAAGATTTCATCGTTATATTATTTATAACTCACATTTGTTTTAGGTCCAATTTAAAGGGGGAATTAACTAATTTTGCCTATTTCCTTAAACTATTTTCTTCTTCTTCTACTTTTGTTTTCTTCTGAGAGTTAACTACTACTTATATGTTTTCAAACATTCATTTAGCTTTCATACAAAGTTCCTAATATAACATATAACATTTTGAATTTACAATTAGGTCTGTATAATACTATATTTGGTTATTAAGAGTTGAATTTTACAATATATTGCACGAATGCTTACTGTGCAGACCCTGGTCAGGGGGCTTATTCAGGAGCTCTCTCATCTGGGTTTACACTACTAGCATAGAGCAACTGTTCTATACGCGGCGACTGAACTGAACCCCAACTGTTTGACACTCGTCTTTAAGTTTCTATAATTCAAAACTGAATAAATCTAAATCTAACAAATTTTGCAGACGACAATTTCGGAGCAGACGACTTTACAGCAGGAAAATGGTTAATACAATCTGTCTGTACAATCTTTGATAATTAAGAGTTGACTTTTACAATTTATTGCATTACAGGTAAAAAAGTAAATATAAATAAGATGCTTTAGTCTAATTTAGCGAGATAAGTGAAATGGACCGTGACAAATCCAATCACTGTAGGAGTAGGTATTGGGTGTGGCTTATGAAGGAGATTTATTTGATTGGTTGAAAGGTGTGAGATATCAACTTGTAGACTTAAAACATTTATAAATTGGTAGTGGGTGTGGCTTATGAAGAAGATTTATTTGATTGGTTGAATGTTTTGAGAAAAATAACCTACAGGTAGACTTCGAACAATATTAGATATTGGGTGTGGTTTATGATATAGATGTAAACGAATTAATACGATTGTTTTTGAAAGTTTTATAAAATAAGTGAACTTTGTAGTTTCTTTGAAATATGAATAAGTTTACTTAGATTCAGTAATTCTTCATTTTTTGATGTAGATATTCGTTTCTAAGATTTATTTGATGCAGGCCATCTGTAATGAAATGCTTTTATGTATTAATATTAAATAGCTATAATTTGGTGTGTAATGCCTAAAATAGAAAACCGTTCACTCTTATCAGATACAGATCTTTATTCGGCATAAAATAGTATAGCAAATAGTGAACGTTCTGCTATTTTTTTTGTGTATGGTATTTATTGAGAATTATTGGGTTAGGAACTCTTGGTGCTAATGTGTGTTTGTTCATAAAGTGTCCCGTTTTATATTTCATGTGCACTAGTAGATGATAGCTTAAAGCAACCTGGAAATAAAGCAAAATGCTTTGAGGGTAACATTCTGCTTTACTTTCAGCCTGCTTGAATAGATTCACGCTGTATATGTGTATTTAATCTTTGTGCTATTGTGTTTACTGCTATGCTATTTGCTTACGGCAATCTGAAAATAAAGCAAAATGCTCTGAAGATTGCATTGTGCTTTACTTTCAGCCTGCCTTTAAAGGCTCCCGCTGTAAATACAGTGAAACCCCTCTAAACCGGAACCTCTAAATAGCGGAATTCTCTCTAAACCGGACAAAAACTTTGGTCCCGTTTCGATCCCTTCTTTATCGATCCCTTCTTTATTTTAATCCATTACACCATAAATACGCATTTTTACGTCTTCTTCTTACACTGAAGGAAAAGTTTGTACATTCTAGCAGATGATAGCTTAAAGCAGGTTGAAAGTAAAGCAGAATGCGCCAAAACTGGACAGCTATCTTTCATACTAGAACAAGTCAAAACCCCTGTAAACCGGCAACCCCTGTAAACCGGACATTTTTGTTGTCCCCACACATGTCCGGTTTAGAGGGGTTTCACTGTATATGTGTGCAATCTTTGTGCTTATGTGTGTACTGTTATGTGTGTACATAAAGAAATGTGTTTTATTTTGTACTTCCAAATTACATGTATTCTACTAGCAGATGATAGCACTATGTTTTACTTTCAGATTCTAATAATATATTTTCATTTTGTATTTATGCTGTCAACAGTTGAACTTATATGTGCTTATTGAATGTAATAACAAATAAACAGTGATTATTGATTGCAAAGTCATTTTTCTTGTCATTTGTGAAATTAAAAGTGAAAAAAAAATTCCACATTTCCGGCACGTGCGGGAGGCGATAATTGCTTTGGTATGAGTGTAAAAATTCCACATTTCCGGCACGTGCGGGAGGCGATAATTGCTTTGGTATGAGTTTTTATCCGATGTGTAAACTGTTAAAACAACATACAAGTTAATGTTTGACACGATTCACCTACATTGAGCGACTAACGACCAATTATACATCTTCATTGTTAACAAATGGACCATTTAATTGAATTAAAGACAAGTAATAATAATCCTGTTTTAAAAAACATTCAACAACTTGATTACAATTCTATTAATCAAGGTTATAATTATTTCGGACCCCAAACTCTCTTAATATATATTTTTTAACTTTGCATATTTGCACATTTTTGTTGAAATAATGTCAGAAAACTGCACAAAAAAATTATAAAAAAACAAAGAAAAAAATATTCGGCTACGAAATGACTTCAACAAATTTCCGAGGCTACGAAATGACTTATGCCTTCTTTGGGGCCATTCATTTTTTAATTTTTGGTGGTTACGAAATGACTAATTCAACTTTTTTCTCGGCTACGAAATGACCAAAAATTCGGTTTCGAAATGACTTTTAGGTTTTGCGCGGCTACGAAATGACCAAAAATTCGGTTACGAAATGACTTATTTTACCGGTTACGAAATGACTCGGTTACAAAATGACTAGCTCCCATCTGGGCTACCCCATATGGGCTAACAATATGGGCCCCATAAATGTGATTTAAATTCAGGTATTTTACTTCCTCTCAAAAATGTATGAAACGGCAAAAACAGACACCACATAGATTGGAATATTAATATGTTGTTAAAAAAGGTTCCCCTTATGCATATTTAATTGATCTGTATGAGCGAATATTAGACCAATATTGAACATATCTGGGCTGCCCGTATAGGACCCAGCTTTTACCCGGTTGCACTTTTCCGTGTGGGTCCCATCTGGGCGGCCCATATGGGTCCTATACATGTATATAAACCATCATGGAGCCATACTAGAAACCCACAATGGGCCCATATGGGTCCCATTTATAATGTTTTCTTGCTCATACTATGCCAGTATTGAACCCATATTAAACTGTCTTGGCTGCCCATATAGGACTCAGCTTTTACCCGGTTGTACTTTCCGTGTGGGTCCTATCTGGACGGCCAATACGGGGCCCATAAAGTAACCCACATTGGGCCTATATGGGTCCAATTTATAATGCTTGCTACCTATCTGGGCTGTCCATATGGGGCCACTCTTTCACCCGGTTGCACTTTCCCTGATGGTCCTATCTGGGCAGCCCATATAGAGCCAATATAAAAACTCATATTGGACCCATATGGGTCCCATTTATAATATTTGCTACCTATCGGGGCTGTCCATATGGGACCACTCTTTCACCCGGTTGCACTTTCCGTGATGGTCCCATCTGGGCGGCCCATATGGGGCCCTTATAGAAACCCAGATGGGACATACTAGAAACCCACACTGTGCCCATATGGATCCCATTTATAATGTTTTCTTGCCCATATTTGGCCAGTATTGGACCCATATTGAACTATCTTGGCTGCCCATATAGGACCCAACTTTTACCCGGTTGCACTTTCCGTGTAGGTCCCATCTGGGCGGCCCATATGAGGCCTATATAGAAACCCACATGTAGCCATATGTGAAAACCCACATTGGGCCCATATGGGTCCCATTTATAATGTTGTCTTGCCTATACTGGGTCAGTATTACACCCATATTGAACTATCTGGGCTGCCCATATAGGACCCAACTTTTACCCGGTTGCACTTTCCGTGTAGGTCCCATCTGGGCGGCCCATATTGGTCCAACGTAGAAACTTACATGGAGCCATACTAGAAACCCACATTGGGCCCATATAGGTCCCATTTGTAATGCTTTCTTGCCCATACTAGGCCGGTATTGGACCCATATTGAACTAACTTGGCTGCCCATATAGGACCCAGCTTCTATCTGGGCGGTCAATATGGGGCCCATATAGTGACCCACATTTGGCCTATATGGGTCCCATTTGTAATGTTTGCTGGGTATGAATTACCTCCCTTTAAAAGCAAAACTTTACCTTTTCGTATACATGTATTTGCATAAGAATCCTTACTTTTAAATTTTTTTTTTAAATTCTATGCATTTTATTAGTAATTAAGGTTCATATTATTTTATTTAGATAGAAATGATATCACACATTTTAAATATATAACTTTTCCAGAAACTAATAAAACAAACTCATATACATATGGTTGAAAATAAAGGAAAATAACGATATGGAGGTTTGTCAAAGACCCAATATGGTTTATGTTGGGTTTTCTGGTGACCTCGATTGACCAACAACGTGACGACTAGAATTTAGTAGGAGGTAAGATAAGAACTGGGCTACCCACATGGAACCCAGCTTTTTCCCTACTGCACGTTCCGTGTGGGTCCCATCTGGGCGGCCAATATGGGGCCTATATAGAAACCCACATTGGACCTATATGGGTCACATGTTTGCTACCTGACTGGGCTGTCCATATGGGGCCAGTCTTTCACCCCGTTGCACTTTCGGTGATGGTCCCATCTGGGCAGCCCATATAGGGCCAATACAGTAACTCATATGGGATCCATATGGGTCCCATTTATAATGTTTTATACAAATATTTGCTGTCCATATGGGGCCACTCTTTCACCCGGTTGCACTTTCTGTGATGGTCCCATCTGGGCAGCCCATATAGGGCCAATATAGTAACTCATATGGGATCCATATGGGTCCAATTTATAATGTTTTATACATATATGGGCTGTCCATATGGGGCCACTCTTTCACCCGGTTGCACTTTCCGTGATGGTCCCATCTGGGCAGCCCATATAGGGCCAATATCGTAAATCATATGGGATCCATATGGGTCCCATTTATAATGTTTATGGGCTGTCCATATGGGGCCACTCTTTCACCCGGTTGCGCTTTCCGTGATGGTCCCATCTGGGCTGCCCATATAGGGCCAATATAGTAAATCATATGGGATCCATATGGGTCCCATTTATAATGTTTTATACAAATATGGGCTGTCCATATGGGGCCACTCCTTCACCCGGTTGCACTTTCCGTGATGGTCCCATCTGGGCAGCCCATATAGGGCCAATATCGTAAATCATATGGGATCCATATGGGTCCCATCTATAATGTTTATGGGCTTTTCATATTGGGCCACTCTTTCACCCGGTTGTACTTTCCGCCATGGTCCCATCTGGGCAGCCCATATAGGGCCAATATCGTAAATCATATGGGATCCATATGGGTCCCATTTATAATGTTTATGGGCTGTCCATATGGGGCCACTCTTTCACCCGGTTGCACTTTCCGTGATGGTCCCATCTGGGCAGCCCATATACGGCCAATATAGTGAATCATATGGGATCCATATGGGTCCCATTTATAATGTTTATGGGCTGTCCATATGGGGCCACTCTTTCACCCGGTTGCACTTTCCGCCATGGTCCCATCTGGGCAGCCCATAAAGGGCCAATATAGGAACTCATATTGGACCCACATGGGTCCCATTTATAATGTTTGCTGGGTCAGTACATTTCAAACTCACGCGATACTCGATGGTTTAGTACAATAGTTATACAGTTAAACTTCGACGATATCAGGAACTCGCATAAGTAGAATTTATCTGCATTCCTACAGTTTAATGCATTAATTTCTTAACCGCATTATGTCGAACATATTCCGTATTTCAAGTTTAAAAGGTTGTAAAGCCACCATTTAACTTTGAATTACGGTTATGTTCGACTGAAATGAAACCAAGATAGACCCTATCGAAGATCGACTGTATTACGTCATCACATTGGAATGTGAACATCCTTAAAATGTTCATTTCCAGGGTATTTTGAACGAATAGTTCTCGGAGGATATTTACATTTTATGAAACACTGTAACGATTAATTATAACAAATTAACTGAAATAATCAGGAACGTACATTTTAAGCGGGTTTGTTTACAAATAAAACTAACGGTGGTTCCGATAAAGGTCACGTGATTGATACAGAGCGCGGCGATAATTCATATACACTGTGCGCAAAGCCGAGCGAAGCCGGAGCATTTCCGTAATAATTCGTCTTAGATCGAATGTCAACAAAACAGATTTAAAAGTCGATTTGTTTCCACCAATTTCACGGAGTTTTGTGCAATGTTGCCTCCATAATCATCGGGGATTACTTCTTTTTATAGGTTTAGATTACGAATGTGCCTACATTTTCAGGTTTTAAAAGTGCGCGATTTTGGCATTTGACAGTAATGTTGGGACTTTAATAAACCGAAAAAGAGAGATTGTTTACGCGAATCGAGCGAGGGAACAACATCTAACTAGTCACGTGACCCGTACTACCCGGCAAAATCAATGTGTACGGTCTCGTACACAGTGGTCACGTGTGCAGTTTCAACCTATCAGAGTCCAAGAATTTATGATGACTGGAAATAAAGATGTTTATGCTTAAACATTATGTCCATTGCAGACAGTTTGGATTCATATCAGATGGGTTACCTCGTGACTGGTCAGGCTCTAGACTGTTTGCCGCTCAAATATAAATAAATCGTCAAAATTCAGTTCGTCTAGTTCAGTTTTGACTGTTTATGGTTGTTTGGTGGGTTTATTTACAGTTTATTGCAAAATGACAAACAGTGCAGGCTCTGACCAGAATTTATTACTTAATATCTACAGCGGTTAACGTTTTGAATTAAAAAATATTTGCACTAAAATGCATTTCTAGTGGTAAAGGGCTAAGAAAGAGAGAGATATAATGGCTGAGAGAAAGAGAGAGAGTGAGAGACAGAGAGAGAGAGAGAGGGAGAGGGAGAGAGACAGGGAGATAGTGGCTGAGAGAAAGAGAGAGAGAGAGTGAGAGACAGCGAGAGAGAGAGGGCGAGGGAGAGAGACAGGGAGAGAGGGAGAGGGAGAGAGACAGAGAGAGAGAGAGAGAGAGGAGAGAGAGAGAGGGGAGAAAAAAGAGAGAGATAGAGTGTGATGTAGGGAGAGAGAGGGAGAAAGAGATAGAGAGAGGGAGAGAGAGAGGGGGAGAGAGAGAAAGAGAAAGAGAGAAAGAGTTCGGGAGAGGATATAGATAGGCTATACGTGGTCAGTTTGAACATTAGTATAAGGTGATTATAGAGTATAAAAGCTACTGATATGTTTTAGTCAAGTTTTGAGGCCTGTGTGTAAACGGCGTTAGGAAAAGTACATGGGTTATGTCACCTATAATTGGCTCTATTTAGACTTTAATCATGTCTGTACTTGTTGCGGGCCAGGTGTTAAGTGTTTGTTGTCAATAGTGCTAAGGGTTTGTTGACTCTGACTAAATACTGGATATACAATATTGACTATGCATTGTGTCTTAAATCAACAGTGCACAGCGTTTGTTGACTCTGTCTGAATAGGGTCTGTCCCTTCGTGTACTTTTCATTGTGTCTTAAATCAATAGTGTTTAAGGTTTGTTGACTCTGTCTGAAGATTGTGTGATTTAAGTCAACAATGAGAGGTTTGTTATTTGAACAGATGTTATTCTAAAAATGATGTCATTCTAAAAATAGCATACTCTCTCAATGTTCATGCGCATTAAGGTTATCTCAGTCATTTGAGCATGGGATGTCAAGGAGTAGACATGTACCTTATTGGGTTATTTAGTTGTTATTTAAAGTATTTGTAGTAGTAGTAGTAGTGGTAGTAGTAATAGTATGTTATCATTAGTCTAGTGGGGGTAGAGAGAGATTTAATGTCTGCGGTGTACAAGTCAGCTCTGTATACTGTTTTAGACCCCTGATCCAACATGGCTCACATCCGCGAACATCCAATATGGCGCGAAAATCCAACATGGCCGCTCTACCTCCGCGAACATCCACTATGGCGCGAACATCCAACATGGCCGCCCTCACATCCGCGAAAACCCGTGACATCCTTATATGCAAATGAGCTCCATCATTGTTACTAAAAATAGTAACCACGCGACGGAAAGTAGGTCAAGTTACGCAATGTAACGTCCATGGCGGCCATCTTTGTTTGCAAGCAAAGTGACCCCTATACTACTAATAAGCCATTAAACGATGACTCGAATTTGATTATATTATCTGATAAAGATAACTACAGTCGGTAATAGCTCAGTGGATATGTATCAGCGCTACCAACGTAAGGGTTATGTGTTCGATACCCGATAGAGTTTATTTTGTAATATTTTACTTTTTTATGGTAGACACATACAAACCATGATATTCATGCATTTGTATAAAATAAAGTACAATGAACTTGCCTAAGGAAACTTGGATAGAAAAATGCGTACACAGTGGAGAAAATGTTATTCTCTCCCGTTTAAAAGCAAACGAAACGTAAACGCATAGCAATCAATCATAGAGCAGGACAAATTTTCGACAATTTTTGCTATTCATGTTGATCTGAGTAGCAAACAGTTTGGAGCCTAATCAGACGACGGGTTACCAGGCGTCTGATCTGGCTCCAAACTGTTTGCCATGGAAATAATAGTTTTAGCGTAAACGCGTTTATTGGAAAAGAAAAAACGTTTCCTCCACTGTAGCAACATTACGTTAACTGTTTGCCATGGAAATAATAGTTTTAGCGTAAACGCGTTTATTGGAAAAGAAAAAACGTTTCCTCCACTGTAGCAACATTACGTTATGCAAAGCACTCTCTGGCAAAAAGCACTCTTTGTTAAGCAGCAAATTTTTCGTTACCGAAACGTTTACTGTTTTATTTTAGTAAAATATATAATTATCGAGACAAAAATACCTGAAGCCGACGTTTACAAAACAGTGCCTAGAATCGATCGAACCAACGACCCTAGCAATACGAGTCAACGACACTATCCACTAAGCTACTGTGACAACTACGGTAGTGGCGTTAGATCATCGACTGAAGTATACTACCTGAAGTTTTCATTGATCTTTAAATAAAGAATACGGAAACTTCCGATGGTACCAACGAAAGTTGACGGAAAGTGATGACTGACAGGTCAAACCTTATGGATAATACCTATCAACCCTAAAATCAAAAATAAATATATTTATCTTTGCCAAAGGTTAGCTCCGCCCGGCCAGTTGAATAACAACGGCCTATATACGACAGTCGGTATGGTGTATTTTGTTATGACAATCTGAAATAAATAAATATTGATATATTAAATATGTCATGCGGGTGGTGGTGGGAGGGGTGTGGGGAGAGGAATGGAGGGGGGCATGAACATAGGTTAACGTATACTGAACCAATTTCCGAACTTTAGTAGATCTAGAAAGCGCTTTTAGCAAACGACTTTTACTCAGCGTTTAACTCTTTCATGGTCAATTTATTCGGGAGATTATTACCCCTTCACCGCTTTATTGTCGTCTGCTTCAGTATTGTTGTCTGCAAGACACGTTTCTAAGTTAGATTTAATGTTGTATGACATAATACATTTTGATAAGAGTGTCAAACAGTCTGGGTCTTGATCAGACACTGCGTTACGCGGCGTCTGATCAGGACCACAATTATTTGCAAACGAGCTTAAAGGCGTCATTGAGAGAGAAAGGGTTAACAAGTTCAGTGCTTTAGAACTAGATCTACACAATCCAAATTGTATTAACTCTTTCACTGTCAATGGCGCCATAAGGCGACTTTGCAAACAGTCTGGATCCTGATCAGACACCGCGTGACGCGGCGTCTGATGAGGATCCAAACTGTTTCACTTTGACACTCGTATCGATATATCTTCACACAAAAAATGCTCTTAATCTGACTTGAAAAACTATTGCAGACGACACTATGAATGCAGACGATAATTTGGCGGTGAGATTGTTAAAGCAGACGATACAACTTTGTAGTGAAAGAGTTAAGCTGCACTGTTCAAAAGCCAATACATTGATAATGGCTTATTTTATTATGTTTATGAGCTTTGTTAGTTTAACCCAGGGCACAGAAAAGCAGCAAGCTGGAGAAGCTAAGGTCATGTGTCATACTTATTCGTCACTCTGCCAAAATGTTTCCTTTTTATCAGTTTTCCCAACTGCTTATTAGAATTAAAACTCTAGACAACATTCAGTGTAATTTTGTTTGGTTTTAAGAGTTGGAGCAAGGATCTGTTAAATGTTTTCTAGTCTCCGACTGATCATGTGATTCTTTTGTGCACGGCTTGTTGCAAGGTAATTTTAGAATGTACATGCAAAATGTAAACCATTGTTCACATTGTATGGTTGCCATGGTAACAAAAGATGCAATTTATGTAAAACTACACCAAATAAACGACCACCTTACATATGCCATTAAAAGAAAAATAAGAAAATGTCATCTAAAAGCTCCTTTACTTCATGTAAAGTCACACACTTTTAAATTTCAATCGGTAAACTTGATTTCTCAAAGACTCCCATGTTAATTTTATCATTTATCGCATGCCAGTAAACTTGAACATTAACAATTTCATTAATTTCCTTCAATTTCCTTTTGAAAATGTACTATTGTGTGGGAAATTATGTTTTGAAATAAAAACGTTCTTAAATTTTGATTATTGATCCCATTTGTTACCATGGCAACTGATTTAGTGGAACGAGTCAACCCTTTTCACTTATATTCTAAAGTCGCCTAGCAACAGAATTTTGTTCCCAACATCAGAGAAAACAATCTATAAATGAAAAGTTAACAACCGAACGTTCAAAGTGGCATACAGTGTGGTGTAATTTTGTATTCCATAGTTTTGTTGCAGTACCATAAAGGTAGGAAATGTGTGGAAAAAAATGCCAAACTTTCGTAGAGTGACGAACAATTATGTCCCATGACTGTTTAGAACTGCATTTAATTTTTGTTGTGCAACATGGTCATACTGCGTTTTCTCAATATCTAGAAAACATGAGTGTTGGTAATTTATTTGCCTTTCAGCCTGCTGATCCCTCTGACATAAGCTGCCTTAGATCTTCATGTACCCCGAGTAGATCGACGATAGTAAACCGTTTGTATCCTAGTCAGACGCCGCGTAACGCGGCGTCTGACCAGAATACACACTGCTTGACACTTATTTTAATATTTTTTAAATAACAAAAACCTTAAGTTTCAATTTCAGAAATAAAAGCAGACGACAATTGTTTAAAATTGATGGCATCATGGTAGTGAAGAAGTTAACTTCTATAGGACTTCAGTTTATCTAGCTAGACTATTATCTGTAGCGTGTTCAGTTACCACTGTTTGCGGGTTAGGTTAGCGGTTTGTGCTCCGTGTGCAGCGTGCAGAGTACAGTAGAGAAAACATATTCTTTCCAAATAACCGCCTTTACGCTTTAACTATTATTTTCATTGCAAACAGTTTGGAACCAGATCAGACACCGGGTAACCCGGCGTCTGATCAGGCTCCAACTGTTTGCCATTCAGATTAAAACTGGTAGTCAGAATTGTCAAAAAGTTGTCATTTTCTATATTTCATTGCGATGCGTTTGCGTTTGAACGGAAGAATAACTTTTTCTCCACTGTATTTCAGACAAGTAGCCAACTCGCAATCGATGGCCAACGGCGGCCATCGATTTCTTTACTGAACTCATCACAGTTACACAGTGTGTTTTATACCTTAAATACATACCTGTATAGGGAATATGAAACTAAATAGAGAGCGAAGCACTGTACATATAATATTCCATATTTTAAAGGTACACACACCCTGTGTACATAACGGATATAGTCAATAAAGTCGAGATCATAGACTTATGAAGTACATGGCGGATTAATACTTAACGTGTGTATATATATGCTGTCGCAAGCGGGACAGCCATACAATCATGCCACATGAAACTTAAAAACAAGTGTCAAAAGTTGTGAAACTTTGTTCCAACGCCGAGTTCTTCGACAGTTGCAACTGAACTAAACTGTTGGCCGATTCTAGCAAATTGGCATGTTTTGACCAGTGTGCTGAAAGCTATACACATTAAAAGGATGGCTACAGGTGGAGTAGATCATTCTGAGTGTTTAGGATCAGAAGATTTCTATGAAGTGGTATGTGGCCCTTGTCAAGAAGATGGGGAGCTGCATAAAGCGGTCGGGTCATGCATCGACTGTCCGGACTACCTGTGTCAGAAATGTTTTGATGGTCATAAAATTGCAAGACCATTTCGTAAACATGTGCTTAAGTCTTTATTTAAACAGGACAAGTGCACTGAGAAATGTGATGTACATAAAGAAGTTATCAAGTTTTACTGCATAGATCACTGCCAGTTAGGCTGTAATGACTGTATTACTATCGACCATAGGTTTTGCGACCCTGTACGTGTTAGATATATCCCGAAGGTTGCAGATGACCTAGCCAACAATGAAGAATACATACAAGCAGACAGTGAGTTGAAATCGGTACTGAAAAGGTCTGAGAAAGTCTCTTTAGACAGCAAGCAGAAACTTGAATCAATTGAAAACTCATGCGCTGAGGCAGTGTCAACGGTGAAAACATTCAGAAAAGAAATGAACAAATTCCTTGATAAGGCTGAATCTGAACTGCTTGAAAGGTGCGAAACGTTTAAGTCGGAGGAAACAGAAAAGATGACACGCATTTTTGACAAATTCAAATTAGCACAGAAAGAGTTGCATGCACTAGTGGCAAGGAAAGAACAACACCAATATAATCAACAGAACTGCAACTTATACACAGTCATGATGAAAACAAGGGCTATGCTTAGACTTGCAGATGATGGAATAAAGAAAGTTGAGAAAGAACACTCATGTATAAGTTTCGTTCCAAACAAAGAAACCCTTAACACATTGAGTCATCCGGAAGCACTAGGAAAGCTATCAAATGTAACAACATTGAGTGATTTTGGACAGGACAAAACAGGAAACACCGTAGGACAAGCGTACAAATCAATTTCCGTGATTGCGGTAAAAAGAAAAGGAATTGAAAGTGACAAAATTACCCAGCCAATCAATTTGGATGATAAGGTGACTCCATCTTTAATATAATCTAATTACCCAAACAGACATTTTATACCTTAATGTATTTATCCACTGAATAAAATAGTTCCACTTTATACAATCATGAATATGCACCATAAGAAATGTTTTCTGTATCCCAGCAGATGGTAGCTTAAAGCAGGATGAAAGTTAAGCAATATGCACATTAAGGCGCATTCTGCAGTGCTTTTCTTTCAACCTGCTTTAGGGGTCACCTGGTTTCAAAACTAGAAATAAGCTGCAGGGTAACTGGTTAAAACCTCTCTATTACGACCTATAAAATGAAGGCTAATTAATTGTTTAAAAGACAGATGACAGCTTAAAGCAATATGACAGTAAAACAGAAAGCTCCTACATGTAGGAGCTTTCTGTTTAACTGTCTCCTTGCTTTAATTAAACAGTCACCTGCCGTAAACACCTAATACTTCACATAATCTAGTGGTCGTTATAGAGAGGGTTGAATGTACTATCAGATCAAATCAAATCAAATCAAATAAATTTTATTTTGAGTCGGCAAGACATATAACAATGAACATAAGCTGCAAAGCTTTTTAACCGACTAACAAACAATTGTAAGCAGTAAAACAATGGTAAAACAGCTGCTAGGAGAAAGGACATATTAAAAGGATCACAGTGAATTTCTATTTTGGCTAAAAGCTTGAGACTGATTAAGGCTAAAGCAGAATGCTCCTTAAGGAGCATTCTGCTTTATCCCCCAACTCATCTCAAGTGGAGACCTGCTCAATATTAACCTTTTAGTAGTAATGATTTACATATTTACCTAGATTCAGACAGAGCTCAAA
This sequence comes from Gari tellinella, assembly GCA_922989275.2. NCBI lineage: Eukaryota > Metazoa > Mollusca > Bivalvia > Cardiida > Psammobiidae > Gari > Gari tellinella. The sequence continues at coordinate 39,115,754 of OV277869.1, read as the reverse complement.
AACCTGAGGCCGAGTGAGAGCAGAGCAAAAAGTGCATAGGAGCTCTCGCTGAATTGTGCTACATCCGCCCCCAGGATCATCCATATTAAGCCAAAGAAAATATTTTCAAAATTAATTATCTATATCATACCAGACATACAAATCAAAGGTTAATCCGAGTTTGATTCTTAATTCTGACTGGGAGTTAAACAGAGTGCACCATAAGGCCCATTCTGTCATACTCCCGCTTACTATCAATATTAAGGTTTAAGCTTAGTAACTGCGAAAATTGCACTATCAGATATATTGATCACACTCAAAATGTTTAAACCAATTCGCTGTCATACCCATTATCTGCTTTAAACGTGTGACGTCTGCTTTTATTTCTGAATTTTATATTCTAGTTTCATGTAGTATCTAGATGATTGTCAAACCGTATCAAGGTGTCTGATCAGGAGCCAACTTGTTTTCAAATAAACGTTACGTTCAGGTTGAGACAGTAAACGGGATTTTAAATCGACTCTCATGGACAATCAAAATAAGTGCGAATTTTGATGTAACGAATTGTCGCTTATAGCGAATTAATTTTCCAGTACCTTTATTCACAAAACATCCTAAAGTACCACTGTTCTTGTATCGTCATTTAGACGGGAGTTCTTCGCTCTTTACTACTAATTATGATAATTTCAGATCTTTCTTTTGTCTATGCATAATAATGCTAAGTATAGAAAGTATGTCTATTTTGTGAAACTAATTACCCCCTATTCATAAAAGTGCTTCAAACATTGACTTATCTAAATCCTGGTCTAGTCTAACCTTTGCACTACAGCCGTCGACTTTGCAGAACAGAACAGAACAGAACAGAACAATCCTGCAAACAGCCCGTGTCCTGATTGGAAGCCAAGTTTCAAACTGTTTGTCACTCGTTTCGATATTCTTTTGATCGAACGTTTTTGACCCATTTATACACAATGGATTCGTCCATGTTTATATATTGGATTAGACCATTTTTTATCAAAGGGATGCCTAGTCAAATTTTTTCATTTTCATTTTGGTTTATATTCAAATTCCTATCAGCAAACAGTGTAGATTTTGATCAGACGCCGCATCATCACAGTTATAGTTATAGTTTAGGTAACACTTTTGATCCAGTACTCCAAACATTTGCTTTTTACGCCTTGAATTTATTTTTCCACGGAAAAAATGTTCACTTGATACAGTCAGAAGCAGACTGAAAGTAAAGCAAAATGCGCCTTAATGCGCATGCTGCTTTATTTTCAACTTGCTCTAAAGTAGTCACCTGACTTTAAAACGTTAAACAGACTACTGGTATATATGGTGGTAAACGGATATCTCTTTCACTGCCAACGGCGTCAAAAGGCGACTTTGCAAACAGTTTGGATCCTGATCAGACGTCGCGTAACGCGGCGTCCGACCAGGATCAAAACTGTTTGACACTCGCATCGACATTTTTTCGGTCAAAACAGTCCTAAAGTTGACTTTAAAAATATCGCAGACGACATTACCAATGCAGGCTATTATTTTGGCGGTAAGAGGGTGAAAGCAGACGATAACACTTGGCAGGAAAGGGTTAAACGAAGATGATAATATTGTAATGGTGATGAAGAGATTAACCCTTTCGCTCTCAATGACGCTTTAACGCGCGTTTGCAAACAGTTTGGATCCTGATCAGACGCCGCGTAACGCGGCGTCTGATCAGGATCCAAACTGTTTGACACTCGTATCGATATTTCTTGAGTCTTACTTCATTGAATCTGACTTTGAAACGATCTTGCAAACAACAAAATTGAAGCAGACGACAATGAAACGATGAAGGGGTAAAAACCTCACGGAACATTTGTCAGTGAAACGGTTAATGATGATTTCTTCTGTAACAATAGGATGGCGAGGTTGACATAGAACTGCGGCTAGACGAGGATATACAGGAGGAGATGCGTGATGAAGAGTGGGACACAACAGAATGTAGTGATGATTACAGTATACAGCAGAAGGTCACTGGCTTACAGGCACACACCGATATTGCCACAGAAGGCATGTCAGAATATCTAAACGTCCTCGAGAAACTGACGGTGGGCTATGGCCGAAAGTCCCAGGAAGTGGATGATATGAAGAAAGAAAATGATAGCTTGAAGGAAGAACTCAGCCAAAAAGTCAGTTGTCTAAATACCATGGAATCGCAGCTAGACTCGATGAAATTGATGAAAGACTCGTCGCTGGACCAGAGAAAAAGGTTAGCAGACATGGTGGGGTCCCTGCTGAAGGATCTTAGAGATATTGGGACCATTGTTGGTGGATACTCTGCTGGAGTAACGGTAAGTTATTTATTGATATAGTTGTCCATGGTATAGACATTTATATTAAGGAGGTGAGTTTAAATATTTAAACCTCTGTGATGGTATGCTAAGATTGTGACAGCTGCGCCAGTGTCAAATATAATTCGCTTTTATGTAACAGTACAGATAATGATGTTGACCTGGCCCCAAGGTTATTAAGCTTTTGAATTGAGTCTGAAATCGTTCTCAAGCATTTGATTGGTCAGATTTGAGTTTTTGCTCAGCAAGATCACACTGTCCTAGAATTTGGTAATTTTCAAACTTTAGAGCTTTACTGTTCGAAAAATAAGTAGGGTTATTGTACGTATATCTGTTGCTCTCAGGTTTCATTTTTTGTTTGGCAACAAACTTTAACCCCTTCACTGCCGTGTCGTCATCAATTTTAAACAATAATTGTCGTCTGCTTTTATCCCTTAAACTTTAATATTTGCTATTTGGACTGAAGAGATATTGAAATGAGTGTCAAACAAAGTGTTTGCAAATATTTATTGTACGCGGGGTAAGGCAGTGAAGAGGTTAAGCTCACACCAAGAGGTGTTGTTGCTCTATATATATTCAATCACTTCCCAAACATAAAATAATTTGGGAAGCCTCAATTGCATTTAGGCCAACGTGCCACGAACGTAACATAACTCTCCCCTCCAAGACATTTCGTCCCGAGACGGGGACCCTAGGAGAATCGTAGGTAAGGCAACTCCGGTCCGGTAGTTGTCTTTATCCCACCTGCTGCCACCTTTTGTAACGAGCAAACCGAGTGATCCAGCAACAACAAGCTCCGTCGATGCAATTTTGAAGCTCACACCAAGAGATGTTTGTTGCGCTATATATATATTCACTCACATACCAACAAACAGTTGTTTGGAAGACTCGTTTGCATATACATGTACCAACGCTCCACACACGTTACATATTGATCTTTCAAAGTAAATATATCTTATTGTTTTCAGTGGTCACATTGTACCTTATTTTGACTTGTTTTAGATTTGCAAGGTTGTTCATTTAAGAGTCATCTTCGGCACCATGGTCTCACTTTCCCAAATTATATCGTTCAAGAAAGATGAAAAATAATTGGGTTTATGGGAATGTGTTGTAATTGGCTATAATTTTTGGTTGGCTAAACTTGTTGTAAAAAATTAAGGCGCAGTAAATTAATGCCAGGAAAGGATAATGCACAAAGGATTCCGTTGCAAAGCAAATAATTCATTACAATCAATTAATGAATGAATTAATTAATGCTATTGTTGAAAAGCAACAATACCAAATATCAATAAATCACGAACAAATTTTGTTTTACAGTAAAGCGGTGTCTGATCAGGATTCAAACTATTTGATACTCGTTTCGATATTTGCCAAGTAAAAAACTCAGCTTGAATTTAAATTTGAGAAAGCAGTGATTGAGTGAAGGGGTTGACATGTCAGCTGGTACACCTAGTCGTATTTCCTTCAGATGTCCATGGGTAACACCGAGAAGATAGAGGAGGAATTCACTGTTGCCAGATTGTTCATCAGCAAGATGAAGTCCGAGGTTAAAACACTTGTTGGCCGCGCCCAGCATCTCGAGACCACCCAGTCTGATGCTACAAAGAAACTCGATACTGCCGAGAAAGATTTGTCTGACTGCAGACTTCTAATTCAGCAGGTTAGTTAACCCGTTCACTGCCCAATATTTCGCGGTTTTTTTTACCCCTTCACCATTTCATTGTCGTCTGCTTCAATTCTGTTGTTTGCAAGATCGTTTCAAAGTAAGATCCAATGTAATATGACTTAAAACATATCGATACGAGTGTCAAACAGTTTGGATTCTGATCAGACGCCGCGTCACGCGGCGTCTGATCAGGATCCAAACTGTTTGCAAACGCGGCGTCTGATCAGGATCCAAACTGTTTGCAAACGCGCCTTTAAGCGTCATTGTGAGTGAAAGTGTTAATAGTCTATTATGTTTTATAATATGTAGGTTTTGTATATTGGTATAATCTTAATATATAGGTGTTGAAGGCAGGTAGCTGCTTAAAGCAAGATAAAGGTAAATCAGAAAGTCTCGAATAAGTTTTAAGCTTATCATTTCCTGTTTTAAGCTGCCACCTATTCTACTAGAAGTATTAGGTCTGTTAAATGGTACAATTAACCATTTATATCCATATACTGTTTCTTGTTTTAAAAACAGATGAGTACTTAAAGCCCATTGAAAGTAAATCAGAATGCGCCTTAAGTTACACGCATTCTGCTTACTTTCCACAATTAAAGCTTCCATCTGCTAGGATATAGAATATAGTTCTTTCGTTACATATTCATGACTGCATAAAGTGGAACTGTATTTTCTTCTTAGGAGGAATAAATCAAAGGCGTAAATATACATGTCTATGGAGTAATGGGATAACTTCCGTTTATTGTAAAAAGCATAATATTTTTTCATAGGCAGTGCAGAAAATATAGATCTGTAGTATGCACTATGCAGGCCATGCTATTCTCCAACAGCTCTTAGTACAACCTATTTCACATTTGATGTAAAATGTTTTACTAATTCAAACACTGGTTGTTATTCTTCCTGTACAGCATCAAACCAAGATTCAATCCCTGACAGAAACAATCCAAGATGTTGAACACAGGAAGAGAAACATTGAAGAAAATATGGACCTTCTCAACGACAATCTGGCTGCTGCCACTGCTTCAGGTATGATAGTAGATCCTGAAAGAATTACTAGCATTCTTTAGTCACTGTTTCAGGTACGCTAGTAGACCCTGTATACATTCTCAATGACAAACTGGCTGCTGCCACTGCTTCAGGTATGCTAGTAGATCCTGTAGGAATTACTAGCTGTCTTTTGTCACTGCTTCAGTACCTGAAACTAGTAGATCATGTAGGAATTACTAGCAGTCTTTTATCACTGCTTCAGGTACGCTAGTAGATCCTGTATACATTCTCAATGAAAAGCTGGCTGCTGCCACTGCTTCAGGTATGCTAGTAGATCATGTAGGAATTACTAGCAGTCTTTTGTCAATGCTTCAGGTACGCTAGTATAAACGCTGGACATGCTCAATGACAAGCTGTCTGCTGTTACATGTCCAGGTACGCTAGTAGATACTTCAGGCATTCTCAATGACAAGCTGTCTGCTGTCACATGTCCAGGTATGCTAGTAGAAACGCTGGACATGCTCAATGACAAGCTGTCTGTTGTTACATGTCCAGGTACGCTAGTAGATACTTCAGGCATTCTCAATGACAATCTGTCTGCTGTTACATGTCCAGGTACGCTAGTAGATACTTTATGCATTCTCAATGAAAAGCTGTCTGCTGTCACATGTCCAGGTACGCTAGTAGATACTTCAGGCATTCTCAATGACAAGCTGTCTGCTGTCACATGTCCAGGTACGCTAGTAGAAACGCTGGACATGCTCAATGACAAGCTGTCTGCTGTAACATGTCCAGGTACGCTAGTAGATGCTTCAGGCATTCTCAATGACAAGCTGTCTGCTGTTACATGTCCAGGTACGCTAGTAGATACTTCAGGCATTCTCAATGACAAGCTGTCTGCTGTTACATGTCCAGGTACGCTAGTAGATACTTCAGGCATTCTCAATGACAAGCTGTCTGCTGTTACATGTCCAGGTACGCTAGTAGATACTTTAGGCATTCTCAATGACAAGCTGTCTGCTGTCACATGTCCAGGTACGCTAGTAGATACTTTAGGCATTCTCAATGACAAGCTGTCTGCTGTCACATGTCCAGGTACGCTAGTAGATACTTCAGGCATTCTCAATGACAAACTGTCTGCTGTTACATGTCCAGGTACGCTAGTAGATACTTCAGGCATTCTCAATGACAAGCTGTCTGCTGTAACATGTCCAGGTACGCTAGTAGATACTTTAGGCATTCTCAATGACAAGCTGTCTGCTGTCACATGTCCAGGTACGCTAGTAGATACTTCAGGCATTCTCAATGACAAGCTGTCTGCTGTTACATGTCCAGGTACGCTAGTAGATACTTTAGGCATTCTCAATGACAAGCTGTCTGCTGTCAAAACTTCAGGTACACTAGTAGATACTTTAGGCATTCTCAATGACAAGCTGTCTGCTGTTACATGTCCAGGTACGCTAGTAGATACTTTAGGCATTCTCTATGACAAGCTGTCTGCTGTCAAAACGTCAGGTACACTAGTAGATACTATGAACGTTCTCAATGACAAGCAGTCTGCTGTTACATGTCCAGGTACGCTAGTAGTAGACTTGGGATAGGGACTCAAACACAGAGCAGCTTTATTTATGGAGAACTGGGTAGATACCCATTAAGATTAAAAAGATTAGTAAGAGTAATTAAATATTGGTTCAAGATTATTAGATGTTCGGATGAAAAATATATAAAATGTGTTTACAATATGATGCTAAGTGACCTAGATAGTCATCCTGGTAAAACCTCATGGGCAAAATCAGTAAAGTCATTATTAGAAAGTTTGGGTTTTAATGAAGTTTGGTTAAATCAAGGGGTTGAACACACTAACCTCTTTTTGTCAATGTTTAAGCAACGACTGAAAGATAACATCTACAAACATGGAATAATGATCTAGAAAATTCATCTAGGGCAAGGACATACAGATTATTTTGTGACTTTGCATTTCAGCCATATCTCAATATTGTTAAGACTGAACATTTTAGGATAGCCCTTAGCAGATTTCGTTTATCAGCACATAGATTGGTAGTTGAATCCGGGAGATGGCACAAACCTATGAAAATTCCATTTAATGAAAGGAAATGTCAGGTATGCAACACAGTGGAGGATGAATTTCACTTTTTACTTGAATGCCCATTGTATTGTGAATTAAGAAAAGTTTTTATCAATAAGTATTACTGGAAACGTCCAAATATGATAAAATTCATAAATTTGCTTAAATCAGAAAATGAAAGCATACTGAAAAATTTAGCTATGTTCATTTATAAAGGTTTTGACAAGAGAAACAATTTATATTATCTTAACTAGTATAAAAGCTCATCTCTCATACAAGTATAAGTATATGAAAACAGAGATAGAGCAATATTTTGTATAAATGTATAAACTCTTCTCTCATATGTTCCTAACTATATATACATGTACTATGGAATACTTACTGTATTTAACCTGTTTCTAGTTTTGAAATTGGTTACCACTTAAAGCAGATTGAAAGTAAAAGCGAATGAGCCGTAAGGTGCATTCTGTTTTACTTTTAGTCAACTTTATATTCTGATCTATATATACTATGGAATACTTACTTTATTTAACCTGTTTCTAGTTTGAAAATAGGTTACCACTTAATGCAGATTGAAAGTAAAAAAGAATGAGCTCTAAGGTGCATTCTGTTTTACTTTTAGTCAGCTTTAAGCCAAAAGCATCAATGCATAGTGATATTTAGGATTTATTATCTATGGATAGTTATAGTTACAGATTTTTAAGTGTAACCACTTTAGACTGGTTGAAAGTAAAGCAGAATACATCTTCATATATTTTCTGCTTTACTTTAACTCAGCCTGCTTTATGCTTAAAGCTTTAAGCTTTAAAGTATAATTTTCAATTTTTGTATTACTTTTGATTTGTATAAATATGGAATAGTTATTGTATTGTTGCCTGTTTTTAGTTTGAAAACAGGTTACAGCTAAAGGGAGGTAACTCACACAGACGAGTGTATTTTAGAAAATCGGTTTATTTCCCTTAAATTTATTGAAGGCGCAAAATCGGAGCATTTTGAATAAGATGTTTGAAATATTTACTTACCCATTTGTGCCTATCTTTTCTCAAATAAAACTTCTGTATACATGTATGTTGTTGGAACAGATAGTCGTAAGATTAACATATAGATGTGTCAGTTTGTAAGATTGTAAGAAATGAAGCTGCAAAGTATGTAAAAAACGACAAACGGAGCAGTCTGATGTGGGTCTGTACTGTTTGCAAATGTGCAAAAGTCCACATAGGAAGATCCTAGGCACGTATGGGTAATTGGGTATATCTGAAAGTGTGAATCAGAGTATTGGCTATACCAAGGGAAGTAATCAAACAGTTATGGTTTCTTGGTTCTGACACAGTTACCTCCCCTTTTGAATGCCATTGAGTATGATAAAAAGTGTGTATATATATATATTCACCATTGAACGGTCGTGAAAAACAATTTACAATGTTAATGTCAATTTACTGTGGTGATGGTGGGCAAATATTGCCTAGATTTCCTGAATAAAAATCTATCTATTTATGAACGTTCTCAAAGACAAGCAGTCTGCTGTCACATGTTTAGGTACGCTAGTGTATACTATAGGTGTTCTCAATGAAACGTTGTCTGCTGTCAAAACTTCAGGTACGCTAGTAGATGCTATGAACATTCTCAGTGACAAGCTGTCTGCTGTCACATCTTCATAAACACTAGTATATAGGATTCTCAATTGCAAGCTTCATGTACACTAGAAGATGCTTTAGACAATCTCAATGACCAGATGTTTGCTGTCTCATGTTCAGATACGCTAGTTGATACTACATGTATACACATTCTCAATAAAAAGCCTGCTGCTGTCAAAACTTCAGGTATGCTAGTAGATACTCTATACTAGACACTCTCTATGAAAAGTTGGCTCTGCCACATGTTCAGGTATGGTTGTAGATCCCATATACAAGACACTCTCAATGACAAAATGTCTGCTGTCTGAGGTTCGGGTACACTAGAAGATACTATATCCAATGACACACTGTCTGCTGTTATTGCTTCTGGTATGATAGTAGATTCTATATACATTCTAATGACAAATTTGCTGCTGCCACATGTTCAGGTATGCTTGTAAATCGTATAGACATTCTAGATGACACGTTGTCTGCTGTGCCTGCTTTAGGTATGCTAGTAGATCCTATAGACCTTCTCAATGACATATTTGCTGCTGCAACAGGTTCAGGTATGCTTGTAGATCATGTAGACATTCTCGATGACACGGCTGTCTACTGTGCCTGCTTTAGGTATGCTAGTAGATCCTATGTACCTTATCAAAGAAATATTTGCTGCTGCCATATGTTCAAGTATGCTTGTAGATAGCATAGGTTCAGGTATGCTTGTAGATCGTATATACCGGTACATTCTCGATGACACGCTGTCTGCTGTGCCTGCTGTAGGTATGCTAGTAGATCATATAGACCTTATCAAAGAAATATTTGCTGCTGCCACATGTTCAAGTATGCTTGTAGATCGTATAGGTTCAAGTATGCTTGTAGATCGTATATACCGGTACATTCTCGATGACACACTGTCTACTGTAGATGGTATAGACATGCTCGACGACACGCTGTCTGCTGTGCCTGCTTCAGGTACCATAGTAGATCGTGTAGATATTCTAAACTACAAGCCGTCTGCTGTCACATTTTCAGGTACGCTTGTAGATATTATAGATATCCTTAATGGCAAGCTGTTTTCTGTCACATGCTCATGTACGCTAGTAGATACTATAGACATTCTCAAAGACTAGCTCTCTGCTGTCACTGATGTAGGTACGCTAGTAAATATTACAGATATTCCCAATGACAAGCTGTCTGTTGTCACATATTCAAATTGTCAACCCGAGAAACAGAATGTCACCCCGAGGCGTAGCCGAGGGTGACATTTTTGTTTTCGAGGGTTGACAATTTGAATGTCACGCAAACTGACATCTAATATTTATTTTATTACACCGAGCTTATCAACCCTGGCTTTGGAATCGTTTCATTCGTATTTTATAAAATGTGTTGTGAATACCAATTTAGCGCGGAAATGACGTCGCCGTCTGACGACGTCACATTGTTACATTATATTACAAGAAAGAAAGAAGAACGTTATGATAAGTAAATTGAAGAAACAGCGTCTTTACATTGTCTAGGTGGCAAATATGGTGGCAAATCGTTAAGGAATGGACAAAAGGAAGCAACTTGTACAGAAAATGCCAAAAGTTGATTAGAAGTTACCACTTTTTAAAACGTTCTATTATCGCCTATAGCGAAATTCATGTCAATGCTGACAGTATTTTTTAGGACGGAGAAAAAAGTATTATTATACTGCAAAGTAAATTCCTTACTTTTCATTGGTCACCGAGCCCTAGACACAATCCCATGTACCCTGTGAGCTGACAGGGTACATGGAAATGCAGCTGTTTTCATTGGCTGACAGGTCACTTAGTCTTGCTTTGCAGAAAATAAGATGGCCGATTGCTCGACAGGATTGAGTGCATTCAATCGTGCATCCTCCGTTTTAATTCTATTTCGGCTAAGAACCATTCGCTGTTTGGATCTTTCAACAGTCGCATTATTTCTGGGAAAGTTTGACACCGAATATGCCCATTTTTCTTATGAATAACAACGTCAGAAACATATGACGTCACAAGTTTACGCTCAACGTTATCTGCTTTGGCGCGATTTTGTTATAGTTTATTATAAGCGCTGTACACGACAAATTCCGAAATATTTCGTTTGAACAGTGAAAACTTTGCAGTATAATAAATTCGTTATACAGTTTCTTCACAGTGTACATGAGGATTTCTTCCCGGCTGAGGTAAATCATGTTGCCCGAGCCGTTAGGCTAAGAACCAATTGGTGTTTGGATATTTCAACAGTCGCGTTATTACTTGGAAACTTTGACGTCGAAGTCTACGAGTAAGCGCATTTTTCTTATGAATCCATGTCAACGTCAGAAACATAACGTCATTACGCTCAACGTTATGTGCTTTGGCGCGATTTCTTTTTAGTTTATAATGAGCGCTGTACACGACAAATTCCGAAATATTTCGTTTGAACAATGAAAACTTTGTAGTATAATAAATTCGTTATACAGTTTCTTCACAGTGTACATGAGGATTTCTTCCCGGCTGGTAAAATCATGTAACCCTCGCCTAACGGCTCGGGCAACAATGATTTTCCTCAGCCGGGAAGAAATCCTCATGTTCCCTGTGAAGAAATTGTATAACTAATAATGTCCTTTAGAGTGACGTCACAAACAGAATATCATAAAGAGTGACAGTATATTTTGGATAGATGTAAAAGACATGCAAAATGTTAACTGTAGGTCTATGGGAAATTAACATTGTAACTCAAAGCGAGGTGTAATAATCAGGTATGCTAGTAGATACTATAGACATTCTCAATGACTTACTGTCTGCTGTCAAAGCTTCAAGTACGCTAAAAGATACGATGGACATTCTCAATGACAAGTCTGCTTTTAATTAATCAGGTATGCTTGTAGAACCTCTAGACATTCTCATTGATTTGTTGTCTGCTGTACCTGCTTCAGGTATGCTAGTTGCTCCTATAAATATTCTCAATGACAAGCTGTCTGCTGTCACTGCTGCTTGAAAGTATGCTAAAATGTATAAATATAATTAAATATATCACTTTCTATTATTCACTCTTGGGCAAACCATGCCTTATTTGTCCCTGCAGGTAAAACCGGGGAAAATAATGTTTGTCTCCGCTTAAGTTAAAAGGCGCTAATTTGAGTAACAGGTGACATCGCTTTCAAACATTTGATAGGTCAGCGTTGAGCCTAGGCTCAAATCTGACCAATCACATGCTTAAGAACGAACTCAGACCCAACTTAATTGTTTATTAGCGTTTGGCATGGATACATTCGCGAGAAGCGGTTGTGCAAATAGCCAGTTCGCTTTCTGAGTTAGGCTGATTTAACTAGAACTTGAAGCAATGTTGACTTATTAAAATCTAGTGTGGGAGAAGGTCAAACTCCATGGTCGTTGTTGTTTAAAAGGAGATTTGCTATATGGTCATATTTTCTAATGCTGATAAGTTAAGTAAGAAACGCAAAATACAACACAAAATTATGTACATGTGTATTTGAATGCAAGATGAAGTATATTTTAATATATTTTAGGAAGCAATTTACCGGTAATTATAGTGTAATCATATATTGGGTCTCTATGTCAGATTATAGAACACTTCGCTCATCGACACTTAAAAACGCGTTTGCAAACGCGAGGTCTGATCAAAATCCAAATTGTTTCACACTCGTTTTGCAATTTCCTATGCCATACTGCCTTATTTTTAACTTTGAAACGACAATGGAGACAGCAAAATTGAAGCAGATGACGATGACATGGAGAATGGGTAAACATCTCACGAAAAGATATGCAGTGAAAAGGTTAAGTGCACTGTTGCAACACAGGTTTAACTGTATTGAAAAATAAAGATGGCAGCAGGGGATAAGAGCTGTATGCTTGCTGGTACATCGTTTAATAAATGATCACCTAACACAATGCGATATACAGTAAAACATCTCTATTACGACCACTAAAATGTGTTAACTATCAGGTGTTAAAGACAGGTGACTGCTTAACGCAAGGTAAACGTAAAACAGAAATCTCCTTTAGAAACTTTCTGTTTTACGATTACATGTACCTTGCTTTCGGCTGTCACCTGTCATTTATACAGACAAATGGCAGTCCGTTTAGTGGTCGTAATAGAGAGGTTTTACTGTATATTAAAGCAAACGTCGACAGGGCAGCACGACACGGACCATCCGACAGCGTACAGACTTCCATGAAGATGAGGACTGTCCTAGAGGAACAGATGGAGGTCTACAGGGAACAGCGTCAGAAGATTGTCAACAGATTGAGAGACGAGATTGCTAGCACACAGGCCAGCATGGAAACTCTCAAAGAGTAAGTTTGACACCACTATTGCTTGAATAAAATGAGAAAAACCGCATGTAAAAGAACTTGACGATATTTTAAACAGTGAAGATTCAGTTATTTTAGTCATTTTTAGCTGAACATGGACTCTAACTGTGAGTTTAGCTGTTTGCAAGCTAGCGGCGGAATTGTGATCATATCTGCAATCAGTCTGAATTCACACTGGTTTCAGGACGGTAATTGGAGTTAGAGATGATATATTCTATTGAAAAAGTTTGAAAGTGGGAACTTGTCAAACAACTAGGCCATTGTTGCTTAAAATAAGCCTTTTATTGGCACATATTCATCTGTTGCTGATTATTACCGTAAGGAAATACTGTAAAACAGGGTTTTTTCGCGTCATGAATATTTCACGTAATTCGATTTTGTATTAATTCGCGACATCATACAATGTTGCTAGAAGGTGGTAGCTTAAAGCAGGCTAAAAGTTAAGCAGAATGTGCCTTAAGGCACATTCTGCTTTACTTTCAACCTGCTTTAAGAAGTCACCTATTTTCAAAACTAGAGACATTCGCGAATTAATGCGTAAATTATATTCACGCGAGTAAAACTGATTTTACAGTACTAAATACAGCACAAACTGTAGTATTTGAATGCAAGTTGATGCAATTGCATTTTATGAAAAATATAAATAGTATAGATCTATATGGTACCTCTATGTCAAATATCAAGCACAATTTTGCAACGCAGGTCAAGTCCTTAAAAAATACAGATGACGGAATGTTGCACTCAACACGTATCGTATTGTTAGCTAATTATCTAGTTTTTCCATTAGTCTCATGTATATCTAGTATCATTTGTTTTTAATTGATGTCTGTAATATTCTAAAACATCTGCAGAACTTTTTCAGGTGCATACTAACACTGGTATCAATGCTTAATGCAATAGATGGGCTGTAAAAACAACTGTATACAGCAATCTGTTTTCTGCTGTTTGCTCTTTTCGCAAATCCCTGCTTATTTGAGCATGGAAAAATAAGTGTTTATTGTTTTCTGTTTGACACTCGTATCGAAATGTTTTAAGTCATACTACATTTAATCTTACTTTGAAACGATATTGCAAACAACAAAATTTAAGCAGATGACAATGAAACGGTTAAGGGGTAAAAAAAACTCGCGACCAATTTGGTAGTGAAAAGGTTAATGCATTATATTTACATTCGCCCCATTCAATTCCATTGAAAAAATTAGTGTTCATTTCGTATAAACACCATTTCTCGATAGGGCGGGACTTGTTGATACGTTTCGAAGGGGAGGCGGGGCATATGCATTTTTCATTCGCGAATTAATCTTTGGAACTTGGACAGCAAACATTTGGCGAATGTTTCCAAATTTGTTCTTAACCGATCTGTGCCTATCTATTAGTGAACATCATGATTCCAGACTAAATTTCTTCTTTATTAATGAGAAAAATTGCACGAAAATTGACATACCTTATAAACAGCGGCTATCTGCGTATCTTTATGACAACCCCCCCCCCCCCCCCCAATATATTTGTCTTACGTTAAAATTGACGTCAGCACCAAATGACGTCAAATCGGCATTTCGCGCCAAACTGTCAAAGGTGTTGACCTTAGAATGTAAACAATGGAACTAATGTTTTTGCTTTCGAATGTACACAGCTTCAGTAATTCGGTCATGGCTGTTTCTTATAGGGTACACATTATTCGTGTTATCGACCTCTAATATGGATTAAACATACATGCGTACAAACAAAATGTTAATCTAGAATTAGAAATAACAGTAAATACATTGTAAATATAAGAAATGAACAGATTGTTTCGTCGTTCAAGCGAAATTAACGACAGAAAATTATCGGCAAATACCATGAATCGCGCTGGCGATTCATGGTATTTGCCGATAATTTTCTGTCGTTTATTTGGCTTGAACGCCGAAAAAAATCAGTTCATTTCTTAAGTAAAAGTCAGATCAAAGATAAATCGGTTTGTTTGTTTGTTGTATTACTGTTTAGCACAAACCAGAAGCTTGGCCTTGCCCTAGAGAGGTTGCAGAACGACTACGACAAGTTAAAGAAAGAGGAGGGAGAAAAAACTGCAACACTGGCTGAACTGTCTCTACAGATAGACGGACGTGAGCAAGCCAAACAAGACCTCAAAGGACTCGAAGAGACTGTGGTAAGGACAGAGTGGGTACAATAGGATAAATCATTGGTTCCTATTACATCCATCAACAAAACCCACTCGAATAGCGCATCATGTAGTCCTTCAATTTCAGAGTATTTTGCATAGAAAATTGAAGTCGAACGGACTGTAATTATACATAAAACTGATACCAGGGTACAGCAGCAAACTGTCATAGCATATGTAGGCATGATTAATAGTATGAAACTGTTATACCTTACAAAACTAATTATCTGACAAGGATTCAAACTGTATACACACTTTTGTTCAAATTGCATTTAAGAGGATAATACAGCGCTTCCTCTCTACAACGACACCCAATGGGAGACAAAAATGTGTTCGTTGTTCAGAGGGAGTCGTTATAGGGAGGGAAATTGGCTTACATTTGCAAACAGCTTGAATCCAGATCAGACACCGCGTAACGCGGCGTCTGATCTGGATTCAAGCTGTTTCTTACTCGTCATTAAGTTTCTTTCTGTCAAAATGTCAATTATGTAATTTTAAGAAAAACAGCAGAGAAGAATTTTAAACAGACGGTATTACAGCCGTGAAAAGGTTGGACATTAATGTCTTGCTTGGGGAACAGCGGCAAATGTCGTTGTAAGGAGGGAGTCGTTGTTGGGAGGACCTTTGTATGGAGGGAGCTCAGTAGTTAATTGTTTAAGTTGTTTAACCTGACACGGATGCTATGGTGTCTTACTTTGATCGTCCCATGTCCTGTGTCCATGTACGTCCATCAATCTTTGACAAAATTTATTATTTTAATGACACCTCCCCTCAAACTGCCGGTTGACTTTTAACCAAACTTGACAAGAATGGTCCTTGTATGATCCTCCTTCAAACTTTGAAAGGTTGTTCAAATAGTTTAAGTCCATTGCCTATCTAGATCACATGGGCTAAGATAGTTGGTTTTTAGCTCACCTGAGCCAAAGGCTCAAGGTGAGCTATTGGGATGGCCCTGTGTCCGGCGTCCGTCGTCGTCCGTCGTGCGTCGTTAGTCGTCCGTCGTGCGTCGTCGTTAACAATTGCTTCAAATGACATCTCCTCCTATACCGGTTGACAGAATTCAACCAAACTTTACAGAAATGTTCCTTGGGCCAAGCTCTTTCAAATTTGTTCAAAGAATTAAAAACAATGCAGAACTCTGGTTGCCATGGCAACCAAAGTGAAAAAATAAGGAAATCTTAAAAAATCTTCTTGTCAAAAACTGCAAGGGCCAGAGCTTAGATATTTGGCATATAGCATCATCTACAGGTCCTCTATGGAGTTTGTTCAAATTATGCCCCTGGGGTCAAAATTGGCCCCGCCCCGGGGGTCACAGTTTTACATAGAGTTATATAGTGAAATTTTCAAACGTCTTCTTCTCTGAAACTAATGTGGCTAGAGCATTGATACTCGGCATGGTGACACTTCTAGATGTCCTTTACATATTTTGTTCAAATGGTTCCGGTCGGTTGCATAAGTAGGTCACAGGAGCTAAAAATAGATTTTTCCAAAGAAAACTTAAAAAATCTTTTTGTCTGAAACTACAAGGACCAGAGCTTAGATATTTGGCACATAGCATCATCTACAGGTCCTCTATCAAGTTTGTTCAAATTATGTCCCTGGGGTCAACATTGGCCCCGCCCCGGGGGTCACAGTTTCACATAGAGTTATATAGTGAAATTTTCAAACGTCTTCTCCTCTGAAACTAATTTGGCCAGAGCTTTGATATTCATCATGGTGACACTTCTAGATGGGTTTTTTTTCATATTTTGTTCAAATGGTTCCGGTCGGTTGCATAAGTAGGTCACAGGAGCTGAAAATAGATTTTTTCAATGAAACTTAAAAAATCTTCTTGTCTGAAACTACAAGGGCCAGAGCTTAGATATTTGGCACATAGCATCGCCTACAGGTCCTCTATCAAGATTGTTCAAATTATGTCCCTAGGGTCAAAACTGGCCCCGTCCCGGGGGTCACAGTTTTACATAGAGTTATATAGTGAAATTTTCAAACGTCTTCTCCTCTGAAACTAATATGGCTAGAGCATTGATACTCGGCATGGTGACACTTCTAGATGTCCTTTACATATTTTGTTCAAATGTGGTTCCGGTCGGTTGCATAAGTAGGTCACAGGAGCTAAAAAAAATAATTTTTTGAATGGAAACTTATAAAAATCTTCTTGTCTAAAACCCTAGTACCATGATCTTAGATATTTGGCACATAGTATCATCTACATGGCCTCTATCAATATTGTTTAAATTATGCCCCTCATAAAAAATGACCCCATCCTGGACATAAGTCATTATCTCCATTTTGTCAGTGATTCTCAGGTGAGCGAAATATGCCCCATGGGGCTCTTGTTTAATGAAAGCTTCTGGAGGTCCTTCACAATTCTTGTTGAAATGGTTTGTCTATTGCATACATTATCTATGTCATAGGAGCTAAAAGATGAAAACTTCAAAAATCCTCTTGTTTGCAATCAGCAAGACATTAGCTTAGATATTTGACACAAAGCATGTATCTAGGCCCTCTACAAATACTGTTCAAATTATGTCCATTGAGCTTATCATTTGGCGCAAACTACAATTTACTGCCCCTCTCTCAAGAATGAGTAAAGTGTGGCTGCGATTTAGGGCTGCATGACCCTCGTGTTATCAAATACATTTTACCAATATTATGTTTAATTCATATTCTGTCGTTTTTTCGTCGGCTGCGAAATTGTCGTCTGCCAAACCTGTTAAATACATTAATTAACAATGAGTATCAAACAGTTTGGATAAATCTGTCGTTTCGTTACGTGGCGTCTGATCTTGACCCAAACAGTGCCAATACCAGTCAAGTCGTGATCAGCAGGATAAAGGTTAAATTATCCTTAGGCACTTATACTTAACCCATTACCCCATAAATACGCCTTTTTACGCCCTTAAGTTATTCCTCCACTGTAGAAATATTTTCTATATTCTAGCAGATGGCCTCTTAAAGCAGGCTGAAACTAAAGCAGAATGCGCCTTAAGGCGCATTCTGCTTTACTTTCAACCTGCTTTAAGTGGTCATCTGTTGTCAAAACTAGAAACAGGATATGAGGTAATGGGTTAAAGTGTGAGTATAAATAGTATTAAATACTTTGTTTTTCTTCCAGGCCAAGGAGTTACAGACCTTACACAACCTGAGAAAATTGTTTGTTCAAGATATGCAGTACAGAGTCAGAAAGGTGGGTGTGTGGTTAAAACAGGAAAACTATTTCTAATAGACTATATGACCATTACACTTTCACTGTCATGACTTTATATATATACCGATTATTTTCACCTGGCAGGGCGGAGCTAACCTTTGGCAAAGAGGAACAAATTTAAATTTGATTTTAGGGGTAAATCTAACAGGTAAAGTTCCGTATTATATAGTTATTTTCCGATACTTTCAACATGAGAAAACACATGGTCGTGTAGCCATATTCACGTAAAAGGTTGTCCAGTGCTCCCTCTCTACAACAACACCAAATGGAAGACAAATATTGCGTGTTTTGTTAGGTGGGATTTGTTACAGGGAGAAAAAAAAAGAATTGGTTTTCATGTGCAAACAGCTTGAATCCAGATCAGACGCCATTCTTCATTAAATTCCTTCTGTCAAAATGTCCACTTATATGTTATGTTGAGAAAAAACCGGCAGACGACAACAGTAAATTCCGATAATAAAAGGGCGTGCTCCCGCTCCAAAAGTTGAAATGTAAAGGTCCGCATTAAATCTCCGCCCTGTCAGGTCAATAAAATCGGCATATGTCGTCTGTTGTTCTTTCTATAATTAGATTTGAAGTAAATTGACTGAAGTCATATCTTTGTTCACTTTATTTGTAATGTATGAAAGTTCTTTTCACAATTAAGCCCCAAAATGTTTCTGTTTGTTGTTACAGACCATGAAGAAGGGCGTGGATGATGAGGAGGACGATGTTGGAGGCAGTGCTGCCCAGGAACTGAAAATCAAATTCCTAGAGAACAACATTAATCAACTCACCAAGGTCCACAAACAGGTACATACTGCTAGCTGTAAGATATATAGGATATGTCATGAGTAGATGTTTAAGACAAGCTGATCTCAAACGAGTCTAGAATTGAAATGTTATTAAGCGAGCCTTGTCGAGCTTAATAACGTTTCTATTCTAACGAGTTTGAGATCAACTTGTCTTAAACATCGACGAGTGACAGATTCTTTTTCTCACATTACCAACGATTTAAGCTATTTTTAAAGCAATATGCATTTTTTGGAACCCCGGCGACGTCAAAACGCCGTTATAAATAGTGACGTTACAGTGACGTCATCAAAGTGATCTTACACACGTTGAAGATAAGGATATTCGTCATCGTTGTTCGCTATAGAAAACAGGAGTACTCGTAGTTATGTGAGAAACAATGTGTTTAGTTATCCCTGAGGATAGTGAACATCATCTATTACACATATTGCCTGATAAAGGTTATTGTAAACAAGTTTTTGTTTTAAATATTTCTTCATAATTTCTTCATAATTATTTCGAGTTTATCATCACTTTTGAAGTAGTGTTCTCAGATGAAATTATGAAATCGTAACGAAAGTTGCCTCAATCGTTTTGGCTGGTCTGTAGTTTGCATGTTGCAGTTAATTGTTCTTTGCTAATGTGTCTGTTAGACTTATCTTTGGTTGCCTTGATGTTAGCTACGTTGTTTAGATGTTTATCAGTTAGGTTTTGTTCTGGCGTTGATGTTGGTTTCTTTCAGTAGTAGTAGTATAGTTGAGTTTGAGGCACCGCGACATTGACTAGGGCATACGCAATAATTTCTCTCTCCATTGGTCATCATTTTCAAGTCAATATTTGAAAAATGATGCTTAGAAACTAGCTTGAGATGCCTTGGCCCCAAATATCAGTCTTTCTGCTCTCTTGATTCCCCATGGTTTGCTAAGTTGATCTTGAGCCGGGATGTAATATCAGTTGGCGATAGCCTGGTTTTAAATCCGTCATGAAATTTGCAAGTAAATCCTTCAACAACTAGTATTTACGAAGTTCTGTTTCTTTTTCACATTTGAAATTTCTTGGTTTCGGTTGGACTATTAATGGAACTAACCATTTGTGCAAATTTTGTTTCGGGTAATACTCATGGTTCAGGACCGGATTTCTGTGCAATGGAACAGTATACAGTTATTTCATGTGTGTTGGGGGAACAGTCAAAACTATTGGCCCGAGTTATCAGGGAAGACATTTCGAACTGTTGCCCGAGGCCTTGGGCAACAGTTCGAAAGTCTTCCCTGATAACGAGGGACAATAGTTTTGACTGTTCCCCTAACACACATGAAATAACTGTTTTATTACCTAATGCCCTGTATAATTAAATTTAAAAAAAGAACTAGATCTATTCTGAGCCAAAAGCATTGATTATTGTATAGTTATAAGTAATAATGAAGCATGAAATAAAGTATTAAACCTTCACCAAACACAAATCAATGATAATTATTATACAGTTATTTCATGTGTGTTTGGGGAACAGTCAAAACTATTGGCCCGAGGTATCAGGGAAGACTTTCGAACTGTTGCCCGAGGCCTGAAAGGCCGAGGGCAACAGTTCGAAATGTCTTCCCTGATAACGAGGGACACTAGTTTTGACTGTTCCCATAACACACATGAAATAACTGTTTTATTACCTAATACTTCATATAGGGCTAACTAGATTTTCAAAAAGAATTAATCTGAGCCAAAGTACAAATGAAATAAGATATATGATTTCCAGTCATCATAAATTCTTGGATTCATTTCAGTCGAGCAGTGGTTATGCCACCTTTTAAGCTTGAAATACGGATATTTTCTACAGAAGCGGTTTATAAAGAAGCGGGTTTATGGCATTTAAGCCTATCTGTAGAAATGCAGGTAAATTCCACTTATGCGAGTTCCAGATATCGAGGTTTAACTGTATACATTTGTGTACTCGAGTCTCGTGGACTATATTCCGTAGTATGAAATAAACATGCTCTAACCTATACCAAGCGCGAGAGTTGTCAATTTCAAATGTCAGCTTTTAGGGTCAATTGAGTAAAAACTTTGTCAGATTATGTATGTTTCCTTTCTTATATTGGATCTAGACTGGAAATAAATTCGTTACACGGCATTCCGGCAGGTTAACATCCGCACATTATTGTAATGTTCGGGTCCGTATTATTTTCTTTAAAAAGGATAGCGACGAAACTTGACGTGTATTATGAACTCGTCTCATTGATAATAGTATTGCTATAAATAATGATCAATGATAATTATTCAATACTGTTTCATTACAGTACGGCAATTCCGGGTACGGGGAAACTACTCAATGACACTGATTTTAGAACTTCTACGCATCTTTTTCGCGCATGGAAACAGTTCGTCCTAGAGGGCAATAGTTAAAAATATTTCCCCCGGATTAGGCAATGTCAGAACAACACAGTAAAACAGTCAAAAATAACGAATTACAAGTTATATAGAGCATTAGGTAATAATCAATACTGTTTCATTACAATACGACAATCCCGGGTACCGGAAAACTCAGTTCGCATATGTTTTTCTGGAACTTCTTGGACCGCGGAGATTTCTCCTGCTCGAAGCTTTTTTTTGCATTTTTCAGCATATCAAGGGCAGATTACTCTTGCCTTGTTGGTTCAATTTCAATCATTATCAAACTCATTCCATACTTTATGGTTATATACAATCTAAGTAAGTTTGAGAAATATTAGATAAAAGTGTGGCCTCTAGAGTCTAAATACTGTTAGATATGGCATTTTCGACACGTCAATCGCTGATCACTCCTGACCTAATGGTCTAATTTCAACCATAATCGAACTCATCCGAGAACTTATGGTCATATACAATATGAGCAAGTTTGAGAAACATGGGTAAAAATTGTGGCATCTAGAGTGTACACACTAAAACATGTTGACGACGAATGACGGACATTTTAAGGATTGCAAAAGCTTGCCCTGAGCAAGCTCAGGAGAGCTAAAACAATATAGGACCTTTCTCCATTACTGCAGTGCCATGTCTTCTATCAATGATTATCACGAATATCACACAAGTGCTATTTGACATGGGGTATTGACGATCCATTATCGCATAAAGTGTCCCCTTTCTCTTGAGGGCGAATACACGGTGATGTACTAGGCTACTTGTTAAAGACAAAAAAGGCTTTTCCATTTTTATCTGTCGGTTACTTGGTTTGCAAAGTCATTGCCGGTTAACCGTATCCTGATCGGTTAGGTTAGTTGGTAAACCTGTGATAGGTTTACCAACTAACATAACCGATCAAGATACTGTAAACCGATCAGGATACGGTTAACCGGCAATGACTTTGCAAACCAAGTAACCGACAGATAAAAATGGAAAAGTTCCTTACGTTGTCGTTCTCCTACATTTAATCTTATAATATCGTGGGAATTAAAATACTTATATTAATATTTGTTGAAATGCTTATCACAATAATATACAAAGGCAATGTTTATTTTCGAAGCTTGTACGTGACAATTCTGATCTGAGATGTGAAGTACCGAAGCTTGAGAGGCGTCTGAGAGCCACCATGGACAGAACTAAGGCCCTTGAGGATGCCCTGAGGGATAGTAAAGAGGGAGCCAGGAGGGACAGGAAACGGTATGACACGTGGTTAGGTATTTGGTATTTATTAGAGCCCTGTCGGAAAACCGGAGAGAACTATAGGGTTTGTCTCCGTCTGTCCGCCCGTCAATCTGTCTGTCCGGATTTTGGTTTTTGGACAATAATACGAGTAGTCAATGATATTTTATTGAAACTTTGTATTGTTTAAGCTTATGAGAATATCGAGGTTAAGTTATTATATATTAAGAACAGCAGTTTGGTTTCCGTGTCCTTATGTCATCAATCTAGCTCAGAATGACCACATTGACAAAATCTAGGTCAGGTATGAATGGGTTAAAAAAGAATTTCAGTAAATCAAATCAAAGTAAAAGCTTCTGAACATTTTAGGGGTCATCTTTTTTACCTAAATTCATGAAACTTGCTAAGCATACTCACCTAGACAAAATCTAGGTAACGTTTGCATATTATTTCAAACATATTATATTTCTTAATACAACATTTCTATAAACAAGTAATACATCAATGTGAAAAAGGGATTAGATCGAAAGCATAAGTTTAAGATAATCTCCTTGTATGACTATTTGGATGTAAGGTCAAAGAATAGGTCATAAGGTCTGTACATTTGATTTGTTTGATTTGATTTGTTTTAATTTTACGTCGCTTTCAACAGTATTTCAGTCATATCGCGACGTCCAGCTAATTATAGATGGATGAAGACCCCAGAAGTCCTTTATGCACTGTTTCAGGCACAAATCGGCAACTGGGTAGAACCACCGACCTTCCGCAAGCCAGCTGGAAGGCTTCCCCACATGAAAAATCCGAACGACCCTACTGGGATTCGAACTCACAGCGGTGGGGAGCTTAGTGATGTAAGTCACAGTGACTTTACCACTAGGCCACGGAGGCAGGTCTGTACATAGGAAAAGCTTCTGAACATACGTTGGCCTAATTTTAGTCCAATTTTCATGAAACTTATTAAAATGTGTATACCTCGATAAAAAGTAGGTCATGTCTGGATAGGTACATATTGAGTTAACAAGTAGGTCAGAGGTACAGTTATAGATTACATACATGTATAGTGAAACCCCTCTAAACCGGACATGTGAGGGGACAACAAAAATGTCCGGTTTAGAGGGGTGTCCGGTTTAGAGGGGTTTTAACTTGTTTCTAGTATGAAAGATAGCTGACCACTTAAAGCAGGTTGAAAGTAAAGCTATCATCTGCTAGAATGTACAAACTTTTTTCTTCAGTGTAAGAATAAACAAAAGAAGTAAAAAGGCGTATTTATGGTGTAATGGGTTAAAATAAAAAAGGGTTGGAATCGGGACCAAAGTTTTCGTCCGGTTTAGCGAGAATTCCGGTATTTAGAGGTTCCAGTTTAGAGGGGTTTCACTGTGTATACTTCTGACAGTCTAGGGGTAATTTTTAGCCCACTCTTCATAAAACTTTCTTAGAATGATAACCTTGAAAATATCTGTGTCACATATGAATATAGGTCATTTTGGATGAACATAAAGCAGGTCAGTACTCAGTAGGTCAAATCATTGAAAACGCTTCTGGAGACAACCACTACTTACAATTGTTTAATAGTTTAGGGATATATCCCTCGAGATCCAATTAAAATTGGTCGTTTATATTCCCCAATGATAATTCATCATTTATCAGTATGAAAAGTATTGTATGAAAATGTAGCAATGTGAGGATTTAACTTGATATCAGAGAGGAATTTTGCTTAAATGAATATTTTGTTTCAGTATCAACTATTGACGATAGTAATACAAGGCTACCTTTACCAATCTAAAATACTATTAATAAACTATCACATATTGATGTTACTGAGAATGAAGTTATTGATATCATAAAAGCACTTAATGTTAACAAAGCCAGTGGTCATCATGATTCTATAAGTCACATAATTTTAAAAGCAACAGTAAAGTCAGTTTCCAGACCATTATGTTTATTATTTAATAAATCATTAAGAGAATGAGTTTTTCCGGTTAATTGGAAAATTGCTAACGTAACCCCTCTCTTTAAAAAAGGAGATAGAAGTGACGTTTCCAACTACCGCCCAGTTTCATTGCTAAGTTGCTGTGGCAAACTGTTTGAAAGAGTAATTTTTAAACATATGTATAATTTTTATCGACAATAATTTGTTATACAAATATCAATCAGGTTTTCTACCTAACCATTCAACTAGTTTCCAGCTAATTTATATCTATCATCACGTCTGTCAAACATTTGACAATAAGCAGTGTGCATGTAATGTATGTTTTTTGTGATATATCAAAAGCCTTTGATCGTGTCTGGCACAAATGTTTAACTTTTAAATTGGCTAGTAATGGGATAGATGGTCAACTTCTAAACTGGATAACTAATTATTTGAGCCACATACCACAGAAAGTTGTATTACATTCGTCAGAATCAAGTCTGAAGAAAATAAATGCCGGTGTACCTCAAGGTTTAGTTCTTGGTCCCATTCTTTTTCTCGTCTATGTTAATGACATTACTAAAAATCTCCTAAGTTTAACGAGATTATATGCAGACGACAGTTCTGTGTACTATTCTGCATCGTCAGTACACGATATAGAAGGCATTATTAACTATGATATAAGTGTCATATCAAATTGGGCTAAACAATGGCTTGTGAAGTTTAATCAAAACAAAACTGAAGTCCTCTTTTTTTCATTGAAACAGCACGATGTTTTACCTAAACTTTATTTTGATAATAATGAACTTAACTATGTTGAGCAACATAAACATCTTGGTGTTACTTTGAATAACAATGGGAAATGGAAGTCTCATATTGACAATACATTAACACCCGCTTCCAAAATAATAGGCATAATGCGTAAGCTAAAATTTGTTATGAACAGAAAAGCGTTAAACCAAGTTTATCTTTCTTATTTGCGTCCCTTATTTGAATATGCTTCAATTGTATGGGATAGATGTACTGAACAAGAGTCCTTGTCACTTGAAAGATTACAAAATGAAGCAGCCAGGATAATTACTGGTTTAACAAGATCTGTTTCAATTGCTAATTTGTGTAATGAATGTGGATGGGAAACTCTGAAGTATAGAAGAGAAGTTCAAAAGAATTGCTTTATGTATAGGGTAACCAAACATTTAGTTTCTTCATATATAAGTGATTTATTTCCACCATATGTATTTGAAAGAACAGAGTACTCTCTAAGAAACCAACATGACCTTACTATACCATACTGAAGAACAGAAATTATGCGAAAGTCTTGAATACCTAGTTCCAAAAATTGAGCAATGGAACAGCTTACATGTACAGTCAGAATTTAGGTCTGCAACCACACTTTCTTCATTTAAACAAAAAATAAGAAATGATAATATAATAAAAGTTCCAACATATTTCTTCTATGCTAACGTCAAGAAGCAGTTCTTCATGCTAGAATCAGGAATAAATGCAGTAATTTAAATAATGATCTGTATAATAATTTTTCTTGTACCAAACCCCTATTGTTCTTGTAATGATACCCAAGTAGAAGACGCTGAACACTATCTTTTTACATGCAGTATGTTTTATAATCACCGCTTAGAAATGTTTCATAAAATTAGAGCTTTCCATCCATTAAATACTAATTTGTTGCTTACAGGTAGTGACAATTTGTCCTTTGAACAAATCATTATTATTTTTTATGCTGTTCAGAATTTTATAAAGAAATCCAAGAGATTTTCGAATAACTGATACATTTTTATATAGTAACTGACTTTAAATTTTTGTACAGAGTTCCAGATAAGGGGAATATCTAAAAACTAGGATCTCAATTTCTGAATTAAACCCTACGGTGTCACTACTCATTGGAATCGTCTTACCAAGACGATTCTAATGAGTAGTCACACCATAGGATCTGTTACCACTTGAGCCTATGTTGTGACTACTCATACCGTTCCAATATTAATGGTTTGTTCATATAAATCGCTCTTATCAGGAGCCCTGCTTGTTAACACTGTTTCACGGCAATATTTAAGTGTTTTAAGGCTAAAATGTCCATAGCTCCCATGTGACTTTTCTGTGTTTTCAACGTACAGTTTGCGTGTCTTTAGCGACCACTATCTACTGACAAAGTTTACCCAAATATAACAACTGCTTAGTGTAGGACAGAACTTTAAAGGGACTCGCAACCGGATGGTGTACTTGTCAAAATAAAATAAAATACTCAAATAAAAGCAAATTTGTGGCATTATTTGGCTTCTGACATTAAAAAAATATGATCAGTCCAAAAAAAGTCCGAAGAATCGTCACCGAATCTTAGATTTTTAGATATTTTCCATCGTTTTTCTATACCGACTAGTAGACGGTATAGTTGTTGTTGTTGCTTCTCTACACGGGCTCAGACATAAACACGAGCCGAATTACGAAGTTGTATGCACTTTCGATCGTATACATTGAAATACGTTAAATCGATCCGAGATAAACGGATAGTTCCGTGGTCCATTGGTCTAAGCGGTTTCCCCTATTTTGCCTTCTGTCCGCCAATGCCGGGCCCCGGGTTCGAATCCCACCAGAGACCAATATTTTTTTTTATTGAAATACATTTTTTTAAACAGAATTTCTTATCCTAAACTAATTCTTTACCATTTATATAAGCGTTTGACACATATTTACAAATTACTATTTTTAATGCACCATCTGGTTGCGAGTCGCTTTAAATAGGTAATTCCGATAAGAAAGCAGACATATGTTTTAAAGACATGCAGTTTTGTATGTTATGAAGTGGTCGTTCAGGACAGGCCTGACTGTATCTTCAAGTAGACTACCTAGTACTTAAACTTCTGTTCTTTTTTATTCTCTCCCTGTCCTACTTTTTATCTATTTTCTTTTTTCTGTTTTTTCCTCTACATTCACTTTCTTCTTCTTTATGGTTAATTGTTATGTCAATTTTAATAAAAAAAATGTTTGCATTAGTTATGCACAGTGCTCCAAATAAGAGGGACTAAATCTTCAAATTTGAGTGATGGAACAATGCGATGTAATACTCAATGAAAACGTCTCGAATAGACAATTATTTTGGATGGTTGGCACCGTTGGCTAAATGTAGAGATAACCATTTCTTAATAAAACTACCCCTTATCTGGAGCCCTCACTTATGTTTACGTTATAGGTACCTGTTAGTTTGTGTTAGTATGTGTGTGTGTGTGTGCGGGTGTGTGTGTGTGCGTGTGAGTATGCGTGTTAGGTCAATGTACAGTGGACACTCTGGAACAGGTGTGCATGAAATTTTACCAGCATTTTGGTAATCATATGCGGACACAGGATGATGGAGAAAGTTCCTTATGGAGATTCCATCGTCACTGCGTCCTGCAGCACTATACATCCGTAAACCATACGGGGTTATTTTACTTCTTACAGAGTGACTACTGTGCAAATGTACATAATTTGTATTTCCATAATATGTGACCATCTATACATTATATGTAGCACTACTTAAATAGGGGAGGGCCGTAACTAATGTTGGTAGAACGTGTAGCCCGACCCGATTTCATGAATTTGAAATAAAATATGGTTAAACAAGGAACTTTGCTTAATTGTGTGTTTTGTTTCGCCCAGCTATCAACATGAGGTTGACAGAATAAAGGAGAGAGTAAGAGAGAAGAACCTTAGGAATGCCAGAGAAAGACAGCGTACACAATTTGGTAAGATCCCACAGCTCAGTGGCTCACTGCTCTTGGAAAGCAACTAAAAGGGTGTTCCTCGGAACACATGTTTGACCTGTCAGCAAGCATCGGTCAACAAGAGTTATACAGTGTTCCCTCTCTACAACGGCCCTCATATCAACGACTCCCTCCTTACAACGACCCGCGTCGCAGTTCCCCAAACGAGACATTTATGTCAAACCTTTTCACTGCTGCAATACCGTCTGGTTAAAATTTTCTTCTGCTGTTTTCCTCAAAGTTACATATAGGACATTTTGACAGAAAAAAACTTAACGACGAGTGACAAACAGCTTGATTCCAGATCAGACGCTGCGTGACGCAGCGTCTGATCTGGATTCAAGCTGTTTGCAAATGTTAGCCAATTTCCCTCCTTATAATGACTCCATCCGTACAACGCACATAATTTGTATCTCCCATTGGGTGTCGTTGTAGAGAGGCAGCGCTGTATAATAGAATGAGATATTTCAGTACATAAGAAGTTATCTGCCAGAGAAGAAGGTATAGAAAAGGGGAATAACTCTCATGGTTTTAATACAAGTATTATGAATCATACATTATCTATAGCAGGTGACATACAATGAAAGTCAAGGAATACTGTACATTAAAACATTACTCCATAAACATACCTTATTACGCATTTCATTTATTCCTGCACTGAAAACAATCACTTTATAACGTTGTGAATATGCACCATAAGTAACAATTTCTATAACCTAGCAGGTGATAGCATAAAGCAGGTTGAAAATAAAGTAGAATGAGTCTTAAGGCGCATTCTGCTTTACTTTCAATCTGCTTCAAGTAATAACCTGTCTTCAAAACTAGAAACAGGCTATGGAGTAAAGGGGTAAGAGATTGTAAATGGCAATCTTGAAAACAGGTGATACATTGAGCAGTCACCTGTGTTATAAGAGCAGTTTATAAATTAACCTTTGTAAACCTTTTCTGCATTCTGAATGGTGGCTGCCTGAAACAGTTTACCTAAGGTTAACAATATACAGCGCTCCCTCTCTACAACGGCCCTCCCAACAACGACTCCCTCCTTACAACGGCACTCGCCGTAATTCCATAAACGGAATAATTAAGTCTTACTCTTTTACTGCTGCAATATCGTCTGCTTAAGAGTGTCTTCTGCTGTTTTCTCTTGCAGTTACATATAAGTGGAGATTTTGATAGAATACATATATTGACCAGTGACAAACAGCTTGAATCCTGATCAGACGCCGCGTTACGCGGCGTCTGATCTGGAATCAAGCTGTTTGTAAATGTAAGCCAAGTCTTAATTTTCCCTCTCTATAACGACTCCCTCCGTACAACACACACAATATGTGTCTCCCATCAAATGTCGTTGTAGAGAGGGAGCACTGTATATGAGCCTTGCCATGAGAACACCTGCTTTATTGCATTGCAACATTGTACAGACAGAGGACTGTTGTCATCCCAAACTCTGTATCTGAGTTTGGCATAAAGTTCAAAATACCGTATATTAGATAGCCACATAAAGTGCCTTTGGGTGTCAAACAGCGTCTTTGAAGCGGCGGCTGGTCTTGATCTACACTGTTTGCAATGCAGTAAGACAGGGTTTGTTATGGCACGGCTCATACATACCAATGCAAACCGTTTGGACACTGATAAGAGGGTTCGATAGTGTATAAAACACATCCCCGAAAAATAAAGAAATCGACTATATTTATATGAAAACTAGAACAGACCAATCCATTCTAAATTTTATGAGTAAATGAGAACGACCTGTAGCGTGTTTAATTACCACTGTTTGTTGTTTAGGTTGACTTAGCAGTTTGTGCCCCAGGCCGTGCGCATCGTGCAGAGTACAGTAGAAAAAAACGGTACCCGACCCGGTTACGCTTCAACTATTATTTTCATTGCAAACAGTTTGGAGTCAGATCAGACGCCGGGTAACCCGGCATCTGATCAGGCTCCAAACTGTTTGCCACTCAGATTAAAACTGGTAGTCAGAATTGTCAAAAAATTGTCATTTTCTATATTCCATTGCAATGCGTTTGCGTTTGAACGAAATAATTACGTTCTCTCCACTGTATTTGAGACCGGTGACCAACTTGCAATCGATGGACATCGACGGCCATCGATTTCTTTACTGAATTCATGGCCGGTGTACAATTAAATGACCTCATTCCCTGATCTGACAACAAATGAGACTTCAGACGGCTATACAGTGTTCCCTCCCTACAACGACCCCTCCCAACAACGACCCCTCCTTACAACGACCCTTGTCGCAGTTCACTAAACAGGACAATTATGTCTGACGCTTTTACGGCTGTAATATTGTCTGCTTAAAGTTGTCGTCTGCTGTTTTTCTCAAAGTTACATATTGGACGTTTTGACAGAAACAAACTTAATAACGAGTGACAAACAGCTTGAATCCAGATCTGGATTCAAGCTGTTTTCAAATGTAATCCAATTTCCCTCCATATAACCACTCCCTCCGAACAACGCACACAATTTGTGTCTCCCATTTGGTGTCGTTAAGGAGAGGGAGCACTGTGATTCTAGTTTCTAATTAAAAATGTAGCCCATATTTAGATATTTAGGTTTGATTTTAAAAACATATTGCTCCTATGATAGCCCTCTGATCAGGGTCTCCACTGTTTGCATAGGGAAAGTGTACATCTTTCCAAGCATTTTGTATCATTTTCAGAAGCCGCGTAAAGCGCTGTCTGATCAGGATTCACAATGGTTACTGGCAACTTTCGATTTCAAGTAGTTAGGATCCAGTTCAAAAGTCGCGTAACAATCCGCTTTTCACGTACGACTAATTTCTTTTCAAGCATTGTGGATCCAGATCAGAAGCCATGTAAAGCGGCGTCCGCTCAGGATCCACAATGACTGACAATTGTTTATACGTTTGTTTCAAGATAATTGACACTTGTTTTTAGAGCATACATCTGTTTTTACGACATTACATTTTTTTTCAAGCAGTTTGGATCCTGATCAGGATCGCACACTATGGGATGTGATTAGGATCCACACCACACAATTGTTGACACTTATATATTAATATTTTCGATACTTGAGTGAGAACTTATGACAACTGTTTAGGCACATTAACCCTTAGCCCGCCAAAACAATTGTCGTCTGCTATATTTCTCGTCTGCTTCAAGTTTCAAAGTGCTTCAAAGTTGCTCAAAATGGCTGAAAATGTTGTCCGAGTGTCAAACAGCTTGGATCCGGATGAGACGCCGAGTTACTCGGCGTCTCATCCTGATCCAAGCTGTTTGCATATGGAGCTATAGTCGTGAGTGGCAGGCTAAGGGTTAACGATTTGCTCATAACTACTAAATCCAATTATGCAAACGGGTGTACTACGCGCTTGAGGCCCTGTAATAAGCAGGATAAAACTGAACAAATAAAACATGTTCTCCTTCATGTTCATACCAAATACTGTGGTGTACCTTCTCACTAGATTCGTCTCAAATAGACGATTCTAATGAGTAGTAGTGATGTCACAAGTACCGTAAGCTTTTAGGCAGACAAAACGATTTCAGTTTATGCAATATGCATGGATCTGGATTCCATGCATTAAACACTCATATGTTATCTGCTGAAATTTATATTATCCTTGTAAAATGGTAAAATTCAATGTATAGATCATGGTATATTGTAAAAAGTTGTTATATTGTATATTTATTGTTGAGAAATGTTGTATTGTATGTGTATTGTTAAAAATTGTTGTATTATATATTTATTGTTAAAATTGTTATATTGTTAGGTGAAGTTTTTCTTTCTTTCTTATCAGTTAATGGTACCACTGTTTTCCTTTGCAGCATTGATATGCAGAAGATAAAATCCTACCACGGATCCTTCAAAAGACATACTTGGACAGGCAGTAAAACGTCTCTATTACGACCACTAGATCGCGTTAATTATTATGTGTTTACGACGGGTGACTGCTTAAAGCGAGGTGACAGTAAAACAGAAAGCTCCTTTAGGAGCTTTCTGTTTTACTGTCATCTTGCTTTACGCTGTCGCCTGTGTTTTACTGTCACCTTGTTTTACACTGTCGCCTGTGTTTTATACATTCACTTAGCCTTCGATTTAGTGGTCGTAATAGAGTGGTTTTAATCTTTGTGACGTTCCACAAAGAGTCACAGTAGACGGGATACCATGTCTATGGATGATATAATCTGGAGAAAAGTGAATATTACCCATGTGTAACAATTGCCGTTATGAAAGAGGGAGTGTGTGGCGCGTAGCTCTCAGTGGGTGTTGGAGATAAGGGATAGCAGTATAGCTACAATACCATGAAGTCGGGCATCAGCTCTAAGTACTATTCTGTAGGGACACCACATACGTATGTCTATAAGCAAATGCAGAAGTGAACAAATGAGCAGATGCAGTATATTTTAATTCTTGTGGGTTGTTATGCCCCCTTGTGGATCTTTTTAGTTACCAAAACATGAACAAGTCTACTTGGAATTCTGGGAAGTTTAATAAATACTGCTAAATACTACTACAAAAACGAGCGTAAGTCAAAGCCTGTTTCCACTATTGAAGCTAGGTGACTACTAAACTATTTGCTTCAGTGGCGGAATATATAAAAGGCGTAAAAAGGCGTATTTATGGGGTAATGGTATACCTTTCGGCAATTTAGGAAGTACATGTACGCAATAGAAAAAAGAAAACTTGATCAAAAACTCCTAATAAATAGTTCGATTCTAACAATTTTGTTTTATAACATATAAGCCGGGTACAAATGTTATATTAAGATAACAGAAAATATTGTCGTCAATTAAAATACAAACTGGTTTTATTATTAAAGTAAAACTTTGTCAAGTCCTTTATGTCATGTGTAACTATTTCTTGACAATTTAGGAAAAACACAATATTTAAGAAATAATAAATTCATACCAGTGTTTTATCGTGCAATCGAACACTGGTAGGAGTTGCGTAGTACATTTAATCTAATCACGAGGCCTTTAGGCCGAGTGGTTTGATTACAAGCATCTCAACGACTACCCGTGTTCGATTGTTAGATAAAACACTGGTATTAATTTATTATTTCGATTCGAACACATAATTTAACCTAAATTTGCACCAAAGCAACGGCGCTATGTACGCATTTTCGAAGACATGACGTCACGTTAGAACGTTTAGGGCGTGAGTGTTCTATGGAAAATTCAAACACTGACACGTTCGCTCTTTATTTATATAGGGGCGTGCGCGAATTGTAGAATTGTAAAAAATCCGCAGCGGGTACACAGCGTTGATTTCAATTTAACGTTGAAATCAAGTTGAACTATGGTTGTGACGTTGATCAACCTTCAACGTGTCAACGTTGCATATTTCAACGTTGTTTCAACGTTGCAGCATTGTTGTTTGCTCAACCATGCAGCATTGTTGTTTGCTCAACCACATTATGTAAGAATTACAGAAATTAAATAAACTTTTGTTTTTTATATTTAGATCTGCACGTTTTTAACAGAATTTCTAGATTCTAAATATTGATCAAGATCTACGTAATCGGAGAATTATTTAAATACAAAAATGAACAGCGGAAACAGCCATCGTGCAAGTGTATTTATTAGAGATTAATAAGATTTAGTCATTTGATTGCGAAGTCTGACCTTCTTTTCTTGTTGACGCGTTGAAGGTCATCGATGTTGGGGTGTTGAATGTTGCTGAATGCTATGTGATACATCATCAACATCATCATCATCGGTATTTATATTAACGTGCAGGAGTGGGAGTTAACTCCATACATGTTAACTACATAAGATTCATTCTGTTAGTGTTACAGAGAACCCGCGTTACAACGGCACTGTCCGTTTGCAGGCTCATTTGGCCGTTGTGACAAGTAACAACGGGAACAGAAATGAAAGTTGAACGTGCTACCCGACCATTTGTCTCAGTGAACGTTAAAACAAGGTTGATATTCAACTTTGAATCATTGTTGGGATTTCAAAGTCGTTTCAATTTTCAAATCCAACTATGTTTTAGCTATATTTCAACGTTGAATTTCAACATTGATTCAACATTGAAATTTCAACGTCATTTCATTTTTCAAATCCAACTATATTCCAACGTTGATTCAACATTAGATCAACGTTGATGTGACCGCTGCGTCTATTCCCTTTAGAAACATTAATGTACGTCATGATGACAAACCTTGGTTTGATTCCGACCTACGGAAATATTGAAGAGTCAGAGATCGACTCAAACGTCTATCTGAAAACAGGAAAACAAAATGATTAAGATAAAATTATACACATGCGAAATACAGTTAACAACATGAAAAAACAAACCAAACAGTCTTTATTTACATCATTAGAATTTAATTTAGAAGATAACGATAAAAACGTTTCTGGGGCACCATTTGTCATTTTCTAAAAGAAACAATAAAATGTCCAATAAAGCCAATTGTTTAAATTACTATTTTGCTTCAATATCTAATGAAAATGCGGTATTGCCAACCTTATCTCTGAAAATACCTTATGCAATATCTAACATTAATATTCAATTGAGATTGAAGAAACCAATCTTTCACTCGCTAGAAACGAAGCCTCAGGTTCAGACTGTATGTCAAAACCACTCGCAATATTGTTTAACCGCTCCCTATAAGAGGGTGTTTTCGCTGAAACTTGGAAAGTTGCTCATGTTATTTAAATTTTTAAAAGAGAACATAAATCATTGTCATCTAACTACAGCCCTGTATCTGCCCTAAAGAAAATGGTATAGGTGGTCGCATTTTGTCATGGATAACAAACTATTCAAATAACAGATCTCAGAAAGTGGCCCTTAACTCTACTGACTCTGATTTGAAGACAACATCAGAAGATGTTCTACAGGGATCAGTATGAGGCCCTCTGCTCTTTCTAGTATATATAAATGATATAGCAAACATTGCTCAGATTAACCAGATTATTTGCACATAATAGTTCCTTTTATCACATAAACGTGCATAATATAGAGGTCCGTAAAAATCGTACGGCCCACGGGGCATATATTTTTTTATACTAATTTTCGAATCACCAAAGTACTGTACTACCCCGACTGTAAATCATTTAAGAGAATCTAGACAAACTTAGATCACCACTAGGTAATGAAACATTTCCATGTGCCCTAAAACAATATCCCGAGCAGTCCCGCAAACTCAGGCTGCAAATCAGGCTACGTAGAGCTCTAGTATTAACAGTGACTCAGACTGTTTTTTCAAATTTAGATGTTGCAATGATATTGACGTCATGTTGCTATAACGACGTAATTTTTAAAACGAAACTAGATTCTAAATGTCAAATGATCATTTTTAGTCAATTAGAACAATTTTAAATTAAATATTAACTTAAAATTTGAATATGGTATCAGAGAAGTATTTTCACAACACGTACATTGATGTTGATTTTCTTTATTTTAGTTTGATATGTGTTTTATCTACGGATGAAAAAACCCGAATAACACCTATGATGAATCGTTTTCCTGTTAGAGCCGAAGGAAAAAGTTCGGATTTTCGTGTCATTTAGCGTTTATGTGATAAATAGGATATCAAATTCGTGTGTTTTTAGTCGTGAATTTATTGAACTCGTTGGATAAAATGATATGTTGCTCGCCAAGGCTCGCACCATATTATTTTATCCAACTCGTTCAATAAATTCATGACTGAAAACACACTCATTCAATATCCTCTATATGGTTCTGCCACTTCATTAGGTGACATTGAAGGTATTCTCAACCACGATCATATTTCATGTTCAGTCTGGGCTAAGACATGGGTTGTTAATTTCAACCCAAAACAAAACTGAGGCAATGCTTTTTTCACTACGACCTCAAAATATACATCCAAGTTTAACATTTAATGGCACTAACATACAATTCGTTGATGCTCATAAACATTTAGGGTTATCTCTGAGTTCGAATGGACAATGGAATGGCCATGTTGATAATACATTGCAATCAGCCTCTAAAAATATTGGAATTATATATAAATCAGGTATAAAATTATGAGGAAACTTAAGTTTACACTGAATAGAAATGCTACTCTAAATCAGATATATATTTCCTATGTCCGATATTAGAGTACGCTTCAGGTGTCTGGAACGGATGTTCTGGGAACTGTTCTGATACACTGAAAAAATTGCAAAATGAAGCAGCCCGTACAGTCACTGGGCTCACACGATCAGTGTCCTTAATTGTCTATATAATGAATGCTGCAGTTGGGAATCTCTTGCTAGTAAATGTCATCGTCAAAAGCTTTACTTTATGTATAAATCATGTCATCATACGGCACCGTCTTACATCAATGATTTGTTGCTCCTTATGTAAGGGAGATAACCAATTATCCTTTAAGAAATAAGAGTTATATAGAATCCCCTTTATCACAAACTATTTCTCAAACGTCTTGTACTCCATCTTCCATTTTCTCTATGGAATGATACTAATATTGAAATAACAAAATCAAGCACATATATGATATAGAAATAAAATGCATGCTTTTGTAAGTATCAAAGGGGGATAATGAAAGACAAAAAACTGTTGAGTCAATCCCTCATTACTCCTCTTGCATGTTATAGTGATTTATTTAATCATATTTTATTGCATCATATACATTTATCGTGTTGTTAGATCGTTGTCAAGAAGGGATTGTTGAGAAATTAAGCATTCAACAAGGCGGGTTTCAAAAGCAGCTGGTATGTGCCATGACGTCTCATTTGCGTTACGGGAAATATTGTATTACGTCCGTGAACAGTCATCAAGGGTGTTTGTGTGCTTTCTGGACGGTCGCCAAGCCTTTGACCACGTATGGCATGATGGACTATTTTTCAAGTTAAGGGAATTTAATGTTGACGAAAACACCGTGGTAGCGTTGAAAAAAATGTACAGGAATGCCTCGTGCCTCGTGAGATTTAACGGACTAAGATCAGGGGAATTCCCAGTGTTACAAGGAACAAAGCAAGGGGGTAAAAGTTCTCCGATAATGTATCTAGTTTTCATTGACGGGCTTATAAAGGAGATCGAGGCCAGTGGCCTTGGTGTCTGTCTTCATGGGATGAAAGTGTCTTCTCCGACAGTGGCAAACGATAGACTTTACTTGAATTCTCCAAAGAAGCCATGGGCAAAATGCTGAACATTTGCTGGGAATACTCGCGGAAATGGCGCTATTTTTATAATGCTAACAAATGTGCCGTACTAGTGTTCAATGATTTTCCTGGACGTGAGAAAAGAACGTATAAGTTGGGGAATGAAACCATCAAAGAAACAGACTCTCAGGGTGAGTGTTCGGCTGCGAATCATGGGACTCTTATTCACCCAGTGACATCATGATTTTAGAGAGGGCTCATCGATTTTGCATTAAAAAGATCCAAGGCCTAGGCAAGTACTGCAATAATAACGTAGCTCTTTTAATGCTAGATGTTCCACCTGTAGAACTTCTCATTGATAAGCGGACATTACTTTTCTTTGGTCAGCTGTGTCGGTTACCAAGTAGGCATCTATCGCAGAAAGTGTTTGTCAACCGCCCTATTCGATACCTTAACGCTGATACATAACCACGGGGATTATTGCCAGACGTCTTCCGGTTATTAAAGAAATACAGCATTGAAAACGTGATCCAACAGTTCGTTAAATGTGGCACATTTCCATCTAAACAATCATGGAAGCGGACTATCTTCAACAAGCTATTTCACCCGTGGAAAGTCAAAGCATTGGAAGATCTCCGCCAACGGTTGGGTGTACTCTCCAATGCTGATATAGTGAAAGAAAGGGGTATCTCGGGTGTTTGGGAAGCTGCTAGAGATAACCAAGAGATACGGGACTTGTGTAGGACAATTGTTATCGGTATAGGGCTATTAATATCTGGACAAAACGTCTGGACATGTAGAAAATGCAATCGATTGTGCAACAACATTACAGAACACTTGTTATGTTTCTGTGATAAAACATCAAGTCATGTACATACGCTATGGGACCTTGTAATACATCAAAGGGGCAATGAGGAATTTGCGAGACTAATGCACACACCTATCAGAGAGCAGTGTTTAATTATTTTGAACGCGTGTGTGTCAGTGGTATGTAACAGAGTGGACAGTGGAAGTCTACAAATGATCTTCCGCTACATATTCGGGGATTAACGCATTAAACCCGAAACGTCCACTAAACTCACCAGTCACAAACAGGGTACCTATAAGAAGTACACTTGTCCTATATAGGCAGTGTAGACCCAGATCAGAGGGATCGTAAGGGTTCCTCATGCTCTGAGCCCATACTGTTTTTCATGTAATTAGTCAAATATGGACTATACGTAAATTGGAAACAGAAAAATTATATTAATAGTCTGTGATGAATGTTTAAAAGTGTGTTGACAGGGGTTTAGAGCAAATGCGCCTAGTATTATATGCAGTGAAACCTTTGTTCGACGTTCACGATGATTATGGCAGTCTAGTGAGGATTCTATATATCACTGGATTGCTTGTCTCAAGTTGAATAATTGCTTATTTGTATGCACATGGTGACCGTTGAACACAGGTTCTACTGTAATTAAATGCATAGGTATTCGTATTGTAGAGATAGCAATACAATTATACCGTTACATGTACTATATAGCCTGCGTAACCTTTGGGTCGTTCTATCGATATATACCGGGACTTGTATTAAGCGACTTTTAGAAGATTACTGATATGTGCATTGTGGACATAAGCACGAGTGACAACTTGATTGGGGCATATGTGGTTGGGATGGCTCACTATGGAACTCTCTGTACAGTATATGTCCTGTTCTTGGTGTATGCTTTACGCTGTGATTACTCTGCTTCATAATTGGCTGATCGCTTAATGCAGGTCTGATCTTTGACCTATACAATAGGAACTTAGCTATGGCAAGCAATTATTCGACTCATTGGTACTTGGTTATTTTCTTTTGTAACTGTTGTTGGGCGATAGTATTTAACTGTCGCTTAATTTTGACTAAGGTGTTAAATATTTCACCCTTTCGGCGCCAAAGTAGTCGTGAGATTGTAACCCCTTCGCTGCTCTAATGTAGTGTGCGTCAATATTGTTGTCTGCAAGATTGATTCAAACTAGAGTTTGAGTTTGTATGACTTAAAAAAAATCTAAACCATTGTCAAATAGTTTGGATTCTGATCAGAAGCCGCGTCACGCAGCGTACAATTGAGTTATAGTCATTTCGTAACCGAGTCATTTCGTAACCGGTAAAATAAGTCATTTCGTAGCCGAATTTTTGGTCATTTCGTAACCGCGCAAAACCTAAAAGTCATTTCGTAACCACCAAAAAATAAAAAATGAATGGCCCCAAAGAAGGCATAAGTCATTTCGTAGCCTCGGAAAATTGTTAAAGTCATTTCGTAGCCGAATATGTTTTTCTTTGTTTTTTCTTTATCATTTTTTTGTGCAGTTTCCTGAACGTATTTCAACAAAAATGTGCAAACATGCAAAGTTAAGAAATTATGTAAAGAGTGTAATGGGGGCCGAATTGATTATAAACCTTGATTAATAATTGATCATTAATCGCTCATTATATGTTACGCGTGTTTTAAGATGAGACCCAACACCGACACAAATTGGTTTACAGAACAGAACAGAACAGAACTTTATTCACTCAGTCATACAAAGTACGAAACAAGAGGTTGATACAGTTCACACATACACAATATAAGTGATCAACATGGTTGTCAGGCTAGGTTGTATAATTATGATGAATTTTGAAAAGATCCAAAACACTGGAATAGAGAAAAAACTTGGGGAAAAGATTTCTTCGTTGTATTATTTATAACTCACATTTGTTTTAGGTCCACTTTAAAGGGGGAATTAACTAATTTTGCCTATTTGCTTAGACTATTTTCTTCTTCTTCTTCTTTTTTCTTCTGAGAGTTAACTACTACTTATATGTTTTCAAACATTCATTTAGCTTTCATACAAAGTTCCTAATACAACATGCTTGTAAACAGTGAAACAATATAACATCTTTTACTCGCCATACATATATACACACACACCTTTCTATATATTCTTCATTTTCAATTTACAATTAGGTCTGTATAATTCTATATTTGGTTATTAAGAGTTGAATTTTACAATATATTGCACGAATGCTTACAGTGCAGACCCTGGTCAGGGGGCTTATTCAGGAGCTATCTGATCTGGGTTTACACTGCTAGCATAGTGCAACTGTTCTATACACAGGTACCCTGGTGCTAAATTTCGAGTTACTCGTTTCTAGGGCTCAGTTCATTATAGGTTTACAAGTTAAATAATAGAATTTAATGTAGATAAGACGTTTAAAATATTTACACTGGTTGTAACGTAGTTGTCTTAATTAGTTTTATGCCAGACTAATACTTATAATAGTACCTCTTTATGTCGCACCCTATCGAAACGAAACACAGGGATAAACTAAAGGTATATAGAGTTGCGTGAACAAACATTTAACCTTTATCCTGCTGATCGAGACTCCATTGATTTTTGCAAACAGTTGGATGTTTAATTTATCGTTAATCGATCATTATATCACGAAGAGCTATATTGTCCACACCTTTAATTTTTCAATGGAAGTTTTGTCTCACCTATTGGGATTGCTTTACAGTTGGATGTTTAATTTATCGTTAATCGATCATTATATCACGTGCAGAAAATTCCATCTTGAGCAGCCAATTGTACATAACGTTACATTGATACAGTGGAGAAAACGTTATTCTTTCCCGTTAAAATGCAAACGAAACGCAAACACAAATCACTAAAATGTAGAACGGACAGCTTTTTGAAAGTTCTGACTTTTCATTTGTTCAGACTGGCAAACAGTTTGGAGCCTGGTCAGACGCCTGATTACCCAGCGTCTTATCTGGCTCCAAACTGTTTGGAATGGAAAAAATAGTTTAAGCGTAAACACGTTTATTGGGAAAGAATAACGTTTTCTCCACTGTACGCACCTTAGTTGAAATACAGGTCCAAAAGTATATATGAATAAGAGTTGAGTTTAAAGTAAATAAATGGTTGCTGATTTACTTTTATTTTGCTTTAAGCAGTGATCTGCCTAATTGAACTGGCTATTTAGAATACGTAGGAATAAAAGATTGAACTAGTTGTGCATTAAATTCATTCTTGAGCAGCCGCTTGTACATAACGTTGCCTTCATATGCACTTTAGTTGAAAAACAGGTCAAACATTTTTTTATTGGTATTTAAGACAGATGGCAGCTTAAAGCAAGGTGATTGCTTAATTGAATTACAGGTACAAGGGTAAATATGAATAAGATGCTTTAGTCTAATTTAGCGAGATAAGTGAAATGGACCGTGACAAACCCAATCGCTGTAGGAGTAGGTATTGGGTGTGGCTTATGAAGAAGATTTATTTGATTGGTTGAAAGGTGTGAGATATCAACTTGTAGACTTCGAACATTTAAAAATTAGTAGTGGGTGTGGCTTATGAAGAAGATTTATTTGATTGGTTGAATGTTATGAGAACAATAACCTGTATACTTCGAACAATAAAAATTAGATATTGGGTGTGGTTTATGATATAGATGTATTTGATTGGTTTGAAAGAATAACCTGATGCAAACGAATTAATACGATTGTTTTTAATTTTTTATAAAATAAGTGAACTTTGTAGTTTCTTTGAAATATAAATAAGTTTACTTAGATTCAGTAATTCTTCATTTTTTATGTAGACATTCGTTTCTAAGATTTATTTGATGCAGGCCATCTGTAATAAAATGCTTTTATGTATTAATATTAAATAGCTATAATTTGGTGTGTAATGCCTAAACTAGAAAACCGTTCACTCTTATCAGATACAGATCTTTATTCGGCATAAAATAGCATAAGCATAAGCATATTCATATAAAGTTTACATGTATCATTTACAGCTAGGTCTAGCTTGTTAAAAATTATGAATATATTATGCATAGCAAATAGTGAACGTTCTGCTATTTTTTGCTATGTTCGGAACCAATTCCCGTTTTTGAAAATGTTTATCACAAGATATTTATCAATACATAGTTTCTTTTCTACCAGCTACAGTAAAACCTCTCTAATACGGCCACCTGTCATTATTTCAATCAAATATTAATTCTTTGAACCCTAGTCACGCATATATGCGTAATTTGCAAACAGTGTATCCGTGATAAGTACACTTGTCCTATGCACCTTAAGGAGCCACCTGATCAGGGTCTACATTGTTTGTTCTTTTGACATATACTGTGAAAGTCAACCCTAAAATGTCAAAAATTGACTAGACTGAATTGAAAATTGCACCACTGTATTTAACCGTCATTTTGTATTTATGCTGTCAACAGTTGAACTTATATGTGCTTATTAAAAAAAAACAAAAAAAACATACAGGTTAATGATTGACACGCTTCACATACATTGAGCGATTAACGACCAATTATATATGTTCATTGTTAACAAATGAACCATTTAATTGAATTAAAGACAAGTAATAATATTCCTGTTTTAAAAAACATTCAACAACTTGATTACAATTCTATTAATCAAGGTTATAATTATTTCGGACCCCAAACTCTGTTAACATATATATTTTAATATTTATATCGTTAAAATAATGTCAGAAAACTGCACAAAAACATTATAAAAAAAATAAAGAAAAACATATTCGGCTACGAAATTACTGTAACAATTTTCCGAGGCTACGAAATGACTTATGCCTTCTTTGAGGCCATTCCTTTTTTATTTTTGGTGGTTACGAAATGACTAATTCAACTTTTTTGTCGGCTACGAAATGACCAAAAAATCGGTTACGAAATGACTTTTAGGTTTTGCGCGGTTACGAAATGACCAAAAATTCGGCTACGAAATGACTTATTTTACCGGTTACGAAATGACTCGGATACGAAATGACTAGCTCCCGTACAATTAGGATCCCAAACTGTTAACATATTCGGCTTTATGCGAATTCGGTGCCGAAAAGGGTTTGTTTGCTTTTATTTGACCACCATACATGATGAAAATATAAGAAAGAAATAAACAAGAAAACATAGTCACATACATACAACACAATGCAAATCAACCCATTAAACGCATAGGAATGATTGAATC
Source organism: Gari tellinella (assembly GCA_922989275.2). NCBI lineage: Eukaryota > Metazoa > Mollusca > Bivalvia > Cardiida > Psammobiidae > Gari > Gari tellinella. Next base: position 39,072,321 of record OV277869.1, on the reverse strand, counting down.
AATGAATGAATAAACAAATGAATAAATGAATGAATGAATGATTGATACAATGATTGAACATAAGAGCGGTGAAATACGATCAGCTAAACTGTTGAATGAAATGTCGATGCAAAATGAGTTAACATACACAAAAGATAAGCAAACAGCGAAACCGCTGAGCGAATGAATTAGTGAATGAGTGAATGAATGAGGGAATGAATGAATTAATTACTGAAACATTCAATCAACCAGTCAGTCTACAGACCGAACAGCCAATCAGGCACAAAAAATACTAATACTAATAAATCAACCGTTAATCAGCCCCTCACTCAACCAATCGATCAAATAATCAATTACGAGGTTATTGATGGAATGAAAAGATGAATGAATAAAGGTCTGACCATAGTTCCATAGTCTCGTTATCAATACATGTACCTTGTAAATCAGTCAGTTCAATCAATCCATTAAACAGTCAATCAGTAAATGATTTACTGCATGTAGGTCAGTAATCATGCAAGCAAGCAAGCAGGTTAAGACAAAATGATATATATATACTGACCAATCAATAAGTCAATCATCCACTACGTCCGCTAAATAGTTTTTATTTGAGGGTAAACAGGTACATTAGATTAACCCATTACCCCATAAATACGCCTATTTACGCCTCTAATTTATTCCACCGCCGAGGAAAATAGTGTCACTTAGTACAACCATGACTATATTCCATAAGGACTACATGCATAGCAGATAGTAACTTAAAATTACTTAAAGTAACTTAAAGCAGGTTGAAAGTAAAGCAGAATGCGCCCTGAGGGAGGCGTATTCTGCTTTAATTTCAACATGCTGTCTTTGAAAATAGAAACAGGTTATGGAGTCAAGGGTTAATACATGGACTAGAGAGCGAATCAATGACAGTGATTGGTTAAATAAACGATAGAAAAAAAATTACAAAAAATAACAGATTAATGAAATATTGGCACTGAAAACCAGCCAACTATGCTTGCACTTAATCGCCAGATCGATTTCGAAACAGGCCCCATACATCGCTAGAGTTGTGCGCAGGCATAGCGAGGATCGTCGCGATATTAGTGTTGGTGATTACGACCATGGTTCCAGATCTGGTGCTTATGACAGACGGCCCGATTACAATGGCCGCCGTGATCGTCACAGAGATGATCGCACATCGGACCGACCTGGCCAGTGGAACGGGGAAAGGGCGCGTAATACTGATTCTCGCTATGGAGACAGGCATTCTAACCACACTGTTAGCTACCCCAATGGACGTAGATAGGTAAATGCCGGGTTTTGGAATGTGCGCGGTTGGAAAAAAGATACAAATTCAGACAGTCATTACCTTAGATCTTCATGCATACTAAGCCAGGATATAGATATTATTGGGATCGCGGAGAGCCACTTGATTGACAATGACACTATATCTATGGACGGGTATACCTGGTTTGGACATAACAGGAAACGTATACACAAGAACGCACGAAACGGTTCAGGAGGAGTTGGTTTTCTTATCAGTAATAATTTATTAGAAGAATTTAGCTGCTCTATAGTTGATAATACTCATGAAGGTATTCTATTACTTGAATTAAGTCATAAATTGTGTAATTTTAATATTTTACCATGTGTGTGCTATCTCCCCCCAGAAAATTCTACTCGATTGTTCGATGTGAATAGTTTTTATGATTCTCTATTGTATCTGTTTTACCAATTCAAAGATGCTGGCTCGTTTTACATATGTGGAGATTTCAATAGTCGTTGTGGTAATAACGATGATTTTATACGTGGTGTTGACGATGTTATAGATAGAGAAATTATTGATTTTAGTATGAATAAGTACGGTGAATTACTGTTAGAATTCCTAATTAATGCAAATATGTGTATGTTAAATGGCCGAAATAGTATAAAGAACGATTTCACATCAGTTTCATCCAAAGGTACATCGGTTGTTGATTTTTGTTTTATGAGTCATGATAAGTTGTCAGCTTTCACCGAGTTTACGGTTGTCAGGGTTACAGATCTGATAAACAGGTTGGATATAATTTCAACTGTTTCTCCGAGTGTAATTCCTGATCATTCTTTACTGTTGTGGAAAATAATGTGCGAGCTTGATATAAAAAGTCGCCATGCTAATGTGGAATCTGCTGGTTTTGTAAAATTTGATGTTAACAATGTGCCAAATGATTTCATGTTAGACAATGAGACTCTTTACTATGTTAACCAAACTATTACAAAATTAGAATGTGGTTTACGTAATCAGTATGAGATTGATGATATGTATAATAGTTGGTGTAATATTCTTACTAACCATATGAACAGTAGACTTCCTAAAAAAGAAGTAAAATTTGGATCTACAAATAAGAAACGTAGGCCAGGTAAGCCTTGGTGGTCAGATAAATTGTCGGAGGTCTGGAATATCATGTGTAAAGCAGAAAAGACCTGGTTATCATGTCATGATCTTACTTTGAAAAAGCTGTATAAAGTTGAATATATTTCTAAGCGTAAGGAATTTGATCGCGCGGTACAGAGAGCGAAGCGTTTACATTGGTACTCATTGCAAGAGCAGATTTTAAATGAATGTGAGGTTGACTCGACAAAGTTTTGGAAGTCAATAGGTAAAATTGGTGTTAACTGCTCTAATTCCAGTTATATTCCAATGGAAGTCATTTTGCCAGACGGTTCTGTATCATGTGATAAGGCTACTGTTCTGGAAAAATGGCGTAAAGATTTTAGTTCTCTGTTTCGTGCTTCAAATTCTGAGCATACTAACTTAGTTAATAATGCTGCTGATCCCAATGTAGAAATTAGTTTTAATGAAGGTATATCGATACTGGAGGTACATAAAGCTGTGATGTCAATCAATAAAGGTAAAGCTTGTGGTGTTGACAATATACCAATTGAAGTATTGAATAATGATACAGCTATGTCTTTTATGCATGTTTTATTCAATGTTTGCTTTGAAAAAGGTATAGTACCTTCTATGTGGGGTAAATGTATCATTAACCCCATTCCAAAGTCATCTACTGTAGATAAAAGGGATCCTTTGTCGTATCGTGGAATATCATTAGCATCTTCTATGTATAAAGTATATTGTAACATACTGAATCAAAGGCTGTGTACATGGGCTGAGGCCAATGGTAAAATATGTGACGAGCAGAATGGATTTAGAAAGGAAAGAAGCACCACTGATCATATTATCTCTTTATCAAGTATTATTGAAACTAGAAAGAAATTACGCAAATCTACATTCTGTGCTTTTATAGATTTTAAGAAGGCATACGACACAATTAATAGAGACTTGCTGTGCAACAGGTTGTCAAATATAGGAATATGTGGTAAAATGTTACAAGCTATTAAGTCTTTATATGTTTCTGTAAGTTCATGCGTTAGGGTAAATGGTTTTAACACCGAGTGGTTTGATGTTAACTGTGGATTACGTCAGGGCTGTATTTTGTCGCCGTTGCTGTTTAATCTTTATATAAACGACTTGACGCTGTATCTTAAATCTTTCGACAAAGGTGTAATGCTTGAAAATGAAGTAATTTGTTTAAAATTCTATGCAGACGACATAGTCATACTTGCAGAGTCTTCCGAGGATCTGCAAGTTCTATTGTCTGCATTGAATAACTGGTGTGAAATGAATGCCATGACTGTAAATCCAGATAAAAGTAATGTAATGCATTTTAGACCTAATTCAATCCCTGTTACCTCATTCAATTTTATGTGTGGTACTAGCCAGTTGAAACTTGTCGACAGATATACTTATTTAGGTGTAGTTTTGCATGAACATTTGGACATGAATGTAACCGTTAAGGCTGTAGCGCAAAGTGCAGGTAGAGCCTTAGGATTGTTGATAGCTAAATGTAAATCTATTGGCGGACTTCCTTACGATGTTTTTACTAAACTATATGATTCCGTTGTCTGGCCTGTTGTGAACTATAGTGCTCCGCTGTGGGGGTATCGTACTTACTCCTGCATCGAAGCAGTTCACAACAGAGCGCAACGTTTTTTTCTTGGAGTGGGAAAGTACACTCCAAATGATGGATTGTCGGGTGAATTGGGCTGGAAATCGCCGGTAGTCCGCCAGTGGAAAAGTATTGCTTTATATTGGTTAAGGCTTAGTCGAATGGACAGGTTGAGAGTTGATAAAAGAATAGCGCTTTGGTCCTGTAACAAGTCTTGTTGTTCGTGTAAGAATTGGTGTTACAATGTTTCAGCTTTTCTTAATGCGAACGACATGGCTTGTTATAACTCACTAGAAACTCCTATTGCTAGATCGTTTACAAATAGGGTCGAAGGACAAGTGCATGATAATTTTGTTAATAACTGGAAATTAAAAATTAATGCTGATATTGGTTCATCAGGACGTGGTCGCAATAAGTTAAGATTGTATAAAACTTTCAAGGAAGATTTTGGTGTTGAATCTTATTGTACAATTATTTTACCACCGAGTCATCGTTCAGCTTTTGCAAAATTTAGATTAGGGGTGGCCCCCATACGTTTAGAAACTGGAAGGTATGAGGGTCTTGATGAAGAACTAAGACTTTGTCCCATGTGTGATAAGAATGCTGTCGAGAATGAAGTACACGTTTTGTTAAATTGTGAATTGTATAACGATCTCAGAGAGGAATTGTTTTTAAGGGCAGTACATTTTAATAAAAGTTTCTTTAATATGTCAGACTGTGATAAATTAAGATATATCTTTTCCAACACAGATATGGTTAGAACGTGTGCCAAAACCTGTTTTAATATTTTACATAAACGACAGCTTTTCGTAAGCAGATAAACTTTAATACATAAATGATTACTTTTTATTGTAAATAATGTATTAATTGTTACTTTAAATTTCAAATGTATTTCATAACAGTATATATACAACGTCCATTAATCAGTTTATTTCAAATCTGATTTGAGATAATAGTCGATGTTTTATAATGTTCTTTAAGTTGACTTGTTTGGTCCTTTTGTCTGTCAAAGTTTAATTCGATTTTTATTGCAGATTTTAAAGACAGTCATAGCATTTTGTTAAAACGGTATGGTTGCCTAGATTAATGGAAGTTGTATGTATTTTAGACTATCATGTATATACAATATATGTGGTTGGTATCTTATTAGATGTATATAAGTATGTGCAATAGTTTAAAGGACAGTGAATGTAAATTTCACTTAACATAGTCTCTTATAATTCATTTATGAATGGTATGGTTACGTTGTATCTTATGATATATTTTCTGTTGTATTTATATTTGTTGTAACCATGATGAGACTCAAATAAAGAATGAACTGAACTCACTGAGTAATTTTAAAGAGCTTGTTAGGAAGATATGATTCCTTGAATCGTTTTCAACCACGGGTCTCAAACCAGTGACAAGAGAAATGACCTTGAGATCTGGTTCAAGTCGCAGGTATTGGTGAAAAACGTCTGTGCCCCAGTACTGCATGATAAGTGCATATAGTTTCACTCGAATTGGAAGTGAATGACTACAGGTGCAGAATATATGTTGTATAAAATTGTCAACATGTGAATTACAGCGATTACAACGTATAGTAAAGGTATTGCTAAACAGATCACACACGACCTTTATACATATAGAACAGTGTTTGGCCCTGAATGGTGCATGTCGACTCAGTTCCCAAATTTCAGATATATTTGCTAAAATAGGCTGTATTATAGAAAACGTCTGCAATGTTGTATCAATGTTCATGCGAAAGAGCCAGTCTGCCTCTGCTTTAGCGCTAACACATTTTTTAGTTCTTACATTCCATGATGCTTTCGAGGGAAACTCTCCCGTTTCCATATATTTCACCAAGACATGTTCAAGAGAGTACTTTTTAAGAACACGGGCAGCCTCTGGTATGAACCCTAACTGATTTGTTTTGCACGCGTTGTTGTAAAAAGAATGAAGTCTGTATGTAAACAACTTTTTTGAGATATTTATCGTGGTTAATCTACAAAGCTGACCAAGAAATGTTAGTTTTCTTAAGTCTATTTCAAACTCGTTCTAGAGTAAGAAGGAATATGCTGAATGTATTTGAGACAGAATCTATGTGCTTTTTCTAGCTGCATAGAGTTGGCAGACGAAAGTTTAGGCCAAAGTTCGCAGCCATATAGTGCCCGAGGCAAAACAACAGATTTATAAATCTTAAATGAGGTTGCTGGATGAAGCCCTGATTCATGTAACCCTAAATTAATTAACCAAAGAAGAGATTTCCGCATTTTATTACATGTCATATTTACTGTTTCAGATATAAGTTTTTATAATTTATCTTACAGTTAAATGTATTTGTGAAGAAATTTTGTTTTAGTCGGTGAATAGCTTCAGATTAATGTTAATCTATGTTTGTAAACACCCGACTATAAATAAATGTTCCTGTATGTTGTTACATTTTAATCATAATAATGTGAATTCCCGGATGTACTGACATAGGTAGTCGCGCTATTAAAGGCCAGATAACTGGACGTAATGCTTTGATTGAACCCAAATTCTATAGGTGTCTTTCTCTCATGATACTTTGCATATTCTTATAATATGAACCAAATACGTGAAGATCTGTTAAAGTAATCGCGTCACATGTGTAAAAATGGTTAAATATGACAGATAACGTCATGATTCGATTGGACCCAAAAACGCGTCTATCTCTCATGCTACTTAGCAAATGCTGTTAATATTAAACCGATATGTGAAGAAATTATTGAGTTATTGCGTCACACCAAAACTTCCGGACAGACAGACGGGCGTATGGACAGTCAGACGGACGGACGAACAGGACAGACAGACAGAAAATGTGATTCCTATAACAGACTCGTATGAGCAGGTGGACACGGGGGCCGTGTCCCCATCCGAATAATTTTGCCAATTATAGTAACCAAACAAAATTATATTTATTTGTTCTAGATATACGCCACACATGCATTTCAGACGTTGTTTTTCACTAACTCTAGCGCACAGCCAAAAAAAAACAAAAAACATAAAAAACAGAAAATCGGTGGATCCGCCGCTTAATGAAAGTGTCCCCTCTACACACACACACACAATGAAGAGTGCCCAATGAAGTGTGCGCCCCTCCCATTTTCCATCCTACGTGCCTGTATAAGGCTCCTGCATTTGCAATACAGGGCCTTAAATAACTATTGTACTTGGGGTATAGTAGTTAAGGGGTTAGGTCAGCACGGGAAACAAACCTTATTTTTTGATTCGATTGTTTTGACATTGGTTTGATATTTGGTCTCTAGTTTGGAAAACAAATCCTTAAACTTCTAAAGTTGAACAAACTACAGATCCCAACTTAACCCACTTGCGCCAAGAGGGTTCTTCCATTCTTATACATTGGATTAGTCCATTGTTTCGCTAAGGGATGCCTTGTCTAAATATCCCTTTTCGCTTTGTTTGATATTGATGCTCCTATCAGCAAACAGTGTAGACTCTGATCGGACGCCGCATGATGAGGCGTCTGATTAGGATCTACCCTGGTTGCCTATGTTCCATGTATGGGATCGTGAGCACGCATGTGTTATATTTTACAGAAGACAGCAATTTAATCAGGATGAATAATACTCATATGTTGAACGTATACTTATTGTGTCCTTACCTCTTGGCATGCTGGGTAATTATTTAATCTGCAACAATTGTCGTCTGCTACTGTTTTATAGAAAGTAATTGTTTCCAAAACAGGGTCAGAGTGTCAAACAGTTTGGACCCTAATGAGACACCGCGTTACGCGGCGTCTCATCAGAATCCAAACTGTTTGCAAAGGTTATTTTGATTCCGCCGCTAGCATGCTTAGTAAATTAAAGAAACATAAACAAAATAACTTAATCCCGTCAAGTTCGACTTTGCAAACAGTTTGTATCAAGATCGAGCAACATAGTGTCTGATCAATATCAAAACTGTTTGACTTCATATCAATATTTTAACTGAACAGTTTTAAGCAAACGATATGTGAATGTGACACGATTCAAATCCAAGCTGTTTGACACTCATGTGTAGTGAACATGTATGTAGTGAAACATTATGACGTCATAATCCCTGAATACGAATAATTTCTGAAAATATTAGTCATACCATGTTTGACATTATATCGGTTAGTATGTAGGGTCAATTCAAAGTCAGGATAATAAAACTGCCACCAACAGCTTGGATTATTATCCTTTGTTAATAGCACAATTTGTCATCGTAAGTTTAACCCGTGTCTTGTGTTAACAACCGCTAGTAGTAATCTTTACTTGCATCTCATCTTTATACATATACTATTGTAATTGTTATTACAAATATATATACTACATACATGACTAATGCCACCACAATATGTAAGGTTATCTGTACATACGTATATTGTACATATTAAACCCTTAACTCCACACCCCGTCTCTAGTTTTGAAGACATGTCTTCTTCTTCTTTGATAATGGCGAACAATCAATCACGATTATAATGGCCATACGTTGGGGTGTTTAAAATAGTAAAAGTATGTCGGACAACCCTTAGCTACTCAGTCCATCAAGGGCCGCCAACATGTGCATTGAAGGTGTGCAAAACCTAACATCCTAATGAGACTTAATATACATGTTGTCATTTAAAGCAGGTTGACGCCTTATGCCTTAAGGCGCATTCTGCTTTACTGTCAGTCTTATTTAACCCTTTCCCTTATAGAAGCGACTTTTAGCGCATTCATTTTATTCATCCGCCAAAGAAAATAGTTCCATTTTATACTTTCATGAATATGTACTATAAGAAATAGTTTCTATATACTAGCAGATATTAACTTAAAGTAGGCTAAAAGTAAAGCAGAATGTGCCCTAGGGCACATTCTGCTTTACTTTCAGCCTGCTTTAATAGATCACATATCTTAAATACTATAAACAGGCTATGGGTTAAAGGGTTAAGCTACCACATGCTAAGATTTTGGAAATAGTTCTTACGATACATAATTTTATTCACGACTGTACAAAAGGAACTATTTTCTTTAATGGCTGAATAAACTAATTGCGTAAAAGGATATCTATGGAGAAATGGGTTGAGAAATATAACTGTTATACCAATGCCAACCAGCACTAAGGTTACTGCTCTGAAACAAGTTTTAACCCCCATCCCCCCATTGAAGCGCCTTTTAGTATATTTTATTCATTTCTTCTCTGAAGAAAGTGGTTCCTATTTATAGAGTCATGAGCATGTACTAAATATGACCTAAATACTTACAGATAACACCTTAAAGCATTATGAAAGTAAAGCAGAGTGCGCATTTAGGCTTTACTTTCAACCTGTTTTAAGTGGTGACCATTAGTCTAGAACTGATCATTGATCTGTTCACCGACGACGGAAGAATACCATTATCAAAGCATTCATACATATATAAAGGAAAGAGAGCAATGCATCATTTCTAAGTACTATAACTGGGATATTGTCAATGCCACTTGTAGTTCCCTTAGTTACTGAATGAATGGTCATTTTCACGTACAAGTATATAAAAGAGCATTAAAACGTACACAGTGCTTTAGAATTGTTGTTAAAAGAAGCGTTTTTTGCAGTTTAGAAAAGGGAACTTAAGTCGTTATCTCCATTTCGATAGAATATTATCGATGTACGGTTGGAAATGGGAACTTAACTCATTGAGCCCTAGTGACGCATATATGCGTCGTTTACCAAAGGTGTACCTGTGAAGAGTACACTTGCCCTATGCAAACAGTGAAGTCCCTGATCAGAGGGCTCCTGCAGGAGCCCTCTGATCAGGGACTTCACTGTTTGTCATTTTTCAATTTATTACAAAAAACAACCCTAAATAGTCTAAAATGGACCATCCTTTATTGCAAACTGGAATTTTCCATTGGAAGTTTCAGGGGATAATGAGTTAAGTCGTTATCTCCATTTCGATAGAATATTATCGATGTCCGGAAGAGTTGATCGATCAACTAGAACAACGTGTAAAGGAATTCTATGACATGATTCTCTTTTGCTATAAACTCCAAATATGGCCAACTGACTTCAAAAACTTAGATGTGTCAACCTCAAATTCGTTTAACCCTTTCCCTTATAGAAGCGACTTTTAGCGCATTCATTGTATTCATCCGCCGACGAAAATAGTTCCATTTTATACTGTCATGAATAATTGAATATGTACCATAATATTTTTGTTCTATATCCTAGCAGATAGTAACTTAAAGCAGGCTGCAAGTAAAGCAGAATGCGCCCTAGGGCGCATTCTGCTTTACTTTTAGCCTGCTTTAATAGGTCACGTATCTTAAATACTAGAAACAGGCTATTGGTTAAAGGGTTAAACAGTCTATTGCTCCAATGTTATAAAGCATTTGAGTTGCGTCTGACTTTGTTCTCAAGTATTTGATTAATCAGATTTATGCCTAGACTCAAATCAGACCAATCAAATAATTGAGAACGACTTCAGACTCAAACCAAAAACTTTATAACCTTGAACGCTGTTGTAAAAAGCACCAATGAAAGCGCCTGACTGTCTGTACCTCACGATCAAAAATATTTCGAGCATGTACCGGGTATATAATCTTGTCTTAACGTAGAACCTTTGCTTTTATCTTTTCATAGAAGCCCAAACTTTTCAAACTTGAATAGATTATTCTACAGTTCAGACAAAGTTTCAGACCACAGGACTTTCCTGGACGACGTCGTTTGTTACACTTGGCATATTTAAATTATTTACAAGGTAAATATTCAGACAGATATTGTAAACTCTCTACACAAACCACATCTTCAATATCGGACTGAGTACGTTAAGATGTAGCGTGTTCAATTACCATTGTTTGCTGTTAAGGTAAGCAGTTTGTGCCCCGTGTGCAGCGTGTAGAGTACAGTAGAGAACATTTCAAATTACCACGGTTAGGCTTAAACTATTATTATCATTGCAAACAGTTTGGAGCCAGATCAGACGCCGGGTAACCCGGCGTCTGATCCGGCTCCAAACTGTTTGCCACTCAGATTAAAACTGTTAGTCTGAATTGTCAAAATGTTGTCATTTTCTATATGTCATTGCAATACGTTTGCGTTTGAACGAAATAATTACGTTTTCTCCACTGTATTTCAGGCCGGTAACAAACTCGCAATCGATGTCCATCGCCGGCCATCGATTTCTTTACTGAACTCATCACAGACTCAAGTTTCGAAACCGTTTGCAATACAAATACATCCGAAACTCGATACTGCGAAATCGCTTAAATCGACCTTGCCAGTTTTATTTCGATAACTTGGTTTCGCTTTTAAAAGTCGAACATGCCCGTAATTCAAAGTTAAAACGTGGTCCAGCCTAACTTTAGTCCGAACTAAAGCGAGTTCGAATTATGGTTTTACCGTATTTCGCACAAAAGTCTTGTGATTTTACAGTTCATTTACTGATGTTCCTATACGCTGAAAACAATGGGGGCGAATCATAAAGAAAACAAGGGTAATGTCTTTAAATGAAATTAAGCGCAAACGCAATTTATTATAATGTAGAACCAAGCAATTTATTGAAAATATGGGCGAATCTGTTATCTGTTATGCAACCCTTTTCGTTTCCCAGGGTCTGATTTGGAATGGACTTGAACCCTTTCACCCCTAAATATCTCTTGAGGGTATTTATTAACCTTTTGGACTAATTTGAACCAATCTAATGTTGCATTTTTGATATGACAACAAAAACCAATGATAAAATCAAACAGTAAGACCCTGATCAGAGGGCTCCTATAGGAGACCTCTGATCAGGGTCTACACTGTTTGATATGTAATCAGTAATCTCTACAGAGGGCTGTAGGGTTGAAACGGTTAAGGAATTTAAGCACAAAATAATTTATGGTGGAAAAATGTCCTCTTAACTGTAGCAGTATGTACTGGATACAAGATATCAGATTGTAAACACCATATGACACCTGCCTATCAACCAATACCTAGACATTTAATGTACAGCGTTCCCTCTCTACAACGACCCTCACAACAACGACTCCCTCCGAACAACGACCCTTGTCTCAAGTCCCTAAACCGGAGAATTATGTCTAACGCTTTTACTGCTGCAATGTCGTCTGCTTAAAATTGTCGTCTGCTGTATTTCTTAAAATTACATATAAGTTGACATTTTGATAGAATTAATATAATTATGAGTGACAAACAGCTTGAATCCAGATCAGACGCCGCGTTACGTGGCGTCTGATCTGGATTCAAGCTGTTTGCAAATGTAAACCAGTTTCCCTCCCTATAACGACTCTCTCCGAACAACAAACACAATTTTAGTCTCCCATTGGGTGTCGTTGTAGAGAGGGAGCGCTGTAGTTGCTTATGTAGAGATAAAACATTAATGCTATTTATACAGTCATGTACATGTACAAGATTGAATATTTTCTTTACTCTAGCAGATGTTAGCTTAAATCCCTATAATGACCACTCTGCTTTACTTTCGATCTGCTTTTAGCAACCACCTGTCTACAATACATATTACAAGTAAAAGACTAAAAGGATTAAAGAGCAATAGTGTTGTTACATTCAGTAGTTTGTTTTATTATACCCCGCCGCTAGATATGGAATCGCACATGTTCGTCTGTTGGCTCTCCATGTGTTGATACCTGTGTTGCTACAAATCATAGTCACATCAGTGAAAAAACATTTACCAAGCCATCACGTTTGGCATTAACCAGGGTCCAAGGTTATAGAGCTTTTCAGTTGAGTCTAAAGTCGGTCTCAAGCATTTGGTTGGTCAGATTTGAGCCTAGGCTCAAATCTGACCAATCAAATGCTTGAGCAAACACTCAGAATCAGCTCAAACGCTTTATAACCTTGGAACCTGGTCATCGGTGTTACGTTTAACCTACATTATGCAAGGGCATAATGAAAGACTGAATAAGCAGTGTTCTTATGTCTCGGTCGTATGGTGGATGAATATATTTAGAAATAGCTGCCCTTATATAAGAAAGTGTAAATGCTATTCAGTTGTATGGTTGTTAAAAGAATGTTTAATAATAACAGATCTTAAGACATATAACTGCACAGTTAACGATAGATACAAGTTGCACAGAAAGCGCTCTGTAGGAGCACATTTGTCTCGGAACACATTTGTCTTACGTAAGATCGATGCGGTCGCATTTGTCTCACGTGAGACAAATGGGACCGCAAATGTCTTACCGAAAAAATGCATTTGTGTGACAAATGTGTTCCAATTAAAATTTCTAAGGGACAACAAAGCACATTTGTCTCATGTCTTTTTTTTAAGAAATACAAACACATTTGTCTCATATTTTCCAATATATTAGAATTTAGATGAGCCGTTTTACCCCATGTCAGTTATTATCAATGAATTAATGCTTTTATAAAAATCTGTGATATGCAGAACAGGAATATTCTTTCAGTTAATTTATGATTGTTATGCAGAGACAGGGACCGGAAGTGACGTAAAAACGCTATTTATAAATACAGAAAACACAGAAAAGTTATAACTGATGATATACGGAGGGCATAATTATAACCTTTATTTTAATGAATCCTTTAAATTACTTTTGGTGCTTTTTAAACAATACTTAGCAATGTTTCGTTTGTTTAAATTAAAACAAAATTGATTTCATACAAAAATGAGAGCAAAAGTTTTAGGGTCCAAATAGGTAAAAAACACTACGCGTTGTTTATGAATAAAAACTGCATTGTAAAACTGTTTCTACAATCAAAAAATATCTTACAAAGTGCGATATTTCCCAGTTAACTCATATTGAAACGGACCCTTGTCTTTATTATACTCTAACACACTTTCCTTATTGAGTTCATGAGTTGTGTTCCTAAAATGTTGGGGTCATGCTGTGGCAAACGGACGGAGAGAAGGATAGACAAAGCAGTCAGAATATTATGTTGAATACACATGAACATGAATATCTGGTCAATTTGATATAGTATAAAATGGGTACATTTAACTGAACTTTTACTGAACGCATCAAAACCAAGAAACAAACAAAAGGGCCATGAGCCCCTGAGGCGGTCACCAGATAAATGAAATTTAATTTATTAAAGGCAGCCAGTGCGGATCCTAGAGAACTCTAAAGTTTTTCATACAATTTGACCTCTTTCTTACCCACTCTTTGACTCCATCTACAGTGGAGAATCTGTTTTTCTTTCCCAATAAACGCGTTTACGCTAAAACTATTATTTGCAGTTATTAACCCGGCGTCTGAACAGGCTCCAAACTGTTTGCCACCAAGATAAACAAGAATTATCAGAATTGTCCAAAAGTTGTTCTTTTCTACGTTTTAGTGCTTTGCGTTTGTGTACGTTTGCGTTTAAACGGGAAAGAATAACAGATTCTCCACTGTAATTCATATTATTACACATACCCAGATTTCATCAACGTAGTCATTCTGAGAAATGTTTCCGATTTTGCGGCTAAATATGTAGGAGTTTTTTCTATGTTTTGACCTACTGACCTAATTTTGAATCGTATGTAACCCATATTCATAGAATGCTTAGCTTTTGTGTAGGTGATTGTTCTAAGTAAGTTTCAAGACAATTGGGCTGAAATATGGCCCATTGAGTGGTCAAATGCTTATTCTGAAATTTGACTATTACTGGCCTACCTTATGATGGATACATAACCTATATTCATGTATGTTATCAAAGATATAATACTGAACAAATCGCATAATAGATACCACCAAAAATACAACTTCTAGAGGGTCATACACTTTTAATTCAGTAGTACCGAACACGGAAATAAACACGCCCTCTGGCGTCCATGTTTTTAAACGGATCAAACTTTTTGAACAACTTTTAAAGTATATTGATTGAAAACAATTTGGTCAAAACCAATTTGGTATTGGACCAGTACATTCGGAGAAGACAATATTTTTAGATATCGTGTACGGTTGCCATCCATGCAAACAGACAAATGATGTCATCCATTTTCTTTTAATAAATTTTCATTCCCCACGTTACTGATGGTTCTGTTGAAGTTTGGCTAACCTGTAAAGTTGTTTGCATTTGTTGAAGGACAGACGGACAGACGGACGACAGACGACGTACAGAGTAGGTATCACAAAAGCTCACCTTGATCATTTTGTGCTCTGTTGAGCTTAGATGGCAGTGCAATGGGCAAACTATTAAGGTATGTTAATACGACAGTTGTAGTCAAACAATAACTAAAACAGTCCTTTCGTTCCAAAATTAAGCAGTACTGGATATTTGTGATTTCATAACAACCAATACAACACACTCTAAGAAAACGCTAAGCATTAAACCATTTCCTGTTTCTTATGAATTCTCTTATTTCTAACAGCTATCCACTTTTCGTCCAACAGTTCTCGAAAGATGTCTGACACTTATGGGTTTTGGAATGTGACCCATAACATTGGAGCTAATGAGGATTTGTGCTCGCTGGAAGTTCATTATTCTAAACAATAGCATTAAACGCTAATGTGTCCTTTCTTAAACAAATCTAAATGAGGGATCACTTAAGCACATTTGTATTTGTATGTGTAACGGTAACAGTTGTGTTGGAACGGACTTTGTGCCGTTTTCTTGATTTCTTTGGGTCGATGCTTCTCTCTAAGATTTCCTGCATCACCAGTGCTGTCTGGCTCTTTAAGGTCTGCTAAACGTTCGGTAGGAATTTATGATAAATATGAGACAAATGTGCTTTAAGTGTCCTTTCCTTTGTGTGTCGAACACATTTGTCACATTTCCAATTTGTCGTAAATATAAATGTTTACGAGCACATCGGTCTCACCTTGTGAGACAGATGTATTCCGAGACAAATGTGCCCCTACAAAGCTCACCAGGGGCTTTTTTGTTACTTTTGACATGCGAATGTACATCTTTTTTTATCTGGCATATGAAAGACATGCTAAAATATTTCAATCATGTGGTTAGTTAATGCCTTGTTGAGCGTGTTATTTTAAGACATAACATTTTACACCTTGTGCTGGAACAGACTTAACAAAACAACATAACCATATCAACTGTTCTTATGTTCACGTTTTCTTTTTCTAAAGCATTATGACAAAAACAAATATAGTAAATAGTGTGGAAAATTATGGCCGCATGGGAACAAATCTTTCTTTGATCATCAGTTATTCGTAAACAACTGTCATACGGAAGTCATACTAAAATAGGGAAACGCAGGCCGCCGAGGACAAGACGGTGCCATGATTTAACCCTTCACTGCCTTACCCCGAGCACAACAGTTTTTTGCAAACAGTTGGATCCTGATCAGACGCCGCGTTATGCGGCGTCTGATCAGGATCCAAACTGTTTGACACTCATTTCAATATTTCTTCAGTCAAAATAGCAAAATTTAAAATTTAAGAAATAAAAGCAGACGACAATTGTTTAAAATCGATGACGTCACGGCAGTGAAGGGGTTAATCTAACATATTCCTAACTATACATGTACTAGTTTTATACTTTAATATTTTCACAAAAATCTCCAATTGTCTACAACACCATTGCATAGAGTTTCTGTTTAACTATCTATTTTTCATATTTAAAGAATAATAAGTCTCCCTCTGCTATATTTAGTCTCCAGATGTAAATCTCCTGTCTCCATTCCTCCGTTATTACTTCCATTGTATGTATCTTGCTGGGTCCGTCCGTTCTGATATGACCCAGTGTCTTTAAGAAATAATTGACATACCTAGCACTCCCATGAATTGGTCCTCAACAAGAAGTGTAATGTATTCTATGTCTCATAAAAAGGGGGGAAACCAGCCATATCCGACCTAAGTAAATTAGTTTGACTACATAATGACTGCACAATTCAGGATAACAGTTTTATATAAAGCTCATTTAGTCTCTTTCGTTAACTTCTTTCATCATCACTATGGAATAAGCAATATTTGCTTTCTATCAAAACCATCTCAAAGATATTGTTAAAAACATATACAAGTTTTAATTTACCCTTTCCACCCTACAGCTCTCTGTAGAGATTAATGATTACATATGCAAAAAGTGTAGACCCTGATAAGAGGGCTCCTATAGGATCCCTCTGATCAGGGTCTGTAGTGTTTGATATTGTCATTGCTTTTTATTGTCATACCAAAACTGCAACAGTATACCGGTTCATAAAACCTGTACTAGAAGAGTCTAAAAGGACAATAAATACCCACAAGAGAAATTTAGAGATGAAAGAGTTAAAGTCGGTATTTCGGTATAGGAACCAGTCCAGCAGTAAACCCGCCCTGTGACGTCGGTTCCCACCAAAGGTCACAGTCTGAGGAAGATATTCCAATGGAGGATCGAAACATAGCACCTTACAAATCAAGAGAATGATATAGTCGAAAACAAAATGAAAGCAAGGCAGAGAGCCCTCTAGATGCTTTCTGCTGCACTGCCGTCCTACTCCAGACTATCACCATAAAAATAAAAAAGTAAAATAAATATAGAAAGTCTCTATTTGCTCCCGGTAAATATGCATTTCTCTCCTAGCTAGGAGCTTAAAGTCCCATTGTGTTTTCAGACCTTTTCTCAATGCCTGAAATACAATAACGGTTAATAATGATGTTTGAACATTCTTATGGCCCAAACTGATCTATGAAATGATGAAGACGGACCTAAATCACCAAAAAGGGCGATTTAAAATCATAACAAACCGAAAATAGAACGTCTGGCATAAACATTACCACACGGCTTAGTATCACGTGATACAGCCGATATCAACTTCACTGGGTGCAACCGTATCTACCTCCGCCCGTCCATCCATCAGTCAGTTAGACTATCACACTTTTTTGTCCGCTCTCTAACTCAACTATTTTTTATCCGATCTTCCACAAACTTGCTGAAAATGTTCATTGATATAAAATCAAGGTTTAGTTTGATTACTACTAAAATCGCATAAGGTATTTTTGAGTTATTGCCTGTTAATTAATAAAAAATGACCGTTTCAGTCATTTTTGCACTTTAAAACAAACAGCTTTTATCGGATATTCACCAAACATGCTGAAAATATTTATTCATATAAAATTTAGGTCTAGTTTGATAATTACTAAAATCGCATGTGGCATATCTGAGTTTTTGCCCTTTATGTATTAAAAAATGACTGTTTTCAGCAAGTTTTGCTCTCTAACATAAATACGTTTTATTGGATCTTCACCAAACTTGCTGAAAATGTTTATTTGATATAAAATCAAGGTTTAGTTTGATTACTACTAAAATCGCATAAGGTATATCTGGGTTATTGCCTGTTTATTAATAAAAAATGACTGTTTCAGTCACTTTTGCACTATATCACATACAGTTTTTATCGGATATTCACTAAACTTGCTGAAAATGTTTATTTGTATAAAATCAAGGTTTGGTTTGAATACTACTAAAATCGCAAAAGGCATGTGCGAGTTTTTGCCCTTTAAGTATTAAAAATTAATGTTTCAGCATTTTTTGCTTTCTAACACATACAGTTTTTATCAGATATTCACCAAACTTGTTGAAAATGTTTATTAATATAAAATCTAGGTCAATCATCTTAACTACCAAATTCGCACAAGGCATGATGAAGTTTTATTGCCCTTGAATGACTAAAAATTGACCAATTCAGGCTGTTCAGCTTTCTGACTCAAACAGATTTAATTGGATCTTCACCAAATTTGCTGAAAATAATATTTGTATAAAATCTTGGTCTAGTTCTATTATACCCAAATCGCCGAAGGCATGTTGGAGTTATGGTTCTTCAATTTTTAAAATTTTGCTATTTTATCCTTATTTTTGCCCTGTCCACTAAAAGGACCAGTTTTTAATCTATTTTAGCCAAATATTTGGTCTATGGTTGCATGTGCTTCATCTTAGCCGTGTTGGTAATAAGTTAAGTAATAAATGACCACTCCATTTCTCCTTTACCTCTTACAGCATTTTAATTAAACTGTATTCGATTTTTTTCTTGACCTAGATTTAATACCAATACACATTGTCAGCAAGTTTGGTGAAGATCCAATAAAAAGTGTTTGTGTTAGAGAGCAGAAAATGCTGAAACAGTCATTTTTTAATTATTCAAGGGCAATAACTCAGACATGCCTCATGCGATTTTGCTAGTTATTTAATCTGACCTAGATTATATACCGTTAACCATTTGTAGTAAGTTTGGTGAAGATCCAAAAAGAAGTGTTTGAGTTAGAGAGCGGGCAAGGGAAAGATTCTCCGTCTTTTTTAATCGCTCACCCCCAGTGAATAATATTTACACATTTTGACTGGATCTCATAGTTTAATCCTGTGCCTACTGGTCGTAACTTTACGGAGTTTACAAACTGTTTGAATCTAGAAAGACGCCGCGTAACGCGGCGTCTCATCTGGATTCAAACTGTTTGACACTCGTCTTAAGGTTTGTTTAATTAAAACAATGCATAAATCTAAACTGAACAAATTTTGCAGACGACAATGTCAAAGCAGACGTCTGTGCAGGAGAATAAGGGTTAACCAGATGTTCCAGATACACATGTTAGCGGGAGTAATCTGAACTAATCTAACATTTTCTCACTCATTTCAGCACCGAATGCTATGGTGTTACTACTGATTAAACCGTCTCTTCGAGACACTTTTAATGAGTATGACACCATTGGGTTTTAAAGCAGAAATAAAGGTTTTAGTTTTCGAAATACTTCCGTTATCTGGAGCCCTGTATTTACAGAGTTGTCTTTCTTTCCATTCACAAGGAAGGCTTTTTAATTTGTGCAGCACAAAAATATTATAAATAAAATTTAAAAAGCGAATTTCTTAGATAAAGCTGGGTTTTGTGAAAGAATCACGTCCCACGTAGTTCATATGGGACCCCAAACAACCGTTTTATGCAGGTTTCTCAAAAACACAATGCGGCTTTAAAGACTTTTCCTCAGTCCATTGAGGGACTCCCCCCACATTGTCTCGATAGTGTGAGAATTTAACTGTCAAAACATGAATTACAAGTTTTCACGGGGTATACCAATCTCAGTTGGTGTGAACTTACAGGTAACAAAATTCAAGTTGTCTAGAGAGGACCTCAAATACTCACACTCAAGGGTTTTTTCAATAGATTTTACTAACCTAACTAAAAATATTAAGGTACGGGCCTCACATGAAACGCTTGGGTGATTATATCTCTAGACAAGATAGCAGTAAAGGACAAAACTTGCACGTGGTGGCATTTTTGATAGCTGGTTAGGTGTTGTGACGATTAGGTGTTAGGCGATTTAAAACCATAACGAACCGAAAGTAGAACGTCTGACATAAATATTACCACACGGATTAGTGTCACGTGGAACAACTGGGTTCAATATCACTGTGGTGCGAGCGTATCTACGATATTGCTATAAAATGAGTCACATTTCGTCACAACGGTGTTTCAGCCCTTTTTGCTCTCTAACACAAAGAATTTTAATCGAATCTTCACCAAACTTGCATTAAATGTTCTTTTATATAAAATCTAGGTACAGTTAAATTACTACTTAAATCGAATAAGGCATGTAAGACTTTTTGCCCTTTATCTATTAAAAGTTGACTGTTTCAGCATTTTTTGCTCTCTAAAACAAACATTTTTTAGTTGATCTTCACCAAACTTACTGAAATTGTTTATTATCATAAAATCTTGGTCCAGTTTGATTACTACTAAAATCGCATGTGGCATGTTTTCGTTTTTGCCATTTTTGTATTAAAAATGAGTGATTCAGCAATTTTTGCTCTCTTTCACAAATACTTTTATTGGATCTTCACCAAACTTGCTGAAAATGTTCATTAGTATGCATTTTCGGGATAAATTTTCTTTGAAAATGAAGCAAACTTTACGAGAAAATCTTTCCGAGGAATCAAAATCAATGTTGAAGCATTTTCATTGAAGCAATTGGTATTATTTTTACACAAGATTCAGATATTGATATTATAAACATACTAAGACAACCACCACCCCACCCCACCCCATCCCACTTCGTAAAACGAACGCAGAATTTTTAAACATACCAAAATTGCTCGGTACGTCCAAAAAATAGAGTCAGGTAGAGTAAAGAAGAGTCAGGTACAGTTAAATTTAAGAATACTGGTGCTTATTTAGTGTTGAAATGCTCATTCCAAATCGAAAATTCCACATATTAATCTCAAATATCATGTTTTGGTCCGTTTTAGTAATATTCCCATGCTGGCGATCCCCAGTTTCGTCGACGTAGAGTCAGTTAGAGTCAGGTGGTGTAGTAAGGGGTTATATGTGTATGTTAATTCAACACCTACAGTGAAGACAGTTGAATACAAAGAATGGATTAAAGCAACATACAGATTCAAAACACAAACTTACGATTAGATTCACGATTGTTATAAAGGGGGCTTCAAATCGCTCTATGATTATAAGGACACTTGGCATCCAACGACAAAGTATTGGAGGAGAAATGTAGTAAATGTCCTGCTACATTCCAATAGAAGAGCTGTCTGCAAGATCATATTAGTGACAAGCACGATTGCACATGTGGGTTTGTTCCATAGACATTTTATCATTGTCAATACAAAATGGGACCTCAGGCTATACAAAAATGCTATTCAAACCAATATACAGTATCTGACCACGGTCAAAAAGGTTTGACACTCGTCAGAATAATTTGTTATGTAAGAAATAACGAGTCAATTGCATGGGTGTTCGTTGCCTTCATTTTATAGATTTACTAATATAAACACTTAACACCCGAAAGTTTTTCGTAACGAAGACAGATATCTTAGCTAGTCATACAGTTATTCAAGATAAATCTCAGCTAGTTAAACAGTCTTATTGCAGCTAGTCATACAGGCAGAGAAATTAGGTCAGATTTATTTATGACGACGTTTTCGCGTAAAATTAATATTTTTATGGTACATTATACATTTTTATGTTGATATTTCATTCATTTTGCCATTGCATTCATGCGTGGTGTGTAGCGGCATGATTTGAAAAAAAATCTAATTTGAATTTTTTTTTCAAATCTTGTAAAATTTTTCAAATCATGTTTTCACAGTCGACATGATTTGAAAAAAAAACATAATTTGAAAAAAAAAATTCAAATCATGTTGAATCAAAGTTTTTTTTTAAAAAAAAGTTTTTACATAGGCTGGTATTTAATAGCATGCATATATTAAGTATTTATATAAGTGTTTCCGGCACCGCAACACAGTGAATATAGTTGAGTTATTTGAATGTGAAATAAGACAGTCAGTAGAAATAATAACTTCATAAATGGCATGCATGTGTATCTCAAAGAGCTGTACAGTTTGAATGGAGGTATGTCAAGGTCATCCATGAAGGTCAAATATATAGGTGAATGTCATAACTTCTAAGCCAGTATATATAATTACTTAATAATTGGCATGCACGTGCATCTCATGGAGCTGCATAGTTTGAATGGAGACATGTCAAGGCCAATGTCATCCTTCAATGTCAATGGCGGAAAGCCGGACATAGCGTTGTTTCACAAAAGCACCTTGTTTCTTCTTTGTTTAAGGATGTCTTTTTTTCGAAATTCTACGCACCTCCCCCTAACCGAAAACCCTAGACCCGCACCTGGATGTGCAGGCAACATGGCAGTTATGGTGTTGTTTGTAAGGTTTGGAGGACAGCGTAAGGTCATGTTGGACATGCCTCCTTTCCAAATGTGCAGCTCCATAAAATGCACACGCATGCCAATTATGAAGTAATTTTATCTACTAGCTCAAAAATTATCACATTGGCCTATATACTTGACATTTGACATCGAAGGATGATCTTGACTTTGACATGCCTCCTTTCAAACTGTGCAGCTTCATGAGATGCAAACGCATGCCAATTATGAAGTAATTCTATCTACTAGCTCAAAAGTTATGACATTCACCTAAATATTTGACCTTCAAGGACGACATTGACCTTGACATGCCTCCATTCAAAATGTGCAGCCCCATGAGATACAAATACATGCCATTTATGAAGCTTTTATTTGTATTGTCTTATTTCACTTAAGGAATAATTCGAATATTAACAATATTAAATTATATTCAAATAACTCAACTATATTCACTGTGTTGCGGTTCCGGAAACACTTATATAAATACTTAATATATGCATGCTATTAAATACCAGCCTATGTAAAAAAAAAAAATTCAAATCATGTTGAATCAAATTTCCAGATGCCGGTTTTCGACATGATTTGAATTTTTTTTTCAAATTATGTTTTTTTTCAAATCATGTCGACTGTGAAAACATGATTTGAAAAAATTGACATGATTTGGAAAAAAATTTCAAATTAGAAATTTTTTCAAATCATGCCGCTAAAGTGGTGCGGAAATGCTTCAAAGGAAGGAATTTAGGATACTTGTTTGAAACATCTGTTGTTTTAACTTGATACGTAGCGATGATCATGTCAAAGATTTAATGTTTATTTATCACAACATTGTAGAAAGAGGTGTGTTGAATATTTTAAACTGTATCACAATCGTAGATTGTGTATTTCATATAAGCTAGCGTGTTAAATTAATGCAAACTTACTCGTCAAAGTGTTTTGCATCCATCCGTCAGAGAAAATATCGGTAAACATCTCGCTTCACTGATAGCAGCTTCCGGAAGGGATACACCGGAGTTTACCTACTGTGTTATTGTCATGTCACTGTTTTGTTAATATCTGGAGAGCGGACTTTATATAATGTTGGAAGAACTTGTACCCGATCCTTTGCACGTATATTGAATGCAATAAATATGTTTAAACTTAAACTAAACTGTGGGGGATTTCTGATATTATAGAAATCGTAACGTGTTTTCAGTCCTAAGTTTAAATGCATTGTATATATATTCTGAAAGATTGCGAAAAATGTTATGTGATTTAGATAACATCAATTTGTTTTTATACCCACATACCCATGTCTATGACTTAAACAAAATGAAAGGTATTTTGTCCATCCTAGAAAAAACAACATGAATGGTATTTTGACAACCCTGTAAAAGGACGAAATGTATCTTGTCCACTCTTGCAAAAAGTTGATGGGTATGTTATCCGCCCTAGCAAATTGAGTATTTTATCGGAAAGGATGGATGACGGATGGCTGAGGATGAGTTGAGTTTTACGGCACTGCGACACAGAATAGGTCATATACAGTGGAGAATATGTTATTCTTTCCCGTTTAAACGCAAACGTACGCAAACGCAAAGCATTAAAACGTAGAAAAGAACATTTTTTGGACAATTCTGATAATTCTTGTTTATCTTGGTGGCAAACAGTTTGGAGCCTGATCAGACGCCGGGTTACCCGGCGTCTGATCTGGCTCCAAACTGTTTGCACTGCAAATAATAGTTTTAGCGTAAACGCGTTTATTGGGAAAGAATAACAGATTCTCCACTGTATAGCGCCGATGAATGATAAGATGAAATAAGCATATTTCTAGTTTTGAAGACAGATGACCAATTAAAGCAGATTGAAAGTAAAGCAGGATGCGAATTATAACGCATTCTGCTTTACTTTCAGCATACTTTAAGCTACCGTCTGCAAGGAGTTAGAAAATGATTCTTATAGTACACTTAAATGACTGTATCAATTGGAATTTTTCCTCAGTGGAGAAAAAAAATGCGCTAAAAACGTCTATTTGGGAATAAGTTAAATATCGCCTTAAATTGCACGGCGTTTGATCAGAATCCAAACTGTGGCAGTCACTTTAATCTGAAACCATCCCTCATGGACATCTCATGGTGCTGTATGACCTATTGATTGTCAAAGTACCGTAACACCCATCTCACTTGATCCACTTAACCCTTTTCCTTATAGAATCGACTTTTAGCGCATTCATTTTATTCATCCGCCAAAGAAATAGTTCCATTTTATACTGTCATGAATATGTACCATAAGAAATGTTTTCTATATCAGAGCAGATAGTAACTTAAAGCAGGCTAAAAGTAAAGCAGAATGCGCCCTAGGGCGCATTCTGCTTTACTTTCAACCTGCTTTAAAAGGTCACACATCTCATCTACTAGAAACAGGCTATGGGGTAATGGGTTAAGCGAGTCGATTTATTAAGCTTCGACTGAGTTTTAATTCAGTTGGCTATAAATGCGCCCCTATCAGAACTGTATTAAACTATAACACTACTCAATCAACATACATTTTCTCTCCATAGTTACTGCTCTATAAAACTATAACACAACTCAATAAAAGTACATTTCCGCTTCATGGTTACTGCTGAACAGACACATATCGTTCCCAAAGTAAAACATTTTTGTATCTCCAGGAAACGAGTTCAATTTCAAGCAGTTGACGCCAGAGTAAACGACTTGCATTTCGGAGTCAGATTAGGATCCAAACAGTCGTTTGCCTTTTTGCCGTTTAATAAATATAGGATCTTACATGAGTGTTTATAACTTCATTACTTATTGGATTTATAAAATGTGTATTTTAGAAAAATGATAAAAATGACGCTTGTCGAGTTTTTTACATATCGTTTTCTAAAAGACACATTTTATAAATCCAATAAATTATGAACACGAATGTTATAGTCTATTTATAACAGAACCTGGCAATGTGGTTTTACCATCTCTATACTTATATTTAGCTTTTTAGCTTCTTATAAGTACCCACCCAAGTGAGTAAACATGTACAAAGTAGTTCCAATGTTAATTCCGATTTATTCAGAATAAATCTAGAGAGCAAATATTTCTTTCCCTTCTTATCTATAGCCACTCTATTGCCGACAGAAGTGTCGTTTGACGCCATAATTGTTTACAAATTTTGACAGCACGTAGGAATAAATTAACATTTCAGTAAGACAACCTCATTTGCATAATTAAACTACTAGTTATATACGAGAACTAATTAATGACTGTTATTCATCGATCGCACCGTAGGACGTTATAGATGAAACTACACACAAAGCCAAGGCAATAAAAATAAACAGTTTAACAATAAATTTGGTCTTAACAGTGACCAGTTTAGAGCCAAGTCAGACGCCGGGTTACCCAGTGTCTGATCAGGCTCAGAGGGAGCACTGTATATAGATTCTTTTCAGTATCGTCGTAGAGAGGGTTTACAGTATATAAACTTTCTGCATTATCTGTATCTTCATAAACCTTTTCACCCCTAAATGCGACTTACGCTGATCTCTCAGTTTGGAACCAGATCAAACCTCGCGTAACGAGATATCGAAGTTCAACTGTATGTTTTTACATGATACAATGTATTGATATACATGTACCTTTTCCTACATGCAAAAGGTCCGGTTTTATCGTCGTCTGATTTAACAAGCGTCAACATGAACGGTTTTTTTTTTTGAAGGACAAAAGTAAAATAGAAAACACCCTACTGAAATATGTCCGTTTTATTTATTTCCACTATTATTAAATTCACTGATAATTTCACATCAAATGTACAAATCGACTTTCTAATTAATCTAGTCCGTGGTATAGCATTTATGGTTGTTTTTACAATGTGTCGCAAAGTGACAAACATGCCCTGGTCAGTCCTTTTATCTGGATCTAGGCTCATCGCATATGACATTTGTACTCTTAACGGAACCACTGTTTGTTAAGGACACGTATATGCGGCAGCATGTTAAATGGGTTAAGTTTCTACATGTTTTGATTCTCTTTTGGAGTTTTCGTTGAATAGATAGTAAGCATATATATTATTAAATTCACTGATAATTTCACATCAAATGTACAAATCGACTTTCTAATTAATCTAGTCCGTGGTATAGCATTTATGGTTGTTTTTACAATGTGTTGCAAAGTGACAAACATGCCCTGGTCAGTCCTTTTATCTGGATCTAGGCTCATCGCATATGACATTTGTACTCTTAACGGATACACTGTTTGTTAAGGACACGTATATGCGGCAGCATGTTAAATGGGTTAAGTTTCTACATGTTTTGATTCTCTTTTGGAGTTTTCGTTGAATAGATAGTAAGCATATATATATGAAAGTTTTTATGGTTGGCAGGTTCGGTCTCGGGCACAGATACTTGACACATTTTGATAAAAAAACACAATTGTTTGCTATCTACCATAAAAAAGAGAAAAGGTATTCAACGAGAATCGAAC
Source organism: Gari tellinella (assembly GCA_922989275.2). NCBI lineage: Eukaryota > Metazoa > Mollusca > Bivalvia > Cardiida > Psammobiidae > Gari > Gari tellinella. The sequence continues at coordinate 39,045,410 of OV277869.1, read as the reverse complement.
ATGCAGTCTAAACAGTCAACTTGGACTCCTTCTAAAATCGACTACATCACTGAAATTATTTTGTACCCTCGTAAAATGAATAAATTTTTAAGATTTACTTTTTATTTGATAAAATTCCGTCAAATAACGCCACAATACGTGCATTTATTACAAGTTGGCCATGTCGTTTCTGACGTCCATACATAAGTGTGTAAATATAGAGGACTCTAGTCGGTTTTCACAGTAAACGGCCTTTACGGTTGGAACTTTCAGGTAATATCTTTATAGGTAACACTTTTCTCTCAAATCATGACCATTTTCGTACTCAGATATCTTAAATACGTACGGGATTCCTCATCTTTATGCAGAAGTGAAAGTTTTGTAATATACAAGCCGATGTAAGATTTAGTACCGCATTAAATACAATTAGTACCCTGATTGGCTGGTTTAATTTTTAACCAATGAGATGGCAACGATTCCTTTGTATAAAAAATGGCCTACATCCACCGTAACAATCTTTCACTTTTCCATTTAGTGGAGGGTTCCATGCGTATTTCGGATAGCTGAGTGCGAAAAAAGAATCATGTTTTGACGGGAAAGTGTTGCCTCTAATGAGAGTAGGTGAAAGTTCCAGACGTAGAGGCCTTTTTTTCTGCGAAAACCGACTAGATCCCCCTTTCTTATGGACGTCAGAAACGACATGTCCAACATTTATGGACATTTTTGTTATAAATTCACGTATTGTGGCGTTATTTGACGGAATTTGATCAAATAAAGACTTAAAACAAGGGCATCACAAACGACTTTCAGTGATCTAGTCGATTTCAGCAGTTGACAGTTAAGACTACCAATTCGATTTCCGTTATATACCTTTTCTTTTTTTATATGGTGGATAGTTAACAAAATAAAAAAAATAAAAATGTGTCAAGTACCTGTGGTTTCAGGGGGCTACGTTGTACAACAGAAGCCCTGTTTACGGCCTCTAAAAAGAAGTATATTTAATAGATATAAAGACAAGTGACTGCTTAAAGCAAGATGAAAGAAAAAACTCCTAAAGGAGCTTTCTGCTTTACTTTCACCATGAGTTAAGCAGCCATCTGACTTAGATAGGAAAACATGACCTCAAGTACAGGTCGTAATAGAGGGGTTCTACTGTACACGATTTGCACTCGTCCTTTAGTTTGAGCATTCGGTTATTCAGCGCAGCACTCCCACTTCAATAGGGCCCCACACACGCCACGGCCGATCCGCGTGCTCCCTGCTTTGATAACCTTGTTGAAACTCAAGAAGAGATCGAAGTCATTCTGTGCATTTAGCTGAGTGTCATTCTTCCCAGACAAGTCGTAGAGACAAGTTCCGTTGCAGACAGAACTGTCCAAGCCCTCACCGTTCTGTACGCGGTAATATTCCGAGGCCAGGCGAACTGTAATATTGTTTGCAGTGCCGCCTGTATACTGGATCGTTCGATTGCAATTGTCGTTAGAGTGGACAAAAATGGTTTCGTTAACAACCACCATATTTGTATCATAGGTATGCATATCAGAATCGTCACCTTCTGTAAATAAGTAAAGAAAAATATTTTAAGGCTTAATGTATACAAAATTAATTTAAATCATCCCTGGATATCAGAGCAGTTTAACCCTTTACCCCATAAATACGCATTTTTACGCCTTTAAATTATTCCTCCACTTAAAAGAAAAAAAATTAACTGACTTTTTTTAAAAATCGGCACCGGTTCCTATTGAAACCACAAGTTCTTGACACATACCTATAATAAAAGTATAGCAAAAAAAACATTTTTTTTAAAGGGGGGGGGGGGGGGGGGGGGTAATAGATCTAGATGTATGTGTCAAGTACCTGTGATTGAAACTTCCTTGCACATAACCTGATGTAAACAGTTCGAAATCAAGTGATTTGGCACCGAGTAACCAAATTCCAAAGGTTTATCAGAGAAATGTCGAAGCTCTAGTGAATTGACTTCCATTTGAAAAAATAATGTAAAGGGAGATAATTCAAAAACATCGTAACGAATCAAAACCGCAATTGCAGCTGCACCTTTTCGATTGTTGTCAAACAATATTGCAAATTTTAAAAACGTTCTCTTCAGACCTGAAAGAGTAACGCTACTGGCAAAATTCCCGTATTAACCCTTTCTCTTTCAATGACGCCTTTAAGCGCGTTTGCAAACAGTTTGGGTATTGATCAGACGCCGCGTTACGCGGCGTCTGATCAGGACCCAAACTGTCTGACACTCTTGTCGATATTTATTAAGTCATACAACCTTGAATCTAACTTTGAATAGTGTCTTGCAGCCAACAATACTGAAGCAGATGAGACTAAAGCGGTGAAGGGGTAAAAATCTCCCGAATAATTTGATCATGAAAGGGTTAATGGAATTAAAAAAAGGATATAATTCAAGAACGAAACAGGACAAAGTGACGAATCAAAATTGCAACCGCAGGTGGACAATTTCAGGTGGTTCTCATCAATACTGCATAATTTAAACAAGAAATATCTTCAAAAAAGATATTCCGTCGAAAGTTACAGTTTAGTTTGGGAGTGAAGTGTATTCATTATATAAGCCTAATACAGGAATTCTACACAAGTAGGCCCAATGTATAATTCCGTGCTTAAAAATGTCTGTTCAAATTTGGTCAACACAACCTTAATCGTTAAAATGGAGGTCTATGGAAAATGTTTTGGTGGTCTCTGACCTCTAGGGCATGTCTGTCTATTGACCAATGAACGTGCTGCAATTCAAGCAAGCGGTCATTGACCAAGATTTCTGATCATTGCTGATTGGTTCAATCGTTTCAGCCAGAAGAGGTTAAATCAGATGACATTCCCGTCTTCGACGGGAAAAAAGTTCCGTTCAGGGATGACAGAGTAAAGCTTCAGGCAGACGGACGAACGGACAGATGGACGAGCGGACGGAGTTATTCCACTATCCCCATAACGTTGTTGGAGAACGTACAAACAGGCTGTTAGCAAAAGAGAATGCGTCTTGAGGCGCATTCATCAATACTTTCAACCAGTTTAAGTGGTCGCCTATTTTCAAAACTATGTAGAAAACAAACTACGGGGATATTGATGAGTAGTTTTTTAGTGGTCGTTAAAGAGAAGGTTTACTGTACACATACACTCAGTGCAAAAAGAAACGCACATTTTTATCACAATGTTAATTGTTATAGAAGGACCTTATTTGTGCAGTAATCTTTTCATTAAAGTCAGTAGTTCTGTCTAGGGTTATCAACGTTGACAAAGGGAGGTTTGTTATTGAGTTGGTAGACTACAACCTGTACAAATCGGTGCCTTGTTTTAAACAGGCTGTAGTTAACTCTTTCGCTGCTAAATTAATCGTGAGATTTTAACCCGTCGCCGTTTCATTGCCGTCTGCTGCAATTTTGTTGTTTGCAACATTGTTTCAAAGTAAGATTCAATGTAGTATGACTTGAAGCATATCGATACGAGTGTCAAACAGTTTGGATTCTGAGTAACGCGGCGTCTGATCAGGATCGCGCTTTTGGCGTCATTCAGAGTGAAAGGGTTAAAAGGTAGCACAGTGTTTTGAGTATTTTTTTTGAGTACTTATTGCAGAATTAAATAAATGCTGAGATAAGGTCTTTGTATTTTAATTTTCATCAATAAAATTCTCTTAATCTGCGCATGAGTACGATGTGCGTTTCTTTTTGCACTGAGTGTATACGTACTGTCTCCGTTGTTCGTGCGACTGTCGCCAAAGTTAGCGAGCCAGCCACGTCTCACATCATCTACCACCATGAGAATTCTCAACATGCGTCTTCCGCATGTAGCGGTGCATTGATCTTCACAGTACGTCGGTCGATCAAACGTGACCTGTGGAAAATACAGTTAAATCTTTTTAGCTCGCTATTCTGATCGTGCTATGTCCGTCGTCCGTCGTCGTCCGTCGTCTGTCGTCCGTCCGTCGTCAACAATTTCTTTAAACGACATCTCCTCCTAAACTACTGGATGGATTTTTACCAAACTTGGTTGAAATTATCCTTATATGGTCCTCTTTGAAAGCTGTTCAAATATTTCCGGTCCGTTGCATATCTAGGTCTCCGGAGCTAAAATTAGATTTTTTCCATAAAAACTTAAAAAATCTCACAGTACCCTGAGCTTAGATATTTGGCACAAAGCATTATCCACAGGTCCTCTATCAAGATTGTTTAAATTATGTCCCTGTGGTTAAAAATGACCCCGCCCCGGGGGTCACAAATTTACAAAGAGTTATATAGTGAAATCTTCAAACCTCTTCTTCTCTGAAACTAATATAGCTAGAGCTTTGATATTTGGCATGGTGTAACTTCTAGATGTACTTTACCAATTTTGTTCACAAAGTTTGGGTCTGTTGCATATCTAGGTCACAGGAGTTAAAAAAAAGAGTTTTTCAATAAAAACTTAAAAAATCTTCTTGTCTCAAACCACAGTACCCTGAGTTTAGATATTTTGCTCTCAGCATCATCTACAGAGCCTCTATCAAGATTGTTCAAATTATGTCCCTGGGGTCCAAAATGACCCCGCCCCGGGGGTCACAATTTACATATAGTTATATAGTGAATTCTTCAAACCTCTTCTTCTCTGATACTAATGTAGCTAGAGTGTTGATGTTTAGCATGGTGTAACTTCTAGATGTACTTTACCAATATTGTTCAAATGCTTTTGGTCTGTTGCATATCTAGGTCACAAGAGCTAAAAATGGATTTTTTCAATAAAAACTTAAAAAATCTTCTTGTCTGAAACCACAGTACCCTGAGCTTAGATATTCCGCACAAAGCATTATCTTTAGGTCCTCTTTCAAGATTTTTCAAATTATGTCCCTGGGGTAAAAAATGACCCCTCCCCGGGGGTCACAAATTTACATAGAGTTATATAGTGAAATCTACAAGCCTCTTCTTCTCTGAAACTAATATAGCTAGAGCTTTGATATTTGGCATGGTGTAACTTCTAGATGTACTTTACCAATTTTGTTCAAAACGTTTGGGTCCGTTGCATATCTAGGTCACAGGAGCTAAAAATATATTTTTTTCAATAAAAACTTAAAAAATCTTCTTGTCTCAAACCACAGTACCCTGAGCTTAGATATTTTGCACTCAGCATCATCCAACCAGCAATTAGCACAATCGTATTGTCATAATTTCTCCGCTTTTCAAGATATGTTACATTTACATCAATGGTTCCAGGTGAGCCAATTAGGGCCGTATACGGCTCTTGTTTTTAATTTTCTGTGCGCAAATGTAAATGACGACTGCAAATTTTGACGCCTGGAACAATTCTCAAAATTGGTTTAACCCTTTCACTGCCATGACGTCATCAATTTTAAACAATTGTCGTCTGCTTTTCTTTCATAAATTTAAATGTTAGTTTTTTTAAACTTAATAATTTTTTAAAAGAGTGCCAAACAGTTTGACACCTCGTTACACGGCCACTGATCAGAATCTTCACTACAGCGCTATCTATAACGACACCCAATGGGAGACAACAAATATGTGCGTTGTTCGGAGGGAGTCAAGCTGTTTTCCACCCGTCATTATGTTTTTTCTGTCAAAATGTCTAATATGTAAATTTGAGAAAAACAGCAGAAGACAATTTTAATTAGGTCATATTGCAGCCTTAAAAAGGTTTGACATAATTATATTGTTTTAGGAACCGCGGCAATCGTCGTTGTAAGGAGGGAATCGTTGTTGAGAGGGTCGTTGTAGAGAGGGAGCACTGTATTTCCACTCGGGGTACGGCAATGAACGGGTTAAAGGCATCTGAAAAAATGAAATGAGTGCTTAACTGTTTGGATCCATGGCCCACGGTTAAAAATACTCAATTTTGACTAGTCAAAGCTTGAGAAAAATCCCAGATGGATCCAAACTTTTTCAACATTTACCTCAAACACATCCACAGAAAGTGTGCAGAAAACGAAACAGATGCAACACATCTCATAAGTATTAGAACGAAAGTTAACGTTTATTAACTCTTTCAACACCATGGACCTGTTTAAAATATACTCATTACATTTGCAAGCAGTGTAGACCCAGATCAGAGGACTCCTATAGGAGTCCTCTGATCTGGGTCTACACTGTTTGCTAATTTAAAGCATGTTTTATTAAACTTCCCAGAATTCCAATTACACTAGTTCACGTTTTGCTAAGTACAATTATCCACAAGCGGACCCAAGAGGTACTTAGTGTTGAAATAGTTAAGTTATTCTCCTTGACATGAAATGTACATTGAGGAGGCAGTTTACAGAATTTACAACTATCAATGTGTCAGACCGACAAAAACATAGTTATTGCTGACTGTCGCCGCAAAATAACGACAGCAAAAACAGCAACAACAACAACAACGGCAATGTATGAGTTTATATAGAACTATAGATAAAGAAAATATTTACTCATTGAATTCTAGCGACATCGCCCCCTCTCTACAACGACAACCAATGGGAGACACTGATTGTGTGCGTTGTTCGGAGGGAGCCGTTATAGAGAGGGAAAATCAAGACTTTGCTTACATTTGCAAACAGCTTGAATCCAGATCAGACGCTGCGTAACGCGGCGTCTGAACCAGATTCAAGCTGTTTGTCACTCGTCATTATATTTATTCTATCAAAATCTCACGTTAATATGTAACTTTGAGAAAAAAAGCAGACGACAATTTTAAGCAGACGATATTACAGCAGTAGAAGCGTTGGACATAATTGTCATATTTAGGGAACTGTGGCAAGGATCGTTGTAAGGAGGGAATCGTTGCTGGGAGGGCCGTTGTAGAGAAGGAGCGCTGTAGTGTACATATGAAAAGTACACTTGTCATGTAAACAGTGTAGACCCATATCAGAGGGTTACTTAAGGATATATTACAAACCACAACCCTTAAGAGCAAAATATTTTCTGTACTTAACAGAAAACTGGCATTGTCCATTAAAATATTTGGGGGTGACGGAGTAAATACAGCGCTCCCTCTCTACAACGACATTCAACGGGAGACAAGGATTGTGTGCGTTGTTCGGAGGGAGTTGTTATTGGGAGGGAATTTGACTAACATTTGCAAACAGCTTGAACCCAGATCAGACGCCGCGTTACGCGGCGTCTGATCTGGATTCAAGCTGTTTGCCTCTCTTAATTATGTTTCTTCTATTAACATTTTTAATATGTAACTTTGATAAAAAAAACAACCCGAAAAACCCCAGCAGACGGTAGTATTGCAGCCGTGAATAGGTTGGGCATAATTATATTGTTTAGGTGTTCTATCCCCATTTACTAATTTAATCAACCATAGAAAACAATTTGGAGCAAGATCGGATGCTGAGTAACCCGGTGTCTGGTCATGCTAGAAAACTGTTAGCTAAAGAACTCCCTCCCTACATCCGCCCTCTGAACATATTGTTTAGGGAACTGTGATAAGGGTCGTTGGTAGGAGGGAGTCGTTGTTGGGAGGGCCGTTGTAGGGAGGGAACACTGCATAGTTACCTTAAATACAACTTGCCAATCACACGACGCTGCAGGGCCATCGGTAAAGCCTTCAATTATCTCAAATCCTAAACGGTCGAGGGGGGCAGTGCTGGTGAGGTTTCCATTATCCAAATCAACTCTTACGGACTGGTCATTGCTACCACAGCAAGTCCACTCCCCAGCTGTGAAAAAAGAATCAAGCTACAGCGTTCCCCTGTACAACGACACCCAATGGTAATTAAGCTAACTTTACAGTGTTCCCTCCCTACAACGGCCCTCCCAACAACGACTCCCTCCTTACAACGACCCTTATCACAGTTCCCTAAACAAAAATATGTGCGTTGCTCGGAGAGAGTCGTTGTAGGAAGGGAAGTTTGGTTACGTTTGCAAACAGCTTGAACCCAGTTCAGACGCCGCGTTACGCGGCGTCTGATCTGGATTCAAGATGTTTGTCACTTGTCATTAATGTTGTTGTTTTTCTGTCAAAATGTTTATGTGTGAATTTGACAAAACAAGCAGACGACAATTTTAAGTAGACTATATTGTAGCCGTGAAAAGGTTGGACATACTTATATTGTTTTGGGAACAGCTGCAATTGTCGTTGTAAGGAGGGAACCGTTGTCCGGAGGGCCGTTGTAGACAGGGAACACTGTATACGGTGTTCTATCACCATTTACCTATTTGACAATCCATAGAAAACAATTTGGAGCCAGATGGGATGCTGCGGTACTCGGTGTCTGGTCAGGTAAGAAAACTGTCAGCTAAAGTACTCCCTCCCTGCACCCGCCCTCTGAACATCGATTTCCTCCTTTAAAAACACTTGCCTCTGTTCCCCAAACAAGACATAGATATTTCAACCCTTTCCACTGCTGCACTATCGTCTACTTAAAATTGCTACCTTCTGTTTTTCTCAGTCACAAATTGGAAATGTTGACAGAAAAAACAAAATGACTTGTGCCAAAAAGCTTGACTCCAGATCATAGGTTATAGGGAGGGTAATTGGCTTACATTTGCAAACAGCTTGAATCCACATCATTTAACATATTTACCGCAGTTACGTCAATCGTTACTGTCTGTATCATGTTATCTCATCTGTTAAAAAAATTGTCGCCTGCTTTTATTCTCGCATTTCAATTTAAGGTAAATTGACTCAAGTATAGGCCGATTTTATTGACCTGGCATGTATATGTGTTTAACCCTTTACCTTATAGAAGCGCCTTTTAGCAGATATGATTTATTCATCCGCTGAAGAAAATAGTTCCAATTTAATCAGTAATGAATATGTATTATGGGGAATATTTTCTAGATTATAGCACATGATAGCTTAAAGCAGGCTGAAAGTAAAGCAGAATGCGCCCTAAGGCGCATTCTGCTTTACTTTCAACCTGCTTTAAGTAGTCACCTATCTTAAGTACTAGAAATAGGCTATCAGGTAAAGGGTTAATGTCTACAAACATAGCAGACTGCAACATTCGCCTGATTTGGTTTACCTACCATTTATTTCAGCAAATATCAAAAACATGTCAAATAAACTGGATAGAAATAATATAGTTGATAGGCCGAGTTAATTCGGGGTCTCATCTTAGTGATCACAAATCCACCCGTTGCGTGAAGTAGGGTGTCAACTGTACATGTACAATAGGCTTAATTAATTACTTACCAACTTGTGAAGCGAGAGTGTATGCTAGAACCACAAACAGGTATTGTACAACGGCCATCATGTTGAGTCGTCTGCAAATATCACAATATTTATCCATATTTAATAAGCGTTTAAGATAAGTGTGAGATTGTTGCCTAGGATTGATCAGATTTGAGTATTTGCCCAAGTCTGACTTATAAAACGCTTGAGAAACGATTTCAGACTCATATTTAATGCTTTATAAACGTAGGGCTTAGTAACATAACAAGTGAAATTCAACACATTTGAGTTTTGTTTTTACTTTTTCACTTTTAGACTTCAAGAATGTACATAAAATACGGATTGATGTATTGATTGAGGTCGACAAGTTATTCGCTAGTACATGTACAACGCTCCTTCTCTACAACGACACCCGACAGGAGACAAGGATTATGTGCGTTGTTTGGAGGGAGTCGTTATTGGGGGGGGGGGGGGGGGGGTTCGACTTACATTTGCAAACAGCTTGAATCCGCGTTATGCGGCGTCTGATCTTGATTCAAGCTGTTTGCCGTCTTAATTATGTTTCTATTTTCAAAATGACAAATTTGTAACTTTGAGAAAACCAACGAAAGCTTTAAATAGACGTAATTGCAGCCATGAGTAGGTTGTGCATAATTTCCCTGTTTCGGAAACTGCGACTAGAGTCGTTGTAAGGAGGGAGCCGTTGTTGGGGGCCGTTGTAGGGAGGGAACACTGTAAGATTAAACTAAATCCTTTCACCGATACAGGAGATACTAGTCGACTTTGCAAACAGCTTGGACCCAGATAAGACGTCGCGTCACGAGGCTTCTGATCTGGATTCAAACTGTTTCGTGATTGTATTACTATTACTTTAATCAAAACTTTAAAATGATGATTTGGCATAAAATTGCAGACGACATTATTTCATCAAATGGGATAAATCCAAGGATTGAATTAGGCAATGAATACGTTAGCAAATGGGTATTTGGAAATGCGTTAAATTATTAAGCGTTATGAACTGATGAAAATAAATATTGAAATATGTACTAACATTATGACTTCATGCATGGGTTAGTCGTGTGTTAGCTAAGGCGAAAATTATGCTACCTCTTTGGTCAGGTAGTATAGTACTCCCTCTCTACAGCGACACCAAATGGCAGACAACAATAGTGTGCGTTGTTCGGGGGGAGTCATTATAGGGAGGTTAATTAGCTTATACTTGCAAACAGCTTGAATCCAGATCAGGCGCCGCATAACGCGGTGTCTCATCTGGATTCAAGCTGTTTGTCACTCGTCATTAAAGATTTTCCTGTCAAAATATCAAATTATATAACTTTGAGAAAAACAACAGACGACAATTATAAACAGACGATATAGAAGACGTGTATGTACGTATAATTGTCTTGTTTGGGAAACAGCGAAAAGCGTCTTTGTAATGAGGGAGTCGTTGTTCGGAGGCCGTTATAGAGAGGGGGCGCTGTAGTTACTTATTCATACAGTATTGAATATACACCGTTCGAAATGCATAAGGCTGAAAGTAAAGCTGAAGACTCCTTAAAAGTCAAATGATCGTCTTTGTTTATTCTATACTTATTTTTTACGGAAACAAAGGCATGACGGGGGAAGTGGCATGGCTCTACAATGTCATCATTATATATTCATGGTATTCTTACATACGGTTGCATACTTTATTGGTTAAATTAATATAGATTAAAAATAATATTGACGTAAATGTATACTATATCATATTTACATTGCATACTTCCTAAATTGTCAAGAAATAGTTATATACAAAGGCGTTGACATAGTCTTACTTTAACAATAAAACTAATTTGTATTTTCTATTGACGATAATTCACAATATGTGGAACAGAACCTTGATTTCAACTGGGTTAAGTACACAATTAGAACAGTCATGCGTTGATAATCTGGTCAAACAGTTTAAATTCAAACTAATACAAAACATATCAGCAATAAAGATGAACTTGTTTAAATGAACAGAAGACTATGGACATCTATTTCTAAAATGTAAAGCCGTTTCGCATTTAAGGGAAATTCTACTCTTCAAATTATGCGGATTCCCAAATAGTGTATATTTCCAAAAACTTCCACACTAGGATATAAGATGTTTGAGACTGGTTTTAATGATGTGAACATGGTTCTTAACCTAATAGAATTTTGTATTAATAAAGAAAATTATATAAACGATCAGAGAAGAAATTTATACAATATAGATGATTTATTTGTTAAAGAATTCAGTTTTATGTATTCCTACTTGATGTCGAAACATAGACTGTCAATATTCCTAGTCAAATGCAATAATCATTTTACAATGAATATGATATAATACACATTATTATATTAACCATGTGCTGTTTTGTTTGTATATGTTAATAATGTATATACTATGTGAAAATATGTAATAAAAATAGTTGAAAGACTTCACACAAAAACAATGTATACCTAAAGGCGTTAAACTTTACATAGTTTAACTTTACGCATGAAACCAATTTGTATACTTTATTGTCGATATTATTTGCTGCTATTTTTATGCAATGATCAGTTCCGCACATTAGTTCACTTCATATTCTTATTTAACCCTTTCCCCAATAGAAGCGCCTTTTAGCGGATATGATTTATTCATCCGCTGAAGAAAATAGTTCCAATTTAATCAGTAATGAATATGTATTATAGGGAATATTTCCTATATTATAGCACATGATAGCTTAAAGCAGGCTGAAAGTAAAGCAGAATGCGCCCTAAGGCGCATTCTGCTTTACTTTCAACCTGTTTTAAGTAGTCACATATCTTAAGTACTATAAATAGGCTATCAGGTAAAGGGATAAGAACTCTTCTACAACTATAAAACAAAAATTGTCAGAATCGAAATGTTTAAGAGGAATGTTTGATAAAGTTTTCTATTTTATATTGTTTACTTTCCTAAAGTGTATCTATTTAAAGAGAGACGCCAATCTACAAGCCAACATTTACTTAAAAATAAAACAAAGTACTTACAGTGTGTCTTCTGAAGCGTAGACTGTGTTTTCTGAAGAGTCAACTGCTCAGATGCTGAATCGTCTGTTACAAAGATGAGAACTACAGGCAGCCCTTGCCTCTTATATACGGTTTAGGTGCCGTTCCACGTGGGTGTTTTAATGCTTGATGCACGATTAACTTTTAGCATGCCAGTGGCGAAACATAGCTAACATTTGCAAACAGTTTGCATCCTGATAAGACGCCTCGTCACGAGGCGTCTAATCAGGATTCAAACTGTCTGACACTCTGATACTACTTTGAAAAGAAAATTTGAAAGTTCAATTTTTAGAACAGCAGCAGATGATTTTTGTTTCAGACAAAAATATCACCAGTTTTCAAAAAGTTATCTATGAGTATTATCCTTTTTATTAATACCATTATTATTACCCTTTATCACATAACAATACATACAGAATATCACCACAACGTGTGGTCAGGGGTCTTGTATCAGTTCGAGTTGGTTGTGTAATCCAGATCACACGAGAGGCATAGCCTCGAATGTGATTTGGATTACACAACTCTCGAAAACTGATACAAGACCACGGATCAAACACTGGTGATATTCCATTTATTATATACCTAAACTGTTTGGGACTAGATATATGTTGTTCAACCGAATGCTCAAATAATAGCATACATGTAGGCCCCATTATGTTAAAATTCCTGCGTACATTATGCAATCTTAAACCTTTTATGGAAGGCATGTGACCACCAATAATTAGGTCATGCAATACGTCATTATCTAATTTGAAGACGTATTACTTTGTTCTTGACATAATCCGTTATTTTGATCGGTTCGATTGAGGAGTAGCGTTTTGCAAATAACATGGGCCATGATATACATTCTGATCATTTGATTAGTACAAAGGCGCTACAATAAAACAGCTGTATAGCTGCCACTCATTAATGAAACAAAGGGCGTTTTAACAGACATATTAAATCTAAATTATTTAATACTGCCATCATCAACAATTGCCATTTGATAATTCTAAAATTTGTTTTTCTAAAACAGTTATTTAAAGCAAAGCAAAACTGCCAAACAGTTTGGATCGTGATGTGTCAATTGGAGCCTCGTCTGAATTCAAACTGTGTTCAACGTTAAGCACTTTTCAGCTTGTAGTAGGCGAAACATTATTGCAAGGCAAAGCTTTTTCAGAAAGCTCCTTTTGGTTGCTTCTGCTTGACCGCTGTCCAGCCTTTAACTAGCTTCTGTGCTGAAGTCTGATTATTTTAACCTGATTTTACTTGTGGCTAACACACATTCGACAATGTTGTACTTTACGTACACTCCAGCATAGATCCAGAAAAAAAATCATATAATGCAGTCGTAACACATATACAATGTATACTAGAAATAACAAGAGACAAAAAAGCTCAACAAAGGCATTTTTCTAAATATGGGGTCAAGGTCACCGGGATACTCTTTCCATGCTTGAGAGCAATGTTTAAAGCGACATAGGAGTAATAAGCAATTTTTGAAATCTAAAAAACCTTACAGCGGGTCCTAAGTACAAGGTAACTACATTCAAATGTTTAGCGTGCATGGAAATGTATAAAAAATAAGCATTGTTTTTTCTAATAATAGGAATAAACTAAATCGGTCACAGAGATTCCTGCAAAATATATTGAAGTAAGCTCTTTTCTAGAATACTTATGTGCATCAAGGGCAGATAACCCTTGACACAATAGTCAAATTTTAATATCATGCTAGACCTTATAGTCGTGAACATTATGAGCAAGTATATTCAAATTCAATTCAATATTGTAGTTAGTAGTGGGGTATCACTGTTCAATATGACATTTTCAACACATCAAGGGCAAACAACTCCAGACGCGGAACGAAAGGGTTCCTAAAAGCCTTACCCTTTTTGCAACAGGGGTTCACATAAATTTCCAATCAATGTATGCGAATAAAGGATTTAAGAGTGAATGCAAATAACTCCATGTAATACATGTTAGAATTGCTACAGATGAATATTATGTAAAAGGGATAATTCTTTTTACTTTAATAAGTCAATTTTGAACAGTGATCTTTCATTTTCTTGTCATATTTTTTATTACCTTAGTATGGAATTCCTTCTGGTAGAGAATACAAGAAAAAGTTAAATACTAAAATATTATTTTCAAACATACGCTCATGTTATCTATATTTCATAAAAATAAAAATCAATTAAAAATCAGTTCATATAAAACCATGTTCTTGATATTCAAGATACTGTCTTGATTTAATTGGTTTTTGTGAAAATACCACCATAGACATGAAATTAATAATGAAAAAACAAATAATCATGTTTTCTTTCTTTTGAAATAGATTTTACTGAAGCTTGAACTTTGAATGCGCAAACATTGAAAAATGTCCTAATTTGACACACCATTTTCATATGACTGTGATTGACAAATGGACACCAACATAGGATTTCTATTTATTGCTATTCTTTCATTTATCATAAACAACTGAAAAAAACATTGGTAGAAAGAAAGTTTGATAGTTTGACATTTTCGCTCATGGGTTTAATACATATTTTATTTTTTCACTCCCAACGGCACCAAAATGCGATTTTGCAAACAGTTTGGATCATAATCAGAGGCCGCGCCACGTGGCATCTGATCAGGATCGAAACTGTTTTATACTCGTTTTGACATTTCTTTGGTCAAAACATTCCTTAAGCTGACTTCAATAATATTGCAGACAAAACTAGCAATACTTAACCCTTAGCCTGCCACTCACGACTATAGCTCCATATGCAAACAGCTTGGATCCGGATGAGACGCCGAGTAACTCGGCGTCTCATCCGGATCCAAGCTGTTTGACACTCGGACAACATTTTCAGCAATTTTGAGCAACTTTGAAGCACTTTGAAACTTGAAGCAGACGAGAAATATAGCAGACGACAATTTATTTGGCGGGCTAAGGGTTAAGCTGACTTCAATAATATTGCAGACAAAACTAGCAATACTTAAGAGTTAAAGCAGAAGACAAAGCTTGGCAGTGTAAGCGTTAACCCTTTCCCTTATAGAAGCGACTTTTAGCGTATTTAATATATTCCTCCGCTGAAGAAAATAGTTCCAGTTTAAACCCTCATGAACAATAACCATTACAAATATTTTATATGGCCTAGCAGATTTTAGCTTCAAGCAGGCTGAAAGTAAAGCAGAATGTGCCTTAAGGCACATTCTGCTTTACTTTCAACCTGCTTTAAGTGGTTACCTGTTTCTCAAAACTAGAAACAGGCTATGAGGTAAAGGGTTAAGCAAACGATATAATGTGACACAGGGGTTATAACGTTATAATGGCAGCAATTTTGATTGCTGTTCGGCTTTACAAACTGTCATTTGCCGGAGAGCAGTTTGCTTTACTAACCACGAATGTCAAATAGCTTGGTTTTGAATCAATAGCTAACAATTTCTGAAACATTAGTTATACATGTTTACCAAGATACCGTTAACTATTTAGTGTCAGTTCTATTTAACGAGAATAATAAAACTGCCACAAACAGCTTGAATTATTATCAAAATGTTATTGTTATATAGATAACCCTTAACTCCTAAGCTTGTTTCTAGTTTTGAAGACATGTGGCGACTTAAAGGAGATTGAAAGTAAAGCATAATGCATCTCAATGTGCATCGTGCTTTACTTTCAGCCTTGTTTAGCTACCATATGCTAAGATATTGGAAATATTCCTCAAGGTGCGTATTCACGAGTCATCACGACTGTATAAAAGGGAATTGTTTTCCTTAGGGGATGAATAAGTTAGCTGCGTAAAAGGCTTATTAACTAAAGAGTTGTGGGTTTAGAAAGATACTTGTTATACCAAAGCAAAATATACACACAAACTAACTGCTCTGAAACAAGTTTTATGACACTTAAAGACAAAAGATGGCATTCTTGTTCCCCAATTGTCCAATATAACAAAAACGACTGTCCTTTTCAAACTGGTCTATTGCTATGACGCTAATGCTGCTAAGGTACGGAAGTCGGAGATCACGTCATCTGTGCTGTTAACTCGCACCTAAATGACTCCAAACTCCGAAAGTCTCCGGGCCGCGAAGTGTACACACTCAATGATGATTATGAAACCAAATCATGAATGTACAATATATAAATATTACATGGCAGTTTGCGTGACATTCAAATTGTCAACCCGAGAAACAGAATGTCACCCGAGGCAAAGCAATTCTCAACCAACAGCTGTCGACTTCAAGTGTCCGACTTGTGGCAGCTACTTCAGTGCGAGAATAAGTCGGACAATTCATCTCTTGGCACACCGACTAACCACCTAGATGCCCTACCCATCGTCGATAACGACGGAAGAACCAGGGCTCCAGATAAATGGGCGTAAATTGAACAAATCCAGCATTTTCTCACTCAAAACAGCATCAATTCCTACGGTGTCAATACTCATTAGAATCGTCTCGAATGAGTAGTGACACCATAGGATTTTATTCAGAAATAAATTAAAAAATTTAGTTTTTGAAATACACGTACTCCCCTTATCTTGAGCTCTGAAGAACATTATCAACATCACCAATACCATGGCATTTTAGTATCTGAAACACAGTATGTATAAATTACCCTATATGACATTCAAGTATTATGCATTCCTGTATATTATTTAACAGTACAGTGGAACTTCCATATCTCGAACTTGGTAAAGTCGAACATATCCGTATTTCAAAGTTAAAACGAAGCTAAGCCATGTTTTAACTTTGAAATACGGGTATGTTCGACTTAACCGAACATGAAATAATGCAATTCATGTGTCGACAAATCGGATAGTTCGAATTAAGCGAGTTCGAGATATCGAAGTTCGACTGCATGTGGTGTTATGCAGTGTTGTATATGGGATGTGCCATGACAAAGCCAGCCTTGTTGCAATACAGCACCATTGTACAGACCCAACACCGTTTGTCATCCCATGCTCTGTATCTGAGTTTGGTCTACGTGTACACTGCCAAATTCCATGTATAATACAATTACATAAAATGCTTTAGCTACATGTGGGTGTCAAATAGTGTAGATCAAGGTCAGCCGACCGGCCTTGGACTATACTGTTTGAAGTGCAATGAGACTGGTTTTGTCATAGCACGGCTCATTTGTATTCGTTTATTTATCTCCGTCGACATATCTCATACAGTAGACAGAATGTTATTTTTCTCGTTTAATTTAAATTAAACTAAACGCAAGCACAATGTCTTATATTTCAGAACTAAAATATTTCTTGGTTCTACAATAGGAAAAATGTGGCCAATTATTTTGATATGCTATGGAAACAGTTAGAAAAGCTTGAATAGACAATTTATAAAACTCATAATTTCTTTATCTGTATATACGCAACCTCATTAAATATCCAACGTTTTGTTGATAAGCAAAGTGACACATGGTGTTTACCACATAATGTCTTGGATCCAGGACTTATGCTACTGCGGAGAGGACGTTATTTTCCCACATACACTTAACCCCTTCACTGCCATGACGTCATCAAAGTTAAACAATTGTCGTCTGCTTCTATTTCTAAAAAACAATTGTTAGGTATTTTGACTTAAGAAATATTTAAAACGAGTGTGAAATAGTTTGGGTCCTGATCAGACGCCGCGTTACGCGGCGTCTGATCAGGATCTTAACTGTTTGCAAATAACTATTGCACTCGGGGTAAGGCAGTGAAGGGGTTAACGAAAAGTGCACACTTCGTTATGTGTACTGTATAAGCGTTTATGTTCGCTGGCCAAAAAGTTTGTGAATCTTCAAAAATGATGTTTCGCTCGCAGAAATGTTCTCGAAAACCCATTTCTATCTCATTCCGTTATAACTGAATATTGTTATGACTCTGTAGTAGCTCCGCAACATAATACTCATGCAGACGGTGCTTTTGTAGAGCGTTGCTATTAGAGGTTCAACATTTTATATCAGTACTAGTAGTTCATAGCGCTCGACGTTTCATGTGCACATTGTTTCAGTTAAACCCTTTCCCCAGTAGAAGCGCCTTTTAGCGGATATGATTTATTCATCCGCTTAAGAAAAATAGTTCCAATTTAATCACTTATGAATATGTATTATAGGGAATATTTCTATATTATAGCTCATGATAGCTTAAAGCATTCTACTTTACTTTCAACCTGGTTTAAGTAGTCACCTATCTTAAGTACTAGAAATAGGCTATCAGGTAAAGGGTTAAAGCGTGAACTGTAATCATGTCACAATGTCACAATTAAATTTGTCCGTACACAAGCGGATTTGCAATACAATACTACTTGATTCCTATATTATTTTATTTTGACTATCTACTTAGATATCTAAACAAAGTGACACGTTATCCAAAAAAAATAAGGTTGCCCTACTGAATCATAGTTTTTCTATTTCTTGGCGTTCATTGCTTCTGAAATATTTCACCAGTAAACATGTTAAAGTGGTTAAAAGGCAAAGCTTGGATCCAAGTAAATGCACGTGTGCTCAAATGTTAGAAACAAAAATCAGACACCGGGAATTACAGTTTTTCCTCCCTACAACGGCCCTCCGAACAACGATCCCCACCTTACAAAAATGCTTATCGCTGTTCACCAAACAAGACCATTAAGTCTAACATTTTCATTGCAGCAATGTCGTCTTTTTAATATTGTCGTCTGCTGTTTTCTCAAATTAACGTGTTGGACATTTTGCAAGAAGAAACATAAAGATGAGTGAAAAACAGTTTGAACCCAGATTAGACGCCGTGTAATCCAAGTTTCCCTACCTATAACAACTCCCTCCGAACAACACACACCCTTTGTCTCCTATTTGATGTTGTTGTACACTCAAATTGTGAACCATAAGATTGTTACTTTACAGTGCTTCCTCTCTACAACGGCCCTCTTAACAACGCCTACCTCCTTACAACGACCATTGCCTCAATGCTCAAACAGGGCAATTATGACTGACGCTTGTACTGCTGCACTTTTACATATAAATGGAGATTTTGATAGAATAAATAAAATGACGAGTGACAATGGAATTAATATAATTACGAGTGACAAACAGCTTGAATTCTGATAAGACGCTGCGTTAAGCGGCGTCTGCTCCGAATTCAAGCTGTTTGCAAATGTAAGCCAAGTCTTAATGTTCCCTCTCTTCAACGACTCCTCGTGAACAACACACACAATTTGTGTCTCCCATTGAGTATCGTTGTAGAGAGAGGGGAACTGTATAATACGGGGTAAACAATGCTGCAAATTTCTTGAACCTTGCATAATGTAATACAATTTAAACTTTGATAAGTGTAATACAGTAAACTCCTGAAGGAGAGGCAAAATCAAAAAAAAAAATCAGTGTATCAGTGTTTAACCAAATTACCCAAAAGATAGATACGCCTTTTATAACGCCTTTACCACATACTTTATTCCTCAACTAAATAAAATAACTCCTATTCATACAGCCACGAACATGCAACATATGGAGTGTTTTATATATCCTAGCAGATGGTACTTAACCATTTACCCCATATCTTGTTTCTACTTTTGAAGACAGGTGATCACTTAATGCAGGTTGTAAGTAAAGCAGAATGCGCCTTAAGGCGCATTCTGCTTTACTTCCAGCCTGCTTTAAGCTACCATCTGCTAGCATATTACAGATATTTCTTTCGGTACATGTTTACTCCATAAATTGGAATTATTTTCTTCAGAGATGGACTAAATTAAATGTGCTAAAAGGCGCTTCTATGAGTGAAATGGTTAAGACAGGCTGGAAGAGAAATACTAACACTTTTTACAATGTTTATTGTTCAAATTGCCTGTTAAAATTTATTAGTTTATATAGACGTGTAAGGAATTACTTTATACTATTCAAAACAGAAACAAGACCCCCATGGGGCATATTTCGCTCACCTGAGAATAGCTGAAAAATGGAGATAATGATTTATGTCCAGGACTGACCGAGATATGCAACAGACCGGAACCATTTGAACAAAATATGTAAAGGATATTTAAAAGTGTCACCATAGTGAATATATAAGCTCTGGCCATATTAGTATCAGAGAAGAAGACGTTTGAAAAATTCTCTATATAACTCTATGTAAAACTGTGACCCCCGGGGCGGGGTTAATTTTGACCCCAGGGACATAATTTGAAAAAACTTGATAGAGGACCTGTAGGCAATGCTATGTGCCAAATATCTTAGCTCTGGCCCTTTTAGTTTCAGACAAGAAGATTTTTTAAGTTTTCATTGAAACAAATCTATTTTTAGCTCCTGTGACCTAGTTATGCAACCGACCAGAACCATTTGAACAATTTTGGTAAAGGTCATCTAGAAATGCCACCATGCCAAATATCAAAGCTCTTGCCATATTAGTTTCAGAGAAGAAGACGTTTGAAAAAGTCTCTATATAACTCTATGTAAAACTGTGACCCCGGGGTGGGGTCAATTTTGACTGCAGGGGCATAATTTGAACAAACTTCATAGAGGACCTGTAGATGATGATATATGCAAAATATCTAAGCTCTGGCCCTTTCAGTTTTTGACAAGAAGAGTTTTTAAGATTTCCTTATTTTTTCACTTTGGTTGCCATGGCAACTAGAGTTCTGCATTGTTTTTAATTCTTTGAACAAATTTGAGAGAGCCTGACCCAAGGAACATTTCTGTAAAGTTTGGTTGAATTCTGTCAAGCGGTATAGGAGGAGATGTCATTTGAAGCAATTGTTAACGACGACGCACGACGCCGGACACAGGGCCATCCAAATACCTCACCTTTAGTCTTTGGCTCAGGTGAGCTAAAAACAGTATAGACTGCGGACCCTGATGATAAGTTTGCGACATTGCAAATAATTATATATTGCATCAAACATTCCTAAATAGCAAAAAGTTTGGCTAGCTTTAAGGTCTTAGCTGTGTAATGCTTGACTGCGCACAGGGGCCCCGACACCATTGCATTTTTAGAGAAAAAAATCTTCAGAAGGTATATACTTCTGACGATTTTTTAACAAAAAGCAATCGTGTCGGGGCCCTGTGAGAAATCGAGTCCTGAGTGGAAAAGTTTGCAAATCGACGAGTGGCCGGTGCGGAAATAAAAGAGAAAACAATATTTTAGTGGATCATAACTATTGTGCTGACGGTAAAATTGTTGAGTCTGCCAATTAAGAGCTAGATTTGCCAGAATCTGCGAGACAAGCGCCCATAAATGATGAGGGATGCATGATGAGATGACATGATGATGGTTACAGGAAGATAATTTCGACTAATCTCATTTGTTCCAAAGCAGGCTGTTTGGATTAAAACCACCAATCCGCCTTCCTTTTAGCTCTTACAGTGGAGAAAACGCTATTCTTTCCCAGTAAACAAGTTTACGCTAAAAGTACTATTTCCAGTGCAAACAGTTTGGAGCCTGATCAGACGCCGGGTAAACCCGGCGTCTGATCAGGCTCCAAACTGTTTGCCACTCAGATAACAATGAAAAGTCCTTTTTTGCAGTTTAGTGTTTTACGTTTGCGTGTAAACGGATGAAAAATAAGCCCCAGAACCACAAGAAAGGTAGAGGAACAGACTGCTTAATAAATACAGGTCTGACTGTAAATCAAACCTGTGCATGCCAAACATTATTTCCTAAATCAACCCTTTACTCCATTGATACTCATGGTAACACATTGAATTTATTCCTTCACTCAAGTAAATAGTTTAATTTTATACAGTCATGAATATGCACAATAAAAATCCTTTATCTAAGCAGACTGTACATAGTTTAAGCAGACTGGAAGTAAAGCAGAATGAATCCTGCTTTAATTTCAGCCTTCTTTATGCAACTATCTGTCTTCAATACTTAAACAAGATATGCGGCCCTAAATCGCTCACCTCGTACCCATGATTACGGTCATGTAAATAGACCAGTAATGATTACGTTTTCACTTATTCACCCCATCCACTGGTGGCCATGTTGTTTGAGCTAGTAAGATTATTTGAAGAAACTGGCAAAGGGTCACCCATGAATCATTTTTTGTGTAGAATTATTCTTAAATCAGACCAATAGTTTCAGAGAAAGTATTTTTGAAAGTTTTTCTAAACAGAAATATAAGGAAAACTTGCCCCACCCACTGGCGGCCATGTTTTATAAGATAACAAAATGATTTTAAGAAATCTGGTAGAGGGTCATCAATTGACCATTTGTGTAAAATTATTTTGAATTTGGACCAGTAGTTCAGAGAAGAAGATTTTTAAAGTTTTACTATACAGTAACATAAGGAAAACTTGCCCCACCCACTGGCGGCCATGTTTTTTAAGATAACAAAATAATTTTAAGAAATCTGGTAGAGGGTCATCAATTGACCATTTGTGTAAATTTATTTTGAATTTGGACCAGTAGTTTCAGAGAAGATTTTTAAAATTTTACTATACAGTAAACTAACATAAGGAAAACTTGCCCCACCCACTGGCGGTCATGTTTTTTAAGATAACAAGATGATTTTAAGAAATCTGGTAGAGGGTCATCAATTGACAATTTGTGTCAAGTTATTTTGAATTTGGACCAGTAGTTTCAGAGAAGATTTTTAAAGTTTTTACTAAACAGTAACATAAGAAAAACATGCCCCACCCACTGGCGGCCATGTTTTTTTAGATATCAAAATAATTTTTAGAAATCTGGTAGAGGGTCACCCATGGATCATTTGCATGAAATTACTTTCAAATCGGACCAGTAGTTTTGGACAAGAAGGTTTTTAAAGTTTTCACTATATAGCCATATAAGGAAAAATCTGCCCCACCCACTAGCGGCCATATTTTTTAAGATATGAAAATTATTTCAAGAAATCTGATAGAGGGTCACCAATGGCACATTTGGGTTAAATTATTTTCAGTTCGAACCTGTAGTTTTTGACAAGAAGATTTTTAAAGTTTTTTCAATTGGTTGCCATGGCAACCACAATTTCAATTGGATGACCTATATTTGAAGAAATCTGAGAGAGTACCCGACAAGGAACAATCCTATGAAGTTTTGATGAAATTGGCCCAGTGGTTAATTTCCAAGAAGAAGATCCTTAAAGTTTGACGACGGACGACGGACACAGGGCGATCACAATAGCTCACCTTGGCACTTCGTGCCAGGTGAGCTAAAAAATCTATGGAGTAAAGGGTTAAATATATATTGCAATTATTGGGTTGTAACATACCAGCCATTCATTATGAAACTTTGTAATCATTGTCAAGTTTTACAGTCAATCTTGTATTAAGCGATCACTCTAGTGAAGATCCATATTTTGTCTTGTATGGAGCTGTCTGTTTAATGCAGGATA
The DNA here is from genome assembly GCA_922989275.2 of Gari tellinella. Classification (NCBI taxonomy): domain Eukaryota; kingdom Metazoa; phylum Mollusca; class Bivalvia; order Cardiida; family Psammobiidae; genus Gari; species Gari tellinella. Next base: position 39,022,052 of record OV277869.1, on the reverse strand, counting down.
AAACTAATTCAGAATGCTTCAATAGTAGTTTTCTTCACTATTTCTACCCTGAGTTAATTAGTCTAGTGTCATAATGAAGAGGTATCCACACTTATTCGCAAAGGCGGTTGCTTTATACAAGATTGACTGTATTTTTCACATTTCTTGCTGGAGAATATTGTTTTTCTTGCAGAACAGAATTTGTAAAACAGACAATAGCTATTAAATTGACAATTCTTTGTGAATTCAACAAATATTTGCAAATGACAGTGCATATTACACACACAAACTTCAAATTTCCTTGATTTTACTTTCCCACACAGTTTGACCCCTCTCAAACACAATTTCATTTTTCTCAAGTTACGCGAGGTCAACCCTCCTAATTTTTTTCTTCTATTTTGTTCTTGAGAGATGGTAGATACTTTTATGTGTGGTCACTATGAATGCCCCTGCCTAAATTTTGTAAAATTCTCAGTTTTACTAAAATGTAAAAAATGATTTTTGAGAAAAAAAATGGACTCATAAATTATTTTTTCCGAAATATAAGATTTTATTTTAATGTATTATACAAAATATTTAATTTTTCTGCTTGTATTAGCATAGAACAATGTCTTAGGTATAAATGCATGAATAAATTTTGATCTTTTTATTAATATTTGTAATTTTTATCCTCGGAAAGAAAAAAGAGGGGTAGTCATTTTAGGACGTTTTTTGAAAAGTAGGGTACCAAGATAAAAATACTCATAATTTCAGTTACATGTATAGATGGTGAAAAATCTTTTAACTGGAAAATGGTGTAAAATTGAATACTAAATAAGATGGTGTATAGTTTTTGCGGATTCGTTTCGGAGAGCATTACACATCTAACTCCTTAAATGGAAACTGGAATTGTCCATTAAAAGTTTTTGGGGTGAATACAATACTGAAAATAGCTGCCCATGTAGTCTTATGAACAGACCCAGTTATACTCAACAAAGTAAATAAAGGGACAAGTATATAGGTTATAGCAAATAATAATTATTCGTTTTTTAACAAAAGAACTGTACGTTGGATATGAGCCACAAACAGTTTGGATTCAGATCAGACGAAAGTTTATTCAGAGAACTTTTAACAGTCATGTATAGTATCATCTTTACTTCATTAAAGAGTAGTTCTCTCTGTAAAAAAGTATAAAACAATATCATAGTTTTGCTAAAACACAACCACCCTCAAAAATCATTGTGCAAGACAAGGTGCAAGACATAACCAAGTGTCTTACCTTATACATGTAGGTTCTTCTCTATACTCATTCACCCCTGAAACTTTTAATGGACCATTCAAATTTCAAAATAATTTTTGACTATTTAGGGTTGACTGTAACAATATATTTCAAAATGACAAACAGTGTAAACCCTGATCAGAGGGCTCCTTAAGGAGTCCTCTGACCAGGGTATACAGCTTGCATAGAACAAGTGTAATCCTCACAGGGACACTGTGTTTGTTAGTGACCAGTAAACTCGTCGTTAGGGTTGAATGGGTTAAATTACAACTAGTATCGCGTGTGTTCACAACATGCATCAATCGCTTTCTGGCATCTGGGGGGAAATCTGATAATTAACATGTGGATGTCTGCAATTGATAATCTTGGCCATTCTTCAATAAGCATGTCTTTAGCTCCTTGACAGTCCTATGTTGTCGATCTCGATCGGATATCCGGTATTGCCACATGTTCTAGGCATTTTCAATGAGATTGAGGTCTGGTGATACACGCTCTATGCTCTCCTATTCCAGTTATTTAACATCTTTGCGAGCAGTATTTAGAGTCTCGTCCCTGTACCTCAAACTGATCAAAGTCAAGTTTCTAAATAACGTAAAGATCTGTACAACCGTCGTAGGACATGGCCACCCACATGAACACTGACCCCTTCCTGGGTCGCTTATGCTCTGCTACTCAACAGTCCAAAATTTTACTATGTTAGTCTACGTAAAAGGCAATCAAAAGACAACACACGATCTCAAGACTTGTTGAATGGACTGTCGTTTTATTTTAAGTAAGTATACGTGAAACTAGTGAACCCAGGGTAGGGCTAATGATTTTTATATGCTTGATAGAAGTTTACATGGTGATGCTGTGCACTAAATATCTAAGCTCTGGGCTATCCGGTTATTGACAAATCGATCATAAAAGTTTTTCACATTTGCTTTCGTGGCAACCAGAGTTCACCATGGTTCCACTTTTTTTAAATGAATTTTGTTGGAAACCACCCGAGGAACATTCAAGCTAAATTGCATCAACATTCATATATAAGCTTCAGAGAAAAGGTCATATTAAACTTTGAATTCAAAATTGCCAAGTAATTTTGAATTCAAAGTTTAATATGACATTTCCTCAATACCATATACGGAGAATGACCACTCCCCCTGACGGCTATGATTCTTGACAGAATCAAATTCTTTTAAAAACGCTTATAATAATATACAATCTGAGCAAGTTTGAGAATGATTGGATAAAAATGGTAGCCTCTAGAGTGTAAACACTGTTAAAAATGGCATTTTCAGCAATTCAAAGGTAGATTACTCTTAACCTATTGGCCCGATTTCAACCATAGTCAAACTCATCTAAACTCTTATGGTAAAATACAATCTGGGCAAGTTTGAGAAAGATAAGATAAATATTGTGGCCTCTAGAGTGTAAACACTGTTAAATACATGGCATTTTCAACTATTAATCCGATTTCAACCATAATTAAACTCATCCGAACTATTATGGTAATATAGAATATGACCTCTAGAGTGTAAACACTGTTAAATATGACCTCTAGAGTGTAAACACTGTTAAATATGGCATTTTCAGCAATTAAAAGGTAGATAACTCTTGATCTATTAGTCTGATTTCAACCATAATTGATCTCATCCGAACTCTTATGGTAATATAGAATATGAGCAAGTTTGAGAAAGATTGGATAAATATTGTTGCCTCTAGAGTGTAAACACTATTAAATATGGCATTTTCAGCAATTCAAAGGTAGATAGCTCTTGATCTATTGGTCTGATTTCAACCATAATTGAACTCATCCGAACTCTTATGGTAATATAGAATGTGATCAAGTTTGAGAAAGATTGGATAAATATTGTGACCTCTAGAGTGTAAACACTGTTAAATATGGCATTTTCAGCAATTAAAAGGTAGATAACTCTTGATCTATTAGTCTGATTTCAACCATAATTGATCTCATCCGAACTCTTATGGTAATATAGAATATGAGCAAGTTTGAGAAAGATTGGATAAATATTGTTGCCTCTAGAGTGTAAACACTATTAAATATGGCATTTTCAGCAATTCAAAGGTAGATATAGCTCTTGATCTATAAGTCTGATTTCAACCATAATTGAACTCATCCGAACTCTTATGGTAATATAGAATGTGATCAAGTTTGAGAAAGATTGGATAAATATTGTGACCTCTAGAGTGTAAACACTAAAATTATTGACGACGAACGACGCACAACGGAAGACGCACACTGCTTATTCAAGGATTGCAAAAGCTCACCCTGAGCTAGCTCAGGTAAGCTAAAAATTGCTCTGAGTTAATGGATTACTTAAGACTCAACTGAAAAGCTTTATAACCTTGGACCCCGAACTGAGAGTTATGCAATTAACCCATTCAATGCCGCTATATCCACCTAACAGAGTCCCTGCTTATAATTTTTGTCTGCTTAAACTTTAAAATTTGAAATGTACAGTGTTTTTGACTTAGGAAACATTGATATGAGTGTCAACCAAATGCGGTGTGCAATCAGAACTGTTTGCAAATGTTGGCATCCTTGGCAGTGAAAGGTTTAATTGTTTTCGGATTAAAGTATAAGAGTCAAAAATTCAAAATTAGTTTGGAGTTCAGTGCTGTCATTTCTCTGGGTTTTTCCGAAATCTTGGGATTTTTCTTTATTTCTCAGGACCTTTTTTTTCCCTGCAATCTTCAGATTTCTGCTCTTACTTTCAAAATTTGATACTTTATGCTTTTTTAACTGCATTGATTTGGGTGTCAAACAGTTAAGATCCAGATCAGACACCGATTTATCTTATTTGTTTGCATAATTAAGTTAGTGATAATGAGCCTGTCAGCAAAAGGTTAAAGGCTTGATTCCTTAACTCATTCCTCCCTGAAACTTTAAATGGACAATTCCAGTTTCGATTTTCGTCTAGTCCATTTCTGACTTTTAAGAGTTGTTTTTATCAATTTTGCCATTACTGACAAACAGTGAAGACCCTGATCAGAGGGCTCCTTTCGGAGCCCTCTGATCTGGGCCTTCACTGTTTGAACAGGACAAGTGTACTATTCACATGTACACTGTTTGAAAAGACGCATATATGCGGGACTAGGGTTCAAAGGGTTAACCCATTACCCCATATCCCTTTTCTAAATCTATATTAGGTAGCCGCTTAAAGCAGGTTGAAAGTAAAGCAGATTGCCCCTAAAGGCGCAATTCTGCTTTACTTTCAACCTACTTTAAGCTTCCATATGCTAGAATATAGAAAATAATTTTTCAAACTTATATTCATCACTGTATAAATTGGAAATATTTTCTTCCATAAAGGAAATTTCTGGAATACATTAAAGGCGTATTTATGGGGTAATGGATTAAGTCACACTTGAAAATTGGGAAATCTTAGGATTTTAAAAAGCAGTTTCTGGTACCTCTTGGAAATAGAAACAAGTAGATTATTTTTCAAATTTTATTTAGATGACCATGTTAAGTACTAACAGCAGTATTAGCCTCATCAACCTAAGCTGATACATGTATTCAGGGCTCCAGAATAAGAGGGAATAAACAGAACAATTCCAACATTTTCTCACTCATTTCAGAACTAAATCCTATGGTGTTACTACTCATTAGAATTGTCTAATCTAGCCATACAGCCCCGAGTCAATGGAACGAGGTACGGACTAAAATCATTCAGACATGAGGCCATCAAGCTGTGGAATAGTCTTCCAAATGAGCTCAGAGCTGCGGAGTCTTACCCACAGTTCAAAAGACTACTCCACAGATGGGATGGCAACATGTGTGGATGTTCTCTGTGTTCGTCCTAGTTTTTTATTCGTTTTTATCCTTTTGTGTGTTTCGTCTTGTTTTGTAAATGCTTTTTAGAAATTGTCCCTAAGTTTCTACCTTATTCTATGCTGCTTGCTTGCTTAAGCATCAAATAGCTTTTAAAAATTTTGCTTTCTGCATGGGATATATTTTCATTTTCATTATGTGCTACCTTGTTTCATGTAAACATCCTTTAATACATGTACTTAACTTAATTTAAATTAATTTAATTTACTATTTTAAAATTTTATTTATTTAATTTATTTATTTAATTTAATTTAACTCATTAGGTACATTTTATATTAAATTTTTAGTCAGTGGACTAATCTTTATGCACTACTCCTCTTGGAGTGTGCAGAAGTGGCTTCCTCTGACTGTCAGAATGTAATTTTCTTTTAAATTAATTAAAGTGACACGGACGACCAGTGCAGGGTCTAAATTAGAAACTGCACTGTGTCCTTTGTTACTGCAATTATATAGACTGGTCAAGGGAGACAAGATATGAATTACTTAAATGTAGTAAGGCATGGGTTGTCTCCCATTGACCCACTAAATACTAAATATTTTATTTTTTAACATGCTTTGACTAACTTGCCTACTGTATTTATTTGCATGCATGCCTGTGATCCTGTTTAAATCTGTTTTATTTGTTATTTGTTTATTATAACGTTTACCTATGTTTGTCGGAGTAAAAGCCCTACAGGGCTTATGTTATCTTGTTAAACCTATCCGACGTAAAATAAAATTTGTCTATGTCTATGTCTCGAAGAGAAGATTCTAATGAATAGTGACACCACAGGTTTTTTTCAGAAATAACGATTTTTTTTTTTAAATACTCCCCTTAATCCTTTACCCAATGACCCATTTATAACATTTAATCAGGGGCTCACTTAAAGCAGATTGAAAGTAAAGCAGAATGTGCCTTCAGGCTGCTTTAAACTACCATCTACTAGGCTATATAAGAATATTTGTTAGTGTAATTATTCATGAGGGTATAAATTGGAAATGTTTTCTTCAGCTGAGGAATAAATTATATACACTTAAAGGCGCTTTTATGTGGGAAAGGGTTAAACAGAGCCCTGTGTATTTGCAGTTTCTTCACCACATTTGCATAAAAAACAAACCCAAAAGTTTTGATCCTGATCAGATAATGAGAAAATTACTTGACATCTAATCTGGATCTAAACTGTTTGCTGTTGACTATGTCACTTCATCAAACTGCTTAGTCACTCCCTGGACAAACTCTCCTGTTAGGAGATCAGTTTGTTTCTGGACTGGTTCAACGTATATCAGTTTGTTTCTGGACTGGTCCAATGTTATGTTCCATCAAGCTGGGGGGGGATCATGTGACATCATCCTTCAAATCACCCTGATCAAAGTATCTTGCAATCAGGCAGATAAAGAGATTCATGGGAACCAGTCGAGGGTCCTCTAAAGTGTCCTGTAACAGAAAAGACAATATCATCAAAACTTTACTCTTATCATATTAAAGCATGTTATAGTGTTTGTATTATTTATGAAACTGTAGGGGAAGGGCAGATTCTAACACGGCGTCTGATCTGTATCTAAACTGTTTTTCATTTGTATTCTACTTTTCTTCTGTTTCAAGAGCGTGTAAATTAATTTCTAGTTTTTAGCAGACGATATATTTGAAGCAGAAAAGAATTCAACATGATATGGGTTAACTCCATGATTCTATCATTCAGATTATCAATAGCTCTTAACCCTTAGCCCGCCAAATAAATTGTCGTCTGCTATATTTCTCATCTGCTTCAAGTTTCAAAGTGCTTCAAAGTTGCTCAAAATTGCTGAAAATGTTGTCCGAGTGTCAAACAGCTTGGATCCGGATGAGACGCCGAGTTACTCGGCGTCTCATCCGGATCCAAGCTGTTTGCATATGGAGCTATAGTCGTGCGTGGCAGGCTAAGGGTTAACCTTTTCCACATATTTGGTTTTCAGTATTGAAGACAGGTGGCTGCTTAACCCTTTACGTCATTTCTAGTTTTAAAGAAAGGTGACTACTTTAAGCAGGTTGGAAGTAAAGCGGAGAGTGCTTGAAGGCACATTTTGCTTTACTTTCAGCCTGCTTTAAGCTACCATCTGCTAGTATGTAGAAACATTTTCTTTTGGTACATGTTTATGACTTTAAATTGGACAATTTTCTTTGATGGAGGAATAATTAAAATGTGCTAAAAGGCGCTTCTATAGAGGAAAGAGTTAAAACAGACTGAAAGTAAAGCAGAAACCTTTTTTGAAACTAAAAACAGACTCTGGGGTTATGGATTAACTCTTTCCTCCCTGAAACTTTAAATGGACAATTCCAGTTTCCATTTTAGTCTAGTCCATTTCTGACTTTTAAGGGTTGTTTTTGTCAATGTTTGGTATTGTGACAAACAGTGAAGACCCTGATCAGAGGGCTCCTTTTGGAGCCCTCTGATCTGGGTCTTCACTGTTTGCATAGGACAAGGGAACTATTCACATGTACACTGTTTGAAAAGCACGCCTATATGCGGGACTAGGGCTCAAAGAGTTAACTCATTCATCCCTGAAACTTTTTATGAACAATTCCACTTTCAAAATATGTCTAGTCCATTTATATTGACTATTTAGGGTGATTTTAACAATATATTTCAAAATGACAAACAGTGTAGACATTGATCAGAGGGCTCCTTAAGGAGAAAACAGAAACAATTCCCTTTGACAATTAAGCCCCAGAACTGCGGCAAAGTAGGAAGGTCTCTGGGGATGATATGACTGAAATACTGTCAAAGTGACATAAAAGACATATTTCAACAAAAGTCTCATCTGAGAGACTGAAAGAAACCGTGGATTGGGACCCACAGTCCATGTGTTACAAGGACAATAATTCAAGTGTCGGGATGTCAATGAACATTCGAATATTTGTTTTTTAACAAAGAAAATTCGAAAACCCTTATTTTACCATTTGAGTATTTGTTTGAATTATGTGTATATATTTTGTATTACCGGTAACAAAAAGATGCATTTTTTAATGATACTGTTAGTAGTCTGTTAATTCACTTCTCACTACACAAATCCTTACTATAACCCTGCTAATATTGAATACTAAAATCCCTATTCGTTGACATCCCTAGTTTAGTGCACTTATTTACCATAGAGGCTCTGAGTCTGGAACAGCCGCGGGCTAGTCGACGTATCAGGGAGCAGGAGTCTGGTAAGAGAGGCTTCTCTAGACAGGCCAGCAGGGCATAGAGCCAGTAACCCTGTAGTAAACAAAACAACATCATGTTAACACAATAATCATTCACACCTCAAACGTTAAATGGAAAAATCCAGTTTCAAATTATGTCCAGTCCATTTTTGACCAGATAGAGCCGTTTTCTGCTTTATATTTCAAAATGAGACTGTTTTCTGCTTTATATTTCAAAATGATAAACAGTGTAGACTCTGATCAGAGGGCTCCTGTAGGAGCCCTCTGATCTGGGTCTACACTGTTGTAATTGGACAAAGTGTACTCTTTTACTTGTACACTGCTTTACTTTCAACCTGCTTTAACCCATGTCGGGTAAACCGGTAAAGTTAACTTGTTTTTGCTTGCGATTAACCAATTTCAGTTTCCATAACATCCCTAAAATAAATTGTAGGACACTTCAGAAAAGTGTAGTTTTATTCATTTAACTGCTTTGCATTGGCACTGCACTGCAACTTGCTTTAACCCATTTCCCCATAGCCTGTTTCTAGTTTTTAACCCTTTCCCACATAGCATATCTCTAGTATTGAATATAGGTGTCCACTTAAAGCAGGTTGAAAGTAAAGCAGAATGCGCTTTAAGCGCATTCTGCTTTACTTTTAACCTGCTTTAAGCTATCATCTGCTAGAATATAGAAAATATTTTGTATCATACATATTTATGAATGTATAAATTGGAACTATTTTCTTCAGGGCAAGAATAAACTGAATGCGCTAAAAGGAGCTTCTATGGGGGAAAGGGTTAATACAGTTGACTACTTTAAGCAGGTTGAAAGTAAAGCAGAATGCACCTTAAGGCGCATTATGCTTTACTTCCAACCTGCTTTAAACTAACATCTGCCAGAATACAGAAAATATTTTTTATAGAACATATTCATGACTGTATGAAGTGGAACTATTTTCTTTAGTGGAGGAATAAATGAAAGGGGTACAAAAGTGTATTTATTTGGTAATGAGTTAAGTGGTCACCTATTTTCAAAACTAGAATCAGTCAATGGGGTAATCAGGGGTAGCAAAATCAACTGTCCGTGTTGTCCGAGGTGGCCATTTTCGGGTTCTGACAGGTGAATTTTCCTGTCTTGATTGTCTGTGGACAAGCAGAAATTCTAATGTTCAATTACGCAAATTCAGTTTCTGTGATCTGCCTAGGCTGCGTTTTTGCATTTTTGGCACAGAAAAATAACAAGAGACGCAATGAAAATGCCGGTGCTGCGCGAAAAATCCGGCGAAAGTTCGAAAATTCTCGGTACGGGGGGAGAATCGTACTCTCGGGGGGCGAATGCTAATAATTGTCTTTTCCGGTATTCGGAATCTCTCTGATATTATCACCGATTAAACTTGTCGTCTGTATCCAAACTCAGTGATGTCTGAAAAACGAAAACAGGCGAGCGATATTCGCTCCTTTTACGTAACAACGGCTAAACAAGAGGGCCTGAAGGCCCTGATATCGCTCACCATTTGTAATGAAGCCTGATAGCTTTACCTTTGAATTTCACCCGTTTTATTCTAAATCCACTCAAGTTTGTCGACCTACTGTAGTATAGTAGAGTACATCAAAGGCAGATAACTAGAGCCTAAACAATACTGAAATTAAGCCTTTTTCTAGCATTTCAAAGTATATCAAGGGCAGGTAACTATTGCCACAATGATTACATTTCAACAATAATTTCACTCCTTCGAGAATGTATAGCTACATCCTTTGTATACAAGTACATGTATAATCAAAATCCATTGAAAACTGTAGTTGCAAGAGTGTAAACGCTGTAAAATATGGCATTTTCAGCAATTCAAAGGTAGATATCTCTTGATCTATTTGTCTGATTCCAACCATAATCACCCTTTTTCCAACTCTTATGGTTATATACAATATGGGCAAGTTTGAGAGAGCTTGGATAAATACTGTGGCCTCTAGAGCGTAAACACTGTTAAATATATCATTTTCAGCCATTCAAAGGTAGATAACTCTTGACAAGTTCTATTGATCAGATTACAACCAAAATTGAACTCATCTGAAGTCTTATGATAATATACAATCTGAGTAAGTTTATGAAAGATTGGATAAAATTTGTGGCCTCTAGAGTGTAAACATCGTTAAATATGGCATTTTCAGCAATTCAAAGGTAGATAACTCTCGACCTATAAGTCTGCTTTCAACCATAATCAAACTCAACTGAACTCTTATAGTAATATACAATCTGAGCAAGTTTAAGAAAGATTTGATAAAAATTGTGAACTCTAGAGTGTAAACACTGTTAAAAATGGCATTTTCAGCAATTCAAAGGTAGATTACTCTTGATCTATTTGTCCTATTTCAACCAAAATCGAACTCATCCGAACTCTTTTGGTCATATACCATCTGGCCAGGTTTTAGAAAGATTGGATAAATACTGTGGCATCTAGAGTGTAAACACCGTAAATATGGCATTTTCAGCAATTCAAAGGTAGATAACTCATGACCTATTTGTCCGATTTCAACCAAAATCAAACTCTTCTGAACTCTTATGGTCATATACAATCTGGGCAGGTTTTAGAAAGATTGGATAAATTACTGTGGCCTCTAGAGAGTAAACACTGTTAAATATGGCATTTTCAGCAGTTCAAAGGTAGATAACTCATGACCTATTTGTCCGATTTTAACCATAATCGAACTCATCCGAACTCTTCTGGCAATATACCATCTGAGCAAGTTTGAGAAAGATTGGATAAAAATTGTGGTCTCTAGAGTGTTAACACTAAAATTGTTGACGCCGCACGCCGGACGCCGGACATTCAAGGATTGCAATAGCTCACCCTGAGCTAGCTCACCCTGAGCTAGCTCAGGTGAGCTAAAAACCGAAATCAAATGATTATACTAACAACGATGTAGCTGACCAGTGAGATTGTTCCTGACCATAAATTAGCAAAAGAAAGTCCAGAATCCCCTTTGGCATAACACCCATCTTCATCCTATTCGTGTTCGCAAAATTCTCAATCTGCCGTAAATAATGTTGACAATTCTATCGTTCTGATAGTGATAAGAGATTTCTAATAAATTAAGTCAGAGAAAATGAAAGTTTGAAGGGTGTGCTACTGTATTAATGGTCAGTTAACTGTAATGCTTTGAGATGTCTGAGCTAATAAAGACTTAGTACTAGTAGGTCTACTTAGTAAACAGTTAACTGTTGAACTGAGTCAAGTTATTCAAGCAGAGTTCACCAGAAAGAGCCTGCCCCTGGGAAACTGATAGGTAAAGCAGAATGAAAACTTCAAAATTCTTCTCTTAATTTTTAGGAACAGTCTGCTTTACGATCTGCTAGGCTATAGGAAACATTTATGCTGTCTATTTAACCAGGTAACATTTATTTTTACGGACAAGTAGATATTGGATACGGACAAGTGATTTTTCAAACCACTTGTCCGTGGACAGGTGCATTTTTTTGAGATTTCGACACCCCTGGTAATGGGTTAATGTATGGAGTACTACATATTATACCTGTTTTTCTGTAAAGCCTGTAGCCTCAAACCAATTGAGGTGATATTCTAAAACCTTCCCTACAGTGGGTTGGTCCATGGCCACCATAATGCTAACTGAAAAGAAAAGAAGTGTCACCATGTAAATAATCTCAGCTCTGGTCATACTAGTTTCAGAAGAAAATGTTTGAAGATTTCACTATATGCTTTAAGCTGCCATCTTTCTTTTATACAATTAATTAGCCTTTCCTTTAGTGGTTGTAATAGAGAGGCTTTACTGTATATTTTAACTATAAATGTGATGTCTTTACCAATGACCCCATAGATGTGCCATTTTTACATCTTTTATTTATACTTCTACTGAAGGAAACAGTTCCACTCAAAACAGTCATGAATATGCATCATAAATATATTTACTATACCCTAGCTGATGGTAGCTTAAAGCAGGCTGAAGTAAAGCAGAATGCGCCTTAAGGCGCATTCTGCTTGACTTTCAAGCTGCTTTAAGTGGTCACTTGTCTTCAAAACTTGAAACAGGCTATGTGGGAATGGGTTTAAGTCCTTTTTCTAACAGTACAGCCCTATTAACACATTTAACCCTAGCAACGAGTATACTCATCATTTATAAACATTGTACCTATAAAGAGTACACTTGCTCAATACAAACAGTGTAGACCCAGATCAGAGGGCTCCTGCAGGAGCCCTCTGATCAGGGTCTGCAATGTTTGTCAATTTGCAATATATTGCAGAAAACATCCCTAAATTGTCATAAATGGACTAAACTTAAATGGAAATGGAACTTTCCATTAAAAGTTTCAGGGGTGAATGAGTTAATTGTCTTACCTAGTGGAAGTATTCCTTCATGTGAGGGAAACTTTGTAGCCTCACCCTCAGTCTGTAGAGTATCTGTAGTGACTACAGGTGCTCCTGACCTGGCTGGAGGCTTCAGTCTGCCAAAACACAGCCTACACCAAGCTTGAACATCATTGGCCGGAGGCTAAAATAACAAAACACAGCCTGCACCAAGCTTGAACATCATTGGCCGGAGGCTAAAATAACAAAACACAGCCTGCAAAAAGCTTGAACATCATTGGCCGGAGGCTAAAAAAACATAGTGCTCAAAGTTAGAAAAATTTATTTTCAAATTTTAATTTTATGAAAGAAGTTATCTTACCAAATTACGTTTAGGATTTACCTTGGGTACTTTCGTTTCGGACTCGCGAGCCTCTCTGTGACCCTGTAGTGTCACCTAAGAATAATCCCCAGGTCAGTAAATCATTGGCCAGAGGACCTGTTTGACCATGGAACCGTTCGAAATATACGACATTTGAAAACAGTGTAGAATCAGATCCGAGGGCTCTGATCCAGTCGAACAGGAGTAATAAGCAGAACAAGACGTGTTTGTGAAACACTCCCCCCCCCCCAAACAATATCAAATGTTTGATCTTTAGATCACTGTGAACTTGACAATTGACCCAACATCTTTGAAATAAACATACTATTATTATTACTCTCAATTAGAGCAACATGTATAGCAAACATAAAGTCCCTATCACCTGAGGGTCAAGGGTTATTGCCATTTTAATTATATGACCTTTAGACCTCTAAGAACTTGACCTTGACCCGACATGACTATAAAATACATACTCTTATCTCTTTATTTGAGCAACATGAGCTACATAGTCTAAAATAACAGTTTAATGGAAAAGGCGTGACAGATGGACACATTAAAGGATACAAACAAATTACAAACAAGTTATCCCTAAGTGTCGCCTCTGCTTACAGGAGATGGCACAAAAATGAACTAGACTCAGGGCTCCAGATAAAAGGGGGTAAACTGAACAAATTCTAATTTTCTCACTCACACAGTACCAAATCCTATGGTGTTACTATTCATTAGAATCGTCTCTTCAAGACAATTCTAATGAGTATTGACACCATAGGGTTTAATAAAGAAATACACCCCTTATCTGGTGCTCTGTAGACTACATTGGAAACTAGAGATGTCCATTTGAACTTTCAATGGTGAATGAGTAAAGCTATACTTACCACACTGGGTAACTTTGTGATCTTCAGAGTTTTCCTTTTTGCCTTGTATCTTGCAAGTTTCTGAAAAATATGTCACCTAGAATGATGCTACTTTAGCCAATTAGCCCATGTTGCCACCTGTGTCTAGTATTGAAGACAGGTGATCAATTAAAGCAGATAAAAGTAAAGCAGAATGTGCCTTAAGGTGCATTCTACTTGTTGACTTTCTGCCAGCTTTATGATACAGTGTGTTATAATATATAAATTATTTCTTATGGTACATATTTACAACTGGTTAAAGTGGAAAAAATAAATTTCAGCTGAGGAATAAATTAAAGGCCTAAACAGGTGTATTTATGGAGTAATTGGTTTAGAAGCTTTCTTTCTTTACCCCACGACTTTGTAAGAGTTTTATAGACAGGTGTCTGCTTAAAGCAGACTGAAAGTAAAGCAGAATGTCCTTAAGGAGCATAATGCTTTACTTTTAGTCTGCTTTAAGCAACCATCTTCTAGGATATAGAAAATGTTTTTTATGGCGTTTAATTGTTCATGATCGTATAAAGTGGAACTATTTTCTTTAGTGGATGAATACATTAAAGGCATAAAAAGGTATATTTAACATTGGTTAACCCATTACCCCATGGCCTGTTTCTGAATAAAAGATAGGTGGTCACTTAAAGCAGGATGAAAGTAAAGCAGAATGCACCTTTTAAGCTACATACCTGCTAGAGTATGGAAAATATTTCTTACCAGACATATTAATCATTGTATAAAGCAGAACTTTATTCTTCAGTGAGTGAATATATTAAAGGCATCAAAACTAAGGAGTAATGGGTTAAAGAAAGGTAATAGAGGATTTTAACAAGTTTTTGCAAAATACATAAAGATGTGTTTGATGTTACAGTCGAACTTCGATATCTCGATCTCAATTAAGTCGAACATACCCTTATTTCAAAGTTAAAACGCAGAGTTCTCATAAACAGAACTTAAAATAAGGCATTTTCATGTTTCGAAATATCAGATAGTTCAAGTTAAGCTAGTTCGAGATATCGAAGTTTGACTGTAGTTGATCATTATGCCAACCTGTCTCTCTTCAGCGAAATTGGCCACCTGAGCATTTTGCCATGTCAACTGTGGTGCAAATCCTTGAGGAGCCGCTTGATAATCACCAATCCACTGAAACAAAAACCAGGGTCTCGTTTCATAAAACCTTGTAGGCCAAAAATCGTAAGTCAAAACTTTCAAATACATTTAATTTCTGATTTCTCTATCTAATCCTGTCTTGTGACATCTCTTTGGAATCGTCTTTTCAAGACAATTCCAAAGAGATGTCACAAGACAGTGTTAGATGGAGAAATAAAAATAATTGATACTTTTATAATCTGACTTATGACAATATTTGTCGTACAAAGTTTTATGAAACGGGCCCCAGGGTCCAAGGTTATAAAGCTTTTGAGTTGAGTCTGAAGTAGTTTTCAAGCATCAAATGCCTGAGAATGGTATCAGACTCAACTCAGACACTTTATAACCTTGGACCCTGAGATCCACATAAGGGGAGTATTTCATAAACTAAAATCTTTAATTCTGCATTTAACCCTATGTTGTTACTATTCATTAGAAGTGCCACGAAGAGACGATTCTAACAAGTAGTAACACAGTAGGTTTTGGTGCTGAAATGAGTGAGAAAGTGTTGGATTTGTTAAGTTAATTCCGTCTTGTCTGATGCCCTACTAATGGTTTATACTGCTTGACAGGATTAAATGATATGCGGCAAACACCTAGTGACATTCCACTGACCTGTTTTACATGAATGGTCTGTTTATTGCGGAAGGATTTCATATCGATATCTGCTACAACAACCCTCGGACATGTGCTAGCCTCCATTCTGAAAGAACAAAATATTTTACTGTATTAACCCATTACCAATTAACTTTTTGAACCCTAGTCCCGCATATAGGCGTGCTTTTCAAACAGTGTACATGTGAACAGTACACTTGTCCTATGCAAACAGTGAAGACCTTGATCAGAGGGCTCCGAAAGGAGCCCTCTGATCAGGGTCTTCACTGTTTGTCACAATGCCAAACATTGACAAAAACAACCCTTAAAAGTCAGAAATGGACTAGACTAAAATGGAAACTGGAATTGTCCATTTAAAGTTTCAGGGAGGAAAGAGTTAAATACGCTTTTTTACGCCTTTGATTTTTTTCTCCACTTAAAGAAAAAAAATTCTACAGTCATTTATATATAGTGCTTTAATTTTTTTTGCATATCCTAGCAGAGTGTAGCTTAAAGCAGGCTGAAAGTAAAGCACAATGCGCCATAAGGCACATTCTGCTTTACTTTCAGCCTGCTTTAAGTAGTCACTTGTTTTCAAAACTAGAAACAGGCTATAGGGTTTTGGGTTAACAGTGATATGGTAAAACTTGTGATCTGACATCATTCTATGAAGAACCATGGAGACAAAAACCATGCTATAGGCAGGGACAAAGTACTGAAGAAAGCTCATAAACCAATTCATCCCTGAAACTTTAATTTCTAATTAACCCGTTACTCCATATATCATGCTTTTTAACACCTTTATTTATTTCTCCACTGAAGAAAATAGTTCCAATTTATACAGTAATTAAAGTACACTTTAACGACTACAACAAGTATTTTCTTTATCCTAGCAGATTCTAGCTTAAAGTAGACTGAAAGTAAAGCAGAATGCAATGTAAGGCACATTCAGTTTTACTTTCAACCATCTTTAAGTGGTCAACAGTTTCTAAACCTAGTAACAGGCTATGGGGTAAAGGGTTAAACAGCCACAAACTTTAAACACTTAAAACAATTGTATAAAACATGGAACAATCCACCACACCCCTTCAAAACGACCCCCACAAATATCCTTTTTCAATTCAAACAACAGGTGTTTATGAAACACTATGCCCCCTGGTGTGACCATAACCTAAGGAAAAAAACACAATAAGCTAGTTTCGCTTTCATTTCAATCCTAAACTATTGTATGTTTGTAATATGCATGTAAATATCTGAAATAAAATATGTTTAAACTAAACAAGAGGGCCTGAAGGCCCTGATATCGCTCAACTTTTGTACTGATGCTTGATAGCTTTACCTTTCTGTTTCACCCATTTTTATCTAAATCCATTCAAATTTGTAGTATAGCATGTAAACAATTTTGGAATACAACCTCATAATTCTAGTATAGTAGAGTACATCAAGGGCAGATAACTAGAGCCTAAACAATACTGAAATGAAGCCTTTTTAGCATTTCAAAGTATATCAAGAGCAGATAACTATTGCCACAATGATTAGATTTCAACAATAATTGCACTCCTTTGAGAACTTATAGCTATTTACTTTGTGTGCAAAGTATAATCAAAATCCATTGAAAACTGTAGTTGTAACAGTGTAAACGCAGTTAGATATGACATTTTCAGCAATTCAAGGGCAGACAACTCTTGACCTATTGGTCAGATTTCAACCATAATCACACTTATTCGAACTCTTATGGTCAAATACAATCTGAGCAAGTTTGAAAAAGACTGGATAAAAATTGTGGCCTCTAGAGTGTAAACATCCTTAAATATGATATTTTCAGCAATTCAAAGGTACATAACTCTCAATCTATTGATTCGATTTCAACCATAATCGAGCTCATTTGAATTCTTATGGTCATATACAATCTGAGCAAGTTTGAGATAGATTGGATAAAAATTGTGAACACCCTTAAATATGGCATTTTCAGAAATTCAAAGATAGATAACTCTCAACCTACATGTAGGTGTCCAATTTCAACCATAATCGAACTCATCTGAACTCTTATGGTCATATACAATCTGAGCAAGTTTGAGATAGATTGGATAAAAAGTGTGCCCTCTAGAGTGTAAACACCCTTAAATATGGCATTTTCAGCAATTCAAAGGAAAATAACTCTTGACCTATTAGTCTGATTTCAACCCAAATCGAACTCATTTGAACTCTTATAGTCATATACAATCTGAGCATGTTTAAGAAAGATTGGAGAAAGATTGTGGCCTCTAAGAGTGTAAACACTGTTAAATACTGCATTTTCAACAATTCAAAGGTAGATAGCTCCTGACCTATTGGTTTGATTTTAACCATAATTGAACTCACCCAAACTCTGATGGTAATATACAATCTGGACAAGTTTGAGAAAGATTGGATAAATAATGCGGCCTCTAGAGTGTAAACACTGTTAAATATGGCATTTTCAGCAATTCAAAGGTAGATAATAACTCTTGACCTATTGGTCTGATTTCAACCATAATAAAACTCATCCGAACTCTTATGGTAATATAATAGCTGAGCAAGTTTGAGAAAGATTGGATACATATTGTGGCCTCTAGAGTGTAAACACTAAAATTGTTGACGACTAACGACGCACGACAGACATTCAAGTATTGCAAAAGCTCTCCCTGAGCTAGCTCAGGTGAGCTAAAAACTACCATCAAGACGATTCCAAAGAGATGTCACAAGACAGGATTAGATGGAGAAATAAATAATTATTGATAATTTTATAATCTGACTTATGACCATTTTTGTCATATAATGTTCATAAAACGGGCCCGAGGGGAATAAAAAAAAACACGACCTTTTTCCTTACCTGACTCGTCTGAGATATTCATTTCCTGTGGTAGGTGGAATATCCAAATCAAAGTCATCATCATCTGACTCCACCACAAGTGCCTGACCTTCAGGACTGTCATCATCATCATCAAAAGATTCCATCACAAATTACACCAGACCTAAAAATAAAACTTAAAAACATAACAGAGCTCCGGATAAGGTGGCTATTTCAAGACTAATTTCTTTGGGCTGTTTTGGACTGAACTGAACTGATTCTTATGAGGACTGCTTGGAGTCATCCCTTGGACTTGTTTAAAGTATACTTGTTAGACAAGCTCAGTTGGTAGAGTGTTTAAGTAGTAGTGGGTTAGAGCACATCCACCCTGGTTCATTTTAGACAGTTTCTCACTTGTATAATTCTGTATCTGTACAATACCTTCAAGTTCAATACTGAAGATTACACCAGCACTAAGCCGCGAGGGACGTTTAAATTATCCAGAACCAGGTTCGCAATGTTTAAATGATCTGCGCTCAGGCTGTTCCAAACTTTTAAAGTTTGAGGGAAGAAGCTGTTTTTGAATCTGTTCTACCATTTCAGTTTTATATACATGTATGTTGGACTTTGAGTCAGGATCCAACGAATTACAAGTGCTCATGTGCTCTAGTGGTTGGTTTTGTAAGTAGGCTCCCATTCTCGGTATCGCAGTGATGTCACAGATAACTGACCGCCTATCGAGCTAGGTGAATACAATGGCCTGGCCCTGGCTATCGTACTCAATAAACGACACACTTTCAGAATGACGACTAACACCCTTATTCTGTTATTCATGTGTCATTTCTTGACCTGCCAACCGATTTTAAAATAGTAAAGTTTTTTTGGTTCTGAAAAGATTAGATTTATTGAGTATCAAATTTATTGAAACGTATTAAATGTATAGTGATCAGTTAAAGAAGGATGAAGAAGATTCGTGAATCTAATTATGAGCCGTTTGCGCGAGAAGGTTTATAAAACCACTATAAGTAAATATACCATTTTTCTCTATTTAGTGACCGATTTTAGGTAGGTAAAGTTTATTTGGTTCTGAAAAGATTAAATTTATTGAGTATCAATTTTTTTTTTCAATATGAACCTGATAAATGTGTGGTGATCAGTTAAAGAGCGACAAAGACGATTCGTGTCATTAAATATGCGCCGTTCACGTATGAAGTTTTTAAAACCATCATAAGTAAATATTTCTTCATTTTAAAAAGTATGAACATGCTAACATGAAGTAAAGATTATATTTATTAAATATGTATTTTATTTTATCATAGATTCATACGACCATTATTTGATAGAAAACGATGAATCAAAGAGCAGCGAAGAAGATTTGTTTCATAATTTACAAGCTGTACGCGGCACAGTTTTTCGGTACAATTTTCAAATAAAAACGCTGCTATTTCTTTCCTTTTCATGTCTAGTTTTACATTCAGCCTTTCCCACCAAACTAATTAATTTTATCATCAGGATCCACACATACTAAAACAACCCAGCAAAAGTGGAACAAACACCTTGACATAGTCTCATTGTTGTACCGGGACTCGCTAGGGGTACGTGACTGTAACGCTAATTTCAAATATTAGAGGTACGGTCACGTACCCCTAGTCACTACCTTTACAGAAACGTCCAGACTTTTCACTCAATTTACCGAACTGGTCATTTACCGGTTACTAGAATAACCGGAATACACCGAAATACACCTAAATATACATAGTATTGATCATAAAACAGTTTCAGGTGATGTATATACACATTTTATGCACTAATTTATTAAATTTGCAAAGAAAATATGCAATTTGTGGGTCATAAAAGGTTTTCTGTTGAAATCATAACCGAAATACACTGTGAATTCTCACGCATGTGTAATTCTCACATGACACATTACAAAGTGTATTTCGGTTATGATTTCAATAGAAAACCATTTATAACACACAAATTGCATATTTCCTGTGCAAACTTAATATATTAGTACACAAAATGTGTAAATACATCATCTGAAACTGTTTTATGATCTATAACAGGTATATTTAAGTGTATTTCGGTGTATTCCGGTTATTCTAGTAACCCGTCATTTACTGTTCAAAACGTCTGTAAATCAGAATTATTACAATAATGGATGATTAATACAGTCAATAATCCTGATATTTTCTTCTTCAAAAGTCGAAATGACTTCTTTCCAAAGTTTTGACAAAATTCTGGCTTGCTAAAGCAAGTGGATGTGTTCCATTTGTGTAATGTGTAAAGTGTCCGAATCTACAAGGTCCGTCCGAAACTACAGGAGTTCACGATATGTACGTGCAGGCAGCATGGTTTGTAAACCAAAATGTCAACTGTCCTAATAAATACCTTCAAAAGGATTCAATGATCTGGTGCACATAAACAAACAGCTTATACCGGTGCTCTTTGCCGCTTGGTTGAAAAATTCTGGTTCGGAAACGTCAACTGTGCGATTTGCTTTGTGCTAGATAGAGTAGCTTCCCTTTGATTATGACAAAAACTCTTGCTGCAGAATGTATGTTCGGGATTTTGTGTGGGACCAATCTCAGATGGTGTGAAAATCCAGGTAACTAAACTAATCTTGTCTAGAGAGGCCCTCACATACTCACACTCAGTCAAGGTTTTTTTCCAATGGGTTTTACTTACCAAACTAACAAGTTTCACATGAAACGCTTGGATGAGTTTATCCCTAGACAAGATAGCAGTAAGGACAAAACTTGCACGTGGCTTACAATACAAACATTCCTTAAAGAAGCCTCTTTTTCGAGGATTAACACAAACTAATAAAAAGAATAAAGTCCGAGCATCAATTAACCCCTCCGCGCATCGCACACACGTTAATCAGCGTTTGGAAAATGCCGATTGAATGAAAAGTGACGACATTTTGCACAAAGGTGTGAATGGAACCATGGGTGGCCTCATTAAAATTTAATTTATAGCAAAATGCGTGGACAGATTGACATGAACATTTCGCCATAACTGTATCTTAATATGGGCTACATGGACAACCCATTCTTATTCATGTTTGAATGTTCAAACTGATGTTTAAGCGTTTACGGCAAGACGATATTGCATCGATCTTCAATCGAAGCACCAGTGGGTGGCCTCATTAAAATTTAATTTATAGCAAAATGCGTGGACAAATTGACATGGAAATTTCGCCATAACTGTATCTTAATATGGGCTACATGGATAACCCATTCTTATTCATGTTTGAATGTTCAAACTGAAGTTTAAGCGTTCACGGCAAGACGATATTGCATCGATCTTCAATCGAAGCACCAGTGGGTGGCCTCATTAAAATTTAATTTATAGCAAAATGCGTGGACAGATTGACATGAAAATTTCGCCATAATTGTATCTTAATATAGGCTACATGGATAACCCATTCTTATTCATGTTTGAATGTTCATACTGAAGTTTTAAGCGTTTACGGCAAGACGATATTGAATCGATCTTCATTTTTTTGGAACTTACCAGCAACGTATCTTCCGTTGAGCCAGGAATACACTTTCTCGGTTTAATCCACAACTCATATTTTGGTTTCACTCGATTAGAATCACAAAATATCGTATAAAAACGAAATAAAGTCAATATTTATAAGTCAACTGGTCGATATGTGTATTTTTTTCCATTTCTCAACGGACACCTGTTATATGGAGAAAGAAGGAAAATAAGGGAGCCGTGTATCTCTGTTATACACTGTCTCTGATTTGATAGCTTGTTAGGTGTTATGACCGAAAGGTCGCCAGGAGATGTCTTTAAACATGTGCGTGTTTGAAATAGACTTAGACAAATTTATATTAGTAGATCTAGCTACATGTCTTACTAATATAAAATTTGTCTTTGTATACGTAGCGGCTTTATTCGGACAAACATAAGTATTATAATAAATAGACGATCTACAAACAAAATATCATTTGCAAAATTTTAAATTTACGCCTCATAATAAACTAGATCTACAAGAACTTACGCGGGAGTTTATTGAATCTGAAACCCGGTTTACATTAGATATACTATGACTAAAACTAAACTTGTCTGTCTCACCTATTTATAATTACCTCGCTTTAGGGGCAGAATCGTATAATAGATTAATATAAGACGAAACTCGATAAGTACTTCGAATTCGCGTTAGTTCGAACATACCCATATTTCAAAGTTAGAATGTGGCTTAGCCATGTTTTAACGTTGAAATACGGATATGTTCTGCACGTGAATAAGAGAACCAGCAATGATAAAAACCTTGTGTATACCTAGCCCCATCGAACCTGGAATAATGTAGATCTAGATGAACTCTTTTGTCTTCTTCTAAATATATATTGAAAAATTTATACAAGCAAACTGTACCTAAATAG
Source organism: Gari tellinella (assembly GCA_922989275.2). Lineage (NCBI taxonomy): Eukaryota > Metazoa > Mollusca > Bivalvia > Cardiida > Psammobiidae > Gari > Gari tellinella. Next base: position 38,999,316 of record OV277869.1, on the reverse strand, counting down.
TTTTTACACAGAAAACGTGTACTAGTACAAGTTCTATATGTTATGATTAGATAAGTATAGCATTGTTTTAAACCTATTTAACACATAACCCCATTGCGTGTTTCTAGTTTTGAAAACAGGTGAGTACTTAAAGCAGGTTGAAAGTAAAGCAGAATGCGCCTTATGACGCTTTCTGCTTTACTTTCAGCCTACTGTAAGCTTCAATCTGTTAGAATATAGAAAATATTTCTTACGATGCATAATCATAACTGTATAAACTGGAATTATTTTCTTCAGCGGAGTCCTCAATACATTAGAGGTGTAAAATGCCGTATTCATGGGTAAAGGCAGGGCTCCAGATAAGAGGTAGTTTTTTCAACAAATCCCACATTTTCTCATTATTTTATAACCAACTCCTATGGTGTTACTACTCATTAGAATCGTCTCAAAGAGACGATTCTAATGAGTTGTGACACCATAGGGTTTAATTCAGAAATAAAGATTTTAGTTTTTGAAAAACTTCCCTTATCTGGAGCCCTGGTAAAGGGTTAAATCTTACTCGTTATTGTAGACGTAATGACACTCTTATTGAGACAGCTTCACATTATTTATTTCAATGTTACCTTTATGAAATTCATAGATTGGTTATGTTCAATGAGATCAGAAAGTTTCATCTTTAAGCTTGAACGTACTGCTGGAACAAATTTGACCAAATTTCATTATTATCCAATACGATTTGTAGTCTCTAGACTGTTAACAAGGTTGATAACAGTGGGGATGGGGGCGTTACCCCTCCCCTTTAGAGTAAACACGAACCCTGTGCAATAACATGACGAAAAAAGCAAAAACAGGATCTTGAACTATTTTAATCTGAGTGGCAAACACGTTGAAGCATGGCCGGATATTCCCGGCGTCTGATCTGGGTCCAAAATGTTTGCATAATAGTTATTAGTTTGAGCACAACGTCTTTTCCATTGTACCTCCACACCTCTTTGATGAAAAGTCGTTTTTAAATTACTGATTTGACTGTATCTCAATTACATGTAAATTGATGCAAATAGTTCTAGTTATAATGAACGGAAATATAGTAAATGCACTTTATAAAATATCATAGCATGTATAACATAATCACTGGGGGCCAACGGAGTATCACGAGGGTCGTTTCGCACAGAAGCACTGTATACAGCAGAATATGTATATACGTTATCAAACACAGTACATTGTATATGTATTATCACAGGGCCGGAACGCGGTGACACGGTAAGCAAATTGTAGACTACACCGCGTAACAAATATTGAACGATTTTTGTCACGCTTTTGAAGACGAACTAGCTCCAGTGATGGCCCGGTCGGCAGAAACGCTTCAAAATTGTATCATACTCTTTATTTGGCTTCTAAATTGTTTTGGACGTCAGTATAAATAGTGCAAGAATACCAAGGGAGGTCAGCTCATGATGTGGTTGTGATAGTTATATTCGAATCGGTGAAAAAGAGTAGAAAACATCACAAAACGGTGATTACTTTCTTTTTGTATGGAATATATCTATGAAATCGGACTCCTATGTCATCTGAATTCAAGCAATGACACGTATAAGTGCACAATTCAAGTGAAGTTTGTGTTTGCCATTTTGATGCCGTTATTCGAACTTTTCTGAGCAAGCCATGTCAAAGCAAATGTAACGCTTTGGATACTATGTACAACTTAACGCATTTGTGGACGATTCACATTTTACCGTCACGCTTTTTTGACGACTACTTTGTATTTTTCATGATAAAGACAATCAATGTTTATACTGCTACAAACGCTTTTGTGGGCCGGTAGATGTTATAAGACATGATATTGTATCGCACCCACAACGTAGACTAGCAGTCACTGTGGATACAATTGGGGCTGCGCAAAAGTTCGATGTATCAGACGAGGCTATTCAACATTAAGGGAAAAGATGTAATATCGACAGAATCAAGATTGACACAAATGCTGAAAAACTTCAAATACCAAATAGAAAGATATCAGAAAGCCATGCACATAGAACAATAACAAAAACACCAACCGAACATGTCCATAATTAGCTCTTTAACGAACTTGATGAAAAATACCTAGCTGTGCCTTCAATTGAAGAAATAATGGACTCAACAGAAATTTCATATTCTACTTTTGATACTAAGGGTGCCGTTTTTACAGAGGTACCTATACAGTCCGATAATGAGGCAGCCAGGTGTTGCAGTGACATTGACATTTCAGATCAATTGTTATTGTTGTTGCTGCTAAGGATTTACGTCCCACAGTCTGTCTTATTTATGCGAGCAGATGACTAACCATTATTGCCTTGACGTCCCTTCAACCGGCTGGGAATAATCCGGTGATATCTAGAGTGGCTGCTTCTGATATCTTGCGATGGTTCCCAAAGTTGACAATTTCGAAGTCGGGTTGAGGTCCAACAATGACAAATTCCGTCCAAAGTGCTGGCTACAAAGCTGTATGAGGGAAAAAACGACAAGGACATGTCTTTAGCTTCGGCAATCCTTCATGTTCGGTCTCTTAAGAGCATCATCCACCGAAGTTGGTCAAGGGTTCAGCTATTGGGTACGCCTGCCACGCTTAGCCATGGCTGAACTCCCGTTTCTCTCACACGACGTGAACGTCTCGGCGGGAGCGAGCGAGATAGTTCAGATCACTCGGAGCATATATACCTGTTACTGAACCAGGTGAACGGCTGAAAAGCATTGTCCAAAGATTGAGAGAGTTTCTTTTATCTGTAACGTAATACTTTTTAGACAAGGGCCGGATCTAAAAATTGAAATCACTTTTTGGTAGATAGTGGTGATATGGATATTGATCACATAGCAAACCAACTATTTTGGGACGTTGTCAAATACAACGGTATTAAAACTTTCATAACATGAGGTTCACTGCTGAAGTTAGGAATTCTGGACAGTTAGTTCGTCTCTGTGCCACGCCAAATATACGAATTATAGGTGGACCTTAAAAAACCACATGGGATTAACAGGACAATCTGTAAATCTCAAGAACCGGACATTTCGAAAGCTATGTAAAACATATACAAAGTAACCTTATCAGTACATCGTTCGTGGTCAATCGCAGCAGATAAAGGAAGTTTGGATCTAGAGTAAAGTTGGATTTACTTGGTTCGGAAACGCATGGGATCTGTGCTTTTAAAACTTTTGAGATGAGCCGGACGACGGTCTAAAGCAGATTTGTCAGATTTGCAGGGTTTGAGCCCCATATTTGTCATATTTGCATGTGCGGTTGAATTCTGGCCAGCAAGATTTTGTTTGTTTGTTAACGTCCGTTTCTGCCAATTGGCGCAATTGTACACACCAGAGAGTAGGGTGGATACAGGAAACCCAGGCGCGGTGCCCTACTCTTATAATAAACCGAGTTATCTTGTTATTTTGGAAGCCCTGCGTAAAGCACTGATACATCGAACTTACAAATTCTCACCCGAAAGACGTGGATACGTCGGGGAATCGAACTCATGACCCCTGATACCACAGACGAGTGTACTACCCCTGGACCACGAACCCTGACCGGTTGAACCACTTCGATTTTTTTCTTCAATATATCAAACGCTAAAGTTTAGACAGAAGTGGAAGAAACAGACAGAAAAATAGCTATCGACAGTCATTAAAATTGATACTTTTTCACCACGAGTTCCTTTTTATCATTATAGCAAAAACGTGTTTCATGTACTAGCAGCTCCCGAAGAAAGCATGCAAAGAAGCATCCGTCTGCCCGAAAAATTTCCTATTTTCTCATGTGCAGTGCCCCGAATAGCGCTTCTTCGAAAGCTGCATTCGTACATATAGAGCTCCCTGAGGAGGCCAAGCAGGCTTTAGCAAATTCGATCGTTTGGCCGAAGCAAAAGAACTTTTAATTTGGAATGCTTAGACCAAACACACGTTTTAAACGCATAATCAAGAATTCTGATATCGCCACAATACAAGGCAAAACAACGGAAACATCAATTAACCCGCAATGTAATCTAAAAGACCTTAAGTAATTTAACAATGATAAAGACTGCATTAGGGTCGTCTAATATTCGTGACATTATAGTCCACAAAATGTGACATAGACATTTAACTCGTCCAAAAATGCGTTACAATAAAGCTAATGACAGGAAGGGTTTTCACCGTCCGTTTTTATAGCTTTAATATTAGACAAGCATCGCTTCAGTTAAAAAACGTGTTTGGAAAGATCGAAAAGTATCTCTGCTCATCTAAAATCTTTTCAGTAAAACACAGATGTCTCTAAATTACGCTTAAAGGTAACTGTTTGTCTTTTAGACACATTCAAGCAATGAATTATTACAGTTTCTAGATATAAAGACTTCACTGATCCAAATAAGTCGTTGAAATACATACCTTCTTTCTTCTTTTTAATACTCAATGAATCTTTGCAATGTTTCTTTATTGGATAGTAAAAATACCGATAACACAATGTTTAATGAAATTTTCAGGTTTAGTCAGTATCTTAAACGGGCATAAATCGTCCAATATTTGTTACGCGATGTAGTCCACAATTCGCTTACCAATACAAGTGACCGCGTTCCGCCCCTGTGATTATGAAGTCGTCATTGAATTTATATACGGGGCAGCCCGGCTTCTGTGCGAAACGGGTCGTCATGATACTTCGTTGGCCCACAGTGATAATGCATGCTAAAAAAATAGCCTTTTCAGAAATGTACATGGGATATCTTTACTTTGTGAATTGTTAGAATTTTCATTTATGTATATGTTACAGTCAATCTGTGTAATCAGTCATTTCACGAAATGACTAAAAAATTCAGTCATTACGTGGAATTACTGTTTCACTAAAGTCATTTCACGAAATGCCTGAAAGTTTCAGTATTTTCATGAAATGACTGAAATTGACAGGCCACTTTTACACAAAATGGCTAGAAACCTTTAACAGGATTCAGGCAATGTGCGTCATGAGTTTTATTCAATTAATTCAACAGCAGTTGTTCATTCATGTCATTCAATATGCATAAGTTTGTTTAATACTTAATATCTAACAATTATTTCAGAAACATTGCACGCATTTTCAATGATTTAAGATACTTGATTTGTAGTACATTTATTATACATGTATTGTTTCAAGAGTGTAGTTTGTAATTACCAAGATACACCAATCATGACGATGTAATGAATAAGGCTAAAGTCAATTTAGTCATTTCGTGAAATGTCTGTCATTTCACGTGATGACTGAAATGTTCAGTCATTCCATGAAATGACTGATTACACAGCTTGACTGTAACATATACACGTTTCTTATTTTCAGCTGTTGATTGTGTTTTACGCAGTAGCAGGGCTGCCGTAAATTGATTTGAAAAGTCCTAAGATTTCAAAATTTGCATTTTTCAAGTGCGATTTAACGAATCGTACCTTTACCCAATAGCCTTTTTCTTGTTTTGTTGACTTGCGACCACTTAAAGCAGGCTGTAAGTAAAGCGGAATGCGCCTTAGGGCGCATTCCGCTTTACTTTCAGCCTGCTTTAAGCTACCATGAACTGGGAAAAAATCCGGAGATTTAGGAAAAATCCGGAGAAATGGCAGCCCTGCAGTAGAAAGTGTGATGGGGCGTGTTATCACGCCGAGAACGACTGCCAGGGGACACAACTTACAACAAGGTCATGTACAATGTACGAACCCAATACCCCAGTACCTTGAGGTGTCATGCACAGGGGCCGTCAGAGAAGTCCAGCCATGTAACAAGTGCTAAAAACATAATCTCGCCAAACTTTCATGTACAGCGTTCCCTCTCTACAACGACACCCAATGGGAGACATAAATGGAATGCATTGTTCGGAGGGAGTCGTTATAGGGAGGGAAATTGGTTTACAATTTTCAAACAGCTTAAATCCAGATCAGACGCCGCGTAACGCGACGTCTGATCTGGATTCTAGCTGTTTGTCACTCGTCATTGAGTTTTTCTGTCAAAATGTACACTAGGTTACTTTGAGAAAACAGCAGATGACAGTTTTAAGCAGACGGTATTGCAGAAGTGAAAATATTAGACATATAATTGTCTTGTTTCGGGAACGTGGGCAAGAGTCGTTATAAGGAGGGAGTCGTTGTTCGGAGGGCCGTTGAAGAGAGGGAGCACTGTAGTACAATTCAGTGCTTCCTGACAACGCCTTATGTGAACAAATATCATGTGTGTTGTTAGGAGGGGGTTGTTATAGAGTGGGACAATGGCTTACATTTGCCAACATCTGGATCCACACCAGACACCGGGTAATGCGGCGTCTGATCTGGATTCAAACTGTTTGTCACTCGCCATTATGTTGTTTTTTTCTGTCAAAATGTCCAATATTTGACATTGAGAAAAACAGCAGACGACAATTTTAACCATACGACATTGCAGCAGTGAAACATTTTAAGTTTTTAACACCCGTCTTGTTTGGGGAGCAGCGACAATGGTTGTTATACTGAGGGAATCGTTGTTCGGAGGGCCGTAGTTGGGAGGGAACACTGTAAACTATTGGCTTCGTTGTTTAAGCACAAGCACAACAAATGGAATATTATAACATGTCTACTACATCACATTTTCTTCATTTAAAGCCGCATTGTGTTTTTGGGAAACCTGCATAAAACGGTTGTTTGGGATCCCATTTGAACTATACATGCGACATGATTCTTTCACAAAAAGCGGCTTTATCTTAGAAATTCTTTTTTTTATTACTTTATGTGTGTAAACACCCATAGAAGAGTTTAACCTTGTGAATGGGAAGAACTTTTTAAAACAAAGTGGTTACTGGTTAACCATTGGAAATCAGTTCAGCATATAAAAACTATATGGCCCCTCGTGGTGGCAAGCAAATTTCGCCGCAGGTCTAAATGCGTGCAAAAGAAAAGAATAAGAAAGAAAATAAAGTGCGTATGTAACAGTTGCATAGTTTACAACCAACAGAAGATGTTTGGTTGAGATGGGAAAGAATGAAGAAAGAAGGTCTGAAAACGCACGATGCTGTGGCCGATGTCTTGTTGGAGTTTTGGTAAGGGAAATCGAAACTTTTGCTTGGATTTGCATATGACTGTATTTCGATACAAGTAAGGTACACTTTTAAGGTGCAGTTTGTAGAAAGCACACAACTCATGTTGTCCGCCATTTTTGTCATCTGCTACTACTTCCGGTCATGTCACATGACACATCAAACATGTGCTATTTATATCAGAATTTTTACTTTTGGTTTGTTACGAATTTAAATCATCCTTTTTGGTGATGTAGGTCTGTTTTCAACATTTCAAATATCGGTATTGCCCACAAGAATGTTCAAACATTATTTACCTTTGTTGTATTTAAAGACATACGCTTGCAAATCAAACATGTTGAAAAATAAACTTCTTAAATACCTTGATTACTATATATTTTCTGGTCTGCAATGCATTTATAACCACAAAAATGAATTTTGAAAAGTTCTTGTAGGTAAATTATGTGAAATATAGGCCTTCCCGTACAGGCACTATTTTAAAATTTGAAAAAAACTGTCCCGAGTGGCATTTCTTGTAGAAAACATGTTTTTTGGTTTTACCAGCAGCACTGTAAATCCTTGAAATAACTAAAACATTATTAAATGCTGTTGTATTAACATACACTCATATATTAACCAATTTAAGCAAGTATTGGATGAAACCGTTTTGCTCTGTCACAGTTCGTCCTCGGGGTGTAACGTTCAACCAATGGCATACATGTATGTGTACCGAGAATATTCTTTCTTTTTATAAATTATATACTTTTCATTGTTTAATTCAATTGAAATAGATAAACTAGATCTAGAGGGGGACACTTAATTTTAGTTGAAATTGAAACAATGAATATACTTTAAATACATTCTAATAGCTGTTCACGTAACAGAATACTTTTAAAGCGAACGAGTAACTGTATCGGACTTCATGTATATCTAATTCGAAGATTTCTATTAAACCCCCAACACAGAGTCAATAATGATTGCTGTCAATTTATGATATCAAACTAATCCACCCACTTCCACAATATTGGAATACACATAGACAGCTATAATTTCCATCTGTGTTGGGGTTTTTCCCCCCATTTTTCACGAAAATATCGTGAAGTGTATTTACTGGGTTATGCGGTATCGTTTACCACAGTGCGATCAGAACAAGTTGCCCACTTTAAAGTGTGCGGTATTCAATTTAAAGACATTTGCTGACCTACTTTCGGCGGTAACACGAAACCAGGTATAAAGCATGCAGCCCTTTGTAAATTGTTCAGTTACTGTTGTCTTCTGTGTATGAGTCTAGGATATACTCATTGAAGAGTCTCATGTGAGGCCCGTACCTTGAATATACTAGTTTGGTTAGAAAACTCATTTAAAAAACCGTTGAGTGTGAGTATGTCAGGGTCTCTCGATTAGTGACATTGGCTAAGCAGACTTTACTTCTGCTTTACCTGTATTTTCACGAATAGTGAGAACAATGGGGATGGGGGTTCCATCGAAGGACTGAGAAAATGTCTTTAACCTAGAGTTCTTTTCAATACAAAACTGCCGCGGCGATGTTACACTTGCTTGTTATTCCTTATCATGCTGAATTGTCGACTGATTCAATAATATCGTGTGTGAAGAGACACTAAATCCCTTTTTTCAATGTGAGTGCTAAACAGTTTGAATATAGATCAGACGTCGCGTTAAGTTTGTCTTGATCGAAACAGTTTGCAAATGTTATCCAATGCACAGGGCCCCGACACGATTGTTTGTTTAGAGAAAAACACGTCAGAATGTATATACATGTATAGATTCTCTATGTATACCTTCTGACGATTTTTCCCTAATAAATCAATCGTGTCGGATCCCTGTGATCCAATGTGCACTTAGAGTGACGTTTATTCGAATGAAAGAACGACCAAGAATTGATATTTAGCACACATGTTGCTCAGCACGGACAGCACGCCTGTAATAATGAACAATAACAGTAAGCGTACAATAACAGACGTTGGAGGACAGTTTAGGATAGCTCTGCGGGGTTGGTATATCAGCATGTTTTAGTTTTGCTGACGGATGAGTACTTAAGGCAGGTTTAAAGTATTTTAAGTCTACTTTCAGCTACCAGCTGCCAGGATGAAGGAAACATGTCTTAAGTTACATTTTCATTACTGTATAAAATGAAATCATTTTCTTCACAGGAGGAAAGAATGAAAAGCGCAGAAATGCGTATCTATGGAGAAAGGGTTACAACCATAGTACTAGACTCGTGATAGTCTTATCATGAAAACATACATGCAATGCAGAGCGATAACCTAACAACTACATAAATCTCTCGACTCGCTGGTACCAATATCCTGTGTACGGGTATACACAGTGATTTGGCTAGAGGTATTTTTTCTGCACACATTCTAGGGGGGTAGGGTTAGAATTTTGACCATATTTCATAAATAAGCATGACGACACGTAGGTTTCTTTACATTTTCTGATAGGTATTGGAGTAATCATCATTTCTGCCAAGTTAAAAAAAAATTATTATGGGTGATTATAAAAATTTAGTAATTTTTTAAACATTTTTATTTCGAAAATGGAAAATGTTCTTATAAAAGAGAGTGTCAGTGTAAATTTTGTTTCCTAGTTATTCTTTAAATTCTTACATTTTACCAGTAGAATCACTTTGATATACTTTATTTATATCAATTTGATAAAATAACAGACAACATTAAATATGACCAAATTAGCAAAGAGAGAAACTTAAAGATAATCAGCTGCAGTTTTGAAATTTATTCATCAGCCGCGAGCGGTGTTCAAAATTAATCAAGGGACATATTTGTAAAAGCCTATATTTGAAAATTAAGCGCTACAACCCACTACTTTCTTTTCATTTACATTCTTAAAATGGTTGAATGTATATGTTAACAAAGTATAAAGACATTTGTATGGAAATTTCATTTGCACATGTATGTCTTTAAGACATTAAAAAGGTCTGAAAACACTATGGGACTTTAAAGTGTTGCTCATGCATAGGTTTGAATGTACTGGGAAAGTACGGAAGCCCATTGGGGCCCTTTGGAGATAGAAGTTAGATACCTAAATTCGAATTAATGCCATCTAACTTCTATCTCAAAAGGGCCTCAATGGGCTTCCGTAGGAAAGACAAATGTTTAAACTGTTTTAAGTTATTTGTTTTATTATGGTATGTTTTAACTCTACAATGCGGGTTATGACGTCATACTGACAGGGAAAGGGTTTTGATGATGTATAAATTATATTCCAGAGACCTTTCTACATTGTCGTGATTCTGGGGCTTCATTGTCATAGGGAATGTTTCTGTTTATTGGACCGAGATTATCCCATCTGCCAAGAACAAAAAGAAATGCGGGTCGGTGGTTTGGTTATAAAGTGTTTGTTTTCAGTCTGAGATCGTTATCTAGCATTTGATTGGTCAGATTTGAGCAAAAGCTCAATCCTGACCAATCAAATGCTAGAAAACCAGCTCATGCTCAAATCAAACGCTTTATAACCCCGGGGCTATAGAATGTTCGTACATACAGCTTTGCTATTATTAGTGTTTTCTTCTGACCTGTCAGAGTTATTTTTAGATTGGAATATTCTAAAAATTTAAAAGGGATGATCACCGTACTCGTTGGTTTCCGTACAGTCAGCCAGGGATACGGAAAGCTGTATTCTTTGTGCCTAATGCACAGTAGAGAAGACATTATTATTTCCCGAATAAACGCAAACACAATGCACTAAACTGTAGAAAAATAATTTTATCTTTTTAATCTGGGTGGCAAACAGGTTGTAGCCTGATCAGACGCCGTGTTACCCGGCGTCTGATCTGGCTCCAACCTGTTTGCAATGGACAGAATAGTTTTAGCATAAACACGTTTATTGAGAATGAATAACATATCAGTAAAATCAGCGCAGCTGTCTCGTGCTGCACGAGGATCATGCTTATCTCAAGTTGGAAAGTGTACGGCTATATAGATCCGATGTTACCCTGTTATCTATACGCAATTCCAAAAGAAACTGTGCACTTTGTTTTCTGTAATTATTCATTGACTATTTTCCTGAAAGCCTATGTATTTAGTACCAAAATTTAGATCAGTTCACGAACAATATGACAATAATTTCCGATTTTGAGATGCGGTCGTTTAAAGTGGATGTTTTAAACGAGAAAAGACGAAGTGTAAAAAATCAAAGTTGCAAAGAAACACTGAGAATCAGACTGTGTTTAGTTTGGAAATTTACGTCGGCTTAGTTGTGTCAGCATCGTATGTGTCCATCTTTTCTCATGATGCAATCGGCAATGAAACATCGCATAGACCTTACGTCAGTGACGTCTAATAACGACGTCGGGAATGAAACGTTGTCCTATACCTAAGTTAGTGCATTTGCAAGGCCCATAATGTTTTTTCTCCTAAAGCCCCGCATGCTAGCATCACGTTCACTAAGAATATTATGAGACCTATCAAAGAAAATGCACGAGTCCACTTCTGTCGCCCAAAACGTAAATGACGTCATGCTCGCTGCAAACGAGCAGCCAAATGACGTGCTGTCAAGATATGTTCAACAAAGGATCCCCTAGCCCGGATGGGTGTCCGATTTGCCGGAGACAACACAAAAAAGGTCTGACAGCTGATACCGTACTGTCTTGCAGAATTAGACGCTTGTAGCGGCCCTATATGTAACTAGGCCCCAAATGTAACTACGCGGCCCTACTTGTAACTAAACGGCCCTAAATGTAACTAAACGTCGAAGCGACGTCGAAAAAAAATAGGCCCCACTTGTAACAAAAAACGGCCCTATATGTAACTCCGGCCCTATATGTAACTACGCGGCCCTAAATGTAACTAGGACCAATGACTGCAAGAACCAAATATTTAAGGTAATTTTTTTGTTGGTATAATCATCATCACCACCATCATCATATTCAACACCATCTTTATTTAAAGTCCTTGCGTCCACCTGTCCGTCTGTCTGTCCGTCAAAACTTTTTATATGTCACGATAACTCGGGTTCTTTACATATTACATGTGTAAGTACATGTATGTATACTTGGTATCATTTGGGATTGAATCTGATCGAAAGAGAATTTTCGATTTCTTACTTGTACGAGTACGTGTACGTGTAGCTCGCTTTTTGTACAGAATACCATCGTGACGGAACCAATGTGATTTGATTTATTGAAATTAAAGGAGTTAAATATCATTTAAGATAACACGGTTGCACGTTATAATCAACAGATCAAACAGTCGTTCTGTCTCTATCTATCTCTCTCTCGCGCCTTTCTCTTTCTCTTCCTCGTTTCTCTTTCTCCATTTGTGTCTGTCTGTGGATCTGAAAGTTTGTAAAACCGTCGGTCCGTAACCCACCCCACACCCGTCTCTTCTGACTCTCCCTCCAGCTACCGTGTGCCTGTATGTCTGTCTGTCTGTCTATCTATCTCTGTCGCTGTCTCTGTTTTGTCTTATGTTTTTGCTGTGAATGACATGGTGATATCTGAGTGTTATTTGTTGATTCATGTCATTTTACTGTACTTTAAGTCATTACTCCATATTCACGCCCCTTCACGCCTTTAACACATTAAGCCCTGACAACGTCAATTGCAAACAAAGTACCTGTGAAAAGTAGACTTGTCGTTTGCAAACAGTGTACAGAGGTTCTGATCACGGTCTTCTCTTTTTGCACACTAGAATTCAATCGTTAAAACACCAACCAGAAATGAACATAAATGAACTAAACTGAACTAAACTGTAGTCCTTAATGAAAGAAACAAGTTCCTCTTGACACAGTCATGAATTTGCAACATAAGAATTCGTTCCTATGCAATTAAATCTCTTCATTACGCCCACTAAATTGTGTTAGTTATTAGTAGTTTTTGACAGTTGACTGCGCCAAGGAGGGTGACAGTAAAACAGAAAGCTCCTTTTTGAGACGGAGAGAGATCGAGAGAGACAGACATGTGGACACAGAGAGACAGGAATTGATAGAGACAGACATAAAGAGAGAATTATATAGATAGACAGAAAGGAATAGACACATAGAGTCAAAAATAGATAGAGACATATAGACCAACAGACAGAGACATAAAAAATAGAGGACAAAGACACACATAGAGACTAATAGACAGACAGAGAGACGGAAACAGAGAGACAGATTAGGAGAGAGAGAGAGAGAGGAGAGAAAGAGAGAGAGAGAGAGAGAACCAGTGTGTAGACACATGTAGAAATTGATATACTTCATACAGTGGGAAACGTTATTATTTCCCGGTACATCTGTGTTCGATAATTCTATAATTTTCATTGTAAATAGTTTGGAGCAAGATCAGACTCCGGGTAACCGGGAGACAGGGTGAAATACAGATATAGAGGTAGCCATTAAGAGAGAAAGACAGAGATACAGAAAGGGGGAGACACACAGGGACAGATACAAAAGGAACAGAGAGATACAGATAGACAGACAGAGACAAAGACAGAGACATTCACAATTGGAGCGACAAAAACACACAGAGATACAGAGAGAAACAGAAACAGAGATACAATGACAAAGAGAGACAGATAGGGAGAGAAAAAGATATAGAACAAGTGTGTTGATAGAGATCGATACATACTCCATTAGGTGGAGAAACGTTATGCTTTCGCAATAAACACGTTTACGCTTAATCTTTTATTTCCATTGCAAACAGTTTAGGGCCAGATCAGATGTTAGGTAACCCGGCGCCTGATCAGGTTCCAAACTGTTTGCAACTCAGATTAAAATAAACAGGTGGAAATATCAAACATTTGCCTATTTCTATATTTTACTGCACTCCGTTTGCGTTTCGTTTGCGTTTAAATGGGGAAAAATAAAGTTTTTCTCCACTGTATTTGGCATCTGTATTCAAGTGAAGCACTTGAGCTCGTTGCTGCTTGGGTCATGTCCGACAAAGGTCAAAGTCATTTAGAGGTCATGGTCTGTAGCAACATGGTTTGTAAAAAAACATCTAAATTGTATTTCATTTTTCACAAATCATGTCAATTTTTACAAAATATGTTTATATTCGACATGATTTGATTTTTTTTTTAAAAATCATGTCGAATACCTGGTATTGAATAACATACTTAAGTGTTTATATAAGTGTTTCCGGCACCGCAACACAGTGAACACAATTTAGTGATTTATATGTTAAATAAGACAGTCAGTAGAAATAATTACTACATAAATGGCATGCATGTGCATCTCATGGAGCTGCACATTTTGAATGAATGCATATCAAGGTCAAGGTCATCATTAAAGGTCAAAAGTCAAATATATAGGTTAATGTCATAACTGTTGAGCCAGTAGACACAAAAACTTCATAACTGGCATACTAAATAAAAGAGATTTACATGTTGGTTTATATGTTTTTCAAGTCCCATTGTGTTTTCAAAATTATTTTAAATGTCTGAAATACAATAACGGTCAATAATAATGTTTGAACATTCTTAAAGGCCAAACCGATCTATGAAATGTTGAAGACAGATCTAATTCGCCAAAAAGGGCGATTTAAAACCATAATAAACCGAGAATAGAAGTTCTGACATAAAAATACCGCCCGGCTTAGTGTCACGTGATACGCCCGGGATCAACTTCACTGTGTGCAAACGTATCCAAGATATTGCTATAAAATAAGCCTCATTTCGACACATCGGTGGCAAAACAAAAGCAACGAGGATAAGTATGTATGTGCATTTTAAGGCTCCATCGTGTGGCCCTACAGTAAACGCCCTGTCCACCCCCTGTCCGTCCCTCCGCCCGTCCCTCCATCAATCAGTCAGACTCTCGCACTATTTTTGCCAGTATTCTTACTCGATTATTTTTTATAAGATCTTCCACAATCTTCCTGAAAATGTTTATTTGTATAAAGTGTAGGCCAAGTTCGATAAAACATCAAATTGTATTAGGCATGTCTGAGTTATAACCCTTGAATTATAAAAAAAGTTGTTGTTTCAGCCTTGTCCACTCTCTAACATATACAGTTTTTATTGGATCTTCACCAGACTTGCTGAAATTGTTCAGTAATATAAAATCTAGGTCCAGTTTGATTACTACTAAATCGCACAAGGCATGTCTGAGAAATTGTCCTTTGATTATTAAAAATTACTGTTTCAGCCCTTTTTGCTCTCTAACACAAATACTTTTTATCGGATCTTCACCAAACTTGCTAAACATTTTCATTAACATCAATTCTAGGTCCAGTTTGATCACTGCTTAAATCGCATGAGGCATGTTTTAGTTATTTAACTTGAATTATTAAAAAAAAATGACTGTAACAGCTTTTTCTGCGCTCTAACACGAACAGTTTATAGTGGATCGTCATCAAACTTGCTGAAAATGTTTATTTATTTAAAATCTAGGTCCAGTCTAATTACTACTAAAATCGCATGAGGCATGTCTGAGTTTTTCCTTTAAGTATTAAAAATTACTGTTTCAACATTTTTTGCTTTCTTACATGAATAATTTTTATTTGACTTTATTGGTATAAAATCTAGGTCACTCATGTTATCTACCAAAATCGCAAAAAGAGTGTTTGAGTTATTGCCCTTAAATGATTAAGAATTGCCTGTTTCAGCCTTGTCCGCTTTCTAACTCAAACTATTTCCATTTAACTGTATTCGATTTGTTTACCTGAATTTAATACCAATAAACAGTTTCAGCAAGTTTGAAGATGATCCAATGAAAGTTGTTTGTGTAAGAGAGCAGAAAAGGCTGAAACATTCATTTTTAATAATTAATGGGCAATAACTCAGACATGCCATATGCGATTTTGGTAGTTATGGAACTTGACCTAGTTTTTAGATCCAAAAACGAAAGTATTTGTGTTATGGATGGATGGATGAATGGATGGATGGGTCTTTTTTCAGTAACTTGAACTTACAAATTCCTCGTTACTCACAACATATATTCAGATTTTCATGTTCTCAAACACGCAGGCAGCCTGCTTTAAGTTTCCTTCTAACAGAAGCTTGCAAACCTTATAAGAAAAAACTAAAGAATAAAACTAAGCCTCAGCCTAAATGGTTTAATAAAGCATGTCTACAATCAAAAAGATTTACATACAAACGCCTTAGATTATACAGAGGTAATAGATCAGAGGAAAACCTCCAACAATATTTAGATGCTAAGACAAAATACAAACAATTATGTAAAGAAAATAAAAATGAGTTTATGAATGATAAGCTAGAGAATCTTGTATCAAATGTAAATGACCCAAAGTCATTCTGGTCTAAACTCAAGAGGTTAACACAAGCAAAATCTTTTTCTAAGAATAAGATAACAACAGCTGAATGGGTAGAACATTTTCAAAGTTTACTTAATCCTGAATTACCAGATGAAAATTATGACGATCTGATTGATATAGAAGATGACCAAATTGATGATATTGAAGACTATATTTTTAATACAGAAATTTCAGAAGATGAAAAAGACTTGCGATAAAGCACCTAAAGAAGGGTAACGCACCGGGTCCCGATAATTTTACTGCAGAGATTTATATATATGGAATAGAATGTTTTATCCATGTTTTAATAAAACTATTCAATAGATTGTTTATATATGGTCAGTACCCAGATTCTTGGTGTGAGTCATCGATCATAACAATACATAAAAAGGGCACTTTAAACGATGTAGAAAACTACAGAGGAATATCATTACAAAATATCTTAAGTAAAGTGTACAGTACAGTATTAGTGACACGGCTGAATTTTTTCAGTCAAATATATAGAAAAATATCAGAAAGTCAATTTGGTTTTAAAGAAGGCTATTCTACTGTAGATAATGCTTTTATTCTAAAGTCCCTGATTGACAAAGCATTGAGTAAAAAGCGTGGTAAGTTCTATGTAGCATTTGTTGACTTTCAAAAATGTTTTGACACAATAAGACGACCACTTCTTTGGAAAGTGATACATGAGGCCGGTGTTAAAGGGAGATTATTTGCCGCTTTGAAAAGTATGTACAATAGTGTAAAAGCATGCGTTAAATGTAATAAAACATACAGTGAGTTTGTTCCCTGTACAATTGGATTAAAACAGGGTGGTATAGCAAGTCCGACACTTTTTTCTTTTTTTATCGATGAATTGGAACATATTTTAAGAAATAGCAATATCAAAGGCATTCAGTTACATCCAGATATTGCACAGGTACTATTACTAATGTTCGCA